>JBAJHW010000001.1:212672858-213899733 GCA_037013535.1 Intellagama lesueurii | reverse complement strand
TCTATTCACCTGGGAGTAGCCTCTTCCGAAACGATGAAGACTTACATATGAGTAGACATATGTGGGACGGCTTTCTTTAGGGCTCAAAGTTAAACAAAAATACTTCAAATGGAGCCCCAAACCTTTTAAAAAAATAATTGTTCCACAATATTTTAACATAAGTAAAGGGGCTCTCTGTAAATAGCCACCCAAACATCCTTTGTAAATACTCTTTTTCAACACTTCTTGATTCTAAATACTGTACTGAGAATGTCAGAAGGAAGAGGGAAAGAAGTAGACAGAAAAGAGAAGGCAGGAGTGGGTAGGATGTTGGAAAGTGGTGTGAAGATCTTCAACCTCTCACTGTTGATATATTTCAGTGAAATGTCACCAAAAAGGTTTTCATATATATTTGAGAGATGACATCTTTATATGTAACCTTTTCTTAATCTCCAAGTCTCGTATGTTCTCTATCCAGATTTCTATGGTTCAGGATATGCCTGGATTTCCTGTGTTCCATCATGATCCTTTCCCCTCAACAGAGTGGCTTGATGTATCTATGGCAAGAATCCTGAACTTTTTATTGGAGGCTTTGCTGCAAAGCATATGTGCTGAAAAAAATATGTCTCTTTAAACAAGTGAAACATCACCACCGTTGCCAAGGGTCCGTGCCTCATCTGTTTTCTCACTGGGTTATCCGTATAACTGCAGCGCTCCAACTTCAGATCTCTCATCAGGTCTCACTATGCTTTTAAGGGGAATCTCAACTGTGGATGCTAAGGCAACGATGTCACACGCTCCCTATAAGTTATCCTGGCTGTTTTCTTTGGCAGCAGACAAGCTACAGTGATAAATATGCAGGCTGCTCAGGAAGACAAGCTGAACTGGGCCAGGAGGCACCTGCAGTTTATAGCATCACAGTCCCTGTCAAGGGCAATACAAAATGTCCCGTGGGGTCTTGTGCACAGCTGTAGACAAGGCAGCAACAGAACGTCAGCCAACAAGAGCATTCCAAGGCTCCAGTCCCGTCCTGTGCACGCTCGCCTCCCCAACCACTTTCTGTTCTTCCATCCCATATGTAACCTTCAGCCCTTACCCAGAGCAGGCAGTCTGACTATAATAAGAGCAGTCACCAAGAGAAAGTAGCCTCTGTCATGCTAACCATTTCTGAAAACTAAAACACTTCGGATATGATTTGAATTAAAATCCACATTGCTAGACTTGTCCCTCTTGACAAAATGTCTTCACCTACACTCCCTCACACACACAAATTTGCAATCAGACCATACCCATGAGCTCTGACCTCCTCGGAGGGCAAGATGCTTTCAAATATCCCTCTTTTCGGGGAGTTTCAATCCGGATTGTATTTCTTTTTAAACCAACACTAAAAACTAGCTACTCTTTGACTTTTGTTCCCAGACGTTGACCAACAGTCGATCTTGAGCAAAAGATTAAAAATAATCACTCTGTGTGTGTGTGTTTACTCTGAAGAAAATATTCTGGCATAAATTTCATGCCCTATGTTCCTTTCTTTTCCTTTTTGTATGTCTTTTGGTATGTCTGGGTGACTTCACATGGCAATGTTATTTATGATTTAAATTCTAGAAATAGCTCTCGTTAACCAGTTATCAGGTTTTCTCCTACCATAACAAGCAATCTCTTTGAATCATGAATGACATTTTTTTTTTGTAAACTAGCCTAGCTAGTTATTTGAAAGTATTCTTTAGTGCCATTCTCACTTTAGAAGCAAAAGCCTATATTATCAACTTAAAATGTACTGTGAGGAGTGGCAACTGGAGTGCTGAAAACTCAAGAAAGAAAAAGAAAGAAAGAAAGAAAGAAAGAAAGAAAGACCATTACTATCCTTCATTCCTTCATCCAATTTATATTCCATCTTTCTCCCAATAAATGGACTCAAGGTGGTGTACACATTAGCTGAAATCCTGTTACTTAGCATAAGGAAATTTGTAATTTTCAGTCTATTCCTAGGTGGCAAATATAGAGTCCCAGCCGTGATTTTTGAAGGCAGGTGTGCATATATGCCCTTGAGAATTGTGATGGGCATTTTTAAAGGGCTGCTCAGGAACTGATGGAAAGTTACAAATTTTCTCATGCTAAACTCTGTGTCTCCTTGACAGGGCCTGAACTTGACAATCCATAGGCTCCCTTCCAAAACAGCCAACATTATAATGCCATTGTACAAAACGCTGGTAAGGCCGCACCTGGAGTACTGCGTACAGTTCTGGTCGCCGCACCTCAAAAAAGACATAGTGGAACTGGAAAAGGTGCAGAAGAGAGGGACTAAAATGATGACTGGGCTGGGGCACCTCCCTTATGAGGAAAGGCTACAGCGTTTGGGGCTCTTTAGTTGAGAGAAAAGGTGCCTGAAGGGGGACATGATTGAGACGTATAAAATTATGCAGGGGATGGATCAAGTGGATAGAGGGAAGCTCTTTTCCCTCACACGCAATACTAGAACCAGAGGACATCCACTCCAATGGAGTGTTGGGAGAGTGAGAACAGACAAAAGAAAATCTTTCTTTCTCCAGCGGGTTGTTAGTCTGTGGAACCCCTTGCCACAGGATGTGGTGATGGCATCTGGCCTAAAGGCCTTTTAAGGGGGATTGGACAGATTTCTGGAGGAAAAGTCCACTGCAGGTTACAAGCCATGATGGGGATGTCTAATCTCCAGGCTTAGAAGGAAAGTACCTTCAAATGCCAGATGCAGGGGTATCAGGAGACAGCTATCTAGTTGTCTCGTGTGCTCCCAGAGGCATCTGGTGGGCCCACTATGAGATACAGGAAGCTGGACTAGATGGGCCCTTGGCCTGATCCAGCAGGGCTCTTCTGATGTTCTTATGTTCCAGCTCCGCAGTTCTAAGATAATTATAACAGGATTTCAGCCAGTATTAAAAAGACAAATGCGGCTGCAATTAAATATATTTTGAGAAGCCTCCAAATGAAAAACAAACTTAAAGGCACATCAGAAAATATAGGGGGGGGGGGGGGAGAGAGAGAGGCAACCAATTCCCAATTAAAGCCTTTGTAAAAGGCCTGCCTGAACAAAAACTTCTCCGCCTGCTGGTGAAAGGACATCTTTCATCCTCACCAGCATGCCTATGAAGATGGAAAGTGAAAGGAATAGTCTTCCTGAAAGATCTTAAGACCCAGAGAGGCTCCTATCAGAAGATGCAGTTCTTTAAAAGCCTGGCCCCAATTGGTTCCGGATTTTATAGGCCCAAACCAGCACTTTTAATTAATTCCAGAATTGACCAGTCGACACAGTGAAGTTGTAGTAAAGTGTCACAGCTAGATGTTTGTATTTTGACAAAAGGGAAAAAAACAGAGGCTTTCCTCCCCTTCATTTTCATGTTCATTGATTTTTGAAAGATGGGCTCTACAACACAAAAGCTTCATGTTAACAAAAGAGGGAGGCACAAAAGTAGGGTTTGTCCCCCTGCTTCCCTCATTTGTTTAACCTTTCTTTCACTCCCTGTCTGTCAAAACATCTTGGAAATTTTTCAACCAATAGCGTTGCCAGAGCTGCCAGGAGGAACAGGAATTTTGAAGCTATAAAAGGGCCTGGATTGGGTGGAATTTACTGAAAATGTTCCACTGCTATTTCTTTGCTTCGCTTTTTCCTTGTGGTGTGCAAGCTCCTGGCACACTCCATTTTGTATTACCCGACTGTCTCTGGTTTCCTATGCCTCACTTTATGTTGGACCCTTCCTCCTCCTCCATGGGATTATTTTTGCCCCACCCCCCAATTTCTTTGGGGATTTTTGTCTTTTGGCCTCTTAGGGGCCTTTCCTTTTAAGGATTATTTTTCCTGCCTCTCCACCTGCTTCTGCTGCTGTACTAGATTCAAAGAAGAGAAGACAAGTAGTAGGAGGGAGAGAGATCTGTTCATATTCTATGTCGCTTTGGTTTCAGGAAGGGGTGGATTGATTGTATTTTTACCTTTATTTGTTTGCTCCCTCAGTCGCTTTTCTTGGTTTTTGAGAGAAGGAGCTGTGTGTGGCGGTGGTGGTGGTGGTTGAATTCACTGTGTATTTATTCCTTTATAGGTGTATGCCATGGTGGGTGATTGGGGGACTATTTGCTTCGGTGGAGATGATGATGGTCAATTGTACTTTTCCCTACTTTTGGAATAGGGCTTAATTTGGACTAGCACCAGAAATATAAGTGGGGGAAAATTGAATGAAATAACCTGAAAGAGGTGGCCCCTTTCATGTTTAACAAAAGACTGATGCACAAAAACCATAAAAATGAAAGAGGGGCCCTCTGAAAGAATCTGAGACAAAACAACAATGAAAGTTTTTGACAGGCTCCTAGTTCCCTGTAACCAGATCTGGTTAGCAGTCTGGCTGTGGCATCTTGGCCCTACAAAGGCAGAGACGACATTAACAAATAATGCAGGAAATGCTCTTGGATTGGGACAGCATTGTTTTCCATTACAGTATCTACATGATGTAAAAGTCAATGCAAATCAGTCTGGAGATTTCCCCCCCCAAAACTATAGGTTTTTTTCCTGAGGCTTCTACCCTTTTGGTATCAGTTTCAATTGGTTCAGGCGATGTGATTTCTTGATTCAATGTGGATGGATCTGAACTCCTCTGTGTGTATTAACTCCCAAGACAGTCTCTTCCTCTGTTGAACAGTTCTCTTGGGTAGGCAGTTACTTCGGGTTTGGACTGGATCTATCCACCCGGGCCAGCCACTGAGCTCTCTTTGACAGGAAGAACTATTCAAGATTTCCTGTTTAGGTTGAGTGTTGTCTGAAAAAGATGTTCCTGGCTCTCATGTGTGTGTATATGTTGCACATTCCTTAATTCTGACTCCTGGCACTGTTTCACTGGCTATATTCCTTGCTTTCAGCTCCTGGTCACCTCTGAACATTGCATAAGCCTCAAGTGTGACAAAAGCTCTAAGAAGCTTCCAAAGAATTACAATATGGAACCATATTGGAAAACCACTGGATTAGATAATGCTCACAAATTACTCCTCTTATTTCCAGAATTGTATACTATATTCTTATAAAAGAAAGGTTATATATAAACTAACTATATGCATAACACATTCAATTGTAACCAATTTCCTATCATCCCATATCCTATAACATATTATATATGCTGTGTAACCAAATGTGTTATTGCTATAACAGCCACATCCTCATACACAGTGAAACAATACTTGCAGAGAAACCATAAAATATATTTTACAAGCAATCTCCATATGATGTACAGTGTAATCGGAAAAATATTCCATTTGCATGAGCAATAAAAAATATTATGGACTCACTGGGAATTTTTCTTGAATATAAGCTTTGAGCCTAGTCAACTTAAGTCAATGGGATTTGTGATTTCAGCAAGAGAAAGCTTTGGTACAGGGCCTTATTATGACCAAGAAAGAAAGAAAAAACCAACACACAAAGCAAAACAGATCTCCCTCTTTCTTTTTTTAAACCCAGAGCTGCCAGTGAATTACTTCCATTCTAATATGATTTAATCACCAGGAGGGTCAAACTTAACATGGGAAGATATTTAATATTATGTAGAATCTCCATTTCTCTCCAAGGACAGGAAAAGGGTGCTTGTTAATTTGAGCATGCCAATTAATCAACATGCATGGTCTAAATTTATCTGTTGTGTCACACTTTGGCTGAGTTTTTAAAAGAAGAAAAACAATGGTCAGTTCATGGTTGCCATATTTTTATGGGCCCTTCCTGTATATATATATTTTTAAATAGCAGCCTAACACTGCTGTTAATTTAACAGGTGGTGCTTTTCCTGTTGCATGAGGTGTGAAGATTTGTGGTTTTGGACTACGACTCCCACAATTCCCCAAACAGCATGGCACACTTCTCATGGAAAGCATCATTTCCTTTTCTAGTGCTAAAGGCACAGGAGCAAAGCCACACAAAAAAGACCGAAGGAAAAGCCCATGGCTGTCTAACTGGCAACCTGACAATTATGCCAGTCGTGAAGCTGCAGCCATGGTTGTTTCCTTTTTGTAGCTTGGGCACTGATTCTGTCACACAACATGGAGAAGACACCAACATCTGCTTCTGCTTCTTCTACCTCATTTACACTCCCATGTCTGAGGAAGTGGACTTTGATTCTCAAAAGCGCACATAAAATTATTAGTCTTTTCTACAATATTTTGTTTCTCTCTCTGTCTGTCTCTCTTTCTCTGGCACATCCTTTGGCTTTCTTACCTCCTATTCTGGTTGCTTCTTCCCACCACAGCAGCAGGGGAAGATGGCCTGGGTGGGAGTTCCTACCCCATGTTACTGTACTATTTGTCAAAAAGAAAACAGTGACAAGGTTCTTTGGCCACAGCCCCCGGCCTCAGTGCCTACCAAACAGCTGCTGCAGGCTCATGAAAACTTCACTAAGCATTTAAAAACGTTCATGCAGATTAGATCAGAGTATACCTGATCTTGGTCCTTCTTCCTCAGTTCAGTAGTGGGAGGGATATTACACTCATCTTTTCGGAGGCCCAGAGATTCGAATGCAGACAACGGTCATTCCACTGTCTTTTCAAAAGGCTACTTGAGATGTACTTTCTATTGAGTTAATTATCCCATAATGAATTTCTTTCATTGGGCTCAGTCTGCATTCAACTTTGACTGAACATCAGGCTTTGCATTAAGAATTCAGAAGCCAGGTATTTTGTATATCAAATCTAAACTCACGAAGACATGTGACTCAGAAAGAAGCATTGATAGCATGCCGAATTGGAAAGGTTTTCAGATTACTGATAGAAAGATGAATCACAACATTTTCCAGTCTGGCTTGATAACACAGTACTGTATAGCCAAAAAAAACCATAGACAGGTCAAATTTACCACCTGAGGCTGAAGATCCAAATCACATCCCCTGGTACTAGATGATAATAAGAAACTGATAAGGGTAACTCTACGTGCATTTCAGAATTGCATGATTTATAACAGTGAAGAGTTTTATCTAAAGGAGGATGTATCGTGGAATAAAAAATCATTGAAGCCAGAAAGGTTCCTTCAAATTCCTCCAAGAAAATGCAAAAAAAATGCCCTTCTCATGACTTTTGCTGCTCTTTTACCCATATGAAGATAATGAAATGTTGCAGCACGTTGCCAGGAAGCAGGTGAAGGACCAAACGAGTGGTCACCCTGAGGTCCCGTTATACAGCTGCAGCGTATAAACTCCCGTTACCTTTAGTGGGAGTTGTTCCCATTCAGCTGTTACATCTACTTCCTGCAGGATGGACAGAACTAAATGTGGATCTCCAGGTCTCCATAACAGGAAGCAATGGGAAAACCCAGCCTCGCAGAGAAATGAGTGATGAAGTGAAAGAGGATTATGTCGTAATAATGGTGAAGGCTAGATCTCACAAAATCATCAGTTTAGATGTTTATGGTGGAGAACAAGGTCAGGCAGCACAGCCTAGTTAGGCAACTTCAAAATGAACTTTCAAAAGGCCATTCTGTATCAAGTCTTTATATATAGTTCCCTCTCCCCTCAATCTCTCTCTCTCTCTCTCCATTAATAAAGATTGGTATGCACAATTTAAATCCAGCAGGAAAACAATTGCAGAAACGCAACCGCAGGCATCATTTCATAAAAGCCTTTATCCACCTGGCACAAACGTAATGACATCGTAAAGCTGCATAGGGAAAACACATTTTCAGGCATCCAATTCACATGTTAAGATCTATCACAATGAGCTTTGGATAGAAGATGAAAAATGTCCAACGAAGGAGAACATAGTTTTTTGGACTACCATTCTTGATAGGCGACCAAATAAAAAAAGATAATTTCCCACTTTAAATTAGTCAAGTGTTATCGAAAGATCTATAATCATGTGGATTTTTTTTTAAAAAATAAAATCTTTGCATAAAGGACAGATGAGACAAATATCAGTCATCCATGAAGACCATCAGCATTGGCTTTGACATTTCTGTCTCCTAGCCTCAGTAGCCAGCAGGCAAAATCTGTGAGTGGCTCTCCCATTCTGAGAGTTAATTCAAGACCTCTGACAGAGGTTTCTACCCCTTCCATTGATATCCTGCTGGGACTGTTGATGGAAAAGCACCAATGCATGTAACAAGTAACTGAATTAACACTGGTGGCCATGATGGCAGTCACAGACTTTTGACCAGGTGAGCATCTTACCCCCTCTTGTCTCTCCTAAGTGACCATCCAATGACATCTAAATTGCTTCACTTCCTCTTTCCTGGCAAGCAGTTATTTTTTCTTTCTCCTTGTTAGAAGGACACAACCACATATGAGGCCTCCTTCATCATGGCCACCTATGCACGGAAAGCACATCTAGGAATCACCCAAGTTTAGGGTGCTTTTCCCCGTCTGCACAATCTCTGAATGAATTTCCAAAGGCAATATGTGTACATTTTTTATTTTTACCTAAATAGGGGTTTCCAGGTTAGTTAATCTTATTTAACTGTCACAGACTCATTGAAATCTTGCTAGCATAAATATCAAATATTTTGACAGGGACACTGTTCATAGTACCATAAAATTGTTCTCTACATCAGACAGGACAGGGAGGTATAGTTGAACTTACCAGAATCATCACGCAGAGGGAGGGAGGTAGCAAGGGGAGAAACAGCTACAGCACATAGTTTTGACTTCCATTCCTGCCTTGTTTGTTGTGTGCTTCCAAGTCACTTCTAGCTTTCGACAACTCTAATACTGTTTTCAAAATATATGAGATGTCTAAGGGTTGGTTTACCATGGCCACCTTCCAGTGAGTTTCCATGGCTGAGCAGGGATTTGAACCCAAGTATCCTGAGTACTAACTAGTCCACACTATCTACTCTCCTATGTTGGCTCTCATTCCTGCTAAACTATAATTTAGAAAGTCAGGAAATGTACGTCCGATTTAGATCAAAGCAGGTCACTTGGCTGATGGAAACCCTACCCTGTGTATTATGGAGATAAGGCTATGGATGTGGGCCGCAATAGCAAAAGAGTCCCACGTTTCACTGGAAAAGGAACCATGATCAACTTGGGGTTTAGAAAATACTATCCTTTTCCACAAAGTAAAACATGGTTCCAATCAACTGCATGCAGAATGGGAATGTTCTCCAGATAAAAGAACAGTTCAAGAAACAATGCAGAAAACAGATGGCCCAAGGAAGAAGGAAGCCTAGTGTTGTCCGTGTGTGTGTGTTCATCTTAAAGTAAAAAAAAAAAAAGACTGAGGCTATAAACTGCACTGCAGACTTGCAAATATGTATGCACTTGTTTGACTAACATGTCCCCCTCCCCAAAGAATCCTGGGAATTAGAGATGGGGAGGCTATTTATCCCCCAATCACTGACACAGGACCACTGTTCCCAGAATTCACTGGTAAGAAAGAACAGTTTAAATCAGCAGCAGTGGTATGTGTTGAAAGGAACATTTTAAAAAAAGAAAGAAAGCTGAAACTGAGTCATGTATCTGTAATCTGGCTAATTGTATTCACATTCTGAAAACGACATGGGTTTTAGATTAGTAAAAATTTAACTCATTCCTCTCTCATTCGTACAGAAATACGTGAATGAGTAAGGGACTATATGATGCCATTCTCAGTTTGGACTTTCTAGGAAGATTTGTGATTGCCATGTTGTTCGCCATGTTGAACGTCTAGGTTCTGGCCATCTTTTTCCACAAGCAACCACACAAATGTAACTGATTTACTCCCCAACCCCAGCAGACATCAGTATTAATATTTTATTTCATCATCATCTTGCAGGATGAAGACAATAAGCTTTAAATGGCTATAAAGTCTTAATGAACTTAAACAACAAATATCATTTGACAATTCTGGTTGTGAGTCAGGTTTCTTGAACATTTGTTTATCATCTGGCAATATGAGATTTCGCTGAAAACATATTTGATTCGCAGCTGGAGCTGGGCGCAATTTCATTGATTCCATCAAGGAGTATACTTTGGTACATGAGTTCCATATAATCCTAAGTGTAGTTACTACAGAGTTGGTCTTGTTGGACTTAGTGAGGGACTGTGCCTGCATAAAAATGTTTAGGACAACAGTATCCAGGTTCCTTTCCTTTCTGAATGTTTATACATGTTTCTCACTTGTCACACTTAAACATTTCCCTCAAAATTAAAAACAACAGATGATCCAGCTAAAATTAAGTCTGGCTACTCCCATGAATTCTGATGCGACATTTAAGCATGCATTTCAGTCTCTCTCGTGGAAGTGCTGTTTAAATCTGAATCAAATTCGCTGGATCGTGTGCTCAAAAATGCCAGTTTGGATATAATGAGAAACTATGGTTTTCTGCTCATGTTTCCCACATTTTGCTTATTATTTCTTCTAACTTTAAACAAAGTTTTCCATGTCATATGAACCCAAGGAACAATGGTTTGTCTAAACCATTGTTCCTTGGGTTCATATGACATGGAAAACTTTGTTTAAATGGTTTGTTTAAATGGTTTGTCTTAAATGGTTTGTCTAAACCATTGTTACTGAGAACCGGAAATTGGCACTAACACACTGGAATCAATTAACACATTGCAAGTGGCAAGTGTCTTTTTAAAAACTAAAGTGATTGACTTAAGTTTGTGACTTTTTGTTGTTGTTGCATGAACATTTCTTCAGCAATACCTTACACATTAGTGTTAGCGGTGGAAGGGAGAATGCAGGAAATAACAGCTTGTTCTCGAGGCAGCAAGAATGGCAGCAATTGAATTGAGTAGCTCTCTACATTAATAATAATAATAATAATAATAATAATAATAATAATAATAATAATAATAATAATAATAATAATAATAATAATAATAATAATAATAATAATAATAATAATAATAATAATAAAGATCCGGCTGTCACTCTGACCAAGGCTTGCTTGAAAACAGGAAGTAAGTATAGGGCTGTCAAGCTGGTCTCTGTAGCCTTTCAAAGACCACAGGCCTGAAAGGATGGAAAGAGGAGGACCTAATTATTTCACTGGTGGGAATGAAGATGTTTAGTGTCTGTGCTAGACCGGGTGCAAATGTGTGTGTGTGTGAGGGGGGGAGAGGGAAGGAAACAATCACCGATTTGAGGAGGGGATTATAAAAGAGAACAAGATGAAAACCATTAAAATGTTTATTTCAAAAAAAAGTTGGGGAGGGGCATTGGGGTCTCTGGGGCCACGCACACT
The DNA here is from genome assembly GCA_037013535.1 of Intellagama lesueurii. Taxonomy (NCBI): domain Eukaryota; kingdom Metazoa; phylum Chordata; class Lepidosauria; order Squamata; family Agamidae; genus Intellagama; species Intellagama lesueurii. Next base: position 213,888,599 of record JBAJHW010000001.1, on the reverse strand, counting down.
ATAAATTTTTGAAAGTCAACACAGTCAATAGCAGCATTTAAACTCCTACTCAGTGTAAAAAGGCCAATTTCTGCAAATGAGTTCTGTTTAGATTTTGAAGGAAACCACATCTACTCACAGGGAAGCCTGGGTTGCTCTTTAAGTACTTCTCTTAAAGGGACAGGTCCTGCATATCAATGTTGCTGGGGCACTCAGCATTCCTCTGAGAAACACATTCCATGAGCAGATATGTTCCATTAAGAGTGAATCCTATTCAAGGCTGGTGTTAGAAAACCACATTTTTTAATGCCAGTTAGCCCTGTACATTGTCCATTTGAATCAAAGGCACAGTTAGTGTCACAGCCTTTCAGAATCTAGCAGACCCGAGACAGAGAACTGCATCATCAAAAAATAATATTAAAAGGTTGACAAAAAGGTAGAAGGAACAGTTTTCATGGGAGGTAACATGGAAACCAGTAATCAACCTTTGTGTCTGTTGGGTTAGTTATACATATTAGAGAACCTAGTGTTTATATATTTGTTATTTCCCTTGGAAAATTCCTAGAGGACTGGGATTGTCCCCTTGGTTTCAAACACTGTTATTGTCCCCTTGGTTTCTAAATGGAACATGTAAATGTTTCATGGATTTCTCACAACATAATAATAGAACTGAACAGCACTAAGTGTTTCACCTATATTAGCTTAGTAATCCTTATAATATTCATGTATCACAGTGCTCTGTTATCCCTTTGTTGCAGTTGATGATCTGAAGGTTATGGACAGTGGCACACTTAAGACCACCTAGAGAGTATATGGGTGAGATGAAATCTGAGCTGTGGATTTCCTAGCTCACAGTTCATTCTTAGTAAGTAAAGTACACCAAGTTTGTCTTTATTGCAAAACATGGCTTTTTTCTGTTCAGAATTTAAAGTGTTGTTGAAAAAGTGAAAAAGAATACGCCCAAGTTAAAGTTGCCTAAAAATTCAACATTGGAGGAGAGCGAGAGAAATAATTTTGACTTTACCGATTCTGGTCACTCTTGAATTGAACACAAAGTCCAACATGCTGTTCCTCTAAAGCAAGATTACATTTGCTAGCAACTCTAACCTGGGGACGCTTGTCAAAATATGATTGCTTTACCAGATATTCCTCATTTCTGTTTGTGTATTTAATTTTGTTACCCCTGTATGTAACACTTGTATTTGTCTGCATGCACATTCTGACCAGCTCTTCAAGCTAATGACAACATCTTGATTGGGTAGATTGTTTTTAGTTAGCGACTGAACAACACTGAAGAAACAGGGTACTGTACCCCATATGCCAGGTGAACATCCCATGCTGTCCAAACGCTTAAAAACAGGTCCAGTCCAAATGCCTCCCATAATTATGACTGCAGTGCTCTACTCAACTAACATCAACAATTACATCATAAAGAATGTGTTTACCTTGGTCCTTCGCCATAGAAACTGCGCCCAAAATGATGCTGAACATATGTCTGCCAATGCCGTTTATAGGGACAAACAATGTTACAGATGGTTTTCAACACTCCTTTATTTTTAATAACTAGACTGTTCTTGTGAAGAACGTACACAAACAGAACATTCATTTCTGGGATTATTTTTGTGTGTCGGCCATTAATTATGCCATTTTTGAAGGCAAACTGAGACAAAAGTTCCACATCACTGGCCTATGGTTCTTGAAAGGCATGGATTGATAGACATAAAAATGTCTCATGTCCATGGATTTAGCCACTTCATGATCACTACTACAGGTTGCAATCCTACTCTTCCAAAATGGTTTTAATGAATTCAGGCAAACCACTCCAGGCTAGGAGCAAGATTTTCCAGTGGACCCAAAGGAAATAGAACTCTCCGATTATATCTGACTTGTTATTGTTGTAAAACAGAGGGCTTGTGCCATCACTAATTTAATGGTCATATATACGTGGAGAAATCCGAATCGAGGAGAAAAAGTATTTCTTTGGCTGGTGCTATTCAGTGGACTCATTGAAAGGATTGGTCCAGACAGTCAAACATGGGGTTGGAGGGGAATGTTCCATTTAACCAGACTGCTGGTTCAGGCTCATACAATATCATTTCAGTCTAGAAAGTTCCTCATGGTTGCCAAGAAAATCAAACTGAAACATTGCAGGACTCCTACCTGTCTAAGTAGAGCACTCTAGTTCAAGCAACCATTCCTGTATTTAAAAAAAGATGCCTCATTTCAACATGCTAAACTGAATTTTGAAAGTACTGTAAAGGGAATAAATACCATCATTTAAACCTTTAGATATTTGGGATCTAAAGGATATACAAACATTGAGCTAAGCAGGCCATCTTCCACTGGAATCAATAAAAGCTCTTTTCCAAAACAGAACTGAACTGAATAAGGCCCTCATTTCAATCCATGTAGAACAGCGAGACAAACTCAAGAGATTTGGTGCCTGAGATGAAAGACAGGAGGGTGCTTCATTCCCAGTTCCAAGTACGGCAGCCAACTGGACTGGCAATTGACTCTAAAGGCAGCACTTGTGTTTGGGTAAGACCCTCCATTAAACTGAGGGCAGCAGGCTACTTTAGAGGAAGCAGGACAAGCAGAGTGGGGCTGGGCTCGGACAGAAAGATTAGGAGGCTCCCTCATCTGTTGACTGAGGCAGCTGCTTCACTCCATCTAATGACAGAGTAATGGCTGAAGAAAGAATAATATACAGGGAGCAAATGTACTTGTAGTAGGGACATAATAAACAATACGTACAGGAAACAAACGAAATTAATGTCTCTACCTTATCTCAGCTTTAGCAACACAACAGGCCTTTTAGAACAGTCTTTAGAAGTATTGAGATGCCCTGGTTTCTGCTTGGGCATAAATCTGGCCCAAGGGAACTGAGGAGGGTTTGACCAGGAGCACAAGTGGGGTCTTGCTCCTTATAACGTACTTGCCTTTTTAGCCCAGTGAAGTCATATAGGTCAATTCATGGTTTAGCCACAAGATTTCCTTGAGAAAGGGAGCTCTCTACCTTGCTTGCCAAGGATGAGATGTAACAGGAGCTCTTAAAACCTTCTATTTCGGCAGGCTTTTCCAAACAATCCATCTGAATGGCTGCCAAGAGTATCAGCCTATCATTTTTAATGGCCGCCTGTTTTTAAATGTAATGCCCATCTAATTTTAACTTCACTTTTAATTATGTTTGTTATGTTATTAACACTGTTGCACACCATCCAGAGTGACCATCGGTCAGGTGGGCAGTGTAGAAATTGAATGAATAAATAGCGTGACTGCAACTGCAGCTTAAAAACACGGAGGCGTGAGTGTCAACCTTAAGCTGGAGCTAATGATTTATTACAATAGTAAGCAGGAATGGGGATTTAAGATTCTCAGGATTTGTAGGCAAGAGTGGGGATTTCCAGTCCAAAATTTTGTTTCACTTAAACATGTAAGCATGACAGAACTTGTGTAAAAAAATAATAATAGAGGTTCAGACCAATTTCCCATTCAGAAGACGGGAATTTCCCATTATTCACTCCCAGAAAATTCTCTTTTTTATTTGGAACCTATAACTATGAGCACTCAAAAGTCAGATATGTGATAATATAATTGCTATATCAAAGAATTAGACACAATGGTAATACATTTGGGGGAGTGGATTATTCTGATAATCAAAGAAAGCATGGTACAAAAGCTAGATAATGCAATGGCTTAGGTCTCTGTCTGCGGAGCCAGAGGTTGGGAGTTCAATTCCCCACTGGGCCTCCTTGAGAAGGGCTGGACTCAGTGATCTATAGGGTCCCTTCCAGCTCTGCAATTCAAAGGCTATTATTATCACTTATTTTCATACACCATTAGCACCACTCAATGTATTACCTACTACATGAACATACATATTGCATTATGAGCAGCATAATACATTCCAAGACTTCTCAGCTAACTGTTTACAAAGCTTTCTAAATTATATCGTGCAAACATGAAGGCTGGAGGAATCAAAGGACAAACTACATCCCATTCCACCTTGCCTATTAGGGCTTCTTTCAATCCACTCATGTTTGAAATTAGCAACGCAGCATGGCTTCATTCTGAAAACAAGGAGTACATTTTTGCATCTGAACTTTTCCAAAACCTGTAAGGGACACTGCTTTATATATGGATCTAACATATGTTGTAATAGCTATTAAAGAATATTAACCTTTCTTCATATATTGCAGAACAGCCAACAGTGTAAGAGCAATTTCAAAATAGGCTTTTAACAGGCTGTCGCCCAGCCTCATTCACTGAATTTTACAGAGCCTTCATGTAGTCTTATTCTTCACTCATAGCATTCCTTTGTTTTTCCACCACCTCATCTTGCCATCCAGTGTTGACTGGCTGAGGAGATCACTAATTATCTAGTTACGAATCTCTTCCTTAGGCTTTTCTTCTTTTGATCAATTAACATCTTCTTAATTATTTAATGAGCTTTTGTAAACTTTTGTTGTTTTAAATGCTCCTGCTGGTTCTTCTTCCACACTTCCCAAATTTAAAGTTTACAGTTCTTAAAATTAATTTAAATTTATTCTCTAATTCATTAAATGTAATCATTAATTAATTTTAATTCATCGTTAAGTTAATCTTAATAATTGGGGGGAGTTTCAAACTATTGTTTAATGAACTAAAATTAATCTTTTACAATTATAATTATTTAAGTCTGAGTTGGATGACTAGGACTCTTAATATTGAGACATTTTATTATAATAAAATATAAAAAATTATAGATACAGATATATGTAGGAAAAGAGAGAGAGTATGTGTGTATTTTATATTGTGATGTAGTGTATCAGACTAGCATTTAGGAGACTTGGGTTCAAATCCTTGCTTAGCCATGTAAATTCACTTACCCCCATTAGGAACACAAGAAAATGCTATGAACTAGTTAAGATCATTGATCCAGCTAGTTCAGTGATGTCTCCACAAGCTGGTGGCATTTTCCCTGGGTTTTAGGCAGAAGTCTTTCCCATCACCACCTTTAGATGTCAGGAACTGAACTTGGGATCTACTGACATAAGAAGCATGTGCTTTTCCACTGAGCTATACTCTTCCTCTTACATAATGCTGTGAATCTCCATTATTATTGTTATTGCATACCATTAAGATGATCCCAAGGTATGGCAATCCTTTTCAGGGTTATCTAAACATTGAGTACTCAGAAATGATTCACCATTTGCTTCTTCTGGGGATGCCCTGGGACTGTGTAGCTTCCCAAGACTACAGAGGCTGGTTCTTTCCCCAGGAGGCACAGTGGGGAATCAAACTCCCCACTGTGCTCACACTCTCTGAGCTATCCAACCAGCTAGTCTCCTTAACAGGGACCCACAATATTAGGGTATTACACAAGGATGCCTTGAACCCTTCTGGAGTTCACCTTGACCTAACCTAGCCAGGGATCCGCTATATAAAATAACGCCTTGCACATTGAAAAACAGCAGTTGGCCTTCATTAGCCATTCGATATTAGGTCAAGTTAATTCATTTATGTTTCTGAACCATTACATAGGGTGCATAATGACACCTGGTAATGAGCCCAACAATTCACGGCTCTCTAACCTGTGCAATTCTCTTTTTAAATCAATAGGAGCTTGGGCTGATGTCAACATTGTCCATTGACTGTGGACCCCATTTTCTGTTTATCTTGAAGCAAATCAAGTCTTCTTATAGGATCATCTTTCTGACTTCAGGGCACTGGGAACCCAGTTTTTTCTAGCATTCAGCACTTTCACCTCTAGTCCTACCCTCCTAAATTGACAGCCGACCCTAGTGACCTTTAGGGGAGGTCACAGACCACTAGTTAAAAAGGGTAAACAAACATTATTGTGGGGAATCAATGGGAATATCGAACCTTTCCCACACAAAGGCAAAAGAGCATGAGCAACAATAAACACAGAGCACAATCAGTGTTCCTCGGTGCCCTCCGCAGTTGTTATCTCAGGAATGGCAGATGCTTGTAGAACTGACAAGTTCTCCAGGCTATTTCAGGTGGAACGGTTGATACCTACAACCCAAGCATAATTCTTCATGGTGAATGCTCCTGGAGAAAGTGGAAATGCAACTTGTTTGTTCATAATCTTTGAACACTGTCCAGAAACCACAGTCTGGTAAAAGATTCATGCTGTATTTATTTAGGAGCTCTGTGAAACCTGAAGTAGGGATCTGAAAAATTATTTGACAGACATCCAGTAGTAAGTTACTACTAGAGTTAGGCCCATTGAATCAGTGAGCGTTTGGTGAGTGAACCGCTCTGTAGATTCCATTGATTCAGTGGACCTGCTCTAGTTGTGACTGACTACTGAATTTCAGCTTTTTCCTGTTTCACTGCATTTTTCTGAGTCTCAGCTGCTTTCTTACACTATCCCTTGTATCAGTCTGAAGGACATTGTCTTTTTATTCCTGCATGAAAATATATGTATGTTTTCCCATAAATATTTTTCCTGAAGTTTTTAATTTGTAACTAGAGATGGGGACAAACTGACAAATGGAAGTCCACAAACCACAAAGTTACAATTTTCCCCCAAACAAACCATGAATGCACAGATGGCCCCCAGACCCCTGATGGGCCACCTAACTATATATATAGTTATACACACTATACACACTATATATATATATATACTAATATACAGTATATACTAATATATATACTAACACACACACACACACACACACACACACACACACACAAAGTTAGCCAGCCTGTCAGCTGGCCCAGGGCCTTCTGTGCAGGTCCCCGTTTACCAGCCAAGAGGCAGGGACATGCGCAGATGGCCCCCGGCATATGATGCGGCTCTTAAGATGGCAGCGGCAGCCGAGGAAGAGGAGGCAGTGGCAGGAAAAAGTAGGGAGGCAATGGGGGCAGTGAGAAGGGGGAGGGGCAGTGGGAAGGGGCAGGGAGCAGGCTGTGGGGGGTTTGCAATGAACCAGGAGGTTCGTAAATTGCCCCAGAATTTGTTGGTTCAGGAAAGTTCGGGTTCTCTAGTTTGGATGAACCTGAACTGACCAGAACCAACAAATTAGCCATTTTTGAAAAATCTCCTGATCCATTTTTAGCTTCATCCCCATCTCTAGTTGTAACTTATCATGCATTTAATCCCTATATCAAAGAGCATTTGTACATATTTTTCAACTGTACATTTTGGGGGGCTGTTCATGTCTTTTTCTTTAAAAAAAATACCCACACAATTCTGCACACATTTTTACTTCTCCAGAATAAGCTTTCCCCTCCCAACCAGTAAATAAAGAGGTGGAACAAAGTTGATGGGTTCAAATTCGGGCCAGAACTTTATTGATTATTAAGATCCTTGAACTGAGATGGGGGCTAAGATAATCAAACCTATGAACAAGTGGAGGTGGAGCAACCAGGGCCCTCTCCAATCTCGGGCGGGTGAGTCCCCTGCACCGGGGGGATACTGTACCCTGCTAGCATTGCCCCCCAGCCAGCCTGAATTGGGGATACATTTTTGGGCCTGTCTCCATCCTCATTCTCATGAAACAAGGTTGGTCGTTGTCCTCAGAAGCTCATCCCTGCTTGCATGCCTGAATCTCATGATTCACAGTACTCATTCAGGGGACCTAATAGCCAAAAAATGCCTTGTGGGGCTCACCATTACCACCCCTGTTCCCACACTACCCACCAGGTTGTGGCCTATTTAAATACAACATACCCTTTTGCCCTATGAGAAAACAGAATGGGATAGGCGAAAATCACCCAGGCCCCTTTTGTTCAAGACACCAATCAGACCCAAAATTCCTATCTGGCCTCAGAAGGCGACCAACAATTACCCTGGCTCACAGAGCAGGCAAACAGGTTGCTCATGGCAGCCAAGCAAAAAGGGACTGGCTCTGGGACAGGGCTCGCTACCTACGTCCCTTGCCCCACCCCAGAAACTGACATCACTGGGATGCATTCGCATCACACGCTGGTCCCGCCTCTCCCAGCTGGAGGGGGGGAAAGCACCCCTTCCACCTCAGCTGCTTCTCTGTGAGACTCCCAGAGGCGGCATTGTCAGAGGAAAGATCAGTTTCACCTAGAAGGAAGGGGTGGAAAGGGTAATGTGTCTACTTTCCCTGACTTCCAGCTTTAACCCCCCAAAAAGTTCCATCCCTAATTAGAGAATGGGTAGATTGCTGGTGCCTGGTGGGACCTGACTTGTGTTGTACTGGAGCCTTGAAATGCACAAGATGAAGCCATGTGCGGAAGAAATACACACAGAATTAAAGAATTCTGAGCTCACGAATATGTTACCAGACAGGAGTGTGATAGTAAATTCTCTAGGACAAGGTGTTCATCATGACAGTCACTTTAAGCATGCTGCCAAGGACAGTCAAAGAAGAACCATATCAGCAAACCCCTCTTAGCTGTTTCCATGTTCATCAGGAACAGATCTTTCGCAATGCTAATGTGCCTTACACATTTTTAATTAATTTAATTAATTAATTAATTTCTACTCCACCTTTCTCCCTGTAGAGGGACTAAAGGCAGCTTAGAAATGTTTTCAGAAAAAAAAACAAAAAACCACACACGCAGATATTAAAACAATTACAAAATATAAACTCACATTATTTTTAAAAAACTATTAGACATACTAATTATTAAAAGGCAGAAATCAAGAACTCTTGTTAAAACCAGTTAAAAACCCACAGTTTGAAAGGACAATTCTCCCTTTAAAATTCTCCTCCTCGGCTCTTTGTTCACCTGGATAGATCCCAAGACAAGGGATCTAGTCAGATGAACAAAGTGCACATTAAAGAACAATATCACTTAAAATCTCATTTCCTGTGTGGCCTTCATACTTTTTTTGAAGAATGAGCCACTGGAATGGTGCCACAACCTACAAAAACTAAGGTAGAAACAGCGCAAAAATTGAGACATGGTTTGCCAGCCATTCTCAACGGGGGGGCGGGCATATGGTCCTTGGGGGGCCCTGACACATTTGAAAGGGGCCGCAGACTGGAAAGCATTCTTCAGACACCACCTTTTAAGGTTCGTCATGCGACTTATACAATCCTGCTTCAGCTTATATTTCTTTCATATTGTGTTTATGGCCAAGATCGAACAAAGGTTGAGAATGGCTGCTCTAAACAAACAACCCACCATGTGTCAGCTGACAGGTTAATGCATGCTGCCCCTCTTATGAAACTCAACCTAGAAGACTAGATGTCAAAGAGACCATTTCTCATTGAGCAATGGTTGGACTCTATGAGCTGATTAGCTTCTTCCAACTCCATTATTTTTTTATTCTATTCTCCAATTCTAAACTTTTGCTTTGCTAGAAGAGAGATCAGTCATGCAATCTCCCACTCTAGAAGAGTTTTAAACTATTTATTTAAAAATAATAATAGACTTAAGTTCCACAGTGTCTAGCAATCAGTTCCTTCTTTTTTCTTTTACAAAGATAGGAAGGGAGAGAGATTTCTCACATAGTCTTACAAAGGCATCCACATATTAATCTCCACCATGAATTTCTGCAATTTTGGCAACCATACATTTGACTTTTTTGAAACGGTTATGAACCGTGACTGAGGTATCAGAAAGAAAATCGTAAAACATCCGGTATAAACATATTCTACCGTGTCTCAAAACCAGCCAGATTCTTTCTACCCGCAACCACTCCAGGGAGTCCTATTGCTTCTATTCATACAAATTGACCAAAACAGAGTACACCCATAAAGCTGTAAATCCTCAATGCCACGGGTACCACCACCCTTGAAAACACTGATATTCTAACACAGCACACACAGTATTAAGTGTGCTACAGCAAAAAGCAGAATTAGTACAGGCAAAGCCTGACATTCCCCATTATGAATGGCCATGATTTATGTGCTTGTCAGCAAGAAATCAATCAAGTCAATGGAAAGCCAGTAGTAACATCAGCAACGGTAGCAAGAGGGGAAATATCACAGCCAAGACAGGATGGGTCCTCTCAACCACCTGGGGAGACAGCAAAGAGAAGAAGGAAGCAGGCAGGCTCTCCATGCACCGTAGTCCCAAAAACAGCAAGGCTACATTTTACTGCTTCTCTAGAGGTTAACTAATTCCTCACACTGTTCTTGATTATTGATACCAATATGGTGGGAGAGGGAAAAGAGATGACAAGTGGAGATGTTTGGAAATGCCATTAAAGAAGAGGCCTGGGTTTCTCAAAAAGGGGGTGGGCCGTTAGATACACATATAATATCAAAGATGTTTAAGAACTTGGTCATGGAAGAAATACTTTAACAGATGGATATGTTTGGTTTGTGGTGGAACACAGATGGTTACACATTTCAAAAAGGAAATGAAAAGTTACAACTGGCAGAGAAAATGGCTTCCATACCCAGCCCTGCAAGTCACTGTTGGGTGGGTCAGCTGCAGTGATCACACAACTATGGGGTTAAAACGGAGAAATACCAGTTCTTACACCAAGAATAGGAATAAGGCAGTCAAGGTACAAAGTCCCAAGCAGTGCAATAAGAGGTACTATTTAGGGATGAAAATGACATTTGTATTAACAGAGGTATTTTTCTTAATTTATTCAGTTTGCTGTTCTGATTGATACAGGAAACACAAATTTGAAGTGTAGCAGGTGGACTTGGGAAACCTTTAGGAATATCCTGGAAACAATATTATGCCAATGGGCTTTTTCTTAACCTGCTCACCCTCATGTATTTAAAGAGCTATACTGAAATCATTTTTCCCCCTTAGTCACGTTCATAGTATTTTAAATGGGAAGCCTGGCAAAAATACATATAAGTAAATGAACAGAAATAGACAAACAAAGCTTGGCCATAAGAAATGTGTGCAGATGCATCTGGGACCACAAGTGTTTAATGGACTGTATCTTACATCCATTTAGTGTTCGTATTGGTATCTCCTTTAGCAACTGTAATATATAGAAAAGTTGTATGAATGTGACTCTGCCGGGCAAGAAATGTTTACACCTGAAGAATAAAGAATTGTCCCTGAGTATATTTCTAGCCATTCATTTAAGAAAAGATGAAAGGTGCCACTTGATATATGTTATTAACATATCCTAGAAATAAGGCAGAGTTTACTTTCTTGGGCTCCATGATCACTGCAGATGGTGACAGCAGCCATGAAATTAAAAGACACCTGCTTCTTGGGAGGAAAGCGATGACAAACCTAGACAGCATCTTAAAAAGCAGAGACATCACCTTGCCGACATAGGTCCGCATAGTCAAAGCTATGGTTTTTCCAGTAGCGATGTATGGAAGTGAGAGCTGGACCATAAAGAAGGCTGACTGCCGAAGAATTGATACTTTTGAATTGTGGTGCTGGAGGAGACTCTTGAGAGTCCCCTGGACTGCAAGGAGAACAAACCTATCCATTTTGAAGGAAATCAACCCTGAGTGCTCACTGGAAGGACAGATCCTGAAGCTGAGGCTCCAATACTTTGGCCATCTCATGAGAAGAGAAGACTCCCTGGAAAAGACCCTGATGTTGGGAAAGTGTGAGGGCAAGAGGAAAAGGGGACGACAGAGGGCGAGATGGTTGGACAGTGTCATCGAAGCTACCAACATGAATTTGACCAAACTCCGGGAGGCAGTGGAAGACAGGAGGGCCTGGCGTGCTCTGGTCCATGGGGTCACGAAGAGTCGGACACGACTTAACGACTAAACAACAACAAAAGAAATAAGGAGTACCCTTTTGCCATTATTATTGCAAAGTCACTTACATTTTGGACAAAAACTGAGATGAGAGCAAAGAAAGAATAGACCGTTCAAGCTCCCTAATGGGTAGACTTTTTCATACTGATTATTCTGCCTTTGGTAAAATATTTAAAAATTGAAATATTCAGTGGAAATTATTAAGATGTGCCTAAGTTCAGACAGAGTTATCAAACCTCCCCAAATGCTACTATGGCATCCAGACACAAATATTTCTTGTTCTCGGGAAGGGCTTAGCGAATTCTTCTGGATCCTGAGCCTTGTTATCTCTAAATCATTTATCTTGCTAAAGCCAAGGGTCTTCACTAGATTTCATCTTCATGGCTAGGGTGGAATAGATCTGATCAAGGCAACCCTTCATACAACAGACACCTTCAGATCTAGAACCGGCTTCTGTAGAGTAAGACACGATCACTCCAGTCACAGAATTCTGCACTGATTCATTTTTCTTCTCCAAGAAATAAAAGGTACCAATGTTTTCACCATCTGAAGCCACATAGTTTTGTCTGAAGTGCCTTGCCAGGAGAAAATCCTGCCATTTCCTGTTGTTAGAACAGAAAAGGTGGTGATAAAGATGGCAACATGGCTTGTTTATTTGAAGTAGCCAGATTATTATCGTTTCTAAGGAAACCCTTCACCTTTTAAATTCAGTAATAATTCAATTGCAGTTCCTTAAATAAACAGGAACCACAAGCTTGGGAAATAATCCAGGGCCACAGTAGATCCAAACACAATGTGGGTTTAACTTTCATAAGCAAGCTGGTGCTTGCCTTTTGCCTTTTGGAATCTAGAGAACACCCCTGAGAACACTCTATTCCAGATTCAAGTCTTCTCTGTGTGTGTAAACTGTGCACAGCAAAAGAAGGGAGCAGGAGCAAACTCTTTTTCCTTCTTCACGGCAGGGAACCCAGCCCACTGGCTCACATGACAGTTGAAGCAGACCAGGCCATCTGTATAGTGGACATGAGGCCACCTTCTCTAAGAAGTGAACTACGTACGTAGTTGCGAAACTGGGAAATCAAAGCTGCTGTTCCTTTTTCTACAACTGAATAGTCTCCAACCTAACATCCTACAGCACTTATGTACTGTCGGTCGGTGTCATTTCATAACAATGTTAGGGCTTTCCCCCCCAACCACTATAGGAAAATCGGTATGTTAAAAACACGCAACAAGTCAATCACCCCCATGAGGAACAACATTATGATCCACAGAAAACCCTGCTCTAGATTGTCTAACAGATTAATGTACCACCGCCACCTATTGTTATTTGTCATTGAACGAACCTCCCTGCTCAGAAACAGAAGGGTCTTGCTAAGAGCAGCGTCTTTGCTGAAGAGCATGCTAATGCAAAGGGATATATGGGAAATATCTTTCCAGAACACACGCTCTTTAACACTTCCTCTGCCTTTTGTTCTCTTTCTTTGTATAATTTGTGCTGGGCCAAAATATTCAGGTCGACAATTTTTATCCATGTCAGGGGATGGGTGGTGCCAAAATGCTCCTGGAAGACTGGGCTGATTTTGTGCCCTTACCTTAAACATAGGAGTTGGGTGAATGTTTTCTTTCTTTCTTTCTTTCTTTCTTTCTTTCTTTCTTTCTTTCTTTCTTTCTTTCTTTCTTTCTTTCTTTCTTTCTTTTTCTTCCCAAAGCTGTTTGTGTTGTTTTATGCAGGCTAGTTAAAGGAATACTTCTTATTCTTTGAAGCTGCCTCTGAACCTCTGCCCCAGGTTCTCCTGCCTTCTCACAAGTGGTGGAAAGAGACAAGGGAGAAAACATGGACAGGAATACACCGAATTCCCATGTAAGGAAAGGTCTTAGAACAAGGAGCTGTTCTAAGCCAGGGAACAGGGGGCGGACGGGAAGACTCCAGCCAGAGAGTGGGAGGACAAATCTCCCCACTCAGCTACTGAGTGGCCAGAAGAGCAGGAAGGCAGAGCAACGGCGGTCGGGCTTCGTCGCAGATTGGCGCAACAAGCAGGCCACCAGCCCCGCATGTTGCACCGCAACCCATAAGTGGACGGGTCAGTTCTGGGAGGCAGGCCTGGGGATCTGGGACACTTGGGCCAGGGATATTCATATTCGTTAACAAATATGAATGTCCCATCTCTAACGCTTATCATGATTCCCTTCTGAATCTTGGCTGACTTCCGCCGCCCCCGTCTTTTTCTTTATTGTCATTTTTAGTGCTAATATTTTGTTAGTTGTTACTTCGATGTCGCTTTGTTAGTCGTCCAGAGTAGTGGCTCTCTACTAGTTGGGCAGGATAAAAATGTGAATAATAAAATAAAATAAACATGCCCAGTTCTTTCACTTTTTCCTCTTAGGGCTTGGTTTCCTGTCCCCCGATTATTCGTCTTGCCATCCTCTGAACTTGTTCCAGTTTGTCACTGCATCTTTCTGCAGTATCCAGAACTGGACACAATACTCAAGATGAGACCTAATTAGTGCTGAATGGAGGGGAACTAGTACAGTGTGTGATTTGGAGATTATATTTCTGTTAATGCAGCCTAAAATGCTAACTCTGAGAGAGGCCCAGAGGGAGAAGATGAGAAACCAGGCCTTCTCTGCAGTGGCTCCTCAGCTATGGAATGAACGTCATGCTGCAATTCGTTTGGCCCCTTCACCGGTGATTTCTAAAAAGCCACTTAAAACTGTGTAATTTAGGCAGGCATTCCAAAGCATTATACCTGTGAATCCAGCTGAGTCTAGCTAGCCTGCTTGATCAAGTCTGCCATTTTAAAAATTCTACATGTTTTTTGCAAATGCATTTTTATGTTTTGACTGCACTGGTATTTTGTTATTTTTATTTTCTGTTTTGTCAAATTGTATTTTAATGATGCTGCTTGTGTATGTTGTAAACTGTCCAGAGTGACCTTCGGCCAGATAGAAATGAAATGAACGAAATGATAGAAATTAACAAACAAACTAACAAACAAACAAACAAATAAATAAATAGCATCATCCCACTATTGGCTCATGTTCAGATTGTGATCTACAACAATTCCAAAATCCTTCTCACTTGTAATATTACTGAGCCAAATATCTCCCATCTTGTAACTATGTGTTTGGCATTTTTTTTCTCTAAGTTTTAAAACTTTGGACTTATCCCTGATAAATGTCATTCTGTTGTTTTCAGCCCAGTGCTTGAGCCTATTCTTTTCTCTGTCTTTTGCTACAAACGTACCTGAAGAATGCTTTTTTTGTTGTTGCTTTTAGCATCTCTTGCTAACCTCAGCTCATTCTCAGCTTTGGCCTTCCTTATGTCATCCCTGCAATTCTTTGCTACTTTTCTGTACTTTTCCTTTGTGGCCTTCCTTCCCTTTCCTATATGTGCCCTTTTTAAATGTTCATTTTATTTTTTATTTTCAGGTCTTCTCTGAGATTTTTTGTGAAGCCACATTGATGATGATGATGATGATGATTTTTGCAGTTTTCTATCCTTTTTTCTTGTTGGAATTGTTTCTAGTTCTGCCTTTAGAATTGCTTTTTAAAGAAACTCCTACCCAACTTGGACTCCTTTAATTATTAGGACCTCCTGCCCTGGGACGCTACTTATCATTGTTCTGAGTTTACTAAAAATGGCTGTCCTAAAATCCAGCATATATGTGCGGCTGCACTCTGCTTTTGTTTCCATTGAAATCAAGAATCCCAGTCGAACATTTCTTCTATCAAGTCATCGCTATTGGTTAGAGTCAAATCAAGGACAGCTACTCCTCTAGTTTCTTCCTTAAGTTTTTGTAGGAGAAAATGATCAGCAACACAAGCTAAGAGTTTCTTGGAAGGGCCATATTTGACAAAATTTGCCTCCCAACAAATATCAGTATAATTGAAATCTCCCATTACAACTACACTGTGTCTCTTTGAAATTCTTGCAATTTGTTTTTCAAAGGCTTCATCCGCATCTTGCAACCTGACACACAGCTGGGAAGGAAGGAGAATTCTGAGACAGAAACTACAAACGGGGCTGATTTTCACTCGCCACCTTTTCCTGAAGACTGTTCTTTATTGACTGTTCTTATGTTGAGTGATGTTACATTTCAGGGACAACAGCCTGTCCATCAACTTGCATGGTGTGTGCATATTTATCCATATATTTCAGCCTCCCATAGAGACATGAAGTGGCAGAGCCAGTTCTGCCCTTTGTTTTTAAGATCTAATCAGAGTCTATATAGAGATCTTGAACCACACAACCAAGGTGTTGAATTGGCCTTCTGAAATTCTCCCACCTACTTGTGGGAAGAGAAGTTAGGAGGACCCAATGATTTCCTGAGAGGTGGCACTTACCATCAACAGTAGCTGTGGCATGGCTTTCCCTCAAAGGGCTCTTGCCATGTGCACTGCCACTGCATGCAGTACTAAGAGTGACTGGGTTGGCAGCCTGGTCACCATTTTATTTCCTTTACCACCTTTTCTGAGCATTCAAGTCAACAGACCTGGTCACTGTACATGGAAACAGAAAGTAAATGCAACAGCTGCAACAGTGGTGTCCTTTAGGAAACAATGCTCCTGATAAAATACTATAACATGTCTGTGTATGTTCTCTAAATCCACCCCTGGTAAGCACATCTCTGATATATATTTTTGTCTTTCAAATGAAATCAGAGGTTTCTGTTGGCAGCCATTTATACTTCTGAAAATGGGCCAGTTTTGAAATGCCACCTTGCACCTTCTTGGTTATATAAAAGTCAAATCGCAGTTCACACAGACTTGTGGCTCTTATCTTTTTCTTTCTTTCTTTGTTTCTTTTTTAAAAAGGTCTATGTCTGCAGAATTAGTGGCCTTGGGGAAGCTACATTGGACATCACATTCTGGAGGTCTCCTTCTCTCAGCCACTTGGCAACAAGGTCTGTCGGTAAGTGTAAATGGGCCAGAGAGTCTAAGCCAGCCTGGAACAGAAGCCATCAGACTCTGGAGAAGAAAGCTGAAGGCTGGATGAAGCTGTTGGAAGAGCCACAAGACCCAGAGTCTGAGATAACTCAAGGCTGAGCTGAGAAAGGACAATGGAAGAATGCTGCAGCCTTTAGGAGCAAAAGAGGTGGACTGCAATTCATTGGCTGGGGTCTAAAAGGGTCTTTGCTGAGCCACAAGGAAGACTCTGGGAAGAGGGTTACGTTGCTGTGGGAATCCAAGGGACTGGAAACACAACACACTCACATGCCAACCTTCAATGCATTGCCAGGGAATTTATTGGGATGAAGTTGGATGAAGAAATTGGTCTTTGATGAATTAGGGAACTAGGGCGTCTGAAGGATTCTGGAAGGCAGTTACAATAACATTCGTACAATAACATTCGTATTAGTTCACTAAACCTTGAGAAATGCCATAAATATTTGTAAAGGGTTATCTTGGGACAAGTTTGTTTAATTTAAGCTTGAGTAGACCTCTGAACTGTTTGGCCCCATGGCCACAGCAGGCTACCAAAAGCATAGGCAGAGTTAATTTAAGGTACCAGCAGAGAATATATCTACACTACACAGTTATAGCACTCATGGCCATCCTAAGAAGTCCTGGGATTTGTGGTTTTGTGAGTTACTTAGAATTCACTATTGGACAGCTGTAGTGTTGCAGTTCCAAGAAAGCATGAGTGCCTTCTAGTGGAGAATTCTTAGTTAGCTCACCAAGCTATAAATCCCACGATTCCTTATGGAATAGCCGTCACAGTTAAAGGGATATGCAAGAGAAATAACCATGCATTCTAGAAACACTTGAAGTATTAAAAAGGTGTATTATAGGTTCTGTGATAGGTGGAGCCACTAGAGAAACCAGGTCAGGGGCATCTATGACAGTATGCCATAACCTGGGACCAGAGGTTGGGATGCTATGATGCCATGGGCTGCAATTTTGTGATGTCACAGATGCAAGGCAAGGAAGGGTAGGGAAAGGGCTTAGAATTGCTTCTGGGCCTGCTCACTAGGGCACAAGGAGAATCCAGTTGAATAGTCCCAGAATCCAGATAATATCTGGCTAACCAGGTGAAATGGTGACACAGAGCCAGAGAGGATAGGGTACATTTTCTGGTGGCTGCGCAAGCAGTAAAATGCAACAGCAGCTACAGTAATAATCCCCATTCCCACTTAGTTTGTACCTCATGAGGCCTTACCTACAGCCTACATGACAATGGGAAATCTTCACTGCTGTCAGAGTTTATGCAACAAGGAGGCCCATAAGTTACAGTGTTGGTGCTCTGCTCCTTACCTTGCTCCCAATGGCATCATGGACCCCAAGTGGCTCTCTAATCCTCACTCCAGACACATTAATGAGGAGTCAGGGAAGCCTAGTACAAGGTAGGAATGAACTAAAGCCACCTCACAAACAGAAGAACACACTTTTCCCCACTTTTTTTTTTTAATCTCATGAAGCCTCTGTTCATGTCCTGAGGATTGGAACCCCTCGGGGCTACAGAGAAATAATGAAAAGTGGGTTCTAGAGTGAGATTTAAGTGGGACTCAGCAAAACATGCAGGGGCACCTTTGGCTTTACCTGCCCCCCTATCAATAGGGAAACTAATTGCTTGCTCATGATACTTTGCTATCGGTGTACAAAAGGGCACAATGTGTAATGGCATGTGGCTCCGAGTTACCAAATCTTCACTGAAGATATGACCCTTCAGTAGCAGCAGTGAAGACGAATCTGTCATATCAAGAGAGAGAGAGAAAATAAATTTTAAAAAAGACACCTAGTAGGCATCCTTCAGTCTTGAGAGACTATGGTAATGTGCTCTGAATAGAGGTCTTGGAACAACGTCTGGTGTGGCTGAGAAGGCCAATTCGAGAGTGACAATCCCTTCCACACTGAAGACAAATACAATCTGTCCCCTGTCCATCTCCCTGATTTGGCTGGTTTTGGGACTGCCTCTTTGCCTCGGCCTGCTGGACGAGGGTCTCTTCAAATTGGGAGAGGCCATGCTGCACTGCCTGCCTCCAGGCTGAATGCTCAGATGTCAAAGTTTCCCATCTGTTGAGGTCCATTCCTAAGGCCTTCAGATCCCGCTTGCAGATATCCTCGTATCGCAGCTGTGGTCTCCCTCTGGGGCGATTTCCCTGCACTAATTCTCCATACAGGAGATATTTCGGAATCCAACCATCAGCCATTCTCACGACATGCCCGAGCCAACGTAGATGTCGCTGTTTCAGTAATGTATACATGCTAAAAATTCCAGCTCGTTCTAGGACTACTCTATTTGGAATTTTGTCCTGCCAGGTGATACCAAAAATGTGTCAGAGACGCATAAATGCATAAAAAGACAACCGAAATGATATATTTGTTTGTAATGGATAACACTACTGTGTGCAATTTGCTTGGCAGCCACAGATACCCTTAGGCTCTGACTGAAGACAGACAAAGAGCCATAGAAAGACTCCACCCGCACCCCTTCCTTAGTACAAGACAAGTCATTGTTCAGGCTTTCAGATGATAAAACAATAGAGGCAGTTTCTTCCTCCTGATTTGAGTGCATGAAGAAAAGAACATGACTGTTGAGTCACGAAGCTGCATTAAAAGAAAAAAATATTTCTCTTTCATTCTTTCTCTCCCCCCCCCCAAAGATATATGGGGGGGGGGGGGAGAGAGAAGATATATAAATATATATTTGACCAAAATGCTGAGATCAGTTTCACTCACATTCAGTTTTCTCCCACATTCCGTTTTTTTTTTTTAAAAGAACCCGAGGTTCTTTCCATCCTATGTATGAAGAAATGTGTTAATTTTGATAAGTTCTGATTTTTAAAAAAATGTTAAAAGCTAGTCAGTAATGCACTATTTCTGATTAGTAGGTGTGTGTGTGTGCGTATGCATACATGTGTGTGTACATTCAGTTCATATCAAGGCCATAGGAATACCTCATCAGATTGATTCAATCATGTGAGGGGTGCCTTTTGAATGCAGAAAGGCTGATTTCCCCATTTTGGCTATTTCCTACCAGAAAGCTGCCAAGTAAAAAAATGAGGTTGAGACCAGTTGAGTCTTTGGTCGTGGGCAGGTGCTATACAAGGATAGCAGGAGTTAATCATACAAGTGGCTGGACAGCAGGTAGCTTCTCCTTTCTCCATGTGGGAGAAGCCCGGGGTTAGTTTTTCCATGCCCACATTCCATGTCTTATGTGGCCACACTTTGTGCTGCAAACGTGGAACTGATTCCTATTGACCTGGCATCCTTGGCAAAATGATCACAAGGGGAAATTTAGGAGCACAGAAACCTGACTGTCCCTTCGACTCTCTGATGTCGACATCCTCCTCCAACTCTTGTTAGGTTAATATTCTCAAGGTCTCACACCCTTGCTTTCCTTATTCTTTAAGGAACAGACATGCTGTTGCTTTGCTGCTGTGTGCCCACTCATGTCTCTCTAGTTAAGCTTAGGCTTTAGTTTTTTCTGTCTTGAATGTAATTTTCTTAATAAAGAAAAAGGACTAGGCCATGTGGTCCTCAAGATTACACAAATGCAAGAGTCTGTGATACCTTTTATTGGACTTCCAAAAAAGTAAACAAGTAGCCAGCTTTCGTGGATGGAATCCACTTTCTCAGGCTAAGCACACAGGCTATCCATGAAGGAGTTGTGCTTAGCCTGAGGAACTGGGTTTCATCCATGAAAATGGGCTACTTTTTTAGTGGTCCAATAAAATGCATCACCTACTCTTGCATTTCTTAATAAGATTCATAAAAAGTAAAAAAAGGCAAAAACATGGTGGCACCTTAAAGACTTTTATATTTTTTTAATGTGAGCTTTCATGGACAAGTCCACTTCATCAGACATAAGAGAAAGAGATGTAACATAGCAAATATTAAATAAATGATGAAGTGGACTTGTCCACAAAAGCTCACATTAAAAAATATAAAAGTTATTCTTTAAGGTGCCACTACATTTTTGTCTTTTTAAACTTTTTTATTTCTATTTTGCTTTTACCTATGATCCTTGCACAGACACACACGGTAACCCTTCTACAACTTAATAAAAGTCAGTTGCTTGTTTTCAGCAGCTTCTGCTTTATTGTGGGACTGACAGCCCATGTGTCTATAAAGCATGTGTCTAGTGAGAAAAACTTAATAGTTTCTTCTCTCACCTTGTGAATATTCACAATAGGTCTGCCATATGCCATCATTTCCTGGCTAGATATGGAATTAACTTGGTAACAGTTGTATTCTTAATCTACTTAACATTATAAAATACATAGGAAGGAAACCAGGAGGGCTAAGACAGTGGTAGGTTTGCTGATATGTCTCCCACATGGGGTAGGGTGCCCACATGTCCCCAGTTACACAGGACATTCCTCTACTTAAAGAGCTGTACCCTATTAGAAGGTGGCCACTCTTTGAAGGATTGTCCCATTGAAGTCAGATTTAAGAATAAAAAAAACATAAAGAAGGACAGCAACGTGCATCTTTTAGTTGCCCAGCCACATTTATCACTGGACAGCAGACTGGGCAGTCTTTTCCAGGACATATTGTAACTCTTCTAAAATTATATAAATTAAAATTTATTCTAATGTCTGTCTCTCTACATTTAAAGACACTGCATGTCCAATTTTAGACAAAATATATTTTTTTCTGTCCTTTTTTTTTTTTAAGGTGTACTGGGACACCCAGTTGAAGAATGAAGTCAGTCAATGGGTGGCACAGACGACCCAAAGTGGCTTTGGGTCTCACCAACCCTGGGGAAGTGTGAACTCCATAGACAAGTATGGCTTTCAGTGGAACATTAATGAGTGTGTGAACAAGCCTGGCAACAGCTGTTTCATGTTAAAATCCAAGGTGACATTTAATTTCTGAACACAGTTTCTTTCATTATGCCTGCACTGCGTTCCCCACAGCATCCTGCAGCACAGCGAACAGTAGGATGCTGGCGTAGTGTTCACAGTCTTGTAGGAACACTAGGAAGCCGCAGAAATATCAACCAGTCCTTCATAGCTACATTTCCCAAACACTCATAATGAAACAGATTTTATTGAACTAATCAGCATGAAATCCTTAGCTTTGTTTTTGCAATTGGTATTGTGTTTGTGGAGCCAAATGTGGCGAACTTTGATACCGAATCCCTTGTATGTGTTAATTTTGGCAGCTCCTAAAGATTCTGGAGATGCCTTGGTATGTTACCACCACCACCCAACCACTCCTCCTCACACTAGCCCCCAGAACTTGGGCAGTGGTCCTGCTAAATGATACAAAAGTTTCTCTCTCTCTCTCTCTCTCTCTCTCTCTCTCTCTCTCTCTCTCTCTCTCTGAGATGTCTTTCCTAGCATTTCTCATAAGAAGAAAAAGAAAATACAGGTATTGCAGAGAGCTGTGTGATATTTCAGCAACATGAAATCTGATCCCAAAGTGTCTGAAGAACCAGAAGTTTTTAAAGAAAACACTTCTTAATTTGTGTGTTCGCTGCTGCTTCAGCGGGGCAATTAGACGGGATGGGAAATTCAAGAAAGCTGTCGCCAGGCCTTGCAGCAGGAATAGCAAACAAGGCCCAAGACAAATAAACCGACGGGCCAAATGTAGCCATCTTCAGATCCCTCCCTAGCTGATGACCTTCTTCTCTTCTTTGTCAGGAAGATGACCGAGGCATGAGAGGAAGGCCTTGCAGGTTAATTAGAGCTGACATTAGTTAACAGCAGCAATTACTCGAGAGCAATTAATCAGGGAAAGTCTCCAAACAGGAGGCGGAAAAATAAACAGGCAGCAACATTTTGATCCATTTACCTCCAAGATAAGGACGTGGCCCAGGTGTCCTGCTGAGGTGGGAATAATCCGTCTTGCTCCATTTCTTTTTGGAAACCCATCCTCTCTTCACCCATCCATCTTCCTGCCACACACAAGCAAAACAGCTCTTGCCGTTGCATGACGGGGAGCTGCCATGAGTGAGCGAAAGGCCATCTACAGTTTTCGTTTGAACAAAAATGAGGGCTGTTGCCACCCGAGACTGGCCTTCAAGCTTCAATCCTATACACACTTGCCCAGGAGTACTCCCTGTTGAATTCAGTGGGGCGTGATAGACACAGGATTGCACCTTTAATCTGCTTGTCTGTGAAGTGGAGAAGAGAAGCCGATTCATTACATAAAAAGGGGGGGGGGAAGAGAAACTGGCCCACGATGGACAATAAATAGCTTTGGAGCAGATCCCAGACTTTGGAGCAGATCCCAGAACTGAATTTTACCACGGCACAATTCCTTAACTCGACAAAGCCCTGTGAGGCAAGGCATGGGGGGAGGATTTGGACTTCCCTCCCCTCAAATTCCTCTGTGTTTAATGGGTATTATGTGCCATCAAGTCACATCTAACTTACAGTGACCCTAGCAGGGCTTTCGGAGTAAGGGAGAGATTTAAGGAGTGGTTTTACCAGTTCTACCCCAAACCCTATGAGTGTCCACAGCTGTGTGAGGATTTGAACCCAGGTCTCCTGAGTCCTAGTCTGTCACTCTACATCCTATACCACACTAGACCTCTCTACTCCTGCTGTATCAAGGAATGGGTCCAGCATATAACAGAAGTACATACAAGCTAGGCCTCTCAGCTCCAAATCTCCCTTTTTGCCTGATAATGTGTATGTGAGGACAAGTGAGAAGAAGAAGGCATGCATGGCTGAGCCCATCTCTCTGTGCCTACGCATGAAAGAAGTTGGATGTACCCACATGCTTACAGGTCGAACAGTGACAGCTTGAGAAGGACTGTGATGAAACATCTAGGGGAGAGTAACTGTGCTAGCCTGTTGCAGCAAAAAGAACAAGCACCACCTTAAAGACACAGATTTTTGTTTGCTTGCTTATTTGGTTTTTTGGCATATGCTTTTGTGGACTGCAGACCACTTCTTCCTGCAACTGAAGTGAGTTACAACTCCACAAAAGCATACGCTAAACACAGCTTGTTAGTCGTTAAGGTGCCACGAGACTCCTTGCTGTGAGGAAACATGTATGTGTACTCTTGTGTTTGGCTCATTTCAAGATGAGCCAAGGCATCACCAAAACAAATCAAATGTTATTTCAAGTTCCTCATAAATTGTGCAGAGGCAGAATATTTTACTGTACATATAAGAGAAGGATGGCTCTCTCCCTTTCACACACAGATGCCAATCAGACTGACGGCTGAATCTTAACTTCACCATTAGTAATTGCATAACATCCCCTAAAATATCTAGAAGCATCTTCAGACATTAAAGATTCCCCATGACTAGAAGATGAATTTCCTTAACTGCTGAAACTGTGTGAGTGCACAGCAGCAGCTTTTCTCACTTTATGTAACAGACAGGCAACTTACCTGGCTTTGCTTTGTGATTGGTCTTCAAGACTAAAGCCTGAAATTCTTTGGAAGCCAGATTTCTCATACAGAAATACTGCGCCACTCAGTCTCTCTAACACTAACAGGCTTTCAGCTCTAATTATGTGCTGTCTATAACATCTGTTTCTGCCCTCAGAGCATGGAGAGCAGACTGCATGACACACACACAATTTTTTTCCTCCAACAACTTGATGCTGCTCCTGGCTTTGCAGCTTCTGTCACCTCGGGCCGTGCTTCATCGTAACGGGACGGGATGGTCAGGCCGGCGACAATATGCTGAACGTTGACCAGAGTGCTGTGGACCTCACAGACTTTGGCCTCTTACACTGTGAACAGCAGATAATCATCATATGTTTTGCCTCACAGCACAAGCCTCATCCCCTTGAGAAACAAAAAAGTCTAAACTATTAAAATATACTGTGAATGTTTCTATGTTAGCCTCATGTAATGAGCAACGCGATTTTGATATAAGCCAGCACAAAGACTATTCTGTTCAATGCAGATAGGCTTAAATAGCTTTAACCTACTGACCCCTTTTAAATAACACTACAGCAAATCACAATTAAGTAAATACCACTTGAGAATTTAGATTTGGTTCAGCTGCCAACATATTTGTGGGAAAGAAGTGGGTAAAGCTTTAATTATAAAATGAACATTGTTTCCAAATATTATTATGAATTTATCCTGAAGGTAAATGTGTGTGTGTGTGTGTGTGTGTGTGTGTGTGTGTACACACACCCTCTAAAAGTAGCTAATACAGTGGTGAGAAGAAGTGTGAGAGAAGAAAGCAAGCCAAAAATGCTAGCCACAGAAAGGAATGAGCAATGCTTTCAAACCATTGGCTGAAATCTTGTTCTTCAGCATAAGAAAATCCGCAACTATCAATCCAATCCTCTCAGGCAAATAAAAAGTCTCCATTGTAATTCTTGGGAGCACACACACATATCTTAGCTTGGTGCATGTGCCCCTGAAAATCAAGATGGGGACTCTCTATTTGCCAGACAGAAACGGGTGGAAAGTTGCATTTTAAAATTTTATTTTATTTTATTTTATTGTTTTGACACTAAGCAAGATTTCAGCCACTGCATGGTGAGCTCCCTTGCTATGTGGCACAATGATGCAAGATAGCTTCATGTAAAATGTGATAATGAAAAGGTTTTCACATGTAAAAATGTCTTGAAAGTAAATGTTACCTATTCAGAGCTTGGGAAATTTCCTTTTCCGGGGGGGGGGGGGGGGGAATCACAGCTCCCAGAATCTTTCAGATAGCATGTCCACCTATTGTCCAAAAAATATATTTTTTCCAAGCTCTGAACCTATTTCTGTTCACTGCTAATTCAAGCAATACCTTTCAGAGAACTGCATGTCAGCAGCAGGGCAGAATTGGTCTTTTCAGATAAAAACTTCCCAGAGAAGATCAGCTGCATAACAGAAGCTGCAATGTTAAGGGAATCCAATGGTTTAAATCCAGTAGTAAATCACAACTTGAGAAGGCCCATTGAATCGGTGGGGATATATATATTCTATGGATTCAAAGGGATAACTCTAGTTGTGACTTATACGAATTGGATTTTAGTCAGTAAACTCAGTGGGACTTACTTCCTAGTAAACAGTAAGTGGCAGGTTGACTTTGCACATGATTTTCCTCTTGGGGTGGACAATGTGGATTCTGGGAGCCTGCATGGCCAACAGTTGGGGGATTATGGGAGTTGTAGTCCAAAAATCTAGAGGGCACCTGGTGGCCCATTGTGCAGTATCCCCATATCCTACATGAACCTGAAGGAGAGGACATTGCCACAAAAATAATTGCCTCTGCTTGCATTGCTACAGGTAAAAGTGATCTGTGGGATTCATTTGTTGGCTACCTAACTTTCACTGACACTTTTAAAAACCTTGATTTGAGGTCTGTGATTGGAACCACAGAATAGGGACTTGGATCTGCAGAATCATTTGTTTGCATAGTAAAATATCTCAACGAGAATCCCAGGCCTTTTCTGCCCTGGCAGCCCCAGGTGACCTGAGGACCTGTCCACAAATGACCAGCTTTTATGAAAGGACTCACTAGTTTCCCAAGTAAGAGAATGGCTCTAAATTATAAATTACCACTGCATCCCCCAGGCAGCAATACATAAGAAATCCATCAGAACAAAACTGCTGTGGTCTTTGGCAAGTCTGGAATCCACCTCGGGGTCCCTGCTGTGGTTTTCACATTCATCTTCCGTGCACTTTAATCAAAGCTGTCATAGATGTGCGTTATAGTGGAAATCCAAATGTTGGTCATCCCGGACAAGTTTCAAAAATGTCCGGAAGTTAGAGATGCACTGAGGGACATTGCTCCGTCTACGATTGCCACTGCATTACCCATTGGCCCCACAGCTTTGCTATCTACCTATTAACAGCCTGCTTACAAATGGGAAGCCCATTGAATGAGCCAAAGTTCTTTATACGGCGAAGAGTTGTGATCACACTCTACCCGCTAGTGGCAGAAAAGAGCCTGCACACGTTCAGCAGGATTCTTCTTGGCATGTTAAACCCTCAGAATAGGGACACCTAGTGGCAGGGCTGTCAAATGACATGACCGTGGAGGTAGGGCTATTATGGATAACCTTGCTCTCATTCCACACTTAATTTGTCTTTATTGCATGGAGAGAAGTATTGCAGATGAAGACTATCTGTTGTAGAGAACCTGGAACAGAAGTTGTTCTGGACTATAATTGCCAGAATCCCTCAAATAAGAGGGAGTTGTCATCCAGAAACACAAAAAACCTTTTCCAAGCTCTGGCGATATTGTCAGACTCCAGATTTTTTTTAAAATCTGTCTCAACTTCATTCTGCAAATTCTACATTAAATTTTTGTGAGTGGTTAACAAACATTTCTATAAAAAATTTTAAAGCCTGTTTGAGCAAGCTCGTCAGGAACGATGGTGAATAAGGCAGCCTACATCCCCTCTGATGGAGGACGGTGTTCAATTTGAATGGCTTACCAGAGAACAATCTTCCTTGGAAAGGTGTCCCTTTGAAGGATTGTCTGGCCCAAGAGTGATTTAAAGAAAAAGAATCAGAAGGACAACGTTCAGGGGCCTTGAGGTTGCCCATCTGGTGAGTACCTAGATGGCAGGTGTATCAGATACACTCACAAGTCACCATTTGAATGTGATCCACGGTATTTTCAAATTATTTGAGCAGCCTTGTGACACAGTGGTTAAACTGCAGTACTGCAGCCAAAACTGTTCATGACCTGGGTTCAATCCCAGGTAGATGGCTCAAGGTTCACTTCTTTTCAAGGTTGGTAAATTGAGTACCCAGCTTGATGGGGGCGGGGGGGGGGGAGGAGCAATGTGTAGCCTGTATAATAAACTTGTAAAACACCCAGATAGTGCTTTAAGCACTACGGGGTGGTATATAAGCAGCATGCATTGCTTTTGCTTTGCTATTTCCAAAATGTCTAATTTTGCATCTGTACATACAAATCAACAAAAGCAGTTTTATGAAAAGTAGTGTCTCTTTTGTCCTGCTTTTTAATGACCGATGGCCTTGTTAGTGTTGGGTAAGCCATAATTGTGAAGCATTTTCAAACTTATTTGTCTTTGGCAAATAATCAGAAGCTACCAAGATACAGAACTATAGTCTGTGTGGAGATCTATTCAACCAGTACCTTGTCATCACATTATTCATGGTTACAGGACCCAGTTTACAGAGGAAAGTTTCCTGTTCATGTGCAGACTTTATATGTAAGGAAAACCTCTGGGAAAATCTGGGTTCTTACTCACGTGTAGAGCTCACACATGAGTAGGACTATTCTTTTTCAGACCTGGTGCTCTAATTACAAAAAACACAGTGATGGAGGGATACTGGGGTAGACACTCTCCTCTAAGCATGTTCATATTAGGAGGTAGAATAACTCATGAACTGAGCTAATCTCTCTTACATATCTTTGTTCAGTATGCAAATATCACCAGTGGTTAATGACAGTACAGCTAAAACTCTGGACATTGGTCTGTGTGGCTTCTGGGAAGTTTCATCCTCTAAGGTGATAAATTTTTTATTACTAAGGGGAAGCAGCACAAAGGCCTGCTACACATCACGTCTGGGGTGACTGGTACTTTATAAAAATTATATGCCACCTGGTCCAGCGCAGAATGAGGAAGAAGGAGAAACATCAATCGAGTGAGGCTGTGTGAAACGAATAATATAGTGGTGTGGGAGATGTGGTAGAGTGCTTGAAGTTTGTACAGCTACGCTATGGTCCCAATATGGAAATTATAAACATTGCTAGACTCCAACTCATATTGTCAGCCATGCTGCCTGGAGCTGACAGAAATTAGAGTATAATGGTGTGTATGACGGACCACAGAGGAAAGTTTCTTCACTCATGCAGTAGTAAGTCTGCATGGGTCTAGTTGCAGGAGATGACTTGTTTAACCCCCCTTTTTTTCTCATTTCTGAGAATAATATAATATATACTCAGTATGTCTACTCTACCATATGTACCAGCTTCTCCACTGTTCTTGTATCCTGTTGTGTGTATCCTGTTGTCAAGTCAGACTTACAGCAACCCTAATAGCGCTTTCAAGATAAGTGAGATATTTAAGGGTGGTTTTATTAGTTCCACCCTACCCTTCCTCCTTCGTGAGTTTCCAAGGCTGAGTGGAGCTTCAAACCCATGTCTCCTGAGTCCTAGTCTGTTACAATATCCATACACCGTGCCGGGTGTGTAGTTACACCCTAGCACCTGATTTTTCAAGGTCTATAGCTCTGGATTAATTCTCCATTATTATCACTAATCTGTGTTTTTTTTTAACCAGGAAATGGTAAATAAATATGTTAATCTAACAGTTTCCCAACAACTATTCTTCCATTCCTTCCAAGGGAGCTTATTTCGTCTTTCTCCGTCTCTCAATTTTTTCCCCTAGTCATGTGGTACCCTGGATTTTTCTGGATCTAGTAGTAATTATAAATTATTGGTCTCAAAGTATTCCTGATAATTCACCTCCATCCACTATCATGCTGGTAACACAATAACAACACTCCCATGTGATGCCTAGATGGAAAACACCAATCAGTGCATGCTAATTGCTGAACGACCCCATCATATCCACCCACCCAACCCAGCACATATACAAAGAATGTACAACCGGCTAGACAGAAAGAGACAACAGTGACTTTTTCCTACAGCAGGTTCCACACTTGAGTAGGTTGGAAGAGCTCACATGGAAAGCCATTCAGCATCCTAGCAGGAGAGGTCAGGTTAGCTATAGGAGCAGTACAAATAAATTCCATAACCTTACATCCAATGTGTTCATATTTCATTGGCTGCAGGAGAGACCAACATTTTGCAGGAGAAAGGAATGAGGGAATGCATGTGTACAGGGAAAAACAATAGCTGTAACAACAAGCAATGAAAACTGTAAGTGGGGTGAACGCTACCTTTCAGAGCTGTTAGGGCCTTCATAAGGCACATCTTGTTTTTGGGTGGTCTGGCTAGCAACAGGGCTAAAAGATCTTGGCAATTTTTGCTGTGAGACAAGCCTCAGTTATGAACTTGTTAAACATGAACCAGCTCAAGATATCATGGCAGGACATCATTGATGTGTAGGTGGAAATTGGAGAGATGCTGAAGACAGTTACAAAAATGTCCTAAGAAGTAAAGTCAACAAAGACAAGTCACATGGATCCAGGCCTGTTTCTTCTTGTATTGGTGATGTTTTCACAAGAGTCCCTGTCAAAGAAGACAAGAGTCATATAGCCTTGTAAATGCAGGCAATGCTTGTAAAAAGAGGTATGAGGAACTGTTGGTTTACTTTTACAGAGGTTTTCTTGTTTATGTAACATTAAGTTTTAATTAATGATAATGGTTTGGATGATAAGTGCTTCCACATTATGGTGAGGTCATCTTAGGGTTTTCTTAGTCTCTTAATGGGGACATCATTAAGAACTTAACTGCAGCATTAGTATTATATCAAGTAGAGATATGGATTGTGTCCCACACCATTCAGTCTGTGTCCAAATAAGGGCACACAGGCTCATGTCCGACCTGTCCTGCTTCATTGAGAGACACTCTGACCCATTCTTTGTCCTGCACTTGGGCATTTCTGGATCTCTGTGCAAAACCCCATTCCTATGAGCAGGAAAATGCAAGGAGCTGACTTGGGGTGGAGGATTAAGCAATACGGCTAGAATTATTTCTGGCAGAAAGATTCGCCCATCTCCATCCTGGAGACCCAAGGTGGGGGGGAAATCAAATTTATACAGCTAGTATAACTTTTGGCAGGGACATCACTGCCCCAATAACGGAAGAGAAACCAAAGTAGATGGGGGAAGAAAGGCAGACCCTGACATCCTCAAGTGAAGTTCTGACCTAACCACAAGAATGCAAGCATTCATCTGCATACGCACAGACTCGCACACATGCTCAGCCCTAGTGGTATAATTTTTTTAAATGAAGGAAAAAAGACAAGCCCCAGGCAATATACTATACCTATGAAAGTCCTCCACTTTGCAGTGCAACCAAAAAGAGAAAAGAAAAACATGAGGAGAGCAACAGCTACCTGTCAGGTGGTCCCAGTCAGAGTTCTTATAGTCTCTCTGTTATGGGAGTGTGCAGAAAATAGCATATGTTGGGCTTCACTAGGGAGCAAAGCCATCAGTCTTGTTCTCTTCTGCTGTCTGCTTACTGTTCTTTTTAAATGTATTGATAGTGTTGGTTCCCATTTCCCCTTTTTAAGAGCATCATGATTTTTTTTTTTTTACTTTGACATTTTAAACCCCACAAATGCTGGATTTGACCTTCATGATCTGTGGGGTGGCAACACTCGACCTCATGAGTCCCCCTGGATACTTTGGTCTGCCCCCTGGTCATTTCTGAAACACATACATAGCCCTGACTCATTTCATGTTTTGATATTTGGCTGAAACCTGGGCACCTCCCTCATATTAAGCATAGTCATCATGCACTTGAGGCCCACTGATGCCAGCTTAGCAAGGGCATATCATGGGACTTCAAAGGGTGTGTATGTCTCAAGAACCTGTTACAAGCACAGGAGGCTTCTCTGTTCTCTGAGCAATCTCCCAATAAGTGGAAGACAATCCAGCAACTTTCAAGGTGGCGTTTCCTCCCTCTTTCATGTGATGCTTAATCCCCACCCTCTAAATAAATAGGAGACTGCCATGTCATTGTCACCGGCACATGTTTGTGGGCTAAACTTGCTCCCTTCTCTGGTGGCAGCTGTGAAAAGAGGTTCTCATCCATGCCAACCATCTCTCAAGACCAAGCCCAGTTTGTTTGGGGCCACAGAGACCAAGTGACAGTCAGACCTTAGAATATTGCTTTTCCAAAATAACTGACTGCATTGCCTGTTGCCCGCTTCAGCAAGCAGTTCAGTCCATTGCAGGTATCCCATGTCATGTTCAGCAACAGGAATGCACGGTTGGAAGAGCCGAAAGCAGAAACTCAGGGAGCAACACTGGGATGAACCACAGCGGTAAGAGGGGTGGGATTCCCAGTGACACCCCCCCAAAGATTCATTCTGTGTTCTAGGGCTAACTCCTCAGAAACTGCCTTATGTGAACTATATAGTCACTTATGAGGCACAGGAAGATTGATTACAAAGAATCCATGATCCAAATAATAGGTGCAGCATCCGGCTGAAGCATCCCGCTGGTTTTAGTCTCCAGGCAGAGTCTATAAGGATTTAACAGCAAGCACAATTGTAAAAGCACAAATACCTTATCCAGATAATTTGCTAGGAGACGCAAGATGCTCAGTGCATTAGATAATTTGCTCTCCACAGAGAGTTCCTCAAGGCCTAATTGGGATTACCGTACACATTTCTCACACTGCACCGAACATCCATCATTAAGGAGACGCCACCAGCTCCTTTCCCCACCCGTCCCCTAAACCGGTCTCAAGGGCTATGCAATCCTTTATGACTTCTTTGTAAATCTTTTAAACATAAAAAATTGGAAACAAAGAAGCATACCTTAAAGATGTGTAGAAAGAACAAGGGGGGAAAGGCGAGGAGGTTTAACAAGTTTCTGAGCCAAACACGTCTTACCACATGGTTTCCATTACAGCCCAGGGTATAAAGGCTTTTTAGACCACCACAAGATGCAGGTGGAAGTGTGAGTCTGGGAGCCATTGAAGTCTGAATGCTGAGCTTCAGACTTTCCCAGTGTATCACAATTACAGAAACATCTGTGCTTAAATAACTTTTGTGTGCTGCTGATCCGCTGTGAAAATTTAGTGCTCCGCAGACCTCTACATTTCTTAATTTCTTTGCCGGTCCCAGGGTGGTCCTGCAGAAAGCAACAGTGCCAGCCTCATCAGAGCCCTTTGATACTTTGAATGGCAGTGCATGGTTTTAACTGGTGTACGGCATTAACCGTAGCTGGTTCTATACTTATGTATAATACGCTCGGGTTAACAGCAAAGCAAAGCAAAGGAAAACAAAACAACAATTGCATGCAATTCATTCCCAAACATCCAAAGCCCATAGAAGTGAAAAGACAAAGCATCCAGATCGTGTAACTGGGTGTGCAGTGCCACTGAATTTTATGCTACACACTATCTGTTACTGGTTTAGTTGTCAGACCAAAAAGAAAAAAGAACACTAGTTTTGCAAATGACAAAAGAGCAGTTTCTCAAAGCAGAGTGGAAAGAATGCAGTGTAAGCACGTTGATTCCATGGGGCCTTCTAGATCAGCAGCCTGACCTGCCTGCATGAACCCATGGGCCGTGTCTATGAGCCCAAATTGGAGTACATAATGTTTGCCACCCATCCAGTCCTGGAACCGACAGGACCTTCTAGAGCTCTTCTGGACTCCTGGAAATTTTCATATAGAAATGTACTTTGCCTGGCGCTCCTGCCCTGAGATGGTCACCTGGAGAAGTGCTGCAGCTCATCAAAAGAACACCGCAGTGGTAAAGCAAAGCTTTCGGGTGCCGTCTCCGACACCTGGAGTTAGGTCTGGACAAGTCTCCTGACTGAAGTCCAGGCCACCCCTATCAACCAGTCCCCAGAAGCCCAGCCGTGGTTGTTTCTTGCAATAGAAATAACAAAAATTCCAGAGGTCCTTGAAGACAACAGAGTTTTACTTTGCACAAGCTTTTATGGACAGCTGCTGACTTTATCCGATGATGCAGACCGCGTAGAGGGTCCTGAGCTAGACAGATCCACTGATATAAAGTGGCTTGCTACAGGGCAGCTTTTTTTGTTTCTGTGAGCCGGATGGGGGCCACATTCTGCTGCCCATGGCTCTATCGCAGGGTGGACAGAGCGTGGCTACATGTGACAAACAGTCCCCCTCCTCCCAGGGGGAATTATGTCCACATATATTTACCCTGGGAGGCATGGGCCTTGGAATTTTTAATCTGTCCATCCTTCCATCCATCTGTCCGTCCATCTCTCCGTCCGTCCGTCCCTCTTATCTATCTATCTATCTATCTATCTATCTATCTATCTATCTATCTATCTATCTATCTATCTATCTATCTATCTATCTATCTATCTATCTATCTATCTATCTATCTATCTATCCAAACCTAAAGTGTTTGCTTCTATTGTTTCACATAAAATAGGTTGGGGCGACTCCCCAGCTCTGCCCCCCACAAAAAGCCCTAACCAGAAATGAATGTCTAGAGATTTCCAGTTGCTATTTTCTTTTCTTTATTTAAATTTATTTTTTAAATTAAAATAAATGCTTCACAGTTCAGAGCCTGTTCAGCTCTCCCCGCACCCCCAACGGTGCTGGTGGCAAAGCTTTGGTCCCCAGTAGGCTTGTGCTTTGGATTTGGAATTTATTGAGGAGTGTGGGTGTCCATTTCAAAAGTGATCTGAAAAAAAAGCAAGGGAATCCAAATCAGCACTCAAATGAAAGCCCTGAACATTGTTTCACTGCCCTGGGGGTTTAAAAAGGTAAAAATATTGAAAGAAAACACTTAATAGGAAAATGAAATACTATGTGACAGAACCAGGAGTCCCAAATCAAAAGGAGAATGATGGCTCAAATGTCTATGAAAAGTCCAGGCTCTCCTGGAAACCCCAGTCATGGAGCCCCTGGGAGAAAGGCCTCTGTCCATGTGATCAGCAGCCACTTTGTGAGCTCAGCTTGTTGAAGAAGAAAGAGAGATTGCTATTCATCTTGCTTTCATCTTAGAAAGGAAAATTTGAGACTTTTTTTCCTTCTTTTTTTCAGGCAACTCAGTACAAATACCTGTATGTGAGAAATTTGTGCCATTGTTCAGGATTTGAGTGGTGTAAGTCACCGTAGCATTAGGAATAAGGTCTAAGCAATCTAAATTGTATGGCTTTAGCTGGAGGGATGAGGAGAAGGGAGGAAAATGAATGGAGGAAGCTTTGCATGCGCACTAGAGGTTCAGCAGCAGTTGATAGTTACTTAGTTTCAATCTGGCCCCATGGCAGGTCATAGTCCTTTCATTTGTCCTACACTTCTGTTTGTTCCCTATTTGAATATATATACACATGCATTCAAATATTTCAGAATATTTGGATGCAAATTGAAGTGGGCTTGAAACAAATTGGCTGCAATTTGTAACACAAATAATTCTGATCAAATCAAAGCATATGTTGGTCAAACACCTCTAATTCCCAAACCTGTCAAACTTGCCCACTCCTGCTTTACAGACATAAATCAAGAAGCAAAACAACTTTTTGTTTATTAGCATCACAGGGCAGAGTAGACATTACAGATAGCCCATCATTAGAAGAGGGAGTGACTTAACGGCTGAAAGCACAGACATCCATAGGAATTTTTCAGGCTGTGAAACACACTAGTACAGTGGTTTGTGAATGTAATTCACACGTATAGTACATCCCACTCAAACACTGTTGTGTATCTTCCTTGTATGCCTGTGCATGCTTTAATCCTTATTCAATTCATGCCAAATTCAATAACATTTAGAAGTCAACACAGAAGGGAAGAAAGTCATCAGAATGTGGAATAAGATAGCACTGATGCACAAGAGGCACCG
Organism: Intellagama lesueurii; assembly: GCA_037013535.1. Classification (NCBI taxonomy): domain Eukaryota; kingdom Metazoa; phylum Chordata; class Lepidosauria; order Squamata; family Agamidae; genus Intellagama; species Intellagama lesueurii. The sequence goes on along the minus strand of JBAJHW010000001.1, from coordinate 213,853,687 downwards.
TGAATTCCAAGAAATGTTTATGTGGAGTAGGGGGGAGGAGATTTAAAAAGGAGTGGAGAAGGAGGGAAAACATCTTTCTTTCTTTCTGTCTGTCTTTCTCCCCAAAAGGACCCAAAGGAGCAGGCACAATAGTGTGCTTTGTGGCATCTCTGCCCTTTCTTGTAATGCTGATAACCTTGCAAAGCTTTTCAGAAAAGGGTTGATACCTTCAGGAATGATTTTCTTCATCTTGGAAACGATGCTGCACATTCTGTAGAAAGTAGCAGCGGGATCTGTAGTAAGCATCTTCGTCAGAGATACTGACAAAGTATCAGTAAGCCTGTGGAGGCTAGACTGTACATTTTATTTCTCACATTGTTATCACCCACTTTTTGCCTCAGAACTTTTGCATTATTTGAATTTTGAAATGTGTTCATGTCCTTTTGACTTTGCTTATTATGTTTATCTTGTAAAAAGCCCTGATAGGTTCAGAGTTCAGGTCTACCATCTCTAGTAGACTAGGCCCTTCCTGCTCTGCAGGAAATCTCCTTGGTCTACTTCTCTGTTCTTTCCTCGTTGGAATACGTCTTTTCACCATTAAGTGATGGCCTCACCCCATGTAATGACTCCATCCATTAATAAAGCGTCACAACCTGACTCCTATATTTCTCTCTAAGAGAACGAATACACCATGAAACCAAATGACAGTGATAGACTAGACTTTGACTGGAGGTCACAGAGCACTCTAAATCCCCAAACAAAATGGATATAACAACACTGGGTTACTTTGCAAAGTGGGAATTATTCATAGTCTCTCAGCTATTATCACTGTATTTCTAGGGTGTCCAAATCTTGTAAAATGTGCAAAATCATTATCATTAACTCAGAACTGCTAGCATCCACCTGAACAACCTGCTGTCCAAAGAAAGTTTTCCTCCAGAAGAGTGCAGATAGCATGAGCCTGGAGGATGATTCCTCAACAGGAGTTGTCTCAGAAGTCTGCATTTGGTGCAGCCTTTTGCTGACTAGCTACATGGGTGGCTGTCAGTTTTACATCGAAGCAAAGAAACACATCTAGCATTCCAAGGAGGGCAAGCATGGTTTCCAAGCATCATTTGAGGCGCCTCTTGAGGCAACCAATTCAAAGACATTTCCGGTGCCACTAATATTCTTGCCTTTCCAACACATTAAGCAACCACAATCTGGAAATGAGCATAGCACGGCTCAGTTTATTTCCACATGCAAAGCGCTGCGTACATATGCAATTACAAGCTGCGTAGTTGTACAGAATGTACACAGCAGCAATAGGAGAGAGTTAAAATTATAGATATGGTGAAAGGGCCACGCAAGATTTGAAATCAGTTGTGTGTTTTTTTAAAGCAGATTCCAAAACTGTGCTCGAGAAAAGATACATTGCATTTGAGCCAATTTCTTAACCATGCCGACCAAGCAGCAAATGGAACCGGTCCTCTTCCTCCAGCGTAGCCATAAAGAACAGGTTGGAAATATCCAGTTTGGTTTTCAGCTCCTTCACTTAAGTTCACCATATTGTCAAAATCAGAAACAACTGTTAGTTTTAAGTATGGCTTATCTAAACAAATCAGGATTAAAAAGCATGAACTGCAATTGCTTGTTCAGACAAAGCACAGCTATAAAACTAACCGCAATTTGTCCCATTCAGACAGAACAACAAACTGGAGTGAGCTGAAAATGGTAATGGATGCTTTGGATTTCCTCCTTCAAGGCTGCTGCTATAATGAAGCAGCATCGGGTAGCTCCCTAAGGCACAGGTTTTGTGTGATCATGAAAGGCGAACAAATGATTTGATTTGTTTGTTTGTTTTAAATGCTAGAGATGGAGAAGGTTCTTTAGGATTTTTAAAAAAACTTCTGTCACAAAAACATGGTTTGCTTTGAGTACTGCATACTTTAATTTTATTGATTTAGTGGCAGTATTTGCTATTCCCCCTCAAGCAGCAAGATGTTTTGGGCCAACCCTGTCTTTCTTGTAGCTATGCTAGATAAGATGATGGGACAGACAGCCCTGAGGTCCACCTGCTCTTAGGCTCTGCCTATCCTAGCTCTTCGCGTGATGTGGGAAGCAGTTAAAGAGCAAAGAGGTTACTAGAGAATGAGGAGAGATGGTTGTTACCGTTGAGGGTTAGGAGGGAGGGGGGGGGAAACCGGGGGTGCACTCTGAAGGCAAAGCAACTCATTGGGAAAGTTCAGGAAAAGGTTAGAAGAAATACAGTTAAAACTGAAACTAAATATTTGACAGTCAACCATCCTAGCATTGTTTATGTCATGTTCAGGCCTTGAAAAGAAAGTTTGATTGTTTGGTCTTTTAACTGCCGATTGCATCTATTTGGTCCAGGAATCTATTGGATTCAAGCCATGCATCGACAGAAAACACACACAACCTTATCTTTTGTGAAACTCTAGGGTGGGGTCCAGAGAAGAGAAAAAAGTTGAGGCATAGGAGTCTCAGGCAGATAAGAAGTGGCTGCCAAAGGAACATGTGGTCTGTACACAGAGAACTCTACAAGCCCAAGGCTTGCATACATCTAAATGTAATTACAATAAAACACTGTTTTAAGGAAATTAAAAGTAGACATATAATACAAACCCCCAACAGAGGTCTGCTACAATGCCAGTTGAATTGGTTGGGATACTCACTAGTAAATGGTTACATCATCTAAGAACAATTCACCTGACCCATGACTAGTTTCAGCTGTGGCTATGGACCTTCAACTACAGAGACAGAGAGAGAAGGAAGGAAGACCTCAGGGACTGAGTATTCTCAGTTGTATGACTTCCACACTTAAAGCCTATGAGACCTGACAGTTTCACCTTCCCCCTAACAAGGATTAGCTTTTTTCTCCCTAACAACAAATCCTCCCTCACATTCTTAACTATTACTGCTTCTCTGCACCAAGCTAATAATTCTTTTTCTACTTTGACGTAGACCTCTTCAGCTTATCACTGTAGAAGCTGTCACTGAAAGGAGAACTTTAAGGAAAAGCATTAAGGAAAGCATCTTTTACTTCTAGTCAGAAACTGATTTTGTACCAAATGGAAACTTCTAGAAGCATTTCTCAAGCTAAATTATTCATGAGAGACTGGAAATCAATAGTTTTTCATTGGGTGACTGTTCCATGGAGTAACAGGTACAGCTGGAAATTGGTTGCTGTGAGAGGAATAGCATTCTATGTGAAAAGCAAGTGCTCTTTCACTGAGCTATGGCATGCCAGGTCTACACTTGAGTTACTCTACATCCTACTATGTGCTTTAAAGTTAACAGAGCTGTGCCAAAACGTTCTCACACATTTTTCTGTACTACTCTCATTTAATCTGATAGACAAGAAATTGCCTTTAGTAAGGATTCCAGAAGAGAAATGTTGATGGTCTGGGCTCAGAATTCTTTCACTTACCTCAATTATTTGACAGCCAAGGAGCATGTGCAAGTATCTATCTGCAATGTTACAACCATCTCTGTGACAACTGGCAGCCTCCTGAGCTTCCCACGTTTCCGTTAAAGACCAAGATAATTTTATGAGGTAACTCCTCCCATGGAGGTTTTTCACATCAGGAAGGGTGGGCAATCAGAGAAGCTGCAGAGAAGATAAGTCTAGTAGAAAGGGGAAACCAAAAGAAGCACCCTGGCCCACTTTGTACTCTGACCATCAGCTCAAAAAGGTTAGGCAAAAGAAATTCTAAACAGCCCTGAGAATGAAATAGAAAAATGGTAGCCTCTTTTATGGGGAAATAAAACTTTCAGCACATTATAGGAAAAATTTTGCTCTAGTTTTCTCCTGAAACTAGGAATAGCATTGCCGTCCCTCATACCCACTATGGAGTTTATAATAAAGAAGTTATATAATAAGCATCTGCAGTAGAGACATTTACCTACAGTGACCCTCCAAAAAGTTAACCTTTGGAAGAATAGGGGAAAGAATGACATGCAGAGAAAATATCTGAAGGTATTTCTTTTCTTATTCTTCTTGAAGCTAAACACCAGTTTGCAGTTCTCCATCAAATGTTGTGGTTGCCACAATCCAGAGGGACACCAGGTGGGGCACATTGGGGAGAATGCAAAATGGTGGCTAAGCTTCCCATTGCTAGATTTCGGGGGGAAAAATCCTTTAGTCTCTGCCTTTAAATAGGACAGAGAATATTGATTGGCCATTCACACACAGCAAGTTATTTTCTTTTCTTTTTTCTTCAGAATTAAGTGGCGACAGATCAGGAATTTGTGTTCCAAAAAAACAAAAAACAAAAAAACCCCAAACCACAACAACAATAATTTTCCAGGCTCTTCTGAGGCTAATGTGAAACTACTACAGGATTTAAAGCAGGGACAAGTCTGGATCTAAAGGTTGTTTGCTTCCTCATATTTGGTTTCTCCACTGAAATAGCTTACACTGGAAGCCGAACTGCGCATACTTCCCTAGACCAAGGCACACCAAGAGTTGTCTGCACAGCCACTGCTCAAAAAAGCCTCAAGAAGAAGAAGAAGAAGAAGAAGAAGAAAAGCAGCAGATTTATGATGATGTTGTAAAAACAACCATCATCGGGAGCAACATTCCTTTCCAAATAATTTCATTCATCTGACTACAAAGCAAAGTGTGATAAACATTGTTATGGCAGTGGGGGTGGGGTGGGGGAAGAAGTTGAGAGAATAAGCTTAGCAGGATTTGAGAGACGTTCCTGTGAGCCAAATGCCACGTGGGCTCTGGTCCCACATACTCACGCTCACCCATGCTGTTCCAAACGCTCCACCGTGCTGCTCAAAGCAAACACGGGATGTGATGGACAAACATCGCGCAGGCCAGATGTGTCCATTATAACCAGCGTGAGAGCTTCTAACTCACACACCCCAACCTCCCCCCTTCCCACCCTTTTGATCATGAGGAGTGTTGTCGCTTCTGACAATCCAAGAGTCCCTGGCAGAGAAACAGCAGTAGGGTGTGAGTACAAAAGAAGGAGACGCTGTGATGTGGGGCAGGGCCAAAGGTTCATTAACAATAGCCAAGGTCCCGGCTTGGGCTACTCAGAAGCGGAGGGTATATTTCAGAAACCCCATGGCCTGTTCCTCCTTCTCCCACTCCTGCCCCTCTTTGGACAAGGATTTTCATTGTCTCCTTCCTTTCTCCCTGTTTGGCTTTCAATCTGATGATTCTTAGAATACCTTCTCTCAGGCCCATGCGGACACATATGCATGTGCAGTGGTGCCTCGACTTACGAACTTAATTGGTTCCAGAACTCCGGTCGTAACTCGAAATGGCTGTAAGTCGAAGCACCATTTCCCATAGGAATGCATTGAAATGCAATTAATCCATTCCAGCCGAAGAAAAAAATCACCAAAAAAACCACAAAACACTGCAAGACCCATCAGAAACGTGATTAATCCGTTCCGGCCGAAGGGTGAAAAAAAAGAAAAGCAAACAAACTGTGCAAGACCCTTCGGAAATGCAAAAAAAGCAAAGCAGAAAGCAAACAAACTGTGCAAGACCCTTCGGAAATGCAAAAAAAAAGCAAAGCAGAAAGCAAACAAACCGTGCAAGACCCTTCAGAAATGCAAAAAAAGCAAAGCAGAAAGCAAACAAACCGTGCAAGACCCTTCAGAAATGCAAAAAAAGCAAAGCAAAAAGCAAACAAACCCCGCAAGACCCATCGGAAATGGGGAAAAAACCCAAAAAGCAAACAAACCCTGCAAGACCCATCGGAAATGGGGGGGAAAAAACCCAAAAAGCAAACAAACCCCGCAAGACCCATCGGAAATGGGGGGGGGGAACCCAAAAAAGCAAACAAACCCTGCAAGACCCATCACAGCATAGAAACATAATCCCAGCACCTAGACCAAAACCACACTGCAAAACCCACCCAGAACAGTTTTTAAAAAGTAGAAAGCAGCACCTTACCTTACCAGGCAGTCCGAAGCCTCCTCCAATCGCACACTCTCTAACCGCTGGGGCGAAAGAGCTACAAAGAAGCAGCCTCTTTGCCACCAATGGTTAGCAATTTGAATTCCCCGCCTTTTCCCCCTGCCTTTTTCTGGTTGTAACTCAAAGCTCTGCCCGCAAGTCGAAGCAAAATTTTGCAGCCGGAGCTGGTCGTAACTCGAAATGGTTGTATGTCGGGACGTTCGTAAGTCGAGGCACCACTGTATAAGCAAGAGCCTGCCAAAAAAAGGTTTATCCAAATGATAAGTGTGCATACGGGGATGAGAAGCTGATGTTACGCTGACACCCTCGGGCACTGCTGCTTCCTACTTCTTCTAAGAAACTGCCACCAGCTTCCTGCCTCCTTTAGAAAACGACAAACTCAGTTTACCGTTATGCATGTCCCCTTTGCAAACAAATCCCGGTTGCAAATTCCTTAGACTCTTCCAAAAAGTCGACATAGCAAGCGACATAGCATTTTGAACACCTTTTGCTCTGTGGTTCCTGTTTCTGAATCCAAATGAAATGGATTCACGCCCTCCAGCTGTCCCAAAGACTCAAGGATGATTAATCCTCCTTGGCCAAACTAGATAAAATTACGGTGGAATCGTAGGGGTAGGTGCCATGTATGCCACCCAGATCCATTCAGGCTTGTACCTGATCTGCCTTGGGAAGTGGGAAACAGGAAGAGGGCAACATGGTTGCAGGGAGGTTCAGGACAGACTCAAGGCAGACACAGAATGGTCATTGGCACTGGCTGCTGCCAGGTAGTTTTGGCCTAACGACTGCCAGCAATATCAGACACTGACATCAACCTTGGCTAGGTTAACCTCACATGTCTCAACAATGCTTCATGCTTATTGTTCCAAAAGAGTGGCGATTTATGAGAATCCTAACCATGGTTGGCAGATGACCGTGCCAGGTCTGCTTCTTCAAGATGAGTTCAGAAACCCAGGCGGCCAACACCATTGGTGGGGTATGGCTTCAACCTCCACCTCTGGCAGCCATTGACTTGATCTCCCCTCCAAGCTCCTCAACCAAAGGACCGCCAAATAATCTGCATTTACCTTCCCCGTTGTCTTCTTTTGAAAGTCATAGCTCCTATTTGGTCTAAACAGGGTTGACAGATCTTTTCTAATCCTTCCTCAGTCTGCACTCACCCGCTTTTCTGGATTATAATAGCCATTGTTTCCGAATTGTATTATTATTGTTGCTTTCTCCTTAGCAATCTGTTGGTACTCCATTCAGCATTACTATTTATTAACTCCAGAGCAAAGGGAGAGATGTGTGCTGTGCCGTGTCACTTTGGAAGCCTTTTAGTCTGCTTTGATATACTATTTTGGGGGGTGTAGATCTGACATAAGGAAGAAAGCTAGAGTGATGGGGAATTGTGTGCTACATTGCCCAAGCTAAGAGCATCAGGAGGGTAGGTAAGCCCTTTCTCTGGTTTCCTTCAGCGGGCAGGGAAAAACTTTCCCATTTGGTCAGACTTTCACCAATATCAAACAGGACTCTGTTGTATTCCTTTTGTGGGAAAGCATTTATTTTATTTGTTTGTTTTGAATCACTGGTGTTTTTATATTGCAAATGTAATTGTATTTAACAGTGACAGGCATTTGTATGTTTTTAGCTGCACCTGTTTGATCTGTGTCTATTTTAATCTTGTTGTAATCTTAAATTCTAGCTCAGGGGGAAAAGTGGAACAGAAATGTAATTAATTAAATAATTGAAATTATATGGGCATGTATACATACACACCCACCCAAAATCACCTAAATTGATCAGTATCATCAATTTTGATTTAAAGTTTTTTGAGGCCCTGATAGAGCACTCCCTCAGGAAGAACACACCTCTACATTATTGCTCATCCCATCTCTTTCTTGCGTGCATTCTGTGTGGCCTCACTTACAGCATACAAGACATGTGTAGAGTTTTTTCAGGCCCAACATGGCTGCAGGGGCTTCTGAAACAAGAAGGCTCATGAGTTCTGACACTGGTGCCCCACTCTCAGCCTTGCTGTAATTGGCACGATGAGTCCATGAATGTTTTCAATGGCTTTCTTCCCAGTTTCTTGTCCTTGCTCCTGGTTGATAGACAAACACATTGATGGCGAGCCAGTCAACCTAGATGCCATTTGGGAATGTCTGGAAATGAATGTCCAGACTTTAAATTAACCACACTTTTCCTTGAGAGAAGGGCAGTAATTCTGTGAAAACGTCAACCCGTGCCCTGACACTGAGCAATCCTGACCAACACCCAGAGGCAGATTACAAGCTGAGAGAGCAAGCCACTGCTGTTCCCTCTCTTCAGCTCATTGAGAGTGAGTGAGCATGGAGTCAATGTTCTGATGATTGACAAGTGACTTACAATGCCTATCCTTAGTGAGAGTCCTGCCTAAACCAGAAAATAAGCTTTTTCTATTACTTAGTGATGCAAGGCGTATGTCCGTCCTTTAGCAGAGCTTGGAATGTAACTTTGAAAAAGTAAGTTGCTTCAGTTATGGTTCTAAGCCTTCCAAGCCTTCAAAAGTAGCTAGTTATCATTATTGTTGCACTGCTTTTGAAAGTAAATCTTTCCCATTTCACAAAAGCCATAAAGTTGTTAATTTTAATATTTATTTTTTTATGTAAAATCTATCTATAAAGGCAACCAATAGGCAGTACAAAACACATTATCTTCCTGTCTGACTCACCATTGCCTCAACACCCACAACAGAGCTCAAGGCATCAAGAATAGACAGCCCTTGAACCATGAGATATTCCTCCTCTAGCATTTTAGTGAAGCCACATCCCTGTGATTATAAAAGCAGCTACAAAGTTACAGTTACAATACACAGCCTCATCAAGCTAAAAGTACAATGTAACTTAGTTATGTCTTATTGATTATAGAGAGAAGGAATTAGTTTAGTTCTTTATAACAAACTACTTCCATTTGTTACGAGCTCCACTGTGTTTAGTGGTTACTGGTGTCCTCATCTCTCTTAATGCTCAGGAGTTAACTGTGGAACATTTTGCAGTCTTTGACTAAGTGTGCATACATTTGAATTCAGAGCAACCTTTAAGTACAAAATAACGGTGGTGGTAAGGATTTCCTTTACCCGGTCAGAATTAATGCTAGCTTTCTCAATCAGAATGATGTATAGGACAGACTCTCAGCCTGCCACATACCACCACGCAACTGGGGTGATTTATTTGTCTGCCAGGCTTTGGAGAGGACATTTGGGCGCTGCCATCCCAGTGGATGGATTAGAATGGGAAACTGCTGCGGATTCTATCTTCCAGTAGGTCCAGTGTATTGCCAAAAAGCCACGGACTGGAAAATTTAGAACCTACAAATGGAAAATTGAAAAATATTGAAATCTTACCAAGAGGTTGGAGACAAGCATGTCTCTCGGACTGGCTCCTGTGCTGGCAGTGGCAAACATGCCTGGGCAATGGTCCCAGTGGCCTATTAATCTCTAGTCAAGAAGCTCACACAGGAGGGCCATTTATGTACTGGGAAAATAAAACAGGTTTTATAAACTCAGGATTGGTACTAATCATGAAAGGATTAGTGGGCCTGTTCAGGACTGCTGACCCCATCTGCTAGAAGCAGGAAAGAAACGCTGCTAAGTGAACAAGGGAGCCAACTAAATGGTTGTGAGAGTCTCATATTCACCTTTTGAACCACAGAGCCTTTTTTTTGCCACTGCCGAGGGTCAGCCCTACCATTACACACCCTAATCTGTGTGAATCCTCCAAGAAAATTGCTCAAGAGAACTAAAAGGTTCTGCCCTGTTGTATGAGAGTTAAGGCAACGGTGGTCATGAGTGGCCCTTCAGACGTCTACGGCCTGTAACTCCCATCATTTCTAGCCAGCATAGCCAATGGAGAGGGAATTGTGGAAGATACAATACAGAAGAATCTGGAGGGCTGCAGGTGCCCATCCTGTTTCTGGAATCAAACAGCTTCAGGCTTCTGCAGAGCTCACTAAACCCAAAGAAACATTCATTAACCCTAAGGAGTTCAAAAAGCCATACCAAGACAAATGACATGTAGAACTAATTCTTCAAAAAGGCCATTATAACGTCCATATCCTTGTTTGAAATATCTTTAAGAAACCCTAAGTTTTACAGCAATCACAAGCTCAATAAACTGAAGAGGAAGAGGGGAAGGAGGAAGCACAAGTTTCTAATAATTTATATTCCAATTTCACCACCTCTTCTCCTTTTACCCAGTTCATCCTTTCTTCAGGGCAGCAGGTAGTAAAATCCCAGCTACGATCTCAGCAGTTAGGAAAGCCATAAAATCATAGGCTGAAATCCTGTTGCCTTGACTCAACACCATGAAGGACGGTGCTGTTAGCAGCAGGAGCAGCAGCAGTGAGTTTTCAGAAATTAAACATTTCATTCTCCTGTCCCAAAGCTCCCGAGGCTCTCGTGCAATCAATTTCATCACTGTGAAGACATGAAAGCCTATGGACAGCAAGAGGAAATCTTTGATTACCTAAAATCACAGCTGCAAGAGTGAATTTGCCAGCAGTGGCAATTTTCAGTAATTAAAGATTTCCCCCTCCCATCCTGTGGTTTCCATGGCTTCCTGACAATGAAAGGGATTGCACAGGAGCATTGGGACCTTCAGGATAGAAGTCAGAAATGTTTAATTTCTGAAAAATAATATTTGGCACTGATGTCACCAGCCTTATGCAGCATAACTTACAGCAACAGGATTGCAGCCATAGACTTACAGCACTGTAGAGCTGAAAGGGACCCCAAAGACCACTGAGCCCCACCACTTGCCAAAGCACAAAATGCAGCATGATTTAACACTGGAGTGTGAGAAAGTACAGCAACTCTTCATAATGTCTCTGCCTGTGTTTATTCCTCATTGCTTCGTATGTACTGTATGCCGGCAGCTCTGCAAACAGATTCTGGCTCTCTGCAAAACAAGAACATCAACATCAAAATGCCAGATGCAGGGCAGGGGTATCAGGAGACAGCTATCTAGTTGTCTCGTGTGCTCCCAGAGGCATCTGGTGGGGCCCCTGTGAGATACAGGAAGCTGGACTAGATGGGCCCTTGGCCTGATCCAGCAGGGCTCTTCTTATGTTCTTATGTTCTAACATTTACCAGCAGTTGCAACATTTACCCTTGAATTCAGAGAGTATACTTCGGAACTCCTGTCAAACTATTGATCACTTGTTAGCTAATCCCACTGAAAGGCTCCTTTCTCACAAAACAATTGGCCAAAATGGTGACTGGATCTTTTGTCTGATATCTCTAGTTCAGTAAGGGCTTGAATCCTGGACAGTTGATGGACTGAGCAGCACAGATATTAGCAAGTCTTTGGGCCCGAGTCCCATTTCCGAGTCCCTATTAAAAACAAGATTTTTCCCCCAGAAAAAAAAAGGAGGGTTGGGTGGGTTCCATGTCATGAGCCCAAGCCCAAGTCACTGGAGAAAAAAAAAACCAAGTCGAGTCCCCAAGTTGTTCAACGTACAGTAAGTCCAACTTGAGAGCAAGTCCCACGACGTGAGTCCCCATCTCTGCTAACAGGTACCAAGCAGCATGCCCTAAACAGATACTATGGCAACAAACCAGGAACAGAGCACATCCTCTAGATGTAGAAAGGCTCTGGTTCAGCCCTTGGAAAAGTTACTTTTGGGGACAATTCCCAGATATGAGAGAGTTGTGGCCCTCAAAGGAATGTCTCTGTGTTCTTTCAGGTCACTCCCTGACAATTCCAAGCGTGTATGTCTTTAAAGGGTCAGCGAGCAGGTTCATCGGCTAAGCTAGAGAAGACTGAGTTAGATGGCTCAACCATCGGACCTGAGAAGGCCAGCATTGTAGAGCTTTCTTGTGTCCTTATTCTGAGTTACATCAATGTCATTTCTGCTGCTCTGACTGGAAGAATCCACATGGAATATTCCCGGGAATCAGAACAGGCCTCTCTGGAAGACACAGCGATATGGCTTCCTCATCATCACTCTGAAACATTAATTAATGTATTTGGCGGAGGGGAGAGCCCTTTTAGTCTGCCACAGTAAAAAGGAAAAAAAAAAGATAATGAATCTTTTTCTCAAAAACTGCCTGGCCACCTTGACATTGGAAATGGGCCAAAACCCAAAATATGCATATGGGTTTCCTCACAGGACAGATGAAACATGTCACACATTAAAAGTTTTTTTTTTGCTCTGGCTAAGCTTTTGTGAACTCATTTAGGGCTCAATTCTTCAGTTGCCGTCAATGAACATTGACAAGAAATAAAACCGCTTAGTATTTATTAGGAGGAGCCAGACTTTAAAGAGTAAAGGACCAAGGCTGGGCCTTGTGGACGGGTCTGGTTTGTCCCTTGCCTTTCCTCCCCTGCTGCCATTAACAGTTCCATCCAACTCATGAGGTGACCACATCCCCCAGGTGAGCCTGTTTATCCACCTGCTTCACAGGCTTCTCTTTCCTTTTATTTTTGGCCATTGTTGTTTGTGCAGCTGTCTAAAGCTGCGGCATGGGGTTATTTCACCACTTCTGTATCCAGGCAAATATTGTCCTTCTGCTTCCCTATGGAAGGTTTTAAAGCAGATACAGAAAAGACAGCTTTGGAGAGTGGCAAAGAAATAAAGACTCCAGAAGAGAGGAAAGAGCAGAAAACCTTGCCCATTAAAGCCTAGGCTACCTTTGATATAGCACCCGTCGAGCTAAAGGTGAGTTTTCCAGTTCCACAGAGCTCCAAAGAAAGAGTGGAAAATTAGACTTAAAAAAAAACTCAAGTTGCACAGCAGATAAAAGTTCAGGGACCTACAGAGAGAATTAGCTTCACGTCTCCCCACAGTAGTCCGTCCCTTATTGTTCATTCTCATCAACTGGCACTTACTGTCTCAATAACTCACTCAGGGGCACTGGTAAGAGAAAGAATAAAAAGTGCCATTTAGTCACAATTCTGAGTAGATAAAAACAAACAAACAGCATGTTGTAGAAAAATAATGACTGGTTATACTAACAGAGCTTAACTGACAGCATACTGGACTCTAGCTGCCTACATTGACTAGACATAGACAGACTCTAACAATCTGATTGAAAAAAAGAGTGGGGGAAAAACTCTTGAGTAGAGAGGCGCGGGTCTCTTCAAAATCTGAGGCAGAGAGGGAACAATTGGTCCATGCTGGATTGATTGACAGTCACCCCAGCCTAGAAAGGCCCCTCCCAGCCGAAACCTCTTAAAGGCAACATACTAGGGTGCAATAATTCCAACAGATATAACACCTTGCAGGCTAAAGGTAGGTTTTGCTGCTCCACAAAGCCCCAGAGGAAGTTACAGGGACAATTATGTATGTAATGCACACAGACGCACAAATGGTTAGGATGTTGGACTAGAATGTGGTTGCTCTGGGTTCTGGTCCTTACAGAGTCATGCATCTCACTAGGTAACATTGGGCCAATCACTTTCTCTGTGTGGCCTACCTAGCAGGGCTGTTATAGCTCACTGGATGAATGGTGGGACCTATACATAAAACTAATAATTACATTTGAGTTGCAGTGAGCTACACAAGAAACAAGTTCTGGTTCATTTTTCCAAATTAAAAAAAGAAGAAGTTCTCAAAGTGGAGAGCAGGATCATCAAAAAGAGGATCCCGGAGAAATATTTTTGCATATGCTGATTTAAGTTAATATATGGCTGGATAGCTCAGTGATTTAGAGTTTGGTGGTTCAATTCTCCACTGTCCCTCCTGTGAGTACGAGCCACCCCGTGTAGCCTTGGGCAAGCTGCACCGTCCCAGGGCACCCCAGGTGAAGGGAATGGTAAACCATGTCTTTTGGGGACAGTTCCCAGATACTGTGTAGAAGATATTAGCTGACCAGGTGACTCTACTACTCTACTCCCATTTTATAATTCTGTTCCTACTCTACAGGCCATAAAGTGTTCCCTAGACAGCTGGACAAACTTTTTTTTTTCCCCTCCTGCTTTTCACAGCCATCCTCAAGTACTCCTTTGTACCTTTCCTGAGTTTATATATCTGTACTTTTAATTCTGGCCCATTCATATAAAACTCATATTCAACTGCATTTACACTCTCTTCTTATGAGTCATGGGACAGTCACCTGTTGGTGTTTGTGTAAGATTGTGTAACTTGCCATGGCTAATTCTAGCTAATTGAGGAAGTGGTGGGGCATATCTCAGTTATGCACCTGGTCACACGGCCACCTGAGATGCACCCTGGCACTTTGACAATCGGCCTCAATTAACTGCAGGAAGATGCAGAGTCTTTATGCAAGCATCAACCAGACTCCAGCCAGCCAGAGACGTAGATCACCCTTAGAAGTGGTTGTAGCATGGGCTATTTCTGTTTTTCCCCTGAGTCTGGGTTTTGCACTGCAGGAGTGAGCAGCAACAAAGGGAAGTGTGCTAGTACCTTTGCCACCATTTTCCTCTGCAGTATCCTTCATTTTGTATCACTCTAGAGCTGCCATTCTCAACATATTTTTTTTGGCCACCACCATATACACAATATGAAAGAAACAGAGGCTGAATCTGGATTACATAAGTCACAAAACAAACCTTACAAGGTGGTGTGTGAAGAATTGTTTCCAGTCTGTGGCCCCTTTCAAATGAGGCAGCGGCGCTGCTTTAGAGCACTCTGGGGCTGGTCATGGGGAAGGGACCAACCCCTCGAAATGGTGGAAACGTTTTGGGGATTATTATACGAACAGGCTTTCTATTGCTAGAGGAGTAAGAAAAAGAAAAATCTCATGTTTCTAAGAAAAGTATTTTGAGGAAAAAAAATTCACTTAGCACTAGTTGTCATTCTTCAGGGTTCAGAAACTTCCCCAGTTGTATTTTTTTGGGGGGGGGGGCGGTTGTCGCTGTAGGTACATTTTGTCTTTTCTGTGGAAAATATTTATGATTTAGCACAGCACTGATGCTCTTCCCCAGTTGTATTTTTTTGGGGGGGGGGCGGTTGTCGCTGTAGGTACATTTTGTCTTTTCTGTGGAAAATATTTATGATTTAGCACAGCACTGATGCTCTTACACACCATTCTGCCCAGCAGTTACAGCATCAAAGCCTGCATAAGGCTTATTCAGTCTCTCTCCCCAAACGTTCATCTCTGTCCTATGTCTAATATATATTCTCATACTCCTTCCTTGTTTTTCTTGTCTCTCTTCTCATCCTTCACCCTCTCCTCCAGGTATCTTTTGCCTCTACCTTTCCCCTGCTCGACACTGTTCCGATGAAGACAAACCAATATGTGTGTGAAGATGTGAACGAGAGGATGGTATGACCAAAATCTGGACCAGTAGCCACACTAGACTTCGAACTACCAACACAGCCAAGGTTTGGAGCTTGGGATTTTGCAATACAAACATCTTTAGTTCACAGTTTGCAGGCTAGCTATGAACCGAACTCCAACTGATGTGAAGTGTTAGCTCTTTGTCGGTTTAGCTCCACTCCGAGTTCGAAAGGTTGTGTTGTGTTCAGCTCCAGAAAAATGGAGACGCCAATAGCACCATCATTTATCCCTATTACCCTCTTTTCTTTCCTGTGGAAATTCATCTAGCAGTGGCTGCATTAATAAGTGGGGCTGTGTCATCCTTCAACAGTTGAAAGCCTATTTTTTGATTCCGGAGTCATGAGAAACTAGAGTACCAATGATGGCTGTGGGATTCTGGCACTTATACTCCAAAGAAAAGTAGCTTTTCCCGTATTGTCTGTCTGCCCCTCTTGTTTGTTTGTTAAAAGAAGCTATAGTAGAACTAGCAGACTGGATAGCTCAGTGGTTTGGGTACAGTATGGTTAGGATTTTGATTCCCCACAATGCCTCCTGCAAGTAGAGCCAGCCTGGGCAAGCTGCACAGTCCCAGGGTACCCCCCAGAAGAAGGGAATGCTAAACCACTTCTGAGTATTCTCTATATGGAAAACCCTGAAAAGGATCACCATAAGTTAGAATTTACTTAAGGCACACAATTATTATTTATTATAGAAGAACTGTTGAAGACATAACCAGGAAGGCTGTCCATGTGCATTCTAGCCCTTATCTGCCACCTCATGTCCACATCTTTGCATACTGCTTGCCCCGTCAGACCTTTCCTGCCTCCCTCCAGACTGCACAGTTCCTATCTAGCACAGCAACAAGAAGGATCGTCACCTACACATCACCAGACAGGAACACATGCCAAAAAGGAGGACACAACGAGGGGTGCCGATTTGCATGAAATTATAGGTACTCCTTTCGATGCCCAAATGTAAAATTAGAAGTGATATGTGTAATTTAAGGAGAACTATACAGTGTCTCATTTGAAGGGGGCAGTGAGTGATTAGGTGACCTGTGTGCCTGCTGTGTAGATAGATCCTCATTGTGGAGCTTCAAGGTCCCTGATCCTCCAGTTCTACCACCAGGATCTTGTAAAGTCAAACTGCTTGGGCGACAAATGTAGCATGGGTGGTATGATGTTTACACTGCCCAAGATCTCCTCGCTTCTCCATTTGTATTCCAGAAACATGTGCACAAATAGAAGGTCCCTCATTACTGCATCAACAGACGTTCAATCACCATCGGGGCCCAACAGGAGATTGCTTTTGGGTAACCCTTAACATGGAGGACCATTCCCCCTTTAAAAGAACATGTGGCCACCCTGGTGGCAAGCATTTAAAAAACAAGGAGCTGGAAACTCTGTTCAGAGGAAATAAACTGTATTCAGATCTCAAAACTGGAGGGCCAGATTCAGGCTGCTTTGGATCCTTGCTAAGCCATTACACGGGGAGTCTTAAAAAGAAGTGACTCAGTACAGAAGAATTACATTTCCCAGATGCCACCATGGCTGTGATGGCATTTCTGTGGAATTTCTTCAAGACAACCTTAAATGTTGTTGTTTTTTTAAAATGAAAGAAAGAAAAACAGTTTTCCTCTTCTCTGAAAATAAAATAAATAGATCAGCATGAAAAAAAAAAAACACAGGCCACGCACTAAACATTTAACTCACCGTTCCTCTGCTGTTTAATTTTAAGTCAGTTCGTTTCTGATTTTGAATAACTTCCAAGAGGCTGGGGCATAACGATTAGTCCAATGCATGTAATACAAATGAATCAAATTAGTGCTTGTTCTTTATCATCTGTGCATATTTTTAAGACATCAGGATGAATTAGCTTTGTGTCACTTCCTTACCTCAAGCAGCCTTTGTCAAAAGAATAAAATGTCCATTAAAAAGATATTTTAATGCTTATCAGGGAAATACGCAAGCCAAATGTGCAATATTCTGTAAAGTACCAAAATGTGCTGGTAGTCCTTTGATCTCTTCACCATTCTCCAGTTTGGTTGGTAGCCAGGGGTCAATGTATACTGTCTTTTTACAGATTACCACAAACAGGAAGAAACAAATGGGTCTGATTTTTTTTTTACTCATATTCACATCTCACGCCTGCTTGAGATGTTTGGCTCCATATCTTCCAGTGATTGACAGCTGGTGGAAGCGACATTCAAAGTAGGCCTTTAGGCAGGAACATAGGGAGGAAGGGAAAGAGATTAAACACTCCTCTCCTTAGAAAAGAGAAGGAGCAGACCTGAAGATCCTTCCTGAGAGTTTATGGAAGGCCAAGGTTTCTCCGAGCTACCCATGAGGCAAGATCACATTTCAAAGCCCCAGTTAGAGTAACTAACAGGTCATTTTGTTAACATTGAGTTGGTTTCCAGGTGTTGCCAAATACAAATACGATTATTCTCTCTAACCCATTTGTACTCCTGGAGGAAAAGAAAAACCAAACTACTTTTTGCAAATCTCTTCTGTTTGCAGACATCTCTATTATTGCTATAAAGAGAGAGAGAGAGAGAGAGAGAGAATGTAAGTCCTGGTGGATCAGAGGCCAACTTAGTCTAGTATCTGACCAAGCAGACATCTCTGGGAAACCAACAAGCAAGCCTTTAAGGATGGGACTTCTGGGTTGGGGAAAAAAACATGAAAAAGATTGTTATCCAACTTCCTCTATCAGATTACCTCCTTTTTATCCATCTATGAAAAATAATCTCACTTGGATATTCCAACCACCACCACCCTGCCCCAGGCTTTCCCCTCCCTCTCCTTGCCAGAGGTAAGTGGCCACCGCCACTTACCTCTTGGCCCCATCAGCCCTGGTGCTGCCTCTCCTCCTTGCTACCCTTGCTTCCATTCAGCCAGCCTCGCTCTTTTCCGCACCCTCTCCTGCCGTCACCTTGCTGCCACCACCATTGTCCACCTCTTGACCCCACCAGCCCAACCTTTCCCCTCCTCCTCCTCCTACCTTGTTGCTGCCGCTACTACTAGCCCCGCTCTCCCCGCTCCCTCTCTTTGCCTCTCTGCTGTCGGGCTTTTTCAGACTAGCGCCAGAATCCCAAATGAGGAAGCCCTAACTGAAAGAACCTGAAAAAGTCAGACTCTTTTGAGTTTACTGAAAGGGCCAGTGCATGCACAACTTAAAAAACGAATGAGGAACCTCTCCTTGGAAAAATCCTAAATGAACAAAATCCTAACGTTTTCCCAGTGCACATCCTTACTGGGCATAAGTGCAAAGAAGCCACTTAGTTTAGTTCACTAGCATATTTTGAAAGGAGTAGTGCTTCCCACAGTGGAGGAAATGCATAGCCATCCCTACTACTAGCCGCAGATAGATTTATGATCCATGAATTTGTCTAATTCCCTTTGGAAGCCATCAAAGTGGGTAGCCGTCACTGCATTTTATAACAGCCAATCCCAAAGGTTAACTTGGTGCTGTGTCTCAGATGTACTTCTTTTTATCTGCCCTGAATCTCTTATTATGCAAATTTACTGGCTAATCCAGGCGTCCATATTAGAGGGGAGTGACAAAATTCATCCTGTCCATTCTCTTCACACTATGGACAATTCTGTAGAAAAGTCTTAATATGTAAATCATGTTGATTCTTTTCTCCTGAGCTTCACCCTTTCAGCTGAGACTAGAATGCTTTCTTAGCAGGAAGAATCAAACTATTATCTCCTCAGTGCTGTCTTGAGGCCACCAAAATCCATATACTGTACACTAGGGATAGACGTGAATCTGAGTTCGGACGTTCGTGCCACATGTTCCCTTCCCGCGTCTCCCTGACCAACGACCCATTCATCAGCTGGAGCGCGCTCCTCTTCTCCTCTTTGGCTGTTCGGCAGGAGCATGGGTTTGCCTGTCCCACCTCCTTGTCTGAGTGGGTGATCAGCCAAGGAGGCGGGGCAGGGAAGCCCATGCTCCTGCCGGAGACTAGTCGAACAGCTGAAGAGAAGGAGGAGAGGAGCGTGCGCCGGCTGGTGAATGGAAGATCCAGCCGGGGAATGGATCGTGTGGCACGAAGGTTTGTGCCCATCTCTACTGTGCAACTTTGAGTTTCCTTCTCCAGCTGTTTCTCTAGTTCTGTCCTTCCTTTCCCCCTTCCTTGAACCATTGAGCCAAGGGAGTGTGACATGGACATCTTAACCACATGAAGTGCTTCCCTCTGCTTTTGTGATTTAGGTCAGATCTACTGGGTAAGCGATTTGTGCTCATTGGCTTCTTCCGTGAATATATTTTTGCGAAATAGTGAGAGCCAGAGTGTTTGTTTCCTTTTCAAGCTTTCTCCTCTCAACAGCGCAATTGCTTCCTGATTATTTCAGTGTGCTTTTAATGAAGATCCTTGAAGGAATTTTTATTTCTAGAAACTGTTCCTCTCTGGACTGAAATCTGAAAGCACCAGCTATTGCTGTTTTGTTGTTTTTAATAATCTCAGATAATAATCGTAGAACTGCAGAGCTGGAAGGGACTCTATGGATCATTGAGTCCAGTTCTTGTCAAGGAAGCACAGTGAGAATCAAACTCCCAACCTCTGGCTCTGCAAACAGATCTCTAAACCACTGAGCTACCCAGCAGTATGATTTTGTTTTTGTTTTTCATCTTCATCTCTTGCGTTATGTACAGTGCGATAAGCACTGCTGGTCACTTGCTGAGGCCCTTACTCTTGTAAGGATTCCATTGCCAGCCCTTGGGGACTCCAGACCCTCCTCCTTGCTATCATTCCAAATTCACTTGTCCCACTGAAGCATCAAACACTGATCAGAGTGA
This sequence comes from Intellagama lesueurii, assembly GCA_037013535.1. NCBI lineage: Eukaryota > Metazoa > Chordata > Lepidosauria > Squamata > Agamidae > Intellagama > Intellagama lesueurii. Next base: position 213,833,723 of record JBAJHW010000001.1, on the reverse strand, counting down.
GAAAGGAGAGCAGCATCCTTGTTCATACCCTTTAGGGATAAAAACTTGGTCCAAGGAAGAAGGGGGGGATGCCCCACAGGTACAGAAATGAGAAGAAGGGTCTACTCAGGCTCTCCACAGCCCACTGAGGATATCTTGCCCAAGGCCTCCCTCCATTGCACATAGATTGTCATTCCCTTACAAATCAGTATTTGGCCTACCAGGTGTCTGAGTTCTGCTCTTACCTGCTTATACTAACTTGATTTAGAAGGGAAATGGAAAACTTCTCTTGAAGCCGTTAATGAACAGGTAACTAACCCTAAATCTTCCAGGTGAGCTCCTTTACTTTAAAAGAGCACTTGTCGAGATATTATCATATACTTTTCCATTATATTTTCGGCATTTCTTAAAACTTGTCGCGAAAAGCCATGCACATTAGAAGACAAACCGAGTTACACCACACATCCACACTCAAGATTTGAGAACTCCAACACTTAGCTTTTGGAACATAATAAATCTTATTTAAATACAAATATTTATTTATTTATCTACTTATTAAAAATATTTCTAGACTGTCTTTAAGAATAAAGAGCCTCCCAAGTTTGCTTATGTAATAAAATCCCATGCGATAATAAAACAGCAAATGTTAATAAAATCAGTAAACCACAGCAATAATGCTAACCGTCCACTCTCAACAGAACTAAAATCTAAGGCACATTTTCAGCCAAAAGCCAAGAAAAGTCCAATAAAACACAACCAAGAGAAGGCCAAAGCAACCAAATCCAGGGGTTTCTTGAAAGCTCATAATGATGGGGGCTGATTGACCCCAGGTGGCAATCCATTCCTAAAACAGGGAGCCACTGCAAAAAATATATACATGTATATACAATAAATAACACAATAAGGGTATTGTTATTACCCAGTTTATTCTAGTGAACGATCCTGCAAAGGTCTTTCTTCTAGCTAAGATTGTATGAACATTAATGTTCTTCCAACCTTTTTTCTGGCTTAAAAAAAAGATTATATTGGGGAAGAAGGAAAACCTTTTTGGATAAGATGGATCTTTACCTTTCCAGATGTTTTGGACATCCTCTCCCCTTAGCCTCAGCCCAATGCCCGCTACTCTATCCCTACCCTGCCCGTAAATGTACATGGGTTCTTCTGGAAGGTGAGGCATGTGCCCATGGCATGTCTAGCACTGTGTGTGCCTTTAAACCTGAATGTGAGGAATATCTGCAGGTTCACAGGAAACCACTCCTAGGGTTTTGATTCAGCTTCTGTTCAACTAAGATGGACTTCAGGTTTTCTGAACTTTAAGATGCCTCCCAGGCTGCTCAGATAAATGGGTCAGAGTATGGTATCATCACAGTTCCATGCAGCACCGTTCTCCTCCAGAGGCAAGGGGAGGGGTGGCTTCTTGAGAATCTAAATCAGCCGCACAGGATGGTTCCTTCAGAGCTTCCAACTTGTCATCTACACTTATATTTAGTGAGTTTCCAGTGAACAATCAGCTGCTCCATGCAAGATGATTTATACAGAAAAGGAAGCATATTCCTATTAAGCCTATAATGAGGACCATGGAACATTATTTTACATTCCCTGGCAGCCACCAGGGGTTTGGCAACTGGTTTTTAAATGGCCACAGCATTCATGGCAAAAACACATGTGATCGCTGACCTAAGCTGTGGGCTGACTGCCTATCTTTTGGAAGGCTGGATGAAAGATAAAGACCTCTGGCTTTTCCTTTCGCAGCTATCTGTAATACGGAGGGGTGGGGGGGGGTGGAGAGACAGGTCCCTTTTTGCATGTTTGTAGAAATTGATTCCTCTTCCGGGAATGCTAGGTTGCAATAATAATTATATGTATAACTAATTGAAAGGGAAGGAGCTGAGGGATAATACCTCTGTTTGAAAAAGAGATGTTCAATGGAAGCATATTTGTCAATCAAGGAAAATGGCTTTGGTCTTCTTGGCATAAAAATTAAAAAAAAGTCTTATCTATACTTTACAAGAGTCTAAGACTCCTCCTGTGCAGAGCTAAATTTCTCTCTGCCAGGCTACTATTGAAAAAGCACTGGGGCAAGGCCAGAGCAAAAGTTAGTGGCCCTAGATATATAATACTAATAATATTCAGTGTTCAATATCTGTATTTTATAAGCAGTAGTATTTCATATTGTCGCTCTACCAAACAGTTTTATAATATAGAAGTACAAATTGGACAATTTGGTTAATTCCTTTTATAATTAGCAGAGTGTCTGGCTCAAAAAACAAGTGTACAGAGAAACCACGAGAAAATAGCTTAAATCTCAGTAGTCTGCCCCTTTTCACAGTGACTAGTACTTTATATGTTAACAATCACTCTGGAAGCATTTTACATGGGAAGAAAGGTATCTTTACTTACAGTTGCTATCTAGTATTACAGTCAGCAGAAAAATAGGGGAAAATGGAGTCTCCACATGTGGGAGAGATAGCTCCGTGTTTCCTCCATACTCAGAGGTCAGGAAAGGAGATAGAGACTAACAAACAAAGGAAGTGAAGAAACAAGAAGAGGAGAAGGGCAAGCCAGAAGTAAGAAAAGGAATGTTACCAATAGATAATTGGGAAAGGAGAATCCCTTTAGGTTCTAAAAGCCCCCCCCCCCCCAATATCCAGTGTTAGAAAGCATGCAAGATTGTTATTATCTCAACAGTAACTTCATCTTCACTAGTTGATACTCAGGGCCAAACTAGATATGACTTTCAGTAGCAGGGAAGTTTTCCCTAGATGTTTGTTTGTTTGTTTGTTTGTTTGTTTGTTTGTTTGTTTGTTCGTTCGTTCGTTCGTTCGTTCATTCGTTCATTCGTTCGTTCATTCGTTCGTTCATTCATTCGGTCGGTCGGTCGGTCGGTCGGTTGTTGGAGAAAATATTAATGTGGGTAGGGGTAAGGCTTGAGAAATCTGACAGCTTCATGTCCACCTGCATTCAGATTTTTAAAAGCTCACGTTCCTTTCGTCACAAGTATGTGAATTTTGTTACCAGCATAAAAAATGACCAGAAGCAAAAAATATCACCTATCTGTGCTGGCCAAATTCGATGAGTAATATCTACCCTCCCCTTTGAGGCAAGACCTGCTGTATGTGTGTTAACAATGGAAATCCTATTAGACAATAAGAGGGGGAAACCCTAATATGTACATGGTTGAATTGAAACCTGGTATTTAAAGAAACACTCCCGTTCCTGGGCCTAGAAAGATAAATCTGACAATTTTGTGGTCTCCCCCTCCCACAAAATTGTGGGATATACAATGTTGGCAGTTGCTCTACTGAGCTTCCCCTAAGTAGGGCAGCACGGTAATGCAGGAATGCTCTTCTAGCATAAAGCATTGCCATTGCATGGCAGGGATCTCCACGGAAAAGTCATCCAACATTTGCACAGCAGCAATACCTGGGCTCTGTCCATTCCAAATATGAAAAAAATTGGGGAAAATCTAATTTAAAAAAAAAAACTGACTACAATTAAATTCTCCCATGTCCCTCGTAGGGGTTCAGTAAAAGATAGGGATGTTGGCAAATAGAGATGGGGGCTTCGTATTAGTAGACAAACATGAAGTCCACCAGCACAGGTAGCCAGCCTGATTACCTCCCGCCCCCAGAACCCACCAGTCCACTTACAGTGTGGTGTGTGGCGCACCTGGTAGCCCTGCCACTCCACAGCTGAGCGGGGAGACTCATCCTCTCGCCCCCTTGCCAGAATGGCTGTCAAGCAGGGAGATGGGGCTGCAGCAACTAGGCTACTGCCACAATGGGCACGCTGATGATGATGCCAGCCATGCACTGTGCTGTAAGTGGACTGGTGGGTTCTGGGGTTGGGAGGTAATTGGGCCAGCCAGCTGTGCTGGCAGGCTTTGTATTTGTACATGAATAGAGATGGGGGTATTCTTATTTGTCTATGAATACCCCCCATAGGTGAAGATAACGAGGGTCCAGTCCCCTGGGGCCAGACCGACCACTCACCATTCTGCTGCTGCCATGGGCTCTGCTCTCCCTTCCTATCGCTCCGGAGCTTGCGGTGGATTAGCCACTCTTTGACCTGTCAGAGAGGCTCGTCATCCCTCCTTCTGCCAGGAGTGGCTAATCCACCGCGGGCTCCAGAGCGATAGGAAGGGAGCGCGGAGCCTGCGGCAGCAGCGGAACGGTGAGTGGAGCCTCGTTATCTCCACCTGTGGGGGGTATTTGTATTCATATACAAATACCCCCATCTCTATATACGAATAGGAAGCCCCCATCTCTATTGGCATGTCTTTGGATCTGAGTCCCAAGTCCAAGTCTTGAACACCAAGTCCGAGTCTCAGTCTTGGTACCAGGTCCCAAGTCCCAAGTCCAAGTCCCTATTAAAAACAAGCTTTTTCCCCCCAGAAAAAAGGGATGGGGTGTTTGGGTTCCAAGTCACGAGTCATTGCAATAGAAAATAGAATAATGTTCCCCCAGAACCCAATAAGTGTGCTTTCTCTTGTGACAATGACTACTGCCTCCTGCATGTAAAATTTGAAGTAAGAAATTCTTAAAGTAGCCTTCCATTTACAAAAGGCAAATGAGACTCAGATACACCCCGTTGTGTTGTATATGCTGCAGGGGTGAGTGAGAAGAAAGTCCTAGGGTTCAGACTTGGATAAGAACTTTTGAAAATTCACAGGTTCCGTCATAAATTTGAAGAAAAAAACGTAGTTTTTAAGCATGAGTGAGTGAAAGAAAGTTAAGAGGTCCAGCCATCCAGGCAGAGGGCTTAGAATGTTAACTCTTAAAAGTCTAGCTTTGAATTCCACAAAGTTTGTGATATTGAATTAGGATGGGCACCTTGCCCCCTCAACCACCACCACCACGACTTGTTCCTCATCTTGAACAGCTAAAGGGTAGGTGGAGAGAACATGATTGCTTCCATACTTGAAGTTCCTGTTCCTATTGAATCTGGCCAGCATAAAGCGTGGATAATTTCATTTTAGCTTATTTTTAAATAATTGGCCGTTTGAAAATGTCTTCAAAGTTGGGATAGAAAGGACTTTAGATTTAAAATATTTGAATGTAGGAGAAAACAAAACAGATACATTTGGCCTTTACTAATGTCCTGGTTCCATTGTACTACCCACTTGTATATTTGATGTGCAGTCTCATATCACCACAGGAGTTGTTTGTATTATTAGTTGCCCATTATTACTCTGGTACAAGGACTAATGCTCTTAAGAGTAAGTAACTGCTGTTTTTCTCTTTCTTATGTGGTAATATTTCGGCTGACACACTGTTGTAACCTAGTGTTTTGCCAAATGTTGTTCCCATAAAACAAGGTCTCAAGGCTTCATGTTTGCCCCAATAAAGGTTTGTAATAGGTAGTTAGCAATATGATTCTCTGATAGTAATGCGATCAATCTCATGCTATATAATTTGTTCCTTGTTAAACACATTAATTGCCACCATAATTACATACCTGCCAAATTGCACCCTTTTTAAAGGGTGTATCCTTTTCAACATGTGCTTTCTTATTGCTGCCCAGGAAAATGAAAAACAGTCCAAGGCAAGCTTGCAGTAATTATTTCACCGTGTGTGGGATCTCATTAGAAACTTAATACTCAAAAGACAATGCAGAGATGACAATGGAACATTATTACATTTTTCATTGCACAGATGACTTTTTAACCTGCATCCCATTCCCAGAAGTGATTCTTGGAAAATGGCCTTTAGAAATATGGACTTGAAATTTATCAACTCCTGCATGCCTTTATTAAACAAAGTATACAGTCACATGCTTTTGCCATAGCATCTTGGAGTCTCAGTGGTTAAACTGCAGTACTGCAGTGAAGACTCTGCTCACAACCTGAGTTCAATCCTGGGCTCAGGTAGCTGGCTCGAAGTTGACTAAACCTTCCATCCTTCCATGGTCAGTAGACTGAGTACGCAGCTAACCGGGGGGGGGGGGCATGTGTAACCTGAATAATTACATTGTAAACTGCCCAGTGAGTTCTTTAAGCACTATAGGGCTGGTGGTATATAAGCAGCACACTTTGCTTTTGCTTTGCTTGTTCCATGACAGTTAGTAAAGTCTGATTACATATAAATATGCTGAACTCCTTCCCTGCCTCTCTCTTTTCCTTAGACGATGGTTAAAAACAGCAGCATTCAACGAGAGTTAAACATTTGGAGCCAAAATAAGAATCTCAGAATTCCAAGTTGGGTTGCAATGAAACAAACAGAACTTCTCAAATTTATAAACCCCCAAGGAAAAAATGAGACATGTAACAACAGAGAGAGGGAGGCTGGTGTTTACAATTTATTCGGAAGTTCCAATTTTGTCAACAGATCAAGATGATAAATGCTCATCGTACTACATGTGTTAATTGCCTTATTAGTGCCAGAAGCTGGAGTGATGTGAATGGCTAACATTAATAATGTAATTGTCACTGTCAGTGCATCCTGCAATGAATTTCCCTGTGCATTTATTTTTCCTCACTGTCAACACCTCCCCCACATGTAGTGGGTCTGAAATCCCGCCATACCACCTGATGAAGTTGTCTGTCGTCCATGGCAGTTCATGATATGATCTATTTTTTTCATCTTTGAGGTGCCGCAGAAGTCCTTGTGCTTGTTTTCAGTCTAAACAGGATTCCTTGTATTAATAAGAAGAACTACTCTGATTAAACAAGTGGCTTAAGTTCAACTTCTGTTTTCTCCCATTTAAAAACAGAGGATCGTATTAGACAATTCTCTGTCTGAGACCCGAGAGAAAAACTGCAAGTCAAGGATGAGCAATACTGGGATAGACAGAAAAATAGCTGATCTGTTATGAGGCAGCTTTCTGTGATACGAAAAGATGAGTTGTTACTTTATGCCAGTTCCTGAAAGACAAAGCTCTCAAGCAAGAGTGTTAGAGAAATCATTCTGTGTCAGATTAAGTGCTGTATACAAATATGCTTAGGGATCACTACAATTTGTCCAGCGCTTATGGTGGATAAATGTATTTAATTATTTGCTAGAGGTTGGCACACTTGTCTAAACTTGACTTCTCACTGGCTGCATTCCACATGCAACAGCAAACCTGAGGACAATTAAGGTGTCAGGAGAGGCTTCTGGGCCCAAAGCCAAGACTCCTTGCATGCAAAGGATACGACACTTCTGAAGCAAGTCTACTCCACTGTAGAGCAAGGGTGGGCTACTTGTGCCCCCCATACGTTGTTGGACTACGGCTGTCAACCCTAGCAAGCATAGCCAATGGTGAAGGAGGACAGGAGACATTACAGATTAGCCATCTTAATAAGAGGACAACTCTTAACAGCCTGAGGGTGTGTGAGTGTCACAGTGTGAGTCTTTCTCCCCTGCCAGAGTTTGCAAATTGGCTTTCTTTCTTTCTTTTTGTGACTGGTCTTCAGGACTAAAGAGAAACCAAAACTGGTAGGGATTCATTGAAAAAGGGAACAATAAAAAAGGGGTGTGAGAGACTGAAAGAATCTCAGAGTGCTAAAGTTATTCTATTTAAAGAAATATTCTCTTTAAATAAGCCCTGGTGGGATAGAGCATAGAAGATGTACTTTAAAAACTACATGACACCATATATAGGAAGTGATGTAATAAAAGAGAGAACATTACAATGAAATGCATGTTCTCCATGGCCTATATAAAATTACTCACCATTAGGGCTGTATAATGCTCCCCTGTTCAATTCAGGATCCCATCTGAAGATTCAGATTTGGGCCCGATTCAGCTCACACTGAATTGGATGTGATCTCTTCTGAATTTTCATATCTCCCATTGATTTGTATTGAAAAATTAAAATGGCTGTAGCTTGTATCCTTTTTTTCATGGATTTGCGTGAAATTTGGAGTCCAACAGAGAGGATTATTTCTGCTGACTGCTATGACAAATAAATCCAGGAGTTTTTGTGCTTGGACATATGTAAATGTGGTGGGTTCCCCCCCCCCCCCATGAATGTACTTTTTTTTCATATAAATACATGAAATTTGAGAACATTGTCGTGTTTTCGGAACTGATGGATTCTGACAAGTTTCATACAGAGATTTTTGTGCTACCCACCTCTAATATTTGCTTTTATATGCTTACAAGTTGCTAGCATGCTCTCTTTTCTGCACAAAAATAGTGTTTGTGGATAGTGTTTATGTGTGGTACCTGTGCACTAGAACTTCCTCTGTAAGGAAAGAACAAACACACTAAGCAACGCACGACAAAACTGAAGTCAAATATAACCTTAAAACCTGGGCCAAAAAGGGAGAGAGTCTGAGGGGATAAGCAAACACCCACTGCCTAGTAAAAGTAGTACTAAAATAGCACAGAGATTAATCAAGAGACTCAGTCCAATAAACCATAGACATATAGAATAAGGAAGGGTGGTGTCACATTCCTGCTTGTCCCTTGGTTGTTTCACCAAGCAAAGGGCACAAGCTATGTTTCGTGTTGCTGCCACCAGTTGATTACATCAACATTGTTTATTATTAAAGATAGAGGTCCAGGCAATGTGTCATTTTAAAAAGAACCAAATAGAAGTTGTTTATTATTACAGGTGATGAAGGTATAATCAATGTCATTAACTCTTAACAAAACATCCTTCTTCATACACTCTCAACCGCCAACTCTCTCTCTCCACTCCAAACTCCCAAATTCACAAATCCTCCAATCTTCTAATCTCCCAATCTAATCTCCTCCTGCAGAGACTCTATCTCGTGACTCCGCCCCTCTAGCACTCTCATTGGTCCATGCAGATAGCACATTAATATTCATGACCTGGGCGGATGCCACATTCCTCCCCCCTTAATATGTTTGTGATAGGAAGGGAAACTTAACGGTTTGCCCTCATAAACAAACGAAAATACATGGAAGAATGCAAATATTAACCTCTTACATTACTTACATTACTAAGGATACATTACTTACATTAATAAAGATTACATTACATTACTCTTACATTACTAAGGATACTTACTATTATTTTTACCATCACAATACATACCTCTTAGTTTATTAATATCCAAGTGAATTCTGCACTTTAAGCATATTCCCTAACTATTACACAAACAGAACAGTTAATATTGAACTCAGATAAAAACAAAGAATTTTCTCTAATCATTTGGCCTTCGAGACAAGGCATCAGCAACCACATTTTGAGTCCCTTTTACACTGCGGATTTTGAAATCAAAGTCTTGTAAAATCAGTGCCCATCTCATCAATTTGCTGCTGTTGGCTTGAATAGTCCTTAGCCATAGAAGAGGGGAGTGGTCGGTGCACAGTACAAATCTTCTTCCCCAAATGTACGGCTTCAGCTTTTGCAGCATCCATATGATAGCTAGACACTCTTTCTCGATTGTGGACAAGTGTTCTCACCCGACTGAAGTTTCTTGCTGACGTACATCACTGGGTGCAGATTTCCACTGTCGTCGGCTTGGCTCAACACAGCTCCCAGCCCAACGTTTGATGCATCCGTGTAGATGATGAACTCACGGTCAAAGTCTGGTGCAATAAGGACAGGTCCTGAAGTCAGCACCTTCTTCAGACTATCGAAGGCTACCTGGCACTCTGACATCCACTGGATGTTTTCAGCTTGCTTCTTTCAGGTTAAGTTTGTTTTCTTTTTAATTAGTGGCTTCATTTTCTCAACTGTGGGAAGGCTAGGCAGTTTCTTCAACTCCTCCAGAATAGCTATGGCTGAGTTTTTCTTCGAAATCTTCTTGCTCTTGCCTTTACCCTCACCCATAAATTTGCACACAGGTACTTTTGTCACAAAGCTTTTCATATGGGGGGGGGATCACTTTCCCAGGTCACCTCAAAATTCACAGGCAAGTTCCTTTTAAGTGCAATCTCAAATACTTGGCTTATTTCAAATTTATTGAGATTTACATCATCTGGATCTCTCCCATAAATATCTGTTTTCTCAGGCAGGGGCTCGTTTTGCAGGATTTTCAGTGCTTTTGCAGCTACATGTTGAGCCTTCTTAATACTAGTTCCTTCAGCTTCCCAGTGCTGTCGTAACAACAGGTCCTCTTACTTTATGACAAAACAAAAGTTCAAAAGGACTAAAACCTGTGCTTTCTTGGGGAATATCTCAATAAGCATATAGCAGTGGTTGTAATTTAACCCCAATCATTTGGGTTCTCTGCTACGTATGCCCGTGTCTCTCATTAAGGTCCCATTAAATTTCTCTACTAGACCATTGGTCTGGGGATGATAAGGAGAAGAAGTGATGTGGGAAATTCTGCAGACTTGCCACAATCGCTTCATTATTTTGGAAGTAAAAGATGTTCCCAAGTCTGTTACTATTTCTGAAGCAAAACCCATTTGGCACATGTAGTTAACTAAGGTATGTGCCACAGTTTCAGTCTCTATATTTCTTAGGGGTATTTATTATTTATTTATTATTATTTTATTTTATTTATTTGATTTATATCCCGCCCATCTGGTATATTCTACCACTCTGGGCGGTTACCAACAAACATATATTCATTAAAATAACACAGAGCCATTGACATAATCAATAATAAAAACAGTGAAAAAATATAATAAATGATAAATAGCAAAAGGAAAAGAGTTAAGTGCTGACAGGAGGGAAGGCCTGGATGTACATCCATGTTTTTAGTTGGATTTTAAATGTACCCAGCGTAGGGGCCTCGTGAATCTCCGGAGGAAGGTTATTCCAGAGGCGAGGAGCCACCGCCGAGAAGGCCCGGTTTCGTGTCTTTTCCCTCCGGGCCTCCCTCGGCGTTAGGCTCCTCAACCTCACCTCCTGACTCGCGCGGGTGATCTGGGTAGATCTCGGTGGGAGCAGGCGTTCCGCCAGGTATCGAGGTCCCAAACCGTTTAGGGCCTTATAGGTAAGCATTAGAACTTTTAAGTCAATGCGGAAACGAATGGGCAGCCAGTGCAGCATGGCCAGAATAGGAGAAATGTGCTGGTGTTTTCTCACTCCAGTAAGGAGTCTGGCCGCTGCATTCTGCACCATCTGAAGTTTCCGCATCAGCCTCAAAGGCAGCCCCACGTAGAGCGCGTTACAATGGTCTAATCTTGAGATTACGAGCGCATGCACCAAGGTAGTGAGCGCCCCCGTGTCAAGGTAGGGCCGCAGCCGGGCTATCCGCCAAAAGTGGGAAAAGGCAGTGCGGACTACCGACGCCACCTGCGTTTCCATGGTGAGCGTCGGGTCCAAGTGTACGCCCAAGCTGCGGACCCCACTCTTCGCAGCCAGGGTCACCCCCCCCCGAACGAGAGAGAGTCACCCAGGCCACCAGCCACGGGGGCTCCCACCCTCAGGACTTCCGTCTTGTCCGGATTCAGCCTCAGCCCATTTTCTTGCATCCATTGCAGTACGGTCCCCAGGCAGCGCCGAAGGGACAGGACGGCATCACCTGCAGTTGGTGAAAAGGAGATGTAGAGCTGGGTGTCATCCGCGTACTGATGACACGATGCTCCACACCCCCTGATGACCGCACCCAGCGGCCTCATGTAGATGTTAAACAGCATTGGGGAGATAATCGACCCCTGTGGAACCCCACAATTGGCATTCCATGGGGTCGAAACACTCTCCCCAAGCTGTACTCTCTGGGGACGGTCCTCCAAGAAGGAACGGAGCCAGGCAAGCGCCGAGCCACCAATTCCCAACTCGGAGAGCCTCCCCAGGAGGATACCGTGGTCGACGGTATCGAAGGCCGCCGAGATGTCGAGGAGGACCAACAGAGACGTTTTGCCCCTGTCGGCCTCTCTCAACAGGTCATCATACAGGGCGACCAATGCCGTCTCTGTACCGTGGCGCGGCCTGAAGCCCGACTGGAATGGATCCAGGGCATCTGTTTCATCCAAGTGAGCCTGAAGCTGATCAGCGACCACCCTCTCTACCACTTTGCTCATGAAAGAAACATTGGCGACGGGCCTATAATTGCCAATCTCATCCGCCGCCATATTAAGTTTCTTTCTAATGGGCCTAATGAGTGTCTCCTTGAGGGCAGGCGGAAACCTGCCCTCAAGGAAAGACCCATTTATTATTGCTGTGGCCCATTCTGTTGTTTTCGGCCTGGCTGCTTTGATTAGCCAGGCCGGGCAAGGGTCAAGGGAGGAGGTGGTAACTCGACATCGATCAAGCACCTTGTCCACAGTGTCAGGCGTCACAGGCTGAAAGGAGTCAAAAGTTACTGGGCAAGACGGAGCGCTGGACATCTCTGCTCAACTCACTACTGTACCCTGGTAGTGCTTCAGGGTATCTAGTGGCATAATCTATAATAGATAGGATGGATTGATTTCCTTGTCTAGTTGCTCTTGGTAAGGGTCCCACTAGGTCCAGACCTAAGCGTTGAAAAGGGGTCGAGATCACTGGCAATGGGCATAGCTTAGCCCTCGTCTTGTCATTTCCAGTACCTCGTTTTTGGCAAGTATCACAGCTTTGACAATATTGTTTAACTTGCTTCCCCATCCCTGGCCAATAAAAGTTCTGGGCAACTCTTTGCTTAGTGTGAGAGATGCCCATGTGTGCTCCAAATACATCTTTGTGTGTTTTTTCCAAAATCTTTTCTCGGTATTTAACTGGTACAATTAACTGTTCGTGGGGTCCTTCTCCTCCTCTATGAGGAGTCATTAAAACTTCTCTATACAATAAATCTTTTTCCACACACTACCCCTCTGGATGTTCAGGGGTCAGTGGAATGGGATTCTCCTTAACTTTTTCAAAGCAATCAGTTAAGGAGCTATCTTCTTTCTGTTCCTTAATAAAGGAGGAACTCTTAGCATTCTCAACAGCACTAAATCAGCTGCCTCACTCATTTCAGGATGTTCCCCTAAAATGGGTCTTTCAACAATAGTTTCAGCGCTTTCCTCAGTGGCTTCAATCTGCCTCCCCTGAGAGCGGGTTACCATTAAAACACTCTGCACATGCTTAGATAGATCTAAACCAATCAGACAAGGAGCTGGGATTTGATCTGACATAGCTACTTTCCATATACCAGACCACCCATGGTACTTCAATGTCACTCTAGCCATCGGCAGCACTACAGAGTCCGAACGTATGCCTTTGAGAGTGATGTTCTGTTCCAAAATATTCTCTTTAGGAATTATGTCTGGGTGACAAATAGTTATTTGGGAACATGTATCTCTTATACCTAAATACTTTATGTCATCAATAAAAATCATTTCCCCACAGCTTTCCAGTAAATCTTGATCACACTTGATAAAAAAACACTGTATCACTTTAGCCTCAGGAAGCTCTGGGCTCTCTGCCAAGTCCATTCACTTAGCAACAGGGCTGCCGCCAGTGGCTTCAGCTGCCGAAGGCTGAAGGAGAAATACTTTTTTAGGCTGATTGTAATTTCCATTTTTAGGCTGGCTGAAATCCCTATTCTTTTGAGTTTCACACTGGGCAAAAAATCTTCTTGTTTACCACAAGCATAACATTGTTTATTTGCCCTATGTTCAGTGTAAAGGGATCTATTAATTTTTCCCTCAGAACTATTTGATTTCAGGGGACTTTGCTCTGGGAATGAATGTTTGGCTTTAAAATTTATTTCCTTCGCTTGAGTATTACTGAGGTAATTTCCACTGGATTGGGATGCTCTACTGTTGTCCCAATCTTTTCTGTCAAGTTTTACCTCAGAGAATCAAGGATCTCTGATCCCACTAATAGAATCAGCATATTCAGATGCTTGTTACACATTTTTAGGATCCTTATCCTTGACCAGATAATGCAACTTCCCTGGTAAAATTGAATAAAATTGTTCTAGTCCAAACACATTTTTCATTTGGTCTAAGGAGGTGACATGTTCCTGTTCTAGCCATTTATTAAGATACTGAGTCAAACATGCCCCAAGTTGAGCAAAAGACTCCTCAGGTTTCTCTGAAATTCATCTAAATTTTCTTGAGATGTTCTGAATTAATCCCAAATCTGGAATATGCCATTTTTTGGTAAACCTCAAAATCTCTAGCTTGTTCAAGAGGCATCTGTGAATAAATCTCAGATAAAACTCCCCCTATCTGTGACCTTAAAATTATCATCCTCTCATCATCTTTAACCCTGAAGTCCCAACAAGCTCTCTCAAAGGCAATCAGGAAAGATTCAGGACAATCTCCATTCTGAGGAGTTTACCACACTGGAATTATTATTATTATTATTTTGAGCAGCTAATTCCAATTTCTTCATTTCAATTTGAAACTGCATTTCTCTTTGCCTGGTTTCTTGCTCAAATTCCTTTTTCCTTTCAAGTTATCTGATCTTTTCTTTTTCCAATTCTAGCTCAAATTCCCTTTTCTTTTCAAGTTCAAGTTCTCTGATTCTTTCTTTTTCCAATTCTAATTGGTTTTTCATAGCTAGCTCCTTCAGTTTAAATTCTTGTTCTAGCTTCCATTTTTCAAAATCTTGGGAGCTTTGGATATTTTCTCCCTCTGAGGTAATTATTACTGAGCCCTCAGTTTCTTCTTCACTTTGAATTTGAGGGTTCCCATTTCCCTCAGCACCCTGGAGCTCAACTTGTGCCTCCATAACCAACTTTTTACTTCGTTTGGGTGGCATAAACAACACAATTCCTTATTAAACTAGACTGGTTCTTTTTCCTCACAAGAGCCAAAAGGACCTTTCTTTCAGTGACTTTCTTTATAACTAGGTTGCGCTTTTCCAAGCAGCTTACCTCGGCTACTCCCAAGGTCGCAACCCTTGCCACAATATTTCCCTGTCTGGGCGATTCTTGTCTCCAGACACAAGAACAACTTTCTGCTTAGCTTTTCTTTACTTTTAGCTTTTATTATTACCTCAGATCTATCCTGACTTAGGCTTCTACTCCATCTGCTACTGCTCTTTACCCTCAGAGCTTCGGATTTTAGCCAGCCACTTGGTCTTGTAAATCCTGAGGTAAAATGGTTTCTCTTGAGTAGATACTTTCCCTATCTTAGGATTCTCCAGATCTGGGTTCGGAAGCCCCGAAACTAAGTCTTTCACAAGACTCTAACAGGTAACCACTTCTTACAACAGATCCTAACCCCTCCTAGCTAGGAATACCTTCAAACTCAAGTCCATTCAGTTTTTCACTGGATTGTTTTGTATCCCACTGCTGTGCCACCAATTTGTCACATTCCCGCCTGTCCCTTGGTTGTTTCACCAAGCAAAGGGCACAAGCTACGTGTCACGTCGTTGATTACATCAACATTGTTTATTATTAAAGATAGAGGTCCAGGCAATGTGTCATTTAAAAACAAACAAATAGAAGTTGTTTATTATTACAGGTGATGAAGGTACAATCAATGTTGTTAACTCTTAACAAATCATCCTAGTTCATACACTCTCAACCGCCAACTCTCTCTCTCTACCCCAAACTCCAAAATCACCAATCCTCCAATCTAACTCCCTCTCTCCTCCTCCTACAGAGAGACTTATATCTTGTGACTCTGCCCCTCCAGCACTCTCATTGGTCCATGCAGATGGCAAATTAATATTCATGACCTGGGCAGACACCACAGGTGGGAATGAACTAAAAAAAAATAGGAAAGGAAGTGTCAGTACTGATACAGTGAATGAAAGGTGAGGCACAAAATTACTAATGAAATTCTTTCAAAAGCTAGGATTAGAGAGGGTGTTTGTGTGCAGACTGTGCAGATGGGGGGGGCAGCCCATTTGGGCCAGTCCTCACCCCATAGGTGTGTGTGGGGGGTGTCTCTTCTCAACCTGAAGATAAAGTTAAATAAAGGTATACTGTTGTGCATTCTATGAATAAAAAAAAATTACATGGCATTCTTTACATTAAAATATTTTACCCCTCTTCCTAAACAATGAGGGGGGGTCTTACAATGATGAAGGGCCCAGGCCTCATCTAAGCCCTTCGAGGGCCTGTTCATGAGATTCTTGCCCAGAGCAGATTGGAGGCTTGGGCGGGTAGGGGATGTTGCTGCTTAACACCTTAAGGGTCACATCATGCAGAACAATCACTATTCAACCAAAGGTACTAACTAACCAGAAGAGCAAAAAGAGAATTAGGGCAGACTGTTGAAATCGACAAGGAAAAAAAAGATATAGAACGGAAAAGAAAGCCCCACTGGTTAAATATGTGAGCACAAGGGGAAAGAGATCACATTGGGACCACTTGTGGAGCAGTCCAATGCAATCTATTTCCCAGCGATCACACAACATGTAGGGGAATGTACATCAGCCAGGGTCCAAATGTACATCAGCCGGAGTCCAACCTATGCCCAACCTAGACCTTTCTGGTTCAGCTATAAGGCTGCTATGTTTGAGAGATGGGTCGTCCCCACAGACAGAGGGGCTGCTTTGAGGGGCATCTGTCCTGTTAAAGCGACCCTTTCCCAGATGATCAGGGGTGTGCTTTTTCCAGCCATCTGACTGCCCCGTAACCAAGACGATCGGCAGCCTTAATTCACTGTAGCTTTTTCAACTATCAACTGCTAAAAGCTGAAGAGCAAAGCACTGCCCAAGAGTCACAAAATCCCTCCTTGCTAGTACTATATTTAGAAAGTGCTAGTGAGATTCTTGTCTAAGGTTGCCAGCTAGTCAAGGAGTCTCCATCTGACCGCTAAGAAAATCCTTTAGATATTTCTGGTTTGAAGCATTTTGGAGACAACAATCTTTCTTTTGGTTTCCAAATTGTTGAATATGTATGAAGCAGTTTGGACAGCTGCAGATCAAATCTACTTCAGATTTGATCTGAATGGGTCAACGTTGGCCCAGCGTGATTCACGATATGCTGAATTGGTTTCACATCCTTCCTTACCATTTTAAAAGTGTAGCAAGCTCTTTACTGGGCTTTCAAGAACAAGTAACTGAAGACTAGGAAACAAGAGAGGGCAACAGTTTTTTTAAGCCTCTTGTTAAAAGAATTAGTAGTGAGTTTTGAGATTAGTTGTCAGGGAGGCTTCTCAGGACTTATATATGGGATTCCTTTGAAGTCACGCAGGTCTCAAACACTCACCTGTTTTGGGCTCTAAGGACAGTTTACCTATAACGTCTCTCCCTGCCCTCATCTTGAGAATATTTGTGAAAACTTTTAGCTAAACAAATACCTGTGTGTTGTTGGGATGCCCAGAATTGATTGATGGATTGTTCCAATTACTTGTAGGTTGAAAAGTGCCCACACCTGGCACCTACATGTTTTGCAGGTGTGTGAACTGCTGATCACAAAGACTACATGAGAAATAATCCCCAGGAATAGAAAGCACGTGGGCTTCTCTCTCTTGTTCAATATGTTTCCGCTTCCAAGAAGGTCAACGAGACTGTACATTCAACTTAAGTTGCTCATTAAAGTAATGTGAGCTGGAGAGAAAGTTCTAAAGTATGTTTTGAAAAAACGTTCATGTTTGTTCTCAAAATGATTGGATCCTTATTTGTTCGCTTTCCTTTTTTATTTGCCTAGATTAACTGAATGAATTTGTTTTAGAGCATTTTCCTATTAACTAAAACCTCCCAGAGGCAGCCTGGTATTTGCATTCACTGCTGTCAGTAGCAGCTACAATATACTGTGTGTGCACCTAATATGCTATCCGCTGTAGCAAGGGAGTTACTGGGGAAACCAAGCACATGTTCCTTACAGATGTTTGACTGGAGGCTATTCAGCCTACCTTCAGCAGACTCACTGGAGACCTGTAGAAACCACCTTCAACCCCATATAAATGATCTATCTAAGTGCCTGCACTTAAGAGCCCCCCTTGAGGTAGCTTGTTCTTTCGCAGTGTGGAGTTCTCTTTAAAGCTGGCAATGAGCAGTTACAAGCTGGAAAGTCCACTGTGGAGACAAGTGGAAGGAAGTTGCATTGGGCACCCCAAATGAGAACACCAAGGCTAAGAGCCTACATGTATTTGTTTGGGTTCATCTCCCAAAGGTTCTTGGGATGAGACTCCAGATACAACTCTACCCCTGGGGTAAGCGAGGACTTGCCAATAATTTGAGGGAGCTTCTTGAGTAGGTCAAAGAAGTGGCAGGGATGATTCTGATAGCAAGGTCCGCTGCTCATAGAAACAACAAAAATATATACCACAGTATCTAACCTCATGGTTTTGGCTCAGGAGAAATTACCCTGTTTCCCCGAAAATAAGACCTAACCTGAAAATAAGCCCTAGCATGATTTTTCAGGATGCTCGCAATATAAGCCCTACCCCAAAAATAAGCCCCAGTTAAGTGAAACCCCACCCTCCACCCTTGTGCAGCAACCAGAAGAAGATGACGTGACTGTATTTGAATCAATGTAGATTGTTGTACATGAAAAAAAATAAGACATCCCCTGAAAATAAGCCCTAATGCGTTTTTTGGAGCAAAAAATAATATAAGACCCTGTCTTATTTTTGGGGAAACAGGGTACTGAGTGTCTATGTGGCTGTGCTCCTCTGCAAATGGTGGCAATGGCAGTTATGGTTGCCAGGCAAACTGCATCCCATTCCCTCAGCTTTCAGGGCCAAACCCAGAAACGAATGGATAGACCCTTGGGATGTCATGAGGAGGGCCCTTTGTGTTGTCACAGAGCCAGACGGGAGTTGGGAGAGGAGCCAAATCTGGCCTTGGGCCAGCTGAGCATAGAAATGGGCAAATCTGGAGGCATGAGCCCATCATCGTGGTTTAAAAAAAAAAACAAAAACAAAACTAACCTGTTAATATGGCAGCCACAAGCTGGGGATGGGAGTGGGAAACAAAACATGTCCAAAAGCTGTAACGGTTGCTGTAATTCCCACTAGGTTTCACACCCCACTGGACCTACAGCACACATGACATCTATAGGTCCTACACTGCTGCTGTGCCTTGTGGAAGACTCGCCACCAGCCCATGGGAAGGTTTTTCTCAGGTCCTGTACTGCTACCCTGAGGCCTTGCAGGATGAGTCACTCAAACCACAAATGGTCCACTCTCTCCCTTGCTCCAAACAGCCCAGGCAACCCACATACTCACATCCACCCACTTTCTCCTTTACTCCTGACCTTTCGGCATGCCGACTCTGCACAAGTACAGCACACAAATGCCTTTACACTGGGGTGGTGATGTAAGTGGGAGGGGTGCTATTCTACTACTGTTGTTAAAAGAGGATGAACATTCATAAGGGAAAAACTTCTCATCACAGCAACTATGGAAAGGTTTGTCTCCTTTTGGAAATTCCCTTAAAGGAACTTCTCCAAGGTGAAGCAAAAGAACTAGACACCAAACGTCAAAGAGCAGGAGGCAAGGAGGCCGCAGTGGGCTTCATTTCCATAGAGAGGAGCCAAGTACTGTATGTTAACAAATGAAGGTAGCGGTCATTGTGATCATGTGGCCATGAAACTGATTGCATCGCCCCATGTATAAGCACCTCCTTACACAATGAGCCTGGCTGTTAATAGGATCACCCTTACATGAAAGTGATGAGGAATATCCACCTACCAGGCACAGGTTTTTCTCTCATCTTTGGCTGTTCCTGAAGAACTCATCAGAGACTCTGGATCAAGTGTTGTGAGTATGGAGGTAGCAAAGATAAGTCTGCTCTGATTTGGTTGTTATATTATAGGTTGTTTTAACTGTGTTTTGATTGTCAATCATCCTAAGCTCTCCACACACAAAAAAGGGGGGGCATATAAACTTAACAAAATAAATTAATAGATAAATGTAATAAAGAACCCTCTGAAAAATCAAAGACTAACACATTTATTGTAGCATTTATTTATTATAGAATAGGGACATAGGCTACCAACATGAATTTGACCCAACTCCGGGAGGCAGTGGAAGACAGGAGGGCCTGGCGTGCTCTGGTCCAAGGGGTCACGAAGAGTCGGACACGACTTAACGACTAAACAACAACAACAAGGGACATAGGTATAATCAAAACTCAGGTGGGAGAATACAGCAGACCCCTACCTAGGTCACATGGTCGGAGACCTTAAAGTGGCCACCGCTATGGAACAAAAACAAAAGAAGCTTCAGAGAGAGATTAAAATTCAGCACTGTGAATTAAGAATTCTTTATAATATTCCAGTCTATGAGCAGACAGCTGAATCAGGAAAACCTAATTTTCCCATGTGAAGCGGACAGGACCATGGATGCCCCTGTCAGCAAGCTGGGCCCAAGACTATGGCACTCTCAACACCACTGCCCTCCGTGGCGTCTCATTGGTCAGGACAGGGAGAGGAAGCCACAGAAACCTGACACTCCCACATGAGTGGGACCTAAATTGAGGCCCTGGTAGCCACGTCAGCCCTGGAGTCTGCGGAACAAACCCTAGGGAAGAGGAGGAGAAACATCTACCCATGCTGGATGGCAGCTATAAAAGCTGCCTTGCCACTAGTAGAGGGAGAGATACCATAGAAGTCAACCTGTGCGGAGGGCAATTGCCAAACTGAAGCACCCCAAGAGCGGGAACCAGAGACTGCTGGGCCAAGCAGACCAGCTCACAGTTGTGTGACCCAGGGAAAGGAAACCAGAAGGCCCCATGGAACAAGAAGAGGAACCTTGCGAAGCCACTTGGGGGGCACCCAGTGAGCTGGGTTCTACTGGCCAGAGGACTCCCCAGAAGAAAAGCCAGACTCACACACACCGGGAAGTGGGAATACATTTATAAAGAGAATCCCTGAAGGGGAGTTCTGGTTCAGGTCCCCAAGGTAGAGGGGGTGAATACGAAGATCTCAAGCCCCAACCTCACCCATCTGGGGGCAGAGAAAGAGGAAGTCAAAGGTGAAGCAAGGGGAGCTTACACTGATACAGAGCTGATGCGGGTAAAGGACGTGGCAATTTCCCAGTGTTGGTAAGAGGACAAGGAAAGGAAACCAGGAAGCTGGAGGTCCTTGTGGAGAAGATCCCAACATACTTGTCCTGATGGAAACTGGGCTCTTCAGAGAACATAAAACCCTCCTGGTGAAGGGAACCAGGGGATGGAATATGGAGAAGACAGGCTGCGGTTCAGTGAACCGAACTAGGACTAAAAACTCTCAAGTTCTCAACTAGTTCTACAGGCATCCTCTTCAAATGTCACAATAAACCCTGTTAAGTTTGACACTTCGTGCGACTCGTGAACTTATGGAACTTATAGAATGGAAGAGGGACACCCAGCTGAGTCAGACAGGGCTGGTGGGGCTCATTCCCCTTCCCCAAGAAAAAAACCTCAAATAAGCCTTACTGGGAAGGAAAATGCAAGAATTAGAAGCTGCAGGAGGATCATTTACAAATTGCAGAACAATTACAAAGTTTATGCACCTCCTTGGCCAAGTTGAAACTTTTTTGTTGTCAATGGGCATCATTCACAGTCTCTGCCTACACGATGGAGGTGAGGCATAATGATCAACGACGGAGCAATACATTCTGTGGATCACTGCCTTTAGTCTTCTGAGATGCCAGGTGGTTCTTCATGTTTTTTCTCAAATGAAAGCCATTCTCAGCCACTCGTTGGAACGACTTGCTTTCTGCCTTTGGCTGAACAGTACTCTAAGTCATGGCTGCCCCTCCTGTTCCTTCCCTCTGACCTTTCACTTCCCTCGCTGTAGTATTTCGAAACTCTGCTTGTGATCTATGGAGGGAAGTAAACAGCTGTAAGTCAACATTGACCAAATGCTGAAGAAAAGCCGCATGCCTCCTGTCCCAGATCCCATCTGGGATAAAGCAGAATTCCTCAGCCTGGGCCTCTGCCTGTACTCACTAAGTGTTCAGCAAAGGAACATTGGCCAAATCGTCCTTCGAGCCCTGTCTGGCCGAACGCACAGTTCAACTGAGATGAAGGATGGCAAAGGAGACAAAGGCTAATTGCTGGTTTAAGTCCCAGCCTCTGACATGAATGGGGCTCCCTTTCCTTCTAGGCCACAGAGAAGGACACACTGGAGTGCCAAGAAGAAGGTCCTAGACAGGAAGCTGAAGTGGCCTGTCTGGCCAGCTTACATCACTCGCAGCCTCTGCTTGTCTGCATGTTTGTTACATCCCATCCAAAGACACATTGGGTGAAAAGCGTAGCAAAAATATTGTGTCTGTGTATGCCAAGAGTCTCACTCCCAGAACCTGGAATTCATCTTTTAAAAGAAATTAATTACAGTTACAACTACAAAAATCTGAGAAAAATGGTTGTTACTGTTGCATTTTTAAATGTTACTCTTTCCTTCTTTGTTTCTCAAACTGTTTCTCCCCCTGTCCACTCAACAACCAGACGCCCACACCACCTCAACATCCACAACAAAGCCTGAGGCAGTGCATGAACCGTGAGGGTGTCTCTCCTCCCCCATTTAGGAAGGCCACAGCTCCACCACTTTAATGGAAATTTTACACTGTAAAGTTAATGAGATCTTGCCCTTCTTCAGTTATGATTGTGATGTAGCATAGTTATGCCTTCATTGTTTTAAAAAAGGAAATAATCCCAATTAACTGGTTATTTCTAACTTGTTGCCTTCAAGCTCTTCATAGAAATCATGTAAAAGTGAAGTTGGAAGGGGCCTACAAGGCCATCAAGTCCAATCCCCTGCTCAATGCAGGAATCCAAATCAAAGCATATCTGCCAGGTGATTATCTAAGTTTTTCTTGAATGCCTCCAGTGTTGGAGCACTCACCAACTCCCGAGGTAACTGGTTCCACTGTCATACTGCTCTAACAGTTAGGAGGTTTTTTCCTGATATTCAACCGATATCTGGCTTCCTATAACTTGAGCCCATTGTTGCGTGTCCTGCACTCTAGCATGATCGAGAACAGATCTTGCCCCTCCTCTGTATGACAGCCTTTCAAATATTTGAAAAGTGCTCTCATATCACCCCTCAGTCTCCTTTTCTCAAGGCTAAACATGCCCAATTCTTTCAGCCTTTCCTCATAAGGCTTGGTTTCCAGCCCCTTGACCATCCTTGTCGCCCTCCTCTGAACTTGTTCCAATTTGTCAGCATCCTTCTTGAAGTGTGGTGCCCAGAACTGGATACAATACTCAAGGTGAGGCCTAACCAGTGCTGAATAGAGGGGGACCAGCACCTTGTGGGATTTGGAAACTATACTTCTACTAATGCAGCCTAAAATAGCATTTGCCTTTTTTGTAGCCACATCACACTGTTGGCTCATATTTAGCTTGTGATCTACGATGATTCCAAGATCCTTTTCGCTCGTACAGGTATCCCCCGTCTTGTAACTGTGCAATTGGTTTCTTTGTCCGAGGTGCAGGACTTTGCACTTATCCCTGTTGAATTTCATTCTGTTCTTTTCAGCCCAGTGCTCCATCCTATCAAGGTCATTTTGAATTTTGTTTCTGTCTTCTAGGGTAATAGCTATTCCACCCAATTTAGTATCATCTGCAAATTTGACAAGCCTCTTCTGTTTCCTTAAGCCTGGGTGGGGCCTCATGCTGCCCCTTTTAATTGGAAAATAGGCATAGCTAGCTAGCAAGAGCATAACCCTTTACCAGAGTGAAAAGTTGATCTGATATTACCCGTATTATTTCACGCATCACTCACATACTTTTTCAGAGAGTTTCGAATCAGCCGGTTGGTGGCGTTGTCACATGAAGACACAGTCGGCCGGGCTTTGCTTTTTAGGGAGGTTATGCTGGCAGGGGAATGCACTGAGTTTCTACTCGGGCTGTGGAACACTTGAGCCTACAAGGTTTGCATTTCTGCCCACCTCCATTTCAGACTGGGGCAGCTTTGACTGCAGCAGCAATGGGATTGGAGGGCAAATCCATTGCCAGGATTGGTCTGCAAAGGTCTCACTACTACAAGCACTACATGGGCTCATGAGTTCAATAGAGGATTTGAGCTTACTCATTTGCTTTGTAGGGGCCAGGGGTTGCAGATGGTGGCATGTGCCCCTCTGCAGAGACAGCGTCCCGTTTTGGTTGGCACGGGGAGCAAAGGCGATGACAGTGGGACCCCACTTGGGGTGAGGCGGGATGGCTACCCTGGAATAGAAAGGCAGAAGGGGCCTGCGTTGGAGTGGTCTTTTGTTGACCTTTTGGGGGGGAGCATCCACTGTTGGCCCCACAGAGTTTAGTGGTGGATTTAGGGGGCAATGACGTTGGCTTGCTGGATGGGAAGGAACTGGTTTTGAAGGCAGGCACAGACCTCCACAACGTTTGCGATCGCTGACCGGGGGTGATCATCATTTGGTCAGCCATCCTGGCCAGGCTGGTATGGAGAGGGGACTGGGGCTTTGCAGTTTGGAGCAGACGCAGGGGAATAAATAGAGAAATGAAGGCCTTGGTCTTCAAATGCAGTCCAATTGTCCACTTTGATCACCCTGAGTTGTTCTGGGGCAAGGGTGTGCACCTATCAGAGGCAGACGTGAACATTTTCTTGAATGACCTGAGGCAGGGCCTGTTAGCTGTGTTTGACAGCTCAACAGGAGTAGGCAGCTAAGCATGAGCTATCCCCTCCTGTGGTGGGTAGTGCAGGGAGAGTGTTGGTAGCGGTGAGCCCCACAGGGTGCCACTTGGTAACTGGATCCCTCGAATGGATATGGTGAATTGTGAGATGCAGATACTCAAACAGGGAGAGCCTTCTGAGGCAGCCTTGGAAGACGACCAGCCTTGATTCATGAGAAACAAGAAGGAGACAGACTTGAGGATGTCTCCCTAATTCAGCCAGCCAGGGCAAGGCTAGCTGTGTGCAGTGCAGCCCCCCCGGGGCAAGCAACTCACCCAGTCCAGACTGAGAGGTGCCTGGTTGGTCCACCTGCCCAAGGTTTCCTGTTTCTGCCTTGTGCCCTCTCCGAGGCTTTGTTTAAGATTATGATCCTGATTTAGAACTGAATACAATAGCACTTATTTTTGAATAATGGTGCATAAATTTAAAAGACATAAGAAGTTGTTTCTTTTTCTGATCACCATTCAACATTCTGTTGCAGGTTCCAAGTGACACGGAGCCTTTATATCTCTATCCACTTCCTCTCTGATGCTTACACCTCAAATCTGAGCAAAGACAGTCATACACAAGGAAAGCAAAGGCAAAGCTTTCAATGCAAAATGAAAGTTAACATGTTGTGGATGCCTTCTATTCTTGTTCCAGGGCCTCTTGTGCGTACTCTTGTGCGGCCCTTGACTTTTGCATTTTTTAAGGGAAATAGTTCGTGCCGACTTGATTCTAGATACCAACTAACCTCATGGGTTCATTTGCATTGCTTGTTTATTTATTTTTTAGCATGTAGCTGAAGTTATTCAAAAATGCATAATAAATGCAGAGGATCTCTGGTGTCCAGGAGCATCTCTTTCCACCCCAACATTTAGAACTGGATGTCATTCTCTGAGGCATCGCAGATAACACAGTTGAGGAGGAGACAAGGTAGACTTTTCCAAAACGATTTATTTTACACACTCAGTCAACTGGTCAATCTAAAGCTATTTGGGAAGCTTGAAAAGAACATTCTCGGAAGTCAAATTAACAGTTGTACAAGGGTGGGATTTCACCATCCACTGAGGCTAAGCTGTCTTATTAGAGCCTAATATTTCTTTCTCTCGGGCACAGAAAATTTTGGTCTTTGTTGCACATTGGAAACTAACTGAATAAGCTGCCACATTGTTAGACAAGCTCACCTATTCAAATTATTTAGAACCTGTTGCCTTTGTGTCAAAATAGGAGGGTTTGACTTCATATGGGTAGGGTAACCTCCCTGGATGACGTGGATGTGGCTTCACGGAGGCTGGAACTCAGTCGCCACTGCCACAATTATTGCTACCACAGTTGCTGCCACATTGCACGGGCAACATTCTATGGTGCAAGAGGGTGCCAGAGTATTCATTCATACCCTAGAGCCCGGCAGAGAGGATAATGAACCACCTTCCTTTCTTGGGAAGGAAAGAGGCAAACATCAAATTGCAGTGGTGTGTTTTTAGCGGGAGTGGTACCCACTTCAGTTGAAATGGTACGAGAACCCTACAATGGCTACAAAATAGACAGGGAGCCATGTTCTGCCCACTCGTGGGCTCGGTTGTCCCATGCCACTCCTCTAAATGTTTTCTCAGGTCCCATTTCTTAGCAGTGCTTCCCCTGAGCTGTCATAACCTCTGTGTACTTGCTCTATCATCCAGTTTTTCCCCATTCCATCTTCCTTACTCCCTGCCTCATGCCTTAATTGTACAGGTATCTCACAGTCCATTTCAAGAACATGCGGGCAGTCTTTCCAACCTAGTTCCCTCAAGATGCATTGTACTACAACTCCCACCATCCCACAGAACAGGCCCTGTGCTGCTGCAGCTGTGGCAGGAGGGGCTTCTGCTGCTATTGACACTAAAATTTAGTTTATCCAGTAAGGGGGCTTTGGACTTTGTCAAGTCTTGTTCTCCATGCTGAAGTATCTCTTGCTCCACCCCAAAATCTGAAGTGGAATGCCATAAATTGAGAGAACTAGAAGGTGGATTAGGCCCTTAAAGATGAGGAGGATATTCTTTCCGTGGAGAAAACTGAGGGGTGAATTGCAAGACAGGATTGATGAGTTGCGGAGACAGAAAGTGGCTCCCCCCTCCTTCTTCGGAACAGCATTTAAGACAAAACTGAAATGAAGCCAGGCAAAAATGAAGGCCAAAGAAGTGTTACTGTTTAAATGTCTGAGAGCAAAGCAAAGCAACAAGGTACATGCCTAGATAATTGTTGGAGTCTGAAGTTAGAAAAATTGAAATTGGAAATGGGACAAAAACTGTCTGGACAGCAAGAATAAGTCACCGCTGCAGCAGCCCACCAGAGGAAATAGTAAATTCATCATCACTTGCAATCTTGAAATTGAGACTGGATTGCTTTCTGAAAGATATGCTCTACTTCAAGCACAAAGTGTTGGACTCAGTAAAATTCATTTGCTTATTGGAAAGACAAGCAATTCCTTCCAGTGGAAAGCTTCGGGTGGGGGGGGGGGGGGAGAGAGAGAATTCCACCACCTGTGCTGAAGCAGAAAGACAGGCTAAGTGCTTCCAGGGCTCTACCATGGCCCAAGGAACTAGATCCATAAGCCATCGATTATGCTTCTTCTTTGTTTGTTTGTTTGTTTGTTTGTTTTTTAAGGCTTCCTTTTACACGTTATTCATGGTAATCATTTCTTCTGCTTACTCAGTCAATTTCTTTGGATAGATTGGCTTGTTTTCTCTATAACCCCTGAAGCCACTACAGGCATCTTGTGGCTCTCTAGATATTAACCAATTGGCCGTTATCATCCTCCCATACTGTTTTCTGTATGCTAACTAGTAAGACTGGTAGGAGCTGCTGGACAGTGAGATACGGAGGGTCACACAGGACCTATACCTGCATCGTGGGTAGAGGCAGAGCACGGGGAGGTGGGAAAGATGCGTTATCACGAAGCTTTGGCATCACCATCCTTGTCAGGACATTGACAACCTCAAGTGGCCTTTCAGGAAAAGGGTCTCAACACTAGGTAGAAAGTAGTAGCGCTCTGCAAGGGAAGTCTTTGGTAGGAGAGGAGAAATGGATGTACTTGATCAGAAGATGGAGACTGAACAGCTCGCTTTTCTCATTCTTGTTAGCTACTTGCTACATCAGCTAATGGAATACAACTTTTGCATTATCTGAAGCAACTTTATATTAGAAGGCTACATTTTGTGCTTGTTATGCTTAAATAAATCCTGATAGTACCTGAGAACATGCATACCATTTGTTAGATCTGTTAGGTCAACAAGACCTGAACACCAGGTTTATTAAGCTTGGTAGATCTGGCGTCTCTTTGACCCACCTCCCTAAAGAAATGACAAACAAACAAATCCCGCCTTGCATCCTCCTTGTGGGAGGGAAAATTTATTTTTTTCCCCTAAGAGTTCTAGAACATCAGCACTGTTCTAGTAGGCTTTAAAAACACACAAACACACACTATTTTGCTTTTTTCCTCTGCTCCTCCACAAAGGAGCAGAGGAAGTGTTTAATTTGCTTTGGTTCCAGTGTTATGCATGCTGGAATTGAACCAAAATGGAGCAGTCCTACTCATACAAAAAAACAAAAAAACAACAACAAAAAAACAAAAAAACAAAACAAAACCCTGCAAACCAGTTGTTCTTCACAGGGATCCAGAAAGGCATGGGTAAAAGAGCTCCGATGACAGGTTGGTTTGCTCTAGTAATTGCATCATCTAATCACTGACAAAAAGATGATGATGATGATGATGATAATAATAATAGTTGTTATCAATCAATTTTCATCAAGTGATAAAAATTATAAATACAGTACCTTGGAATACTGGAAGCAGACAACATAGTGCACACAAAAGTTACAGAACTGACAGAAAGAGAATATATCAAAAGACGGGGAAATCTTAAAATCAAAATTAAATGGGGGAAATACAATCAAAGCCATAAACACATGGGCCATTCCAGTAATTAGATACCCAGCTGGAATAATAGATTGGACTCAAAACGAATTAGAAGAATTGGATCAAAAAACACGGAAAGTAATGAACATGCATCACACACTATATCCAAAAACTGATGTAGACATATTATATTTACCATGAAAAATCAGGGGCCGTGGATTACTGCAAATACAAGAGGTAGTAGAGGGGGGGGGGGGGAAGAAGCCTAAATGATTATATCAGTACAAGCAAAGAAAAATTACTTAAGGCAGTGAAAATGGAGAATATTTTGAAAACAACAGAAACAAAGGTTCAATATAAGAAACAACAATTTGAACATAAATTAAACAGATGAAAAAACAAACCACTACATGGACAACACCTGAGAAATATTGATGGAAAGCATGATCATAATTCAACATGGGCATGGCTAAACTGGGGACCCTTAAGAAAGCAACCAAAGTCTTGATTTTGCTGCACAAGAACAAGCACTCCAAACCAACGTGATGAAAGCTAAGATCCAAGGAATCAGTGCTAACAGCAAATGTCGACTCTGCCAATAAAAAGATGAAACTGTGTCACATCTCATCTGTGAATGTCCAAAGATTGGACAGATTCCAAAGTTAGACATGATAGAGTGGCAAAGTTAGTGCACTGGTCAGTATGCAAAAAATATAACTTGCTGGCCTCCAAAAACCTATGGGAACATCAGGTAAAAAAGGTGTCAGAAAATGAGGAAGTCAAGATCTAGACACCTTGAACGCAACACACCAGACATAGTAGTAATAGAACAAAGAAATGTCCAGATCATTGACATTGCAATGCCAGGGGATGCCAGAGTTGAAAATAAAGAATTGGAAAAACTAATGAAGTACAGAGACCTGGCAATTGAAACATCTCACCTCTGGAAGAAACACACTTCAGTGGTCCCCGTAGTCATTTGGGCTTTGGGAACAATATCAAGAAATTTCACACAGTACTATAAGCAGTTGCAGATCTCAGAAATCACACCAGAGCTACAAAAAACAGCAATATTAGGAACAGCATACATACTGCACCGATATTTAACTTAGGTTTTTGGTTAAAACTTGTATCTGTTATATAATACGTACCAGTCAATGTTTTCATAATTTTGACTGTGCCTGGTGTGTTTTTTTATAATAATAATAGAGAATATTTTGAAAACAACAGAAACAAAGGCTCAGTATAAGAAACAATTATTTGAAAATAAATTAAACATCTGGAAAAAATAAACCACTACATGTACAACACCTGAGAAATATTGATAGAACGCATGATAATAATTCAAAATGGGCGTGGCCAAAAGGAGACTGATAGCTTGAGTCCCACAATGAAGCCCAAGGCCTCGCTTGCACACACACACATCACTGAGGGTTGCTGGATGAGATCTTTGGGCTGTAGGTGTGACTCTCCCCTTTCTTTCCTTCTTTTTTATCTGCAGTGCAAAGTGAGGGATTTCCATTGGTATTGCATATTGCCTGTGCATTCCTGTCTCAGATTTTTTCTTATTATTATTTTTAAAAAACAGTTAGTTGCATTACTAAGACTGAGTGTGCAGAAGAATTCTTGTATTCCTGTATGGATTCTGAGTGCTCCATCTTTAGATGCTAGCATCGGTCTTTCTCTGTCTTTGGTTTCTTATTGATGTGGAAGTGTCACTGCTGAAGCTTCTCATGGCTATTTCCTGATTCTCTTCTTCCTGTGTTCTTCTAGACTGCAGGTGGGGATATAATTCTGATAAAGATAATTGTGATTCTCCTGTGTCATACCTATTTTCACATCCCCCACTCCAGTTCCCATTTGTATGTTCCTAATAGCAGCAGAACATTGCTCATGTTGATATATTTTTTGTTTTTAACCTTGAAACTTGAGCTGATAACCCGGTCATTATTTTTGAAATAAACTACGTTTAGTGCATGACTTCCATGCTCTGCTTTAACTCCTCCTCTTCGCCTGTCCTAGGCTACTAACTGTAAGCCACGGTTTCTCAGCCGTAACCCTCCTTATTGCAAGATGGATATAATAAGCGTAGGTTTTCTCTGAATGCCTTGTGATGGTACTTTTGAAAACTGAGACGAGGGCAGGCTTTTTTGAAGACCTGGCTCAGCAATTCACAGATCCCGATCTTTGCTGCTCCCTTTTGTTTTGGGCTAAACTCTGCATTGCCAGATTACAGTCACACAGAAATCCAGGGGGTTTGTTCGTTGTATACATTGAATTAAATAAATTATTTAAAGAACACTATTCTTCAGAAAAGATGGCAAGGCATTTTAGGCAATAAAACCAATACAGCAAAAACAGCAATAAAGCGTAGGACAATCAACAATTAAGACCACCTCAACAAGAAACAAACAAAAAAAAAGACTTTAAAATGAACCAGAAAGTTCCTTGGTTTGAGGGCTGGAGATTTGTTTCGAAACATGAAAGCTGGGAGTCTGGGCATTGTAGTTCATTGAAGGGGCAAGTCATACCCCCTCCCCCCCCCCCAACAATACTCACTGAGAGAATTTGGCCAGTTCTCTACCTCTCAATTCACCCTACCTCACAAGACTGTTGGGGGAATAATACGCCCAGGGAGTCTAGACTCCATCACCCTGAGATCTTTGAAAGAAAGGGCAGGAAATTAATGTTGGAGGCCCATAAGTCCACCTCTCAGAAGGAAACAGCTTTTCTTCCAGGAAGGCCCTGCATTTATCCCACCCACACAACGGGTGACTCAGACATGGCATCAGGGCTCAAACTCCTTCCTTGATGGGAAGATTCCCTGCTTTGCCAGATGCCTGGGAGGAGGCAAGCTGGACATAGTGGTGTGTGCTTGTGTGCTGCTGTGTTAGGCCTGCAAGAATGTTGGGCCAGGTTCATGAAGTCAAATGTTTAGAACTGGAATGTAAATCCCGCTGTCAGATTAAATAGGCTTCAGACCAAACAGTGTTCAGATTTAACAAGTTTATGGATCTTTGCCAAACTGGAGAAGAAACCCTTATGAATCCGATCAATGTCAACACCATAAAGCTCTACATTCACTCATGCCCCCTTTTATGATGGCTCTTCATCAGAAAGGAGCTTCAACAGAGGACAGATAAAAGTTGAAAACCATTTTAATCCACATCCAAGCAGAGGAGGTCTTCAGCTCCAGCCCCATTCGGAGAAATTTTTCATGTGGAAGGAAGGGAAGGCGATCTTTGTTTTAGCAGCAAGCCAAATCCACACCGTGAATGCAGCAAACATTTGCCCAAAGCCAGCCAACTGACTTCAGCACAAAACCTCCTGCAAAAACTATTGAGTTCAATTAGGTTTCTCCAGGGATGAGTTCAACTCATGGTGCTCGATCCATTTATAACCACAGTACATTTAGTTAAGACAGAAAGGCATACTGTGCTTCAGCTCTGAGTGGAATTCCATATTTGCTAAGATTTCCTAACACTGACATAGATTAGAAATCAACACTGTACAACCTTCCCTTTCAGATTTCACTACTGCAGTCCCTGAATCAGATCCTGCTGTCACAACTGCACACACAAACACACAAACACACACACGCGCGCGCGCACATGCACACATATGGACAAGTATACCTCCTCTCATAAATCAAAATGTTGGCTCCTCTTGGCCTATCATGCAGGACTCTGGAATTAATGTTGTGATAAGTAAAATAAAACTGAATTCTGCATCAAAAGCTAACATTGCTCTTCAGTTGTCCCCGAGCTTGGAAGCGACTTAATGGATTACTGCAAGCTCTGGGGGAAAACAGGAGCAATATCAGCTTGTTATGCGTCCTTTGAATATTGTTTGGTGTGGCAGATAGAGTGATGGACTAGGACACAGGAGACCTGGGTTCTAATCCCCACTCAGCCAAGGAAACTCATGGAGGGGGCACTGGTGAAACCCCTCCTTAAATATCTCACTTGCCTTGAAAATCCTATTAGGATTGCTGTAAATCAGCTTCAATGTGACAGCACAGAACACATACACAGATATTAATAACAGTATTGTAATTATTTCTCCCCACCCCACAATTATATAATTGGATTGCAAGACAATAGTAATTTAATGAGGCAGAATTTCAACTATTATGGTGAAACAATAACCTTTGACTTATTTTATATTTATAGCCATGTGGCCTAACCACACAATAAAAGAGGACTATCTCACCCTACAGTTCAAGTGCTGGCTTGTGCCATGAATCATGACCTACTGTGGCTCTGGAAGTAGTAATGAGGTGGCCAACAGAAGAGAATGTTTTCTACTGCTTGCCAGCAGGCTGTAGCACTGAGACCTATTTTAAGAAGTATCTAAGAATGTAAGTTCCGTAAGAACTTTTAAGGAAAAGGGAAGCAAAAGGCTCCTTTTAAAAAATTGTAACCATAATTCCTTTGCTAAAAAGTTTGTAAGGAAAGAAACTGTGACTAACTTCTTCCTAGGAGCACTGAAATTGCAACAGTAACTAATTATTTTTTTAAGGAACCAAGCTTCTTCTGGGTGAATCCCAAGCCAGGAATCACATCTACCCACTGGAGAGGACCACTGTAGAATAGTTTCCCCAGTCTGATGCCTTCCAGATGTGTTCAGTGCCAAGCGACCACACCCTACCTCAACTCAGAGCTTGGGAGAGTTACTTTTCATAATTGAGCAGTGGCAGAAGGATCCTCTGGGGCTCACTCATATTCTTCTTCTGATGAATAATTTTCCAAGTTTTGCCTGAACCAACATGGCCATACAACTCTGTGTCCCTCACCTTGCTTCTCCTCTCCTCTCTTCTCCTTGCCCATCTGAATTCTTGGAAAACCCTCCAAAAATAGATGAGCTTCCCTGTAGGAAGTCCTATTAGACTGCTACCATTGAAGCCCCAACATAAAGACTACTCATGCCGCGAGTACACTGCACCATGAAGCTCTAAGCAAGACTGGGTCCGTTGCATGTCTCTATAGGAGGAACGCACAACCTTCCATTCACAATAAGAGCTAAGGAATTTGCACTGCTACACAAAACAATACACAGCCAGCTATAGGCCAGAGGTAGGGATGTATTTGTATCGATGAGATTCTAACATATGTAGGAGGGGGTCAGCCATGCCCTGAAATATTCACAACATTTCATTCCATTAAAATGCCATACAAAAATTCAACAATCCCTTCGGCTTTTGCTGCAGAGTCCAGCCAGGGACGAAGCACCTGCAGATTTCATAAGGAGACACGTAAGCATATATTTAGGCCCCCGCCTGCCCCAGAGATGCCCAGGAGATGAAGCTGGGACAGCCTTTATGGAACGCCTGTGCTCTCACCCTCAGCTAGGTTGGCAAGTCTTTGTGGCTCCATCTAACCTTGGTTTTGAAGACCATGGAAGAATTTTATCAGATATAGACCATTTAGAACAGAATCAAAATGAACTGATTTCTGCTTTGTTTTTATAGCAAGTGCTATATGTACAAAGTTGACATTTTATACATGTTTTATAGATTCACCCCATAGATATAAATCTTTGCTGGACTCATCCTGATATGCTAGGACAAGGAAGTGCAACGTTCTGTCCTGCCTGCTCAGAATACAGAGGCCACCCCCCATGAGCTGGATCCCTTTAGGATTTCTTCATTAGCTAGATCTGCAGGGATGCTGCCCGGTGTACAGGCTTATGCTCAAACCAGAGAATCAGGCCAGACTGGGATGGAGACTGGCTGATGGTTTTGCATTGCCTTTTAGCAAACTGCTGTTCAGACCTTATTTTTGAAGCACAATGCACAGTTTTAGGAGTGTATTTTTTCTACACCCCCCTTAATTTTTTTAGCAGACAAAATTTCACATCTTGACAGTCTCACCACATGAGACTACCTAAATTGATTGGTTACCCCTAGCAATTGTTCTTTCTTTTCTTATAAAATGTAATTAGTCCCATCTCAATCCCTGCGCTCTTTTTCTTCTCTCCCACCTTCCTTTTTTTCTTTCTTACAAATCTTTTTCTCACCCCATCTGGGTACCAGCATCATCTGAGTTAGAAACCCCTTTGCTCCTTACTTCTCTGGAGATTTTTTATTATTATTCTAACCTGTCCTCTTTTTTCCTTCCTTTCTCAGAAATCTTACCCTTCCTCCTGTGAGCCTGTCCACACTGGCATATCGTCATGGTATATGGAACCCTGACGGCGCTGTTTCGCATGGGGGGGAAAAGACCTTGTCTGCTTCTTTTTGTACTTAGATTGATCCATCCATCCCCTTTAAGAGCTTTCCCACACCTTTCTGACCCTTGCCTAATAACATGCATTCTATTTAGCATGATTCAAAGCCCTGCAGGTTCAAGGGGGGTTGCAGGGCAGAGCAATCCAGGAGGCCAGCTGAAACCAGGCTCACTGCATGGTGGCTGCACAGAGCCTTGAAGGTGGGCATCGCCTCCACCACTGCAGCTCCAGAGACCACCTTAGCAGTGGCAGATGCAGCAGCTGACATGCTGTGAACCTGTGAGCCCCCCCCCCTGACTCTAGCACCACAATCAGCTTCCCGCCTCCACTGATCAGCTGTCTTGTGGAGGGGACCATCTGAGAGGTGGGGAGAAAACCCCTTGCACTGCAGCTGTCTCCTTACTCATGAGTAAACTGTGTAAAACTCACTTGGGAGTAAAGTGAGTAAACCTTGCTTTGAATGGATCTGTAGCACGGGAGAGAGGACCCACTTTTCCTGTCCCTCCACAGAGGATCAGGGAAAGAACATAGGTGATAACTGATCGGCTACGAGGGGTCATTTGCTGTGGGGATGGGAGGAGCAGGCCAAAGGGCACATCACTTCTCCCCCTGCAACTCAATAGACACTTTGTAGCCTGAGTCACCCTGCACCCAAAATGGCCAGTCTGGATAGGCCCTTTAAAAGGGTTTTTTTAAAAACGTTTTGCCTCTGCTCTCCCATCCCTATGTTCCCCTCTTCCTTTGCCTTTGTCTCTGCCATAGACCAATGCTTGTTCAGCCTTTCCATCTTTTAATTTTCCTCTCCCATACTCTCCTGGGCTTACTACATTCCACTTCTCCCAAACGAAGGCAACCATATTTGCATATTATTCCAATTGTTTGCTCATTGTGCATATCAGGAGGTAGATTATGAAAGGGTTGACCAGGATGGTCCCACTCCTTCTAATTCTTCCTCTCAAAGTTGGTTTGTAGATAGAAGATGGACAATTAGGTTTTTCTTGAAAACTGTGCATAGAACGCAAGGTTGCACAGTATGTTGTGCATCACCATGTCCCCTTTAAGTTCACCATCTTTTCTTCAGCTGCAAGAGAGGCAGACACGCAACAGATACAGTGTTCTGAGGTATGTGGATTCCACAAAGCCTCGTTTAAGCCTCATTCGTGAAATTTGCAAAAATGTTCTCCGTTTCTCACAAATTTACTAAATTTGCAAATCAATATTTGCACACACAAAAAAACGCCAATTGGTGTCAGCCAAAAGTAGAGGAAGAGGCGAAGGAGAGCTGTGAGCACCCATTCCAGAGTAGAGACAGATGGGCAAGCATTGTCATTGGCCAGTGGAAGCGAGGCTTTCTTCATGGAGATCACCGTTTGTGCAACAGCAGCACTTGTTCCACAGGGCAAGACTACCCTGTGGAACTTTCTAGTCACTGGAAGCTCATTAGAGTAGTAGCCCTTCTGTTGGGTGGCATTTATTCCTATGTAAGTGGACACAAAGGAGAATGCAGCCTGAAAGACAAAGGGATATTTAGAGAAGATCTATACAGGCTCTCTCTCTCTCTCTCTCTCTCTCTCTCTCTCTCTTTCATGCACAGTCTTTTTATTTCAGGTTAATATTTGATTCTGGTGTTAGCTCTGTTTTCCTTGTATTGTAACACGTAAAAATACATTCACAGAGAGTGTCTTGGCACCTGGAAATATTCGGCCAAACATCCTGGCACAAGCCATTGGATTTCCGCACATCCTTTCAGCGGCTTCTTTCATTCCAACCCTCCCCCTCCCCCCACAGGCACACATGTACACCCAACTCACACCACTGTGCCCCCCACCCGTTCCATTCACACCGAGAGTTCTTCTCCTTCTTCAGCAGATGTCCTTCTGGGGAACTCATAAAGAGGAGGAGGAGAGTTTTTCTTACCTTGCATTGCATTTCTCCCTGTCAGAATCCAAGGGGCCCTAACCACGGCAGGAGAGAACTGGAGGCGGGGGGAGGGTGATCTGGCCACCTTACTGATCTCCCTTCTTGGACTTAAATCAGAAATTTTCCTTTTAGTTATTACTCAGATAAAAAGATGACAGAACATCAGGAGATAACTTGTCTTCTCCTTCAGCCCCCATCATGTGTGAACTGCAGGGGAGACGTTCCCACCCATATATCCCCTGCTGTTCTGGAGGAAAAAACAGAACACAGATAGGTGCGTTTTCCTGTCTTCTCTTGACACCTTTGAAATGTGTAACTCTTCCCTCCTTTCATACAGTTATATATAAAGGACGCAGCCCACAATTTTAGAATGCCATACCACTCCCAGATGCCTGGCATATTTTCTTGAAGGCAGCAAGATCTATTTGCCTTCCCTGTTATTAAAGGCTCTGAACCATGGTCTTCATAACTCCATTATTGATAGTTTCTACTAGTTACTTCTAAATATAGAAGCAACTAACTGCTTCAGGGTTTGGAACTAAAATGTAACTAATTGTTTTTTAAAAACACTTTTAAACCTTTGTCTGGAAGTTGAGTCATGGCAACTGGACTCCTTTCTTATTAGGATGAAACGTTTCGCTACTCATCCAAGTAGCTTCTTCAGTCTGAGGAGAGTTGGTAGGAGATCCCTGATATATCCTCCACGTTGGTTTCACTTCACTTTTCAAACTTTGGTACTGATCTTGAAAGAACCTGGGAAGAAATTATTTTCCTTCCTGATTCTCAAAAAATAACAAAAGTAGCCACTTTTTAATATCTTCCTTTTTTTAAAAAAAGAGAGAGAGCTACAAACCGGGCGGTGGTGCAAAACAGGACTCTCTTCCCATCCACTTCCCTGTTGCCTCAACATTTACAACACAACGTGACCCAGCAGTGCAAGCCAGCACTTGGACCCTCTGGTCAACTATTTAGGAAGGTTCCACTGCCGTAACCAGAAAAGGAGCCAAAAATGCACTACACAAGGAGTGTGATTGTCCTTCCTCCTACCAAGTGTTTCATCTTGGACCTACCATGTTGCCTCTCCTTAGGCCTAGGCCAAATACTTAGGCATTGTGAGCATCTGAGTTGATGTTCTCCTTCTGTTTTGTTTTTATTATCATGTCTTCATTGTTCAGGGTTGGTTGGTTGGTTGGTTGGTTGGTTGGTTGGTTGGTTGGTTGGTTGGTTGGTTGGTTGGTTGGTTGGTTGGTTGGTTGGTTGGTTTTAGAATGTTATCTGTGAGCTATCCTAAGGGGAGCAATCAGGATGCAAGGTGAGGAGGAGTGCGTCCCAAGACTGCATGCAGTCCTTCCAGGCTTTTTAGTAGCTCCAAGTCATCCTCCAGCCCCAATTACCTTTTTTTAAAAAAGTGAATTAAACTTCCTGAAATATAGACATAACTGACCCTCTGATGTGGTGGGTGAGTGACCTTATTGGGACCCATAATGGTGAGTACTCCACATCTACTCTGGCTGCACTGCTATGGGTTTTGACAGTGTGACCCACAACATAACAAGCTCATTTACTTGTTCCTCTGATCAAGTGATCAGTGCCATCTTCTACCACCTGCATTCTACATAGGGCAAACAAGGCAGTCTTGGGCCAAGAGAAGAAATGAGCGCAAAGGTGACATCAGGAATGGCAACACACAAAAGTCAATTACAGAAAATCTCAGGCTCCCAGGACACCCTGTTTAGCAATGTGAAGGTGGCTATTGGGGAACAGAAGAGGAATTACAGAGATATTTGCTAGGCAGACAGATGACCTGGTTTATAGCCATATATGTCTGTCTGTATCTAGAGGCTTAAATAGTATCTGGAAGTCTTTTTGTCCCTTGGATACATGAATAACCTGGTTTTCTTTATGCTCTTGTGTACGGCCAAAAGGCTGTTTTCTTTGGCAAAACTCTGGTCTCAGCACAAAACCACTTTTTTTCTGAAAGTACAAATCTTTGCATTAGTATTCCAAAGACAATGGCCTAACAATGGTCTGTCACCTGGCATTGTGTGCCAGGCAGCAGACGATTTGCATTAGCTCATGATTCTACCCATTGCCAGGAGGTTTATCTAACCAACATTTTCTGTGTTAATCCCCTTGTTAATAAAGGTATTGTCACTGCAGAAGTTCATTGACCGTATATACAGTATGTACAGTGTATGTGTGTATGCACACACAAACATATATATACATACATACACAAACGTGTGTGTGTGTGCGTGTGTGTGTGTGCGTGTGCGTGTGTGTGTGCGTGTGCGTGTGTGTGAATCATGAAGGTGCCACAATACTTTTGTTTTTGTTATACAAACAACTCCGAGTAACTGCAACAGTTTGTTTTAAAACTGAAAAGACCAATCTTACTTATTTTGAAAGAGAATGGTTGGCCCCACCTGCCTTTTTTTTTTAATGTGGAAGTTATCCAGGTTGCAAGGACTGAAACAATCATCTTCAAAAATACTTTTCAAAATGGAAAAACAACCACTTCCTTATAAACTGAGCATGTTGGAACAGGATAACTTCCAAATTGAGTAAGAAGATTCCGAAAAAGGTACATTGTTGTATCTTTGTGCGCTAGGAAGGGAGATATATCAAGGGCAGTGAGAGGTCACAGAAAGAAATTTTCTTTGACAAGTTTTTTAAAAAACAGGCTTACTTTAAATAAAGTAACGGAGTGACAGTGTTCCTCAAAGGAGGCCTTTCGAAAAGGAAAAACAACCCCTTTGTTATAAACGGTGTGTGCATGGAACATGCTTATCAGCAAGACTGTTCCAAAGTAGATACATTGTTCCAGCTTCATGCCAGGAAGGTTGCAGGGAGACAGAGTCAAGAAACAGGTTTTCGTAAAAGAGGAAAAAGAAAAAGAAAACCACCCAAATCCAGGCTTATTTTAAAGAATAATAGAGTGACCATTCTCCAGAAAGGGGGGCATTTTGAAATGTATCTCCAGGGAATGAGCATACAATTTTGTTGAACGTATTCAAAGTATTTCTGAATTAGAAAAGTACAGAACTGTTGTTTTTGTCCCCTCCATGAGTGCTTTCAGTAAAGATTCTCTCAGGGTTTCTGAGACCAGGTTCCTGATTCAAGTCTTCAAAGGAGAAATCAGCTCCAGGTCTCGGGTAATCTGAACTTTTGACGCTGTCAGTCAGGACCCAATTAGCTGACTCTCCGGAAGATAACTTTTAGCTTATTTCTGGTGAAACAGGCATTTCAAAGGGATTATATGTCAGGTTGTAAAAATATTTTAAAACATAATTTTAAAAGAATAGAGAACAAATATTTAGAAGCTCACTTGTTTAAGCTGTGAAGTTACTGTTTTTTTCTTTGTGGCTGGGGATGGTCTTGATGTTAGCAGAGCTTTGGTGACTGTATGATGCCATAGTCTCAACCACTCCACCCATCTTCTCACTGTACAATTGTTTGGTAATTAACAAAAAAAATATCCAAAGACATTATGTGCTATCAAGTCACTTTTGGTGTGTGGTGACTATAAGAGTTAATGGCTTCCAGACTGTCATATCATCTGCTCAGATCTTGCAAACCAACAGCATCTCATGTTAGGTTGTTCTCTCTTCCTACTGCCTCCCCACTTCCTAGCAATATTGTCTTTTCCAATAATGTCTGCTCAGATTTTGCAAACGAAGAGTTGTGGATTCCTTTCTTGAGTCAACCCATCTCATGTTAGGTCTTCCTCTTTTCCTATTGTCCCCCTACACCACTTTCCTCAGCAATATTGTCTTTTCCGGTCAGTTTTTGTATTCTCATTATATGTGTGTGGTAGGATAGCCTCAATTTACTCATTTTTGCGGACGGACCCTTTACTGCCTTTATGGCTGTCTATGGTATCTGCAAGGCTCTCCTCCAACACCACATTTCAAATGAATTGACTTTTGTCTGTCTTTCTTTCACATCGTATGGATGATTTTGACCTTGATTTCTAGTGGCAATCTTTGCTAACTCCAACTTCTCCCTTTAAAAAAAAAAAATCAAAAGCTGATGAGACATATTTTGGGAAGCATGCACGCAGCATATTCATAGAGCTTTAGGTCTGATATAGATTTTCTTCCTCAGTTTGCTTAACCTGGAAACTGGAACATAGGTTTCTAGTCTGCATTCTGCAGAGCAGGTATAGCAACGTTAGCTGAACCAAGAGGTTAAAGGGTGTGTATATTTTTCCATTGTATGTGTTACACTTATTCACACCTTTGCTTCACCATTTTATTAAGTCCAAAAAAAAAAAGTCCTTCACAATATTTTGGCACAGAGGAACTATAATCATATCCCAGCTGTTCTTGCTTCTGTCCCCTCCCAGCAACCATCATGCAGATCATGTGCTCCTCTTCTGAGATCCTCTAGTACTGGGCAAGTCTACATGAGGGAAGCTTTCTGTTGTGTAGTATATTTATATATATTTAAACTCCTGTTTTTAAAAATCCAGGAAATTCAATTCTTTTAAAAAAAACAAAAAAACCACACCTCCAGTTTATAAATGTGGGATATTGTGCTTCTGTACCCATGATTCAAAATGTCAAGAAATCACCTGATATTACTGCAAAATATTGTGCTTGCACTGCCAGCAGGAAAAAGGATGCCAAGCTTAACATAGCAAAGGGCAGCCTGAATGGTGACAACACCAATGGCAACAGTCAAGATGGTCTACAGGATCCCCTCTTCTGCTCACTGCCATTCACACTTGTTGAAAAACAGCCTTGACAATTGCTTTGTGTTTGGGTGAGAAGTGGTGAACTGATGGAGTCAGCTTCTGGGATTTTCCCTTGCATTATGTCACTTTGTGAATGGTAGTGAGCTTTTAGTATAATGGATACAGAAGCACAATAATCCACATTCATAAACTTGAGTTTTTTTTTGAAGAATTGAATATGTGTCAGATCCAAGTGCTCCTTCAGATGTCATGCTTCTATAGCACGGAAGAATGCCTTTTGAAGATTCAGATAGACATCTAGTCTGATCCAGCCCGGTTTCCTATATTCTCATGATTTTATGCCATGGCTCAGCTTTCTATAAACTGGTCCTCTCTGGATGTAAACTATTAGTTCTTTTTTTTACTATTTATTAAACATATTCTTAGCAGACACTCAAGGTGATTTGTGATATGAAGCAGTAGAATCCAGTATCTAACAGCATCAAATAACACATATGCTCTAAAAGTTTGCATGCACCAGGGTTTTTAAAAACAGACAACTCTGTGTTCTAGAATATTTTCTAACCCCAAAGAGAATTCCCATGTATTGAGGGTTAGGACTAAGCTTATGGTTAGGGTTGGAATATGTCTAGAATTTTCTTAGAGGTATTCTGACAACAGTCTTCAAAGGGGAAAATCATCTGGAGGTCTTGAACAATCTGAACTTTTGACCCTGTCAATCGGGATCCAGTTAGCTCACTCTCAGGAGGAGAACTTTTTAACTCCTTCCTGGACAAACAGGCATTACAAGAAGGATGTTGGGTACATGTCTTGTATTTCTGGACCCCAATGAGAATTTCAGTGTTTCCCTTCTCCCCCAAATGGGGCCAGACTGCTGACAATCAGAATGTCGCTTCTCATTGAAAACAGCGTAGGACATTTAAAAAAAAAAAAATCCCAATACATTGCCTTAGCTGGGGTTTTAAAAAAAAAGCATTCCAATGGCAAAAGAAATCAGTAAAATTGTTGGGACTTCTGTCCCAGAGTTTTTGTTTGTTTGTTGCTTTTGTTGCTGGGGAGGGGTGTGATTTTAAAATGAACAGGTAAAAGTTTCAGGTAACAATGCTGGAGAACACCTACTTTGTAGGTCTAGTCGTCTGGGGGCCCAGCAACAAAACAAAACTCAAAGAGACTGAACTATACCCTCCAGGTGGGTGAGAATTAGAAACAGCCAAGGAGGGAACTAACTTCATTTCTCTTGGAAGGAAATCCCAAAAGGTAAGAGTGACTACTGAGAAGGATGTATCTC
Source organism: Intellagama lesueurii (assembly GCA_037013535.1). Lineage (NCBI taxonomy): Eukaryota > Metazoa > Chordata > Lepidosauria > Squamata > Agamidae > Intellagama > Intellagama lesueurii. Next base: position 213,791,461 of record JBAJHW010000001.1, on the reverse strand, counting down.
GACTGCCTGTCACCCTTACAGGTCTTAGTGGCAGGCCAATACTTAAGGTTTCAAAATGGATCTTAGTATGCTCCTAAATGGGGATTATGTTTGTCATCCAGCACATCTAGAGGGTACCAGTTCAGGAAAAGGTGACAAGTTCAATCTGAGCTACGCAGTGTGGTGTAGTGGATAGAGTGACTGACTGGGACTCAGGAGGACTGGGTTCAAATCTCCACTTGGTTGTAGAAATTCACTGGAGGCCAGAGGTGGAACTGGTAAAGAAGGTCCTTAAGTATCTCACTTACCTTGAAAGCCTCATTAGGATCGCTAGCGGTTGGTTCTGATTTGATGGCACAGAATACAACACAACATCTGGGATTAGGCTCCAAGGCTTCATGATCAAAATCCAGACAGAAACTACAACTGTGATCCATGGGAAACTTCATTCTTGTGTTTGCTCATATCCTGAAATTTGCAGCATGATATGACTTGCATTTGCATTAAGCCCTCACATGATTGATCATACAGAATGTTCCAATGTTGTCAGTTCACACATTCTGTGCTCATTGGAAAGTGCTTTTTCATCATAAGGTGTGTAAACTGGACAGTAAAGAAAGCTGACTGGAAGAAACTTGATTCACTTGAAATGTGGTGCTGGAGATTGGGAGATATCCTGGACTGCCAGAAAGATGACCAAGTGGATGCTAGATCAAATAAAGTCTGTTTTTTTCTTTGGAAGCAAAAATGGTGAAACTGAGGCTGTCCTACTTTGGGCTCATCATGAGAACACTTACTGGAGAAGACTATATTGCTGGGAAAGATGGAAGGCAGCAGGAAAAGAGGAAGGCCAAATATGAGATGGACTGACTCCCTAGAGAAACCACAAGGCTTGAGTCTACAAGAACTGAATAGGGCTTTTGAGGACAGGACGTTTTGGAGATCACTCATTCCTAGGGTCTCCATAAAGTCAGAGGCGAGTTGATGACACATAACAACAAGAAGCAAGCACTGAGTGACCAATCAACACAAATTATTCTGGTTAAACTTAATTTCCTGAGCTAACCTTTCGCAACCACATACAAATAAGATGGGTGGGTATATAACATTTTTTTTAAGATTTGTTTTGGTTGCTGTGATACAATGGTTGAATGTTGGTGTGATTAATAACAAAATGATAATTCAAAACAAAGTATTTACAGAATCCTAAGGGCAAGTGGTTCCCCCTGCCCCCCACCACATCACATCAATTCTTAAGAGTTAGTGGTGAAGGCTTCTGGGAATTGCAGTCCAAGAACACCTGGGTTACCCAAGTTTGGGAACCATTGTTTTAGACTAAAGTTCCCTTTAACATGGGCCATACCAGATGTTCAATAATAGGAGCTAGAGGGCCAAAGTTCATACACACCATTATATCCTCCAGTATTGATCCTCTGTCCATTTACCTGGGAGTAAAAGTCTCACTAAAATTGATGGAACTTTCTGTGCAGATTATAAATGGAATTGCCATAAACACAACAAATTGCATAACAACCTATGCTTTGAACACTGTGCTGCATGGATTTGAACAAGTCCATTGTTATCTGTCAATACTAAAATAAATTCAATAATCCTGAAGGCGACATGTGAGTCTTCTTTTTCTTTTTTCTTATTTTTTTTTTTTAAATGTGTTTCATCAACTTCAGATACATCAACCGATTCACATTCCAGGAAACAATTCCAGAACAATAGCAGTGCAGGATCACAACAGAAAGCGAAAGTACTTGCTAAGAACATGTTCAACCCAGAGATTGAAAAGGTCACCCGACAACATCTGCCTGTAAAATACCGATTTATTTTAATACTTAAAAAAAAAACCAAAACCAAATAAATCCAGTGATAAATGTTCATTATCAAGAATCAGCATAAAGTGCCAAATAGCAATAACTTTAACCCAAAACATATTGGAATGTCTCAATTATTATTATTATTTTACACTGTTAAGAAGGAAAAAAACAAAGATGACTTCAGATAAACTCTCGGGTTGAGCTCGGTCAAACCCCACCCCCACAAAGCCATCCGGACACCGGCTAACTTGAAAGTACCACTAAGCTTCCCACTGTGCACAGCAGTCACTTTGATTTACTGTGGTCAAGCTTCCCCTTTCCCACCTTGCATGGGCTTTGTTTTGTTTTTGTTTAAATAAATCCACAAATTACAAGGCACTAGACCGCAACCAAACAAACAAAAACCCCAGGATGCTTGCCAGAGTGTGCGCAGAGAAGGAGACCCACTGATGGAAGACAACGAAGGTGTTAAATTCTGTAAAGAACAGCAGGGTCTGTTCTGTGGGACAGGAGAGCCATTTGGGGGGAGCCCTCTTTCCCCCCACATACACAGTTTGTCTGTGGGTTGTCCTTCCAATCTCAAGGTGCCCCAACTGTAAAGTCAGTTACTTGAGCCATTTCTTCTCCTCAAGGGTATGAATTCTGAACTTTTAAATAGTCACGCAGAAACACACACCCACACAAGGGTAGCTTTTTCTTTTCAGCAAAAACTTCAAGAAGCCGCTTTCGGTGTGAGTCAATGATGAAAGTTCCTCTTCAATACTTGAGCACCACCTTTTGACGTAATGTTTAGTGGAGTCATGCAAGACTTACACTCGGAAACACCCAGGTTCTGGAAAGGCTGTCTGTCTTTGGATATAGAGAAGGCTTGTGTGGTTTTTTTTTCAACTCTCTTTGTTTTTTAAAATTTAAATTAACAATGTTCTGTGTTTCCCATTGTCTCTGTCGAGAATTTGGTCTAGAATGCAGAATGGTTGGGGGATGAAGATCACGGGGGCCAGAAGCTTTAGCATTTCATTTTGGAAGGTTTCAGTTCTTTTACTTGTGTGTGCAGTGTCTTGTGAACAGCTAGAGTCCTGGACTGGCAAAATCCTTTCCCACATTCTTGACATTTAAAGGGCTTTTCTTTGGAGTGGATATATCTGGGGAAAGAAGAAGAAATAGGATTTGTGGGGTTTTTGTTTTGTTTTTTAAATGTACATTTGACCTCTCCATCAAAACATATTTCTGTCTCTGCTGTGTGGAACACACAATCAGAGCCAGGATCAAAGGTCAATATGGCGAGGCACCTGCCAAGACCCCACAGACCAGCAGGGGCCTAATAAGAACATCCCCCTGGATTGGCTTCCCTTCTTCATGTCTGCGACATATTGATCTCTGTGTCTGACCTGGCAGCAGCTGGCGGGAGAAGGAAGTGCATTAAATGCCACTGCCTGCTTGTGCTCTGCCTGCCAAGCAACCAAATGACTACAGTGAAGACGAGGAGGAGATGACAACAATGGGGATGAGGAGAAAGAAATCATTGAGGGAAAAGTTTTTGACTGAGGTCCCTTGAAAAGCTGGAGCTGCTACTCTTTGGGCAAACCTCGTTCAAGAGGGAGCCTTGATATCTGGAACCAAATTGCCCTTCCTATAGTTGAGGGCCTAGAAATGTCATCTAGGGTGTCCGAGATGCTGTCCTCATTTCAAAATTATGTTCTGCTCCTTGATGTGAACAGGGAGGCCCAGCTGGAGTTTTCCTTTCTGTTGAAGTGCACAGGCACGCACCCAGTGAGTGCTCCTGAGCCCAAAAGAGATCACTGGGTTAGGAGGCTAGGTTTCATTGCAGCCTGCAGTGCCATGCATGCAGCGTCCATTGATTTTAATAGGGCATAAATCCTGTTTAATGAGGTTGAGCCCGATTTAGCTGTGGTTACACTCAAGGGAATGGATGAAACCCTAGAGGCACATAAAGTTAAACCATACAAGCATATAACTTTGTGCTGACACTTGATGTCTTATGCCGATTTCTATGAGTCACGACCCTCGAGTTAAAATTCCCAGCGTGGCCATGGACTCTCCAGTAGCCTAGGATACAGGCTGAAACAGGAGCATCAGAGGAACTCAGATCAGATCTCAGATCTCTTGATGTGGTCCCCTTAAGAATGACCGCTGAAGGGTGTTCAGAGCAGCCATCTTGGGAGAAAGGAGTTTAACCCTTTCCTCAACTTCAACCCATCAGCCAGACTTTCAGGCAGGCCATTTGACTGCCTGAGGTACACGTCAAATTATTTCCCCCACTCCTCCACGTCATGACACAGCATTTTAGTGCATGAAGCAAATCCCATCAGCGCCTCTCCACACTCCTGCCACTAACAATACAATAATAAAAGAGGAAAAGGAAAAGAAAACTAACAATGAGCTGCCCTTTCATGATATTCAAATTCTGCTGCTTGACTGTAGCTAAGGGGAGGGCTTCAAGTAGAAAACATACAGCCACCTTTCACTTCCCCTCGCTCAAGATGGGAATCATAAAGTTACTGTTTTGACTTTTTCTTTTTCTTTTTTTAATTACTGGGCTTCTGTGGCAGGGCAGTCTATAAATTAAATAACGAAAGCTTCAATCCCCTGGAAACTATTACTGGTATTTTCTTTAGAAAGCTCCTTAGAGGTTCACTCAAGCTTTCCTGTTCACAGTAATTGTCAGAAGTAAAACAGAGGGGGAAATTAATGGATGGGGGGAAAAATCTGAAACACTGAAGCTGCAATGAGGAGTATCTCTTGGAAACCAGAGAGAACCTGCCTGTACTGCAGCTCTCCACAGTTGTGGACTGGTCCTTGAGATACACTTACACTGCTAGTTCAAACTGATCTGAATCCAGTTTATCTATCATGAATGCCAAGAGCAATTTGGGAAGCCAAGCGTAATTCTCTGTAAACCTTCCGAGGTTACTTGGCTGACAGCCACTGCAGTTTGAAACTGGTTTAAATTTGTTGTATAGACATGTTTTCATTCTGCAACTGGAAGTATGGAAGTCAAGTACCAGCTGGGTAGAGGTATTGTTACGATTGAGATGTGGTTGAGCTTCCTCCATGTAAATGTCACCCTTTGGGCTTACTTGTGGTGAACAGAAACTGGAAAGATTATGGGGGGGGGAGGGAGACAGTGGTGTAATCCAAAAATGGATCTTGCTAGAGCATTATGGGCTGCCCAGATTCTAACAACTGTCGGTTGCTTCCGTGCAAATGAAAGTACTTCTGGGTTAGACTGTTGGAAACGGATGTTTCACATGGTCCTGATCTGCGGAAGGCTAGGCATTTCTTTCAAAAAAAAACAGAGAATTTAAAAGTTAAGTAAGTGAAAGATGTTTGACAGGAACCTCCTTGGTGACTGCTCCCAGGTTATGGAGGGCCCTCCCTCTTGAGGCTAGGCTGGCCCCCTCTCTCTTCTTTTTCTGGTGAAAACTGAAAACATTTTTGTCCCAACAGGCTTTTAATATTAACATCTAATTTTAACATAGCTAGTTGTCCTGCTTTTATACTTTATATTCTGTTTCATATGATGACTTTAATCGTTTCATATTTAATAGTTTTTAATGCTTCTCTTATTTTCTGTTAATTCCTATGTCTTTTAATGAGCTGTAAGCCACCTTGAGTCCTGTCGCCAGGAGAAAGGTAGCACAGAAGTACAAGAAACAAAATGAATAAATAAATAAGACCTCATCCACAAAGTAGCTCTGCCAGTAGATATGCCTTTTAACCCACTACTCCAGCTTTACTCCCATTGCACTGAATGGGATAAAAGTATTGACCCAATAAATTCCACTGGATCTCAGTAGGATTTCTTCCATGAAGTTGTTTTCAGTAGGAGCAGGATAAAATGGGTTTGAACTCAAATATCTGAATAATGTGGAACACTGTCTTTGTGGCTGCTGCTGTTGTTTTATTTAGTAGTTATTTGAAAGATTTATTTTTAAGTTCCCTTTCAACATAACCGCTCCCATTCAAAGGAGCATTTTAAAAGTGTGAAGCTATAAAACATGATAGAACAATAATTTAAAAATAGTGATCAGAATAAAAAGAATAACATATAAATAGAGGTGTTCTTGGTAGAAAACAGGGATTAGTTAAATCAAGATCACATCATACACACAACAGTGCCTAGGAATGACTGTCCTAATTCATTGAAGGCCAAAGTGAGAAGGTACCTCTTCCAAGGAGAGGGCCTAATCCAGCTGGCCCATCAGGCCAAGAGAGGTCTCTGGTCAATCCCTATCTATCTCTCATTCCTGTCTGTCTCAGGGCTCTCCCAGTTGGGACATAAGTAAGGTTTTCATTTGTTGAAAATGAAAATTTCAAAATTTCATCCACCTACGGAGGATGGGGAACAGGAGACCCTGCCACCCTACCACCCTACCACCTTGGAAAGTCACTGCTGGCCAAAATAGACATCATTAGAACAGGCGGGGGACACGGGGTCTGACTCAATGGGAGTCGGAGTCCAACGTTCAGCAGCTGCTTTGACACTGGTTTCTCCATTTCTCTTTTTCCTGGTACATGCTGTAATTTGCCTGTCCGTATGTTATTGCAAAGGTCCACAAAGTTGGCAGAGACTCCTCAGGCCACTTCCAGGGCCAGAGAGCCATGAAGCCACTTATTAGATCAATTGATCAGCACTGTCAGTTTGTCTGCTCAGAAGAAAGTCCCATGAAGTTCAGATGGGGCATACTGCGTAGATTTGTGTAGCATTTTTGTCTAAGCTGAAACCTGTCAGAAATTTCTGTCTGCAATATCCAACCTCCCCAGTCAGCACAGACACTGGGCACTAGTGATTGGAATGATAAGAAGTATAGTCCTGTGCGCCTAAAGGATACAGAGTTGGGGAAGGCTAGGGTGTAAAATGGCCATTGTCTTCACACTAGGGAGGCGAAATCAATTTCTAAACAACATCTTGTCAATATATCCTGTTTTGAAACCTTCTTTCTTACCCCTTGAAAATATATGTGCTCGCTAAGGGAAATATGAGTTTGGGTAATGGATATTTCTTCGTCATAGTGGGACAACATGGATGAAGATTATTTAATAGGGGGGAGTCTGTTTCAGAGGAAGCCTCAGGGCACCTGGTAAATGGAGGAGTTGCCCTCCTAGCTCACTGCCTCTGAGATATTTCATGAAGTTCATTACTAACTTACACGTGACAATAGAAAATAGTAAATGGCAGGGTGCATCAAGATCCCAATGCTGGTGTCAAGGAATGAGGCAAATGTCCAGGCTCTCCTGAGCTCAACTTAGCAGAATGATCAGAAAAACTACCCAATACAGCAGGGCTAATCTATCACATTTTTAATTAATCAAAGTAGTCCACGTTACCAAATATAATGGCCTTCTCCACCAAGACACCCTCCAAATATTTTGGACTGAATTTTCCATCCATCAAAACAAAGTGACCAAGGTTTGGGCAGATGATCTAACAATCTGGGTGTTCCCCCCCCCCCCCGAACATAATGATTAAATCCTGACTCTAAACAGGGATAGGCAACTTGCAGTCTTCCAAAGGTGGACTGCACCCGCCCTCCATCATCATCACTCAGCACTGATATTTCTGGCTACTGGGTTCAGAGCTTCAGTTTAGAAGCATCTGGAGGACCACAAGTTGTCTAACCTTCGTGTGAAGTTAACCAACAGCACCACTGCATACTAGAAACTACTTATTTTACTTTTCAATTAGAATTTATTTTGGCTTTTTTGTTGCTTGTTTTTTAACTTCTGAGTTACCCAACAGGTAAAGGGCATGACTAACAGAGTGTCTTAGTATTTGTTTATATCTGGTGACGCCTATCCAAGCTGTGCTATAGTAAAGAATTGGGGAGATATGTTATAAAATGATTTACAATTAACATGGGCATTTTATTTATTTATTGCACTTCTGAACTTTGCACCAAAAAGGCATCTAACAATACTAAAATGTATCTCCAAATGAATGTTGATTAACACATTATTATTATTATTATTATTATTATTATTATTATTATTATTATTATTATTATTATTATTATTATAAACCCGTTAAATGAGGGAGGCAGAACATATGACCCTCCAGATGTAGTTAGATTCCATCCCCCATCAGTCTTAACTAGTGTAGCTAACAGTGAAGGGTGATGGGATATGCAGTGGAGTGACATCTGGATGCCCACATATCCGCCCCATCTCTGGACCTACCTGTGATCCCTCAAGTGATCTTGCCTTCGGAAGGCCTTGTGGCAAATGTCACATGTGTACGGCCTTTCGTCTGTGTGGGTTCTTTCATGAATCAACAGGTTGTATGACTTGGTGAAGTGTCTGCCACAGAATTTGCACACAAATTCCTTCTTGGTTTTGGAAGGTAACCTCCCGCGGGTGGGCTTCTTCTCGGGGGAAAGTTTGGTGACCTCCAGCAAGGAGCCCAGGCCGGGCGGGGAGCCCTGGCTCTCCATCTGTCCCAGTTTGGAATGGTCCTCCTGCGTAGCTGCCACGGCCAGGTTGGCGAAATCAAATCTGGGCTTGGCTTTGAGAGGCATGTTGGTGGCTTCATGCTTGGGATGGATGACGTGGGGGAACAGAGGGAAGGCAGGCAGCTGGAATCGGGCATCCACCAGGCTGGCCATGCCGGGCACTTTGGAAAAAGACGAGCGAGGCAAATGCATGGCTGGGTAGCCCAGGGTCCATTGGTGGAGGTGAACGGCGTGGAGGGCGCTGAAGCCGTAGAGGTTGGGCAGGTGGTCCGAAGGCACGGTGGGCAGGCCATTGAAGGCTTGCAGAAAGGAATAGTTGGTGAGCTGCAGGGAAGGGTGGATGGGCACAGGGGCAGGCAGAGTCTTACTCCCCATGATGGCCGAGAAGCCCACGACAGAAGGCAAGTGCCTGCAGGAGAGGAGAGACAAAAAACACAAAGGGGCTTGATTATTCCAGGCTGAGTGCTCAAGAATCCACTGAGGCGTTGGTGAGCCTTTTGTGTGTTCAGCTTTCACTTTATTGGAATGTTTTGGCTCTGAGCAGAGATCATGTCAAGCTGGACTGTCCTTCGGGATAACCTGTCTCTAGAAGAGGGGGTTTCTTCAGATCTAGGCCTGATTTCTCACCTCTCACAATTTGCAAATTAGCTTGCTCCATTTTGAAACTGGCCTTAAGGCTTTAAGCATGAGATTCCTTGGAAGACTGCCTCAATCACTTCTCTCCAACACCAAGGTGACTGCAGCTGCACTGGTGGGTTAGGTGCAAAGTATATTTTGACAGAGAGCTGATAGTTTAAAAACTGCATGCCTAAGAGAGTGAGCAGACAACAGAGGTTCAAATCTTGCCTTGGCCATGATGAATTTACCAGGTGGCTTTAAGCCAAACATTCTTTTTAAGCCTCATCTACCCCCTGGCCTAAACTATTATACAAGAGAATCAACACTGACTTACCTGACTTTTTTTTTTAATGTTTACAGGCCAGTGATGCCAAGTAGTTGGAACTACTACACCTGGGGTCCAAAAATCATGGCCCTCCCAAATGTGTTAAGATTACAGCACCCATCATCCCTCAGCATTGGCTATGCTGGTTAGGACTGATGGGGATTGCAATTCAGCAACAATGAGAAAGCCACACAACTTCCCCACCACCACCTCTGCACGAAAACAAATGCTGGGTGTTAAGTCTCAGCTATTGTTAATTATCACAGTAACCCGCAATGATGTGAGTCAAAAGTAGCATGTGAGGTGCTAGACCAAACAAAGGACCCCTGTTGTTTATCCCATGCAGATTCTCCAGAATCTAAACCAGTCTTCCCAACCTTGGGTCCCCAAATGTTCTCGGATTAAACTCCCAAAGTCTTTATCTTCCTGGTCACTAACTGTACTACTACTACTACTACTACTACTACTACTACTACTACTACTACTATTATTATTATTATTATTATTATTATTATTATTATTATTATTATTATTATTATTATTATTATTATTATTATTATTATTATTATTATTCCCAAAGGCTTTTACCACTAGCTGTGCTGGCCCAGATTCCTGGGAGCTGTAATCCAAGAACATCTGGGGACCCACAGTTGGGAACCACTGATCCAAACAGAAAAGAGAAAGACATGAGCTGTTGAAACAACTCAACCACCTGGCAATGAACACTGAGGTCCTTTGCTTCTTTCCGAGAACATTTTGCAGGTGAGATGGCAAGTGCGCATTTTCTGCCCCTCATCTTTAGAATCTCCTTGGAGAGCTTGTTGGACTAAGAGAAAGCAAGTGCTGTGCTTCTCTACGGGACTGGAGGGGGATGCTGCAGGTACAACTGGTAGACATTCCCTTAGGCAGCAGAAAGCTAAAATTGTCTGCTTGCCTGATGGTTGTTCCCTTGGGGGTAAAAATCAGTGGTGTAGTGGTGCCAGGGCTCACTGGGTCAGAGTATCATGCCTTTAGCATTTGCTGGGACAGTGGCATCATCTGCCACCTTCAGGATTCTCTATCCTTTCAGAATTTAGCTGCAACCCACACAGTAGCTGTGGAGAAAAAATGAAGGTGTTCTGATCTGATCTGAGGTGTTCTGAATTTGAACGCAGGAGTAAGACACATCAGCTTTTTAGAAACACCGCCTCCTGATGAAGATGAAAACTACTAAATGTAGGTTATTCACACAGATTTTAATAATTGCCTGTATTTTTAAACTCTCCTTGAGTGTCGCTGACATGATGAGTGCCTACACTGCAGAATGGATGAGCACCATACTAATCTTGTTCCTTGCCCCCAACTTTCCTGAGGGCTCCATTCAGCTTTTCTCTCTCTGGATATATGCAGTCCCCAGTTCTGGCCCAATTCACCAGAATGCCCATCTATTGAAGGTAAACAAGAAGAACACAAAACATGGTTCCTTGGCCACACTGGAGTGTGACAGACAGAAACCACACTTACTTATTCTCCTGCCAGAACAACATAAGAGTAATGTCCGAGCTCCTTTAAAATTGGCTGGCAAATGTTTGGAAGACTTTACCCTGCCTCAGCAGAGCAAATTGCAACGCTCATGCGTTGTTCCAGCACGATCTGAACAATGATCAGAGACCAGTGCTTGTGTCATGTCCATGTCCCTTATGGGGGTACAATAAGCAAGGCCAGGGTTTGGGCTTGGGTGTGTCCTGGGCCATCACGTCAGAACTGACTTATAGCAACCCTAATAGAGTTTTCAAGGTAAGTGAGGTATCCCAGGAGTGGTTTTACCAGTTCCACTCCTCCAGTGACTTTCTATGGCCAGGATTCAAACCCTGTTCTCCAGAGTCCTAGTTCATCAATCTGCCCACTACACCACACTGGGAATTCACAACTTTCTGGCCATAAGGAGGCATCTTGTAACCCAGGCCGCTATACAAGAGTGGTTTGGTGGAAGAAGGCCACAGAGCTTCATAGTGTTTTGCTTGCATAAATTGTGCGCATAGTGTATGCCACTGCAACCCAGTGCATCTGTCTGGGTTTAAAAATAAACCCTGCTGGATAGCTTGGTGGCTTAGGTCTCTGGCTGGGGAGCCAGAGGTTGGGAGTTCAATTCCCCCACTGGGCCTCCTTGACCAGGGCTGGACTCAATGATCCATAAGGTTGCTTCCAGCTCTGCAGCTCTAAGATATATAGAATAAATTATATAAAATTAAAAATAAATGTAGGACGGCAGGAGTAAGTGCCTGCCTTTTGCCCTCTCCCAGGGATACCTGCTTCTCTTCCTGCTTCCTCCCTCCTGCCGAGCTGCTTCAACTTTAACCTACAATTTGCTTTGGGAAGCAGAGAACAAGGATTTAACAGAGCTGACTTCAAAGTCGGACAGGTTCTCTCCTCCCCCTCCCGTTCACTCACATCCTGGGGCATCTTAATGGAGGCTGCCAGCCCTTTCTACAGAAGAAGCAGAGGGTCCGTTTTTCATCCCCACCTTATCCTTTTTAGGGACCATCTAGTCCCTTAAGGAGAGCCAGTGTTTCCTAGGGGGGAGAGGTTAGGACTCCGAAGACTTGGGTTCAAATCCCAGCTGGACCATGAAAACCCATGGGGAGACAAGCAGGCAATGCTATAGTCCTTCCTCAAATACATGATACATACTTTGAAAACCCGAGTGGGTGCGACTTGAGTAAGGTAACTGTGAGCTAGCCGGCCAATTAAAGAACCTGGGACACACACCCCTCCTTACATCTGGAACGCTGCAGTTAAGTCCCTTCCTAAGGCCAGTGTTACTCCAAGTCAGAAAACAGGAATTTAAGCCCCAGCGTCTCTTTCCCTACTCAGCACTGTGGATCGGGGTCCCTCTTGGGAAAACGGGTTGGGGGCGACCTTCCCTCCCTGTTGGAAGTCCACTGGACTAGAGGGGCCCGGTGGTCTTGCCTGGATGGCAGGGTGAGCTGCTCCGGCCAAGCCAGTGGGTGATTCACAGTCCCGGTTCTCCAGGAAAAGAAAAGGGGGCGGGGTGGGGGTAGGGGGGGGCAGACCCCCTAAAAGGCAAAGGGAGGCCGGCACAAGATCAGAGCCCTCCATTTCCGGAACACAAGAGCAAAACGACTCGCCTTTGGTGGCGCGTCTGTCACTCCTTTTATGGCGCTCGATTGCCTGGGAGGGGTCTCTGTGTGTGTGTGTGTGTGTGTGTGAGAGAGAGAGAGAGAGAGAGAGAGAGACTGCGAGTGTGCAATAGATGCGGGCTTTCTTGTGCCCAGGGGTAAACCGGCCTCTTCTCAACCTGACGCCTTGTGTGGGAACCACATTCCCCTTGCCAAGGATTCCTGTCCCCATCGCGGCCCATGGGAGTTGTAGTCCCGAGACATCTCGATTGAAGCCAAGAGGGAAAACCGACTGGTTCCCCGTTCCTGCTGGGACAGAACTACCACCGTTCACGTTAGCAGGGCCAAGAGAAAACGGGTGGAGGGAGAGTTGTAGAAACGTGCTGAGGACGGGGTTGAGTTCGGGCTCAGGGGCCCAGCTGCGCACCCCTTAGGCTCGCAAGGCGGTGCCCGCCGACCGGTTAGGGCTTAAAGCGCCGGTCCCCGACCTCTTATGGCGGAACAGCCGTTCGGCAAGCCGCTAGGGCGCGATCCAGTCCAACTTCAACTCCCTCAAAGTCCTGCCCTGTTTTTGTAGGGGATTTTGTAGAACTTTAGGAGGCGGGGGGGGGGGGATACACGGTAAATCAAGTTGTTGGACTGAAGAGGAGGAAGATTGGATGCGGCTCTTCTCAAGTCCTAGAAGACACGTCTGTTCCGGCATAAACCCCACCGCGTTTTATGGGATTTTCTAGGCAGGCCTTCAGGCTCCAGAAAACGAAACCGAGCCACCAATTGTTGACGTCGAACTGCCTACACAGGTCCAGGAAGGTCTGGAACTTTTCCTGCTCTCGGATCAAAAAACGCTGGCTAGATTGGGCTTACTTCGTTGTCACGCTGCATTCTTTTCTTTTTGGGTTTGCTTTCGCGAAGTTTATTTTAAATTTCCCTTCTTTCTTCCGTCCCCGGCAAAACTCACGAGAAATAACTCAGAACCCAAGAGGGAAAGAAAGAAAGAAAGAAAGAAAGAAAGAAAGAAAGAAAGAAAGAAAGAAAGAAAGAAAGAAAGAAAGAAAGAAAGATTGCAATTTATAAATTGAAATAATTTTGGGGACGGGTAGGAGTAAGATGAGAAATGGAAAGGCGAGAGACTGGTCCCCTCGTCTAGGCGAAAAGTGAAAAAAGGGGATTAACAGGCCGGGAATGGTTAGCCTGGAAGTCCTGGCGTTGGCCGGATCTTCTCACCGCCGAGGTGCCTCCAAAGCCCACCTTTCACACCACTTTACATAAATCAGCTTCAAAAAAAGGAGGCGGGGGGGGGAAGGGTCTCTCAGCCTCGAGGAATTCCATCGCATTGACCCAGAATAAACGAGGGTGACATTTCGCCAAGATTTGCCTTTTCTAATTGGATAAATTTGGGATAGGGGCCGATTCAAGCGCGCGCAACCGCGCACGCCCCCCCCCCCCTCCCGGCAGCCTCCTTCTTTCGCGACCGCGCTCAGCCCTCTGAGCCGCCTCCGAGCGAGCCCACCAGACCTGAACGGAGGCCGCCCTTTCCCCGGGGCCGTGCGTGGATTGCGTGTGTCCATGGTCTCGTGCCGCCCTTGGGCGGGGGGGGGGGGGGGAGGTTCGTGGGGAAATGCCTTACTGACCCGTTTTAAAATAGAACCGGGCAGCTACTAGGAGCTGAACCCGTGCCTTGTCCAGGGCCGCCCCGTGCTACCGATCCTGAACCGTAGAGTTGAAAACCTGACCTCAGATATCCATAAAAACTGACTTGCGAGTGAGTCCTGTGCACACGTGCTTGAGAGCGCGTGTCTTCCTGCACGCAACGTGGACTTATTTCGGAGCAGACGCGTCCGCGCTGGCACGGAAAGTTTAAGATTATTTAGCAAACGAAAATGCTGGAACCCCAGGAGAAGGTCTCTCTTGAAACCCTCGTGCAAGTCAAGGAGAGGCGCTCGCTCCTTCCCACGAAGCCGTTCTGCGATCCCAGCCTTAAACCGAAGATGGGGATTAGGGTTTATGGGTGACTGGGAGGAGCAACGAGGGGCTCCGTCTCCGTTTGTGTGCCAGACTGGAGCTAAGCTCCCAGAAAGCAGCAGAATCGCAACCAGAAGAAAGCCAGATTTTAAATCCTTCTCGATTTCACCTTTTGTGAAATCTAAGCCATCCACACGCCATAAACACTGCCATTTCACAACGCTGGTGTTCTATTTTAACCACGCGTATCAATCCAGCCCTTGGCCCCTCGGATCGCTAGCAAGCGCGCAGCCCTGTGGAGCCCGTAAGCACACGGTCAAGGTTCTCCTTCCCATCCTGCAAGGCTGCGATGAAACGGATTTCGTTGCAACTCGCCACTACCACTGTCTCCTTCTCGGGTTCCTTTTTTCCTCCCCCTCCCAATTACGGGGGGGGGAGGGGGTGGGGAGAGAAAATCCAATTTGTTTTAAACCCCAGGATGCGGTTTAACCGGCTTCTGGATGAGTCTCTTGAACAGAACGGTTGCCTCCCACCTTCCTTGCCCAAGACCGGCGCTGGGAGGCGCGGGGCGGTGGGTCGGGGGGGGGGGGGGGGAGAGAGAGGAGACCGCCTGGAAACCGGAGTAGGTGAAGAGGAGGGCGCTCGAAAACGAACTTAAACCGGCGGCCTCCTCTTTCACCGCCCCGCCCCGGATTGCCGCAACGGCTCTTCCCATAATAGCCTCCATTGTGCTCGTAATGGTTTTGTTCGCGAGGAACAGTTAGATTAAAACAAAAGGAGGTGGCAAGCGGTGTGTGGGGGGGGGCACCCAAAGAGATTGAGAGAAGAGAGAGAGTTCAGGCTAAGACAAGTTGTCTGGCCTGGATCCAAACTGGTAAATTATCCTTCTATATCCATTCAGTTACACAACCCAGGGAAAAAGGGGGGGGGGGGCAATAGAAGGGCCAGGGTCTTCTCGGGGACATCAAAGCAACGAACTTTGGAGGTCTACGGGGACACCCACCCCCACCTCTCCCCGGCCGGCCACCCTCCTTCTCTTCCCCCCCTCTTGCCCCCCCCCAAAGCAGGGCCTTTCTTTTATTTCAGCGTCACCTCTACCTTTAAATTCTGTTTCTTGTCAGCAGATCTTTATCAGCAGGGTATTTTTTCTCCCTCTTCTTTTTTTTTTAAACGAGAAGAGCCTGGGAGTCCTCAGGCACTCCGCGCTCCCACCTTTTCCTCCCCCGCCCGCCCCCCCCCCCCATAAACTCCTAGAGTCTCTCTCCCTTTTTTTTTCTTTTTTCTTTTTCTTTTTCTTTTTTTATTTTTTTGGAACAGAGCAAGAGCAATGGCTGAGTACATGAGACCCAGGACACTTAAGGGGCGAAAAAGAGAAAGGGCAGGAGATGAAGGAGGCGGCTGCGATCCTAAACACGTTTCCTTTGGGAAGGATGCCGGTCACACCTTGACTTCGGAGGCCAGGGGCCATCTGGATGGGGCGCCCCGGCTGCAATCCTACGTCTACTCTGGAGGAGAGTAAGAACACAAGCCCTTTCTAACTCGGCGAACCTCGCTTCCTCCTAAATAGGGGCGGGCCGGTCGCTCTGGAAGCAGGATCCGTCCCAGTTGGGTTGGGACAGAGCACAGCAGGACCGAGTTCAGTCAGAGAGGCCGTGGGGCTGGGGAGACAATCCGTTTCACGAGCCCAAAGGGACACAAGAGGAGTTTAGGATGACGCTGCGCGTCTTTGCTTAGGAGCGCATTCGGATCTCGAAGTTCTAATGGGCTTAATGGGCTTTTTGCCCAAGAGGTTCCCTGAAATTATTTCAAGTTGAACAAGCCGAAACCACCCGCTGGTGATGAGCTACCTTGCCGTCACTATCAATAGTCTGGCTTTCTCGACTGGAAGCTAATGACGGGAGCCGCTGATTTCTACCGACCAGACCGGCAAGGCGGAGTCACTTCGCTTCCCCAATCCACATTCCACAGAAGACCGAGACATTTCGTGTTTATTGACTTTAACTAACCCCCCCCCCTTCCTCTGGCTCCCTTGTGAACATAATTATTTACACCTCAAGACGCAAGCGCTAATTTATTCCGAAGTCAGTTCCACCGGGTCGGATTCGGATTTATTCCTCCTGGGTGTAGGCGTTGAGCTCAAAGGGACGAAGTTTCTCGTTATTGCCAAGTGTCTACTCTGAGGAGGACTGAGACTAAATCCAACCCTTTGCGTTCAATGGAACTGCTTCCGCCTAGCGATGCTTTTAAGCCCAAAGGGACAGATCCTAATAATAACCTTCGAACTGCAGATCTGGAAGGGACCCTCTGGATCATGGAGTCCAGCCCCTCCCTCTCAAGGAGGCAACGAGGGGGAACCGAACTCCCAATCAGATGCCTAAGCCACTGAGCGATCTAGCAGTGAGACTTTCTGCCAAGGAAGCGTGGTTAAGATGCTAACCCTGTGGCCGGATCTAGTAACCTAGGGGCCTTAACAAGAGCTTGACAATTAAGGAAGTTTCTTTCTTTCTTTCTTTCTTTCTTTCTTTCACTGTAATTCCCAGAATCTCCCAGCTAGCCTGTTGGTTAGGGGAACAGCAGCTCAACGTCACTTTTCCTCTGGGAAGCAAAGCTTCGTTTACGATGAGGGAACTGCGGGGAAGTCTGGCGATGGAAGTTCTTCCTTCCAACTCCGACCGTAAGCAGGGCTTACTTGAAATTAGAGTCCTCTGGAACAAACGGAATTTGACTTCCCAATAGGTGTATTTAATTACTGGCTCTAAACCGAAAACCATCGGATTCAAGGCCGTGGGGGCTTCCTCCCAAACACGCTCTTAAGCTGCAGTAAATGACCTTGAAATCAATCGGATTTTACTTTCACGACAGGCTATAGCTGGGGGTAGGAGAGGAAGCCCTTCGCGTCTCGCCGCCGTCGATAGAAAAACTGGGCTGGAGTCAAGCAATCCGCCCGCCCGCGTTCCCTCCCTCCCTAGGCCGGTGTGCTCCCTCCCGAGCCAAACCCAGTGGCTCTCAGTGGAACCCAGGGGCCAAGAAAGAGTTTGCCAGTTAGCCTGCTGGGTCGGGGCCGAGCTGAAGCCGATTTCATGGACAGCTGCTTGGCAACATCTGTGAGGCAAACATCTGGAAGACAGGTAGCGCCTCCCCCCCTCCAAAACACTGTTTTTTGTCAGGTCAAGATCTGCTATTTTGAGAGGGGCAGAAGGAAGGTTCTTGATATAATTTAATAAAATTGGGGAAGAAGGCCTACAAGGATTGGGGGGCTGGAGAGAGAAAGTGAGAGTCCGCCCTACTTTAATTTTGCAGCTCTCCATTTTTAAACAAAGTAAACTCTATGTAGCGCCTTTATTTGAGACACGGAGGTGAGACCGTCCAGGCAGAACAGATGCAATTGCTCAGCCTGTCTGTAATCCCACAGTTTACTTGAGAGTAATCAATATTAAACTTAATAACATTTATTTAGAAGTAAATGTGCCAGAATCACTCAGTAAGAGGTAAATCTCCTTCTTTCCGGAGTCCTGGGTGAGCCACTGGAGACAAAGACATTGGCATTCATTTACATCGATCATTTCTTTGTTACACGTGATTATTAGACATCTATTTACTAAAATAAGGTTGACGGGCAGCGCCTGATATTGGGGGCTGGAGCCGTTTCCTTTGGCTCACTGCCCCTTTCTACCACCAGGCCTCACTACCCTCACAGCAAGAGCTAGCAGGTGAGACAAGGGCGCACACCCTCTTCAGGGCTGGGAGTCCAGCGCTTCCATCTCCACATAGGCGATCTCACGCCATTTCCTTCACCTGCTCAGCTGGAATTTCATCTTTTCTGTGGCTTGATTTTAAGGTAGGCCTGCGGGGATGATGGGCCTTCCATCTGACGTTCTTGGATTGCAGTTCCCATCACCCTTCATCACTGGCTCCGGCTGATAGGAACTGGAGTCCGACAACATCTGGAGAACGTCAGGTTGCCCAGCCCGGTTCTAAGGAGTTACAAGAGCAGCAGACAAAACAGAGCGACAGGGAGGCTAGCAAAAAGGAACCCCATCCCATCACTTGTTTCCCGCCCCAAGGAAGGGGAAATTAATCATCCTCCAATGAGGAGGATAGGCACTCAACGACAACTCGGTGCCTTGCCAGTTTGAGCTTCATCGGAGCCGTCTGGACCCTAAAGGAAGCCCATCATCCTCACCCAGGCGCCCTGCAGTCGGATCTTCTCTGCTCGTATAAACGGGAGTAAATCGCACCGTGTTCAGTCCATAGGGCTCACTTCCTACTACGGAGTTTTAGCCTAGGAGGAAAACCACGTTGGCACCACAGAAGGAAATATTCCAGATTAGCTCTCCTCCCCTTTACCCCCTCATTCCCGCACACAGATGACCCATACTAAACACACACAGACACACAGAGAGAGTAATACTTCCCTGGCATCTGTCGTGCTTGAGGCCTCCCGGGAGTTCCCAGTCTGAGACTCCTTGGCACCCGCGCTGGGAAGCGAACCGGCCCCAGAGTAACAACAAGTCGAGTGTTGTGGCACCATAAGGATGAACGCGGTTTATTGGCATAAACTTGCCGGTTCACTCTCTGGCTATGCAGCCCGCGGACGGAGAGGCCAATTAAACGAGCCCCTTCTTAAAAGGCCACCAGTCTCTTGGTTCGTTTTGCTGCCCCGGACGAGCAGTTCTATAATCTTAGAACTGCAGAGCTGAAAGGGATCCTATGGATCATCCAGTCGAGCCCCTGTCAGGGAGGCTCAGCGGACGATCCAACCAACCTTTGACTTCTTAGCCAGAGACGTAAACCACCGAGTTATCCAGAGCTATTGGAACATTACGATCACGGAAGGAAAAATGTCACTAGCACGCAGTGAAGGTTTTAAGGTTCCAGTGGAGGGGCGTTCCACCGACACCAATGAAACGTCCTTTCAGGTGCTTTGTGGTTTTGTAACAGCCTGACGCCCCTGGAGGCCAATTGCCCGAAACGCGTGGGTCAGATTGAGGAAGGAAAGCCGGGTGGAAAGCGCTTTTCCCGCTCAGCCAAGACAATCCCTCGGGGCTGCTCCCACGTGAGGGTGGCAGTGAAATTTTCCTTTAATTTTATGGCCATTTTGCGGTTCAGCAGATGGCAGGGGCTTGTATTTTTATTTTTCGCTCGAAATTATCCATACGTCTGCCATGTCTTCTTCTTTTTTTAAGGCGACGGGGAGGGGGGAGTGAATGATCTGAAGATGAAATATTCGATTCATAAATAAAGAGTGGAGCATCCGCAAACTCCCCCTTCCCCTAATTAATCCCACATGTCGAAATGGCCGAAATCAATTAGCTGGCTAGCTTTGCAAGTGCCTGCATTAAACACAAACACACTCACCTCTGCATGCTGGAGGGAGAGACCGCCGCGAGAGTTGCAAACAAGCTGGCCTGTCAGTCGAAGCAACGACCTACCCTCCGCCTTGGGCTTTGTGTTTTGCTTTTATGGGGGGGGGGGGGGAATTATTTAATTACTCCGGTGTCGCTTTGCCGGCGGTTAATCGTTTCGTTATTCCCTCGGCCAGATCCGTAGCATATTTTCTTCGAGTTCCCAGAAAACGAGGAAGGAGAGCGCCACCTTCCAGAAACAAACCCAGGGATCACGTTCGGCTAAGGCGGCAATCCCATAAATGTTTACCCGAGAGTAAGTCCTCGAGGGACGGAATGGGTCTTACATCGAAGTAAATACTACAGGATGGCGTGCTTGCTTCAGGTTACGGCTTTATTAAGGACCGGCCTTTTCCTGTTTTTCCCCCTTATTATTCCACGTCTATATATGGAATTTTCTTCCACTTTCATTTTGTTTTAATTTATATTTACAGCTTTATAGCACTTTCTAATCTTCACCCCTCCCTCCTGCTGCGGTGTTCCTTTTCCCCGAAGCGCCTGGAAATTTATTTTTCTTGCCTCGCCCTTTTATCTCTTGCTTTCTTACCTTCCCACCTCACGTTCTGAGCCTAGAACTCCGTAAATCATATTTTTTAGGCAAAGTGTGTGTGTGTGGGTGGGGGGGAACCCAACACGAAATTCAAAAGCGCCTTTAACTTAGGATCGCGGCCTGCGTTCTGGAGTAGCCCGGCGGTTTGAGCCGAGAGCTGCGCGGCTCTACTGGAGCTTAGAGATGTAAAATTTCCGGAAATTTTTGAAGCCATATAAAACGGCTTTCGAAAAAGAAAGAAAAAAAAAACAACGGGGGGGGGGGGAAAGATTCTGTTCCTCCCCAATTTTTACGTTTGTTCCCCATCTCCATCTCTAGATAAGATACAGTCCCAGCTAGAGATGTTTAATTTGTGGAAATTTTGAAGCTATATGAAACGGCTTTGGGGAGAAAAAATGGGAGGGGGGAAGCTGATGTCCCCCCCCCCAAATTTTTCCAAAAATTCAGAGGGGGGGGGGAGTGGTGTTTTTCCCCCCAGTTTTTCCGATTTTTCCCCAGGCATTCCCGTCTCTACTCATGGTTCCTCCCGAGCGAAGTGGCCTGCAGGGCCTTCCAAAAAAAGACCCAGTGCTTTCTTTATTTTTTCCTCTTTTTTTCTTTCCCTCTTTCCCTCCCTCCCCGTTGCCGCGGGCAGCCCGGGAGGAAATGGAGCGTGGCCTCTACCTGTGTTTAGGAAACACAACAGGAAAGGGGCTGGACGGGGCGCGCAGCATTCCGCTGCCTGGAAGAAAAAAAAAGTGGGGGAACGACACGGCGGCGGGATCTCCTCAAGCGACGCTATGTACGGCTCTAATTGAGCGTGAACGAGTTAATTGCGTCCCCTAATGAGGGCTGGGAAGGGATCCAGCGGCCCCCGTGCCTGCGCCTTGGAGAGCTGGGCTCGAAAACCCGGGCAACGGGGCTTTAGAAGCGCAGAGCTCACGAAATAAATGTGATTAATTGGAGCAAGTTGGACCGCGCGATCGGCGTTGACAAGCCCCCCTTCCCCCCTTCCAGTCCCCGGCGGCCCTCGCCGAGTGTTTGCACACACGAGAAAAGAAGGCTTCGCCCCTACGAAGCAGGAGGATCCCCGGGATCAAGAAGGCTTCGCCCCCGCTCTCAGAGACGGGCCTCACGATCTGCGAGGGATTCGGCCTGGAACGCACAGGTCACAAATTCACACACAGAGAGACACACACAAACACGCACAGGGGAAAGAACAGGGACCCTGAGGCTGTCCGAGGCATCCTCGGTGGACGTTGCTGATGCGCCAAGGAAGTGCGCGCTTTAACGAAAATCCGCATCCAAGCCCCTGAACCGCCTGCGCCAAAGCCTAAGGTCAGAGGCACGCTTGCAACGAGATCCGTCGGGGCGGGAGGGCGCGGCGGCGCAAAGAGGACCCGCGACATCTCAGGAGGGGCGCCGCTCCTGCGGGACCCCCCCCCCCCGCGCCCCCTTCCGCGGGCCGCGCTGCCCAAGCCAGAGAGCTTCCTCCGAGGTCATCGAGGCCCACGGCTGTCGCCTGGACGTGTGTCCTCCCACCCCCGGGTTAGGAGAGTCCAGGGTCTTTTCCTCACGTGACTCTCGCTGGGCCTCCAGGTTTCTCTCCCGTGCTGTCTGGTTGGTTGTGTGAACGACTGTACGGGGCGAACAGCGGGAAGCCCCCCTGGGTCCGGCCTCCTCGCGGGCCCGACATCCCCCCTTTCCCCTTGCTTTCTAAGACGGCGGCGCTTTCTGCAAGAGCAGCAACATTTGCCGTTCGAGCGGAGCATCGCAAGCCTGTGTGACATGGGCTGCGGCCAGGGACCAAAAACTAGAAGGCGCGATCCTAAACTTTTGGACTTGAGAGTCAAGAGGGTTGAGGATCCTGCTGTTACCCTCATGGATAGGGTCCGACCCACCCACCTCCCCCCCACATCCCCGGAACCAGGATAGAAACCATATGATTGGGAAACAACTCGTGTGTGTGTGCGTGTGTGTGCGCGCAGTGGGTGTTAAGACCCATAGGCGCCTGCGGAATTACGGTCTGGCGCGGTGGATTGGGCTCCTCGCTTTGCAAACGGGATCCAGCCCCCGGACCCAAAAGGAAAAGCTCCATGGAAACACCGAGCAGACACGTGTATACACTCCAGAAGGAAATCCCCCGGAGTTTTCATTGGTTTTTACTCTCGAGTAAGCGTGCATAGGATTGCAGCCTCAGCTTCCCTACTCAGCTGTTTCACACACACACGTGTGAAGCGGCTTCTGCCTGTGAACTGGGGTCAGTGAGCTTATTTTTAAGGCAAGACACCGGGATCCAGTTTCTTAGGAAAGTTACCAGGGGTGTTCAAACGGCACACAGCTGGAAGGAATAGTGTGGACCCTCAATTTTGCAAGGTCTGCCGACCACGAAGGTGCCCTGTGACGCCTTTAGGCTGCCTGATGCCCACCCCTCGCTCGCTCCCTCCCACGACGTGAAAGGACAAAAAAACTCTTGAAATACCAATCCGGTGAATTTTTCAAATAATCATCTCACGACGGAGACGCCAGGGAATTGACACGAAATGGCAGGCCTCACAGTCGAGCGCCCTGTATAAATCTATAACCAACAAGTGGCATATTTAATTCATATACCCGTTCAGAGATAGAATACGGAATTACTTTCGCGACAAAAATCACGTTTACTTTCTCACCCACATTGGCACCTATACAGACCTGTAAGTATATGAAGCACAGGCAGGCGAACGAGGAGAGAACAGTGAGTCAATTAATTTACAACGATTAAGAAATAAACCCGTTCCTTCGAAGTCCCTGGCTTGATTTCACCGTATCGAATGCAAAACCCGAGAACACTTCGGACTGACGGAATAGAGTTAACGGACCGTGGGAACGAATCGAAGAGGAGTTTATCCAAAGTAAACCGAAGAGCTAGTTAAGGGGAAGCCGAGTTAGGCCTGGCCGCCCCAGGTGGCTGTTTACTCTCACTCCCTTTTCAGCCAAACGCCAGACACGACGTCTCTCTTCTTGCCTGATCCGCTTTCTAAAGACGTGGAGGGGGATCTGAATTCGAACCCACGCCCCCAAAGGCGCCGCTTCACTTTCAATCAGGGGAAGATCGCAAGCGCTTCGATCCGACCTGGGGGCCAAGTTTTGATCCGTTCGGGCCCACCCCGCACCCGGGTGGGATTCGGACCCGAAAAAGGCAGCCCTACACGAAAGAAAGGCCGGGACAAACACTAGCCCCCTTTGAACGGAAGGCCTCGCCCCATGGCCGCAGCGGATCTGACACATTGGGTCCGGTGTTTGTTCAAGCCGAGCGTGAGCGCTGGTGGCTCTCGCTGGACTTTTTGGGAACAAAACGCCCCAAGCCTCCGCCCGGGGCAGGGGACCCAGGCGGCGAGTTCAAGACACCCGGGCGCCCAGCAAACGGCCTCCAGGGCGATCCCTTAAAACACGGCGGGTAACAGCACCGGGGGAGAACTTCCCTGGGTGGCTGCAAGCCTGGCACCCTTCTCGGGGAAGCAAGTCTGGATGGCCTCAACATTTCCTAGCAAACATGGACTGGGCTTGTAGCGCCGGTTTACCAGCGGCCCTACATTCGTAGGATTTCGGTTTCAAGGAGAAGGCGGGAGGAGGGCTGCTCAGCAAACGAAAACAAGCGTCCCCCCCCTCCCCACATGCTCCCTCGATCCCCAGCCCAGCTTAGAAAGACGACCCGAAACACACACCGAACTTAAAAAAACGCCTTTAAGAAGAAGTCGGTTCCCCCGAGATTTCGGCCGAAGCGGCCTCCTGATATTGATGGTGTGGAAGACCCAAGCAACCCAGCTAAAGTTCATGCAGCAGGTACAATCCAGATTCACCCATGGAGGAAGGGCCCCTTTCCCCCCCCCCCCCCCGCCGCCGCCCCATCTCCCGACCCCCGGCCTTCAGCGGGGCATAAATCGCATTTTGCCCCAGCGGGACAAGGCGGGTTCGAATCCCGGTTCGGAAAGAAGTGTTGGAGACACCGACAGACGGAGCTTCTCCGCGTTTCGGGGCTCTCCGAGTGAATCTACCGGGAACACGTTCCCCCCCCCCCCACCGCCTTCGAAAGCACTTTTAAGCCGAACTGAGCACCGTCTCCGGCCTGTTAAGGGCGCATCGTATTTAAAATGGGAGGGGGGGGGACTGACCGGAGGAAATTCCTGTTATAGATTTTTTTTAAAAAAAAACCAGTTCTGGTCCCTTTCCTCCAGCTCCGACCCCATTGCTTTCAATAGGATTCGTTGCCATTCTGTCTAGGATGGCAGCCCGGGAGACCGAAGTTCCCGTGGAACTTTCTCGCCGCGTTGCCCGCAGGCTTCGAGCCTCAGAGGAGCAAAAATGAGACTCCAGCTCCACCCCTCTGGCGGCGGGAAGGGGCTTTCCTCCCCCAGGAAGGAGGATCGGAGCCTTGGGACCCGTACAGAATGCGTGCCAAGAGCTGGAAAGGGAGGCCGGCACCGCTAAGGGGAAAGACATGCCCGGGGGGGACCGCTGCTGGGGCCGCCGCCGCTGCCTGGCTTGGGCCGCTCCAAGGCCGGAGCCGAAGGAGAAGGAGAAGGAGAAGAAGGCGGCAGCGCCTCCTCCGCCTTCTCCCAGGGAGATGGGAGCATCCTGGGCACCGGGAAGCAGCCCGGCGGCGTCCAGCGGGCTCTGCAAGGCAACGCAGTTGGCCCCCGGGGGAGAGGCAGGCAGGGAAGGCAAAGGAAGGCAAGGGGCGCCGGGCCCAGGGAGAGGGTGGGGGGCGAGGGGGTCTCTCTCTCACACACACACGCACACACACACTCTCTCTCTCCAGCTCTACTTAGAGGAATAGATGGATGGCTTTACCTAACCGCGCGCTCTGCTCCCTCGACGGCTGCGGCGGCTGGATCGGGCTCCTCCTCGGGTCTTCCAGGGGGGAACCCCGTGGGGCAGGCTGGTGAGCCCCTGGCCTGCGCTCCCGCGGGCTGGCTGGCCGGGCGGGCTGGCTGGCTCTTCCCAGCCGGGCAGCCCCAGATCCCGGTCGGGGCCGCGGGGCGGGGTGAAGCCGGGAGGAGGAAGAAGAGAGCGCGGGCGCCCGCCAGGTGGGCTCCGGGCGGGCGGCGGAGTGCGAGCGGCGAGGCGGCGGAAGGAGCGCCCCGGAGCAGGCGAAGCGCCGACTGAACGGACGCCTTCCTCGGGCCGCCTCCTTATTTCAACCCCCGGCTTCCCTCCCTCCCTCCCTCCCCCCTCCGCTCTTCGCCTCCTCCACCCCTGGGCATGCGCACTGGAAAAGAAAGTTTGCGAAAAACTGGGAAACTGTCCCTCGGGCGGCTCGGCTCCTGGTTATGGGGCAGCCCGTCCGCCGCGGCCAAGCTTTGGCAAGGAGTCAAAAGCCCCCTCCCCGCGCTCGGGCAGACGGGGAGGGGCTGGCCTGGAGCCGATGGCGGGGGGGGGGGCACTTCTCTTCCCACCTCGCACCTTTTCTTGGGAGCCTCCCTGCAGAGTCTCCCTCTCTGGAAAGGTTGGGGGGGGGGGTGTCGTCAACCCATCGTCTGCCCACTCTCGCCGGGGGGTGGCAAGATCGAGGCCAGGGTGGCACCGGAAGCGTAGAGAGACTCGCTTATGGATCGGCCAGGGCGCCCTTGGGCAGCCGGGACTGAAGGCCACGTACTCCAGAGCACGTTGGCCGGGCATCACCTTACTTAGCTCCCCAGCCTCAGCTCCAGAATACATTTTTTTAAAAAAAGGGATTCTCGACCTCTAAGGTGGAACCCAGAGGATCCACATCTGACCTGAGCGCTACTTGTCATGGTTCCCAAAATGCATCCAGTCTAGCAGGAGAGGTTCACTGGATCTATCCTTCCCCTCCGACGTACTAGATCCCATTCCGGACATCTTAGCCTCACGTTCGCTCTCGTCCCGCCGCATTCTCCCACCCAAACCCTCCGCTTGCGGGGTGGACTCCACGGACCTTTACGTCCCATTCGATCCGAGGACCAGAGGTTTCTCTCCTGTCCTGTCAATGAACCCTCCCCGCCCTTTGAAATGTGTGATCTGGACTTTGATCCACCCGGGCAGATTCTTCGTGGGACAGAGAGATGGACAGAGAGGCCGCCCAGTCCCCACCGCCCTATTTAAGCCGTCGGGGAGGAAGCCGTGTCAGTCTGGGCAAACCCTATTTAAGCCATCCATCATCAGGGAGGAAAGCGGGCTTTCTTTGCTCCGAGTTGAGTCTCCCCTTTCCGATCAAGGTAGCGCCACATAACAGGGAGGTGAAGACAGATCTGTCCTCAGAACAGCAGCTGCTTTCCCCAGCCCTGACAGGTTCTGGTTCTTGCTATCAAATCCTCGTCACTTTTTTTTTAAATTACCCCCACCACCACCACCACACTCTGACACACAAACACACGCAAGGGTTCAGTGGAGAAAAGCGCGCATGAGATAGTGGGTTGCTCTGATGGAGACAAACAGAAGCCCAGGCTAAGAGGAGGAGGAATCAATCCAACTCTGTGTGCTGTTCCGAGTTCAAAAGCAAAGCGCATCCTGCTCGGAAAAAACATACACACACATCCATCGTGAGATCCTAAACCTCAGTTCTCGCCGCCCTTCTTTCTTGGGAGTGATGCTCACAAAACCAAGTGTCACCGCGTCCCCACGATTTATTTATTTTATTTTTTAAATTTTTTTGTTTTTTAGGCGGGTGGGAGGAGGTCATAGAGGGAAGCGGCGCCGCCAACACGGGGTGGGGGTGGGTGGGCTGCCTTTGCGCGTTTTTCTCCTGCCTGATCCTGTCCTCGCAGAAACTGGACGTCAGCCTGCCCATGGTGGCTTGGGACGCGGCAGCCCTAAACAGCTCTTGTGTGCATTAAAATACATAAATAAATGTAGGTTGGAAAGGAAGCGTCCCCTGGTCTTCCTCCACCCGCTCCTCTCCTGTCACCCTTGGCCAGCTGGGACTCAGTTCGGAACAACCGTACAGGCTGGGATCGGGCTCCGCGGCTGCGCCTGGACTTCAGAGTAAAGATACTCTTTGAATTCAAGGCAGATTACTTCCGAAGGAAGGCATCCGAGGATCGGGGCTTCGAAGGGTTGCCTTCTCGGAAGAGGGGGGAAACGGCTTCGATTTACAGGGTCTTGTCCCCGCAGCTGGAAAATTGTCAGGGGCAGCTTAGATACGAGAACCAAGAGTGCAAACGCTCTGTGCTCATCGTTAAAAGAAGAGGACTCTACTCGGGTCCCGGTAATTTTTGCAGGCACAAAAATTAAGCCACAATACACCTGCTTCTTCAGAACAACCGGGAGGGCCTGGTGGTGGTGCGGGGTTCAAGGAGGCAGCCTGTTTGCGCCAAATTTTGGGCCACGATCCAAGCGAGCTTGCTTACATCTCCGAGATGTCAACGGGAAAGCGTTAAAACGCAACCTATAGATTGACTAGAGAAGACCACACGTTGGGAGAGACAGATAAAACACCCACCCACTTCAATTTCAAAACAAACACGGACTGGATTCTTTAAACAATCTTTCGATTCTATAACGATGCGGGAAAAGTAAGATTAAAGGAGGGCGCTTGAAAACCAGGATTTTAACCACAAAGTCATCCAGAACTGCTGGAAACGCGCGCTGCCTTCTGTGTCTCCCTTCCGTCCCTTTACTCGTCAGCCAACCACATTCATAAACGAACGACGCCTTTAAGCTCAAACGAATACTCCTCGCTGGTCCTGCCTTTGAAAGCTCACCCTAGAGCAGGGAATGCTTCCCAAGGTGGATTTATAGCCTACAATCCGGTGGAAGTGGAGAGAATTTGACAGGGAAGGACGTGACCCCTCTAACATGGATTGATTCCGTCCTTAAAGCCTCTCGTTTCTAAGCACAGATGAGATTGCGCGGTTAGAGAGCGGCCCTACGCTCCCACCATTGGGTCTTAGGATCGCACTGAACTGATTTAGGAAGGTTTCCTTCGGAATAGGGCTGCAGGTAGAGGATGGCACCACCGCTCCTTGAAAAGAAAATACACTCCCAGGGCAAATTTCTCTGCCCATTTAAATCGTTTCCTTGCAAGGAGGTTCGACCGCGTTCAGCAGGAGTTGTTTCAGAGCAAGTGTGCTATCTACTCGCGAGTAAATTTTGCGCCAAGGAATTGTGTGTGTTTGTTTGTTTGTTTTGTTGTTGTTTTTTTGCCTCCTTGGACTAGTTAGCCAGAGGGCAATCCGCAACGAACAATGGATTAAATTCGAATTCACTCCAGGTCCAGAAAGGTAACGACTTGGAGCCCGCGTCGATTTCAGTGGAATGCTCTTTTCAGAAGATGAAAAAAGGAAGGGAAGGGAGGGAGGGGGAAATCGAGAGAAACCGGCCTGGATCCTGCTTCCGAACCTCCGAGGCTGACAGCCCGGCCACTCCGTTTCTCATTACCGGAGTGGAAACAGTTTAACCTCGCATGTAAAGGGGCTCGTGGAGAATATCCCCGCTGCGCTCTCTTCGGACGTGTTTGTTTAACATACGGAATATTTGGAATAGTCTCTCTCTCTGTGTGTTTCTCTCGAGGCGGCGGCGGAGTTTTTGAAACCGATGTGACACGACTGGTGTAAACACACTTTCTCCTAACTGCCCTCCTGATTGAATAATGGCGCTGCGGAGCCGCTCCAAAAACCGGGAATTCTCCCGCGACCTGCGCTTCGGTTTTATTACATCCCTCGTCGGGTTCCCGTCTCTTTAACAAGTCCGCTTTTCGCCCCCTGCCTGCCTCACCCACACACCCCCCCCCCCACACACGACAGCGCAGCCAACGGCGCTTTAAAATTAAAATAAAATAAAATATTTCCGAGATATGGAGGGAATACCCTCGCTTCCTCCCACCCCCTGCCCTTGCTAGCTAGGATCTGCAAGCGATTAGGAATGAAGTCTGGAGTTTACGAAGCCTCGTTTGAAAAAAAGAAAAGAAAAAAGTGGG
This sequence comes from Intellagama lesueurii, assembly GCA_037013535.1. Lineage (NCBI taxonomy): Eukaryota > Metazoa > Chordata > Lepidosauria > Squamata > Agamidae > Intellagama > Intellagama lesueurii. The sequence continues at coordinate 213,762,311 of JBAJHW010000001.1, read as the reverse complement.
GGGAGAATAAAAATGAGGTTTTATTTGGAGGGGGGGGCATTCCTTCCCAGAGAAAGTTCTAACTGCCAAGAGACTTGCAGAGCGAGAGGATAACCTCCCCCTTTAAAAAAAAGTACACGATCAATCGTTGCAGAAAACTTTTCCCTAAATATCTGGTCGTTTTGAGTGGCTCCAGGAGAGATATTCAAGACCGTAAAAAGAGAGGCCGCAGCGGCATCCAAGCAGGGAAGGCGCCGCGATCCTTCACGGATCCTTCCTGGGCAAATTTAGGAAAACAATCGGGTTGGGTTGGCGGGTGTCCCTGAGTGGCATTCTGGCTCCTCACTTCTGAACCCTGCACAGCGCCGATCCTAAGAGTGCAGAGAGATCCAAAGGACATCCGCCCCAGCGCAGCGCCCAAGAGCAAGCGTTGAGCTTCCTCAGTTTTAAGACCTTCAGGACAGGCCCTTTTCTCCGTCCCACCGACCTCACAGGGATGTTTAGTGAGGACCGCAGAGAAGGCCCCCTCCTTTTTTAAAAAAATTGGCTGTGGAACTCCATTCCACCAGAGGCCGGATCGGGCTGCTCCCTATTCTTTCTCTGCAGGCAGGCCTTTGCGAACTGAATGGATTGGGGGCGAAAAGAGCCTTGAATGGGAATGGGGCACTTTATGGATTTTTAAATGTGCTTTAAAATGTTTTTAAATTGTTTTCAGGTAGCTACTTTATTATTATTATTATTATTATTATTATTATTATTATTATTATTATTATTATTATTATTATTATTATTATTATTATTATTATTATTATTATTGTGTCCTGGCCTCGAAAAGAGAAGATCGTTTGACTCTACAGAATTTACCTAAACGTTGACTTACCATCTGGTGGGACTCGATGGGACTAGCAACAAGATATTGCTTTATAGTATTAATTGTATTTTAATATTTAGCTTCTTGTGTTCATGGATTTTACGGTCGTTTTGTAAGCCGCCTTGCGGTCCTTGCATGGGTAGAAAAGCGGGATATAAATGAAACAAATACTACATAAATACAGTTAAGAACCGGTCTCATTGACACCAGCGCGCCTTAAGGATCCTTCGGCATTCCTGGTTCCTGTCCGTTCTGCCTGTAGTTTTGGTCCTGAGCTTCCTTCTTTCGTTCCTCCTGTGTAATGCTATCCACCTTTAGTCAGAAACAAGGTAGAAATTGCAGGCGCGAATGTGTATGGCAGTAGCGCTCAGTGCCCTCCGCCTACTAAGTCCCTTCACAGGCAGTAAGGAGGCATAAACATGAGATCCATCGATCCATCCATCAATCGCCGTGTTGGAATCACACGGATTCCCGTGGAAAACACTTGTCTGAAGCGTGAGAGGTGCTCTTACTTGGCCTGAAAAATCATATAAGATTGGAGTGCCCGAATCCTTCGGCTGAAATAGAACTCATTTTAGGGACCGAATTCGCAGCCAATGGGAAAGGCTCGGAATAAGAGCCGAGCTCTGGTTGCCTGTCTAAACCAAACCCGTCCGGTTGCCAGAAGACTCCCTTTTTTGGGGGGGGGGGGGGTTATTTAGCAGGACGTTTCCTCAAACCAGAGTCACCTTAAATGATGGAGAAACCCATCGAGGCTCTTGAGTCCCAGCCCTGTTTGAATCCTGCCTGGACTGGACGGAGCGGCGGAGCGCCCTGCGCTGAGCAAACGCGACTGCTTCGGTTTTTAGCCCCTGCGTGGCTTTGAGGTACCAGGAGGCGGAGCTTCTTTCCTCCGAAGCCCCTCCCAGTCCCTCGAGGAGGCCGAACCCCGCCCCCCGTGAGTGTGCAGCGGTTCAAATCCAGCCTCGGCTACTCAGATCCGCTTCTACCCCCCCCCCCCCGCTTGCGCGCAGCGGGATCCTAAGGCTTCCGGAGAAAATCGCAGGGACCGAACCGCCCGTGGCAGGTGACCGCCGGCCCCAACAGCTCCCAGTGTCTCTCGGCTTCAGGACTGTGGCGCTGAAGTCAAACCAAAAGGCGTGAGTTCCTAAAGCCCCTGGAAAAAGGTCAGGTTTGTGTCTCACTTCAGGCGGGGGCACAGAGCGGCCAACCCTTGGCCAAAGCCGAGGGCAGCCCTCCGGAAGAAAGGAACAGACCGATCGATCCCCTGGCTCCTGCTTCCGTAGCGGAACCCCCGCCGCCTTCTGCAAAGCCGGTCCCAGCCTTTGAAAAGAAATCCACAGAAACGGTGAGGATCATAACGGCGACTGATTGACTAACTAATTAGCCGCACCTTTTCAGTATACCTGCCATAGACACACCTGGAGGAGCTCCCTAAGAGCAAAAGGCAGCCTCGCTGGGGGGGGGGGAATCCACCGGGAGTCCAAGGGGGGGCGTGGGAGGAGCCTTCGAGCACGTGACCGCCGGGTCCCGCGTCGAGAACCCCCCCCCCCCTCCAGGCTCACGCAGGAAGCCCGCCTGGCTTGTTTTAACGAGGTCATCGGCGCAGCCCCGCTGCAAGCCTGCTCCTCCCCCGCCCCCCGTGGCCATTTTTCCTCTCTTTATTTAGAGCCGCGCTTTCTGGCTCATCCCGACTCCGCAACACACCGAATCAAATGATGTCATTAGGTCAATCATATTGCATCCAACGGGTCTTCCGCATAGGGGGAAAAAGTTGGGGCAGGAGTGCCACCACCCTAGGCGTCTCCCCAGATCAAGATCCCCCTTCAGTTTCCTGAGAAGGTCTGGCGTCGCCCCCCACGATGGGCTGAGAAGTCAGCAGAAGTGGATGGATCGGGCGCCAATCCTGTTGAGAACAGGATTCGGAGTCCGCTGGAATCAGCCCTTCTAGGGTTTAGACTTCTCGTGTAAGAGATGTCGTTGGTTTGGTTTTCGTAAGGGAAAAGAACCCTTTTTAATCCTCCCTGCACACAGAAACACACGCACACGCGAGAACAAGAGGAAGGACACTTAATGCGGATTATCGCCCGCGGAGCAACGCTCTGTCGTCTTAATGACGCGGTGGTAGGGCTGAGTGTGGTGGAGGCAGCACTCCTGCACTCACCCCGAGAGGAAGCTGTCTTGAACCCGGCCAGATTTACTCCTGAGTCGACAGGCTGAGGAGTACCTAGAGAGCGGCGTTGGAAAGGTGGATCTCAACAAACGGTGGCTGTCATCTCCGACCCTCTGCTCTGTGGGCAAAGTGCAATTATTCTCCTCGCATGCCTGACCTAGAGGGATGGTGAGCCCCGCCGCCCCCCCCAAGGGCTTCGACCCTCTGGTCCTTCAGGCTTTCTTGCTGCCTCCTTACAGAAGGCGCGCGCTCGCTTTTCCGGTTCACGAGGGCCTCTTCTCGGGTGTTCCCTGTCGGACTGAATGGTAGGAACAGATCCCGTCGAGCGAGGTTGCTGTCCAGGACCCCGATGGCCTGAAATAATACAACGGCGCTTACCTCCGAGGAGACTGCGTGCCTGGGGAAAGAGGAGGCTGGAACTCCTTTGAGGAGAAAGCCGACCAGCATCTCATCCACGCCTCTGGCCCGGCCCCGAAGCACATTCGGGTGCTTCGGCAGTAGCATCACTGAGATGCTGGCGGCACAGACCAGAACGAATAGCCGTTCGGGACCTCCCGAATGGACCCTGTACAACCATCGAGTCTTTTTTAGCCAGCTGCCCTGGCCTCGGGGATGACCACTAGAAGCTACTTCCCAGCCGGCCTCATCGCTCCCTTCCCACCGCAGTTTGGACCAACCGGATGGGATGATGACAGGGAAGCAGGACCTAGCGCGAAGAGCGCAGCCCGGCACCGCCCATATTTCCCTAGTAAATCTCTTTTTTTTTTGGTTCGTTTCATTTCATTTCATTTCAGTCCAATGCTCTCAAGGTACGACAGCCCTGCGAGGTAGGTCAGGCTAAGAGAACAAGGTGCTCCGGCGCGTTTCCTCCTCTAGCAGACTACAGAGAAGGTCGCAAGTCCCAGCTCTAACCACTGCAGCACGCTGCCCGCCCGCCTCAGCCCCTTACTCAGTGAGGGCTAGGCCCACGGAGAAGGGGCCAAACCGACGCCCAAAAGGCGACCGGAGCCCCGTCAAAGCGACGGAGGCAGAAGCCTTCGCTGCGAGCTCCCGTCCTTGCCCCGCCTAAGGCCAGAGGGAGGTGGAGGAGGCGCTGTAGCCGCCCAGGATTCGCCTCCTCCCCCGCGCCCCTGGGAGGGACGCTCCCGAAACAAACCACGCCAGGGGGCTGCCCGGCGAGGTGGCTTGTTTTAATCTGCCCAAGCGGCTCCTGGCTCAAGCTCCCCAGGCAGGGACCAGCACACGCCGCTTTGTCTGGGTCCTTCGGCCCTTGCCTCCATCGGTCCTGCCCGTGTTCTGTGGAGCCCGGATTCCGAGCAAAACCTGCCTACTGAAACCCACGCAGAACTCTGGCATCTTGAGCGGGGCCCCCTCTCTTTGCCAAGGCTCTCCTCCTGGTTCCGTCTGGGGCCTCCTGTCAAAGAAGGAAAGGCTAGCCTCCTAAGATAGTGAATCTGCCACCACCATTATCCCCATCCATTCTCATCATCAGCGCCAGCAGCAGCGGCGGCGGCGGCACAGACATTCACCCAAACAGGTTCTCCGGAAGAAGCAGCAAGTGGTTAAACTATGGAATTAGCATTGAGATCTCTCTCTCTCTCTCTCTCTCTCTCTGTGTAGGAAATAAACAGGAGGAAGGGTGCGACAGACAGATGGATGGATGGACAGATGGACGGACAGACAGACAGACATACAAAGAGATGGACGAACGGACGTACAGTCAGAGACAGACAGATGGACAGACAGACGGACGGACAGACAGACAGACATGGACGGATGGACTGAGAGACAGACAGACGGATGGATGGATGGACGGACAGTTTACATGAGAGTCTCTGGCTCTGAAGAGCTGGGGATGTAGATCAGAGACCAGTTTACTTTGCATCAGGTTTATTGCAGTCCAGTGCACAGGGACCCACTGCCTTCTATCAAATTGTTGCTCTCGTTTTGGAGGAGAAAAATGTTGCACCAACAACCCATTCCTGGGTGTGCTTATGTGGATATGGGACCCATTAGTTTCCATTGGTGTTCGCTTCTAAATCACTTGCAAAGCTAGGTGGGCTGAATACCAGTTTCTTCCCTTATTCTGCTCTTAAGGAGTACCTAAATGGTCTGTTTGCACCTCTGTAATCAAGGTGACAGCTTTTTGCCACTGTTCTGTTCCTGATGCAGTTTGAAAATTCTGCTTGTCGCCATGAGAACTGCAACAAAATGTTGCAGAATGAGGATATTCAGGGTTCCAGTCAGCCACCCATGTCTTAGTCCCCATTGAGTCACTTTGGACGCACACACTTTGGATGCTTAGGTATTTTTAAAATTTGTTTTACTACTATTGAAATTTTTTGGGAGTGAAACAGATAGAGTTCTTGACATGGAGGATTTTCCCAACTGCTCTCAGTGATCAGGTAAATTGGTCACTTGTGGTCCCCAACCTTGGGCCTCCAGATGTTCTTGGACTTCAGCTCCCAGAAATCCTGGCCAGCAGAGGTGGTGGTGAAGGCTTCTGGGAATTGTAGTCCAAGAACATCTGGAGGCCCAAGGTTGGGAACCACTGACTTAACAGATGGACGGATGGACAGATGGACATACTGTCTGCCTGTCCATCCGTCTGTTGGTCCATCTTTCTGTCTGTCTGTCCGTCCATCTCTCTGTCACTAAATCTGGAAATAACCATTTCACTCCGTCTAAAACTCTCTTGGCACACACCTGCCGCTTAGGTATTTTTAAATTTTGTTTTAGTACTATTGAAAACTTTTGAAAGTGAAAGAGATAGAGTTCTTGACATGGAAGATCTTCCCAATTGGTCCCAGTGATCAGGTAAAGGCATATGTTCAGAGGAAGTAGTCTGTCTGTCTGTCCGTCCGTTTGTCCGTCCATCTGTCTGTCTGTACATCCGTCTGCCTGTCTGTTTGTCAGTCCGCCCATCTGTCCATCTGTCTCTCCGTCCGTCCGTCCGTCCATCCATTTGTCGGTTGGTCTGTCGGTTGGTCCATCTGTCTGTCTGTCCATCCATTTGTCCGTCCATTCGTCTGTCCGTCCATCAGTCTGTCTGTCCTTCTGTCCAACCTTCCATCTGACTGTCTCTCTGACCGTCCGTCCATCCGACCATCCTTCTGTCTTTCTCTGTTTCTGTCCGTCCATCCATCCATCTCTCTGTCTGTCCATCCATCCGTCTGTCAGTCTGTCTGCCCAATCATCCATCTGTCTGTCTGTCCATCTGTCTCTCTGTTTTTCTGTCTGCTTGTCTATCTGTCCCTCCATCTGTCCAACTGTCCATCCATCCTTCTGCACCTCTATCCTTCCATCCATCCATCTGTCTCTCAGTTGGTCCCTCCTTCTGTCTCTGTCTGACTGACTGTCATCCATCACTCTGTCTGTCTGTCCATCTGTCCATCTGTCTGTCCGTCTGTCTGTCCATCTGTCAGTCTAGCTATCTGTCTATCTTTCCTTCCATCCATCCATCCGTCTGTGTGTCTTTCTATCTGTGTGTTTGTCCATCCGTCTGCCTCTCTGTATGTCTGTCCGGCTGTCCATCTATCTGTCTGTCTGTATGTCCTTCCGTCTGTCTCTCAGACTGTAAGTCCGTCCGTTTGTCTGTCTGTCCATCCATGTGTCAGTCAGTCCATCCAGCTGTCTGTCTGTCCGTCCATCCATCCGTTCATCTGTCCAATCGGCCGACCGGCCGACCTTCCATCTCTCTCTGTGTGTGTGTGTCTGTCTGCCTGTGTGCCTATCTGTCCAATTGTCTGTCTGTCCGTCCGTCTGTCCATCCGTCCATCCGTCTGTCTGTCTATGCGTCCGTCTGAATTTCTGTTTGTACCTCTATCCATCTGTCTGTATATCTGTCTGTTTGTCTGTCCATGGACAGACAAACTGACAGATGGACGGATGGATGGATGGACAGAGCTATAGATGAATGGATGGACAGAAAGACAGACAGAGACAGATGGAAGGACTGCCAGACAGACGGATGGATGGACAGACGTACAGACGAACAGACAAAGGGATGGAAGGACGGACAGACAGACAGAGAGACGGGTGGATGGATGAACAGACAGACAGAGAATGGAGGGACGGAGAGACAGACAGATGGATGAACTGACAGAGAGACAGACAGATGGACATATGGATGGACAGATGGACGGATGGACGGACAGACAGGTAGACGGACAGACCAACAGATAGACGAACAGAGAGAGGGACAGAAATACAGATGGATGGACGGACAGACAGACTGATGGACAGATGGATGGACAGTAAGATGGACAGTAAGATGGACAGATGGATGGACGGACAGACAGAGCTAAAGATGTACCGTCCATCCGTCCATCTGTCTTTCTGTCTGTCCGTCCATCCATCCATCTGTCTGTCTGTCCATCCATCTGTCTGTCCATTTTTTGGTCGGAACAGATGGACAGAAAGAAATATGGACAGACGGACAGATGGACGGATGGACGGACAGAGCTAAAGATGGACCATCCATCCATCTGTGTTTCTGTCTGTCCATCCATCTGTCCATCCATCTGTCTTTCTATCTCTCTGTCCCTCCGTCCATCTGTCCGTCCGTACATTTCTCGGTCGGTCGGTCAGTTCGTACGTATGTACGTCCGTCCCTCTGTGTGTACGTCTGTCCCTTTATCCTTCTCTCTGCCTGACCATCCATCTGTATGTCTGTCCATCCCTCCGTGGATCTGTCTGTCTGTCTGTTCGTCCATCTGTCCGTCTGTCAGTCAGTCCGTCCATCTCTCCGTCCATCTGTCCGTCGGTCCCACCATCGCTCTGATTGTCTGACTGATTGTCTGTCTGTCTATATGTCTGAGATATGGAGGAAGGAAGGAAGGAAGGAAGGAAGGAAGGAAGGAAGGAAGGAAGGAAGGAAGGAAGGAAGGAAGGAAGGAAGGAAGGAAGGAAGGAAGGAAGGAAGGAAGGAAGGAAGGAATTGAGGGAGGGAGGAAGGAAGGAAGGAATCTAAGATACAGCAGTAACTCTGGAAATAACCTTTTCCTTCATTCTAAAACACATTTTAAAGGATCTGTTCAGCCTTTTCTCCCATTCTGAATGTGGATAAATTTGTACATGGTGGTATATTTTTGTAAGAACAACCTGGCATGCGCATTTTCCTCATCTATGATTTTACCTTAAACCAAATCTGGATCCCACCCATTGTTCATTATACATACGCCCTACAGCTTACATGAGAGTCTCTGGCTCTAAAGAGCGGGGGATGTAGATCAGAGACTCCAGTTTTCTTTCCATCAGGTTTATTGCAGTTCAGTCTTTGGGTAGACAAGTTGCAATGAAGACTTCGTCTGAACGTACGCCTTTACCTGATCACTGGGACCAGATGGGAAGATCCTCCATGTCAAGAACTCTATCTGTTTCACTTCCCAAAGTTTTCAATAGTAGTAAAACAAATTTTAAAAATACCTAAGCGGTGTGTGTGTGCCTAGAGAGTTTTATACTGAGGGAAAATGTTTTTTCTAGGTTTAGTGCTGTATCTTAGATTCCGTCCTTCCGTCCTTCCGTCCTTCCTTCCTTCCTTCCTTTCTCCATATCTCAGAGAGATAGACAGACATGCAGTCAGTAAGAGAGACAAACAGAGAGACAGAAAGACAGAGGGTCTGACAGACAGACAGATGGATGGACTGATGGACAGACAGACAAAGACGGACAGAAAGACAGAGATGGACCGATGGACGGACAAACGGACAGACTGACACAGACAGATGGAGAGATAGGCGGACAGAAAGACAGACAGACGGACAGACGGACGGACGGACAGATGGACGGACGGATAGACAAACAGATGGATGGACAGACAGGTAGACAGACTGATGGATGGACAGACAGACGGAGGAAGGACAGACGGAGAGACTGACAGATGGACGGACAGACAGAAAGATGGACAGACGGAAGGAAAGAGAGTCGGACAGATGGAAGGACAGACAGACAGAGCTAGAGATGGACGGATGGACAGACAGACTGACAGACGGATGGATTGACTGAGAGACAGACGGATGGACGGATGGACAGACGGATGGATGGACAGACACACAGTAGTAAAACAAATTTTAAAAATACCTAAGTGGCGGGGGTGTGCATGCAAAGTGGTTGAAAGGCGACTGCGACATGGGTGGCTGACTCAAAACCTGAATATCTTCATTTTATTCTGCAACATTTTGTTGCAGTTCTCTATTGACAGAGACAGACGCATGGACGGATGGACAGATGGACGGACAGATGTATGGATGGATGGACAGACAGACAGATGGACAGATGGATGGACAGACAGACAGATGCAGGGCCAGACACACACATGGACAGACAGACAGAGATGGACGGAATGACAGACGGACAGACAATAGGACGGACAGATGGGCATACAATCGGACAGACATACAGACAGGTGAGCAGAGGTACAGACCTAAAGACAGACGGACGGAAGGATGGATGGAGAGATGGACCGACGGATAGACAGAGCTAAAGATGGATGGAGAGACAGACATTCAGTCAGAGAGACAGACAGAGAGACAGATCGATGGATGAACAGACAGACAGACAGACAGATGGATGGAGGGACAGAGAGATGGATGGATGGATGGAAGGACAGACGCACAGAGAGGCAGAGAGATGGATGGATGGACAGACAGACTAACACATATGGATGGACTGACGGACAGACTGACAGACTGACAGACGGATGGACAGATGGACGGACACACTGAGAAAGAGACATATGGAGGGACTGATGGACAGAGGTACAGACAGATGGAGGGATGGACACATGGACACAGACAGACAGATGGATGGACTGATAGACAGAAGGACGGACCGACAGACAAACATAAGGACGGACTGAAACACAGACAGACAGATGGACGGAGTGACAGATGGACGGACAGACGGAGAGAGCTAAAGTTGGACAGACAGACAGACAGATGGACGGACTGATGGACGGACAGATGGACAGATAGACAGAGGGACAGAACTAAAGATGGACGGATGGACAGACAGACCAACAGATGGACAGAGGGACTGACTGACAGAGAGATGGACAGACGGGCCGAGAGACGGAGAGATGGACGGACAGAGATACACACAGACAGACAGATGGAGGGACGGACGGACTGATGGATAGAAAGATGGATGGACGGCCAGAGGAACAGAACTAAAGATGGATGGAGGGACAGACCGACCGACAGATGGACAAATGGATGGACTGACAGAGAGATGGAGAGACGGACGGACGGAGAGACACACAGACAGACAGATGGAGGGATGGACGGAGAGATGGACGGACATAAAGACAGACAGACAGGGAGACGGATAGACGGATGGACAGAAAGTCAGACGGATGGACGGACAGATGTATGGACGGATGGACATAGCCAAAGATGGACGGACAGACAGATAGACAGACAGACAGACAGATGGACTGATGGACAGACGGAGAGAGCTAAAGATGGACGGATAGACAGACATACAGATGGACATACTGACAGACGTACGTACGTACAGACAAACAGACAGATGGACGGACGCATGGATGGACGGACAGAGAGAGACAGACAGACAGATGGACGGATGGACAGATGGACATAAAGACAGATGAAGATTTCCTCTAAACGTATGCCTTTACCTGATCACTGGGACCAGTTGGGAAGATCTTCCATATCAAGAACTCTATCTGTTTCACTTCCAAAAGTTTTCAATAGTAGTAAAACAAATTTTAAAAATACCTAAGGGGCAGGTTTGTGTGTGCAAAGTGGCTCAATGGGGACAGACATGGGTGGCTGACTCAAAACCTGAATATCCTCATTTTATTCTGATTTAGAAGCGAACACCAAAGGAAACTTCCTTCCTTCCTTCCTTCCTTCCTTCCTTCCTTCCTTCCTTCCTTCCTTCCTTCCTTCCTTCCTTCCTTCCTTCCTTCCTTCCTTCCTTCCTTCCTTCCTTCCTTCCTTCCTTCCTTCCTTCCTTCCTTCCTTCCTTCTCCCATATCTGAGATTGTAAACCACCTGCCTGATTTCATGTCAGTGATCATACAAGAAAAGGAGGCGAGTGCTAGGCTTTGGAGAGCACGCTGATATGTTTCATAGCAGCCTGCTTTATGGATTCTTCCCAAGCTATGAAAAGGAGAAGACACCAAAGAGTATAATTAAGAGCAGACAAAAACGTATTGTGCTGTGCAGCATCTAGAGCGTCTTCCCTCCTCCCCTCACCCCAATCAATGCGAGCCTTATAAACATCACTTTTACAATATATCGTTCTATAAAAAGTTTTCTGTGCTAAAATCCATCATTGCCTTGTAACTCACCCATAATGGGAGCGGGGTATCCTTGGAGTATTTGTAATCAAGCCGACTGAGTTATCAGGCTGCTGTGCATAAACGTGAATATGCATGAGCTAGTTTTATAAGGCTGCAGATGTTTCTCCTGCAGATCTGGGCCTCTTTTGCTCTCCAGCCTTTTCGAAGACATCCTGTACAGCAGTCAAATAATCCGAGGATTTAGATGTCCCCATGCAGCCGTTTAGTTGATGGATTGTAATGACTCAGTGGTTCCTTTGGAGTCATTATAGTTGATCAGGTCAAATACCAGCTTTTCAAATAGTCTCTAAACACAAAGGCCAGAATCCAATGCTCAGGTACACTTAAAAAACAACAACACCCCTATCAAATCCAGCATGCCCAGTTATGGCCAAAGTCTGTCTGATTTCAACTGGATTTAAGAGTGTTCAACAGCACAATCCTATATATGTGTACTCAGAAGTAAGTAAAAATTCCTCTGAGCTCAGTCATGGTTACACCCAGGGGAGGAGGTGGAAAACTTCATCCTGAATCTCCCAAACAGAAGCTGTACACCCTGATCCAGGAAGAAAGAGCTCTGGTTCCCACCTGGACGAGCGGAGTCTCATGACAGTTACACATGCACTGGTAACATCTCGTATAGATTACTGCAATGCGCTCTACGTGGGGCTGCCTTTGAAGACGGTCCGGCGACTGCAACTGGTCCAGAATCGAGCTGCGCGGCTGGTGAGTGGTGGGGCCGCTAGGGGACATATCAAGCCGATTCTGATTAAATTACATTGGTTACCAGTTGCTGCCCGGGCCCAATTCAAAGTGCTTGTTTTGACATATAAAGCCCTAAACGGCTTGGGCCCTGGATACCTGAAGGACCGCCTCCTTCCATATGAGCCTACCTGGCAGTTAAGATCTAGCCAGGGGGCCCTTTTGAAAGAGCCGTCCCTCAAGGAGGTAAGAGGGATGGCTTGTAGACAAAGGGCCTTTTCGGCAGCTGCCCCCAGACTATGGAATGCCCTCCCGACTGAGATTCGTCTGGTGCCGACGCTGATGACATTTCGGTGCCAGGTCAAAACCTTCCTGTTCCAGAAGGCTTTTAATTGAAATAATATCAACTGTGGGTCCTGATGGCAATTTTTAGAGTATCTATTTTAATTGTATTTTAATTGTTTTATCTTTTTATTGTATTTTAATTGTTGTAAGCCGCCCAGAGACCTTTGGGTAGAGTGGGCAGCATATAAGTTAAATAAATAAATAAAATAAGTGTTACTATTACTTATTGCTATTGCTATTGTTTGTTGCTTTTCTATCGAAAACTTGTATCTAACCATCTTATGGAAACAAATCTCTGTGTTCATCCTGCTGCACTGAAATGATGATACATCATCTTTTTTATGTCTGTAGAGATACATATTGCTGTAATATTACATGTGTTACACACATGGCGGGTTGAATGTGACAAGAGGTGAACTGGACTTGAAGGGTTTGCTTAGCACTGGGATTTTTTAAAATTCGGTTTTAAATTACATCCTGCCTCCTTGCTCTGAAATGCAAAGGAGCTTAATGAGATTTAAATACAGATTTATTTATTTCTTTTAAAAAAAAGACTGATAAAAACACTTAAAAGGTTATCATTGTTTGATTGCACTTAAACAGTAACATGAAAACACTAAAGAATTGATAACCGTTCAAAAGACATCCAATCAGAGAAAAGGAAGAGAAGTTAAAAGAATACAGCAAAACATAAAGAGAAGCCTTGTACTTAGAACAGCAATTCAGTTACTCAAACACTGACTGAAAAGAAGAGGAAGAGGAGGAAATTGGCTAGCTGACACAAAGGAGAGGGCCAGTTTAGATTCTGGGGAAGGAGGTCCAAAGCTTAGAAGCAACCAGTCGAAAGGCCTTCTCTTATGTCACCATCAGGCTCACCCGTGATGGTGGTGGAAAGAAGAAACATCTCAATGATTTCTTGGTGTGGGCAGGTCTGGAGGAGATAATTACTGTCTTTCAGAGAACCTGCATCCAAACCATGTAGGGCTTTATAGGTAATAACACACACATTGAATTGTGCTCCCAAACAGACTGGTAATGTGTGGAGCCATTATACAGAGGAAGCGTCTGAAGCTAAGTTCCACTGAAATCACAGTTCAGAAGAAGACTGTTCTCCTCTATGGAATGAGTGCTCCTTCAGATGTTGTTGGACGGCAGTCCTTATCAGTCTGAGTAGATACAGCCAATGGAGAAGGATGATGGGTACTGCACACGTTCCTCAATCCTAGTCTAGGATACAGGGAGGATTCCAGACCCAAACCTTCTTCCACTGCATCAGATAGAATGAGTGGGATTTCAGTTGACTCTCATGACAATAATTTAAGTTCCATTGATTTCTGGGGTTACAAACCAGTTTGGATCTAGCTCATAGTTTTAAAGTATTGCATTTAGAAACCTAGTACTGTTCTCTTATCCATTATATTTATTTAAATTGTTGTATGCCCCGCCTCCATATGAAAGAACTGGACTCAGTTGTAAAATAAAATAAAATAAAAGGACAATTTTTTAAAAGTTTAAATAAGATTTAAACTTAAAAATAAACAAGTCCTCTCAAAAACATGTCTTAATTATCATTAAAATAGAAGTGCTGGAAGATATTACGGATATTGTTTAAAAATATTCAACATGACTTATTTGTACAGAATTTAATTTTGTCTATAATTTGTTTCACTGCTTCCTGCAACCCAGTACACAGTCCTGTTATACTGAGATCCTGCCCTTCCCAGCAGAAAAAAGTGGGGATCACATGTCACTTTATTGCCTTTGATGTACGGATCGACATTGTAAACAGTGTCAACACCAAATGTGGGCCTGGATTAAGGCTGCCCCTATGTGGGCCTTGAAACCTGATCCTGGGCTATTCAAAGCTGCCTGGCAGAAAATGGGAAGGATGAGGAAATCTGTCAGTTTTGCTTTCTCTTGTGTTGGAATGTGCAAAACCTCAGGTTCGTTCTACTGCAAAGGCAAAGTTTGTGAATGTTGAGAATTTCTCCAAAAATGAATGCAAAGAAAATTCTTCTGTGCTGGAACCAACCAAATTCAACAGGTAAAGCTATTCCCCATACAGAAAGGGCTGTGCTAGGCCTGCCTGCTATGAAGGTGGCATAACCAGGGAACCTGGCCAAAAAAAGAAGAGGTGCTAACGATTCAGCACAAATAGGTTTGAATGCACAGGGACTCAAAACCAGACTATGAAGCACAAAAGTACCCGATGTGTAGCCTGCATAATTAACTTGTAAACCACCCAGAGAGTGCTTGAAGCGCTATGGGGCAGTATAGAAGCAGCACGCTTTTTGCTTCCCCCCCCCCAAAGTTCTGAACCTAGAAAGATGAATCTGTGACTCCCCCCAACACACACACATTAGAAGCCTCCAACTCCTTCCATCCTGATTATGACAAAATGTGTGCATTTTGTAAATCCTTGAAATTGAATTCTCATCTGTGTGGAAGGAGAGGTCAGGCTCTCATGGGTGCCACCTCTGGGATGGAAGAGGGCACCTCTAGCAAGCAGCATTTAAAGGCACAGGAGCCATCCCAGAGGCAGAAGCTGGTCATTGTAACCTAGCTATATATTCTTCTCAGCGGGCACTTAAGAACATCAGAAGAGCCATCTGCTGGATCAGGCCAGGGGCTCATCTAGTCCAGCTTCCTGTATCTCACAGTGGCCCCACCAGATGCCTCTGGGAGCACACGAGACAACTAGATCCATGTCTCCTTTAGAGTTCTTTATAGTTAGTTTGTTCTTTTTAGTTCTTCGTTGTTCTATATTTGTTCTATATTGTTCTTTACAGTTAGCTATTTGTCCGTAACTTCCCAGTTTAAGGCACAGAGTAATTCACAGCCTTTGGGTCGCAAGAGGCAGGGTGTAAAAATCCCAAACCTTGCTACAGAGACAGTAGAGGCCCCGCCTCACAGGAAGAACTGATCATCTCTCCCTGATATGTCACAACCATTTCTGGACAATTTCTCTGCACCATCCATGAAGGGCGTGCGCTTAGAGCCTGACGAAGTGGGTTTCAGCCACAAAAGCTTGCTGGTTATTTTATTTTTTAGTGATCCAATAAAAGGCATCACCTACTCCGGCAAATGGCAAGTGGTTATTTAGAATCTTCTTTG
The DNA here is from genome assembly GCA_037013535.1 of Intellagama lesueurii. NCBI lineage: Eukaryota > Metazoa > Chordata > Lepidosauria > Squamata > Agamidae > Intellagama > Intellagama lesueurii. The sequence goes on along the minus strand of JBAJHW010000001.1, from coordinate 213,746,819 downwards.
TATTGTAGATTGAAATTTAAAGAAGTTCAACAATAATTATCAATGATGATCCACATTAATGTTGAGCTAGCACCACAAAGGCTGAAGTGGAGTGAGCTGTAGTGGTAAAGTGTAGAAGGTTATTGTGATCCTGCCTAAACACACTTTTCACTCACACACATTCCCCTCTCACCCTCGAGCATCAGTACCTATTACCCAGTGTATCAGGATCCATGCAGAGGTACTTCACAGTAATTTCCACTGAACTCTGTAGTACGTATATTTACCTCTGGCTGTAGGTTCAACTTCTAAAACGTACTGAACTTTGACCCAGCATCTTCAGCCAACTGAAATATATAACTTTTTAGCTTTTAATTAGAAATGCAAACCACCTTATAAAAAGTGGACAGAATCCTAGGGGAGATTTATGTTGGTATAAGTGTAACTGTGTAAACTATGATGGCAAATGACTGCTAATTAATGAGTTGCTTCTCACATTCCTACTCATATGCCAGTCACAGAAGTTGGGGCACGATCAGGAATGTAAATGGGAATCCATTAATTAGTGGACATTCACTATTGTGATTTACACAATTACTCTTAATAACTGTGTGTCGTCAAGTTGATTATGACTTACAGTGACCCTTTCCATGGTTTTCTAATTAGTAAGTACTCAGAAGAGGTTTCCCATTCCTTTCCTGGGACGGTGCAGCTGGCCCAAGGCCACACAGGCTGGCTCTTCTCCCAGGAGGCACTGTGAGGAATTGAACTCCCAACCTCTGGCTCCACAGTCAGAGACCTAAACCATTGAGCTATCCAGCCAGCTTTACAATTCTTGCAATTACAGTTATGCCTGCATAAATTGGCAATAGGATTCTGTCTAATGTGATCATTTAAACTACTAGAGGGAACAAGGAACCCATTCAAAGGAAACGAAAGAAGCATCCATCTACTGCTTCATTGTTTTCTTAATTCTCCGACTTCCTCTACATTAATTTGTCAACAGGCAGTGTGGTGTAATGATAAGAGTGTTAAACGAGAATCTGGGAGACAAGGGTTCAACTCCCCATTCAATCACGGAAATTGTACTGGGTGACTTTGGGCCAGTCACACCGTCTCAGCTTGACCTACCTTGCCTGTTGGGGAGATAAGGGGGAGTGGAGGAGACCCATATAAGCTGCCTTGAGCTCTAGGGAGGAAATAAGTAACTATATAACAAAGACAGATTGAAAGTCTCTTATTATCACAAGGCCCAGAAGCTGCATTTCCCTGCATCCTTCCTGGTACATTCAATCTGACATGTGCAGATTGGCCCAGTGTGGTACAGAGGTCACATTACAGGACTGGGATTTGGGGAATCCAGATTCCAGCCTCCACTGAGCCATGAAACACAGTAGCTAACTTTGGGCCAGTCTTGTTCTGTCAGGCTGGTCTACCTCACAAGGTTGTTGTGAATATGAAGTGAGGAGGAGGAGAACCGTATACACTGCCTTGAGCTGTTTGGAGGAAAGATGAGACCTAAATGTGACTAATAATGCAAAGGAAGAGAGGGAGGGAGGGGGGAGGAGAGAGAGAGAGAGAGAGAGAGAGAGAGAGAAAGAAAGAAAGAAAGAAAGAAAGAAAGAAAGAAAGAAATGCTGCTTGTTGTAAGGACAACTCTGGGCTGATTTGAAGGACACCAGGACACATAGGTAATAAATAAATTTGAAAAACAGTCTTTGCAATGGACCAGTAAGGCTGATCTGAAACTAAGGCCAACCCAACAGCGAATCTGTAAAATTCATCCCCCCAACATGGATAGGGATAAAAGAAGCACGAATGTGGGAAATACAGCTGAGGATTTCTTTTACAAGACTTTGGAAAACAGGCAGGACTCGGTTTGAACTTATTGTTTCTTTCCACACAGATGACCAGTCTGGCCATCACCTGAAAAGGAAGACATGTGAGAGACCCTGCTGTCTTATGCATGTATTACTCCCCACATTATTCTGTTGCAGCAAAAGTTGCTAAAATTCTTGTGGCACCTGCATGATTACTAGCAGAGGATTCGTAGTAAAATCTTCAGACACTCCTCGTGATTGTTTCCATAGTCTGGCCTTCAGGAGAATCCAAAAACTCAGACAGCTGCACTGATCCACATCAACAAAGCAGTTAAAACAGGTTTCAGCTCCACTTGAAGCAGGTCTTTTCTAAAGCTAATGGTTCTTAACTGCTCCTTCAGGACCAACCCACCTTCAAATACTTTGCATTACAGCTTGGCCATATAAGTATATCCTTGCTGGGAAAATCCATTTTAATTCCATCTACTGTGAGGGTTACAGTTAAGCCCAGAGAAGACAGGGAAACTTGAGAAGGGTGGTAAATGAAATTAACGTCTCTGCTAATCATTATATCCCAGTGCTTCAGCTCTGCATACACTTGATTCACCACCCAACTATTTCTTATTCCATTAAGAAAAAGTTAGTGTTTTAAGGTCCTCCAAGACTATTATTTTTCAACCTCCTGTAGAGATATTGCCCAAGTTTCAACCCTTGGACTTTAACACCTTCATCCCAAACACACTCCATATTGATGTAGCATAGAAAATTATCTTTATAGAAGCATGTTCAGTGCTTTTTCTCTTCCTGAATAGTCCTGGTACAAGTCAAGGTCAGCAAAGTGTAACAGCTAGTTATGCAATCCGATAGAGATAAATCACTGGGACACAATGGAAAGGGGAGCCGTGGAGGAAATGGCTTATGAGAGTATATGTGTGGATCTGGTATGTGCATGCGCATGGGGGAGGGGGTAGAGAGGAAAAGCCCCTGCAATAATCAGAAGATTCTCCCTTTTCTGACAAGGCCCGTCAAGTTGTTAGAATTACGATCCTGCTGGAAACTGTACAGTTCATTCTTACAACTGTTTTTTCACCTGTTTCCTTTGCTTCTTCTTAGTTCATGTTTAAAAAGAATAAAGGCTTCACACCATACAAAGTTTTGCTGGAGTTCTTGATGACTCACATGTTCTGCGCTTCTGCCCTCAGTGTCCAGGTTTCAGAGATTTTCTCTCACTATGCGTAGGTTTCAAAATGCCAAGAAACAAGGGTCGAAACTACACACTCGGGGGAAAACTGGGTGGAGTGCACAGCGACTCCTCTCAAGGCATATGACATCCAGCCTGACAGTGATTTAAAAAATGGCCTCCAGTCTGTACTTTCCTGCTCTGGATTTTACATGTAACCCTCAAAATATGAGAAGAAAGACCTCCAGATCAGGGCAAAGGAGGGTGGAAGGTAGAGGGCAGAGAGATGGTGGTAGGCACAGAAAAGAGGTACAGAACGGAATACTACGCATTAAAACAGGGCATGCATTGCAAGCAGGTTTGTGCCTGTTTGCAGGTAACCTGCATAAACACCTTCATTCTGGATTATTGCGAAGGTGTCATTCCAGCCAAGATGGTAGAGAACAGAGCAGGTGTGCATTACACAGAGAAAGAAAACAGGTGTGTTGTGTCCTTCTCCAAGTATTTTTTTTCATGCCGGTTGCCAAATGAGACACTCAGCTTAACTTAAGCACTAGACCTTAAACCAGGCCATTTTCTTATCTTCAGTCAAAGTTCCATCCATACAGAGACCTTTCCTCAGATCTCCATTTGGAATGGATAAATGATCACGAGTGTCATCTAGGGCGTGAACTCCGGAAGGTGCCCAGGGATTTCTCTCCACCCCATATCAACTTGGAGCCAAACAAACTCGCTCTGAGGCTTCTGCATGCTCCATGCTGGCCACGGATGTCCATCACAAGGCAGACTAAGTGACCAAAGAAGGCCACACTTCCAGACCAGGAATACAAGCTGATCCACGTCACCCAGACTTCCATTGTTGGGTTCACTTACTAATGTCACCTTCTATTTCCTGTTGTTTTGGCCAGCTCGGAAGGTAGGCTGATTCTTTTCTGTTCTTTTCTCTTTTTTTAGAGTTATAAATATAAATACACAGTGACACCATTCAAGGTAGAATAGTAAGAGTCCAGCTCACAACTGATGAAAGCAAAGGAAGTTGACTCTTAATATAGCCGCTTACGTCTGAAATGGGGCATGGAAAGGTCATTTACCAGAGGTGGCCTCCGCGCTACCTCTTGACATCAGGTGATGAGCAAAGGCTAGTCGTGGTGAAATACCTGAGCCATGGGGGGGGGGGGGGAAGGAAAGGAGGGCTTGGCATCAGAACTGGATTTTTATCTCCAAGGAAGCATTATCTGCTATTTGCAATGGAAGGTCAGGCCCTCGGGGTTTGCTTGAAGACACACGTTGTGAAGCAACTTGTACGGGGAGCAGTTTTTCCTGGAGGAGGGAAAAAGCGCCGCAAAGAGGAATAAACGTGAAGAGAAAGCGCCACCTGCTGGTCACAACGTGTGACGCGTGATTCAACCGAAGTTCTCTGGCAGGAGCGCCCTGGCATCTCACCGAGTCTCTTAACCAAAGCCCCAGAGAAGTTGTCAGCTCCCGACCCCGTTCCTCCGAGCCGGCTGAGGGGAGCGTTGGCTTCCTCCTGGCACGGTGCTGTCTCTTCCCTTGGGTAATTTATTCCAAGCGTTACGTCTCAGCAGCACTAAGAAGGACCCCCGAAGCATCTTCCGGACTCCCCCGACCTGCTTTTCCCTCCCTCCCCTTCCCTCTCCGCCTTAGTGCCAAGCCGGATCTCAAAGTCTGACTTTTCTGATTAACTTGGTGAGGGTGGGGCTGGGGGAGGGGAGAGGGATCTAGAAGCAACTTTTTCAGATCACCTTTCTCACGGCTGAACCCCCTTCTCCCTCTTTTTCTCTTTCTCAGAGTTAAGAGAGGAAATGTTCCCCTCATGCTGTTGGGTTTCATGGGGATGGTGCCTCACAGCCCAGCGTCGCCCAGCCTTCCTCAAGCTGGGGCCCGGCAAAAGCTGCTTTCTCCACTGCTCCTGGATTCTATTGAGAGGGCTCCTGGAAGTCTTGGTTTTTCAAAAAGTAACTTTTAGAAGCTCCGAGATTGTCGCAGCAGTTTGACTAGCTCTGTCTTGCACCCAACAGCACCTCCGTTTCAGCTGTCTTCCCCTTCTCCTCTCCATTCAGAATATAAAGGGTGTTATACTGTCCGGGAGGCAGTGGAAGACAGGAGGGCCTGGCGTGCTCTGGTCCATGGGGTCACGAAGAGTGGAACACGACTTAACGACTAAACAACAACAACAATATTTATTTATTTATTTATTTATTGCATTTATACCCCGCCCATCTAGTCAATTGACTACTCTGGGCAGCTTCCAACATGTATAATAAAACATTATAAAAATAACAACGTTATAAACAATACTGTCCTTGCAGGCACACTTATTTGCTCCCTGGGGGCCCCAGCATCTCTTTACTCTCTGGAGAATGTACCATCATCACCATCATCATCTTAGAACTTCAGAGCTGGAAGGGACCCTATGGATCGCGGAGTCCAGCCTCTATCAAAGAGACACCGTGGGGAATCGAACTCCCAACCACCTAAGCCACTGAGTTATTGATGGTCATGAGACCATTCCACTAGCATCAATTACTACTGATGAAACATCAGCCAAGCTTCCCAGAATATTAACTGATATGTTTGTTTGCTTTTAAAGAGAATAAAAAATGCACAATTTGACACATTTTTTTTAAAAAAGTTGGCCAGAAAATTTCTCATTTCATACCATTATTTGCTTCTGTGAGAATTATTGCATCAGCCAAATGTTACAGCAGAAAAGATAAATTATAACTATTGTTAATAGAATGATGGGCTACATGAGTAATTGTCAAGCTGCCTGTGAGTCACAGAGGTCTAATAAAGCAATGGCTTTGTGGCTTGGAGCTATTCCATGGGACTCAATGACTTGGCCAAATCCATCTCAGGTCAACAGTATGCTTGCAAGGCAAAGGAAAGGCTGCAAGTCTAAAATGTCTGTGAACTTCCTGAATGTCATCTGTTTGCTGGAGATACCTATCGAGATACTGAAATAGTTTCTCATTTATAGAGCAGAAACATACAGCAGCTTGTGTTTTTTTTTTTTTTAAAGGAACAAACAAATCTTCTGTAAACCTATCAACTGATGTAATGTGTACTATGTTGAAAATCAGCACTGGCTTGAACAAATACACTGGTCACCTATTAACCTGACGCACCATCAAAATATAGGTGGCTAGGAAAAAAAAACGTGAAAGGCGAAATGTAATTGAAAGCTGGCTGTGTGTTATTATGTTGGCATCAGAACAGAAAAGAAGAAAGAAAACCCAGGCTGAAATATTGTACCATGTTACTCGTGCAAGAGGGGAAGAGTCGACCTCTCTTTTTCTGTTGTATCCCAGACTTCAGCTCCATCAACTTCCATGACTGCCAGGGTTGTGTTTTTTTTTTTTTTAAAGCAGTTTTCCCAACTGCACCAGTGCCCAGTCAGATGAAAGTCAAACATAGAGTGGCTGTATGATTGCAGTGGTTCCCAACCTTGGATCCTTAGGTGTTCTTGGACTACAACTCCCTGAAATCTTGGCTGGCACAGCTAGTGGTGAAGGCTTCTGGGAGTTTTAGTCCAAGAACATGTGGGGAGCCAAGGCTGGGGACCACTGCTGTAATGTCTGCTGAGCACAGCTGAAGCTTCTGCTCCCACCTCTCCAGCTTTTCCCTTGATTGCCTGTGAAGCAGACAATCTGGCTGGTGGCTTAAACGGGTCATTTTCCACTGAGGTCAACAAGGGTCTGCTGAATTTTAATACCAACAAAAGCGAGGACGAGCCAGTTCCAGCCCAAAAGAAGTTGTTTGTTTGGGCCATTCGATTTAAGTATGGAAGCAAAAGACTTCCTAACCCTTATAGAAAACAGCCAAAATCATATTCACTACACTCTAGAGTAGTAAATCACACTAGAGTTGAATCGATGGGGATCTGGTGAGTCAGCTCTTCCATAAATTCCATTGATTCAAATGAGCTTACTCTCACTGCAAGTTAATTTAATTAGAATAGGTCCATCTGTATGGAGGAGTTGACTCATGAAATCCCCATTGATACAACAGGCCTACTCTAGTGTGATTACTACATTAAGCAACAGGTTGTTGCACTTCCTGTCCTTTAGACTCTTAATAAACAGATTTGGATAAGCTATTTTTTCTTTCTTTCTCCATCAACACATCTCTCGGTTTCCAACTGCACATTTTTTTTCTCCAACTGCACATTTTTTTTCTCCAACTGCACATTTTGTAGCACTGCTCCGATGACTGAGAAAGGCCAATGTCTGCACCAGGGTGACTTCTCTAGTGGCACAGGGTCTCTGCATGATTTGGAATCCTGGGAGATCACGGTTCTAAATGCCGTGTGAAGTCTTCCTTATGGTGGAGAAGGATGGGAGGTGTAACCTGACTCGGCTCATAGACACCTAGCTGGGAAGGCATTGGACTGGGAGGATTTATTGATACTAGGAAAGGGAAATGGTATTCCTGATCCTTTCCTCTTTCCTGTCATCTTTCAGTACAAAATATGGAGGAACGTTTTTGAACAACATAACAACATTCCCCACCACACTAGAATTCTCCATGGGCCCAAGTGGTTCATTGCTCCACCACCACCATCAGCAGCAGCATCGCCACCAGCACCATCATTCATCACTGCTGCACTGCCATGTATCTCGACTGTCTACAAGCTGAACTTGCTTTTGGACCAGTGTCTTTTCTGAATGGACTGTCATGATATTACACCAGTGTGGACAATCTCCAGAGGTCTGGGGCCTCTTTTCTGGAGAGCCGCACCCGTTTCTATGACCTCCGTCCTCCACATAATTTATTCTTACAAAAACTGGGGCTTTTGGCTGAAAAGCCCCCTTGCACCCTCTAGGGAACTAACCTTTTTAAAAACAATAATTTTGAGACATGGAGAATCATGGATGCTACAAGATCCTCAAGCTATAGCAACATTTCTCCATAAAGGGCACAAGGGGACATTTCCAGCCCCCTTTTCTCCTTTGCATTTTTTTAAAAAATGGTGTTTTTTCCCAAGTGTGTGGTTTCTGGGACCCTGAGAGGTGTGTGTGTGGCAGAATTCTTGGCCCCAGGAGCTGCACGCAGCATGCAAGCCACATGTTATCCCTGCTTGTATTATGGACGAGGACGCCACAAAGACCATTGCCGCTCATCCGCAAATAAGGATAAAGCTCAAATATGTACTTTGATGTCTGCCAGCACTGGCAGCTATCTAGCAGTGCGGTAAAAACTAGCCAATTACATCACAATAAAAGAAACTGAAACTATCTGGAAACTTGATAAATATTTTCAAGTACTGTTTTCCCCAGCTTTCTGGGTTGAAGATTTTAAAAATCTTGATGGTATTGTTGCAAAATGGACTAAATGGTCTAGTTTCTTGGGGTTTAAGAAGCAAAGAAAAAAGAAAAAAGGAGCACCACACATTTAAGCGTTCCATACCCTGCAAAGGTATGTTTGCAACCATCATGACAACCTGTGGATAGCATCCCACATCAAGGTTCCTCATAAGTCCGATACAACATCTAGACACTGTTCTTTAAAAAGGGGGGAAATGCCTCCTTTCCATTTTTTCTTGGAAAACCTCAGTCCGTAATCTGAGCCCCTACTTTGGAGACCTGTCGACAGCAGAGTTCATGATGACCTCCTAGCTCCCACCCCCTTTGTATAGCTGCCCCTACGACCAGACAACGCTGCCAAAATATGCCAAATGCAGCCATATCCTTTTGGAACATGACACGCTGAGTGTACTCCTCACAGCAACAGAAGGGGCGATTTTTTTTATTTTATTTTTGCTACACCTGCTGCTTCTGACTCCAGATATTCCCGTGTTCTCCTGAACAACTGAGGGGGCATTTCTATGGAGTTGTGGATTGGATACCAAATAGCAAATGGTTAATAAAGAATCCTGCTCATGCTTAAGGGATGGCAGTAGTCATTGCGGTTAACCATCAGTTTATAGTTGTTCACCCTGTGTCAGGAAGTGCAGTGAAATGCACCACAACAGCAGTGGGGGGGGGGGGGACATCAAACTTTGCTTCACAGATTCCATGTTTCCAAGAGGGCTCTGCCATTTATGAAGTTCAAAGGGTCATGTTGTGTTCCAAGTGCCAAACTCTTCAATTTAGGAGTTTTGTTTTTATTAAATTTATGAGATTTTTACTCTCCTAAAGCCCTGGGGGTAGGGGTACATTTCTGTTTCTATGAGATAGCTTGAATACCTTCTGAGAGACTGGGGACCAATTTTTCACACACAGGATCCACAGTGGGCCAACACTAGCACCAAAAATGAGCAAGAATTATGAAAAATTAAAACCAAATGTCACTAGAAATCTGCTACCACATTCAGTTTTACAGGTCTGGAGTTTGGGTGCATAGCACTGGGGGCCTGGGCCTCATTTTATTGCAAAAGAAATAATAATAATAATAATAATAATAATAATAATAATAATAATAATAATAATAATAATAATAATAATAATACCAAAAACTCACAGTTCCTGGGGGCTGCAAAGGGTGGGAATAACTTTTTTTTAAATTGCAGATTTTCCTGGGCCAGCAAAAACAGCCTTGGAGAGCCCTGTGGTGCAGTGGTAAAACTGCAGTACTGCAGTCAAACTTCTGCTCACAACTTGAGCTCATTTCCAACGGATTTGGGTAGCCATCTCAAGGTTGACTCAGTAAAATAAGTACCCAGCTAACCTTTTTTTGGGTGTTGTTTGCATAATTATGTTGTAATCCATCCACAGAGTCCTTTAGCACAATGGGGGGGGGGAGGGGGGCTAAAAGTATACAAGTCAAAACAACAACAACACACAAAGCCTTTGGTCTTCATCTTCTCCACCGGTGTATTAGGGTGACTGAGAACAGAAAAGGACGCATGCCCATAAGGTACTGGGGCCGAAGCACCCAACTCATAGCACTTTAAAGTTACTAGCTACAGATCATCTCTACAAAAAGCTTAAGCCAATACTGGCTGTTTCCAGTCCATGAGAGAAAGGTTTGTGAAGAGTGATTTTAAAATATACATATATATTATTTTCATACTTGACACATGACTCACTTCTCTAACATCACCACAGATGCCATGTACTGCGGCCCCAACTGCATCTGCAAATGTTTGCAAGTGACATGCACTCTGACCTCGGCAGGTGGCCAGATCTAGCAGCAGCATCCAAGTGGGAAACCATGACATGAACATCTTCTCTGTTCATAGAAAAACAATCTTTACAACATGTGCTGTGGAGGCAAGGGTTGCTCTTAGCACTTTGAGTGAACTATGCCAGTGGTCTCCTTCAAAAGTCTCAAGTATGTCTGAGATTTGTTGGCTGGCTTCAACAGTGAGATATCAATGTGAGAGATGAACTTGCCCTGGGCGGCACAGCTTGTGGGATATGTTGCCTCCGCTTGGCTCCAATGTTTTGTACCATATGAGCATTCCAACAGATGATCAATTAGTATACTTCAAAGGAAGATGCCCAAAGGGATATTTTACGCTACCAAAACCCGCAGAGGATAACATAACAGTTTGGTTGTGTTTTGATTCAGTGGCTAAAATCCTGCTGCTTAGCATACTAAGTCATACTAGAGTAGGCTCATTGAATCAGTGGGGAATTTGGTGAGTCAACTCCTTTGCAAGTTCCACTGACTCAAATGGGCGTACTCTAGTGTGACTCACTACGTTACGCAACAGGATTTCAGCCAATATGCCTCATGGTTACTATACAGACAAACGTGTGTGACAAAAGATGCCTGAGCAGCTCAAAATCAATGACAGAAAGTGGCTAAGAATCTCACTACCATTCCTACTTGTCAAAAACCAACTCTAACAATTGCTTTATGTTTGGGTGAGAAGTGGTTAACTGATGAAAGGAGCCAGCTTCTGGGATTTTCCCTTGCTTGGTGCCAGTTTGTGAATGGTCGTGAGCCGAAGAGAGTATCCTGTAGACCATCTTGACCGCTGCCATGGGTGTCATCAACGTTCAGGCTGCCCTTTGCTATGTAAAGCTTGGCATCCTTGCTCCTGCTGGCAATGCAGGTACGACAGTGTGCAACAATACTGGGCCATTTCCTGGCTTTTTGAATCACGGGTACAGTACAGAAGCACAATATCCCACATTCATAAACCAGAGGATTTTTTTTTCAGAATTGAATGTCCTGGCTTTTTGAAACAGAAGCTTGAGTATATATACATTGCACACAAATTCCAACAGAAACTTCCCTCATGTAGAATTACCCAGTGCTAGAAAATCCCAGAATATGAATACATGACCTGTAATAAATATGATTGTTGGGAGAGGACAGAAGCACGAACTGCTGGGATGTGGCTGTAGTCCCTCTGTGTCAAAATATTCTGAAGGGCTGATTTTGGACTTAATGAAATGGTGAAGCAAATACTGGAAGATGTGCAACACATACAATACAAACATATACACACCTTTTAACCTTTCAGGTAAACTAATTTTGCCATGCCTGCTCTGCAGAATGCAGACTAGAAAGCTCTCTTCCAGTCTCCAAACCCTTTCCCATGGATTAGGCAACCTGAGGAAGAAAAGCTATATTGGACCAAAAGCCCTACAGACATGTAGTGTGCGTGTTTTCCAAAAGAGGTCTGCTCAACTTTTGAAATTAAAAAAAAAAATGGAGAGAGCTATGAGTTAGCAAAGATTGTCACTTGAAACCAAGGTCAAAATCATCCATACTATGTGAAAGAAAGACAGGGAAGAAAGGCAGGGACAAAAATCAACTCATTTGAAATGTGGTGTTGGAGAAGAGCCTTATTGATGCTACAGACAGCCAGAAAGACAGAAAAGTGGGTACTGAATGAAGTCAAGCCAGAACTCCCACCAGAGCAAAAATTAGCAAATTAAGGCTATCCTACCTTCAATATATAATGAGGAACTGACCATAAAAGAAAATATTGCTGGAAAAAGTGGTGGTGGAGGAGACATTGGGAAAAGAGGAAACTGACATGAGATGGGTTGACTCAGAAAAGGAAGCCACAGCTGTTAGTTTGCAAGTCCTGAACAGAACTTACTAGAAAAGACAATATTGCTAGGAAGGAGGGGCACTAGGAAGAAAGAACAACCTAACATGAGATGCTGCTTGTTTGCAAGATCTGAGCAGAACTGTTTAATGATAGGTCATTTGGGGGGTCATTTAGTCATCACACATCAGAAGTGACTTGATAGAACGTAACTTCTATGGAGTTTTTTTTCTTAATTACCCGACAATTCTACAGTGACAAGACGAGTAGAATGGTTGAAACTATGCAAGCATACAGTCACCAAAGCTCTGATAACATCAAGAGCATACCCAGTCACAAACCAAAAAAACAATAATTTCACAACTTAAGATTTGTGTCAGGAGCCTGATCTCAGGAATCCTGAAACAAGGTTTACTGAAAGCTCTCAAGGTTGGGTGCTCTGTGTTTTTGTAATGCAGGGATACTCTGAATATGTCTTACATAACCATATGCTAATGCCCTGGAGATACATGGCAAAATATCCCTTTCTGGAGGACTGACACTCCATTTAAAGCAAGCCTGGTTTTTTGACTCTTCAAAGACAATCTGTCTCTTGACTATTTCTGTGACCTTATATTGCCCTCCAAACATTTCCTTTCCAAGCTCATGAAGTTGCAACATTGTATCTACTTTGGAACATTCTTACTGATAAGCTTGTTCCATGCATGCTCGCTTTATAAGAAAGTCACTGTTTTAGCCTTTTGAAATGCTTTTTTGAAGATCAGTATTTCAGCCCCTGCAGCCTGGATTCCTTTCAAATTAAAAAAAAAAATCCTTCCTACCCTTCTCTTTCAAGATAAGCAAGAGTGGTCTTTTCAATTTATTTGTTTTGTTTTAAATCTGGGGACGTTTAAATGTTTCTTGTTACTGCATGCAGAAGGAAGGTTAAAAACAGTTTTACTTTTTTAAAAATAACTATAAAACTCTTTGCCCACACTTACCCATATTTGGCACTGAGGAAGAGGAGACTGTCTGCTACATCTATGCTAAATTTGGTGCCAATATTTTAGAACTGCCTTGTAGAATGTTGATTTGCTCTGCCAGCACAATAACTTCACTGCACTCTTGTGCAGAAAGAATACTGTTGATCCCAATGAAATTGGTGCAACTATCATTTTTTTCAATGGCGAATAGAAAGTCTTCATTAAAGGCAAGTTTGTTTTTCAAATTTGCACATGGTATCATGCTTCATAAATTCAATCACACATTTTATCTGCTTGGCTTTGTGCACAGGATGGCTCCTTTGGCCCTGATACTGGACTGGTACAGTCCTTCCGCCCCTCCCCATGACCACATGGTAATTGGCTGGGAGACTCCAGGACCTGACATGCAAAAAAAGTAACACTCAGCAAAAGTAGTTTATGTATGTTGAACTATATTTCTTGACACTATTGCAGCTTTGTACAGCTTCATGCAAAGCTGTCAGTGTGGCACCACTGGTGCTGCGCTGGCCCATCTCCCACCCACTCCCAGCTGGCCAGGCCACTCAGTGGACTTTGTGCACCGCTGGGGTCCTTCTCCAGTGGCACTCCAATCTGGGCAGGAGCTCAGCTGGCCCTTTCCCGCTTCTGTCAGCAGTCGGCCACTCATTGGGTGCATGGCAAGAAACCCTGTCCCACCTCCTCGTCAGAGTGGTCAGGAGTGGAGGAGGCAGGGAAGGGCCAGCCGAGCTCCAGTCTAGATTGGAGTGTGCATTAAAAAATGACACTCTCCCCCACAAGCCATGTTACTTAAAATTGAGAGAGGATTGATTAGATACTTTTACCAATCAAAACCTCTACTTACCGTCCTTGGCCAGGGAAACTTTCATGTTGCTGAAAAGGAAGACTTGCATGGCAAAAAGTAGGATAGCTCTTCAAATGGAGAACAGTTCTCCCTAAAAGAGAGCATTTGCACCACCACTGCCCTGGTCTGTGAATGCTTTATTTCTCAAGGGAAAGTATGTTAATTTTGTGCAGAGGCAGCCTGGACAAATTACAGAGATCTTGACAAATAAAACCCAGCATTTGTTGTCTCTCTCTCTTGACTGCAGGTGAGAGGAATCCCATGAGGCTTGAAAACCCCTCATTGTCATGTCTCATCCAGTCAAGACAGCCTCTCCCTCAATGAGAATGAAGAATTCATCAAAGTTTTGGGGTGATTTTTTACATCTGTGCTCTGAAGATATTTGAGTCTGGATCCATCTCTTTGCCTCCCATGGGACTGAACTCTGAAGAGTTTTGAACATTTCAGATGTCAAAGCAACCTCATTCCCCAGCATGTTTGTAAATCTAACAGAGGAGTCATTGTGGTTGCAAGAGCGGCCACTGGCAACGTGTGTGAGAGAGCACAGAATTTTGTTCAGGCTCTCACCGCCTCGTGTCTCTGGCATTCATTTAGTCATGCAGGTAAACATGCAAAGTGCCGAATTAAAAACTCAGCCCAGGGAACACAGTCCTTAGAACAGCACCACGCAGCTTGGGGAAAAATACAATCATCGTAGACCATGCCAGCATATGCAGTCCTATTTATTTAAGTAATTTGAAGACGATGAAGCATTCCTAAATACCTCAACACTGTACATTACAGAGGAAGCCTACGTTGTGGTGTCCAAACTCAGTCGCTTCTAGCTCTGGGACATATACCCTCCTTCCAAATCTTGCCTTGCCTCATCAGAGAAGGTGATTGCCCCAGGGCTTGGAAAAGTTACTTTTTCAACTGAAAAAGGAACTTCGTTAAACTCTGGCCCGCCTTGCGTTTGCCTTGGAAAGGCAACTGATCCGAAGGACCTACAAAGAAAGTGACGGCTCTTATCTTTCTCCAGTCTCACTTTGGCTGCCGTGGAAACCACAGAATTCTCTGGGCCATGGCTTCTGGGCTGACCACATTTCCATTCTGGATCCTGGAACATCATCCCGTCCTTCTCCGAGGTCCACGCTGGGCAACACAGCAGGACTGCTAACCACAAAGCAGCTTGCACCTGGAGCTCGCTTGCGAAGCCCAAGGGCCAGATATTTTGAACTGCGGTTTCATTCTGGAAGATTTTTTTCCTTACTCATTTCCAAGACTTTAAATTCCAGTGATTAGAAAATAACTGGCTATTGCCCCATACAGCTGGCTTTTCTTATTCTTCCCACTATGGTTTGTAATCCAATGAGTGCCAAGCATTTTAGGTTTCATCTATTTCAATGGTAGACTGCTAATTGTATGCTTAACCATGTTGTGCATCTACAGAAATGCACGTCCAGATGGTGCCCTACTCTTTCCATATCAAGTTCCCTTTAGTAGAATCACAATTGGCTGCAGTGTGTTACACAAATTAATTTATGCACGCATAAATCATTAAATTTAGCTACAATCTTTTCTCTTCAGGTAGGAATACCCACATCAAAACACTCCAACAGCCTACCAGTTGTGAAAGGCACACATCAGTGTAGGCCATGTTACTTTTCTAAACATGCAGATAGTTCCTACTTCCATAGATATAGGGAAAGGAGACAGGGCCAGCACAAGACATTCGGTTGTTGCCTGGGGCAAAGTAGCAAATAGCAAGCCACTCCCATCCGCCAGGTTCAAGGTGCGTCGTACTCAAAACCATCCAGTTTATTTTGGAACCTGAGGCAGAAAATTCCACCTCTCTTTCCTCACTGGGCAGGGGGAAAAGATACCGTGTTAAGAAATTGCTTCACCAACCATTTAGTTCTGTTTTATTTTAAGTTAAGGTGAGCCAGGAGGGCACATCTTGTTTGAAGCAGAATTACAAGGTTTGTTTTAAGGTGACGTTGAGACATGTCTTGTTCCTGCTTCCACATCACCAAAAGTTAATGGCATGGAAGGAGGGTTGCATGCAGTCCCCAGTGGGTTCAGAGGCCACGCAAGGCCCCCGTCACTAGCAGTTGCCCAACCCCACACTGAAGCAATAATACCATTGAATACAACTCTTTTTCATGGGCATGTTTTAAAATCTATGCAGCAGGACCCCCATATCCACAGGATTGATATCTGCAGGTTCACTTATCTGTGGTTTGCCACGGCCCTATATGCAACATACAAGGGTGTCCTCTTGTGGCCTTTGTCCCACCCCCTTGTATGCTGTATATAAGGTTCTCCTGTATCTGCGGTTTCAGGCATCCACAGTAGATTGTGGAACTGATCCCCTGCGGATATGGAGGTCTTAGTGAGCTTTCCCCTACCCTTTATTTCAATAGCCCTTATCATTTCAAATAAAAATAATTCCTGGTCAAAACTAGGGGCAACTTTTTTAAAAATTGAAGAAATAAAGGAAGTTATAGGTTCAGTTGAAAAATGGAAATGATTGCACCTTGAATAGTCTCAGCTGGTTGAGAATATCTGCAAACTGTTTGGGGCCTCTTCCTGACAACTCCACAACTGGTGCACAAACTGACTGCCATCCCGCCCACACTGCCTTTCCTTCCATGTGAAGGACCCAAAGACATATGAGCAGTAATTTACATAGAGGAACGTGAGTGGGCCCACAGCAAGCAAATGAAGTGAAGAAGTATGTCATTGGTGGAGCCTAATTTTTAAGCAATTTGTTTTGTTGGTTTGTCTTCCGTATTCACCCTTAAGAGGATAATTGCTGGCCACTTAAAATGCTTTCCTAATGAAGATGGCTGAATAATTCACACAGACTAATGGCACTGCAAGCTGAGCAACTGGGCCTCTATACTAGACTAACTGCCAGATACATGTAACTTCTGTTACAGCCGTGGTACCCAAATGTGGGGGCCCAGATGTTCTTGGACTACAATGTCTAGAAGCCCCAACCATCAGTGGGAGCTGTAGTTCAACAAAACAGACAAGTGTTCCTCACTTCTGAAACAAAGATAATTTATGTACTAGATCCATTCTTTCAAAATGGGGTGTGTTTGTATGTCTTTTGACATAACCTACTTTAAAAGGAGAGTGTCAGATGATGGTACTTTTCTTCACAACTTTCTTCAGTAGGGGAAAATTCACCACACGAGGACAAATCCATTTTTCTGATACTGTGAGCTGCATTGTAAAGAAGCACACAACTCTCACTTCATCAATTCTGAGGGTAGCAGGAATGCCCCAAGTCCAAGTAATTATTTATTTCCTGTAAAAGTTCTGTTTCCACACCTCTTTTCTTCCAACAGAACTACATTTTAGCTTTCCTCTCCCCAATCTGCTATGCTAGGCTGTCCACACTCTGCAATTCCAGTCCTCTGCCAATTCATTTTTTCCTTATCCTGAACAGGGACAGATGATTCTCCCATCATTTGTATTTTCCAAATCTCAAGTTTTTTCCATCCCAGCCATGTAGGAATTTGTGAATTTTTGTACAGTCCTCGAAAGTAAAGGGAAACAAAATTCTCTCTCATCCACACTTGCCAAATTCAACAGGTACAGCTTTTCCTAACATGGAGAGGACCGTGTTATACCCACTTGCTAGATAAATGTTAAAGATAACCCCACCCCCACCCCGAGCAGGACTCAGCCATCAAATATGATTGAATATACAAGGATTCAAACTTATATATTGAACCATCCAAGCCCTCTATCTGGAAGGGTGAACCTGTCAATTTTCTTTTCTTTCATAGTTAATTTTTAAAAAAATCTCAAGCACCTTCTATTGAGTTGACAAAACAATCTTACAAACCGATTTAAACCGTTCCCGTTTTTGAACAAACAAACTAAATTCTCACTGATTTCTATTCCTTCAGATTATTTTATTTTAGAAACAAGCACCATGTTGATCCCTCAGACCTTGTGGTATCCTTGGAGAAATGTTAGTGAATTTTGTCAATCTTCCTAGTCCATTAACAAATCACTGGAAATGCCAGAACTGTCTTGAGAAAACCAGGCACTTCCCCACTCTCTCTGAGACCATCTCTGAATTCACAGACTCCAGTTCAAATGCCATGTGTATAGCAACATGGTGCCCACATTTAAGCACCTACTTCTAACCATACAAAACTCAGTCTTTGAAAAGATGGAGGAATTAGTAGCTTGGAACCAGTAGCTCCTGCCTGTATAGTTCTGTTCAGTCATTTAAGAGCATGTTGAATACTCATGCATAAAGGGGAGCACTTCAGCCACCCTCCTACATGAGGAAAACGAGCAGTCTCTAAAGGAAGACCCTCTGCTCTCATGTAAGTTGGAACTCTGGGAAATCATGGCACTCTCACACAAAAAGTGTTGCCCTTCATGTGTAGGAGAGGGGCAGGACCTGGAGATGGATTGGGGAGCTAAGGTGCTTCGCTCATTGTGTGAGTGTTCACTCTGGTCTGAACAACTGAATAGGGCTTCAGTCTCCAAGTATGTGTTTGATATTGTTATAGTTGGTTTACATCAGCCTTCTCTTAGGACAGGGTTGGGCAAAGTGCAGCCTATCCCCACTCCCCCACCAGCTGTTTTTGGTGTTTTTAGATACCTCCACCCATCACCCACTTAAACAAACGACATATGCAAAAATTATCATTTTTCTGTCCTGGAAACCTCCACAGTAATGAATTTGCAACCCCCCTCAAAAAGCTTAAAACCCACAAAAATGAAACCATAAGTGTACTACCAAGAGAACTGAGCTTTGATTTTTCATCAGTTTTGCTCATTTTCAGGGCTGGTGGAGTTCCAGTGGGTTCTGAGGAGAGCAAACAGCTCTCAGGATTCTCCCCAGTCTTAAGAGAAGTCCATGTAGACCCAATCCAACGTGTTGCTGGATGCAAGATTTTTCCTTTTTCTAGTATTATCAAATAAATGATCTTCTAAGCCTTCAGAGAATCTGTCCTAATCATGAGATCAGTGTTTGTTTTCACAGGTATGTTCACCTTTCAGTCTGCACAAAATCAAAACATCTACCTGTAAATGAATGGCCACAGTTCAAAATCCAGAGACAAATCTTTCTTATCACCTCATCTCAGACACAGTGCTTTTCAGCACTTAGCTCCTACAGCCTGCTCAGATCAAGTCCAGAGAATGGATGACATCCGTACAGAAAGTAAAAGAAATCCATTGGATAGGTACGACCACATGGAATAATGGATTTCACATCTCCCAGGACTGCGGTGATCATGGAACGTATCTTGCCTTAGAGATAAGCAAGACTTACAATTCATTTGAGGAGGAAAGATACACACAAAACCGGTCTTGCATTTCAAATGCATACTTTGCAAAAATAAACACAACAATGTTTTAATGCAAAAATATATTTTTGTAATGTATGGCAGAAAGGATATATTAAACAGGTGCACAGTGCATGGGTACGTTTTGAAAAAAAATGCATACAAAATGAATCAGACATTTTGGCAGAGGAGATTTCACCATCTAATAGTAGAAAATGCAACAATGCAGAAAAATGCCGTCTTCATTTGAGCACCTGATTTCCCAAAGGCTGCTTCAGAAATGTCTCTTGAACACTGATGTGGTTTCCTCTCTAATGACAGGTCATCTGTAATGCATAATTAGTGTTCAATGTATGTAAAGGGGAACATTAAAATATGAGGTCTTCCCTGCCTGTAGTCTGTTCTGATATAATTCATTCCTCCAGGGAAGGTTTTAGACACATCACTTCTGCCTCATTTGCTTTCAAGTGTAGCAGGAAGAGAGCAATCAAGGGCAGAATGATAATGAACATGCATGCAAGAAAAGTATCGGATACCTGCTTCCACACCTATTGTTGTTGTTATGTGCCTTCAGGTCACAATGCACTGAGGCCACAGTCACACTAGAGAAATGCCCCCTTCTTTCTCACATCTGTATAGTTGTGCGTTGTGGTCATGTGGCATATATCCTGTGATAGTGGTTCATACGTTTTTAAACTGTTCTCCTCTTTTGGGGTGAATTACATATGGTACATTCGTCTATACCCCTCGAATGGGACATATCCCCTTCCTTTTCTTGTGCCTTTCTCTGCCCCCCTTCCCCCCCTTTTTAAAAATTGCATGGGTACATCGCTGTGCCAGCAAAACGTCCTTGCTGGCCACGTACTGATCTGGGCCATTTCTTCCTATTTCCATGCTTTGTTACCCTCTATGGAGGAGAACCCACAGCACACTGCAGTGGTGGTCAAAAGACAGTAGGGGGACTGATGCTCTGTATTTGACAGAAGTGTACCAATGCACCGACATTCCCATTTGAAAATTAATTTTAAAAAATTAAGGGAGTCAAATGAGAGCGGGTGAAGGAGGTGGGACCTCACACCAGATACAAAGGGAATGCATTGGTTTTAGAGTACACACTCAATGGGATGCCAGTTCTATAGCATGATGAAACATGGAACAAATGTAGTAGCCTCCTAGCGGGCTGGATTTGATGCAGAGATAGCATGGAGGGGGAAATAAAATAATCTATAATGACTGTGCATCGTCTGAACCCAAAAAAGGGTCAAAATTCACAAGGAGTAACTTGAAAACATTTTGCTGGTGTGACCACAGCCTTACAGTGACTCTAGAAGGACTTTCGAAATAAGTGAGATATTTAAGGAGTGGTTTCAACAGTTCCACTCTTCCAGTAAGTTTCCATTGCTGAGCGGGGTTTGAACCCAGGTCTCCAGAGTCCTAATCTGTCACTCTATCCAGTATGTCACACTGGGTATAATTTCCACAAATGGATTTCCCTAATTCTGGACTAGTCTAGCCCAGAGGACTGTGCATGTTGCCTTGGGCTCTAAGAATTGGTTTCAACATCAGCCCTAGTCCCACACCCCAGTCTACAGTAGGCATTAAATATAACATCTTGTTATAGCTGCTTCTGACTCAGTGTGATCATGTTAATTAATGACCTCCATTAGGTCCAGTTGGCAACAGCCCTACTCAAGTCTTGCAAACCAAATGCCATGGCTTCCTTTACTGAGTCAGTCCATCTCATGTTAGGCCTTCCTCTTTTCCTTCCACTCTCCTCTTTTGTTAGAATTATTGCCATTTCCAGTGAGTCTCCTTATCTCACGATCAGGGCAAAATATGGTGGCTTCAGCTTAGTCCCAGCACTACAGCCTCATTTATCACAGTGATCTCAAGGGGTGCTATATCCAAGAGTCCATGCCACTTCTATGGTCTCAACATCCTGTACGTAGCATTTCAATGCCGGCTTGTGCCTAAATTGCTAGTAAATATTTCTGTACTACTTACTAGCGACTTGGTGAGATGGAAGTCTTACTTCTGATGAGACAAGCAATAGAATGACTCTTCCACGAAACAGTTAAAATAGGAAGAAGTGCTCCAAAATTGAAATGGGCGAAAAATATACCCTAATTCCAGCTTGATGCAATTATTCTGACATGAATTTAAAATAAAATTAAAGCTAACAGTTTAAACTGGTGTTTGAGGGCTTTAAAAAGATTTAGTTTCCCTTGGAACCCATGCGTTATTTGATCCAGTATAATCTCAGTGTGTGCTGCTCATGACTTCTCTTCCCGAGTGCCGTAAGCACTAGATTACGCCCACCGGTTAAATTACATTTTTTTTTGAGGGGAAAAAAATCCTAAAATTATTAAACCTAGATTAAAGTGTTCAGAGAATGCAATGTTATTTTAGCCTCCTGCTATATCCTACATTCACTATAAAATGGTTCTGTTGGCATTCGGAGAAAATGTCATAACGCAAGTATGTAAGGAGGTGTTTTTAGTTTGTTTCAGGGCAACGAGAGCCAAGTTAACATGGCAACCAAAATGTGTAGCAGAAACACTTAATTTTTTTTTTCATGAACTGGAAGCCTTGTAAGTCCATGAGCACATGTTGGCTTCTGGGCAGAGAGCAAAGGGGAGATTATGTGTGCACACTCTGCTACTTCATCCCACATCATATGTATAAAAAATTAACTCTCTGGAGCAGGAAATAGCATATTTTTAAGGCCACATTCTAATAGGCTTACTCATGTTGCATGGCAACCCTGTTCCATTCGTGCCTTGTTGATTTCGGCATCTGCCGTGAACTATGCCTAGAAAGAAACCAAGCAGATAAAGTGACACCTTTGATCTTGTTGCTGAGACTGGAGAGCTTTCAAGCTTCTCTGACCACCTATTTATTCCACCCTACCCCACCAGCATAGCTCTTCAGGGGCACACCCTTATGCCTCATTCCGAAGTGCCTACACATCGTCTCTATTGAAGGCAATTTTACAGCGAATGCAAGATACATGTGATCAAATGATCCCACAGCTATCTATCTCCATCTCTGTCTCTACTATCTGTCACATTGTTATGTGGTTAGGAACCCAGGAAACTGCCTTACACCACATGAGACCATTGGCCCACCTACCTCAGTATTGTCTGGCAATGGCTGTCCAACAGAATTCAGACGAAAATCTCCCACAGCCCTAGAGAGAAAAAGATTACATATCGGGCCTTCAACTTACAGAAGCATAACATATGCTCTGTCACTGAACTAGACCCCAGCTCTACCATAGCATTATCCTAGTAATAGTTACAACAGCCCTATAAAGCAGGCCCCTATAATTATTCCCTATTGCATATGATTGGTGGGGCAGCTGAGACCAGAGATGGTGGCTGGCATAAGGTTGTCTAGAGAAGGAATATTTCTGCTGGAGTCTCCTTAAATCACAATGCTTGTCCTCATGGAAACATCCAGAAGGTTGCCTTTCATCCATGGTCTGGAGATTCACCAGTTCTGCAAGAATAGGCCCATAATGCAGCTTTAAGGAGGAAATGTTGAGGCGGACAGAAAAGTGTGTTTAGCTGCCTCAGCATGTGACTGAACTGGGGATTTGACCTCAGGCATTCTAGTGACTGTGTTACACCCACTCTCCATTACACTTGGAGAATCTTAGGGCTAAAGCCAATTGGCAGTCCCAGCCCACTGAATCTGTGAGACTTTGGTTCACTCATTTCTTATAGAAGTGCCATTAATTAATTGGGTCTAATCTAGTTCGGGCTAATTTGGCCAGCTCAACAGGAAACATACACAGAAATGATAAGAGTTTTGTGCCCCTCAAACATGCTGGCTTGTGGTGCATCTTCTTTGTGAGGGCACAGAAGTAGAGGGATCCACTTGTTCAGGGTAACCCAAGATATTGTGCAGTGTGAGCCAAAAGAGAAAAGGATGCCCCCTCACGTTCATGTACTGAAGCTGACTGGTCCAGCAGCCAAACTGCCCTTCCAACACTGGCCATGGAATAAGCTTATGTAGCACCCCTGAGAAGTGACAGGCCCATTTCCAGCTGCGTGGCTTTCTTCCAAGAGAGAGGAGGAGTGAAGTTGTTCACAAGGATCAGTTGCTGGAGGGTTGCCACTGTTTTCCCTAGCTTTCTGCCGTCCCATTTGGCTGCCACACTCTGCCTAATGGTGGAGCCGGCCCTGTATTTACTTTTTACAGCAGAACTGTACAGTATTCCAAAAGATATCCTAGAGAATATTGGTCCAACGCGCCTCACCATTCATTTCAGCAGTCCATCCAGTTCAGTCCTGGCACGCCATTGTGCTCCTGTTGTTATCTGTTCATTGGAGTGAATGACAGGAGGTCCCGTAAGCTGAAATTTGTGTCTAGGAGGCCATGTGTTTCCAAAGAGAAAGCTCTCACTCGGTGGCACGTCACATATCCTGTATTTGGAAGGTCCTAGTTTTAGGCCTCAACAACTTCATGAAGGGCTAGAAAAGACCTTCCATCACACACTTGGTAAAGTACCTGCTAGTCAGCCCAGATATTGTTGTTTGGCTGATCCATTTAAACTGAGCTTCCCAGGTCCTTATTGGACTGGCTTACCTCTCTATCAGAGCTAGCGCTGTTTCCCAAATGGTTCAAATCTTGCACATTTTAAGTAAAACCTAGCTTGGTTGCTGAAAATGAGATTCTGAACTGACAAAAAAAGATATTCTGGCCTTCTGGAAAAGAAATACCCCCTTCTCCGCTGTTTGGCTCTGAACATGAATAATAAGGTATCACATAACACCTAGAAGGTTACAGTTTCCCAGAGGTATACCCTGGCTCCCAACTGGTGGTTAATATAATTATCATTTATTCTCTTTAAATATTAGTACGTTGTGGGCTTAAGTTTTTTTTTTCATTATTTTGTTTTATTACTATATTGCGTATGTTCTACATTAACATTCCAGAGCTACCCAGTAAAAAGAGTTGGACTTTAGCCCATTTGTTTTTTAGAAAGAGTTCACCATAAAAAAAAAAAGATTTCTAATTATAGTTAGCTCTTCATAAATAGTTTAGCAGAAACTGGAAAAAGTGCTAAGTACTGCTTTTCTGAGCCTTTCCTCCTTAATAAGTAGCTATGAGGCTGCCACTAACACACTTCAGCTGCCCAAATCCCTCCCAAAGCCAATATATTTTTGTAATTTCCCTTTCTTTGTTCTGGAGGACTTAGAGGCTTTCTATGTACTTTATAAGAGGAAACATCACTTGTACCTCTTGATCTGGTTGGCAAGGTTTCCTAATCTTCATTCCCCCACCTATGCTCCCAGCATTTGAGGTCTTCAAATAAACCCTTGGGTGACCACCGAGAACACAATGACCGTTTTTATGCATAGGGCAAAGGGTGAAATAGAAAGGACAGCCATATAAAGAGATGGGTTTACACAAGAGACCAGTCCAAAGCAGCGTTTTGGACTACAATTTCTAAAATCCCCGTGCCAACACTAACAGGGCGTTAGTGGTTCTGGAGTTATTGTCAAAAAAGTAGCCGATGCTTACTTAAGTTCCGACATCAAGGACTCAGCCACGTGGATGCAGGTACTTTGTTTCATTGCTCATCACTTCACATTTTAGCTCTTGCCGACTTCCAACTCCATGGGCAATTTTATGGCTGTAAAGCTGTTGTGGGACTACAGCAATGGTTCCCAAACATTGGGGGGCCCAGATGTTCTTGTGCTGCTGCACCTAGATACCCTAGTTAGTGTAGTCCATGGTTGCGGCTTCGGGGATCAGTTGCCAAAGAACATATGGGGCCCCATGTTTGGGAACCACTGGAATGTATTATTCCTACAATTCTTCACAAACGACAAGGGCGAATGGGTGGTGCAGTCTGACAACATCTGGAGAACCACAAGCTGCCCATCTCTGGCTTACAGGCAAATATATGAATGGATTCTCCTGGAGACGGTTTCATAATGCAAGTTCTGTCTTGAACTGATTATCACTTATCAGCATCTGATGTGGTGGGGAACATGGGAGTCTCAATTTGCCCTCATGGAAAGGACCAGTGGTCAGAATCAAAAGTTCTGATCTTCAGTGTGGCCAGCACCTGTACTTGTGTCAAGAACTGATCACCCATGATTTTTGATTGATGGATTTAATCTAGACACCCTTCTCCTTATGGCTGTAGCAAGGGGAGTTAGCAAAGACATATCAATAACTGTCATAAATATGTATGGAATTTTTAAAATTGGACTATAGATCCCATAATTGACTATTATGGGAATTCTAGCTGATAGACGGATGTCTTACAGACATTTAGATATGGCTCACCTGGAAGAAAGGCCTAAACTGGAAGACTTTCAGGTCTAGAGGGGCCTAGCTCTCTGTTCAGAAAGAAAGCTTCCAGATCACATCTGGACAGGAACAGGAATCTTGGGCAGAGCTAGGCCTAGCTAGGCTTCAAAGTCTTCCAGTTCAGGTCTTTCTCCCACATGAGCCATATTTAGATTCTGTATCGTCTGTCAAGCAGAACTCCTGGAATGGAGAATTATGGGATTTGTAGTCCAAACCATCCAAAAATCCCATCCTTCATCATAAATTATTACAGCCTAGAAAAGGTATTTATAGCCAGAATTCCCCAGCCAGCATGGCCACTCTGGGAGCTATAGTCCAAAATGTAACTTTTTAAAAGGCGAAAGATTTATACGATCTGAAGAGAAACCAGAGTAAATTGTCAAAAAGTCAGAATGTTTATTGTTAAACCACTCGGATGAGGAGAAAAGAAGAATGAAAAAAATATTTGAAGGTAAAATGGGAAATGTTATTAAATATTTAGGGATTAATATTACTTGGAACTTACAGGATATAATTAAAATAAATCTGGATAGATTGAAAAAAGAGATAACTGGAAGGATAAAAGATTATCAGAGATTTCTTGGTTTGGTAGAGTGGCATTGTGCAAAATGAAAATTATTTCTAAATTAAATTTTATATTTTGGATGCTTCCTATATAGATTACAGAAAAACAACTGAAAGAATGGCAGATAATGATAAATTGTTATTGCAATGGAAATAAATGAGTGAGGATTAATAAGAAACTATGGTATGTAACACAAAAAAGGGAGGTCTTGGATTACCCAATTTAAAATTATATTATACAGCAAATCAGCTGAGACATATTCCAGATATTATTAAAGGTAATAAAAATTTAATTTGGACAGAAATAGAAATGGAGGGTAAGGAAGAAAGAATTGAAAGTATACTGTTTAAAGAAAAAATCGGAGAAGAGATAAAAAGATTACTAATCCTTTCCTTTAAAATACGTTAGAAAATTGGAAAAATGTTAGAGGTATATTGAGTCCACCGATCTCTCCTTTATCCCAGGTGGTGGATTTAAAGAATTTTCCAGAAAATCTTAAAAAAACTCTTAAGAATATATTAAAAAATAAAGGGATAAATAGGATAAAAGACTGGGTGGAGAAGATGAGAGATAAAGGAAATATAAAAGAGATCTTGGGAGGAGAGGGGATTTCTTGGTTTAATATGATTCAAATAGAAAGGTGGACAAGGGAATGGAATAGTAAGGAAGGGAAAAGTAGAAAAATGACAAAATTTGAAGAGATTATTGAAAAAAGATTGAAATTAGAGGAAAAGACAGAAAGAAAGGGAACTGTAAGTCAAATATATAAATTATTAATTCGGGCCAATCAGGATACACAAGGATTAAAAACACAGTGGCAATATGATTTGGATAAAGAAGTAATGGGAGAAGAATGGGATAAAATGTGGGATCAAAGAATTATGAAGAACATGTCTGTAAGGATAAAAGAAAATTGTTATAAGGTAATATGGAGGTGGTATTTAACGCCGGTAAAACTGAATATAATAAATAAAAATGTATCATCACTATGTTGGAGGTGTAAAAAAGAGAAGGGGACGTATATACATATGTGGTGGTTATGTGAATTAAGAAAGCAAGAATGGAAGCAAATTTTTAAAGAAATAAGGGAAATAACTGGATTAAATATTCAAATGTCCCCCATCAATGGCTTTATTGAATTTGGTTAAGAAGGATCAATTGTTGAAAGAAAACAAGGATTTAATAGTAATAATGCTTACGGCAGCAAGGTTAATTTTTGCAAGAAACTGGAAAAATGATAACCAACTCAGTTTAGAGGAATGGTATAGAGAACTATGGGATATGGCAATTAATGATAAATTGACATGTGACATGAAAATAAGAAGAGGCCTATCAAAAAATAATGATTTTAAGAAAATATGGAGTGTATTCTTGGAATATGTATTTTGGAGAGGGAAGGGGTATACACCGAGGGAAGAAACAATGAAGTTTTGGAGAGAAAATGGATTGAATGAAATTTAAAATATTATTAATGCTAGCCCTGAGGGTGATGGTGGCACTGGTGTATTATGTAATTGTGTTTTATTGTGGTGTTAGGTTTATGTTGTTTAGGTTGGATGTTTGTTTAATAAAAAAACAAAAACAAAAACAAAATGTAACTTTTTAAATCTCTGTAATTTGCTACCATTTTGTGTGCACATTTAAGAAACATTCACCTTACTGTAGCTCTTGCTGAATGTAGAGTTCATTTCTAAAGTCAGGTACTCCTGCAAAAGCAAAGTCACAATAATTTCTTAACTAAATTCATATGGAATTTAGCATTCCGGGCCAAATATATGACATCTTTTAACATGTTCCAGTTGCATGAAATACTAATTAAAGGCGCTCATTGTTAACAGATATAAATAGACCCCACTTTGCTTGCCATAGGTGTGGGTTGTAAAACAAACACGGGTATGACAGATGATCCATGTTAACACAGGGAGATTCTGTAATGACATTTCTGCAATTCCGTAACCTCTTCAAACCCCCATGTGTTATGCATTAAAAATTAACTGGGCTGCTGATTGGAGGAGTGACGTACCCTTCCCATTCTGCGACTACTCAGCTAAGAATAGAGAAGTGCCTTCGAGCACTTCTGCGTGATTTACATCACATGTTTCGTTCAGGCAATGAAACCAATAAGTGTACGCTCCGGCTTTACCTTGCCCTGTGTTCACTATTTCATCTGCCGGTGCCAAAGAGCAGAAAAACGGGCCCCTTCCCACCCCAAACGATGCCTCATTCTATCATGAGAAGAGGGTAATTCCAGGCTAACAATGCTGTTGAACAAGCCCTGTTTACCTCCAGGATTCCTGTGTCCTGTACCAAGATTAAAACGTTGTGGCAAAACAGGAAACAGAATGTGAAATGTTCGCCTTTTTAAACGCATGTCATCTTGACTGGAGCCTGATCACTGGATAGGAGTAATTCTCTGGCACTTTTGTAAAACACACAGCTTTGTTCAATTATCCCAACACACCACGATCCAGCTCATGAATA
The DNA here is from genome assembly GCA_037013535.1 of Intellagama lesueurii. Classification (NCBI taxonomy): domain Eukaryota; kingdom Metazoa; phylum Chordata; class Lepidosauria; order Squamata; family Agamidae; genus Intellagama; species Intellagama lesueurii. Next base: position 213,718,366 of record JBAJHW010000001.1, on the reverse strand, counting down.
TAATGCTTGAAGCAGGTGTCCTCCTTACTACGAATAAAAATGTGCACCAGAGGTTATCAGCTAGCACATCAGTCTCTGTTCTAGATTGTGTGTGTGTGTGTTTTTTAATGCCATGTACTCAACAGGATCTTGCCCTGCTGCTTCTTTCAGCGACCTTTTTGAGTTTGTGGACTGCAGTGGTAAGATGAGTTCTTCCCAAAATCAGCAAGGGAAGCTGCCGTGGTCTCAGTCTTGCAAGATCTTATGGGCAGATTGGTGAGAAATTCAACAGGAAAAGAGTTGATGTTACTGTAAGTCTTGCAGCAAATACAGTAGGACCCCCCGTATCCATGGGATCAGCATCCGCGGTTCATTTATCTGAAGTTTACTTCAGCCCTATGTACAACATTCAAGGGGGCAGGCCTTGTGGTCTTTGTCCCGGCTCCTTGTATGTTGTACATTGGGTTCCCTACTATCCACAGTTTCAGTCATTCACGGTAGATCAGGAAACATTGCTCAATATATTAATACAGTGGTGCCTTGAGTTGCGAACTTAATTCGTTCCGGGATGATGGTCGTAACTCAAGTTGGTCGTAACTCAAAGCACCATTTCTTATAGGAACAAATTGAAATGCGATTAATCCGTTCCAGCCGTTTTTTGGTTGTATCTCAAGGCGCTGGTTGTATCTCAAAGCATTAGTTCCCATAGGAACTAATGCAAAAGTGGTTAATCCGTCCACTAGGGGGAGATTATTTTTTTAAACCTAAAATGACCTCTAAGGTTAAAAAAAGGGCAGAAAAGAGTGGGGGAGGGAGCCTTTTTTTCCGGATGTATCTCAAAGCGCCGGTCGCAAGTCAAAGCAAAATTTTGCGACCAGAGCTGGTCGTAACTCGAATTGGTCGCAAGTCAAGATGTTCGCAAGTCAAGGCACCACTGTAAAGTAACTTATTCCCACTTATTGTGTCATTTTTAAAAAGTAATTTTGTTATGTCTCAATACTCCTGCCTCCCCCCCTCCCCAAGAGTATAACTATGGAATTTATTACTCTTACTTCCAACTTTCAGAAAGGCCTTTGGTCTAGGCCTGGTCTAGCAAAATTGTTCTTAGTTATAACAATAAAAGTGTCTCTTGGTGCGTCTGGCTTGCCCATAATCCCCAAGCCATGAAGGCTAGATATGCTAAACAAATAATCTGTATGATAAGTAAATGTGGCTGCTAAGATCTAGGAAATGAATATTTGGCAAGTGTGAAAAAGTCTGAGGCTGCAATTATATGGTCAAATACTGTGGGGTTTGCTACAAATGCAAAATGGATGAATTCACTTTTTAAAAACTCATCACATGATGCAAAGGACAATTTGAATCAGTCAAGCTCCTTTTGCTCCTGACGCAGTTTTTCTCTGCTGCTGGGGGCTTCTACTTTCTTGAAGCTGGAACAATTTGGACAGACTTTTTCCTGCAGGATCAGTTGTTTTGTTCTCCAAAAGGCCTGGTGGGGGTCGTGCATAACTGTAGGTGCTATTCTGGCAATGTACTAAGCTGGGTGTGATGTTTTGGACAGCAGGAACATCCACCCCCACAATCGTTCTCCCTAGTTGCCCCAAATTATTTTTTTTAAACAAACTACAGAGTTCAGCGCTAGACCACCTTATGACTGCATTGATATACTAGTTTAATGCTAGATCATCACTGCACAGACAAAAAGAGAGAGAGAGATAAATACGAAATAGAAACAACTCTATTGAACTACAGCAGACTACTATGTTTTGACAAGGTGTGTGTCTGTGTTTGTATATAATGGAGAACTTTGGAAACTTGTCCCTTTCCTCCAGCACCATGTAACACTTTGAACAGCCAAACTGGCTTTACAATGAACTGTAAAAGGAGAGCCAGGAATTGGCAGAGGATGGGATCCAACGGAGGAGTGGCATGGATCAAACTGCATCAAATTGAGGGGCCTGTGTGGACACCAGCACCAAAACAAGCCACAGTCTCCATGTGATCACCTAATATGAACAGAAGTGTAAAATAGGTTGTGAGTCAAGCCGCAGCAGAGCATAATACCTCAAATTTGGCTTGCCAGTGTCATCGCAACCTGTGACATGGAAACACACAGACAAACTGCTGACAAACAGCTGACGGAAAGGGACTGCTGAAGCTTGATACAGGTGCAGAGAAGAGCAAGGAAAAGGTTGGGGGCAGGAGAAGATGAAAAGCGGCAAAAGAAAAGGCACGGGTGTGCAAACGAAATCGTTTCTAGGTCAGATGAACATTAGGCTGGAGGGAGGAAAAAGACTATTGTGAAAGAAAAAGGATTAGAAAAAGAATGGATAGACATCACACTGGGATGGGGGTAGAACGAATAGGTTTCTAATCTGAGCAAAGGTATATTCAGCAGTGTTCCTATAAAAATCCCATCCTCACCGCACCTGCACTATAGAAGGGCATAGTCCATTAAAGTTCATACTACAGCTCACTCGGAACGTGGAGATCATCCTGAGCAACACCACCCCCCCTTGGACTTTCAATGGGTTTTTTTTATAAAGCCCACTTCCCCTAAATAGCTCTCTGACAGCTGGGGTGATTCTTGATTTCATAGTACAAGTGGAAGTAATAGATAAATACAGAAATAATTTTTGAAGAATTAATAGATAAAAACAGAAAGAAAAGCAAGAAAAGAAGATTTTTTGGGGAGAGGCTCTTTCTGCTCCGTGAGCTGTCTACTGCTAAGAATTGCTTCTTGCAAAACAAATGATCCCCAAGCGGAAAAAAAAGACACACCTATTGGGTCGGAAACATGTGTTTAAATATAAATTTAATATATTATCCGGCTACAGATTTTTTTGCCTTCAAAATCTAGGCAACCAAAGGTCTTTCCAGGAACAAGCAGACAAGCACCCCTCGAGCACCTTACTAGAAAAGGGAGATTCTGGGGAGAATGAAGAGCAATGGAGCAGCAGTGCTGATGGCCTTCCTGCCTCGTGGAGGTATTTGCAGTGTGCCCAGGTCTCACAAGTACCCTACCCATTCTGAGCTCTGGGGAACTGGAACTCTCATGAGACTGATGGATTTCACAAAGTTACCTTCAAGCTTGCCCTGCATAAGGTCAGCCATGAACATTTAGGCCTCATTTACTTGCCTATAGAAAGTATAATCTACCCCCTAACCCTATTTTGTTGTTAAGTGTTCCCACCTCATGCTGGCCATCTTCAGAGTCCCAAACAAATTTCTCTATGCCAACAAGATTGCTTTGTATAGGTCAGAACAGTTTTTGCCTTCCCTGCGGCACCCATCATGCAAATCAAAAGCATGCTGCTTATATACTGCTTCATAGTGCTTAAAGCACTCTCTGGGCAGTTCACAAGTTAATTATGCAGGTTACACATTGCCCCCCCCCCCTCCAGCGAGCTGGGTACTCGTTTTACCAACCTCGAAAGCATAGAAGGCTGAGTCAACCTTGAGCCGGCTACCTGGGATTGAACCCTGGGTTGTGAGCACAGTTTTGGCTGCAGTACAGCAGTTTGACCACGGTTCCGTGAGGCTCATGCAGCTGTTTGGGTCTTGCAGTTGGGCTATGTTCAGGGTAGGTGAATTTGTTCTATTTGTCTGATTTTCTGTTTTCCTTGTTTATACAGTGGTGCCTTGATTTACGAACTTAATCCGTATTTGAACGGTGGCCGTAAGTCAAAATGTTCGTAAGTCAAAGTACCATTTCCTATAGGAATGCATTGAAAACCGATTAATCCGTTCCGGCCGAAGAAAAAAAATACCAAAAAATAAAATTAAATTAAAAATTAAACACTGCAAGTCCCACGCTGGGACTGCAAAAAAAAAAAAAAAAAAAAAAAACCACCAAAAAACAAAACAACACAGAAACGCAACCCCCCCCCCAGCCCAAACCTACCCTCCAAAACCCACCCAGAACAACTTTTTTAAAAGGAAAAAGCAGCACCTTACCAGTCCGAAGCCTCTGCGGAGGCTTCCCGGGCTTCCAAAGCACTGGCACCCGGCCGCTTCTCCTTCCTCCTCCTGCGCTGCTGCCACACGCCCTGTCCACGTAGCCCCTCCGACCCGCGCCCCCCGCCCAGGGCCTTCGGTGACCCTTACTCCCGAGTAGACCCGCGCTAGGGATGGGCAGGGAGCACACCGGCTTCCCACGCCCGGCGGCAATCCGGAGCCACCCCGCCTCTCATTCCTCCTCCTGCTCGGCAGAAGTAAAAAAGTTCCCTGACCCCCTGCTCTAACCGTTGGGGCGAAAGAGCTACAAAGAAGCAGCCTCTTTGCCACCAACGGTTTGAATTTCCCGCCTTTTTCTCCTGCCTTTTTCCGTTTGTAAGTCAAAGCTCCGGCCGCAAGTCAAAGCAAAATTTTGCGGCCGGAGCTGTTCGTAAGTCAAATTGTTCGTAGGTCAGGGCGTTCGTAAGTCAAGGCACCACTGTATAAGTTCATGTTCCCTCTCTCTTTGTGGTGGAAAATTAGAGTAATTTTGGTTGACTAGGACCTGGAAAAATGACAGAGTGCAACTGTGGGTGGCAGCCGGGGCTCATGCTCTCACCTTTTGGTTGCAGAGTTAAGGGTTTTAATATTGGTAAGTCATTTTGAACCTATGGCACCCTTCTCCACCATGACCCTGTATTTCTTTGGTTCCTGTTTGTAGACCTTGAATTAACTTTGAATTAACTTGGATGAGGAGGTGCAGGGAATGCTTATCAAATTTGTGTATGGCACAAAATTGGGTGGGACAGCTAATACCCTGGAAGATGGAAACAAAATTCAGAAAGATCTTGATAGGCTTGAGCGCTGGGCTGAAAACAACAGAATCAAATTGAACAGGGATAAGTGCAAAGCTCTACACCTATTTTTTTGGGGGGGGGGCCAAATCCACAGTTACAAGATGAGGGAATACTTGGCTCCATAGTATTACATGTGAGAAGGATCTTGGAATTGTTGTAGATCATGAGCTGAATATAACCCAAAGTGTGATCTGGCTGCAAAAAAGGCAATTGCTATTTTAAGCTGCATTGACAGAACTATAATCTCCAAATCACACACTGTACTAGTTCTGGACTTCACACTTTAAGAAAGGTGCAGACAAACTGGAACAAGTTCAGAGGAGGGCAACAAGGATGATCAGGGGACTGGAAACCAAGCCCTGGGAGGAAACACTGAAAGAGCTGAGCATGTCTAGCCCTGGGGAAAAAAAATCTTGAGGCGAGATACGATAGCACTTTTCAAATACTTGAAAGGTTGCCATACAGAGGAAGGGTAGGATCTGTTCTCAATCATTCCAGGGTGCAGGACATGTCACAATGGGATCAAGTTGCAGGAAGCCAGATTTTGGTTGAATATTAGGAAAAACCTCTTAACTGTTAGAGCAGTACAACAATTGAACCAATTACCTCAGTCCTGGAGGCATTCAAGAGAAAATTAGACAACCATCTGTCAGAGCTATTTTGATTTTGATCCCTGCATTGAGCAGAGGGTTGTACTGAATGGCCTTATAGGTCCCTTCTAACTCCATTATTCTATGAATCAATGACATTTTCCTCTTCCATCAACTTCACTTGCCTCTGCCTCCACCACAAGTCTTCTTATCATTCCATAGGTTGGTCATGTTCCTTGTGCCCTCCAATTTAACTTGGATTAATTTTTGGAATCAATTTTGAAATGGCTATATGAATGGTCTGCCACTGTGTCTGACAGTTTCCAGGTGACACTTTTATTGAGCAATTGTCCTGCCTTGTTCATGGAATTTTAAGGAAACTCTAGTTGTATACAGTATATGATGTTATTAGAGATGAGCATGAATCAATCGCTACTTGTCAGAGCGTCTTTCCCAAAAAAACATCAACTCGCGCCACCCAGTCCTCTCAGGCCAGACTCCTACAGGCTGCCATACTAATGGAGGCCAGAAGACATCTCTTAGAAACCAGGACTTCCTGGTTGTGGCCCCATCCCAATGGAATGGGCTCCTGGCAAAGCTGCATCTGGCCCCCTCCCTCGCAGCCTTCAAGAGGATGCTCAAAACAAGGCTGTTTTCCAAAGCCTTTGAGAGCACCCTCTCTTGATGTGTCATGGACTATGTATCTCGATGTTTCCCATTTACCATCGCTTGTTTTTTCTGTGACTTTCTAGCTGATTGCTTGCTTTATTTGTTTATATGTGATGAGCTATTTCATAATATATTATTTGATACTTTATTTTATTTTGGGTGTAAACCACCCAGACTAGTGCCTCGCACTAATCCAACAGCATACAAATAAGTAACTACATAAATAAATGTCTCATATTTTCATTTATGTTAGGTATTTATCAAATTTTCCACTATTGAGTGTATCAACAATTAATGTTTTATATTAACATTTGGGCGACTAGATCTGCAAAACCTTTTAAGTTGGCCTTAGAATAAACAAAAATAAAATATAAAAGAATAAAATAGTTCTTTCTATAGTAATCTGTCCAAACACTGGAAAGCCTCTTTTGAGCCCTTTCCTGGAAGCCTTCGTTACTGAATCTGTGGCAAGTAGGCGGAATAAAGGACATGGGGGATAGAAGTCCAGAAATGTGAAAAGCTCTTCAGAGACATTTCCCTGGCTCATCAAGTGCTCCATTGTTGATAATCAGCAAATATGTCCTCTAGTTTCAACCTTGCTTGATTGGCCATTCCTAAATTTCTTTTTGTTGATTTTTCTAATCATCCATTCATCTACCTAGCTTGCTAATTACCTAACCTGTCTATTATTTTGCTAATAACATGGGTGATGAGGAATATCAATAAAGGCCAGGAGCAACTGTGGTTACGTCTTCTGTGGCTTTTTCAGTGTATTTAGCAACTGTGGGGTACAGCATGTTCAACCAAATGTTGAATCACTAACCAAATCAAGGCTGTTCAGTTCATGCATTTCTCAGGCAACCATGGGGCAGAGGAAAGAGTCTATGGCACTTGTAAGACAGAGCAGCATTACTTACCTACATAAAATATTTTAACCTCATCTTTCTTCTTAAAAGCATCTCCTTGGATCCCTTGTGTAAAATCCAGCATTTATGGTGCTAAAAATGTTAATTTTTTTTTAAAAAAAGCAATAGGATTAAAGGCAAGGAAAGAGGACAAGAAATGTGAGTGGCAGCTGATTAATTAGCAGCATGCTTTATCCAATTACACTTATGCCAGTGAAAATCCCCAATTGGATTGTGACCCATCCCGGCTTGAACAGTTTTTTCTCATTTTACATCATATGTTCTATAGAAAAACACACATGAACAGGTTGCAACAGTACTGGGATCGCTCAGGGAGAACTAGAGCCATTAAACATTTAATAAAAATGTGGCAGAAAATGGTTTGACCCTAGCAGTCAAGCAGAGGCGATACAAAAAGCGGTAGATTTTTAAAAAGACTCAATGATTTGAAGATTGGCAAAAAGCGCCACTCACCCTTCAACAATATTAAAAAGGAATAACATTCTCAGTGTGCCTGATGGTACATGCCTACCATTGTTCGTTTCCTGTTCTATGTGGCCAGAAGGCACTATTTTGTACATCCCAACCCAAATTAACATTTTTTTTTCTCTGTTGATGTTTTTATAGTTCACTGGTGGGGCAAGGACTAGAAAAAAAGAAGAAAGTTTTGCAAGGGAGGGAGTTTATTTTATGGCAGTGTGAACCTTGTGGTATTTGGCTGTTAATTAGCCATTCAAGGTCGAAGGTTCAAGAGCCACCTGTGGAAAGAGTATCCTTAATGGGAATAAAATGGGCACCAGAGGAAAGGTGTGCTGGAGCTGATGTTTTGTGGTGAAGCTAAAAATAAAAGGAAATATGGCCCCTGAGACACTGGTTTCCTCGTGCCTGTCAGTAGCCAATTGGCAGCCAGGTGGCATTTAGCCATGGGGAGGTGAAAGGCCAGTGGACAACTGTATGGGACCCGGCCTTCCCTTTGGTTAGCGGAGAGTTCATTGCTGGACTAGTTAACTGAAATTGAAAGGGTTTCGCCCACTGGAATCTCTTTTTCTATTGGACGGCCAAGAGATGAAGTGGGTTTTTTTTGGTATTTTTTTTTAATGGGGTTGCTTCCCATTCCAAACGGAAAAGCCAAAGGCAAATTATCCCACACATAATTTTCATTCAGGGGCATTGGACAGACACGGGATCTCCGTTCATAAATACTTCCCTGCTGAGGACAGCATTCTGTGTGTGGGAAATAAAAACAGGTCGATGGCTGAGGAGCCGGCGTTCAACTTAACGTCAAAGTGCTTTTAATCCAACTTCAGAGGTGAAAGGCTTGTTGCTAACTGCAAAGCAGGAAGAGTGTTTAGCATTTTCCTCTTTCATGGACAGAAATTGAGATGGGTACAAACCAGTTCGTTCCACTTCGTTCCAGTGTGTAATGGTGGCCGCACAAGTGCTGTTGCTCTCCATCCCCACCTCCTCAGCCAATCAGCCCCTCACCAGGCCCAGCTGGCTTGCTTTTCCCACCTCCTTGGCTCATCTCCCAGTCATGAACAAGAGCACAGACTTCTCTGCCTCGCCCTTTTGTCCGAGTGGGAGAAGAGCCAAGAGGGCTGGGCAAAGAAGCCGGAGCTGTTGCCCGGACTGGAAGATCAGTTGAGGAGGTGCCGGAAGCTGGCATGCTGGGCCTGGTGAGGAGCTGGTTGAGCCAGAGGAGGAGCGGGAAGGAAGCAGCAGCACCTGTGCTGCTGCCTTTAGTAACGGAGATGAACCACTTTGTGCCCATCTCTACTCAGGAACAAGATTCTAGTACCTGTTCTCTGCAGAAAATTGATATTTTGGGTGGGTGGGCGGGTGGAGAGCCTGGAACAACAACTTCTAAACAGGGCAGCCCAATGAAATTCACCTGTCCCATCTGACTAGAAGGGCCTGATGACAGTGGAACCAATTACCTCGAGAGGTGGTGAGTGCTCCAACACTGGAGACCTTCAAGAGAAACGTGGACAACCTCCTTTGATTTGTATTCCTGCATCAAGCAGGGGTTAGACTTGATGGCCTTAGAGGCCCCTTCCAACTTCACTATTCGATGATTCTATGCAACCAGCTACAAAACCACCTTGGGAACAACATTCCAGTACCTGTTCTGGGAAGAAAACGGATGTTGCAAAAATTAGATGAGAACGACGGCTTTTGAATGGGACAGCTTGATGGCCATCACTTGTCCCAGAGGACAAATGAAACAAGGTATAAATAGCTTGAAGACACAGAACAGCTGCGTACTCCTTCTCAGTCCTCTTCTCCATGCTAACTAACGTGAACGGCCTGGAAAGGCTGGCAGAAAGCACGCAGCCATAAACTTTTGCAGGGGGCGGGGGGCACTGGTGAATTTCGATGGGCTACTTTATTCAAAAGTCATCCTTCTGGCTTGTTTCCCCCCCCCCCCCCCCATATTGATTTTCTGCCTGGAATAGGTACCTGTTAGGTTACATCTCCCAGCGAGGAGTGCTTCAGCTCTATGGGCTTTAGGCTTCCCTCTACCCTCCACCTGACCCAACCCCAATGCCAAATTGTACAAAGACTTTCTCGCACACTGGCCTACATTTCTTTTTCCCCCGTTGGCTGCCTAATGGCCCCGCAGAGGACCAAAGCAGGCTTTGCCAGAGGAATGTCTGTCTCTCTCTCTCTTAGGCTAGGAGAGAGAGCTGAACTTTTGTTTCCTTCCTCTGGGGCAGCTTGCCCTAACAAAGGCTGACACTCTCTGGGCCATACCCACAGCTATTGTAAACCAATGTAGCAACTCTACCTGCTTATTTATACTGGCTGAGAACTTGACTCCTTTGCAGGCTGGCTGCTTTATGCCTGCCTTGTGTTGCTCTAAGCGTCCTCTGACCCCTCTGGTTGAGTTCTTTCCTCTGAAGCACAGTAGAAGAATAGGGAAATTACACCTCGGCTGGCCTGGCAGCACAAATAGCTGGAGGGCTTCTAATATTCTGCTGTTGCTTAGCAGGCCCCTTCTCTAAGCCTCTGGGGTTGCTCTGACAATGATCCCAATATATTTTGTTTCAAACAAAAATAAACTTTATTGCAACTTTTTGAAGCAGCAGGACCCGGGAGTCTAGATGAGAGAAGCCTAGTGGGCAGCTGTGTAATCATTAGCAATACCACCGGGACTGGGACCTAGGATCAGTTTGGAAGGCTCCTCAGCCCAGCCGGGAGTATAATTTACTATGCCACCATCACAAGACCAACAAGTTAGCATAAGAAAAGCATGTCAGCAGGAGTGATGGTAAAACTAAACCAGCCCAAGCTGGAGAAGAAACTTTTCAACTGTGGCACACTTAATTAAAAGTTCCACTATCAAGACTTTTCCTACAGCAATGCACGCCCAACGCGTTCATTCCCTGAAAGACCGTCTGGAGAAACGGTGCTGAGGAAGGATGAAATTCTTCAGAGGAAGAGGACACAAGTGGACCACCGGTTTGCCGAGTGATTTCTGCTTAGAGCCAACCCTCCCACTAGGCAGAGTGAGGCAATTGTCTCAGATGGCAGAAGCTGGAAGGCCACTTTCATTCCTGCGCTCCACAGCTGTTACTTCTGCTACGCATTTCAACCTAAGCTCCCCAAATCTGCCTGATCCCAGAGATGCATTGGGGAATACTCCCCCCACCCCATTGCTAGTGCCAGTTTCTGTACATTGAATGGAGAAAGACGAGCATTTTGTTCTTGGCTTCGGGCTGTCCCTACCTACATACTGGCAACTCAATAGCTTATTTTTCCCTGGACAATTCAGTAAGCCAAGGACAGGCTTCTCCTCTGTCACAATAAAAGTGGAAGCACATGTCCTTTGCATCCCAAAGTATTCATGTGAGGTCCAGTTGAAAGAAGGAAGTGGCAGGTGCTGAAAATCCTCCACATGAGGCCGTAGGGTACTTGTGGACCAGGATGGAGGGAACTTCATCCCCAAAACTTTCAAAAGGGCACCTCTTCTGCCCTGGTTACAAGCCACCCTGACCTGAGATCTTGGACAGCTGCTTAGCCTGTCAGAGGAAGAAATTCCAAGCCAATCAACAATTTCATTTGCAGGCTTATCTTTAAAAAGACACAAAATAGAAGTAAACGTCATCACACAAATTGCCCATTAGGGCTGGGGGGCGGTGGGGAGGAATACAGAGAAGACTTTTGGAATCTCTGCCATTTTAAAATGTAGGTGTTAGTATGTGATAGGGAGTGGGGGGGGGGATGCCTGATTGAACATTCTCCATGATTTTTTTAAAAATTTTCGTCATACACATGATATACCTTTAGTACGTTTTAATTGAGCATGAAAACTGACATGCTAGCCTTCCTTGTGTATGCAGAGTTTGGGCTTTTTTATTTAGTTAACCTGAGAAGCAACACAGTAAACAATCAAATCTGAGATCGCATCCCTGAATTATGAAGTGGTACAGAACCGGGACCCCTTCTTAGATGCACAACTCAACTTGGTGAAGGAGTTTGAATGGGTCAATGAAGTTGAGAGCAATGCCATCAGGAGACTAGACTCCATTATGAGCCTGGACACCTAGAAGGGTTGTCCAAGGTGGAATGGGCACAGCTGAGACGGCTGCATCAGCAGAAAAGAATGGATAGTTCCAATGTTGGTAGGTGTGGCAAATACTGGGCAGCAGTGATACCTGAATGTGACACTGGAAAAGAGGCAATGGCAGTGACACTCAAGCTAGCTTTTCTTCTGATTTATGCAGATGACACAATCTTACTGGCAGAATGCAGCAATGACTTGAAACTTGTGGAAATTGGTAATTCCTTTATAATTAGCAGAATTCAAAGTACAAACAACAACTGCACAGAGAAAGTGTAGAATAGCTCAAGTCTCAGAACTGTCCCTCCTTCATAGTAACACTTTGTATAGTAAAAATCATTCTAAAGGCATCCTTACTAAAAAAAAAAAAAGTATCTACTTTCAGTTGCAATCTACAGTTACAGTCAGAAGGATAAGGAAAAGAAAAAAGAAAGAAACTGCAATCTCAACCATGTAGGAGACTCAGTCCACCACGGAGGCACATGGTGGGAGGTTAGGAGCAGAACATTACTTGTCTGCTTTTGTCAGAGGTCAGAGAACAAGAGAAAGGCAAACAATGGAAGTGAAGCAAACAAACAGGAAGAGAAGATGGGGAAGCCAGGAGCAGGAAAACTAACTTTGCTAATGGATTAGTGACAAGGCATAGTTATGTTAGGTTGTGAAGCCCCCTTCCCACTGAAACCCAGAGTTAGGTTGCATACAAGATTGTTATTTTCTCCAACTGAAATGACTTTTAGTGAAAGTGAAAGAAGAAAGTGACAAAGCAGGACTGTACTTGAATGTCATGACAACAAAAATCATTACAGCAGAACTACATAACTTTAATGTTGACAATCTTTTTGTTGTTGTTTATTTGTATCAGAATATTGCACAATTTTAAGTTATGGACATATATCAAGTTGTTAAAGATTTGGTATACTTTGATTCAATCATCAATCCAAATAGAGACTAAAGCAAAGAAGTCTGAAAAAGGCAGAGACTCGGAAGGGCAACAATGAAGGAATTAGAAAAAATCAAGTGTAAGTTTGTGTCACTGGAGACCAAGGCCAAGATAATCCACACTACCGTATTCCTCATCACTATGTATGGGTGTGAAAGCTCGAAATTAAGAAAGCTTGCAGGAAAAAGATTTGATTTGTTTGAAATATGGTTCTGGTGGAGAGCTTTGCAGATACCCTGGACTCCCAGAAAGACAAACAAGTATGTCTTAGGTCAAATCAAGCCTGAACTATCTCTGGAGGCAAAAATGATGAAACTGAGGTTTTCCTACCATCATGAGAAGGCAAGATTCTCTGGAAAAGATGATAATGCTGGGAAAGGTGGCAGGCAGCAGGAAAAGAGGAAGACCAAATACGAGATGGACTGGCTCCCCAAAGGCTTGACTTTGCAAGAACTGAACAGGTTTCTGAGGGCAGGACATTCTCAAGATTCTTCATTCATAGGGTCACCATAAGTCTAAAATGACTTGACGGCATATCGCAACAACAACAATGGTGCCAGTGAAGGCTATACCATCTGATTTTCCCTGAGTGAGGGAATTTGTTCTCACTCCTGGCCATATTTATGGAAAACAGGGCCAGTTCTTTAAAAGTTATATTTTATCCTTTGTAGGCAAAGAAATGTTTTATTCACTGCATGTAAAGGTGTAATATTACTCTGGCAGCTAACAAATTTTGAATGAAGCCTCCAAAAGTCAATGCAGAGAGTTCTCTATTTCAACAAACTTATTAGATATCATAATGTTTAATTGATGGCATACTTTCCTTCCTGTTCATGCAATGGCTGTTTCAATTGAGTTAGCTTTGCTTGTACTCTGAAGAGCTGTCACAGCTTCTCCAGTGAAGTTTGTTACAGCTTGTAGAACTAGCTATTAAAAAAACAAAAACAAAAAAAACCCAAATACCATTTTTAAAACAATAGATGTTTCTAGGTAAAATATTAAGTCACCAACCATCAAAAAGATTGATTCATTTACATTTTTCAATTAGCAGCATCCCACCTTTCATTCCAAGACCTCTGAGCTTCATATATACTGTTGTGACTTGTCAGGCAAAAAAGCACATTGTGAATGCCATGTCTCAGTTGGGATGAACCCAGGACCCTTCGGTTTCCAACCACTACAATAAGGGTGGGCTGCCTGTTTTATAAAGAAGACTAAATTGAGTTTTGGGGAAGCTCACAGGGACCACATTCCAATGGGAAATGGGATGAAGGGCAAAATAGTACAATCAAAAATGTCCCACACTAGAACACTGGTGGACAGAGTTGCCTTCAACCTTGTGCTGAGTCACTTAGTAATTTGCATCAGTACATTGGCCTGGTCTTCTGACAATCCTAACACTAACAGTAGTGCCCACCCAAGTCATTTTGATGACTAAGGACAAGATAGCAGCTTCCTGTTCTATGATCAGAAGGCAGCTTCAAGACCATCTACTGTATAGGACGCTCCTCTACAAATTAGGGTGACAGACCAGCCTGAAAGATTCAAAACCAGATGGATGGAGCACAACTCTCTGGTCTCCCAAAAAAGCAAATGTGGGAGGGGGGGAAGGGCTCAGAAGAAATAGCAGCTGCCCCCTAATGTCAGTCATGATCAGCCTTGCGCCTAGTGCTTAGATCTCATTCTCAGATTTCCTCACCCATGAGAAAAGAGTAGCTATTGTTTGCCCTTAAAAAAGGAAATCTGCTTTGACCCAAAGCCACTGTTTTGCTTTGCCTCCCTCCCACCATGATTCCTGTTTTGAATTTGGCTTTCCTTGGTGGGTGCAAAACCAAGGAGAGCCTGCAGGGCTGACATGTACTATCTTCAACTGGGAAAATGCTTTATTTTTGTTTCAACTGCTTTGGTATGGTTACCCACAGAACCAGAGTCAATTAACATAGATAAGTTATTATTTGTTATTATTATAAATAATGATCCTTCTTGATCAGAGGAGTTCCCAGTCTTTTGAGATTTGGTGGAACATTGGGAATTTGTATAGTGTCACAAATTTAACTACAAACACCAACACTGTGCATTCACAGTCAAACAATGATGGCTGTCACAAAATCTGGAGAAGCCCTTCAGCTCTTCCTGTTTTCTCTCTGACTGCAATCCTGTTGCTTTGTATAGCAAGTCACAGCTAGAGTAGGCCCACTGAATCGGTGAAGATTTTGTGAGTCAAACAAATCTCCCTTGATTCAATGGGCCTATTCTACTTGTGACTTACTATGCTTTGTATAAGAATTCAGCCAATGTGTCACCTCACTTACAAAGAGAAGTCTCTTTTTCACTGTCTTCCTTCCCTGCAGAAAATGCAAAGACAGAAACACGGAGGGAGAAAAATTACCGTATTTTTCCATTTATAACACGCCCCCGTTTAGAAGACAACCCCCCCCCCCACTTTTCTAACCCCAGAATTAAGAAAACTTACCTTTGAGGATTCAGCCTCTGGGCTCAGAACGTTGGACATTAGGAGTCCCTGTTGAATCTGAGCACTGCCTACAGGCTCCACCTCCAAGGAGGTGTGTTCCAATTGGTTTGTTCAGGATCAGCTGGCGTCAGTTCCATAAGGCTCATGATTGGAGGAAGCTAAGTCTCCTGACTATAGGAAGCTAAGCCTCGTGACCGAAAGAAGCCTGTTTACAGAGGCAAGGTATGGGCTGTTTTGTTCTCTCCTTAGCTATCTCAGCTTACTTCTGTGTAAAAGATGCCTCTCAATTTTTAGTGTAATGATTTTAGGAAAAAGTAGCATCTTATACACAGAAAAATACGGTAAGCAAACACACACATACAGGTAGGGAGCGTACCATGCAAGTGAATGGAGCAAAGTCAGCTTTCATGTCCACTGACTATGCAGGCTCTGTTCACTTGTATGGGCAACAGCTGTGCTACCTCAAAATGATGGAGCCATGTTGCCCATTCCCTTGTCAAGAATCCTGTTGCTTCAAAGGTTCATGTCCACGCTGCTGCCTTTTCCTAGCTCCCATTTTTCAACAATACGATCCCTTTCTCCCAGGAGACAAAAGAACTGAGAAATCACACTGTTGTTGTTGTTGTTGTTGTTTTTTTGCATACGGAAAAGCAACAAAAGCTTGGAGGAAAAATCAGCATGGCTTCATAGCACCCATGGGAACCATAACGGGAATGCCAGTGCTATTATTTCTGTGCACCTAGTTCTCTAGGTCTGAGAGCACACAACATGATGCAAGGTTCATGGTTCCGGGGGAGTGAAAGAATGTTTCAGGGAAAGACTCAGTGGATGCTTCCAGTGTGAGTGCCGTGTTTAAAGTGTCAAAACCTGGGCTTGGGCAATCCAAATCCTAGTCTTTACTGAGCCACAAAGTTCACTGGCTGGTCGTGCGCCCATCATTCTCTTTGAGCCTAACCTACCAGACAGAACTGTTGTGAGGATTAAGTGGGGAGGAGCAGACCCATGCATGGTATTAACAGGTGGAAATGTGGGATAATAATGTAACAATCAAATATGCAGCACTAATGTTTAACATTGGGATACCATAAATTCAATGTATCCCACCGTTTAGTTCTTTGCAATGAGCAGCAACAATTGTTTAAGAAGTGTATGATTATTTTTTTAAAAAATTAATCCAGCACTACCACCAAGAAGAATCAAACAAGAAGCCTGTATCGCTGCTGTCCAAGTTTGACCTATCAGGTCCCTGTGCTGTTTTTAAAATGCCCATCTCTTGAATCCTTAGGCTGCCAGACACACAAAGAAACACCTTTGCTGTAAAAGAATAGTAATTCTTGTAGCAAAGTTGGAGGTAAAGACAATACATGAGCTTGGCTGAGCTGATGAAGACACTCCGTCATCGTCAGGAATCTTGCCAGAGACACTCAGGGAGATGCCACCTGGGAGCACAGAGTTGAGCGGACTTGATGCCAATGAATAAGGAAAATGGCGATAAAATCCTGATGGAATCCCAAGGCCCTGCCAATGCACTACGCATCTCAAGCCTCCACCCAACCCTTCTGTTATGACTACTCGCCTGCAAAGTATGGAGGGCTGCATGACCCTGCCACAGCGATGACGAGCGTTCTGATGAAATAAGGCTATAGCCTTCAACTCTTAATGCATGCTCTCCAGGTGACAGGAGGCTTCTTTCCAGTCCCTCCCTTGTCCTTGCTGGGTGAGTGAATGGGATACAAGCCGATCCAAATCCTTCACTAGACAGCATCTTGTTGCAGATCCAGATATAGCAGCCGTTACTTCTTTTTTCACATTTCACTCCGGACAGCCAAAGTGCTTATTTGACCACGTAAACAAGCATTTACTCAACTACTTTGGCTGAATGGGTGTCTGGCAATGAACTTCACTAGCGGCCAAGCATAATCACTGCAACCCTAGACATGCTCATGCAGGACTGAAGTGCATGTGCAGCCAAGAAGCGTGTGCCAAAGTGAACAGCTGGCCCTCTTCCATTTCAAACCAGCCAGTCTGTTCAAGTGGCTGGCTGCCTGTAGCAAATATATGTCTAAAATACTCCCAGCTGTGTATGCCCTTCTCTCCCACCCCGACCACATAGTTGTCTAGGGTGGTGGCGAATCTGTCTCAGACTCACTAATCAGCAGATTGCATGGCTTTGTACCTCGGCTGATCACAGATGGGGAGCCTCTGGCTCCCCAGATGGTGTCCCTCATCATGATCCATGCTGGTTGTTGCTAATAGGATTTGTAGTCCAACAACATGTGATGGCCCACCTTTTCTCTAGAGGGAAAAAAAATCCTCACAGAAAGAGAATGTTGCACTTCTCCAAATCTCAAAACAGGCATTTGTTTTTATTTTTGAAATATTTGACAGAAATGCTTTTCAGACCATGATCGTTCATCATGTCGAACTGCTGGATAACTCAGAGGTTTAGGCATCTGGCTGTGGAGCCAGAGGTTGGGATTTCGATTCCCCCACTGAGCCTTGCTGGTAGGAAAGGGACTCAATGATCCATAAGGTTCCTTCCAGCTCTTCAGTTCTAAGATGATGATGATATTAATGTTATAATAATTAAGGCAGCCCTTTCACCATCTGCATAAACATATGTCATAAAGAGGTGACTGCATAGGACTTTGTGGTTTTTTCCTTTCCATAACCTAGTGTCACCTTTGAGGGGCCAGACGATGCAAGCACTGAGCACAGATCCAGGCAAAGTTAGATCTTCACACATCCTCTTTGTTTTAATAGGAAAGTGTGGTTAAGAGGCCTGAGCTTAGAAACTTGTAAAAAGAGCTCTTTCACGAAGAGTAACAGTTCAACCTCAATTGTTTGCTGTTGAGTGGGGTTTGTCGTGGAGAACAGCAGGACTTCCCATCCACACGGCACCACGAAAAGCCATCTCTTTTCCCAACAGCATTTCCAGGCACATGGTCTCTTTGTTTTTGTTTTGTTTTTAAAAAAATTATATTCAAAAGAAAACAAACCAGAGCACTTCTACAATACACAACATTAGATCAACTAATACTAAACTACATTTCTCATATCCACGTTTCTCCACCTGTGGCGCCTTCCCCCTTGGGACTAGGCTCGCATTCTTTGTTCTTACATTTCATACTGCCCCATTTCTCTCCAGAAACACATTGATTCTTCTCCCAGTGTATACCTCTTCCCTTTCCGAAAGACATATTCCAGAAATACATTCCATATTTCCTTCAAATCACTGCTTTTTGATATTCCTCTTCTTGGTTTCATTTCACAAGTCAATTTATCGTTAATTGCCATATTCTCCATTTCGCTACACCATTCCTCTAAATTAATTTGGTTATCACTTTTCCAGTTCTTTGCAAATATTAACCTTGCCACTGTGGCCATTATAATAATTAATTCCTTTTCTTCTCTCTTCCGTTGATTATCATGAACCATATACAATAAGGCAATCACTGGAGACATTTGAATATCCAATCCAGTTATTTCCCTAATTTCCTTAAAAACCAACGTCCGTTCCTTCCTCCTTATTTCACAAAACCAAAACATATGTAAATATATCCCTTTTTCTTGTTTACACCTCCAGCACAGAGATGGTACATTTTTATTTAATATATTCAGCTTCACTGGTGTTAGGTACTCTTTGCAGCAAAAGTGTTGGGGAAACCTCACTGGAAGAAAAATGCAGGAAAGGAGTCTGGGAATATCTTTTCCCAACCTACCACCTTTTTGGTGAATAGAGAAGTGATTTAGTACTATCCCCACTTTTGAGGCAGGCAGAGTAGAAGGATAAAAGGATATTCAATATTTTACAATATGAAAGAAAACCAACTTTCCTACTGCAGCTTCTCTTTTGGGACCTAAAAAAAAAAAAATCAGATAAGAGGTTACTTGAAAGCAATGCAAGGCTTCTGACCAGATTCTGTTACTCCAGAAACCTATAGATTCCTCTAGGAAGTGTTACACCTTCCCCACCTGCAGCGAACCAAGATAAAAAATAAACCATTCCTGAGAAGGAGACCAGAAAGTATGAAAAGGTGTGGATTTTGTCACTGTGTTCACAAGACAAAGCTTGTGTTGTATGGGTGGTAAGAAAAATGCCAAAGCAATAAGTGCTGAGCCAGGTATTTTAAAAGAAACTAATGTTCTGTTGGAGAAACCCTTTCTAAAATAAAATAAATAAATAAAAAAAATCAGTGTTGCAATCTGCTGGCATGCCTTTTAAAACACGCTCTCCTCCTGTACATCTCATTCTCTCGTCTTCATGACTCACAAGAAAGCAAGAAGCATGGGACAAACCAGAGGTTGAACCATTTCAGATTCATCTTCTTCCTCCTCTACCATTTTGAGAGGTCAAACACCCTGGAAGTATAAAGGTATCATTAAAAGCATTAGCCACAACTCAAAAGGGGTGAAGTTACAGTATCTCTTTTTATTCCAATCATGATGTAATTTACGTATGCTTTAGCTAGTGCATGAAAATGCTGAACACAAGGAATTCATTGTATTCAATTCTTTAAAAACCCTCTCGTTTATGAATGTGAGATATTGTGCTTCTGTATCCACAAGGCAAAACACTACGAATTGATCCAAGATTGCTGCACAATATCATACCTACATTGCCAATAGGAAAAAAGGATGCCAAACTCTATATAGCAAAGGGCCGCCTGCATGTTGACAACACCCATGGCAGCAATCAAGATGGTCTACAGCAGTGGTGCCCAACCTTGGGTCCCCAGATCTACTTGGATTACAACTCCCAAAAATTCTGGCCAGCACAGCTAGTGGTGAAGGTTTCTGGGAGTTTTAGTCCAAGAACATTTGGAGACCCAAGGTTGGGAACCACTGGTCTACAGGATACTGATGAAGCAGAAAATCCATACCTAAAAGCATCCCTAACAGAAGGCCATCCATTTTTTGATGGCCATCTTTCATGAGGTGTTCCAATATTAAAAAAAAAAAACTCCCAGCAAGGGACAGTCTACCACCTTCCATGGCTGTCCATTCCTCTGCCAAACCTCTTACTCTCAGGAAATTCTTTCTAATAATTAATTGAAATCTCCTTCCTTATCATTTAAATTCAAAAGGAAGTTCAGGTCCTATACTCTGGAGCTGAATAAAACCAGCTTATTCCATCTTCCACATGATAACCATTCATATATTTGAAGATGATTGTCCTATCCCCTTTCAATCTTCTCTTTGCCAAGCTAAATATACCAAATTCCCTCAAGTATTCCTCACCAGGCTTGGTTTCCCATAACGTTGTCATTTTGGTTGCCTTTCTCTTTTTTCCATTGGATTGCCACGGCAGCTTCCACAGGTACAGCACCATATGTGTGTAAATAATGAACAGTATACTGGCCACTGTGTCAAGCTCTAAGCCCTCTCGCTTAGGAAGGATAATGACAAGATAGGATGTGTTTGGAGAAAGGCGACCTTTTGCATGTGACCAGGCACACAAATGCTGACTCATCAATTGTTCTGGTAGCTTCCATAGTTGAGTTATGCATAAAAAATGGGAAACACCATAAGGAGAGACAAGGAAACCTCTGTGCCAGCTTTCAGAACAATTTTTTTCTTTAAAACTCTTCTTCAGGTGTGATGTTACAAACTGTGGAGGGGAGCTCTGAGGAATCATCCTTTAAACACAAGACAAAGATAGATTGGCTTCTGATGATTTGTTTCACATGATCCGTTATCTAAAACCATCTCTAGCCTTCACAGTACAGAACCGCTGGACTCTTAGGTTTTAGACCTAAGATTCTCTGGGTTTTTTCATCACGGAGACTACAAACCTCACATTCGATGGACAGGTTGAGTTTTCAAAGGGTTTGTTGTATTTGCAAAACGGAGATTCAAGGTTCATTGCTTTTATATGGCCTTTCTTGTTCCAAGCAAAACTAAAGGTCATTCAAGGTGACAGCTAACATCCGATCACCCCCTTTACATCTTAGGACAGCATACAGACTACACGAGTCTAATAATGAGCTTCACCCTCCCCTGGTCTTTGTAACTTCATGCCTGACAAAAAGATAATTTATCCCAAAAGCTTACACAGAGATGGTTGTGCCTTTTTTTTGTCGGCTTAATCAAGATGACACCACAACATGGATATAAAGAATCGTTTAATTCTCTTTTTTGAATGCTTATCACACACCTGGTATCATAAGTGTACCATACTTTAATAACAAGAAGTAGGGATGTTAAAATCTGTTACGGTGCTTCAGACTGTGATTTATCCCACATTTTGAATCACTTTTGGCACAGTCAAGTTTGATTGATTTTCTGGTGACTACACAATATAACTGAGAACCAGCTCGACCCTTATTCATGGCTACTGGCATCTTTTAGCACCCCTAGTAGGGGCTACTGTGTTTTTTCCCCATTGCAGGTAGGATTGTTTTGGTTGTGTTTGGTTTCCAGCATGTGTGACTGCCAGTATCAGACCAAGGTGGATCCCACAACAATGCCACTTAAAATTAAAAATAAGGTAGAAAGCCTGTTTTCCCCTTCTCCCCTGCGAACGTGGAGACAGGAGAGGACACGGAGGAAGATGTTTTCCCTTTTTTTCCTTTAGTGATATGTCATTTGGGTGACAAGGCAATTCGGTGGCATGTCAGTTACCAATTTTCTTTTTTAAAAAATCTAGCTTTCCCCTGCTCCCCACAGAGGGGGAGACAAGAAGATGATGGGGGGCCGTGGAAGCTGAGGAGGAGGGAAACAGATTAAATAGGGTTGCTTTGAGGGGCAGTGTTGTTTCCTGTCCCAAATCCACCTGATTCTTGCGTGTGGATGCAGCGATCATTCTAAACGTCAGACTACACTTTAGAGTGACCCTGTTTAAGTCTGATCCAGCCTAGGATAACTTCACCATCCAGTTGTACCCATAGTTCCATTTTTGTTGCATTTCTCAGACTCTCAATAACATTTCAATCGCTTCCAATTTCCATATTTTGTTAGGAGGGCATGTCCTCCTCCCTAACAGAAATTGGTACATATGTTCTAGATGTCTGTAATGTATGCATCTTAATACCGTTTGGTTAATCCACACATTTTATGCATTTTTAAAAATGTCTACATTTTGTTACACATTTTCACCACTGACTAAAGCACACTGGTGTTCACTTTTCAACTCTGTGCATTTTTTTAGTCATGCATGTTTACTCATGTAAGTTTTCCAAAAAAAAAAAAGGCATGACAGGATCTCCCCATGACCAGGAATGCAAAAGATACACACACACTTTCATGAATATTCTCACAGATGAATTAATAAAAGATGTCAGCACAAATTTCTTTTCCCTCCCTAGAAATAATACACAGGCTACGCTTTTCATGCCTTTATGGGTTGGGTCTCAGTGAAGATGGATGCACCTACAAGAAATTTTGGTCATAACAACAGATTTCTGCCTAGGCCATAAAGTGTCCTCCTGCAGTCCTGTTCTTTTTTCCTTTTCTTTATTTAATGAGGGTTATATGCTACCATTTTATTGCCATCTGTCTTGAATCAGACCCCTGTGGGGAAGGACAGCTACCAACACTAATTCAATTACATGTTGCACCGCCTTTTGAAGTGAAACACACCTATAGGCTGAAATATATGTTGTTTACTTTTTACTTTTGCTAAAACACAGAAGGCGGCAAGCTTATGTAAGTGGAACAGTGTTCAGCATTGCACTTTCCCTGAACAACAATAATAACAATAATAAAATAACGCTCTATGGGTATGTTTATATTGCAAAGAAAGTTTAAAATTAACACCTCGGAGGGACCACCTCTGAACCCTAGACAAATGTGGCAATAAAGGGCCACGTGAAAAAAACAGGTGAAGGTTAATCCAAACACCAAGCCAAATAAAGAAGAATTATAACTGCATAATGGACTGTTTTCTTGTTTTAACATCTGGAAAGATGGGGGGGGGGGAACTACAAATGTTTGTGTATGTGTTCCCATTCTTAATGCTTAATTTCATCTGCACCTGTATATTTAGGCTTTTATATTGCTCATTTGTGCCTACATTACTAATTTAAAACTGCAGATTGGTCAACAAGGAGAAGTGGCATTTTTACAGATTCTTAGGGACCTTCTGTTACATCTCTTCAAGAAACAGGGAAGTAACTGGTTACAAATGAGTTCTTCTTTGCTAATAACAAAGGCATGGGTAAGTTACACAGTGCTTCTAAACTAATAAGAGGTCTATTTGTTGTGTTGTGTACATGTAACAGTGCTGGGCTAAAAATTTCTCTCACGATAATTTCCATCATTCTCTCCATCAATTTGCAAGGAAAATCTTTTTTTTTTTCCTGAAAAGGATTTCGAAGGAGGAGAAATTCTCACCGTCAACTCTCATGAAACTGTTGTGCTCACTTATAAGGAAGCTGACGATGAGTTTGTGTGCCTGTTTTGTCTTTCATTGCATAGTAATCTCTTTAACAACTAGCTCTAGGGATGAAATTTTAGGAAAAAATGAACCCTTAGTCCAGCAATTCGGTGGGAAACCACCCCCACCCCTAATTATGGGACTAGGAACTATCAAATGGCAGGAGGGAGAGTAGTTCATGGAGTAGGAGCTATATTCAATTATTCAAAAAACCTCCAGTTCATGAATGTGGGATATTGTGCTTCTGAATCCACGATTTAAAACACCAGGAAATGGGCCAATATTGCTGCACAATATCATACCTGTGTTGCCAGCAGGAAAAAGGAGGCCAAGCATTACATAGCAAAGGGCAGCCTGAATGTTGACGACACCCATGGCAGCAGTCACGATGGTCTGCAGGACACCCTCTTGTGTTCACTCCCATTCACGAAGAGGGGGAAAACCCAGAGCCTGACTCCTTGTTTCATCAGTTAACCCCTTCTCATCCAAACACAAAGCAATTGTCAGGACTGTTTTTCTAGGTTTCTATTGCTTGGAGCCACCAAGTAATTAAAATGTCTAGAAGAAATGTGTCTTTCAGATGAACTGTGTGTGCTCAAGTGCATGTCTGTGCAGCTGGAAGGTATTGGGTTGTTAATCCTCAAAGAACTTAAATAAATTCAGAGTGCTTCTGCCACATGCAACCCAGTGCACAGCACACCCAGCCATCTGGATTGGGAAAGAAATCTCAGCCATGCTCCTTCAGGGACAATGCTTTTTTCTGCTTAAGAGTGGAGCGCAATGCATCCAGAATTTGAGAAAAGGCTAATAAAATGATATGGACACTAGTTGGAACATTTTAAATCACTCTCGGGGTTGTGCAGCCCGGGTCTTTCTTTGCAAAATAATGCTTTACTTGAATCTTTGGGAGGAAAGTGAAATGGCTTAAATTAGGGCTTAAATGGGCTGTTTCTTTTGGACTGAACAATTTATATTCAACCAAGTTCAACTCCCCCCCCCCACCATTCTGTATTTGCTGATTTGCTTGCTGCTCTACATCAAGATGAAGGCAGTAACAAATATTGTCAATTATTCTCTCAGCCTCCTCCTAAATACCAGAATTTATGAATCATCACCTTGTGTCTGAAAAATGGGCAACATCCAGATTCAAAAACAAGAGCAGCAGCAGCAGGAGCAGCTGGTACTGTGCCTCAGCAAAGAAAAGGAAGGCTCTTGATGCAAAGAAGAAGAAAGTGGAAAGGCCTCCATCCTCGGAATCTGCCAAATCCAAGATCAGAAATGTGAAGTCAAAGACACCTCTCGCCGTACACATCTGCAATCAGATCAAGGGCAAGTTCCTTCAGGAGTATGACTGATCATCCAGATGTATAAGCCCCTGTCAACTGTCCCCCTTTAAGGCAAAGGTTTCATCACAGAACATGATGATCATCCATAGTTTCCAAGCAATAGATACCTATTATTATTATCATTCAGAAACACCAGGCACAGTCAATCAAAATTATAAAAACATTGACTGGTATTATATAACACATACAAATTTTAACCAAAAACCTAAGTATTGTAATAATTGTTGTTGTTTAAAATAATTTTTATTGACAATCCTCTCATGTTATTTATCAGCCATGTATTTCATGGCAACCATAGCATAACAAAGCAACTTAAATTATAATGCAATACAATCATTTTGCTTACACAACGAAGATGGGAGAAAGAATCGATTCATTTGAAATGTGGGGTTGGAAGTGAGCCTTAGAGATACCAAAGACCACCAGACGGAGTCAAGTCGGAACTCTCACTAGAGCAAAAACGAGTCAATTGAGGCTATCCTAACTTGCACATATAATGAGAATACAAAACTGACTGGAAAAGACAATATTGCTGGGGAAAATAATGTGGAGGTGGGCAGGAGGAAAAGAGGAAGACCTAATATGAAATGAGTTGATTCAATAAAGGAATCCATAGCTGTTGTTTGCAAGACAATTTAAAAAAAGAGCATAGCTCAAAAGTCATCTGTCCAAATTTCCTTTCGTTTGGTTTAGAGCAAAGGCAGACTGTCTGCAACAATTGTGCCATATTTGGTGCTGATTTGAGCTCCAGTTTAAAAGTTATAATTTTTTGCTTGGGCTGCCTCCATTTTTAGAATTCCCTTGTAGAATGTTGATTTTCTGCTACAGTAGGACCCCTTTTCCAGAGAGTTCCAGAAAAACATCTACTTCTGCATCATTGACTACGCAAAAGCTTTTGACTGTGTTGACCACAACAAACTATGGTAAGTTCTTAAAGAAATGGGAGTGCCTGACCACCCTATCTATCTCCTGAGAAATCTATACGTGGGACAGGAAGCAACAGTTAGAACTGGATATGGAACAACTGATTGGTTCAAAATTGGGAAAGGAGTACGACAAGGCTGTATATTGTCTGCCTGCTTATTTAACTTCTGTGCAGAATACATCATGCGAAAGGCAGGACTGGAGGAATCCCAAGCCGGAATTAAGATTGCCGGAAGAAATATCAACAACCTCCGATATGCAGATGATACCACTCTGATGGGAGAAAGTGAGGAGGAATTAAAGAACCTCTTAATGAGGGTGAAAGAGGAGAGCGCCAAAAATGGTCTGAAGCTCAACATTAAAAAAAAAACGAAGATCATGGCCACTGGCCCCATCACCTCCTGGCAAATAGAAGGGGAAGATATGGAGACAGTGACAGATTTTACTTTCTTGGGCTCCATGATCACTGCAGATGGTGACAGCAGCCACAAAATTAAAAGATGCCTGCTTCTTGGGAGGAAAGCGATTACAAACCTAGACAGCATCTTAAAAAGCAGAGACATCACCTTGCTGACAAAGGTCCGCATAGTCAAAGCTATGGTTTTTCCAGTAGCGATGTATGGAAGTGAGAGCTGGACCATAAAGAAGGCTGACCGCCGAAGAATTGATGCTTTTGAATTGTGGTGCTGGAGGAGGCTCTTGAGAGTCCCCTGGACTGCAAAGAGAACAAACCTATCCATTTTGAAGGAAATCAACCCTGAGTGCTCACTGGAAGGACAGATCCTGAAACTGAGGCTCCAGTACTTTGGCCATCTCATGAGAAGAGAAGACTCCCTGGAAAAGACCCTGATGTTGGGAAAATGTGAAGGCAAGAGGAGAAGGGGATGAGAGAGGACGAGATGGTTGGACAGTGTCATCGAAGCTACCAACATGAATTTGACCAAACTCCGGGAGGCAGTGGAAGACAGGAGGGTCTGGCGTGCTCTGGTCCATGGGGTCACGAAGAGTTGGACACGACTTAATGACTAAACAACAACAGGACCCCTGTATCTGCGAGATCAGTATCTGCGGTTTCACTTATCCATGGCCAGAAAATACTAAAAATATTAAAAGCAAAAAATTCCAGAATTTTTTTTCACATGCATTACCAGAACTGGCCACTAGACAGCACCAGAGACCACACTATGTATTCTTCACCAACAAATATTCATAGCACGGTCTCTGGCTCCCTCTAGTGGCCAGTTGTTTTTTCTTTTACCATGCTATATAATATGCTATATTTATGTATTGTGTTCACTATTATCAGCGATTTTCAGTATTCGTGGTGGGGCTTAGAACCAATCTCCGGTGGATATGGGGGGGGTCTTACTGTATAATTATAGAGGCACAATCTCCTTGCAATTACCTTTCAGAAATGTAGCCTTTGGAAGGCCCGTGGCAGGTGCTGAACCACAATTTGTTAGAAGACATTGTTTCTGAGAAACATGCTGGGATTCTTCTTTCTTTCCCCAACCCCAAGAAATAAACAAACCCTCTGCAGAATTTTCTCCAACATTTCTGCACTTCCTTCTTCTTTCTTTGTTGGGTGGGTTCCTCCATGAATTACATGGATAGAGGGGGCGCTGTGGAGGAAGTGAAATAACGTCCAACCTGCTCATACAGTTGCTCTTTCTGCCCTTTGCCGTAGCAGGGCCAGAGGAAAAAAGTCTTTTGGGGGGCGAAATCATGCTACAGTCGCAACTAACGATGAGCTCTATCTTTTGAGCAAGTGTCAGACAATTAATGATGATCCAAAATTTTTTTGTAATTATTCCTGATAAGAACTGCTTTGATATGAGACTCACAACCTGAGTACCTTAAGGACTGGCTTCCTCTTGCACGTGTTTCACCCGAGTGTTTTGCTCACCATCTGAGGCTCTGCCAGCAGTATCTCCAGACAGTATCCTTTTGGGGTTCATCCCAAAGTATTTGCCACCTTGGAGAAGTCTACCCAGCCAAACTATATTTTAATGTCAAGTGTCAATCTACTGTTGTACGAGAGGCTCTTGAGATAACCCAAATAATTTTTAGATTATATTTTTCCTACTGCTGCTGGTCTTTCAGGTTATGTCCACCCCTCTCCTTTTTTATTTGTTTTTAAGGTCATTCATATGGTGTATGTTTCTAATCTTGTTGTTTATCTATACTGTTTATTAAAAAATATATTAAAAGTTTAATAAGGTTCCACATTTCCTGACTCCCTTCTCTGACTTGGTCATTTTGAATCGCTGAGACCAAACAATCTTCTTTCGTTTGAGAAAGCAAAGTCCTGCTACATGTGCTGATTCCTGTTGTGTTCATTGACATTTGTCTCCTTCAGTTTCAAGCCTGTTGGGAGCTTCCTGCGTTTTCCCCTCAAAAATCCTTTTACAGCGAACGAACGTGGCAGTTTCTTTCATGTTGTCCCTCCATGTTGATGAGTCTCCCTTTCCCAATCTCCTCAGAGTATGCTATTTCCACACATTATTTGGCTGCCATTTCTCGCTAACTCGGTTTTAATACATAAGAGATCACCCGTGGTATGCCGGAGCCCTTGATTTGTTCTGTGATTGCTTCCTTTTCGAATTATTAACACAGGATGATTTTTCCCAGGCTAGGAGTTATGTTCTGAATTTCAGGCCCAAATAAAGGCAAAATCCCAGAGTGAGGCACATGGAAAAAACGGCCAAGCTTTATCTGGTTTCATGTCAAAAATATGTGAAAATGTGGCACATAAATTTGCCAGGTTTTCCACAATTCTGGGCCCAAGTTCTCTCAGAATATAGGAGATTGTAATGCACTTTTAGATAAGCCTGATCTAGGTTTCCCAGGCATAGAGACCGAAAGATCTTGGACTTTTAAATCAGACATCCCTGTTCACCTTGTTCACTGCTCACACTGTATTAACTCTTTTTTTGCTTTAGCCATTGGCTGTTTTATAGGTTATGCTTTTTCCAAACATCTATATGGTTTTGTTTTAAAAAAGAAATTGGCTTCATTATGCATAGCCCCTTCAGGATTTATTCCATGGAGCCAAGATCTGCTGGAGTCTGTTAATCTGAAAGCTCTAAATCTTGGTGAAAGCAGTATTGTTATATTCTTCATTTTCTCACAGCTCCCCACCACTGTTTCTTGCACAGAAAAATCTGACATTTGTTGAATTAAAAATTCTCGGAACATGTCCTAAAAATGATTCACAGAAATGTGCTTCTCCTGAAATAGTTTAGATTGAATGCTCTCCTGGGCATGTTTTATTTGTTGGAAAAACACTCAGCACACCAGTCTAGGCATAAGCCTTTTGTCAGATAATCCATCATCTCAATCAGCCTTCCTCAACCCAGTGCCCTCCAGATGTTTCGGACTCTAGCTCTTTCTGGCATGGCTCAATGGTCAGGGATGATGGAAGTTGTAACAAACATCTGGGAGTATCAAGTTGAGGAAGCCTGATTTAGATGCTGCAGAGGATAGGGCCCTCTTTTATGTCTGTGAGAATTCACACAGAAGTCTATTCACAACTACCTGGCCTGTAGATCTACTCTAGACCTGGTTCCATGGCGCACAGACACACCTTTGATTTGGCAAACTCCACAGTCAACCACATTTGACTTCTCAATGAAACAAAAGCAAAACGTGCTACTTGTATACTGCCCCACATCACTCTCTGGGTGGTTTACATTGTCACTTATAGCCAACTTTCCTCCAAAAGGTTCGGGGTGGTGTACATGATTCTCTCATTTTTTCCTCCACCAAGTCTGTGAGGAAAACAAGACGGAGGGACAGTGAGAAGACCAAGGCCATCCAGCAAGCTTCAGGGGGCTGAGTGGAGACTTAAACTCAGGTCAACCCAGTTGACTGTTCTTGTCATTGCACCACACAAACTCTTTTGCAGCCATTTCAAGCCAAGGTTGGGTGGCTTCAGATGACCTTCTAAAATCTACACATCTGTACTTCATGTCTGGCGAAACCTCCATCTCTTCTTGACCTTGGGTTATCTGTATGGACTTCTGGTAAAAGAAGTGTCAAGTAAATGTCTCTATAGAGGAAGTAAATCTTCCAAGAACCATGGTACAGATGAGATACAATAGTGTCTAGTTGTGTCATACAAGAAAAAGGTCCTGAAAAGCCTAGTTTGACCTCACAGAACTTCTTATATGAAGTAGTGCACAGCAGTGCTGAAATTGGGCGAATGAGCGAACTAGCGAGGGAACAACTTCTTCAAGGCACAGCTCCAAGAGTTAGCCAGCACCACTGGCTGCCTCGGGGGGGGGGGGGGACAGAAAGTGTCCAACAGGCACTTGGGGTGAACCAAGATGAACCACCCCCATCTCTTCTGCTGCAGACCCAGAGGACCAGAGACCTCTCCCTTCTCTTTGTCTCACATGATGGCGTGGATGACCAGGTCCCTGGTAAACGAGGACCCAGGGTTATGACAAAGTAGAAAAAGACCTGGAACAGTTATTTTATCTCACAGCATTTCTTATATAAGCAGCCACTCATAGTCAGAAAAGCTGGAGACTATGAGAAAGTTCCGTGTGATGACGGATTATTTAAACTATGTTGTGAAACACTTTCAGCTTTAAAATGTTTTATGCCCTGAAGGATATCATGAAGAATGGCTGCATTCCTCAGCAACAACAGTGTTTGGAATGTTTTCCTCAGTTCAAGTCTGCAGACAATGATGATAAATTGAATGCACTATTCTCTGTGCACTAAGACAGACACATGCACATACAGGGTTTTTTTGTGGGGAGGTGCAGGTGTTTTTGTTTGGTTTCCTTTGTACCCCCCAAAATAAAATAAAAATAAAAGTTCTCACTTATTTTCCACTAGGAACATGAAGGCTAATTCCTTCCATCTTATTGCCTCCAGGAAACCAAGCGAGGATTCAGAAACAGCACATACCAACACACTGCATCGATGCAGAAATGCTCTCAAATATTCTATATTTACTGTGTTTGGGCACCACTTCTCACTTGCATGGGCAACCCATAACCGGTCTGTAATCCATATAGATTTCCCTCCAGACCCATATGGCTGGTCAAGTCACCCTCTCCACTGAATTCCCCACTGATACTGATGGGGGCAGGATCTGCAGGAAGAGCTATCCCCATACACCTTCCAGTCCTCACCATACCATAACAGCTGTTTGGCAAGCTGAGGAAAGAGCAGTTAGAAATGGAAGCACAAAAAAGTAGTGTTATTCTGGTGCGCCTTCCTCCTCTGAGGTATTGCCCTCCCAACCTGTGAAACAAATGTCAGGAGGGCTGGAGGGAGAGCCTATTTGTGTGGGGAGGGATGGTGCACACAGAGAAACATCCCCCTCTGCTGTTACATTTACATTGATTAGTCTATTCCCCACACACCAAACGCCTATTGAGAGGGCCGGGATAAGTGAATTTTTTTTCTCCCAAGCAGAGAGCATCACATTGGCTACTAGTGCAATTTCCACTTTCAGAGTGATCTTGGAACATACGGTGGGGAGGGATGGGTGTACATGTGTCAGAGTGAGGAGGAAGCACATGTGATTGAGAGTGTGTATACACATGTATGTGCAGCCATAAACCTCCCTGCAAGTAGCCTTCAAGGGGCAAAAACACTGCATACCTTCCTTGGTCTGGAAATTTAAGCAGAAGCCTGAGCAAACTTTACAGATTCATGTAACTTTCTCCCCACCCCCTCATTTCCCCGCTCCTGCTCCTTGCTGTATAACCATGAGGTTATAAAGTTTCTATTTTTATTAACCATAGTTTAGTGTTACATCTGCATCCTAAACTGTGGTTAATCTTAAGTAGGGCTAGCAAAAAAAAAAAAGCAGCTTCAATAACAATACTTTGTTTTACTTGGTTTGGTAGACCACAGTTAGGACCAACCACAATTCAGACACTATAAAACACTGTGATTAGTAGGAAACATTTTAAAAACTTCCAGTTTCCAGTTCACACCCACATCAGAAGACTGGGAACTGCAGTAGGGGAGGATATGAACAAGCTCAAGGCTTCTACAGGCTGATGCTTTTAAAGAGGCCATTCTGTTCCCCTTGGGTTATATACATAACAGCAGAAAGTTCTGTGGAGGAAAGTGAGGAATCTGTAACAGAGAATGGTTAGCACCTGAGGGGGTAATCAGAGGATCGTATTGCTCACTATTTGGTTCACTTCTGGTGCGGTTTGGTTCACTCTATTTTCCAGTGAGCACATATGTTCTAAGTAAGAGCAATCCATTCTGCCCCTTTTTCTGCTCTTTTCTGGCTCAGGGCTAGGGAGTGCTCCTGATTATCCTGTTCTGCAATCCATGTGGTTGTTTAATTAGCTCCCAAATAAAACTGTGGGCAGCATTCTCTTCAGTGACAACCCTTTGACATATGTAGTGTTGTGACAGTAGAAAGAATTGTGGAGAAACCCTCTCCTCTATTTTTCTCTTCTCACAACGTTTAAAAATATTTTCCTAAGAGACACCGCACTATTTCAGATACAAGACAGTATTCATGCTAGGTCAATGTATTGCTGTAGCACTATGTCATTTACTGAACTAAACAAACAAAAAATGGGAACTCACTATGGCTCGTTGAATGGACAGCCATAAAAAAGGTAGGGAAAGTGGCAG
Source organism: Intellagama lesueurii (assembly GCA_037013535.1). Classification (NCBI taxonomy): domain Eukaryota; kingdom Metazoa; phylum Chordata; class Lepidosauria; order Squamata; family Agamidae; genus Intellagama; species Intellagama lesueurii. The sequence continues at coordinate 213,686,185 of JBAJHW010000001.1, read as the reverse complement.
GTAGAGGGTGACAATAATTGAAAGGGGGAGAAATTGGAGCAATCTGAAGTTATGTCTGGATCCTTCTCACAGGAGAAGAAACATCTCCTGAGTGAAAGGCAGGATCACTCAAGTGCAAGATAAAATAGATTGCACTGAAGACAAGAGCTTTTTAAATGTGGCCTGGATCACTCAAAATTCCCCATCTAATCACACCCTGAGTTTCCAAACCTAGCTTGTATACTGGGTTAAAAATCTACACTAACTGATGTGCCAGGGCTCTGGTACTGGCCAGAATCCTGAAGGAGAAGAAGAAGAAACACAGAGGGAGGGAGGGAGGCTTGATATTGCTTTGCTTACTCCTAACTCCCAGGTTCCCCTTGGCAGAAAGATGGAATATGAAGAAATAACATTGTAGCCTATAGGGAAGAAAAATGGAGTTAGACCACCAGTGTAATAAGTTAAACCTTTTCTCAGTGCCTACAAAGGATTATTTTAGGGGGTGAACAAGAATAGGCAGGATTCCAGAGGAGAACTTCCTCTAGATGGGATAAAAAATGGCCTTCCTCCTTCTTGCTCTGTTCTTTTTAGCTAGGTCTTGAAGAGGGAGGGCACGTGGCTACTGAGTTCAGGCTGAGTAGCCATGAAGCCAGCCATGAAACCTGCAGCAGAACCCAGAGCCATCATGGTTTCAAGAAAGACATAGTGTTGATCTCTACAGAAGTGTGAGGAGGCAACTAGAATGCTTTGCTACATGCAAATATGGTCAGGTTATTTATTGCATTTCAGTGTATGCAAGTCCTTTGGTCAGCAGACATACAGTATTCAGTTTATTTATTTATTTGGACATTGATAGCCCACCCTATATCATAAGACCTCAGGGAAGGTTACAAAACTGTACAAAACAAATTTAAAACATAATATATTTAAAACAAGTTAAAATCACACAACACAACATTGAAACACTCCAGCAACATTCCCTCTAATTTTCTGGAGTGCTGGGGGGGGGTGCCTCTGCCCCATACATGGGGTTCCGGCTGCGACCAGAAGCAAATGGGTGGCAACACTGGCTCGGATGTGTGGCCCCGATGCAGCGCTGCAGAGGCGCACAGCTTAGGGAGAACACGGCACTCAAGAACTAAAAACGTTAAAAACACAGTACTAAAACCTACACAGGCCACAACCCTTAACCCCAAACACTTTAATAATTACGTCCAGCTTGACTTGACACCAAAATGATGCCAATGTCAGTGCTAATTGAGCTTCAAATGCAGTTGAGATGCTGCGGCAGCAAAATCCCTCTAAGCAACTGTATTACAACTGTGTTGTGCATAAAATTATATGCAAACATTTGGACCAAACCTTAAGGCTTCCTACTTGTGAGGAGGCCCCATTTTTGAGAAGCCATCTTATTCAATATGAGCCTGATGTCTGCCATTTAGTGACAGAATTGAAAGCTACAGATTGTAATATTAAGATTAACTAATTATTTTTATTTTTTTAAAAAAACAAAGATAATAAAGACGGATATCTTCAGAGTCCCCCTAGCATCCGTGCCGATTGCCTTGGAGCAATGGTGAGGGCACGCACACACACACACACACACAGAGAGAGAGAGAGAGAGAGAGAGAGAGTAGTATTATAGATGCTGGCCTTCCCATGTCAGATCATTCTTGCCCTTTGTATGAATTTTTATTTAGCCCTTTTGTTTTTGCCATCTTATCACAAAACATTTGTTTGTTAAAGCTTTTGAGATGGAAAATGGAATAAAGGCAAATGAGTTCCCTGATTTTCTTTTTCAAAACCAGTTGGGAATTACATCAGGAGATGAACTTGAAATACACTATTACATCTTGAATGTCCATCACAACTGCTATTACTATCATCTTCATTTGCACGGTGGATACAAAACTATAAAACCACTCAAAAAAGAATGTGAGGTAGCGCACTTCGTGGTGGTATAAAATGTATGACTGCCTTATTTCACATTCTTTGACTAAATTTGTTAAAGAATCCATAAAATACCTGCTTTTAACAGATTTATATCTGATTGCTATTCTCAAAACTCAAAACTTATTAAAAGGGCATGGGAATGTCCTGTTAGTTAAGACAAGTTGGGAAATCAAAAGAGGTTACATGCTTATAAGCCTGGTCATCCTAGAGCAGAGATGGGGAGACTATACTATATCTCCTATCATCCTTTACCACAGACTATATCGGATAAGGCTGATGGAAACTGTAGTCCAACAAAGTCTGGAGAGCCACACATTTTCTACCTCTGCAGAAACAGAGAAGCAATTTGTGCTGCAGTGGGGGGCGGGGGAGAGGAAGAGTCCACTGAAAGTGGCCTGAATGTATTGTTGACTTTTAGTTCCTACACTGAGGGGTACTTTTCCAAAATATCTCTAAAGAGGGAACACCTCACTGATTGGCCTTGATGAAAAAAATTCTCTTTTTATTGGCAGCTATGATTGGATAAAAAAAGTTTGAAATCTTTTTAATCCATTACATGAATTAGATGTACTTTCCTTTATTTCAAATCACATCAAGAATATTTGGTTCAACTTTGGGTCACTCATGTCTCCCTTTTGGCCAGAAATTCCAGATGTCATCATGTTCTGAAATGTAAGTTGGGAATGAGAGCAGCAAAAACACAGCCCTAGCAGAGTACTATCACAATTACTACACAAACCCCTGAATTTTAGCCAAGCCTATAAAATGTGGACTTGTGCAGGTTGCATTGACATTCCTTGTTTCATCTGGAATCTCCAAGCCGAGTGGTTGGTGGTCACAAAAATAATAATAAATAACATGGTCCAACACAGCACGAGTAGCCAAGAAATGACGTTAAAATGTTAATCTTTCTCTCTCCCGCCTTACATTCTTCAAGGAACGCATCATTTACATGCCAAATGCCATAAAAAGGATATACTACTGGAAACAAGAACAGCTAGAAGGTGATCACCAGAGATTTGTACTCTGGCGATCAAATTTTAGGAAACTCTCTTTTGAAAATGGTAACAGGCAACAGCTGAAGGAAGCCCAGATTGAAGCACAGAGAGGTCCTCTTTACGAAATTTCAATCAGGAGGCAGATTTTTAAACAAGAGCTTTTTGTCAGTCTGATTGAGGGGCCTTGATTATCTTTTTTTTGGTTACAGGCTGCTTTAGATTTGAGAGCAAAGCTGAATTACACATCCAGTCTACTACCTCCTGTCTTGGACGGTGCCCTTTCAGACCAGAGAGTAACGAGGTCACATTTTCTAACCATCCATGACGTTAGAAATGCAAAACAAACCAGTATACAGGAAAACGAGTATAACAAGGTGAGGTTAAATCCCTTCTCTCTGACGTACTGGCTTTCCATAGGCAGAGATATTTTTTATATCATCACTAGCATGTTTCTGATTTTAGATTAAAATATTAATTTTAGCAGAATGCAGAGTTAACATGTTAAAATACTCCTTGCCTTAACACATTTGCCTTTGAGGAAATGAGGAACCAACCCATTAAAAACAACACAATATTTTACAATCACGGCCTTTTCGGCACATTGAATACTGCTGCAAAAACATTAGTAATTCTTTCCAGCGGTTATAATAATCGTCTTGGAACTGCAGAGCTGGAAGGGACCCTATGGCCCATTGAGTCCAGCCCCCCTCAAGGAGGCACAGTGGGGAATCGAACTCCCAACCAGAGACCTAAACCACTGAGGCTGGAGGCAGTGTTGCCTCTAGCTTAACAAATGAAATGGTGAAACATTGCTTTTCTTTTCAACCTACCTGATGCTGTTTTCCCTGCAAAATAATTAGTAGGCCAGTGTTATGCTACAAGAAATGAGGTCTACTACTATTACACATTTCCTGGGAGTGGTGATCCAATGCTAGCGGACATCCATAGACATAGGGCTAGCCACTGACATCACTTCCTGCTCTCTGATTACATCAGCCAACTTATTTTCTGGTAGTAGCCCTAGTAGTAGTAGTATCAGAAGAAGAAGCAGGGCTAGGAATGGGAAGAAATTTTCTTGGATTCGATGGTCTTTAGAAAACTACCTTTTGCATACTTCTAAAGACTCATTATGAAAAGAAACGATTGGTTTTGAGAATCCATACAATTGAAAAGGATGGCAGGGTATTTCCAAAAATAAAACTATGGGCACATTTCAAAGTCTGAATGCATACACTTGGGGAAAAAACACATACAGTATGCATGCACATGCTTTCATCAATGGCAGAAAGAAGTAGAGAAAACCCCAGAATAAGTATGCACATTAGGCAAACTGAATCAATGCCCACATTAGGAGAAAAAAAAAACACAATTGTGCAAAGCCCAATGCAATTAAAAACAACAACGAAGTCTTGCAGCCAGATATGAAACAGGGATGAAAAAAAGAGATACAGATAGGATTTGAAGAAATGCAATGAAGATCAAGCCCTCGTATCTCATAGCAGATCCTGTGCTGCTTGTCTCTTGCTTAAAAGTTGAAGGAAACAAACCCTCCATGTGTGTTTTAAGGTCAGAGAGAACAATCCCTCAGGTTTTCTGAACAGTGCATTGTAAGCAATTAAAGTATTATGTTGCTTTGCAAGTCCATTTATATCAATTAATATTAACAAACTGATCATTTTATTAATGTTATAGCATTACATTCATTTCCAAGCTTTGTGTTATATTCTGTACTGTCTTAAATGACTTAGGCTTGGCCATCTCTCAGGGAGTTTCCCTTCCCACTTGAGCTCTCCAAACATTGATCTTTATATATGGGAACCTGCTTATAGCTCCTTCACCATGAGAGGCCAGATTTATAACATGTTGCATGGCTTTATTTGAAATAGGTTCTCATGTGTTGGGATTCACTGCCAAATCAGTTCTAAAACTAAAGCCACTTAGTTATCTTCTACGAAGTACATGCAAATAGGAACATAAAACATATACTGGGACAAGCAATAAGGGATAGCCAGCATTTCCATGCCCTCTTTATAGACTTACCAGCAAGTGCTGGGTGCTGGAAACAGCATGTGGATTAGACAAACTTCAGTTTGACCCATCAAAACAAAATGCAAGGTAAAACAATGGTTGGTTGGTTGGTTGGTTGGTTGGTTGGTTATATTTTTACCCTGCCTTTCTCCTTAGAAAGGACCCAAGGCAGCTTACATTATTAAAAGAGAGTATTTAACACTAACAATGGGGAGTATACAAATTCAAAACGATCAAACAAATACCATAGGAACTAAAACATACACCAAAACACATTCAAAGCAGTAAAGTACAACAAACCATTAAAGAACATAAGGAACACCAAAACACATTCAAAGCAATAAGGCAAAACAATTCACATAAAAACCCCACCCAGGCAGCTAGTCACTAAGGGAAGGCTTGCCTGAAGAGAAAGGTCTTCGCCTACTTGCGGAAGGCCAGCAAAGATGAGGCCAGTCTGGCCTCCTGTGGAAGGGAGTTCCAGAGTCTGGGAATTAAACATTAAATATTAGTTATTTAATTAATTAAATTGGATGTAACCAAATGTTAAGTCTGCACTACATTTTAAACATCTATGGTTGGTTCTGCTATTTCACAATATTTGATTTTATTTATCATTCCCATTTACTAAATCATCTGAATTTTAGTTTTACGGTCAGCTCCTGGAATACTTTGACAAGTTGTTGGACTATACATGGTGAGAACACTAAATAATGACCCAATCCTGTTGGGGAGGGTTTGTCTATGCATCGAAAAACACTCATCAGCAGTAACAAATCACCACTGATTAAAGGTTTCCCTTTGCTGTGTCACTTTGTCCCATGGTGTGCAAGCCACGCACACCTTGAAATCACAAAGAGAGGCCTTTAACATCATTCCCATTGCAGAGGTGGATCTATGCAACAGCAGTTCAGCCAACAAATAATAAATAGTTCCCCCTTCCTGAGCTTTTCCTGTTTGTCCAGTGGTGGGTGGGGATAACCTTAGCAGATCCATGAGAAGGGAGTCAATGAATGTATTATCACTGACTCAAAAAAGCCATAGACAAAGCTGGTTCCCACCTCTTCATCCCTGTGGGTTCCAGATGGAATGGCTCTGCTTTCCTTTGTGCATTTGATCCTGGGCCTTAGAGTCAGTGAAAATGGAGAGTTCCACTATACAAATCACTCATGTCCCATTGGAGCAAGTGATACTTGCCCCACGGCACACAAACACACCTAGCAAGCCCACAGGAGTTAAGCACACATTGAAATATCAGAAAAGAGTGCCTTGATGACTACAGCATAAGCTGAGAGGGCTTGTGTGATTTTACCCTGAACCATTTCTCAGCATAAGGATTGTGTTACATCACTGTGTAATGAGATAAACAGAGCGTATCCCAGTCAACAAGATCAAATGTGACATCGACATCAAAGGGAACATGTTTCACCAGCACCAGAGTTTTAAAGGCTGTATGTGTTGTTTCCATGTCTTCTCAGCTGCATATATATATGATAGAGCACATTGTATGTAGATGGCATTTATATGTATATGGGAAAACAACATGGTGCACCTTGGCTGGAGCTGGTCCACCCACAGGGAAAGGAGACACCAGACCACAGGTCCAAGGCTGCCATACTCAGATGTCTATGCTATTGATAACAAAATTAGAACAAGTACCTGGCCAACATCCAGGCAAGATCAGAAGTGGTTAAATTTCTAGAGAGGAGAACAGGCTCCATGGGATAGCGCATTGGGTGGAACAAGAATGCAGAGGAAGAGGATTGGGAGATATGAATGGAAAACAAAGAAATAAGAAAGCAATAGGAGCTGGATAGCAATCTAATGAGGTGGGAGAAGGGGACTGAAATGAAACCACAGTGCATTGAGCTAAAGTGGTTGTTTGGGGAAACCAAGATACCAGAATTGAACAGGGAAATGAAGTTAAAAGGGAAAGTATTACTTATGTTAAAAGTAAGGTAGTTGAAGGCCAGTCTTTCACGTGGATTTGCTGTAAACCAGGAGTTCATCTTTTGGACTGCAGCACACGGATTGCATCAATTGTTTCTTATAGATTACCCTTGGGACAGACACCATAATGTTCAGTGTTTCTACATTACTCAATTAGAGCAGTTTGATACCACTGGGAGTCTTGCATTTGTAGTTTGATATGGGACTGATGTTTCTCAACGAGAGAGCTCCAGTGCCCTGAACAACAACAGAAGATCCTAAGGGCGTCATTAAATGGCAAATCTCAAAGAACAGAGCTACAGTTTATAAGGTGCCATTGAACTGTTTATAACTGTGTAGTGTAACTGAAATAAAAAGGGTGAGCCGTGTGGCCATTATAAAATACAAATGCAAGAAGAGGCGAAACCTTAGCAAACTGTAAATAACCTCTCCGACAGCATGGCATGGCTTATTACTTGGGAACATCCAAAAAAGTCATTTGATGAAGGAGTAGAGGCGCTGGCAAGCCTTGGATGCCTCTTGAGCTCCATGGCATGCAGGATTTGGTTCAAAACAAAAACCTGGCTTCCTCTAAGATGGTAGCAATAAGGAAGAATTGAGCAGTTAGTGGATTTCTGCTGTGATGACTAGTTTCTGTACATACCTTGATGAGTACTGTACACACACCCCTAGCTGAAAGAGATGCCATACACACAAACAGACATTGCAGAGTAGGAAAGGAAGGAGGACTACACACACCATTTCTTCTTCTCGGTTGTTTTTCAAGACTGGCCATGCCCAGAGTCCTCTCTGAGACTTTCCTGCATAGCTTCCTATGAAAATCTTTCTTTCTTTCTTTCTTTCTTTCTTTCTTTCTTTCTTTCTTTCTTTCTTTCTTTCTTTCTTTCTTTCTTTTCTGCACCTTCTGCACATGTTAATGCCCTCTCCACGGAATCCTGCTCAGGAAACATACTGTTCAGTGCAGCAGTTCTAAGAATCCTGGTCAGCTTGGCATCCGTTCTGTCCTTCGCAGATAAATCCTTCTGCACAGGGATTGTAATAATTCTGTGCAGCTTGGCATTCCTTTGAGAAGAAAATGACTGTGAAACTCCCCAAAAAAAATCCAGTTGGACTTCCAGTAAGTTGTCTCAGGGGAAAATATTTTGTGCGGATAAATCTCACTATTTGGAGAAAAGAAGGATCCCACCCCTCGTTTCTCTCTGAGAATGAGAGTCAGTGAGACTCACATCCCTTCTAGAGATATCACTCTTGTGTTTGTACTCACTGGGACTGCTTGTGAAGCTCCTGCTTGGTTATACACAATAATACTGGCTTTTCAGGACAGGAAACATGAAGCTCGGATTTGGGCCTTCTTCCTCTCTTCCTCCTGCAAATATATGGTCAGTATAATTCTGATTTCTGACTGTTTAAGGGCCTTACATAAACACCCCAGCTTCTGCATAAACATGCTGTTGGGTCTGACCATGCTCTTTTAAAGAACTCTTACCCTTCCATAATAATTCATTCAAAGTTTTTAAAAAGGAATTCTAGCTATAACTGTGAGCTGAATATTTCCAAGTGCGTCTGCCCCCTCCTGATTTTTTTTTTAATAATTATTTCTAAACATCATGGTGTCCAAAACTGAAACCTGTAGAAGTCCCTCAGTAGAGCTTCTAGCTTGTTATTTTCAAGCGTTTTTTTGTTGTTGTCAAACTTCTCCCTTCTCCAAACACACACTCCAGTGGCTACTTTAATCATGTGAGTTCGGAAGAATGAAGAACAGTTGCAAAAACTGTGTTCCAGAGATTTTTTTTAAAAGAAGCTTCCTTATAAGACTGTAGTTTGGGTGGGTGGAGGCATAAAAGGATGGAACTGACATGGTGACAAATTACTAGTATAACAACCCACCTTGAACTGCACTGAATGTGAAGACACAATCTGCATATTTTAAAAAAATATAATACAACAATTGTTTGAATTTAAAAGATGCGTATTAAGGAAGTCTCTTACTGATCAACAACAAAGGAAGAAAGAGGAATGGTTCTGACTTAAAAGTTCTAATGTGCCTCACTGAGGAGCTGAACAACATCCGACACTCAAACAATGCATGACAGACACATGTTGCTAAAAGGGGAACTGGCTTTGTTTTGTGATTGGTCATCAGGAGGTAAAGGTAGGCTTTGTGGTGCAGGTTTGATGGCTTAGGCACAAATATCTCTAGAACTGCTCTCTGCTTCTAATGACATGCTATCTGTATCGTGTGATTTGTTCTTTAAATCTACGCAAACCTCTACCCCCCCCCCTTTCTGCATTAAAAGTGGACGAGGGTAAAGCCAGCTCTGTCGCCTCAGATATGTGATACAGGTTAAAAGACACAGAAGGAGAGGAAGGAGCATCAATTAATATGTAACCATCTACCACCACGCCATAGTTAAGGCACCTGAGAAGGTAAGATAAAGTAAATGAATGAGGGTAAATTCATGTCATGTATTTTGCCTCTTATAATTTATTTATAGCATAGGGGTAACGATAGCCTTTCCTTTACCTCCCAAATTTTAGATATTCTATACCAACCAAGCCTTAGTCTAAAATTAGTTTTCACAGCTGGCTTATAAACCAAATCAATGGGAATGTTGACACAGCATTAGGTGTATCAATCCGAGCAGGTGTCCCTTTTACTGCCCTCATAAAAGGAACACCTCTTGGCAGAACTCAAAACAGCTCTCAACGACTGTGCCGTAAGAGGAAGCCAGCTGAAGCGCTTCATTAGAATTTTGTTATGATCCAGTCAAGCTGAAGACAAGTTTTTCCATTTCCCCTCAGTTATGACTTTATCAAGAGCCACCGTGTAAGCTGCATTTGGGTATTGGAGCAATGTGTTTCGAGAGCACGGTTTTCTCGAACATGGCTAAAACTGCCTAGGTAAAGGTTCCCCTTGACATTTAGTCCAGTCGTGTCCGATTCTAGGGCGCGGTGCTCATCCCCGTTTCCAAGCCGTAGAGCCAGCGTTTGTCCGAAGACAGTTTCCGTGGTCACGTGACCAGCGCGACTAGACATGGAACGCTGTTACCTTCCCACCGTGGTGGTACCTATTTATCTACTCGCATTTTTACATGCTTTCGAACTGCTGGGTTGGCAGGAGCTGGGACAAGCGACGGGAGCTCACTCCGTCACGTGGATTCGATCTTACGACTGCTGGTCTTCCAACCTTGCAGCACAGAGGCTTCTGCGGTTTAACCCGCAGCACCACCACATCCCTATAAACTGCCTACATCTCAACTAAATACAGTACACTGGCCAGAATCCTACTAGTATTAGTGGAAGGCTTACGTAACTTATCGTGGTGAATTGCAACTAATCAATAAGGTGCTGAGGTTTGTCTCAGTTGTGCACCTGTTCTAATGCCTGATGGTGCAACCAAGGTGCCTCATGGCACCTTATTGATTAGCCACAACTAGCTGTAGGAAATTATGCAAATCTTATATAAACACCAATAGGATTCCAGACATTATCATGTAAAGCCGAGTGGGATGTTAGGGGTATTCTATGGTTGAACTGGATTGTCCTCTGAACCCACCAATTTGGAGGCAGTCACTGTTTTGGCTATTGTTGCTAAAATTTGGTGACATGAATAGTGGCTGTCAGCCTGAATTCTCACCAGAAGCTAAAATGACTAAACTGGGGGTACCATGCTTTGGACATACCACGAGAAGACAAGATTCACTGGAAAAGGTAATGCTAGGAGGAGTGGAAGGCAGTAGGAAAAGAGGAAGACTGAACATGAGCTGATTTGACTCAGTAAAAGAAGCCACTGCTGTAGTTTGCATACTTGGGCAGGGCTCTTAACAACAGGAACCTTTGGTGGTCATAAATTCATAAGATTGCCATAACTTGGAAGTGACTTTGTGGCACACAGCCGTGACAAATGGTGCAGCAGGGCAGAGTGTCGCTGTCATTGCAGCAAGGCAAGGCTAGTTGCTTTTTGGGCTTTTTTCCTGGCAGTGGTGCTGCATTTTTTGTTGTCAGGTACTAGAGGTGGGGAGAGAGGGGGGGGGCAAAAGTCATACAGTTGGGTTGGGAGGGAAGAATGCTGCTCACAGGTTGTATTGCCAGCCTCTGACGTAAGGTATCTGTCAGGCTGAGCTGTGGGCCGAAGGCTAAGGTGAACCAGGAGATGGGAAACAAGAACACTAAGAAAAGAACACTTAAAACAGCAAAACAAGACCAGAAGGCAAACCATGAAGCAGGACTGAGGAACAAAACCAGGATTCAAGTCCAATGAACAACAAAGGATATAGGAACAGTTGGCCTGCAATCCTGTATGCCGTTGTGTAATGTTATCGTTATGTAGGCAACAAGGATTGTGCAAGTCAGCTGGGCAGTCAGTTGTGTGTTTCCCATCATTCATGACCCTTCGAACAATGTTCCTGCATAAGTTTGTTGTGAATAGTGCTTCCACCTTGGCATGATCACGTGGATAACGTCAAGTTATACAAGCCTAGCTACACAATGGGATTTCGTCCACTAAATTTCAGGAGGCCTGAGGCACTCGAGTGAAGCTGAGCTGGGATAGGAAGCTTACCTAAGTCCTTCCTGTCCTGAGTCTGAGTAGGTGAGTCCAGTAGCTGAAAATAATACACAGACAAGCAGCAACCTGCAGGTTTGTAATTAGGGTGGCACAACTGAGGCTTTACCTCAGGGCACCCAAATCTGGAAGTGAATCTACTTGTGAGTGTTAGGAAAATATATGGTGACACTTCCAGCTTTATTCACTTTCTCTTTCTTTGTGTGTGTGTGTGTGTGTGTGTGTAGGGGGGACATCACATTCTTCTCCTTTTTCATGGAAGACACACACCCTTGCCTCATGGTGAAGTGGATGGGAGATGGTCCTGATTGTTCTGGCCACCAAAATAGCTAGTTGTGGCTCTGCTCGTCACATAAAGTAACTTGATGCAACACATTCAAGCCACTCCTGATAGTACCTGAGGGACAAAGTAGACACCGGGGAGAGCTCAGTGTTAGAAGTGACAGTTCCTTAAGCATATATATAAATGGCTTGAGGTAACTTTTCACCTCAGGGTGGGCAGCTTGTGCCCCTTGCAATACTCACTAGCTACTCACCAGCACGGTCTATTAGGGAGAATGATGGAAGTTGTAGTCCAACAACATCTGGAGGGACACAGCTTGCTGATCTCTGGTTTACACAGCCAAAACCCCTAGCCTACTTTCTTTAAATAACCCAAATCAAGCAATTGTGTGAATTTTTGCTGACTCTATACCCACTTAGTATCTTGAGAGCAAAGCACATATGTGCTACTTGGCTCTGTTTCAAATATTCTGTTAAAAAGGATCAAATTCAGGTTAACGTCTTTGCCTTCCTTATTATCGCAGAGGCCATCCTAACCCTGGTTTCAAGTTAGCCCTTTTGGCTTCTGCCATATCAAAACAGTTAGAACAGGTGATGTACACTCTCCTATCTAGACAGCCCCTAGAAGGCTTAAATGTTTAGACATATTGAATGCAGATGGGAAATCAAAGACAGATCAATGCTTGGCAACACTACAAGGGAAATATAACTGGCTTCCCTTTGGGTTTTGTGATGTCAAGACAATAACAAATGTGGATGTCAAGTGGTGTTTAATATATTTATATTTGCAGTAAGATAATATAAATAATATTTTTAGCTATGAAAGGATGCCAACAACTTCTTTTCTGGAATGTGTGTGGGATCTTACTGAGGGAAAAGACCCTGCATACAGATATATGCCAGCAGCTCAGCTCAAGAGGAAGAACCAAGTATCGGCTTTGGTAGAAAGGAACCAGGGGTTCAAGCACTGGGATACCAGAATAATACTAATGATTTGCTCTCACATTGATTTCCAACTTATGGTGACCCTTTCCAGGGTTTTCTACATATAAAGTCCTCAGAAATAGTTTATCATAGTCTTCTTCTGGGGGGGGGGGGCGCTCTGGGACTGTACAGCTTGCCCAAGGCTACACAGGCTGGCTCTTTTCCCAGGAGGTGCAGGAGTGCATCAAACTCAACCTCTGGTTCCACAGTCAGATGTCTAACTCACTGTGCTATCCAGTCAAGCTATGCATTAGCATATATTCATATTAGAAAGAACAGGATGAAGCAACCACAAATGTGTGTTACCTTTTTGTATTAAAGGTGGACCCACCCCTGTAGAAAGGTAGTCTCTCTCTCTCTCTCTCTCTCTCTCTCATATTTTCTTTACTATAGTAATATGCTCAGACACTCAGAGCTGATGTATCCCTTAGCACACTGATTGACTCATTAGGGTCATACCCAGAAGTGCCAATAAACTGCTCCAAAATATAGAGGAAGAGAAACGATGCAACCAGATTGCTCAATTTTGGAATCTAAACTGGGTAACGGCTTCCCTTCTGGACCTACAAATCCACTCCAGAGTATTGGTTGCATGAAATTAGCTGATCTACAACTGGTAAGGCTTTTGATGACTATACACTGTGCTTATAGCTTTTCTAGCCAGGAATCTGAAACTAATAGTTCACAATTTTTAATACCTCTTTGATGTTGTTGGGCTGACATTACATTTGAATTTTTAAAACTGCTGGACAAGAAAACAAAAATGAAAGACAAAAGCTGACTAGGTAAATAAAAAGAAGGAAAATGGAATGGCTATGATGTAACATCTGAAATCCTGTTGCTTACTGTAGCATAGTAAGTCATAACTAGAGTAGAGTAGTTCAATAGAACTTAGTTGTTGACTCACTAATTCCCCACTGATTAAATGGGTCTATTCTAGTTGCCACTTACTACATTAAGCAACAGAATTTCAGCCATTAGATCAAAAGATGGAACACTTTAATTAGATATTGCTAACCATTAGTCTAACGGAGGCTGAAAATAGATTTTAAATAGATTAGCCATTGTGTACAGGAAATTGCCCAAGCATTTTTCCCCTCGATTTTCTGGCATTCTGTTGCACTCCCAGACACACAACCAAATGAATCACCTGGGTATATCTGAATGCACAGCAGACAGCTGGAGCACTTGCACATACCTGTCACATAATGTTGGGTTTAAGCTGCACATACCCAATAGGATTCTTACTTAAAGTACTCTGACTTGAGCTGTTGAGCACTATCTTTGTTTTGCACTATACAGTCACAAGTACTTGCAGAATAAAGTCACAAGTACTCTTGGAATCAGGCAAGCAGACTGGTGACCAGTGGGGCCATAAAGATGTTCTGATGTTCTTCCTTAAGAATACATGTCTGATGGGTTGTGGACAGAATTTAGAGGTGATGAGTTAGAGCTAATAATTTATTCTTGGGAATCAGAGAAGCACAACTAAGAGGCATAACTTCCAGCAAGGCTCACAAACTGATCAGAGGGCCCTTCATCTCGAAACTGCAGGAAGAGGGTTGCCCTCCTGCTCCAGTTACTTACGGATAACTTCACGCCTGTTGCATTGTTACTGTAAGTTTTCAGTTACTTTTACGTGTTTATGACCTTATTAAATAGCGAATGAAGGACTTCTCATCTTGCTCAAACACTGGCTCAGGCCGTACCTCCTGCTGCCACCTCATATGCTCGCTTGGGAGTGTTGAGGTAAAGGGGGAAGACTTTGTTTTGTACCACAGGCCAATGGCTTGAAGTCCTCAGGCTTCTTAAAATGTAACTAAAAGGAACTAGTTTAGTTACATCTGAGAAACGTGTACATCACATTTGCTGCCCAAAGTGTCCCATCACCATTGCTGAGGTAAATTTAAACTGCTGTTCTGTTTAAAGAATGGATCAGGCAGGAAAACGTCTTGCTCCCGTCTAACCTTCCGATCTTTGAAGACAATTGTGAGTTTGATGAACCCATGATCTCACTCTGTGTAAGGCAGCTCTCTGTGCAATAAAGAACCCACATTTCCAGCTTGTTCTTATGGTCTTGGCTCTTAGGGTCATCCTATTTTGCAATCAGACCCAGATGTTTCTGCTGCCAGTTCCAAGCAATCCACATCAGGGACAGAGAACCCACCAGATGTTGCTGGACCGCAATGTCTATCAGCAGTTCCCCATCACTCGGGCAAGCTTGGGCTGATGAAGCTCACAATCCAGTAACATCTGGAGGGCCATATGCTCACCCCATCCTTGCTTGATGTGTGAGTCGAGTGCAGCAAGTCTTAAAACTGTAGTGACTTTAGGATCCTCTGGTTGGCTTGGCCTGCAACACTGGCAGTTAATCACCAAGATGAGGTGGATGGGCTCTCATGTTAATGAAGAAGAGGACAACCTTAAGCTATCTTCTCCTTCCCCAAACCTGCAGGCAGCATCAATCGGCATTGATTTATTTCAAGGGATGGGGTCTGCAAGTTATTTGCTAACACTCAGCAAGCTGCTACTACAACAAGCAGCTGCAGATGCCGTTTGTGTGTCACTGGGGGTTTCAAAGTCCACCCACCCACGCTTCTCCAGGGGAATCATCCAGGACAAGTTGCAGGTGCTATGGATATTTTCATTTAATATCCATTCTTGCAATTCAGCACATTCAACAATCCACGTGGTAAACTGTTACTTACATTTCTCCCAGTGGATTGCGACCAGATGCCGAACAGGAGACTGCCACTGCAGATAGCGCGGCTTCTCCACTCTGCAGTTTGTAGCTTTCGGATGGTTGGAAAACAAATCTGTTTTCTCAGAGGAACTTTTGCAGGGGAGGGGGGGAATAAAAATAACATAAAATAAAAGACATTCTGTTGACACTAAGTCATGATAAATATTATCCAGAAATTGCATCTTCCATGTATATTGCAGAGTCCTTTCGGTGGATGGGTCCCCTTTGGGATATTCAGGAAAAATGCATGATTATGCCAAGAAATTAGTATCAGGGCTGTTTAACGGAGAGGTCAAAAAGTACATCGGAGCAGCTAAAGTTTTGCAAGACTCCTGGCTCCCATGGACTCAGACTTCTGAGAGCATTTTGAATGCTGACTTAAGAATACAATGAATAATCACACAGTTTCTTGTCCTGTCAAAAAATGAGCAGCTAGTGTCCAATATTTTTGCTGCTGCTACATTACATGACAGAAGAAAAAAAGACTAACATTTTCATCAGCAACAGCATTAGCAAAAATGGGGAGGGGGTGTACAAAAGATTACTGTTTTCTATTTTAAAATGAATATTTTGTGCTAAATACAAGGGTTTCTGTGCTAAACAGGCTCCCTCTTCCCTGGAAAAAAAAGGGGGGGGGATGAAATAGAAGGGAGGAACAAAACCATTCATAATCTTACTGGGGCATGGGGAAATTGCAATTTTGTATCTTTTGCAGCAATAAAATAAGCAAAAGTGTGCATCCCTTTTCTGGTGACAGATGGACTGCTTAAATTAGGAACAGTCAACCACCCACCACAAGATGGAGGCAGTTTCTGTGTCAGTTGCTCAGGGAGCATCAAAGGAACAAATTATGGAGTGGGTATCCAAAGCGTTTCTGGGTATCCAAAGCCAACAGTCATACACGCCAAACATGGCATGGCTGCCCGTCATCTGACAGGAAGCAACAACATGCCCGTAGCAGATTTTAGAGCAAGACCCACACTCTGTGGAGGGAGGAGCTGGACCCACTCAGAGTTGGAAGCAAAGGGCAGATAACAGGGATGGGACTTGCTGTCAAGTCGGACTTAAGTTGCACCAGTGACTCGACATGGACTTGACTAGAGGTGCTTTCTTCCAATGACTCAGACTCAACTTGCAACTCAGAATGCACCCACTCCTCTCTTTTTTCTGGGTGGAAAAGCTTGTTTTTGAGAGGGACTCAGATTTGGGGCTAGGGACTCAGGACTCTGACTCTGACTAGGGACTCGGACCCAAAGACTTGGGTCCTTATCCTTTCCAGATAATGCTCGTGGGCCACCAGCTGACCCCTGTTGGCCCTGAGAGCACTCCTCTTAATCACTTTCATGAATGGTCCAGTCTTATTCGGGAATGCAGCTCTCCTGTCTTCCACGGTGTTTGCTTCCAGGGAAAGATGCAGAGCACTGCAGCCTTAAATGAAAGACAGGGCTATCGTAGACATACTTGCTCAAAGCTGATGCTGCTTCCCGCTGAGGCTTTGAGGGAGCAATTGCCCTGCCTTGTTCACAGAAATTTACAGGAGATCCAGATGTCACCATCATCCATTTGTAACCCTGCTGAGTTTTTCCATTACTTCTTTCCCATTTTTTCTTACCAGAAAAAAAAAGCTGCTACGATGTACTTTCTGACCTCTCAGTTAAACAATGCTGTGATACTAATTTTCCTTTACAAAAATTACTTACCAGAAGAAGAAAATAATCTGTTTACGAGAAAGATGGAATAGCTCCACAGTGCCTTTTGATTGGTAGTGCTGGAAGCCCTTGATCAGAAGTGTCCTAACTAGTCCCAGTAACTTAGTCTTAGGCAAGTGTAGATCACTCACAGCTGAGCTATATTGATTGTATGGCAGGGTTAGGCCTACAACAAGGCAGAGAGAGACACAGCAGCATCAGACAGCAGTGGCAAACTTCCATCTGTTCTTCTTCAAGACTTGAGTCCTTCCATCTTCTTGGGTAACATTGTTGTATTCATTACATAGCCTGTCCTGTAACCCCTAAACAGCCATTCTCATCAGGGGCCATATGGACCCTTGGTGAGGGCCTGGCACATTTGACGGGGCCACAAACTGAAAACAATTCCTCACACACCACTTTATAAGGTTCATTATGCGATTTATACAATCCTGATTCAGCATATATTGTGTTTCATATTGCATTTATGGCTGTGGTTAAAAAAAAAGGTTGGAATGGCTACTAGAGATGGGGGTATTTGTACACACCTGGAGTTAATGAGGGTCTGCCCCCCTGGGGCTGGACCGTTTACTCATGTGTCCACCACCACCACAGGCCCTGCTCTTCCTTCCAACCACTCCAGAGTGCCCGGTCGGCTAGCCACTCCTGGCAGAAGGAGGGAAGACGAGTCTCCGTACAAGTCTGACGAGTGGTTAGCCAACCGGGCACTCCAGAGTGATTGGAAGGAAGAGCTGGGCCGGTGTCGGATACGTGAGTGGACGGTCTGGCCCCAGGGGCCGGACCCTCATTAACTCCAGCTGTGTGTGGAGTATTCATATACGAATAACCCCATCTCTAATGGCTACCCTAAAGTAACAAATTATACTCAAGTGTGGTGAGGAATTCAATTATAACTGAGTGCGAATAGTGTCTTGAAATTATCCACACTATTTGTAGGGAGAGAGGAACTGGGAGGAGGGTCAATTTCACCAATTTTCTCAAAAGGAGGTATAAATTATCCAAACTTTATCAAAGGTGGTGTTCACTGTTAGTGGTGGTTGAGTAGCATGTGTTTGTTGGTTTTCCCCAAGGAGTTTTTGGTTTTGCACTGCCACTACAAGTGCTCAGAAAGCAACTTGCTGGCATTTTGCTTCCTTCATTGTGTTCTTAGTCTTGTGCCATTTTAGGACATGGCGGCAATGGCAAGGCCAGTGAGGCACCCAGCAAAAATGATAGAGGAAATTTGGGGATGAAGTTTTAACAACTGGACTTCTATTTCTAGTGGAGTTAGAAAAAAGAAAAACCTCAGAACGGTGGCTCAGCACTTGCTAATACAAGAGCTGCCAAGGATGTAGATTGGAGAGATGGCTGCGAATATGTTTTGTCTCTGTGGTAAAAGCTGTAACGCACCTCTGTCCTGTATAGTATAAACTGTGTAGTAGGTGTGAGGTACTGCTGTGTCCAGCTCTAAGAAAAAGACAATGCTAGTGCTGTGCTATATGTTATCCTCCAATTTTCCAAAAGCTTTATCTCCCCATGAAAGAAAAAAAATCAATTTTTTAAATCCTTCTCAGAGCTCTTTAGAATATCTTTTGGTTACCATAACTTCACAAGGCAGCTGAGGGTGCTGCATTTTCCTTCTTCTCTCTGTTATAGATTTATCTCCCTTCAGCCTTGTGGCTGCCCACTGTTACTGATTTTGAAATGCCCTGTGGAAGAAGTTACCTTATGACATCTTTCACTGGGCTTTAATTGAAGTGTCTTTTATGAGTGTTTTGTTGTATTTCTTGTTGATGTCAAACTATTTTTGACAAAATGTCAGCTTTGCCATCTTGGGCACATTGAAGAAAGACAGGTAGAAATGGTTTTTTTTTTAAAAAAAAAAAAAAACAGTAGGAAACCTCTTAGAGCTGATCTATATGTGATTTTCCCCCTCCGTCCAGCAAGAATGATTCTTGTTGAAGAAGTTGTAAAAATACAAGATTGGATGAACTGAACTCACATAGTGAGAAGGAAGAAGGGGAGTAAAATCTTGTGAGCGCTGATCATTGAAATTTCCCAAGAGCCCCACTATTTCTCAAACACCTGGGCTAAATAACTTTGCATTAAGTCATGATGGTCTGCTATATTCCAAGATTTCTCATTTCCTACTTGTGGCGAGTAGTCCTTGCATAGTGTGGTACATGTAATGACCCACAGTTCAAGGCCATCTAATATTTGAGTTAACTGAGAATTTGCTTTCTGTTTCTGATGTCTTTGTTATAAAGCCAAGCTTCATTCATATAAATCTGTGAAACGTAAATTTTAGAGGAGACATGGAAGTGGATTAGCAGTCAGATCCAATGCTACATAAATCGTGTCAGGTTTGATGGGCAGAGCCTGGGGGAAGGAGATGGGAATTTCAGCCCTTTCTTCAACCCCACTTACTACTGCCACTACTCCAGCAGAAGAGCTGATCACTTGTAAAACTTGAAAAGTTACATTTAAAATGAACATATTTATGCTACCATGAAAATTAGTTCATCTTAGTTGTTGTAGACAATATTATAAAATGAATGCAATATGCTCATAGATAATGCATTATTGAAATATTATTTTTATATTCCTGTTGCCTTTGAAGGGTATAAAAATTAAAGTAATAGGAAATATTAATATTTGCTCCAACCACTGATGTCATCAGTGCCGTTAAAAGGATTAAAACAATGGCCCACCTTTTACTACTGTTTACATATGATATGTAGCGGCATCAGTTAGGTGCAGCTAATTGCAGCTAACTGACGAGGTAGTGGAGTCCATAGTAGTCATGTGTTTGGTCACACATCTGGTTGTGCCAGCAAGATGTACCAGGCCACTTTGTCAGTTAGGTGCAAAACGTTACACAAACCTTACATGAACACCAACAGGATGCTGGCCAATGAGTTGCAAAACTGTTGTTAAAGATTATAATGAATCACAAATAACCATACCTATGATGGGAATAAATTGAGCCGGCAGTATTGGATCAAAGTCAAGAAAGGGGCTATCAAGAGAAGGGGGAAAGGGAACTCTGGAGGGGAACCACAAAAATCCTCTCCTTGCCTCAGGCGCTATTTGTCCAAGGAGTTCTTAATATTTATTTATTTATTTGCTGGTTCTGCACTGCAGCTTGCTATATACTGTGCACCCCCTTTCCCCTTGCTATCCTCAGATGATTTCAAACCTCTTGATCTACGGATGTACAACAGCCTGTAAGGATGTAGCTGTCAGGCTCCTCAATGCTTGCTTTCCCCCTCAATACATTCCTTCAAAGACACCTGCTCGAAGCGATCCCTTTAACAACAACAACTGCATGAAACCCTTTGCTCACTGTATCAGTCACTGCCACTGGAGTGTAAATTCTTCAGGGCATGGATTAGTCATTTGAGGCATTTGTTATCTCCGGTTAAATGCCGTATTAGAAATCTCACACTGTCTTGCTAGCGATTTACACCAAACACCTCACTTTGATATCCGAGTCCTTCACATCACAGTGTAAATCTGACAGGTAGTCTAAACACAGACTTAAGTTTTCTCAGGTTTGCTCTGCCCTCCTGTCTTCCCCTAAGGGACACCTGAGCGAATCAAAGGTAAATATTCCTATCTGATTCTAGGTCCATCAAGGCATTTTTTAAAAATACCTACTTATTTTACATTTGTACTTCTCCTTCCGTGAGGTCAAGGCGCTTGCACGTGGCTGTTGTCCTCCTTGTTTTTATTCTCATGATGGTGCTGTCAAGTAGGTCTGGCCAAGAGAAAGTGACTCACCCAAGGTCAGCCAGTGCAATTCAGGGCTTGGTGGCAACATGAGCCTGGACCTCCCAAGTCCAATGCTCTAACAACTATACCGCATTGCCTTAGTGTGTCAGTGGCAAGCTCAAAAGCCAGTATTCCGGTAACCTGGCTGCTGCTACCACATTATTCATCACTGTTTTTTTGCACTAATATCCTGCCCTTGCTCTGAGCAAGGGATCTGTGCATAGTTCTGTTATATTAACAGTATGTAGTCCTTTCCAGTAGTGAGAATAAACAATCAGCAATGGGTATAAGCTCTACAAGGGTGGTCATGCTGACTGTGAGATTCTGGGAGATGTAGTCCCTTTCTGGCCCTTAGTGTATGCTTTATTGTAATGTAAAAGCTGTGAACATGCAGAACTACCTCTGCTGTTGTTTGCAGAGTGGGGAGGTTGTGTGGGCAGTCCATTTGTGCATCTCCCAGTCCCAATGGTTGACCTCTGGCATGGCTCCTGGAGAGGGACCTACACCTTTGTGAGTTCCTGGGATACAGGACCAAGTCTTATAAGGCCTGGGGTCTCATGTGGCTTTGGGCTGTGATGTTGTAGGGCTGTGAAGGCTTTGTGAGATTTTGACAGGCCTACTTAAGGACCTACTCAGGGCAAGACCAGCCCTTTTGACAACTGCTACTACCACCCATCTGAACAGTCCTTTGAACCAGAACAGGGTAGCAGGTGTGTGGATGATGAGAAACCCAGAGATTCACAGGCATGCTTTCATAGAGCCCAGGTTGGAAAGTCTGCCCTTGGCTGGCCTCTGACAGATGTACGACCTGCCCACCTCATGCCTGGTCAGTCCTGGGGCTGCAGAAATATCTAAAACAAGGACACCTGTGCACACTAGGCAGTTGGGATTGCAGTGGGTTTGGCCTACCTTACAGAGGTGATGGCATCTACCTGTCCCCCTCAAGCTACAAAGTCTACCTACAGAATTGGGTGCATAGCCTGGATCCAATTCTCAAAATGAAAGGGGGGGGAATCAAGCAGAGCTGGCCCTTTCTGACAGCAGGCATGAAGGTAAAAAAGGAGTAGGTGTAGGGGGCGATGAAAGCACTGGAAGGAGAGGGGCTTCACTTGCATGCCTGGGCACCTCTGAGGAAGGTGACCCAGCTTGTACAACAAGATGCCTAACAGTTAACAGCAATAGGATCTTCAGTGTGATCCTCAAGGCCCGTGGCACATAAATAAGGCTGTGATCTTATATTTTAGCACAATAAGTGTCTGACATGCCCCCTTACACAGTTGCCTCCCTTGACCACCACTTGTGAAAGGAGGAGTTTGTGTTGGTGGTGGGCTGGTTCTTCTTCCAAACACTGGTGGTTGGAAAGCTCATCTACCACAAAACCTTGGGATGGAAGATCGGGGTACCTAGGGACCTCATGTGGTTTTCCCTTGGAATCTCATAGACCTGCCTAGATTTTGGCAGGCTGAGGGGAAGATTGGCCCTTGCGACTTACATGGTTCACACAATCTACTTTCCCTCCATCTATTTTGTTAGAATATTGCAACCTATATATGATGTCTTTAAGAGGTTTTGGCTGAGAGGGATCTTTCTGGACTGGGGTAGATGTCAGTCAACTCAGTAGCAGCGAAGAGTTCCCTCTCTTCCTCAGCTTCTTTTTCCTGCCTTTCCCCAGTTAGAGTTCTGTCGGTGTTAGTTATGGAGTCAGTCCAAAGTGGACAATTGTGGAATGTTCTTTCAGCTATATAACCAGCCAGTTAGTCAGTAATGAAGCTAGTTAACCAGTTAAGCTCAGTGATGTAACAAGCTAACATTTTTACACAATAATTTTTTTTCTATGAAGAACTGTAAGTAAACAGAAACGTCTTATTCTTTTTCATTATCAGAGTCTCTGAGAGAATGTATTGAGACGTTAAGTGCCAGTTGAGGTTAACTAACAAATAAGGGGTGGACTGCTGAGTGAGACTTGTAGCTAAATCTGCTCTGCAGGTTCCTGACTGAACCATTTTCTATCCACTGCATAATTAGAGGAAGTTTATTTTTTTTATTAAGCCACACTCAATTTCCTCACACACTCTGCCCCCAAGATATTCAGACTCCCCTGGTATTTGCTCATTGTCTTCCAGGGAATTAGGAAGAGTTGTTGTTGTTGTTTTGTGTTTTTTTAATTGCACGTTTGGATGTTATTGTGTGACATTTTAACAGTTTGAGTTGAGGGTGTTACTTACTCATGTTTTCACTTTCCCATCCTATTCAGCTTTACTGACTTCTATGAAATCTCATCTGTTACAACGTGCAGGGGTGAAGGAGGTGGCACCAAGCATTGACAGGGAGAACCAAATTGAAGAATCGGGAGGAGGGTCAGAGGAGTATATGGTGAGTGTGGTCACCTATGGGGAAGGGTCTCCCCAGCTTGGCCCAGCGGCCACTTACAGATTGAGGGACAGGGGTTTGAACATGATCCCCAAATGGATGGGGCTACAGTTTTAGGACTAGCATGTGGGTTCTTCCTTTTACCTTCTGGGATATATTGGCTCTTGATTATCCATTGTTTAGCAATAAAACTGTGACTTCATGTTGAACCTGCAACCAGCACCTAACATTTTTCAGATGCTATTGTTTCACCAAGCAGACGTCTGAATCAAGCCATAGAAGAGGGTGTGGGGAAATCTCAGAATTTCAAGAGCTGGTCTGGTTTTCTTCTTTGCTAGAATCCCAAGGTCCGCAGATACAGGGATCCAGCTGCAAAATGGTATCTGAGATGAGCTACATTGAAAAACAGGATTTCTTTGAGCATATGCCCAACCTCAGAATTAGTTTTATCCAAACAAAAATACACTTCTAGCTACCTTTCAATCACCATCACCGTTGTTGTCATTAATATTATATTGCACTTCTTATTTCCAAATCACTGCTTTCTAACTTTCAGAAAGCAAATTAACAGCTATTGGCAATTAATTCAAATTGGTAACCAAAGATTTTGGAACGACTCCAGTTGCTGAAATATGTATGGGAGGAGGACGATCTGATCTTGTTTCCATATTCTTTTAATTTCTTGCCTTCACGTTTGGCAGTTTGCAATTTTCGTACTTTCTGAACTTCTCAAGGTTGCTTCTTGACGAAACTCCATAAGGTATGTTTTTCTTTCTTTTTATCTAGAAGCTTAATATCCAGCAGGCATGGGATCCTCAGATATTTTTGGACTACAAATCCCATCATTCTCCCTTCTGGGAGCTCCACCTCACCTACCCATACCTACAGTTATGTAAATGCGTTTCACCTGGAGAAAAGGTCTTGCTGGGAAGGCTTCCAAGGCCTAGCTTTGCTCTGGCTTCCTATGCAAAAAAGAGGCTGCTTCACTGCTAGCTGGGAGATTTTGTGGATGCCTAGGTTTTATTATTCATGTTAATGTTAATAGTAATCTTTCTACTGAGAAAGAGTTGTACCACTTGTCTCTGAAAAAGTGGGTCAGGTCCATGTCAGCTCATGCCACATACAACGCATGGATCTTGAAGGTGCCACCAAGTTCTGATACAAATACCTCCCAGGAAGGAAATGGGAGTTAGAAACTCTTGCTGATCCATTGTAAATTACACACGTTTCTACCACCAGTAGATTCCAATCTATTTTCTTCTGTATTTCCCCTAGAGAACTGGCAGCTTGTACTGAAGCAGGTATCGGTGGCATTAAGGTCATCTCCTCTGTCCCTCCCTGAATCTTCTACAGGGTCACCAGCCTTGCATATTACAACTGGCTGAAGACTCCAGCAAGCAGCCATAGATGCACTCCGCTTTTGCATATGTAACATATGGAATGTGCAGCAAAGCAAGGTATACAAGGAAACCTTCCTAGCTCCCAGTGTATGACCCAAGAGGAGAGGAACTATTAGGTCCTTAACATCTAAAATGTCATGGACTTGTTTGCAGCAGGTAGCAAAATGCTTACAGACACCATGCTACTTTTAAAAAAACCCAACTTGCTAGGGATTAAGGAACAATTATTCCTGTCCAGCTGTGTTTACAATTTCTGTCACACTGGGTGGCTGAACCACTGATTCTCCATCAGGGAATGTGAACTGGCCTCAGTCTAGAACCACCGAAGCTTTGTTGACTCATTATTCTTTGGGGTATGTCATCCTTTCAAACGAACATGAAAATATACATCAAGGAAAAAGACCTCTGTGTTACCATGGTGGTCCAATCTGGGGCAATTTTTTGTAATGTATGCCAAAAACAAATACAGTGCTGAATGAAAAATGGCTAACAACTAGCTTCCCCCCTAAGAGTGTGAACAGACTCTGTGTGTGTGTGTGTGTAAGCACAGTGTTTTTCTTTTAAAATCACCATACAGTATGTTCACAGTTGTCTAGGCCTCTCTGAAGAATTGAACTGTCAGGCCAACAGAACAGAGCTCTGGAAAGTTCCTTTTTTGGATTACAAATCCCAGAATCCCCCAGATAACATAGCCGGGGATTCTGGAAATAACTGAAAAAGAATTTTCCCCCAAACACGGAGAACCATCATCACTCTTGGTCCTACCTATTCACTCTCCCTCTTGTTTGCTGCTGCTGCCATCTCCTGTTCTGACCAGGGAAAGTTGCCCACAGATGGTACCTTTGTGGGAAGGAAATTAGATCCACCTAATTATCTAACCTTTTGGCTGTGTGGCACTTTATTAACCTTTTTTCACCAGGTACAGAAACAAAGGTAATGAGAGCTCTTGCAGTACAGAGGACAGGGAAGATGAGAAGACAAGAACTGCTGGATAGCTCAGTGGCTTAGGTCTCTGGCTGCAAAGCCAGAAGGTGGGAGTCCGATTCCCCACTGGGCCTCCTTGACAAGGGGCTGGACTCGATGATCCATAGGGTCCCTTCCAGTTCTGCCATCCTAAGATTATCATTATTAAAAAACACCAGGCACAGTCAATCAAAATTGTAAAAACATTGACTGGTATTATATAACAGATACAAGTTTTAACCAAAAACCTAAGTATCTGTTAAATATAGCGCAGTATATATGCTGTTCCTAATGCCATTTTTTTGTAGTTCTGATGGTGTTATTTCTGAGATCTGCAACTGCTTATAGTACTGTGTGAAATTTCTTAATATTGTTCCAAAAGCCCCGATGACTATGGGGACCACTGAAGTGTGTTTCTTCCAGAGGCGAGATGTTTTGATTGCCAGATCTATTATTATTATTATTATTATTATTATTATTATTATTATTATTATTATTATTATTATTATTATTATTATTATTATTATTATTATTATTTATTTATTTATTTATTTATTTATTTATTTATTTATTGCTTTTTGATTCGCTGCCTAAGCCGATCTCTCAACAGAGCTGCAGAAGGAGCCACCTTTTTGGAAGGAGCTGCAGGGAGAATGGAGTTCTGCCTTCCATTTTCTCCTCACAGAAAGCCTATGTTGCAGATTGAACAAGAGTGATTTGCTCAAGGTGATAGGCTGGAGATAGGAACGGGGGTCTCTGCATTCCTGCTCAGTCAAGCTGGGTGGTACACCGCTTGGCCTTTGAAATACATATTGTGTTTGTTCTTATCCCTAAACGAGCAGACACCAGAGATGAGCATTGGGCAGACAAAGTAATATGATATGAAAATTATTTCCCTTGCACTTTCCTTCTGGTGCTGGGACTGGAGTCATGCTGATGGCTTTATGCTATGGGTATATACTGGCCATAAGATTTAGGCTGGAGTCTGATGTAGTGATTTGGAGTAGAGCCCACATTGACTTGGACAGATTAAGTGGTCTTCTAGTTTGACTTGGATCCAAATTGCTTCAGAAATTCAAATCTTCACATTTCACATTGATTATTACTCAAATCAACAGGTAGTTAGGACGTGGGTTGTGTGTGTCAGAGTCAGCTGGCATCTGTAGGCATAGTCCTGACCGAGGGAGAGAGTGTGCATACCAAACTGCAAGGAGAGAGGCACAGGGCATTTTTGTACTACATTTCCCTACAGTTCAGTTTTTGTTAGTAATAGTATTTGCTTTGTTTGCGTTAAGGAAAGGGAATGGCTCACATCTTCTTCTTTTTTAATTCTCAGTGGCATTGGATGAAATCTGCAGGGTTCTTTGTCCCTTTGAAGCAGAAGAGGCAGAGGGCTTGAACATCTCATGTTTTCCAAGCAAGCTCCTCGTAACCTCCCTCACAGGTTTGCCAAACTGTCTTAAAATATTATTCGTAGTAATATTAAAATTCATCTCCTGTGTTTCTGCTATGCAAGACCCAAGGCATTTTACAATATATGATCAAACTGAAACAAATACTAAATTAAGATAATTTAATAACTGTTTATTTGTGTGTTTTTAAAATTCCTTTCCCTCAAATCAGTGGTAGTGGAGTGAAACAAAGAACAGTATATCTTCCCCCCCTTTTTTTTTCTTCCCCCGCCTTTTTTCTTTTCCCCCTCTTTTTATCTTAGAAAGACTAAAAGAGGAAAAAACTGAAACTGGAGTAAATGTTTAATATGAAGTAACACACATTATGCTGCAGCCCCAGACAATTAGCTACTTCAGTATTGCAAACTATCTTCAAGAATATGAAACCAATGGCCAGGAACCAGAGAACAGTCTGAGCCCTTCCTTCTCCTGCAGTTCTTAAAACAACCTCCTGCAATGGCTTTCTCTGCCCATAAGATTCCAGATTCATGGCTGTAAGACCTGAAACTTCAGGAAAAGATTCCATGTTTGGCATAAATGGATTAATGTTAGCTTCACTTTTGCCCACATCTAAATTTTTTAAATCTTCACATTCTTTCCATCCCATTAATGAAGACATTTGCAACATGGTGAAGTTCATATTTTTTTAAAAAAACAACAACTTTCTCACATAAGCCAAATTTAATAAATGAAATTAGTCCCAGCAAGGAGCATTACTACGCCTCCTAAGCTGTGGTTGAAAGTGAAAAGCTTGCAAAGAGAGAGAGAGAGATGTGACATCACTAATTAATCACCAGAAATATGGATGCATACACAGGGATCCAAATAGTCAAACTAAGTTATATATTTAGCTTTTTTTTTTTTAATAACAAGTGCTTCCCAAAGTGTAAAAGACCTCTTTTCAATCTGGGATATATTTTCCCCACCTACTTATCATGTGCAAGGGACGTGGTGGCGCTGCGGGTTAAATCGCAGAAGCCTCTGTGCTGCAAGGTCGGAAGACCAGCAGTCGTAAGATCAAATCCACACGACGGAGTGAGCTCCCGTCGCTTGTCCCAGCTCCTGCCAACCTAGCAGTTCAAAAGCATGTAAAAATGTGAGTAGATAAATAGGTACCACCACAGTGGGAAGGTAACGGCATTCCGTGTCTAGTCATGCTGGCCACGTGACCACAGAAACTGTCTACGGACAAACGCTGGCTCTACAGCTTGGAAACAGGGATGAGCACCGCCCCCTAGAGTCAGACACGACTGGACTAAATGTCAAGGGGAACCTTTACCTTACTTATCATGTATTTAGCATGCTTTATTTTGTGATTGGTCAATGTAAGGTTAAAACATTGGCTTAATTTGCCAGTCTAATTGTTGAGGCATGTATCTCTGAGGAAAACCCATTAGGAGATGGGAAAAGGACGAACGTTAATGTCCTTGATGGAACTATTTAAGCACTGAAAATCCTTTCTCTGGGTGGGTGAATCTGGCAATTTTGCTTTCTCCTACATTTAATTTTTAAAAAATATCTCAAATGCTTTCCATGCCATCAATGGTGGTTTCTTTTTCTTTCTTTCTTTCTTTTTTTACAAATTAGGAGAAATCCAATTAAAAAAAAAATAATCCTGAGCAAAATAAAATTTTGCCCATTCCTTCAGAATACAAACAGCAGAAAGCATACACCTGAGGGGCACTGCTTGGTCCTTAAAGCAACATGTATCAACGCACAATGCAGATAAAGTTGTAGGGTGATGTGGTTTTGTGGAATTTAATAAAGAACATGAAATTAAACTGACATGTTTAAAAACTTGGCTGGAGGGGTTGTAATTCCTGAGGATTAGAAAGTGGCAAATACAACTCCATTAGTTTTAAAAGGGTCAAGAGATTAAAGACCAGGAAACTGGAGATCAGTGCATTTCACATCTGTTGGAGGAAAAGCTTTGGAAACTTTAACTCATATGAAGGAGCGAACACCTGGAAAAGCATTTTAGTTAAGTGTAAGCAGCACTGAATCAAGCAGGTTATGTTTAAGAAACTATAAATGCTTGACCTGCTGCAATTCCTTGATGATCTTACAGTCATCGCCGTTGGAGAGAAACTGAAGCCTTGAAAAGAGAAAGAAGACTTTGTCAAATAACTGGTACATTTTCACTGAAAGAAAATTCCACCTAAGGAGTTCCATGTATACAATGGGATGTTGTTAACGCTATTGGCATAAGCTGCTTTAAATCAGGTGTGGCCAATTTAAACTTCATCTCCCAGTAGCCCCATGGCCAATGATAAAGGATCATGGGAGTTGTAGTCCAAAACAACTAGAGGGCCAAACATTTTCCACAGCTGATTTAAAATAAAGATTCTTATGATTTTCTTCAAAGAATGATGGGGGATATTTCACATATTACAAGAAGTCTGCATTGTCAAGTCGTTTCTAACTGATGGTCAACCTCCCCCAGGTTTTCCAGCTATAAAGTTCACAGAAGTGGTTTATCCGCCCCTCCTTCAGCTGGTGCTCCGGGACTGTGCAGCTTGCCTAAGGCAGCACAGATGGTAGGTCACGTAACCCCAACAACCACACATGGTCTGGTAGACCTCGGCTGGCCCCTCTCCCAAGAGGCCCAGTGAGGTTTTCACATATGACACAGCAACAAATACAGGTTTACCAACATGTGGATCCACAGACATTCCCAAGTGAACATACCTCTATCCATGGTCCCCACGGGCTCCATTGTGACCACAGATTAGCTGCCTTTCATGCATGATCAGAAAATTGACTATGGATCTTCCACCATCTCTTCTCGTTTGACTATCAGAAGATACTCTTGTTCAATTTGACTTATCCAGTTATAGTTCTGCAAGCCTCACAGTTTCTAAGCAGAGAACATGTTCAACAGATAGGAAATCAATGTCGTTGTTCAAAATAAAACTCACCATTCAAATTTGCCTACTTCTGAAGTTTTTAACTCAACTGTCTACCAAAGCCATCCCAAACAGATATGGTGCTTCCAGACAGAGTCTAGTGGACTACATCAGGAGATCTCCAAGGTAAGACTATGCTCGGCAGTACGGCATTTTTATTTCCGGCCCAAAGAGAGAGAGAGAGAGAAAGAGATAATTTTATTACGAATGTACCCTTCATGGTACTCAGAGACTACAGCAAAACACATGTACATTATGTATAAGTCAGAGTACATAATGGTCTGCTGCAGACGGGGGAAAGTGTTGTTGTTTTTTAAATCCTTGTGTCATTTTGAATCCATGTACTGTATTAAAAGGGGTGATTTTTTCCTTCTTTAGCTGCCAGGCAAAAGTGTGCTAAGGCCTGCATGCGAGTGGAATTATACAACACTGGGCAGACATTGCCCACATACTCTCAGATTTATCTTTGTCATAAGGACTAGGAGCTTGTGTGATCTTTTTCTCAAAGCTGAGACACACACACCCCCAGAACACTGAACCCCCTGTGTTCTACACTTCTGCAAGTTATCAGGGCATATATACCTAATACTTGGGAAAGTGGAGTCTTGGATCAATAATTGAATTTATCACTGCCATGCCAAATACTGCTGGGGCTAAGTAGGGGACCTGGAAGCATCCCTGAGTATCTGATGACAACCTTTTTCTGGCCCTCTCAAACGTTCCCCTAGTAACGGGTGACTTACCATTTGCTAACTCTTCTTGAATAGTGCCAGCCATCTGTCTAACAAAGAGAAACATGGCAGTTTATGCTCAGTCTGCTGCTGTTAAAAAGATCTCTAGACCAAGAACCTTTCCCCTAAAGTTTGTTATTTTTCCCTCAAATTAAATTATCCTAATTTCTGCTTTACTTTTCATTATGCAGTAAGAGGAATTTATTAAAAACTGATACACTTGTGGCTTTGGAAATGGCACAAATATTTGGAAAAGAAAAATATTCTTCTGCTTTGAAAAAGTGAATTGGACTTACTAATATTTATCATACAAATGTGGAATAGACATGACTGGGGGGGGGAAAGAGCACTAATAAGCAAAGTCAAAAATATAGACATGAAGTAAAGAGTGAAAACCTGAAACCAAGCATTGTCCATAAAATATTTATTTTCTGGTCTTGGGTGTAGATATATGTATCTATTAAAACTATTTGAAATTGCTTAAGAAATTTTATAGGAGAACAAGAGAAATGCAGGATACTCAAAATGGCTCCTATGCTTACAGCTGTTGCAACCAACAAAAAATGTCTCAAAAAGACAATTTTTGATACTGCTGAAAGTGTTTATGCCAGACAGTAACTAATTTTGGCTGTCATCTTTAAAAATCACTTTTGTAACTCTCTCTCTCTCTGTGCATGTGTGTGTGTACCTAATAGGGTGTGTCCATATGGAGGAAACTAGCAATTATAAGGCCCAGTGCTGTTATTTTATCTTTTCCTCTTTGAAAAAGCTATTCTATTTTTTTTCTTTGTGAATCTTGTACAGTAAGGAAAAAGGTGGAAGAAGCAGTGGAAAATGAGTGATGATTATAAATGAAGGATTGTACTACCATGGCAAGATCACAGAACCAAGAACTGTAGAGTTGAATGGGACCCTGAGGACAGAGCTTAAAAACAACATATAAATTTAACGGCTGAAATCCTGTCACTTTTTATGCATGTAGAAGGCAAAAAGTATAACATTCACTCTAGCTGGCAATTAATGAGTCCCTGCTTGGAATCCTGACCGCACACCAAGCCAGCAGGCACAGTGCCTCTGAGAACCACAGTGGCAACTCACTAATTTCCAGTTAGAAGCGAGTGAATGTTACTCCGTTTTCCTTCTGCATGTGTAAAAAAGCAATGAGATTTCACACACACACACTCACAGAGCAAGCTGGAAACTCATTTTACTGACCTCAGAAAGATGGAAAGCTGAGTTAATAGCGAGGCAGGTGTCAGACCCATATTGAACATTGTCCATGAGCAGAGTTTTGGATACAATACAACAGTTTAACCACTGCACCACGAGGCTCTAAATTAACATGTTACTTCCCAACTCTGCCCAAGTATCATCAAGTCTAACCCCCGGCAATGGAGGAATCTACAGTGAAAGCTTAACTAACAGGCAGACAACCTAAACATTGCTTCAAGATCACCAATGAACGTCAGTTCAGCACCTTGCAAGGTGATCTGTTCCACTGTAAAACAGCTTTCGCCATCAGGAAGGTCTTCCTAATGTTTAGTCAAAATACAATGATTTAAGCCCTGCCCTCTGGCTCAGCAAGAATAAAGTTAGATGACAGCCCTTCAAGATATCACCTCTCATCCATTCCTCATAGGGTTTGGTATCCAGACAATTTACTTCCTTGGTTATCGTCCTCTAAACACGTTCCACAGTGTCAATAATCCTTCTGAAACTGTGGTGCCCTGAACTGGACAGAGTACTCCAGTCAAGGTATGAGGAAAACAGTGGTACTATAGAGTAATGATATTCCTTCCCTTGATCTGGACACCATAGTTCTATTGGTGCAGCATTAGCTTCTCTTCCCCCCCTCCCTTCCTCAGCATCACACTGCTGACTCCTGTTTAGCTTGTGGTCTGCTGAGGCCTGTAGACCTTCTCCATGTTCTGTTGTCAAGCCAGTTGCTTGAAACCTCTAACAGCTTTCCAGACAGTGGGTAGGAATGGGCACGGAAGCTCTTGGTCCCTAAAGACACCATCTTCTTATGAAGAGCATGCTTTTTCTAACTGTTAGAGTTCCCTTCTCATGTTACACACCTGGCACTGGAAGTGTCGCAGCATGGACCCTTTCCATGTCATGAAGGCAACATGGAAAATACCTGGTGTCATCCAGAAAAACCCACCAAAAACAAACAAACAAAAAAGGCTCTCAGAAACAGAAGCCCTGTGAACATACGTGGAGAGTCCCATTGTGACTTCTCTTGTGTAAAAGAAGGATTCTGATGTTATCTTCACAGTCTGAAGAAAGGGGCTATGTTAGAGTGAGTCCTAAGCCACAAGCACTATAATTTTCTCCATCTTCTCCTTCTCTCTGTCTCTCATGCATATCCATATGCTCCTCTTCATTATGATCCTCTTTAACCAGAGTTTCAAAATAACTAGTCACAAGTAATTTGTTACTCTAGTTCTTTCTTCTGATTAGGAAAGTGTAAGTATTTTACATTATAATTGTAACTTTTTTTTTTGCAATGTAACCCTAGCTTTAGTTACTTCACTAGCTACAGGGATGTGGCCTCCCTAAACTGTTGAGAAGGAATATCACATGAGTCAAGTTCTTGCTCATACTTGTGCTGCTGTGTTCAGATAGTTTAAAAAGTCACCAGAAGTATAATCTAATTACTTGAGAGAAACGGAAAAATAGTTTGAAAAAAAATTATAGCTGTATCGGGAGCTTCGGATTGTAACTAATTATATTAAAAGCTATAGCTACTGCAAATAGAGTAGACCCATTGAAACAATGGAATTTGCACAAGTGTTGATTTATCAAATCCAATTCATTCATGAGTCTCTTCTAGTTGGAAATAACAATGAACTCTAGTATCCCCATTCTGTCCACGACTGATACCATCTGCTGGACTTCATTAAATCGTACTCTTCTGTCAAGTACGTGAAGCTATTTGATGATGATGGGCGAGGCCGCAATAATCTTCAAGTCATGTGTCACCTAGGTTTGGAGCTCAATGTGGGTGAGCTAATGGTGAATCACTATACTGGGTGGGTTGCCAGAGCTTTCTGCCAGATCCTTCCCCTCTGTAAAAGAAAGGTGATAATTTCTAGTAACCCCCCGATAGCCATAAAGAAATCAGAAGCACACATGTTATGTCAAAGAAAATAGGAAAATAACCAGCAAGCAGTTGACGTCCTAGAGGTTCTGTATTTCTTAGGAGCAAACATTGGGTGGGGAAAAAACCCTAGAAACAGATCAGAGGCTGGAAGACTTAAATATTATATTTCCTAAAAGCATTGTACAATGTTCCAGGTGAATAATAATAACAGTGAGTACACATGACGTTATCGATTCACATGTTCAACAGCCAAATCCTGAGCATTTGGTAACATGGCATTACACTTTTAATTTAATATAGCATACATTCCACATGGCAAAAATCTGCTAGAAATGGACAGTGAAGTGATCGACAAAGGTTAGAACCAGCCAAAGCTTCACTCACTTTTCCAACCAGTTTTTTAAAAAGAGAGGGGGGAATGTACTGCAGACTCTTGTAGCCACAGAGGTACACAACAAAAAATGAATGCTAACTAAATTTGTTGAGTAAAATAAGAAGTTTCATGGGTAAGAACTATATCCAGATGGTTTATCGGTTGTTTTCAAGTTCGTAAGAATCTGGAGCATTGTTCAAAAGAAAACTGGAGTCATAAATATGTAAAAGAGGGAAATGAAGAAAGTGAAAAGTACAGCAGCAGTCTAACTGTACCTTACATGCTCCATTGTGGGATGTGGCAAGCTATGCCACTGGGCCTACTTGATGGGGACTGGACTTGATGATATATGATTCCTTCCAGCTCTGCAGTTCTAAGGTTAATATTAGATAAGGGGATGAAAATAAAAATGAATTGCGATATTCATTGAATATCATTGATTCATCAGATATTCGTTCCTTCCTATTCGTGAGATCTGGAAACCCCACGAATATGAAGGGACAGATCTACACCCTTTATATTCCTCCATTTGTCTCTCTGCCTGTGACCACATGGATCACCCCCAAAAGACCCACAAAAAACAAACAAAAAAGGCTCTCAGAAACAGAAGCCCTGTGAACATACGTAGATCAGCTGATCCACGCAGGCATAGGCAGAGAGTGGAAGCCTGACTGAAGGGAATCCCCCTCTCTCACACACTGTTTGCAAGAGAACAGAAGCTAGGCTGCTGGAACAGAAACCACCGTTCTGGCAGCCTAGCTTCCGTTCCAGTGGAGGCAACAGTAGCAGCAGCAGAGCAGGGGGAGGTAGCAGGATAAGGTAGGGACTGGGAAGTGACACAGCAGTGGGAAGGGGGTGGGGGCAGGCTGTGAGGGTGGGGGGGCCAACGTAAAAGACCCAGCAAACTGACAAATTGATTTATTCTTTGTCAGGTCACTGGGGGCAAATTTGTGATTCGTGGGTCATCAACCTGGACAACCCATGAACCAAGATGAACCGCCATTTTGGTGGTTCATTCCCATCTCTAGTTAATGTGTTTTGGGTGGCAGTGGTTGTTTTAAACATGATGCTTCTCAAGACTGTCTGATCAGGATTCAGGAAACTAGCTGGCATCCTCAGAAGCAAGAAAAAATCATTAGACGCCTGAACTGTCCTTCAAAGCATTTACTTAGTCATGGGCTAAAATCCTCTTGCATAGCTATGCAAATGGCGTAACTTTCCGAGGCAAATTGCTACAAGCTAAGAAATCACTGGGAACATTATCAGTTGCATGCCGATGAGTCATATAACTCAGTATGCAACAGATAATGCCTATCCTGATTTCTTTACTTGGGCCAATTATACTCAAAATTAATCCTATTTTGCTATGCTAGTGAGACTAAGCAGGAGGCTTTGAGCCAATATATTTTCCCTGCGTTTCCATAGGATTAAAGAAGCCCAGACGTGACTTGCAAAGGTTGTTAGCAAGTAATACCATTCTCAATTTAATAGCATTTAGCAAATAAAAAAGGATGCACAAAATTAATGGTCAAAATCATCTACATTGGCGCTACAGAAGTAATCATCAGTGGGATTCAATAGAGTGATTCTATTCATAGAACTGTTTCCAACAGCAGAAGTGATACAGCGAAATCTCCTCTCCCTACTGCAGCCCCCTGTGTACCAGTGAAACCTGAAGAACCAAGGAAACCTCCCGGAACTGATTTACAGGCAGCACAGAAGGCTTGATGGAGAAGGGGAAGACGAAGAGAAGGAGGTTCCACTATGCTCAAGTTCAGGGGCTAGTGTGGTGATGGATTTAAGGCCCTGACAGAGAAAACTTGTGGGTCAGGAAGGCACCTTGGTGCTGCATAAGGTCCAATTTAGAGGGGCCGCTGAACTTTTGGAGAAACTGTTAGAAATCTCAAATATGTCAAACCTGAGTGATTTGATTGGATAGTTCTGTATACCACAGCAATTTTAAATTTTATAATTTTAAATTTTAACTTTTTTAAATTTTAGCAATTTAAAATTTTACACTGATATTGTTCCATGTCCAATAATAATGGATTTTCTTTTTTGTCAGTGTTTAACCAACCAGCCTCACATGGACAGAGGAGGATACAGCTGGGAAATGCTAAACTGGCTCAGCCCTGAAGGCTATTGTGAGTCACCCACTTGATGCACAAAGACATCTATAAAAGATCCAAAAGAGTAGAAGATGAGAAGTGTCTAAAGGTGAACTGCATCTAAAATGTGAAGAAGCATTTACTTCTGAATACCGGCACTCAAATCTGGAAGAACAAAATTTATAAGTGGGCCATCAGCCCAACTATGGCCCATACTGGATGAGCCGGATGGAAACTGGATCCTCCAAAACATCCTAAGGGTCACAGGTTCCCCCTCCCTGCTCTAGAAGAAAGTGGGTATCTCCTGGCGATCATGGAATGCTTTCCAAAGCCTGATCGCACATCCACAACATATAAAGATCTACTGTTAATCTGTCCACAAGCAGCTCTTATCAGCAAAAGGTCCACAAATCTTTGCAAAACTGAAACATGGAGACGCTGTCAGGAATCCTCAATATGGCAAACATGATTCATTTGATTTGGCAGTTCTGAGCATCGCCGCAGTAAATTTTACACTGATTTTTATTTGATCTTCTCCTTGTCCAATAATAAATCCACATCCATTCGCACACTTAAAGTTTAGGATTATTTACTTCCTTCCAGATCAAGAGACATAAAATTCCACATCTATTACATATTTACCACAGATGTTCCTCAAGAAAAGGACAAGCCAGGTGCTAAACATATTTTATTCCAATGGGCAATTTTTGAAATTATTGCAATCAATGAACTAACAATAATGGTGGCCAATGATTAAGCCAAGTTATTATTACCTATTACATTTAATCATTGACAGCAAGTCAATTTGAGCTAATTAGAGAAATCATCCTTAAGTAACATAGAGCAGATGGCAGACATCCACTGACTTCTAAGAGGCTATAAGAAGCCATAGATGAAACTGTGATTAGACAATCTAAGAATTGTAGCTTATGAAACTACTCTGTATGTACAATATAGAAACAGTTCTTCTAAATCTCACACAATTGTTTACATCGTTTACTCTCTAATTTGCATTCAAGCAAATTTCTAATAGGCAGAACAAATCAGAGGGTATAGCTAGGCTAAACTAGCTGTTTAGGGGGCAACTATCTCTGAAACACCTAACGTATTTGAACTATCTCTTGAACTGCTTCTCCAGGCATGTTTACACTTAAATGAAGACAGCTACTTTTAATGGCAGGGCCGAGTGGTAGAGAACTGGTTTTACATGTTCAGTTCCTGGGATCTCCAGGCAGAGCTAGGAAAGCTTCCTGCCTGGTTGTCCGGAGAGCCATTTATAGCCACACTCGACAATATTGGGCTACACGGACCAGTCAGGTTTCTTTGTTACTGGAGCCCTATGCGTGTGTCCTATTTTGTAATGTTGTGCTTTGTTTGTGTGTCAATCTAACACCCACAGAGGGGAGAGACCTGGGCCCTGCTGTTATTGCTATCACTTTCCTATATGGGGAGCATGTTGCATCTGTAGATTATTCTGGAAGGTCTCCGCGTAAGTCAGATCTCTGGGAAATCAGGATCCTGCCTCTCAAGGAGAGTGGTCACGGGTGGCAAATTATCTCAGCTTCAGAATGAAAGAGAGTGACACAACTTAGGATGGAGTGTGGGGGGCTAGTGAGCTCCCCCTCCTCGCTTGCCGAATCAGCCTTAAAAGCAGTTCTTCAAGCTCTGCATCTTTCTTCCGGGAAGTTCAAAATGGCACACATAGCTCCCCTCTTCATCCTCACAATGGCCTATGAGGTAGATCGGGAGGAAGTGATTGGCCCAAGGTCACCCCGTGAGTTTTAAAGCTAAGGGGAGCCGGGAGCCTGTATCTCTCAAACCCCAGTCTAACACCAACCACATACCACGTTGGTTTTTCAAGCTCTGAATCTTGGGCAGATCAACCAATTGTTTAATTGCAACCATTCATTTCATCTCCTTCTCTAGAACAGTGCAGTCATTTCTTCTATTACAAAGCAGAATACGACTCTAGAAGGAAGTGCAAAAAGTACAGATTTGCTAACTGGCACATGCCCATAACAAGAACGCAGTATTTGTTTACAAAAACCTAAATAAGAGACACCCTCTTTTCAGTTAGATTCCACAATTCTTATGACAGGGACCCTTTCTTGTGGTTTGTTTATTTGTCTGTCTGATTGCTTTTTGGCTGACATGTACCTCGATGGTGCTTAATAAAATAAAACAACAACATAAAAATGAGGAAATCATTACCCTTTCATCCCTTCATGTGAAACACCATTGGTACCAAGGGGAAATCTCACTTTGGTATTAAAGGAGAGGATTCCAGGGGAGAAATAATGTGAGTAAAGAATGGAAAGTCAACAGAGAAACTGGGCGGGGGGGGGGGGGCATTTTTTTGGAACACAACTTCCAGAATCCCTGGCTAGTGCGGCCACAAGCTGACTGGGCAGCAAGGTGCCCCGAGTTCTGGCAAAAAGACAAACTTACCATATTTTTCAGTGTATATGACCCCCCAATGTATAAGACAACCCCCAATTTTGACCCTTGCCGGAGGCGGAGGAGCAGTCAATGGGCAGCCGCGAGGGGCGGCCCAGCGCGGCTGCTCCTCCACCTCCTGCTGCTACCGCCCGATTGCCTCCTCCAGCACCAGTGCCGGGGCTCACCTCCAGCTCATGTTGCCACCTTGTCCCCTGCCCAAAGGGAGCCCACGAGTGGCCGCCGCTGCCGGATCGCCTCCTCCAGCGCCACTCGTGGGCTCCCTTTGGGCAGGGGACAAGGTGGCAATGTGAGCTGGAGGAGAGCCCTGGCACTGGCGCTGGAGGAGGCGATGGCGGCAGTCAATGGGCAGCTGCGAGAGGCGGCCCAGCGGGGCTGCTCCTCCGCCTCCTGCTGCTGCCACCACCCAATCGCCTCCTCCAGCGCCAGTGCCGGGGCTCACCTCCAGCTCACGTCGCCACCTTGTCCCCTGCCCAAAGGGAGCCCACGAGTGGTGCTGGAGGAGGCGATCTGGAAGCGGCGGTGGCAGTCAATGGGCAGCCGCGAGAGGTGGCCGAGCGCGGCTGCTCCTTCGCCTCCGCCTCCTTCCGTGTATAAAACGACCCTCAATTTTTCCTCTAATGATTTTAGGAAAAAGTGTCATTTTATAGACGGAAAAATACGGTACGTTTCTTTTCTTTCTTTCTTGTACGAATTATGACGAATTACCTTGAGGAAAATGTGGTGCTCACTAACCCCCTACTGTTCTGAAGGGGACTTCCTTCGAAGCAAACCACCTGCCAGATCTGCTTTGATTTGGATTCCTGCCTTGAGCAGGGGGTTGGACCGGATGGCCTCGTAGGCCCCCTTCTAGCCTCATGATTCTATGATTCTATGAAATGTAGGATTACACTGCAGGGGAATGGCTTGGAGCTGGAGATAAATCTAGTCCGTGCTCCAGTCAGTTCAAGGAGAAGCCTTCCAAAATATCTTTTGTTTGCCCCCATGCGTAAGCCTTAAATGTTACAAGCCGAATTGGTGTTTCTTTCCCTACAGCCCAATTGACTTTCCTGCCAGCCTGCTACTCAGCTTCTATTTGCCTTCTCTTGCTGTTCTGTGTATGTTACCATTTCCCAAGTATTCCCTCAACTCCCTTATTCTGGTAGCTATTTTTACAAGACTTTCATTACTCTTAATCATTTGAGCAGCCTCCCCTTACTGTTTCCTTGTTAAAATAGAGATTTTTTTTTTTTAAAAAAGAGGAAGAATTATTTCAGAGGGAAAAACCAAAGAAAGAACAAATGAACGAAAAAGGAGGCACAAAGCCAAGCCCAAACAGGCGTACGTTATAGAAGGGTATGATATTTCTGCATTGGATCCTGGCAGAATATTATGCTCTGATCTACAACTACTGTATAGGGTACTAAGACCTGCCCTTTGATTACTTATCAAACATGTTTTCCCATTTTTTAAAAAATAAAATAAAAATCAATCTCAGACTTTTGGAAAAATGCAATATTGAGGATATTGCCTTGTTTTTATCTGTCCATTTAACCTGCCAGTCATCATCCTAGGTTTCAGTCTATCCCACAGATGATGTTGTTGCTGCGTAATTTGTGGTTGAGTCAATCTATCCATCAACTTCACTTTCTTCTGCATTTAAATTTGTGGAATCTCTCTTGCCAAAAAAATGTTTTTTGGTACATTAATACTCTGCTTAACGTGCAGGATAAATTCATAGAGAATGGAGCGCTAACCGAAATGGCATGATGCAGGGTGATTATAGCATCGGATAAAGCACTCTCCATTTTTCCCATCCATTGGCTGGGGGTGGGAGGTAGGGGATTCATTCAAACGTACGCCTCATTCATAGCAGCTACTGGGAGGTAGAGACAAAGCAGAGGAAGAGAAGGGGTATAGGGGAAAAAAGTGGAAGCTCCCTGGTGATGCTGTGAAATTGAGCTAAATCTTCGCTGCTGGTCTTTCTCTCCCTAGCTGATTGCTTTCCCACACTACCTCTTACCAGCACAGGGAGAAAGAGAGATCTGGCGAGCCAGTTCCATTCCAACATTACAGTGATCGACAAGTTCACTCACACGACAAAATGGCCGCCTGAGCATACACACTCTAGCAAAACAGTATTCTGTGAAACAGTGGTATACAAGGCATTACTGTACATTCTTTGGCACATTCTTTGAAAATTAACTGACATGAAATTTTCCTCTATCAGCACTAGCCATATTCAATAAGTACAGCTAATTCTGGTACCTAGAGGACCGGGTTTTACTTGTCTGTCATAAACATTGCTTTGGTCCGATCTCATCTGGAATAATATGTCCAGTTTTGAGCACCACAGTTTAACAAGGCTATTGAGAAAGAGAATATGTCCAGGGGAGGGTGACCAGAATGATAAAAGATTTGGAAAAGCAAATCTTATGAAGAACGGTTAAGAGAAATTGGATGTGCTGATCCTGTGTGGATAAGATCATCACCACCACTCATTCATAATTTTTGTAGTACCAAGAAGTGTCTTATCACATTTCTAGACCAGAAGAAAAATACAAGAAAGCAGGTCGGTACAGCCAGCCACCTCGCTGGATGATTGGACTTTTAGCAGCCACGTGGGCATGCTCATCCAAATTCACTGAATGTGATCCATGCATGCATTGCAGTGCTCATAATAGCCCCTTCCATTGGGTGGCCACATAGCAGCCTATGAATTGGAGTAGTGACTTCACCTGGTTTGTGGTGGCATAGTGAAATTGCAAGCGTTGCACATAAGAAATAGAAATACAATACAGTTTTGAAAATAGATGTATATAATATAAATCTGTTTTTGAAACTTGGAAGAGAGAGAAATAGAGAGAGAGGGAAAAGGAGGATTTTACTCTAGAATTGCACCTCTCCCCTGGAGGTTTTGTATATGTAGCCCTAGTTATGTGGCCCACTTCACCGGATTTATATCATGGTTCACTGCAGAGACAGGCTGGTTCACTCTCAAAGAGAGAGACAAGCCCATATCTTTGTTGCACTGAACCAGCCCACCTTTAGAGTGGTCCTATCTGTACCTTTCTGAGCCCTTGTCAAGGGGTTCTCCTCTTTTGGTGTGGGTAAGATCAATCTACTTTGGTTCCTCTCCAGGGTGTGTGATCACTGGAGTCGACCCAAAGCAAGCCTTCTGGTTTGAATTTGCCAATACTGTGAAGTGGCTTAGTAAGAGAGCCACTTCAGGGTATTGGTAGCATAATCACTTCTGCTCCTCGACAGAGGCACAGGAAAAGTGAGCTTTTTAAAAAGACTGTAATGGACTATCACTGATGCACTGCATCAGTTATTGTTATTATTATTTTAAATTTCTTTGCCTCATCTTAAAATTTCTTTGCCGTCATCCATGATGGTTGCTTCAGCTGGCTCTTGAAGAGAAGGCAAAGATGGGCTACAGGAGCAATTTCTGTGTGAACCATCAGGCTTGATTAGATCGCTCTAATCAAGCCTGACCCTTCCAAAGTGGCCCACAGTAGCTCCCTCCCTGCCGCTAACGTAGCTGCACTCTAAATCTCAAACAAGTAACTGGTCAAATATAAGCAAC
Organism: Intellagama lesueurii; assembly: GCA_037013535.1. NCBI lineage: Eukaryota > Metazoa > Chordata > Lepidosauria > Squamata > Agamidae > Intellagama > Intellagama lesueurii. Next base: position 213,643,809 of record JBAJHW010000001.1, on the reverse strand, counting down.
TGTTTTTATTTACCTAAGCAGTTTTATCTTGGAACATTCTGAAGGGGTTTTGCATCTAAATAATTTGATCTCACTTCCTGATTTGTGTTCCTTGTGGCATTCTGCTGAGACTTCCAAGGAAGTTTGCATAATGAGGGAACCAAGGCCATGTGCTAGATTTGAAGATACATACCTTGGAAGTTCAGCAACAGCAGTGGGAATGTCTCTGTGGTGGGAAAGAATGAATGTGCCTAAAAGGAAATCTGTGGAATAAATGCCATCCTAATGCTGGGAGGAATATAACTGACTAAGCAGTACAGGCTAGTGGACAGACGTTGGCCTAAAAACCACCTATGGCGTCTAGTAGGTAGACGTCTTCATCGCCCACACCATCTGGAAGGCAAACATCTAGCGTGGGCAGGAAGTTGTTTTCTCTTTGAACAACTATAATTGGCTGCCAACTTCAATGCCAGCGGAAACTCTTTGGAAGGCAAGTGCACATCCTCACTTAGGGTAGCCTGTGATCTCTTAGGCAATCATAAAATGGGCCACCTCATTGACATTCCTGTTGCCTGCCCCCTTCAAATACCATTGAAACAATACTCTACTGTGCACGGATGAACTTCGGCATTCTTCCAAACTCCATCATAAACCTTAGGTGAGAAGCAGCAAAATAAATTAGGGTGGTTGTGTTTCTGGGCAAATGTGAACACATTGCCCAGGAAAGAGACCATATTGTTTCTATGGTCAGCCTCCACCTATGTCAAAATAACATTGAAATTAATGTGCGGCACACATTCAGCCATTGAAAGGGAGAAGAATCAAGATAGGGTCTACCAGAAGGCTAAAATGAACTTTCAGATGGCTGAAGTCATTTTATCTTCACAATATGAAACGCAACACATTTTCAGTAAGTGATCTCCAGACAATAGTCGGAACTAAGATTCACAAGTATGTCATAAAGCATATTTTACACAAACAGCTGCTGGCGGGGGGTTTATTTTTGGTATACTGGGTATTTGTTCCTGTTCACTAAGAGGACATTTATTCCCTAGGATCTGATAGTCAGGAAAGACAGATGATGTGGTGACAGATAATCAAGATTTCAAAGTAAACACAGAGCCTTGTATGGAAACCGAGCCAAGACAGCAGAAATGCGGCCTCTCATCATTAATTGATAACAACTTGCTCTTTTACTGCTCTCCAGGAATGAAGCGGTGCCTTTGTCCTTCCAGTTGCTGGGCTGAACGAATGTAAGGAAATAGTTGACCCAGACCTTCGAGTGTAAACGTGGGAATGCAACTCCTTTCCAGTTCTTCTCCTTCTCCTTCTTTGGTGGCTCTCTGTAGAATCTCCCAATTCTTCTGTGCCCAGCCAAGCCTCTATCAGTTACGGTTTGCCGCTGTCCTTCTATGATGACAACACTGCACTGTGATGACAACACTGTAACCATGCAGATGATGGAGAAGGTGCTGAAGGATGAAGGCTTGCTCAGATGGATGTCTCATTTGCCTTGATCCTGGACATTTTCTTTATAATATTCCCCATGTGGATCTGCCTTAGAAGCCTACTGTGGGGAAAGAGGGAGAAGGAGGAATGTATTAATATGTGTGTAACATGTAAACCAAGCCCACTGTGCACACCATCTGCCTGGGCAGATGAGTGACCCTGAGTTGCACTAAGGTGCACTAATGGCTTCTCAGGTAGAAGAAAGGAGGAAATCAGTCTGAAAGCTCTGAAACTGTCCTGTTACTTCCTTCTGTTTATTGCCGTGTTTCTCACCAAACCATTATTGCAAGCCATTTGAAGCAAGCAAAATGCTTGTTTCAAATCCATTTAATGTCCCGTTCAAACACCATGGTCTCTTGGGGCTCCCACAAAATATGGCATTTGGAAGCAGGCAATGCCCACTCCAACCTAGACATGTGGCACTGATTGTGCATTTGGTGGGCAGGAAAGGGTGGTGCTTCTGGCAGTATTATCTTCTACAAGAGTGCTGGTTTGCTGGGTCACTCCAGTGCAGAGCTATTGAAATGAATGGGAAATTCACCATAGTTTTCAGAGAGAGGGACTAGGTGGTGATATCTCTACAACAGAATTGTTAGAGAGGAAATACACTGGGAGATCAATGCAGAAGGGCAGAGAATGGACAAGAAGAAAACAGCAAAAGCATGCCAGCAACAGAGAGCTGTGTATGTGATGGAGCTGATGCAGAAAATCTCTTAAGGCAAATGTTGATGACATCTGCATGTTTTTTAAAAAAAATCAAGTATTCATTCAGAGTCACCCTGTGCATATAGGAGCACACGTGAGAACAACTGAAATCAGGGGTACAAGCATGTGTCAAAAATGGGTAACAGTCTTGGCCCCAATGGGAGTTGCCTGCTTCCAAATTATCAACCATCTCCAGTGGCCATATTTGACAGGCATTGCTGTTCAAGGACAGAGAATACCATGCTGCATTTGTCTGTTATGTAACTGTTAAAGTTTGGAGAATCCTTGGACGACAACAACAACAAGTAGTAGTTGTAGTAGTAAAATCACTGGGCACAGTCAGTCAAAATTATAAAAACATTGACTGGTATTATATAACAGATACAAGTTTTAACCAAAAACCTCAGTATCTGTTAAATACCACACAGTATGTATGTTGTTCCTAATAATGTCGGTTTTTGTAGCTCTGATGGTGTTGTTGTTGTTGTTGTTTAGCACTGCATACTTTGTTGAATATGCAGGGAACAGACAGGGAATCAAACTCAGACTTTTTAACAGCTAGGCTGCACCCCCTCTGCTTATACCGGTGAATCTGTCAGGTTGTATTCGTCTCGTGTCCAGTTTCCTAAAACTCTATACACCACACAGCTCATAGCCTCTGTCAGCAAATGTGATGATCTGGGTTCATACAGTGGAGAGAGAATAATTTCTTCACCCACTTAGTTCCTTTCTGCCAGAAGACTGTGGTCTGATGCCTGGCCGGTGGTAAGACTCCCAATTCCAATTTCCATTTTCCGTTCTGCCAGGTGAAGGGTCTGTTTTTGCCAGCGCAGGCCTTCAAAGGATCTTGCCATGGGAAGAAAGCGCCAGCAAAGTCTTGCACGCAGCCTGCATGCCATATGTGGGCAACCCTGGCGCTCCTCGGGTGGGAAGAGGATGAGGTGGTAGCTTCTCCAAGTTTAAACAGAAGCTTCCTTAGGCAAATGTTTGGGGATTAAAGGAGGAGAAAAAGAAGAAGAACATCTGCAGCCAGTGCTGCTACAGAGCGTTACAGCCAATTAGCTTTTACGAGCTTGATCCAACGTCCGTTGAAGTCAGTAGAAAAACTCACCTCACTGTTGACTCCAGTGCTCCCTGGCTCCTACCCCGTCGTATGTCACTTCGAGGGGAAAACAGCGGATAGATTCCTGGCAACAGCAAGTATTTTAATTGCCCAAAGATGGAAAGACCCAAGAGCTCCCAAAGAAATGGAACAAAACAGACATGGAAGATACGGGGCAGTGTACGGCCGGACATGCTTCCCTTAAGGCAGTCCTGGAGGCAGAGGGAACCAAGGCACCTGCTTTACACGAAACCCAGAGCTTCAGCCCACTCTTGTGGACGCTGACGGACAGCAGTGGCTCTTCAGAGTGTCCAGCTCTACTTGCAGTTGCTGGGGGACTGAACCCGGGGCGTTCTGAATGCAAAGCATGTGCTCTGCCGCTAAGCCTTGGGCCCTTTGCAGAAGGGGGCAGTTCTCTGAAGGAGAGGTGGACCTTCCTTCCTGTTAGAGGGAACAATCATTGACTAATACGGAAATGCACATACACCCATTCATTTTTAAAGTAAGTGGAACTGATATAGCAGAGTTTGGAAAGTGACTTTTAAAAAGTAATTACAATGGTTACTATTCCAAGCCCAAAAATGTAATCAATTGTTTTTTGCAAATCTACATAATTACTTTGCAAATGCATTTTAAAGTAAAAAGTTACTGGTGTGGCTCTTAAAAGTAACTAGTTATTTCCAGTTACCTGAAAAAATACAAATGCTATAAGCTCTTGGCCTGTGGTATGAAACACACACTCCCGTCCACCTCCTAATCATACGGCAGCATGAGACAGCACTTGAACCCTGGGATATTCCTCCTCCATCTTTTAGGGAAGGCATACAGCATGTTCATAATAATTAAACTTACAATTACACCACAAAAGAAATAAAATTATCTCTCATTATGTTGCCAATTTATGCAGTTAATTTTTTTTTAAAAAAATGGTATCAGGAATTAATTACAAGTTTCTCATTGTTTGTAACTAGTTACTTTCAAGCTTATCTATTAACGGAGAGAAATATAGCGGTGATCAGGTGATCAGAAGGGAGAGGGAGGGGAATGTAGTTTATATATTTAAAGTTTGAATTGTACTCCTGGGAACTAGGAATGACATCATGAGGTCATGAATATTTCCCTTGTGGGCTGGATATAGTAATATAAGGCTCTATTTATTGTGTAAAATAAATTTAAAACAAAGACTTTGAAATAAGAAAAGAAATGAGCTGGGGGGGGAGGCAGTGATTTTTTTATCAACTCAAACATGAAAACTATGTATGTATGTATGTATGTATTTATTTATTTATTTAAGCAATGCAGTCTTGACCTCTTTAGCCAAGTTAGGTGCGTCTGAGTGACTCCATCCTGGAATGGTTAATAAATACTTGTTGACTCGTTGGGACGAACATGCAGTGCTACAAACAAGCTCCTAGGAGAAGCAGGCAGTAGTGGTTGTGGTGACAAAGTGTTCTCCCGAAAGGCTGCTTGTGAGGATCACTAAGAGCAAACAGTTCACCTGGGCCTCCCTGTTCAAAACCTCCCTGCATGTTGAGTTCAGATCAAGCATAAAGATCCTGAAAGCCTATGGAAGGACCGACAAGTGTGTGCTGTGTGTGTGTGCGCGCGCACACACACACACACACACATGCAGCGGCTGTTCCGTTTTGAAAGATTGAAAATGCTGATAGGTTACTCACGAAGGAACAGAATGTTTTCACACCTGTGCCAACGGAGTACCCATCCAAGATGTTTCATAATTGTGCTTATTTATGGAATCAGAAACAGGTGCCAAGTCAGGTGGGAAAATAAGAAGGAGGAGGTTGAGGTCATGGTAAGCACTACCAGGGGAGGGGAGAAAAAGATGCTCTTGTCAAGCTTCGTGGTAAGAGGAGGTGAGGCGGAAATTATAAAAGGCGATTAGAGACTGTGAAGAGTAATGGGAGTCAGCACAGGGAGAGAGCTTCAGTTTTTCCCTTCTAGAAGCCAGGGGTAAAGGAAACAAACTATATACCAGAAAAACACAGACGGCAGCCGCTGCCTTCTTTCTCTCACAAAGCACCTCTCGAAATAACTGGAGGGGGGGGAAGAAACCCCACCACCGCCAGCCTTGACCTCCCCAAACATGGATGAATGCCACATGACCCAATGCAAAAGCAAACACCAATCTGGATGTCCGGACAATGACGGAGGTGCTGCCTCCCCTCTCTAGATATATGAAGTGACATCTGGTGTGAGGGTGAGTTAGAGGAACCACTCGGACACAGGAGAACCTGGCGTGTCCTTTACAAGTGGCACAACATCAGGCTGGGGACGAGAAAAATAAACCCGAGGCCGTGGAAGTGGACTGAAATAAGAGGGCAAGAGCCTAGGAAGAGATGACCGCAGTGGCCTACCCAGTCAACTTTAATTTCCAATGTCCTCTGTCAGGCACCTTTGTTTTTTCTCCCCCAAGGCCTCAGCATTGGTGTTTGGACAGCACTCACAGTCTATGCTTTCATCCCAGTACCCTGTAGGCCAGAATGTCTGAGGTGGTGTGGCTTGAATGTGAGGAGGGTGGCCAGTCTTATGAAGTGAAAAGCAAGGTGAGACGTGGTACTGGTAAATACATTGGGTCGAGCTGGCATAATTGGCTCCACAACCTCCATCCATCCGTCTATCCATCAATGCAAAGAGGAAACACAGCCTGGTGAGATCAAGGGCCAGTTCATCCCTACCATGTGAGGGAAGGCAGACGGATATTAGGGAGAGGGGGCTGAGTCTGCAATTGGGCCGTTGCTTCTTCAAAGCCTTGCTAAAACCAAACACTATCACTATCAGTGGTCCATTCTCAGCATCACCTCCCATCGTGCAGGTTTCACTGCATGGGGACCTAAGTGGGCACTCTCACACAGACGTGTGTGAACAGTAAATATGAGCAGATAGGAAATGGAACAAATGCAGACAGGGAGCATTATGTTATTTACAGTGGCCAGCCATACAAAATGGTGGTTTTTGAAAGTACAAATCTCTCTGTGTTGGGAAAGCTTATTCAGAAACATAACTATGATTTTGAAAACCCCGTGTCCTTTCAGAAACTAGGAACTGAGCCTCTCGAGGGCTGAAATCCTGTTGCCCTGTTCTGCCCACACAGTGGAAACATGGTCCTTAGCAGTCACAGAGTGCTGTGGATCCTTTGTGATTTTGGTGTGTATAGCACACAAAGAAGTCATGTCCCCCCCCCCGCCCTCCAAATCACAAAAGGAAGCCTTTAATCTGCAGCAGTTTGCCCCTGCTGCTGAGGGGAGGTGGATCTCATGCAACAGGCCTTTGACGAGTGAATGGTCTCTCACGGTAAATTCCTTTTGACGTTTCTTTGCTCACATCAAGGTCTGTCATACAGTGAAGGGTGGGGGAGGCTGCAGAGTTCCTTCACTAGTTTTCTGAAGACAGGCCACTCTGATGGCGGTCTGGGGTGGAAACTGGCTTGTGTGCTCTATTTAGAACCCAGAAGGGCACTGCTGACAGATACATCAGCGTGGAAGATCTGTAGGTGAAAGGAACCTCTGATTATCTGGTTGACACTGTTAGGCCCTGGATCTCTCTCTCTCTCTCTCTCTCTCTTCTATATAATTGCTGGCACATACCTGTTCATATACAGGAAGAATACATCAGACAAGGCTCAGTGATTTGGTGCTTCATTATCCAGATGCATTCTGTGTCATGTACGATCCTACACCTCAAATATCTCTTCCATATGACCATCCAAATATCCCCCAAGAGCAGCCAGTAATTTGGTGGTAGCATATATATGAAGTACTGAAAATAAGAAGGAATGCAGGAAGGTTAAAATAATAATGGCTGTAGATATTTCTAGACTAAAATAGACTAGATAGGGGAGAAACGGTCTGGCCAGACATCGCAAAACTGGTTCCTGTTCACTCTACTGCTATTCACAGTTACAGCCGTCATCACGTTAGCTATGTTTGGTGGTGGTGGGTGCTGAGTGGTAAATGTGCACCAGACATTTAAAGTCAGCTTTTCTAATCCAGTGTGACTTTTTAATACATTGGCTGCTCTTCTAATCCCATATGTGCTCTTACTGCACATGCAGTTTTCCTACGCAAATGGGTTACCCTGGTCATTGGAACGAATGTGCAACTTCACCCATGCACACCTCTAACCAGTCATGCTGATCCAGAGCCACATCAAAATGAAGTATGGGGGTGGGGGACAGCATCAAAGGAACCACTGCCCCAAGCCCCTCCCACCACTAGAGCAGCCCAAAGTGGCAGCAGAGGTGGCCACACACATTCTGAACAAAAGCTGGCTCTCCCTAGAGCTGACTCTTTCTATCAGAAAGGGGTCCTTGAAGCTAAAGGAGTGAGAGGGGGGATGGCCTGTGCTGCACCAGAGGAGAGATGTGCCTGCTATAAGTGGCCAGAAAATGTGTGGCTACCTCCATTGCTGCTTTTGCCTGTTGTGGCAGCAGTTTTGGGTGCCGGCACTGGCCACTGCTTTGTCACCCCTGCCACCTTCTCTGTAGAAATAGCCAGCTCTGGTAGGGGGCAGCAGTTTGGAGAGCAGTTCTTTTGCTTCCCCAACAACCCTTATGATGGAGCCAGCCTTGCTCTGGGCACTGGATGCCAGGAAGGATGAACCAAGATGGGCAGGTGGTCATAATCATAAATTTCCATAGTCCTGTTGGAGAAAGAAGGCTGGACCAGTTGTGTAGGAGGAATGGCGAACTTTGCGTCCTGGAGAGCAGAGCTTGACAATGTTCTCAGGAAACTACATCTTTGCTGGACTTACGTGGGCAAATTGACCAGGCATTTTTACTGTTCTTAACTCTGTTCAGAACCGGGATCTCACATTTGAGTCTTCTCCTCAGCAAAGCCGCTGGATTCAATATGCTTTTGTCCCTTTCTATAAAAAGAAATACGCTGGCTCACCTCTCAGACTTGTTTACATGCTTCACTCCAGTGACCTTACTTAGGAATGTGTACATTTTATAGGGAGACTCTAACCTTCATTCGGAAAGGAGGAGAGAGCAAGAGAGAAGAGAAAAATAGTTGAAATGTTACTGTGTTTGTTTAACATTCCTTAACGAATACATGTTGTGTGGACAAAGACTATGTTTTACAAGTTTTCGCACTGCATTCTGCAAGCCCTGTTTTCTTTATAATCGACATGTCTTTACATAGGCCGTAGGCCAGATTAAGCAAAGTGGTGCAAAGCCCAGGGAGAGGGCCGTTGTTCACAAAGGCACGCTTATTTCATGGCCATCAGTAAACGCTACACTCACTTTTTATAGGCAACAAATAATGTCATGTGCCACTGGTACAGCTGTGCAATATCTTTACCACATTTCCTCGCACCATGTGGATGGAAAAGCACATTCATCTCAAGGCAGCAGAAGGACCATTTGAGGCACAGCTTGGCAACTTTGCTTCTCTTTTTTACTATTGTTCCTGCAATACCCCAACCAGCATGGAGAAGGGCCTTACTGACAGGCCAATCCTGGGAGCTGTCGTCCGAAAAAGTAACTTTCATTTTCTCTGCTGCAAAGACAGCTAATCTCTCAGCCCATTTCTACATCTGGATTTTCTTGCAGTATCAGGAAGGTAGACTAATAATGTGCTGTCAAGTCAATTCTGACTAATGGCGGTTTTCAGGGTTTTCCATATAGAGAATACTCAGAAGTGGTTTAGCATTCCCTCCTTCTGGGGGTGCCCTGGGACTGTGCAGGTTGCCCAAGGCCACACAGGCTGGCTCTACTCGCAGGAGGCATGGTGGGGAGTCAAACTCCCAACCACGGGCTCTGCAGCCAGATAACCAAACCACTGAGCTATCCAGCCATCTGAGCAGTGGAATAGGAACCCCATAATGTTCACTACATTACGTAGGGTTTTCCCCCTTTGCAAAGACATTGTTATTCTCTCAGGCACTCCCTCTCTCACCCTTCTTTTTAAAAGTCCTTGGAGGACAGTATAATTGTCACATAAAAGTGAGCTAGCATTATCCACTTTGAATAAAATTCTATTTCTATTGATGCAGAGGGGATTCTGCATTTTACAAGGGTCAATTTTTGTTCTTTAGGTGGTTGCATCATCCTTTATACATACGACAATATAATATGTAGTGTAATGTACAATTATATATTATGTTATATATTCTTAGATATGGTGAAATATTCACCCCCTTCATTGCCAACTATGAAAATTATTCTGGAATTATAGTGGCCTCACAAAGAAATTAAACAGGAAACATTTCAATAAAATTTCCTTAATAAAGGAAGCTGACGGAACCCAAGAGGCCTGTAGAATTAAGCTCCCTATATTGCCAAGTGGCAAAGGCTCTGTTCCTTTAAGAGCTCCGAACCAGGGTCACATTTCAAATGTTCAAAATAGTAACCACAATGCTTTGCACTGAGGCATCTCATTTTAAGTACTCAAATGATGCACGCATGTGATCTCTTTCAGCTCAGCAAATTTAGACCCATCTTACAGACTAATAAATGTACCTAGGTTTGATGAGGTTATAGATCAGCTGGTCTACTGCTCTGCCCCTAAAGAAACATCCATGCATCGGGTTTATTGCTCTTCTCACTCACACACACCAAACCTTCTTCCTCTTCCTCTCTGTTTTTTCTCTCCCTTGAGCCTGGTACTCATTCTGTTTATACCAGCTGTCCCTAGGTTAGAAACCCCTCTGTTCCTTTCCTTCCTTCAAATACTCTTCGCTTTTCTCTCTCCACTGTCTCTTCTTTCTCATTGGCCTTTACTTCCCTCTACCCTGGTAGGTGTTTCTTTCTCCTGCCATGCTTACCAGGTAACCAGGCCTTTCTCTTCCTCTCCATTTTAAGGGTGCCATATTCTTGTTCCCAAAGCCAGGGAACCACATTGGTATATCATATAAACTATTTGCTTGTTATGCAGTTCAGAGGGTGTTTAGTGAATGGGTTGACTAGCATCCCCCAAACACTAATTTTTCCCCTCAGAAGTGGTTCTTTCAAAGTTGTTTTCCAGATAGAAAACAGGAGGTTGTTTCTACACTCTTTGCACGTGTCACAGTGCTGTGCCTGCAAACGATGATGTTTTGTGCATCCCTAAGAACCCATTTCTTCCCCACATTTTCTCCTCACAGCGCTCCTGTCATTCTAACAGGTCCAGAAAATGTTGCTATTCCGCACTTATAGCTTTCCAAGGAAAGGGATTCCACAAAGACTGGGATCCTGGTTAGAAGGATTAGAAGGAACATTGGTAAAGATTAGAGATGAGCATGAATTAAAAAATGAATTGCAAAATTCATCAAAAATTGCTAATTTGTCGATTTGTATGGTGGCGCTGCGGGTTAAACCGCAAAAAAGCCTCTGGGCTGCAAGGTTGTAAGATCAGCAGTTTGAATCCACGCGATGGAGTGAGCTCCCGTCGCTTGTCCCAGCTCCTGCCAACCTAGCAGTTCGAAGGCATGTAAAAATGTGAGTAGATAAATAGGTACCACCACGGTGGGAAGGTCACGGTGTTCCGTGTCTAGTCGCGCTGGCCACGTGACCACGGAAACTCTCTACAGACAAACGCTGGCTCCATGGCTTGGAAACGGAGATGAGCACCGCCCCCTAGAGTCAGACACGACTGGACAATTTTATTCATCAGAAGCAACACCGAGTAATATACGAGTAATGTATTTTCTGATTGGTCCCAAGAATGTATAAAAGGCATGTGTAAAGGTGACATCTTATCTGCTGTAAGTCAGATCACTTATTTCTATGCTACGTGTTGTATCATGTCATGTCATGCTGCCAGTTGAATGTCTATGCTCTCTGTATATTTGTAAATAGACTAAGTTGAATATTACTCTTTCAGTGTTATAGTGTCTTTGCAACCTGATATCTCCTAACTCTGCTTATGTCCTGAGAATACATTAACATAAATTCTCAACACTTACAACACTTGACTACAAAGTACACCCAACGACATGTACATAGTCTCAGTCCCATTGTCTGCAAAATGGGATCATGCTGATCTGATTCATGGTTAGAACTGCTGTGAACATTACTGAGTTAAGAAAGTGTGTATAAACACTTTTAAAATTCTAAGTTTTATTATTAGCTATTAGTATTACTATTAATGTTGATAATTAGTATTATTAGTATTATTATTAGTGATGTTATATGGAAAGAGCAATTAAGGAGTTAAATAATGCTTCTCCAGAGTACTTGTTCTCTGAGAAAGAAACTGGCTTCTCTCTGAAGAGATGGACCTGAGGCCCAATTGTCTCTGAATAAGTGCAGAGGCCCCTTCATGGATTGCTGCCTTGTCGTGGCGAAGGGGCTTGAGTAATTCAGAGAAGCTATGGGCTATGCCGTGCAGGGACACCCAAGACGGACAGGTCATAGTGGAGAGTTCTGACTAAACGCGATCCACCTGGAGCAGGAACTGGCAAGCCACTCCAGTATCTTTGCCAAGAAAACTCCATGGACAAAAACAAAAGGCTAAAAGATATGATGCTGGAAGATGAGCCCCTCAGGTCGGAAGGCGTCCAACATGCTACTGAGGAAGAGTGGAGGACAAGTACAAGTAGCTCCAGAGCTAATGAAGTGGTTGGGCCAAAGCCGAAAGGACGCTCAGCTGCGGACACGCCTGGAAGTGAAAGGAAAGTCCCATGCTGCAAATACAAATACTGCATAGGAACCTGGAATGTAAGATCTATGAACCTTGGTAAGCTGGATGTGGTCAAACAGGAGATGGCAAGAATAAACATTGACATCCTGGGCGTCAGTGAACTAAAATGGATGGGATTGGGTGAATTCAATTCAGACGATTATCATATCTACTACTATGGGCAAGAATCCTGTAGAAGAAATGGAGTAGCCCTCATAGTCAACAAAAGAGTGGGAAAAGCTGTACTGGAATACAATCTCAAAAATGATAGAATGATTTCAATACGAATCGTAGGCAGACCTTTCAACATCACAGTAATCCAAGTTTATGCACCAACCACCGATGCTGAAGAGGCTGAAATTGACCAATTCTATGAAGACTTACAACACCTTCTAGAACTGACACCAAAGAAAGATGTTATTCTCATTATATCCCTTCTTTGGGATTGGGAGTGTATCACCTTAACAGCGTCATCTTTTAAGATTTTAAATAGTTCAACTGGAATGCCATCACCTCCACTGGCCTTGTTGTTAGCCATGCTTTCTAAGGCCCACTTGACTTCACTCTCCAGGATATCTGGCTCAAGGTCAGCAACCACACTATCTGGGTTGTCTGGGACATCCAGATCATCCCGGTATAATTCCTCTGTGTATTCTTGCCACCTCTTCTTGATGTCTTCTGCATTCCAGTTGAACTATTTAAAATCTTAAAAGATGACGCTGTTAAGGTACTACACTCAATATGCCAGCAAGTTTGGAAAACTCAGCAGTGGCCAGAGGATTGGAAAAGATCAGTCTACATCCCAATCCCAAAAAAGGGCAGTGCCAAAGAATGCTCCAACTACCGTACAATTGCACTCATTTCACACGCTAGCAAGGTTATGCTCAAAATCCTACAAGGTAGGCTTCAGCAGTATGTGGACCGAGAACTCCCAGAAGTACAAGCTGGATTTCGAAGGGGCAGAGGAACTAGAGACCAAATTGCTAACATGCGCTGGATTATGGAGAAAGCCAGAGAGTTCCAGAAAAACATCTACTTCTGCTTCATTGACTACGCAAAAGTCTTTGACTGTGTGGACCACAACAAACTATGGCAAGTTCTTAAAGAAATGGGAGTGCCTGACCACCTTATCTATCTCCTGAGAAATCTCTATGTGGGACAGGAAGCAACAGTTAGAACTGCATATGGAACAACTGATTGGTTCAAAATTGGGAAAGGAGTACGACAAGGCTGTATATTGTCTTCCTGCTTATTTAACTTATATGCAGAATACATCACGCGAAAGGCAGGACTGGATGAATCCCAAGCCGGAATTAAGATTGCCGGAAGAAATATCAACAACCTCATATATGCAAATGATACCACTCTGATGGCAGAAAGTGAGGAGGAATTAAAGAACCTCTTAATGAGGGTGAAAGAGGAGAGTGCCAAAAATGGTCTGAAGCTCAACATCAAAAAAACGAAGATCATGGCCACTGGTCCCATCACCTCCTGGCAAATAGAGGGGGGAAACATGGAGGCAGTGACAGATTTTACTTTCTTGGGCTCCATGATCACTGCAGATGTGACAGCAACCACGAAATTAAAAGACGCCTGGTTCTTGGGAGGAAAGCAATGAGAAACGTAGACAGCATCTTTAAAAGCAGAGACATCACCTTGCCGACAAAGGTCCGCATAGTCAAAGCTATGGTTTTTCCAGTAGCGATGTATGGAAGTGAGAGGTGGACCATAAAGAAGGCTGACCGCTGAAGAATTGATGCTTTTGAACTGTGGTGCTGGAGGAGACTCTTGAGAGTCCTCTGGACTGCAAAGAGAACAAACCTATCCATTTTGAAGGAAATCAACCCTGAGTGCTCACTGGAAGGACAGATCCTGAAGCTGAGGCTCCAATACTTTGGCCATCTCATGAGAAGAGAAATCTCCCTGGAAAAGACCCTGATGTTGGGAAAGAGTGAGGGCAAGAGGAGAAGGGGATGAGAGAGGACGAGATGGTTGGACAGTGTCATCGAAGCTACCAACATGAATCTGACCAAACTCTGGGAGGCAGTGGAAGACAGGAGGGCCTGGCGTGCTCTGGTCCATGGGGTCACGAAGAGTCGGACACGTCTAAACGACTAAACAACAAAGTGAAGAGGGCTTCCTACCACAGGAAGCATCTTTTACCACCTTCTATAACATATACTTGGACTTCTTTCTTCCTTATAACTGAGGACTGTCACTGTAATTCTTGGCAGTTCAAAGATCAATGCATCACTCTACAAATGTGAATCTCTAAGGCCAAATAAAGTTACGTCAATCACAGCTGTTACTCATTGGCTAAACCTATTGGAAGATGGTGGGAGGTTCTTCACTTGCCAAACATTTTTGCCGAACAGTAACTCTGTGTTTTATCTTTTGCCTCGCCTTCTACAAAGGCTACAGATTTACTGTTTGTTAAATAAAAGCTTGAAATCCAGGCCAGGTAGTGGTGTCAACAGGCACCATGTGACATATCTAGAATTCAAGTAAAATCCACACAACTGGGCAACATACGTAGCTATTTTTCTTTCCCATCCCTTTCTTTCTCTGCTTTTTTTCTCTTTCTCCTCCACCCCCTTTGCTTATCCAGGCTTTCATTTCTCCCTCCCTCCTGCCAACGTATCAGGTGGCTTAAAAATATTGTTCTCTCTCCCTCAACACATCCTCTTATTTGGAGCCAAGAACAGGCAAGCTTAACCAGGAGACTGGATTACAAGACCCATGTTGCTCCACCAGTGCAAAAGGCCAGAAGTGAGCATTTAAGAAACCTGGTCCTCTGCCACTTCACCCTGCAAGCATTTGGACCAAGCCTCAAAGTTTCCTAAACTTGAGGAGAGTCCTACTTTTCAGAAGCTCTCTTACTTCCAGTGAGCTTATTACTGAGGAGTCTAGTGTCTGCCACTTGATGAGTCAACATTATAATTATGGTTATACATTGATTTAAATTCATTAAAATCAATAACCCGTTCTTTAAAATAAATACATCTGAGATGCACACCCTCAGGATCTACCTAGTATCCATGCCAAGTTTTTGGGCTTCTGAATTTCATAGACAGATAGATAGATACGCCCCTCCCTTCTTTTTATAGTCTAAAATAAAATTTATTATTATAGGGATGTACATAGCAAAAAAATGCTTGTTTCATTCCAGGTCCTTTCAGATGAGTGCCTCTTTCGTTTTCCTATTTTTCATGTACCAGTCTTTTTCTTTTACATGACCGAGACGATCTCTTTCCAGTCATTTCATGTCATTTTCTGGCACTAGCAGTCCAAAAGCCTCAAAGAAGCCTTAAAAACTACTCACAGAAGCAGAGGCAAAGCAATAGAGAGTTAATCTACTTGAAAAGCAGACAACAATACATGAGAAAGAAAAATCTTCATAAGATCTATGGTTAGATCGTACAGTGGCACATTGGTAAAATCACAAAGCCCATCCCCTTAGTCAACAAATCCCCATAGAAGCAAACAAACCAATTCCATTAAAAAAAATCTACCCCTTAACAGAATAAATACAAAGTAAATTAACCAAGTAACAATTTTTTTAAAAAAGTCAGTCAAACAGGGGAAGCATTCACCTATACACACATACCAGGAAAAAAGAGCAAAATAAAAAGCACAGACAGAGCCCTCTCTCCCCAAAACCAAGAAAAGCAAGTAAGCAAATAAAGGCAAAAAATACAATGAAAGCAATCCCCCTCCAAACCAAAAGTACTAGAATATGACATTTCTCTCTCTCCCACCAGTTGATGCCTTTTCTTATTTTCTATTTTTTGAGTCCAGCAGGCAAGCCAGGCAAAATGAACGGAAAATGTAATCTAAAGAAATTCAGGGTGTGTGTGTGGTTCTCCTCAAAATCAAGAAATAAAAGACAAAAGGGGAAGGGTCCCAAGATTTACAGACTAGCAGGCAAATCCAAACTCTCTTATAGATCCAGAATTGCTACCCACTGGACATTTTGATTGACTGCTTGTGACACTATTGGATGAAGAATTTCTTAGGAGATTTGACAGACTAAGGGAGAAGCAACCGTTAAACAAAACTGGGAAACTCTTTTAAAAATGATGATTTAATCATGCAGGTGGGCCAAGAACCTTACCATCATTCCACCCTGTTTTCAGCTGTGGCACATATTCCTTGTATTTTTCATGTGCCAGGAAAACACATTTTTGTTCTCACAATTTTTTGAGATATGCCGGCTATTTTTGACTAAGTTCTGGATTCTCTGTTATATTACAGTTTTAATTGATGTTGTTCAGTTTTTGTTCATGTCTTCATTTGATTGTAACTGCCAAGAAATCACTTGTTATAAGGTGTTGTATGATTTTATATCATTCACTGAGTCAATAAATCCATTCACATATCATATTTGACAGTTATCTGATAGCTGGCATGATAAATTTTTAGTAATTGATAAGTGACATGTAATTGTGTCTTTACTGTCAACTGTCAAATAGCAATAAACGTACTGTGTTACTTATTATGTGCTCTAGAAACCACACATTAGTATTTGACAGTTGACATTTTATGGGATTTCATATTTAAAGCCTTCCTAAGCAAAACAATCAAGAGAAGCCAACCAGTCTAAAACATCTGAATTTAAAGTGTAGTGTTTCACATTGAGAACAACATTGAATTTTGGTTTGAAATATCTCATCTAAAACTCAAATAGCAGCATTTAAAAATTCCGTGACCTTTGAATATGCACTTATTCATATTCATTTCTAGTAAGGCTTTTTTAAAAAGAGAAATAGCAAGCAACCTAACAAGAGACAAGCACATACACTCAAAAGAGGAGGGAGGAAAGTAGTAGAGTACAGACAGCTAGAAGTGCACAACAAAGTTGACACCTGCATAGTTATTTCACAGGGAAAGAAAAATAGAAATTGTAATATTAACAATAGCAGGATCCTTGATCACAGGATCAGGCCTATGTGTTCATAGCTTGCATGCACATAGAATCTTTTTAGGTCACCAGCTAAACATATATAAGTCCAACCAGGATCAGCACATCGCATTTTGTTGCCTGAGGTAAAAAACAAAACAAAACCCAAGATGGAGCCCCACTCCATACCCTCTACAAAAGTCAGCTAAACTTGCAGTTGACTCTTACTTCAGTCCTGACGATGGGGCAGCAAATGATCTGAATCATAGTGTTTTGTCTTCTAACACTGGGGAAATGCCTCACCTGGGTGAATGGAGGGCTGGCCCTAGACAGAAGGATGCTTCTGTATAGCGGTAAGTTATTAATTTGCTCAGCTTTCATTTTATGCAAAGATTCAGGATGCCAAACGGCTACAATTTTATTTTAACATTTTTTTCTATAGCAGTCGCTGTGGTCCATGTGAGGGGATGTGTGTCCCCCGCAAATGGCAGAGTGAAACAAATCCCCACCACCACTCAGGTACTTTCTCAACCAAACCTTCCTCAAAGGAGCTCAGGGCATCATATAAGATGATGTGATCCATTTTATCGTTAATACAACCGTGTGGGTGTAAGCTTGGCTGAGAGAGAGAGCGAGATTGAGAGAGAAGGAGAGAGAGTGTCAGGCATGTGAGATTTGAACTTAGGTCCTCACAGTACACATCAAGCACCATTCCTTAGAGGAGGGGGGAAGAAATACTGCTGCCCTTCTGCACATCCCATTGCAATCTCAGTGGGGCAGGTGGACGGTAAATAGGAAGAAACGGTGCTCCTCAACCCACTGAGATGATGCTGTTGTAGAGAGAACATCACCTCAGTTGGCTTCCAGTTCCTTGGTTTGAGGACAAAGAGGTGGTTTGGTGGGGGAAAAAAGGTGTAGCTCATTGAGGGAGGCACCAGCTGTGTTCATGGAAGTTCTGAGGATGAATGCCAGGTATGTCCAGGCAAGGCAAAAATCCTGCCGGGAACTCCAGAGGTCCTCTGTCACTCACGGTTGACAGTACTGAGCCAGAGGAGTCCAAGATCTGGACTTAGTCTTCATCCCAATCCTGCCCGGAAATACCTTGAACATACTTGCAGCACTGCCAAGGCACCATAGAAATTAATTTGGATGCATGTGGCATGCATATTGTCCCTACAGTAAGAGTTGGTGGGAAATATATGGCATGTCAGCATTGCCTGTCCCAATGGCTTCTTCCATCCCTCCCTTTAAGAGTTAACCACACATATATAGGAGTTCTGCTAAATGTCACAGTAGTTAGCATTTTCTAATCCTGATCCCTAACCTACTGTAACTGCTGTAAAATATATAGTAATAATTTCCTGAGTCAGGGTAATGTATAAGGAATGTCAAGCCAGACTCTGGGAATATTTGCCTTAACTTTGTTTTATTAAAGTGAAACTTTTATTAAGGCATGTGGTGAATTGAGCAATCTGCATGATTCATACAGTTATAAACCCATTGCTACACTCAGTATAAATCAATGAGCCATTGTCCTAAATTTATTCCCTTAAAGATTTAAAAAATGCTGGGGCGCAGTGGGGATTCAACCTGGGAACACTATTTTGACCATACAAAAGAATTAACACCCAATGCGAGAGACTACGAAATGGGTCCCTAATATGACACAGGCAAATCTCTTTGAAGCAACTTATTTCATAGCATAAGAGGAAATTTACTCTCTCCTACTGCATGTTAGAATCATTGAGCTTAAGTAAATGCATGACCAAACATAAGGCAATACGTTGACTGGTAATGTAAGGGAAGTGGGACAACTTGTGTGCATAGACGGGTGGTTCCAAAACTTAGATTCTCTAAATAGTGTTGGACTTCAACTCCTAGAAGCCCCAGCTAGCGTAGCCAATTGGCAGGAATTTTGGGGATTCCAACAATATCTGAGCACCAACCCAAAACTGGGAATGGCTCGTACAAACTATAACCTTCCTACAGAGAAACACTTTCTCTGCATCTTCTCTGGCTGCCTACACCCATGCACATGATGTGCTATTCAGACAGACCTTGAAGTACTTACGTCATTGGGATGAGGAAGCTGTGACCCTCCAGATATTGCTGGATGACACATCCTTCAGAGATCTGTCCTGGCTGGCTGCGCCAGATGAGACTTCAATTGCAAAAATGTCTCCAGAGTCACAGCTTCTACAGCCCTGGTTTCCATGTGGTAGGGGGAGCAAAGACACATCCTCCTGACCCGTCTGCCCAACTCCTGGTGCTGTCTGTGTTGGGTAGTAGACACCACGTGCTGGAGCTCCATTGTCTAAGTCAGTGTTTTTCTAAGTTCAGCAGGTCAGCACAGGTTATGTGTCAAGCTCTTAGTCGAGTTGTTTAGACCAGTCACCTTGCACAACAGGGAGCAGGCAGAGGCAAGGTCTTCCATCGGTCCATTCATCAGAACTTCCAGGAATCTGGACTCTGTCTTTCTTCCACATACTTGATGTGATATTTCAGTGAAATCCAGACACGTAGAACCCCAGGGCACAGGGGATCTACTTTACAGTTTTCTCTGCTCGTAGTGTCATATTTATTTGCTTATCAAAGCATGTCTTTGCCACCTTTCTTCTGTCTCGATATCAAGACAGTGTACAACCAATATAACCTAATGCAAATAGAGTAATAAATCAACAAAAGAATTACCCTTAAACCTCATATTAAAGCATTGGGTATGAAGAGATACATGTTCTTCTGACTCTGTCCTGAATTTATGTTCAGCATCAGGAACAGTATCCTTATGGTTTCTAGAATATCCTCGGGTTCAGCTGATATACCCATACATAAGAAATTTGTATGAGATTCAGAGAAGGAAGGAAGGAAGGAAGGAAGGAAGGAAGGAAGGAAGGAAGGAAGGAAGGAAGGAAGGAAGGAAGGAAGGAAGGAAGGAAGGAAGGGGTGTTATTGAAATAACACATTGAACTGTCATTAGGTTGGATCCAGAGTTCATCATATTTAGAGCAGACCTCCTCTAAGCATGAATGCATGGCTCCAATCCATTGTGTTAAAAATTTGTTCTTTCTCCCAGAAATATTAATGAATGGTTGCCTATGAAAAATACCATCCTGACTGCAAAAATAGTTCTGTTTTAATTCAAAAAAGGGGGGAGCAGCAACAACATATGTTTAAAGAACTAGAAACAATCTACATACATTACTCATGCCCCACTATGACTTTCTCCGGGATCTACAGTGTGGTTTAATATACTTTGACATCTGTTCTTGACAGTAATCTTCCAAAAGGGAAACTAACTTGGAAAGAGACGAAAGAGGTCCCCATCCTCTAATTATTCATATCCCACCATCTTAAGTGGCTGTATTTGGTGCATAGGGTTTTGGGGGGGGGGGTTGTTTGTTTTTGAGGTGGGGGTGGGGAGAATAGTATAATATTTTCCAAATTTGTGGGCTTTCTCCAGTGCATAGTCAACTTGGAATTTCTTTGTTTCATGCACCCTTGGGCATCTTTCAGAAAGCTCCCCAATATAAAGATGAAATCCAAGAGTTTGATTCTATGTGAGTTTTTGACTGTCTTTGGGAAATGCCACATTGACTTCAATGAACAATAGAGACTGCTGCCTGGATCTGCTAGAACAGGGCTTCGAGTGTTGTTGGTCTGCAACTGTCCTCAGTCTTTACCAATGACCACACCGGATGATGAGATATCCAATTCACCAACCCCCCCCCCCCCATCCCTGTGATTAACCATTGAGGCAATGGTTTTTATTTGGGAAGCAATCCTGTTGATGGCTGTCTAGGAAAGAATCAAATAACCTGGTGATAAGAACCCAGATGAGGTCTGAACTGGCTCTAATTTTCTGCAGATTGTGCCCTAATCCAATCTAGGCATATCATCAAACTTCTAGTAAGTGACAG
This sequence comes from Intellagama lesueurii, assembly GCA_037013535.1. Classification (NCBI taxonomy): domain Eukaryota; kingdom Metazoa; phylum Chordata; class Lepidosauria; order Squamata; family Agamidae; genus Intellagama; species Intellagama lesueurii. The sequence continues at coordinate 213,623,076 of JBAJHW010000001.1, read as the reverse complement.
GCAGACAGGAGGAGAACCAAAATGCATGTTGCTGAGTAGACTTAATAAAACGCATACCGTTGGCAAAAGCAAATGGGAAAAACCAAGCAGTAGCCAATTTGGGCCAGGCAATAACTTCCTTATTGACATCAAACATGGTAACTAGTGGTAGAACCAAGCATTAATCTAATACTCACCCACTGGGTTTCTCTCCGTGAAATATTTTCTTTGGTGAACCAACACTAAAGTGCTGATGTTCTTTTCCCAGCGGAGCCATTTCTGATCAAGGCCACCCACGTCAAATCCAGAATGAGCTAAAAACCTGAGCCAGGCTCCTTTCAAAGTACGTTCTACCTCCCATTTTCAAGCTGACCTTTCCTGAATTCAGGTGATGAATTCAGTTCTGAGCAGGCAGATAACAAATGGATAGAAGAGCATTGCGCAGAAAGCTTCCCTATTCTTGCTCTCTGTGTGTGTGTGTGTGTTGTGCCAGCAGCTCCTTCCTTTTTACTCATGGATCCTTGGATCCAAGCCTATACCTTATCCAGCTTTTTATTTTGCAGCCCAATCTCCACTGAAAGGGAGATAGCAAAGGCCACACTAAATGTGGTGTTGTTTCAAAGGCACATAACATTCAACCAAGCAAAACTCTTTCTGCCATTGTGTGATACCTAGGGCAAAGCCCCCTTGGATTTTCCCACCTCTCTTAGAGTCAAGCGGAATGGGTCCCTGCAATTAACACATTTTCCCTACAGTGACTAGATTTCCCAAGGGATAACATACTTTAGCAATCAGACTTGAAAGTAAGCTTGTGTTTACCCTCCTAACACCAAGAGCAAAGCGATCCATGACAAAATATTAGATACAGACTTGAGGAAATCCACACTCTACGACAAACACATCTTTTTCACCACTTGAGGGAGTACCGTTTCTAAGTACATGCTAAGTATATTCTCTAGTCTAACCCTTAGATACACTCCAGGAATGGGTATGATGATGATAGAGTTATCTAATGTTATCCAGGGCAATAATATAAAATATATGAGTACTGACTGAGTCAACAGCTGCTAAAGCTCCCCCTGCACCGAACAGGTAATTATTAATCCGGATGTGTTTTCTTAACTTTTACGTTTATTTTTAAAACACGCTCCCTTTTTTTTCCCCAAACAAACTCAGTGAATTCAGTTTCAAATAAGTTCTTGACCAACTCCTCTGCCAAAATGCCTGCACCCCTAAAGGGCAAACCTTACAAAGTAAGTATTAGAAACATATTGCTTGGACCCATTGCCTGGTGTTGGCCAAATGACTTGAGAACGTCTCTTTGGAACATATAGGCATCACATTGCATAACTCAAATAATGTTTCAGCTTTACTCCATTATACATGAGTTCTGGCAGTATTTTTACAGCAGCTGATCTGAACAGGCTTGCAAAACCTAAAGAAAACACACCTCACGTTTATGCAAAATGTAAAACACAAAGGTGAGCATAATGCCACAAAGTGACATCCTCCTGTACATTTGTATTAACCATTACAGGAGATGGGATTCTTAACAAGATGAGCGGAATTAGGGTCAGGGAAGACATGCGCCTGGCCTATTTATTCCAGAGGGTTCCCAACACTATGGGGTTGGCAGGACAGCCCCATCCTGTTCCAGCACGATTTTAGGCCCAAATCTTAGCCAGAATGTGTGTACGTGTAATGTCATGGGATGGGCTGTTGTGATGGCACAGTGGCTGGGCAGGCACAGATTGTGTTAGCTGATTGTATAAACAGAAGTAAGGCAACCCAGGAAATGGAACCAAAATCCAGGGAAAGCATGACTAACTAAATAACATGACAAGGAAGATCTAAGGGAAGGCACTGTTCAGCACCCAAGAACTGCTACAGTTGCCACCATTTTCTCTAAGGCTTGCACCTCACACAACAGGACTTCCATTACATGGGACACAAGTCCCTATGCTGCTGGGTTTTTTTAGACTTACGGGTGACTTGTGGCTATTCTTTGGGAGCCCCCACCCAAATGGCCCAGCATGCTGCTGTCAGGGCTTGGGCAACAAGAAGGCTCACGAGTTGTGAAGTTGGTGCTCCACTTCCTGCCTTACATGAGAGGCCCAAGTGCACGCCCCCACAGACTCTATCCCTAGTATCCTTCCTTTTTAGAATTTCTGTCTTTGCACAAGTGCAACAAACTTACAGATATTTCTATTTTATGTAGGAGTACGTGTATATGTGCTCTACCGACTGACTCCGTATGTATCCATCCTGCACTGACAGATGCAGGCAACCCATTGTATTCTACTTGTTATGGGACTCAGGGATTACAATTATTCCCAATAAATTCCTAGGAAGTGTTGGTTGGTCATAAGCTGACCAACATATAGTTAAATGTGCACTAAGTCAGTGTGCCCTGGCACCATGTCAGAGTGGATGGAGGTGGGTGTTCAGGCTCAGGTCCGAGATGTAGTCCGAAATGCCCTAAAATCTGGTCCCGGAGTCTGCTCCTCCCGTGTCGATGGGCTTGTGAGAGCTAAATTGGGGATGGCTGTCCACAATGCCTCTAACATAGCATTATTTCAAGACAGCACAGCACATCGTTAAAATGGTGCCTGAAATCTGCCCAGGCGGAGAGGTGGAGGCTGGCCGGCCAGTGCATGGGTGAATTAGGGTGGCAACGTGGTGGTGGTACAACCATGCCATTACCAAACCTGGTGACAAGTCCTGTGTTCATAAAAAGCCATTCCGTTTCTTCTCTTGGTCTTGAAGAATTGGAAATCCTTTGGGAAAGCTAGCTTGCCTCATGAATGCCTTCTCTCTAAAGGCAAACACATAAGTAGCCTGATGGCAGTGGCCACATGGTACCAGGTTCTCTCACTGCAGTTCAGAGAGCTTTGTGCTCCACGTTCTTGGCATGGAAAATGGCTGGAAACCTTGGGAATGTGTAATTTCTAATTTCAACACAGTGGTACGCAGTTCTGAGCATTAGCAGAGCTTAACTTTATCCCCTATCCAAACTTAATATTATCCTTTGTTTAATATGCTGATAGAAAGGCAGGGTTGGGTAGCTGTTCACTTCCCTGAACAACTGTATGGCTTTTTGTTCATTGAGGCCAAGATCAAGTGCTGATATAAGCAGGTACAATTCCACTGAAATGAACAGAATAACAATCGCCCATCATGACCGCAGCCTGTACAGATAATAGTGTGTGATCTTAGTTACTGAGCTTAATTGTCAGTATGGAGAACCCACTTTTAAAAAGAAAATAATATACCACAAATATATGAAACAGTCAACAGTAAATTACCTTCAGTCACTGGGGGAGGGGGAGAATGAGATCTATGGCCAGCATCTTATTGGTCATCTCAAGTAGAGCAGATCAACTGAATCAGTTGTGGATTGGTAAGTAAACACTTGCTGGCTGGAGAGCTCGGTGGTTTGTTTGGGAGTTCGATTCCCCACTGTGCCTCTGGAGAGAAGAGCCAGAACTGGAAGCAAGGTAATCAATCATGAGAAAGATCAAATGCTTCCTTGTTCAAAAATAAATATGCAAAAATAGTATAAGAGGCAACAGAGTTACCCTAATCCACAGATCCACTACCTGAAGCGGTTAGGACAGGCAAGCGTGCCTCTCTACAAACGAAAGTAAGCTGGAGGTATCCACAGGGGCGGGCTCTGGTATGCCTACTGAACCTCTGTGGGCTTATAAGTCTACTTCAGTTGGCAGCTGCCCCCGGTTTTTGGAATGCCCTCCCAAATGACATCCGACTGGCGCCGACGTTACTGACATTTCAGCGCCAGGTTAAAACCTTCGTGTTCTGGAAGTTTTTTTAATTGAAGGTTTTAATTGAAGGTTTTAATTTTAATTTTAATTGATATTCATGGATCTAGATTGTTTTTGTAGATTGTTTTTGTTTTAACTGTATTGGTTTTTAGTGTGTTTGTTTTAATTGAATTGTTAATTGATGTTGGAAGCCGCCCGGAGACTCTTGCAGAGTGCAGGCGGCATACAAGTCAAATGGATAAATAAATAAATTAATTAACACCAGAGATAAATTTGAACAGGAAGCTCCCTCAAGATAATCCTAGAACACCTGGATCCAGAATCCCACCATTGTATGAAGAGGTTCCAGGATCAAGCTCATTCTGTCTATGCTAGCATGGGATGAAGTGAGCAATTTCCTTCTGCAATTTAAAATAAATGATGTCAGAGGAAACATAGGGGAAGCATAGGGGCTGCTGAATAGCTCAGTGAGTTAGCTATCCACCTGCAGAGCCAAAAGTTGGGCGTTCAATTCCCTCCCAGGAGAAGAGCCAGCCTATGTAGCCTTGGACAAACTACGCAATCAGAGTCTCCAAAAGAAGAGAATGGTACCCTATACTTAGAAAACCCACAACAACATCATCAACAACAATAACAAAAACAAGATTTAAGCAATGATTCTTTGAATTGGAGAAAATCTATGAAGCCTGTTACAGCAATACTGATCAAAAATAATCTTAAATACCAATGGGGTCATCCTGTTTTTTTTGAAAATTTGGAAAGACCAGGTTCTGTTTAAAATCCACTCATGTGAAGAAGGTAAAGATCTGTTGAAGGCGTGGAAACTCTGGAAGGAGGAAGAGGGAGGTCAAGAGTTAACCCCGACTTCAAGCAAAAAAACAGAAGGTTGAAGCAGAAAGGACCAGATTCCTGAAGGGCTAGAAGATGGACCAACTATTGTCTCCCCCCCTTCCAAGTCTTTTAATATATTTTTTTACTTCTACTTTTCTTCTCTCTTTCCTGCACTCATTTATATTGATTTTTTTCTCTTTATTTTTGTCTAGTTTTCAGTAATAACTACACTAATTATATTAATATTAGATAGCAAAAGTAATAACAAAACTTAAATTACTAATACTTTTGGATTTTAATTATTTCTTTACTAATAATTATAGGGGAGAGAGGGGTGGAGAAGGGGGCCTCAATGTTATTAAATATTAAGAAGAAATGTGAAAATTTAATAAAAAGAGCAGAGGCGAGGTTCTGGTTGCAGTTTCACCGAGCAGTGGTGGCGTCCCCCCCCCCCCCACCTTGTGCCCTCGCTAGTAGTTATGGCGGGGGAATATGGTGGGGTGGGAAAAAAGATAAATGTTCAGAGGGTTCTTAGGGATAAAATACTGTATGTTTGGGTAATGTTGAGATTAATTTTTAGTGTATTTTTGTTAGTTTGTCGGGGGGAGGGATTGCACACGGGGCCTGTTAGGAGAAAAGATCTTGAATTCAAATGGGTAAGAGAATAAGACTAGCTACTTTAAACGTGAAAGGCCTGGGATCAATAGTGAAAAGAAGAATAGAAGCATTGTTGAAGAAAAATAAGGTAGACATTGCCTTTCTGCAAGAGACTCATCAGTCAGAAGATGGAGTCAACGAACTTAAGATGAATAATATAGACATTTATGAAAAAAACTTTGGAACGTCTAAATCTAGAGGTGTGGCAATCATAATTTCTAAAAATTGTGAATTTATAGTGAAACAGGTAGTAAAAGATTGTAATGGTAGATTTATAATAATACAGGGTAAAATGGGTTTGGAAGAATATACTTTGGTTAATGTGTACGCACCTAATAATAAACAAGGAGATTTTTACGATACGGTTATTAAAGAATTGGAGAAGGTAAAGAAGGGATATGTTATTATGGCAGGGGATTTTAATATGGTTATGGATAAGATAAAGGATAAAACTTTTTATGACTGAAATGATGTTATTCAAAGAAACACAATATTGAGCAAAAAGGTAAAAAATAATCACTTGAAAGATATTTGGATGGTAATGAAAGGTGATGAAAGAAGATATACTTATTTTTCAGCAGTATATAATAGTTACTCTAGAACAGATTTTATATTCACATCTCAAGATTTAATTCTTCAGATAGTTAATACTGAGATCAATTCCATAAAAATAACAGATCATGCTTTGATGTCAATGGAGATTGAGATTAAAAAAGATTATAAAGACTCTAAAAGATGGAGAATGGATATTAACATTTTTCAGTACCCAGAGGTAATAGAAAAGATAAAGAAAGAATGGTTAGAATTTTGGACAATAAATGAAGCAGGAGGTACAAAATTAGGCCTGTTGTGGGACACGATGAAAGCAATTTCAAGAGGAATTACAATAAGGGAATCCTGTAAACTGAAAAAAATTAAGGAGAAAAACGTGAAAAAACTGGAAGAAGACTTGAGAAATTTGGAAAGCAAGTTTTTTTTAGAAAGAGATACAGTCAACCCTCGACTTACGAACGGCTCCAGATACGAACATTTCAACTTACGAACCACTCTAATAGGAAAAAACAGACTCGACTTGAGAACTTTTTCCGAGTTACGAACAGGGAAAAAAACCCACGGGGAAGGCAGGGAACCTCCCTCCCCCCTCCCCCCGCAGCAAGCGCCACTTTCAGAAGCCTCCCGGGGGCAGGGGAGAAGCACCATTTTTTTATTTCCCTGCCTTCCCGGCAGCCATTTTGTGTTCTTCTCCGCTCCCGCCCCCCTCCGCCTCTCAGCTGATCGGCGCTGGGTCTCAGAGGCTTGCCCAGCAGGTAAAAAAGGCAGCGGCAGGGGATGGGGGGGCGCCAGTCCGGTGCGCTCCCTGCCCATTCCTGGCGCGGGTCTACTCGCGAGTAAGCACCGCAGACAGCGCGGGTCTACTCGCGAGTAAGCTCCGCCGAAGCTGCGCAAGAGGAGGAAGGAGAAGCCGCGGGTGCTGGTGCTTTGCTAGGGAGGCTTCGGACGGTAAGGTGCTGCTGTTTTTTCTTTTTAAAAAGTTGTTCTGGGTGGGTTTTGGAGGGTAGGTTTGGGCTGGGGGGGTATGTTTCTGTGTTTTTTTTTTTGGTGATTTTTTTTTTTTTTTTTTTGCAGTCCCACCGTGGGACTTGCTCAAATGTTTATTTTTGGATGTTTTTGTTTTTTGTGTGTGTGTGTTTTGCAGTCCCAGCGTGGGACTGCAAGTGTTTTATTTTTCATTTCTTTTTTGGGGGGGTATTTTTTTCTTCGGCTGGAACGGATTAATGGGTTTTCAATGCATTCCTATGGGAATGCATAGTTCAACATACGAACTTTTCGACATACGAACGTTAATCCGGAACGGATTAAATTCGTAAGTCGAGGGTTGACTGTAGAAGGATATTGGCAGAAATTCAGGCAAAGAGAAAGGAATTAGAAAACTTGGAGATAGAGAAAGTCCAGAGAGATTTGATGTATATAAAGAGGAATTGTTTTGAATTTAGCAATAAAAATTCAAAATTATTAGCTAGAATGTGCAAAAATAGAAGATTAAAAAATACGATTGGGGTAATTAAAGAGAAAACATGTAAGAGGTGTAATATAATGAAAGATAAATTGAAGATTTTTCAAGAATTTTATCAGAAATTATATAAAGGAAATAATGTACTGAAAGAGAATATAGAAAACTATATAAATGAGAATTTAAAAACTAAATTATTGGAATATGATAAAAGAATATTAGAAGACGAGATTAAAGAAGAAGAAATCACTGAAGTTATTAATAAACTGAGAAATGGTAAAACACCAGGCCCTGATGGATTGGGTCCAGAATATTATAAACATTTTAGTTCCATTTTGATACCCAAGCTAAAAATGTTTTATAATAAAATATTGGAAGGAGAGACAATGCCACCCTCTTGGAAACATTCATTAGCGATTCTTATTCCAAAACCCAACAGGGATCTAACAGATCCGGGATCTTATAGGCCTATATCCCTAATAAATCAAGATGCAAAGATTTTTACTGCTATACTAGCAAATAGATTAAATAGATTTATAGCAAATTATATTAAAGAGGATCAATGTGGTTTTATAAAGGGAAGACAAATGGATAATTTAACTAGGCGAGTTTTGAATATTATATATGAGATAGAAAAGGAAAAAACAAAGGCAACTGTTTTATTACTAGATATATTTAAGGCCTTTGACTGTGTGGAATGGCCAACATTAAAGCTGCTTATAAAGGGTTGGGGATTTGGCAGAAGATTTATAGGGGTTATAGATCAATTATATTCAGATAATATTTCAGAAGTAATAGTTAATGATGGTTTAACAGAGCGGATTTTTCTAGGCCGAGGTACTAGACAAGGCTGTCCACTTTCACCAATATTGTTTTGTATGGTTATAGAACTGTTAGGTAATGCAATAAGAAATGATGATTTAATTAAAGGATTAGGTAAAAATGATTCAATTAAGATTGATTTATTTGCTCATGACTCATTATTGACCATTAAAAACCCATTAGAAAATATGGATATTATTAAAAATCATTTAGAAAAATTTGGGGAAATAACAGGACTAACTATTAATTGGCAAAAAAAACACAAATAATGATGTTTAATTATAACAGATCTGAACAAGAAATGTTTGTAAATAAATATGGTTTTAAAATGTATAATTATATTAAATATTTAGGTATAAATATAGTTAAAATGACTCAAAAATTAAAGGAGCAAAACTTTAATAAATTAAAAAGTGATATTAAAGATAAATTGCAGGAGTATTCTAAACTGAAATTACCATGGTTTGGGAGAATTGCCATGATTAAAATGAAAATATTACCAAAAATTACTTTTGTGTTCAGGATGCTCCCAATTCAATTAGAAGAAGAAGATTTTAAGTATTGGCAGGGATTAATTAATGGATTTTGTAATCAAGGTAAAAAATCAAGAATAAATAAAAGATATTGGTATAAGGCTCAAAAAAAATGGAGGTTTAGGTATTCCTAATATAAAAAATTATTATATAGCGAATCAGTTAAGATTTATTGGAGATATTATATACAACAAAGGCAGGTTAATTTGGTGGGATATGGAATCCTCAGAAATTAATGGGAATATTGAAAAATATTTGTTTAATGTAGTAAAAAGAAATACAATAAATCAGGTGAATAACCCTTTTTTGAGAAACATGTTAAATATTTGGAACAGAAATAAAAAGAAGTTATGTCCCTTTACTTCACCACTAAAATTAGTGACCGAAATAGAAAATTTCCCAGCAAATTTGAAGGGTTTAGCAACAAAAAAGTTGCCAGATTGAAGGATTGGATGATTAAAATGAGATCGAAGGATCAGATTATAGTTAAACTTCAAACTAATAAATTATCATGGTATAATTATATCCAATCAGATAGCTGGACAAATGAATCGTTGAAAACTTATGGCAAATGTAGAGAATGTACTAAGTACGAACAATTTCTATCATCACATGAAGACATGCAGAGAGATGCTTTGAGGAAGGGAGTAGTAAGTAGAATTTATAATTTAATTTTGGAAAAAGAGGAAAAAGAGACAGAAACAGATGGTTTGAAATCAATTTGGGAAAATGATTTAAAGACAGGAATTAAAACAGAGGATTGGACAAAAATTTGGAAGATGAGAGTTTTAAGATTAATGTCGGTAAGAATAAAGGGAAAAAAATTAAAATCAGTTTAAGGTGGTATATGACTCCGGTGAAATTGAATATAATAAATTCAGACTATTCTAAGGCCTGTTGGAAATGTAATTGGCACGTATTATCATATGTGGTGGGAGTGTAAACGGATTCAGAAATTTTGGAAATTGATTTTTAAGGAAATATGTGATATATTTGGAAAAGATATCGAATTCAATTCTAAAATTGCTTTGTTGTCAATTTTTGATAAGATAGAACTTGATTATTGCTCAAAGGAATTGATTTCCAATTTTATGACAAGTGCTAGAATATTAATAGCTAGATTCTGGAAAGATAAAATGATATTAAATTAGAAGATTGGTATAATGAAGTTTGGGACATTGCATTAAATGATAAATTGACTACTGAACTTAAGATGAAAAGAGGGGAAATAAGTTCAAATATTTTTTATGCTATTTGGGGTAGATTTGTTGAATTTGTATTAGTGAAAGGAAAGGGGAAAGCCTCTAAACAACAATCAATACAATTTTGGAAAGGAGGTTCGTATTAAAAGTATTGCTCCAAAGGGTCCTGTGGGTATGGGGGAGCACTGTGGTTTAGAGCGTATTAGAAAGTATTTTGTATTTTCGTATTTGTTTTTGTTTTGGAAATTAATTTTTTTAAAAAAAACACCAGGAAACTGTAGGAAACAAAGGGATGAAGACTTCAGAAACAGGAAGTTGAAGGAGAAAAAGGCCTAGAACAACAATTGCTGAAATGCTTGCCATTTGTTTGATTTGGCTTCTTAAAAACAAATTCATCTGTTGAGCTACTGGAAAAAGAATGGTAAAAGAATCTTATTCTCAAAGATTCCATCTGTGAAGACAATCTTGTACCCAAATAAAGCATCCTGACATTATGAAAGGTAATCTTCTCATGAAAGGTAATCTTCTGCTAATAATAGAGTCCAGTCAGATCTGGCCTGCAACTGCCATTTAGGGTCAGAATTGGAAAAATAGAAAATAGTGACAGGAAAAGATGAACCCAAGAGAAATCTTCTGCCAAGTAGAAAAAACTGTGGTGAAGGAGTTTATAATTTAGTCATTTACAAGATTTGCTCTAGTGCTGGATCACCACAAGACGTCTGTGTAACATTTCCAGCAGTCCAGTGACAAGACAGCCAACAACAGCATCTGTGCGGAGGAACACAGCAAAATATTTGAGATGAATTCCAAAACTGAAATGAACATTGAGTTAATTCCCTAAACATGTACAGAAGGGGCACTGAAAAATAATTCTGCATGGGCTTACCCCAAGGTGAATATTTACTTTCAGTGGAAAACATTTCAGATGAGACTGGTCTAAGTGTCATGGATGTGGACAGAGCCCTAGAGATTATTCAGATGCTGATTTGGCACTTCCAGGGGGGTTCTGATTCATTCAGAGCCCGTCTGCTTTGACTTGGGGCTCAATCCAGAGAACTCGGCCTCACATTGACTGTCACGGGGAATTAAAAACGGCAATAGCTTTTCTTCTGTTTTCACAACTGGATGAAATTTTAAGGATTAGCCGTCCCACAGAGTTACATTTGCCAAATTGCAAACAAACAGGTCTAGGGTTTTTGTGCCACACACCTTTAAGGTTCTTTTAAAGTCAGCAGCCAGCTACTTTGCTGTTTCTTGGAAGGAACGTAGAGGCTTAGTGGCCCCTCCGGAAGGAATGAAATGTGTCATACTGCAGACAAACAAGTCCAGCATTGCATGTGTGTGTGTGCATGCACTAATGTGCAAGTAAAAATTGGTTTTCGTTTCATCAGTATCCAAAAAAGGGCCACATTAGTCTCACAAATGAGAGCCAGTGTGATGTAGTGGATAGAGTGTCAAATTAGGACTCCAGAAACCTGGGTTCAAATCCCTGCTTAGTCATGGAAACTCACTAGATGGTGAACAACTCTTTGAACACCTCACATACCTCAGAAAACCCTGTTACGGTCATCATAAGTCAGAAGCTACTAGATGGCAGATGGCACATACATATTCCTTGCAGGAAATTGCTATGGAAGTGGCAGATAGCCTAGGGAATGCCCCAAATAAAATTAGCCTGCAAAGTTTCAAAAGGATAGCTGGAGCAGTTTCTGTGGAAATCCTTAAAAAATTGTGTATATGTGTGGGTATGATTTACTTTCTTTTCTTTTGCTTCATAGTTCTTACATCAATCTGTATGAAAGTAGAACACATCATAGAGGGGGCCACAAGCAAGAAGGCTGCAGAGTTTCAGGATGATTACAGGTACTAAAGGGCTAGGATTCTATGAAATAATGAAACAGGGTGATATTTGGAAAGAGGAGTCAAAATAGCTATGTGCTCACTTAAAGTATTAGGCCAAAGTATTAGAAGGCGGTTCTATCTGTTTTTCATTCTCCTTCCTACCACAGGGGTGGGGGGATACTTTTTGTGGTGGGATATTATTCAAAGACACACACACACACACACACACCCCACTCTGGCATGAAGTCTGCTTTGGTGATTTGGATTTAACCTTGATTTGGTTTGGATCAATTTGGACCTGATTAAACTCATCCTGGACCTGCATCGGAATTCAGAAATCTGAATTTTTGTGCTGCTCATTGACGTGTAAGGTAAAGTTAAAGGTTCCCCTTGACATTTAGTCCAGTCGTGTCGGACTCTAGGGCGCGGTGCTCATCCCTGTTTCCAAGCCATAGAGCCAGCGTTTGTCCGAAGACAGTTTCCGTGGTTACGTGGCCAGCGTGACTAGACACGCAATGCCGTTACCTTCCCACCGAGGTGGTACCTATTTATCTACTCGCATTTTTACATGCTTTCGAACTGCTAGGTTGGCAGGAGCTGGGACAAGTGATGGGAGCTCACTCCATCACGTGGATTCGATCTTACGATGGCTGGTCTTCTGACCTTGCAGCACAGAGGCTTCTGCGGTTTAACCCGCAGTGCCACCACGTCCCTCCATTGACGTGTACTGGGAAACAAAAAGAACAGTTTTGCTTTTTCACAGGAATGCATGAGATTTGGAGGCATGACAACCCCTGACATAGAGCTTAATCCTGGCAAATTACAGATAAATCAATCAATGAGTTTTTGTACTAGCCACCTTTAAAATTTGCCTTAAAATGGCCCTATTTTGTTTCTCCAAAAAACAAAAAACAAAAAGGACATGAAATTTGGGAACAAGTCAACCCCTTTAGAAAGAAATAATTTTGGCAAATGGCAGACAGATAGGTACAGGTTGGAAAGTTGTTGTTGTTTTGCACTAATGATATTTGAATTTTACCTTATTACGTTTAACATTTGCTAATGCTGTATTTCTGTACTATGGTAATGACTCTGAGGAATGTGGGCTACTTGCACCACTAAGCCTTACTTTGCAGTTAGCACACACAGACAAACAGGAAAGAAAGAAAGAAAGAAAGAAAGAAAGAAAGAAAGAAAGAAAGAAAGAAAGAAAGAAAGAAAGAAAGAAAGAAAGAAAGAAAGAAAGAAAGAAAGAAAGGACATTGACTGAAGTCAGACCCAAACCTAACATAAAATGGGGATAAGAGAATAAGGAAAGTGCTTTTGATTTTTAAAAATGCTTCTAAAATATTAATGAGACCAACATACGACCTTGCTGTAGAACAATGTTGAGACCAACTCACAAGCAATATGCAAACAAGAGGTGGGAAGGACAAACACAAGCTACAGTAAAGACAAAACCTATCACAGAACTCCAACAAAGCTTTTTCAAATACCTTCCTCCTTCTAAAGAACAAAATAATATTTTTTACCATTGCCAACCCCCAGCATTGTGACTGGAAGGTGTTGCTGAGTGAATGAGATAGTGAGTGAAAGTGCAGCTGCATTGCTGAAATGAATCGGGACCTGGACTGGCTGTTTTGAAATTGATTTAAAGATACAATGGTTTTTATGTCGGGGTGCTTGTTCCCTTGGGACAATTTTTATTCCTGCATTACCACACCTTTTCCTCAAGAGCCTGCATGGGAACAGCAAGAGGGGATGATGAGCTGACAGGCAGGGAAAGAAGAGTCTCTACTGTCCCCACCCCCGGTGACGATTGATTCTCTTGTGCTCAGTTCTGTTTTCTGAGCCCGGCAGCACCAGCAGTACAAATTGTGTCAGCCGTCAGTTCACCTAATGAGGGAATATTTACAGTCTCATCCCTATCATTCTTCAGCACATTGGGTTTCCATATGGCATGGATCTCTCCACCGCCACCACTCTCCTTCTCATTAGGTTACTGCATTGAGCATGTTATCACAATATCTTGTCTTTTACTACCTTCCTGGATATCCAATTGCAGACAGAGGAGGAGGGGCTACACTAATGAGTAGAGATGGGCACAAAATCTCATCCAACCAACCCCCAAGGACCAGGCTGATTTTCTGCCCATTGGGCTATGTATAGGTAAAGGTAAAGGTTCCCCTTGACATTTAGTCCCGTCGTGTCTGACTCTAGGGGGTGGTGCTCATCCCCGTTTCCAAGCCATAGAGCCAGCATTTGTCCCTAGACAGTTTTTCCATGGTCACGTGGCCAGCGCGACTAGACACGGAACGCTGTTACCTTCCCACCGTGGTGGTACCTATTTATCTACTCGCATTTTTACATGCTTTCGAACTGCTAGGTTGGCAGGAGCTGGGACAAGCGACGGGAGCTCACTCCATCACGTGAATTCGATCTTACAACTGCTGGTCTTCCGACTTTGCAGCACAGAGGCTTCTGCGGTTTAACCCGCAGCGCCACCACGTCCCTTGGGCTATGTATAAGGAACCCTCAAAGAACTACACTTCCCACAATACCCTAAGCACTGGGATTGGCAGTAGGCTCCAGACAGCCTACAGTCCTACTCGGCTGGGCAGCACAGTAGCACTGGAGGAGGCATGGAGCAAGTAAGGTAGGTGCTGGGGCCCATGAAGGCGATCTTTCTGTGTAGCTCAGGGCCCGAACCAAATGAACCACAAACTGGTTTTTAAAAAAATTCGACATGGTTTGTGGTCCCCAACAAACCACGAACCATCACGAACCACCACGGTGCCAGTTCATGCCCATCTCTACTTATAAGTGCATGCAGGGTTTCCGTAATTAATAGTTACTTTAATACTTTTATTTTAGTATATACCTTAATACTTTTTATGTATTTCAAAATTGCATGGTGCTAAAGCAATGCTACACATAGAAAAAAAGATTTCTGCAGCCCAAAACCCGTGATCCTGGCATCCGATACTTAACAAACCCCATAGACACAATTTACTCCGACACAGGCATTCACACATGCCAAAACTATTCAAAATAAATCACATTTATAATCGAGTTAAAATAAACAACCCTCTCATGGGTGTTTCCAAAATCTCATTTTCCGAACAAAAAAAACGAATGCTTCATGGAGGCAGATATTTTTAAATCATTTTCAATCATGTTAAACCCAACTCAAAAACTATTGCTTAGTGTACTAAGTTACAAAAGAGTATTACGACCTGTAGCTGAGCCCTGAGTTAGTTTCTTTGGTTTTCCTCCACATCAGAATTTAAAGTTTTCAATGAGCAAAATCCAGCTCCCTCCTTTTGAGGAACAGGCTCTTTTTGTTATTTGTGGGTCCCTCCCGACAAAGACTAGTTAACCCTGATGATAGAAAAGGAAGATTTGTGATTGAATAGCCTTGTGTTTGAGCATGGCTTGGACATGGATATTTCATGGTTTTGGAATACACTCCCTTCTACAACAAGATGAGCTGAGATGCTGGACGAGAAGGATGATTTCCACCACTAAGTCATGGCAGAGGATAGAAATTTAGGAAATGATGTATATAACTTGATCTAGCATTCTGTTATTGAAGTTATAGTGTTCACATATACAGCATTAATCAATACTAACATTCCTTAGTATGTCATTTGATCTCCTGGTACCTGGAAATGGCAGTCAGTGTCTATGTGTGTGTGTATATATATATATATCAGATACTTGCCTGATCATTCAGGGAAACGAACTGTCCTTTTTCTTTTCTTTTCTTTTCTAATTATTTCTGGTTAGAAGAAGGGAAGGTAATACTAAACAAGCAAATTTTCTTGGTGAATTTCAGATCGATATACAAGCACGCCATTGTAGAGTAAGGGCTGCAGTACTATAACAGACATCAAGAATGGTTTGAGAAATTTAATTTATGTGCTCATTTGAAATAAGTTTCTGGAAATAGATTCCAGAATTTATGGGTCCTTTAAAAAAAAATTACAGTGCTTATAAAGTTCCACATAATCCTTCCATGAACCCTACTTTTAAATTGTATGCCAACAGGCACTTCAAGATCAGTGGCACACTTATGGACTGCCACATCACATACACACCATCCAACTACCATTACACATATTTCCTCTTTGTTACGGGATGGAAACATATGGGAGAGGGAGGGGTGGGGTGGAAGGCATTTCCAATCTTTACATTATAGAATCAGCTTAGAATACAGTCACATGTCTAAGAGAGAGGGACACTCAGGGTGTGATCAGACGGCTGTAAAGACACACATTTGATCACACTGGGAAAGGATGGCTCAATGGGAGCGGTCTTCCTTAAAGTGGCCCGTTCGTCTGCTGGGGAATAACTCCAGCCTGGCCCCAAAAGGTAGAAACCCTACAGCTGGACCAAAAAGGTGATCACATACTCAGGGGCTAAAATCTTATTGCTTAGTGGAGTAAGGCACACAAGAGTAGGCCCATTGACAAGTCAACTCCTCCATAAGTTCCATTGTTTCAAATGGGCCTACTCTAGTTGTGACTTATTTTAGTGGCAAAACCACAATTCTATCTACACTTCACCCCCCAAAAGTGTCTTATAGTCTTTTTTTCTTTCTTTCTTTCTTATATCTCAGTCTACATCAGGGCAAACCTACAGATTAGTTCTAGATCAGCTCTGCACCACAGAGCTGACCATTGTTTGAGCCTGCACAGTCGGAAAGCCTGAGTCTGCAACAGCAGCACAGCTGAAATGTAATATAGCAGTTATCATGCAATGCCGTGATCCCAAGAGTTCTCATTGCATCTTGTCATTAACTCCATAGGATCACAAGCCATGTATTCATGCCGGGCTCACACTGTTCCCAAGTTTGTTTATACAAGATACATCCCAGCCAGTAGCAAAATGGTTAATTTTAAAGGGCAGATGGTGATCACAGCAGCCACCCCCAAACAGAGATTCCGATAATAGGAGCAGCTGTGTTGATTTGTGTCAATGAACTGGGCTAGCACGTTTGATCTCTGCTAGGAGCAGTTCTTTTGTAAGGTTTATGAGTCTTAACTGCCCATCAAACAAATCCAAAATATTTTATCTTACAAGGGGGCAAGCTCACAACAGCACAGTGTTGCCAGAAAAGGCCATTCCCCTCACTCATTACTTTCAGGATTGCAGAATTTTGGATCCTCGGTGTAATGTAGAAGGAGCAGCTGGACGAAGTGACACTGCAACATATTATGACAGTGAAGATGGTGAAGTGGAGACTGGCACATTTGGAAGATGACACTAGCATTCTTTTGAACATTTCACTATAATTATAGACATGACTAAAATAATTATGTATCCTTCCCCTGATTACCCTGGCTCTAATTTGCAGCCCTCGCCCAGTTGTTTCCCTTCTGTTTCTAGATTTTGACCTCCTTGGACCCTGCTCATTGTGCTCTGAAAAGTTTTGTGTACATGCACATTTGCTGTTCTTGTGGTTACTGCTGCTGCTCCTTTGTTGCTGGTTTCTTAGTATTGAAGCTGAAATGTTCCAGAATCAAAATTATGTTACTAGACATGGGGCTCCATGGAATCACAGCCTTGGATGAGAGATTTGCCTTGAACAAAGAGAGTAGCTACAAAATGGCTTCGCACATTATGACCAGTGCCTGATGGCGGATGGACAAAGGTGTGTGTTTATTTCCACTTTCTGCTCCATTTGATGGGGGAAATGGCCAAGTGCTCCTTGCATACCTACCTAGATGTGATGGAAAGCAGAAGCACAAATGAACGTATGCAAAAAAGGGAGGCACATTTATTAAAATACACCTGGGCTTCTGCTTCTTGCTATGCACTATAGCATGCAAAGCCTGTCTCACTGAGCTTTGCGATCTTCTCACCTGACCCAGATGTTGAAAAGTGCACCTGTCTGTCAATACCAGACATCTCAAGCAATCAACGAGCCAATATGGTGTAGCACATCTTTGCAATCTTTTACACACTGAGCTTTCAAACCTGTCAAATGTGAATCTCATCTACTGGGCCTCCTCACTCCCCATCCATAGAATCCAACCAATAGGGATGGGCCATTACTACTACTACTACTACTACTACTACTACTACTACTACTACTACTACTACTCAAAAACTCCAGGCACAGTCAACATTATAAAAACATTGACTGGTATTATATAACAGCTACAAGTTTTAACCAAAAACCTAAGTACAGTGGTGCCTCGCAAGACGAAAGTAATTCGTTCCGCGAGTAGCGCCGTCTTGCGAAAAGCGGTTTCCCATAGGAGTGCATTGAAATTTAATTAATGCGTTCCTATGGGGAAAAAAAGTCAGAAACAAAAAAAAAGTCAGAAAAAAGTCACTTACCAGGTACAGTAGACCCAGCCCCACTCCTCACAGTGCCTTGGTAGCCCCGGAACAGCCGGATTCTGTGTGAGCAGAGCGCCGAACAGCTGAGAGTCGGCAACCAGCAGAGAGGCGGCAGCCATTTTGGAGAGGCGGCAGCCATTTTGAGAGGCGACCACATGGCTGCCGCCTCTCCAAAATGGCTGCCGACTCTCCAAAATGGCTGCCGACTCTCTGCTGGTTGCCGACTCTCAGCTGTTCGGCGCTCTGCTCACACAGAATCCGGCTGTTCCGGGGCTACCAAGGCACTGTGAGGAGTGGGGCTGGGTCTACTGTACCTGGTAAGTGACTTTTTTCTGACTTTTTTTTTGTTTCTGACTTTTTTTCCCCATAGGAACGCATTAATTAAATTTCAATGCATTCCTATGGGAAACTCGCCTCGCAAGACGAAAAATATCAAAAAACTCACAAGACCCGTTCGTCTTGCGAGTTTTTCGTCCCGCGAGGCATTCGTCTTGCGAGGCACCACTGTATCTGTTAAATATTGGTGCAGTATGTATGCTGTTCCTAATATTGCCATTTTTTGTAGCTCTGATGGTGTGAGTTCTGAGATCTGCAACTGCTTATAGTACTGTGTGAAATTTCTTGATATTGTTCCCAAAGCCCCAATGACTACGGGGACCACTGAAGTGTGTTTCTTCCAGAGGCGAGATGTTTCGATTGCTAGGTCTCTCTATTGTGTTAGTTTTTCCAGTTTTTTATTTTCAACTCTGGCATCCCCTGGAATTGCAATGTCAATGATCCAGACCTTTCCTCATTCTATTACTACTATGTCTGGTGTGTTATGTTCAAGGTGTCTATCGGTTTGGATCCAGAAATCCCACAAGATCTTGACTTCCTCATTTTCTGACACCTTCTCTACCTCATGTTCCCATGGGTTTTTGGAGGCAGGCAAGATATATCTTTTGCATTTATTATTATTATTATTATTATTATTATTATTATTATTATTATTATTATTATTATTATTATTATTATTATTATTATTATTATTATTATTTCACTGTATATGCTGCCTTTCTCCCAATAAGAGGACTCAAGAGGACACAATATTAAAAGGAAGAAATATTAAAAGGAACAGAATTAAAAAAACAATTAAACTATATGCTAATTCAATTTCAAAAATACAATTCAATAGTTAAAAGCAAGTCAACATTAAAACCTATCTTAATTCTAAGAGGGCATTGCAGTAGCTTCCTCCCAAGAAGCATTAAGACAGGAAATAAGGCCTAGTAGAGACCTCAGCCTTTCTCCAGGTGAGCAAAATGAAGGTATTTCCAGGTTTGTGGTGTGGGCTGGAGCTCCCAGAATTCTGCCTGGGGAATCCTTGGAGAATTCTGTTATTTGGAGTCCAAAATGGATGAAAAACACATCCCTACCAACTTGTTCAATCAGTATCTTTAGTTAGGGGAAGGCATTGCAAAAAATGGAAATCCACTGTAATTGACGCTACAAGGTAAAAAAAAAAATTAGTGTTTCAGCGATGGCAGTCCCTTAGCAAAGTGTGCAGAAATGAAGAAAATAGCTGCACTTGGAATGAGTTGAAGGTCTGGAAAAATACATTGTTTATGTCACAGAACCATCTGCCATGAAGGCATTTATACACTGGCATTATCAAGCGTGGTGACCTGGCAGTTGAAAAGCTGCCAGGTATTGTGTTCCGGGATTACTGGCAAGAATTGGTTTGCCAGTTTAGTTTAAGTTCTCCAGCTTTCTGGCACAGACCATGTTTGGAAGCAATTGGTGACGTGTGCCTACTGTTCTGGGCCTGCTGCTTTACTAAGTAAGTGAAACTTTGGCTGGAGAATGAAGGGATTATGAATTGAAAAGGAAAGATAAAAAAAAAGAGGATTATCTGGAGAAATGTTCAACGGGGAGAAAAAGGAAATGAAGAAACCTCCCAATCGCCCAACACCATGAAGGCAGATCCTTCAAGAGAAGTATTCTTAAAGTTCTTAAGAAGGAATACCCTGTTATTGGAGAATCATCCCCAAAGGATAACTATGGGTGTGATCAGAGGGCTGCAGAGCCACACACCTGATTGCACCAGAATGTTTTAAGGAGAGCAATCTCAGTTAAAGCAACCCTTCCATCTCCTAGGGAATCGTTCCAGCCCACGTCCCTCAAGTACAACTCTTACAGCTGGACCAAAAAGGTCCAACTTGGGCACGGATCAGGGTTGGCTGCAGTACATGTTTGCACATATTGTGTTATTACCAGGAAATAGATCACACTGGACCACTTTACAAGTGGTCCAAATTGTGATCTATTTCCCCATGTGATCACACTCAGTTTCCATGGCAACATTTAAAAAAAAATATGCTTTCTTCCCCAGATCTGCATTTTTGGCAAGCCAAGGAGCTTCCAAATTCCCCACTGTTTGCCTCTACAAATAAGAATAGGCTAAGAGATTTTACTAAATAGTGGTTTTCACTGGACACAAGGATTCCTCAAATATCATACTAAATCACTTGGGCAGATTCACATCTCATTTGAGGCCACATCCCAGGAGTGGTCGATAGGTGGTCTGTACGTTCCATGCAAAACCCTCAGGACAATTTTTTTTGTAACCCCTGCTACCTCTTCCTTGTTGGCAAATTGGGCAGAAGCCTTTAAAGATGCAACTACACAGTACGGAAAAATGCAAATGGATCTATTGTGAAGTTGCACCCAAGAAGTCATATTTCTTCTGGTTAATTTGCTTTTTTGCCAACCACACAAGAGTCAGCAGAAACAGGAGAGGAAATTGTCACTCAGCTTTGTTTGCAGCTTGTTGGCTGTTTGAATCTTCTTCTCCCAGAAGCTGATCCTTGGTCTGCTTATTTCCCCTTTCCCATTCCATCCCATCTCATCTCATTTCTTTCTTTTTTTCTTTTTCTTTTAAAGATTCATTACCTTAGTGCTAGCACAGCAAGGTGATCAAAGAGGGGGAGGAGGGAAAGCAAGTCAGCCTTGTTTCCAGCTTGTTAAGGTAGCTCTGTTCTAACTATGCCTCCTGCAGATCTGGACAGCCAGTGCAGAGCTTTCTTAACAAACTGGAAAATTCCTCCTCTCTCTCTGCTGATTCCTCATTCTCCCCCCTCCCTTTGGTTGTGTAGCCTAGTGCTTGGACAATAAGCCTTTAAAACAGTGGTTCCCAACCTTGGTTAACCCAGGTGTTTCTGGGAGTTGCAGTCCAAGAACAATTGGGTTTCCCAAGTTTGGGAACTACTGTTTTAAAAGAAAGAAAAGAAGAGAAAGAAATGGACCACGAAAGGAAGAGGGAAATGAGCAAACCTAGGCAGGTGTGGGGAGGAGAGAATTCAAAAATTCTTGAATTCTTGAATTCTTGCCTCTCTCACTGCTGCTGTAGCCAGCTGGAATGGCTTCAAATACAAAAGCTACAAACCCCTCCACATTGACTCAAGTGATCTCACCTGCTGAACTAATTTAAATACATTCTATTCCAAAAAAGTGGAAGCATGTTGTAGAGGGGGAAGCTGCATAGCTGGAGGGGGGAAACTCCAGGCTGATTTGCATTGACTTTTATGTCATTTTGGCACCTGGCTGTGAAGTCGGAGGTTGGCAGTTCAGTTCTCCGCTGTGCCTCTTGGGAGGCAAGTCAGCTTGTGTGGCCTTGGGTGAGCTGCACAGTCCCAGGGCACCCTGAGAAGCAGGGTGTAATTTGGAATTGTTGTAATTTGGAATTGACTCGACCGCACACAATTATTACTATCATTGGTCCACGTAAAACAATACGAATTTGACTGTTGCAATTCTGGAGCATTTCCCACATTATTGGTCAGTGTAGTTGTTCCCTGAATCAAGCATAAGATGCTCATGCTACAGAGAGTTTGTCATAGTTCTCCACTTAATTTTTGGCAGTGTAGCAGGGAAATACAGCCCATGTTCTCTTTTGGTGGAGGCCTGCCTGCCAGTCTTGCTGAAAGCTGCACACTTGTGACATACCTCAATCAATGCAACAACACTTCCAGGCAACTCAGCCAAATGTTGACTTACCTGCATTGGAACTTGAGAACTGCCCACGCCAAGTCATTGCATTGCTCTGTCTCGCTTAGCATTATGCATTTATTAACTGGCAGCCCCTCTCTGCTGTTTAAGGTGCAGGAGTCTTCCTTAGACCTAGAGGTACAAATCTTCACTTCACTTTTGTTCTTTGATGAAACGTTTCAAACTTTTATTTCCTGCTAGGTGAAATTATGAGGAGTTCTGTGCATTTTTCACTGTGGGGGACTTGTCTGCAAAAAGTTCACCAAGTGAGTTTTGCACAATAACGTGTATTTCTGGAGAAGTACAACATCTGCACAAAGAGAAGGGTTTTCGCCACTCACTTGTGCCTACAAACTCGCTTTTCTTTCTTTCTTTCTTTCTTTCTTTCTTTCTTTCTTTGCTAATGCTGGTGCTCCTGACAGAAAACGCTCTGGTCTTTTTGCTCTCAGCAGGAGGGGGGGGAAATCTCATTGTTAACAGTTTTTTTTTTAAGACCTCATTTTAGGGCAGAAGGATGAAAAAATTAAGTGAGCGTTCATTACATCTTTACTCAACCATAAAGGGAAATTGTGAGACGGTACCTAGTGTCACTTTCAGGGAATGCATCTGCTCTATCATTCCAATAAGGCCCATTTCTCAGCCTTTGATAGTCTAAAGAAACAGCTCCTCATTCCTTCCACTGAAGCCCATACAGCACAAAACAACAAGTTTGTCGAAACCTACCTCCCTTCAGAGGGGGATACTATCTGTTCATCGTTCCCTCACTGTGTACGCTGCAAATTAGTTTGTTTTTGTTTTGCGACTTGTCCTCGGGAGGCAAACATTGGCTTTGTTCACAATTCAGATTGCTTAGGCATGGGGATCTGGGAAAAACTGTGTGCTTGGAGAGAAAATGTTACAGTAGCAGGGAATACACATATTCCTTCACATATGATTTGATCGTGAGTCCCAGCAACACAACTGGAGATATATTCTCTATAATATTCTGCGGGGCGAAAGCAGGAAATTAAAATGCCGGATTCAAGAATGCAGCAGGGTCTAATTCCTACTTCTTTTATTATTCCATTCTGGCTGGAGGGAACACTAGTTTCAACAGAGTAGATTCCATAGCTCAGATCTGACACTCGGTACCAAAAGGCTCAGGATTCATCATCTGTGTCTTTTTTCCATGACTTCACCAGTGCTTTAGCAATGACTGAATAGGGCTAATGTAAAATCTAAAGTTAATTAAAACTCAGGCTCCTCCATTCCTGTGTCTATGCCATAGGCTCATCTGAGCAGAAAACATGGCAAATTAAGTAACCAGTTGATTGGTCCTCTAGACCGATCCATTTTTAATGCATGAAAAAGACTGCCAGTGTTTTACTGCACACACTTCACCATCTGCCGGAGACTGGACTGGCCCCTCAAGACAAGCTGGATGACAGTACCCCAGGTGGAGCAAAAAAGTCTGCTGTGGACCTTCCACAGTCTTGCCATTGCACAAGCTGCAGGTTGGCACCTTTAATTCCAACAGGTCATTGGCTCACACAAGGAGGCACTCTCCTTTCACACACAGAACAGGGCAAAAGGATTTTGCCTGGAGCAATCAGATGAAACATTCAGGGCATAAACAATGTAAATGCACTGTATTCTTCACACTTCCCTTGGGTCAACATGGGGACCACATCCATTTTAATGCAAAGAAGCATGTTGTTAGTCTGTGGAACTCCTTACCGCAGGATGTGGTGATGGCATCTGGCCTAGATGCCTTTAAAGGGGGATTAGACAGATTTCGGGAGGAAAAGTCCATCGCAGGTTACAAGCCATGATGGGGATGTACAATCTTCAGGCTTAGAAGGAAGGGACCTCCAAATGCCAGATGCAGGGGAGGGGGATCAGGAGACAGGTATATAGTTGTCTCGTGTGCTCCCAGAGGCATCTGGTGGGGCCCCTGTGAGATACAGGAAGCTGGACTAGATGGGCCCTTGGCCTGATCCAGCAGGGCTCTTCTGATGTTCTTATGTTCTTAAGCCAGACTGAAATGCTCACAGTACAGATTTCTGTTCTACCCATGTATGTGTGTTTGAAAACTAAATATTTCAAAAAATTCCTCTTGGGAACACAGAATTACAAAGACTAGCACAATTGTTAAGCTAACTCTGGCACACTTTCTTGCAGTTACAGCTATAATGGTGTCCTACATTATTCAAACACTTCTCATAATGTTATACTAGTAACATTGCAAGCAGGTCATCCCAAGCACACATAATTATTGTGTAATCATGCTCAGTTTGTTCCCCTAGCTATCTATTTCCTTATGAATGATCTTTTGTGCTTGAAGGAATAGGAAATAGAGAGAGATCATACTGCTCATACCCAGAATAGGTTCCTGGGGTTCTAGGCAGGGGATGATCTTCAGAAGAGTTGTCTTGTATTTCTGGATTCCTGAAATCCGAGTCTAATTGAGCACTGGAAGAAATCCATTAAAACTGTCTGTAAAAATAATTTTCCCCTGAATGATTATCCATATAGTATCATTGCTTATACAGTTGTAAAAAACATTTAGCACTTTATAATCCAATCTGTGCTCCTATGCAGGCCTGGGAACGCATTTTATTTGCAAAAAGTTTGAAATGCCTAGAAGGGTAACAACTTTTACAAAGTGTTCCTCGTGGAAATCACTTGGAAGCTTGCCAGGATGGCATTCCAGATGTTATAGTTTTAGCAGCCACAACTGTCCACTGCATTGTATTTCCAGATTCTATACACAGAAGGTATAATCTATGTCGAATGTTTATATGGAGGCAGGCCTTTCACCTTAAACTGAGAATAATGTTAATGAATCATTCCATAACCTTGGTTTAAACATGTCGACTGGGAATATCAACCAAGGCATCAAGAAAACCTGAAAAGGGGTCTCTCTCTTGCTCTGGCTAATGTGGTTGTTACAACTAGGAAGACAGGAAGGCGGGGGGGGGGGCGCCTCCAGAAATTGGGAACGGTCAAAATATCAAAGCGGTATTCAAAGGCCATCTCAGAAATCTGTGTGAATTGAAGTCAGTGGGCCATATGGATTGATTTCACATGCCTTGGTTAGACACATCCCAGTTGACAACAGAAATACAGAAGGAGAAAGAGAAGGAAGGTGAATGGTTAAAGGAGGAGAATGTGAAACTTACTCAGGAACTACAACAGGTAGAGCAGTCTATGTTCATTCATGAATCTGTTCATCAGTGAAGCAGTGCTCTGACTTAGACTATGGTTCAGCTCTAGAATTCCAGAATGCACACCAATACTAATAAATGTTAATGTGTGTTTGAACGAGCCGTTGAATAAATATGGGGGAGGCAACTCCTCTCCCCTGCAAACACTAATTAATCATGTTCTACAATGGATCTGCATGAGCATATTCGTCAAGACAGTATCACCTTTATTACCACACACATGTTGATGTCTTTTTTTTTTTTTTTTTTTTTTTTTTTGTAAGCTCCATCTAACTTCTGGTTTTACAACATGGGCTGGCTCAGTATGCAAAACATAATGTGGAAAAAAATGGGCTTACTGGAAATGAATGCTGCAATCCAATAGCCACTTTCCTATGATTAAGTCCCACTGATCAGAATCAAATTTACTTTTGAGTAGACATGCTTATCACTCTGCTGCACATTCACATTTTTAATGCAAGAAATGGGCAGGGACTGAACAAATGTGTTACAACTTTTCCTTCTCGCATCACTATACAGGCAATGCATTTAAAATAATTAAGAAGGATCAAATACTTTAAAATATAATATAAATATAATATAATATAAATAAGAGAAATTAATGGCTGATTTCCTGTTGTATAAGTTGTGCCATATAAGACTGATGATGTCATGGGTTGCCATGATTGTTCAGAAATTAAACATGTCCCATGTCTTTCCTAAAGCTCTCATGTAATCCCTTTCATTGTTGGCAACCTGTGAGGGCCTCGGGACAGGAAGAGAAAGTGTTCCATTGGCAAAAATTCACCACCGCTGAAAAAGTCATCCCAGCAGTGACTTCCTCCTTCTGTCCTACCGTTCCCATGGCTTCTCAATGATAAAAGGGATTTCATGGGAGCCTAAGGGCTTTTGGGAAATAAATCAGAAATGTTTAATTTCTGAAAAATTGCCACAGCTGATGACATCATCAGCCTTAGGTGGCATAACTTATGCAACAGATTTTCAGCCAGTGTATCAAATGAGAGGGAAATCACCTTGAAGCTGGGATGGAAACGGACAGGTAACCACTGTAAGGTGGCCAGAATCTGGGAAATATGTTGGTATCTATTGGCTCCACTTAGGAGCCTGGCTGCCATGTTCTGGACCTGCTGAGGTTTCCTCATGGATAGCCCCACGAAGAGAGCATTACAGTAGTCTATTCTTGAGACTGCCATTGCACGGACCAACATGGTGAGCAACCCAATGTCAAGATAAGGGTGCAGCTGGGCAATCCGCCTCTGGGGGAAAATAGGCAAACTGGACCACAGACACTCTCTGGTTATCCATTGACAGAACTGTGTTCAGTAGAATACCCAAGCTGTGGCTTCTTAGACAGAAGGCACAGTGATAATTAACACTGTTTAATGACAGTAAATCTTATTAAAGTTACACTGAAATTTTAAAATCAGATTAAATCTACGAACTACTAACATTATGGCCCAATCCAGAAAAGTCACAAATTAAATTTAATGATTCCTTTCTCAACTGTTGTTGTGAGGGAGTTTCACATGGGGTCTCCTCCATAATGGCAACCAGCATACTACCATACTTAGATACCAATTTTAGGGACATCTATAATGAAATTTGTTTCTTTTCCTTCCATGCTGTCTTTCAATGGATCTCCTGAAGCAATAAATGCAAGTTTGCTATTTTTACCCATCTACAAATTTGGTGCTGGAAAAGACAATAAAGCTAGGAAAAGTAGAAGGCAGTAGAAAAAAGAGGAAGACTAAACATGAGCTAGATTGACTCAATAAAGGAAACCATAGCCTTTAGTTTGCAGGACCTGAGAAGTACTTTTAATGACAGGACCTTCTGAAAGGAATTACTTCATAGGATTACCACACTTCTTGACATAACAGTGCATAACAACAGGTCATTTTGCAGGGCACTGTACTCAACTAGTATGAACACCAACTATTTTCACAAGATCAGCAACTATAAAGGCCTTACTCTGCACCATAGCCAGGCCACATGTTCTTCAGCTCCTATTCAGATGTTCCTCAAATCCTCACTGCTTGAGCTGTCTCATCACATGCTAATTATCTGTAATTTAAGATAAAGTGGACAAAGACAAAAACAAATTTAAAAACTCTTTCCTTTTAAAGAAAAAAGTAGCACCTTGGGGAGTGCCCTGTCACCACCAAAACTGCAAACCCCTTTTCTTCTTCCCCATTCCAGAAACACAGCCGATGGTGCCCCCAGCCTACAGCCTGAGACTACCACCCCTGTCAAAACCACAGCTCCCCCCCCCATTTCAGACACCAAACACATTGAGTCATGCTGTTCCAGTGACTCGCAAGGCATCATGGTGCAGGAAAACACCTCCTGTACCCCAGAGACTACTGTAAATGATGTTGAATGTCAATGCATGCAGGTACAACTGTGGCAGCTATGGCAAATTAGGGCAACAAGTGTAACAGATGCAAATTAGGAGGTGTGTGTCCTCAGTGAGCTTTTGGGATCCATTTTGCCCCCTGATCCCAGAAGCCGTCTATCCCCTTTTCCCTTTCTTCTTCTTAAAATAGGAGAGCAGTAGTGCTCCCTTTCTGTTGTGTTGGCTTCAGTAACATGCTACTACTGAAGCTTGGTTTAGGTAAAGGTAAAGGTTCCCCTTGACATTTAGTCCAGTCATGTCCGACTCTGGGGGGCGGTGCTCATCCCCGTTTCCAAGCCGTAGAGCCAGCGTTTGTCCGAAGACAGTTTCCGTGGTCACGTGGCCAGCGCGACTAGACACGGAACGCCGTTACCTTCCCACCGAGGTGGTACCTATTTATCTACTCGCATTTGCATGCTTTCAAACTGCTAGGTAGGCAGGAGCTGGGACAAGCGACGGGAGCTCACTCCGTCACGTGGATTCGATCTTACGACTGCTGGTCTTCCGACCCTGCAGCACAGAAGCTTCTGCGGTTTAACCCGCAGCGCCACCACATCCCTAGAAGCTTGGTTTAGTTGCCACCTAATTGAGCATTGTCGACCCAGTTGCAGAGGAGCGGCTTGGTTTAGCTGCTCCCTCCGTTCCTTCTAGATGCAAGGAAAGACAAGCCTTAAGAGGAGAGGTTCATGCTTATGGGTAGGGTTTGCATACAAGCAAGAAGCCAGCATGTTTTCCAACATGCTGGCTTGCATGTAGGGCCTAAACGTGAGCAGGGGATTCTCTTCTTTCAGGCATGTTACTCTCCATGTTGGTGAAAACAATCACACTGAGGGAAGGAGCAAGTCTTTCCTTTCTCAGCATGTTGATGTCAACCAAGTAGAAAACAATTAGAACAAGGCTTGACTGAAAATTCTCAAATTCCTTTCTTGCTATCGTGGTTAGAGGTGGTCACGGATTTAACATGGATTTAAAATAGTTCAATGCAGATGCAGGAGGCATATGGTAACAGAGCAGGGTGAAGTGGTTAGATATATGTATCCAAGGCAGAAAGGTATGTTAAAAACTGCTGTTTTTACAAACATATCCAGGATTAAGTGCTACTAAGCCGAGTGGGATATCTTGAGTAAAATTATCAAGAATGCGCGCGCACACGCACACACACATGTATTCCATTCTTGATATATATATATTTCACTTAATCATGTACAATGAAATGGTTCCCAAAATCCTCTTCTCGCACGTGCAAGATTTTGGAGTTGGTTGTCATCACTATGTGGAGGACACACAGCTCCCTGTCTCCTTTTCCTCATCTGCAGGTGATGCAGTACAGTCCTTGAGCGCTGTCTGGCAGCAATAATGGACTGGATGAGGGCCAATAAACGGAAACGGAATCCAGATAAGATGGAGATCCTACTGTTGGGAGGATGGTTGGACCGGTTAGAGGGATATTTACCTGACCTTGTTGGGGTCCCACTCCCCCTGAAGTATCAGGTTCACAACTTGGGTGTACTCTTTGACCCCAGCTCTCTCTATGCAGGTGCAAGTATCTGCTGTATCTTTCATCAGCTTTGGTCGATTGCCTACTTGCACTTCTACCTGGAGAAGAAATGCCTAACGACAGGAGGTCATGCATTGGTAATCTCTAAAACTGACTACTGTAACGTTTTCTATTTAGGGCTGCCCTTGAAGTTAGTACGGAAACTTCAGCTGGTCCAAAATGTAGCGACCAGACTGATCACAGGTATCAGCAGATACGAACACATATCCCCAGTCTTGGCATGCCTTCCTTGGCTCCCTGTTGGTTCCATGCCCAATTTAAGGTGCTGGTCATGGCCTATAAAGCGCTTCACAGTTTATTTGTTGGAACATCTTTCCCACAAAACAGCTACCAAATATTAAAAATGGTGACAACTAAGGAGACCAAAAGAGTTAACTCGTTCGTGTGGCTCCTTCCCTCTGGAATGAGCTTACAGTAAAGTTTTAACAGGAGCCTTACCTCTCAGTCTTTAAGAAATTAGTAAAAACAGTATTATTTAAAACCACCTTTTATTCGTGCTTTTAGTACCTGAGATGTTCAAATTTGTTTTCATTTTTTAAAATTCAATTTAAAGATAGTTTTTTAGCAAGTGGCAGAATTTTATTTGATGGTATTTCCTGTATTGCATTTTATATCCTTCATTATATGTGATTTAAGTGTTGTGAACTACCCAGACAGTGCTTGCACTATGGGGCAGTATACAATCAATCAAGCAATCAAGCAATCAATCAAGCAATCAATCATTTCTGTATGGCTTCTCCCAGTGGCTTAATGAATTTATTTGCATTTTACACCACTAAAAACTCACACTCCAAAGCACTGCCTGCTGGCTTGTACTCTTAACTCCCATCTGAAAGAGAACCCAACAAAACCCTGTTTCAAAATCACAGCTCTATTGTACCTTTACAATATTGAGGGAAGGCAGGAGAAGTGGGTTTTGGTTTTGTTACTAGCAGGGTTTCTGTCAGGCAGCCACAAAGACTGAGGGGGAAAAAGTTTTTTAAAAAGTGAAGTAAAGAAAGGAAACACACTTCTAAATTACATTGTCTGGGTTCACACACTGGCTCTTGTAACTTCGCTGGGCTGTACGAAGGGGGCGGGAAAACCCGCTCACATTTAATTCGCCCATTTCGAGGTCTTTTCTCCTCGTAATGCCAAATGCCATAAAGCTCTCTGTCAGTGATTTGAAATTATTGTATTGAGCTGCATATCGGGTACACTATTGTTAATGAAATGCACACAAGATGATAAACAACTTCCTTTTTCCTGCTGAAGCCCAGCTGCAACCAGGCCCTGGATCCTTGATGCTGTAAATCAAGCCTTTGTACTCCAGGAGGATTCAATCAGCTGCAGGTGTGGGCCCGCCAAAGCCCGCCTGGGATTAGGTAGCAGCATTTGATATGAGATCCCAAGCAGCACCAGCCATCTACGCACCACATGCAGCCCGTCTTTGGAGAAAGCAAAGGGGAAAACGCTGATGAAATGTGGCACAGGACCATGGAATGCTATTTCAACCTTCCACATCTGCAGGAAAAGAGAGAGGGAGAGAGAGAGGGGAAAGAACGCTTCTAATTTTACAGCACTGATGTCACAGGGAATGCGTGACAGTGAAAGTGGTGGGTTAGAGGTTCAAAGGTAACCACCGAGGATGTTGTTCCCGGAACACAAGCCTTGGAGGAAAACCTACGTTGTCGTAGATGTCAGTCCATTTTGAAAAAAAAGAAGTGCCCAGGCTTCGCCACTGCTCAGAAAAACAGTCATGCTCTGTGTGTCTCCATTTGGACCAGACTCAGAACTTGGGAAATGGCCATTGCCTTGGACTATCTGAGGACTGAGAGTTTTCTCAAGGCCTGATTGGACAAACGGACAGAAATGAAAGATAGCCTCACAACAGTGTTGCCATGTTGCTCCAGGGTTTAACCGCCCATTCCACCATTGTGGGATTTCTTACCCACCAAAGGTTGCAGAGATGAACATGCACTCTAAACTGATCTGGTTCTGTTGTCACTGTAAAGATAAAGTGCAGACCGAGAAGGCAGATCCTTGATTTTTAATCTCCAAAGAACCTTTTTTCCCCCTTAGGTTATCTTGATAGCTGAAGTTACACATTACTTTTGACCATATATGATTTAGCTATTATGTCATTAATTCATGTACGATTCATGTACAATCCATCTGAATAATGATTGTGGTTTTCTGCTTTACAAATTCACCTACTTCACCAGAAACCAAGAGAGTCGAATTCCACGCAGCATCTGGTTTCCATTTTATGTAATTGCTATTTTCAGGAGTTATAATCATGTGTTATTGTAAGGACCACAGTGTCAATCACTCTACTAATGGGGAAAATTCAATGCCTAAATAATACCTAGGAGAACAAGAAACTGACTTAAACAGGTGCATTTAGACACTTCGTTTAAAGTGTAATGCTAGTCTCCCAATTTAAATAAATCATTTTAAGAGGAACTTATATTCTTTCCATGCCATTTTGTAAGAGGTTTAATAAAAGGATACTGAATTATAGGATGAATTATAGGACTGGGCCTATCCCTAGGATCAGAGTAGAGGCCCATGGAACAAAATGAGATCTCAAGGATCAGATAACCAGTCTTCCAGGAACAGAACCAAAATCAGATGGCCATATTGTGAATTCAATGTGACATCACAAGACTAATTGGTGGCTGGTGCTGCTGACGCTGATGATGACCAGCATTAATTTGGCCAGGGAGAGCCTTGCAGGGAGAGC
Organism: Intellagama lesueurii; assembly: GCA_037013535.1. NCBI lineage: Eukaryota > Metazoa > Chordata > Lepidosauria > Squamata > Agamidae > Intellagama > Intellagama lesueurii. The sequence goes on along the minus strand of JBAJHW010000001.1, from coordinate 213,591,156 downwards.
CTTGCCGATGTGCACGAGGATCACTGAGAAGTACATACAACCCTGGACTCAGATGTGGATTTCTTGGCTCCCTGGGCGCTTTTCTTTCTCCTGCAGTAATCCAGAAGCAAACCAGCTGCAACCCAAAGCAAACCAGTTACAAAAGAGTGGCTGTTACTTTAGGGACCAGGTAGATGTACATGTCAGGCAGAAGGAGCTGGTTTCACTCCCAAAGGATTGTACCATTTCATGGATTGTACCATTTCAGACTTCAGATGGGGGAACTTAGTTTTATTGCTTTCTTCCACACACACACACTCCCATGCACAAACTCTCGGCAAACAGAACAGCAGCAGCTCAGCAGTGATTCCATCTTCCCTTGCTAGAAGTACTGATTTCATATTGCAAAGAGGCTTGCTTTATGTAAAGAGAGAGATCACTAAAAAAATCACATCCGGTCTCTAACATGCCAGATGTGGGTGCAATGGGTGGCATGCCATTTGTATGTCTGTGAGGAGAAACCTCGCTATACATTCCTATATATATATGAAACATTTATTCAAAAAGACACCAGAGAACAAAAAAGATACTCTACTGAGTGTACACTGTCAGCATTCGCATGTGGCAAAGCTTTCCTTGAATGAACTCGGATCACTGGACGGATACGAATGTTTGAAATGATCAAAATCCACCCTGCATTAGTAGATTTGGGAGAACTTCCCCACCACCACTGCAGCTTTTCTTCTCTGGCATACCATTTTTCTGTGTGTAGACAGCATTTGGTTTCCAAATTCATGGACAACCCCAAACACAGAGGTGCCACCACTGGCAGCAAGTGCTCTAATACCACCAGAAAGAACTATTCCATTTGATTTGGCTGGCAGAATTTTGTTCCGAGGAAGGAAGAACAAGACATTTCTGACTCGTTACTTGACCTAGGATATTAAATTAGGAACACGTTAGGAATCTTATATTGTTTCTGCAGTTGTAAAGAGAAAACAGCTTCTAAAACACCATGGATTACCTCTAGCCAGAGAAAGCACCCCTTTGGCCGATCATGAGGAACAGAAAACATGAACGAATCCATCACATCGCATGGAGTCAGCTCAGCAAGAAGCAGGTACGTAAGGATGCAGACACAAAGAGCCACACAAAAAGCTTGCCACTGTTGTCCTGCGAAGGGCCAGCCTCTCACAAGTGAGCAGTGGCATGAAAGGTATCACATCCAGTGCGGTTTTCAACCAATCAGAGGCTGACAGACTCACATTTACGTAAAGGACTTTCAAATACATAAAGAAGATGCACAAGAGATACAAGAGAGCAAAACATAGATCGCTCAAAAGGAGGTTGTCTTAGAAAGCCATGAACTAAGATGAATTGTACTTAAGTATCTCTGAGGGCCACTGAAAAACTAATTTAAAAAGGAAGGAAATGGCATATTTGGCACAGAGAGGGCCAGAAACAAATCAAAGCAACACCATTACCATTAGTAACAAAGTGAATTAGTTTGTTCATTTGTTTGTCTGTTTGCTTGTTTAAATAATGAAGGCATCACTGAAATACATTTCAAAAGTAACAGAACCCGGAGTAATCAAAAAAAGCTGTTTTGGTATAAAAAGTAACACATTCAAGTAATTTTTTAAAAGCTACTTTTAAAAGGTTGTGGGTTTTTTTGAACGCCTCTTTGACTGAATTTTTTTAAATTTTATGCTATTCTCTCTTACACAACCCATGGTGTTTTCAGGGCAAGGGAACATGTCAGGGTAGGTGAGGTGGAAAAGACATATGGCAGTTCAGTGGTAGAATTTAATTACATACAGTTTCAGATACTATGCTTTAAGGCAGAATGGCTTTTAACATTTATGGAGATAGCATGAAAGTACAGAGTAAACAAATAAGACTAAATATCTAGAACGGTTTCTTATATTGACTTCTGCTTTGGGACAGGCAGAAAGGTAGGTTGAGTAAGAATTTTTATCACAAACAGGTTCCTTAAGATCTGCAGTGTTTTTCTTTGCTACCATTACAAGTTTTGTATAGCTGTCAATGCTCTATGCTCTAATGTATCATTTTCTACTTCATGTAAGCTTTTTATTTGATTTTTGTGAAAAGTAATGTAAGGTCTTATTGCTCTGTTTCGTGGGGAAATTCACAGTTGTTTTGATATGAGAAGCATGCTAAAATCAACAGTAATGTTGAGATTTCAAAAGAGGGTTATTTTCTTTATGGTTAATAATAACAATAATAATTTTTAAAAAACCCATTCCCTCTGCCAGTTTATTCCGGCAGTAGGATCAGGTCTTAACAGATGATTTGCTTATGTCCTTGGATCTGATCATTTAACTATAAGAGGAGCAGACGTGCTCCAAGTGCCCAGCAGCCAAAGTTCACTACCCTGGACAACATCACCATTAGCCCCCAACCCCCAAACCAGCCATGATTGGAAGTCTACTTCTAGATTCATTCTTAAAGACCTTTATGGGGTGTTGGGGACAACCACAGTATGGGCACTACTGTGTTTAAAAAAAACCCAAAAAACTCCTGAATGTATCCAGAAACAGCAATTTGTGTGGAAAAAATACAACAGAGTGGTCCTGAGAGGTGCCATGGAACATACACAGTTCCCAACCTTGATTTGTAAAAGCAAAATGTGATGCTGGGACCTCTGTCATCAACTGGGGGGTGGTGGTGGGTAATTTAGAGGAGGTTGGAGAAAAACCTAGAGGATGGAGGCTCCATCTGAGCCAAACATCCATTGGGTCAGAAAAGCCCCAAGGCCACTGAGCCTCTTCCACTTCCAAGGCAGGGACTCCACTGTTGCCATGGCTACTATAAACATGAGGCCCAGGCTTCCTTGGAGATCTCTGGTGTTGTGCCCAGAGTGCTGGGCCCAGGGCAGCAGAGCCTGCTTAGTCATCTGACAGGCAGCATGGCCATCTCAACGTGTGCCTCAGTGCTGCAATAACGATGCCAGGAGATGCACTGCCTCAGTGTCCTTCCTTCTGGCTCCTGGCAGGGATGAAGTGGAACTGAAGCAGATGGACTGGAGTGAGGCAGGCTTCAGTCTAGTCTATCTTCTTAACATATAAAAAAAGGGTTGGCCTGGCTATGGCAAGCACTTCTTTCCTGTACTGCTTTCCATTTCTCCTTCTCTTGGTTGTTTCTTACATTTAAAGTTTTACTTTAAATTGTTTAACTTGATTATTGATTATTGATTATTGTTTAATTTAAAAGTATATTGCTATTTTATGTTTGGATTAATTTTGCTAAATTTTGATATCACTATATTGTTTAATTGTATTAATTTGGCGTTTTCTTTGGGTTTATCTTTTCTGACATGGAGTGGAAGGCTTGCCCCCCCCCCCCACGAGGGGTCTTTAAACATCCGAGTGATTACGGGTAGAGGGAGATATGGCGATGGCACAGCCCCTACTCGTTTTAGAAGAACGGTGAACAGATGTTTGAAGGCTGTTCACTGTTCTGGGACTGTGACCAACCGTCAGTATCGAGGTAGTCAGATCAACCGACCCTCCACTCTAAAACTGGTGTTGTTGAATGCCAGGTCTGTGTCTAATAAATTCCAGATTATTCACAATCTTATTCTGGAGGAGGATGCAGACCTGGCATGCATAACCGAAACTTGGATGGGCGGGGAAGGGGGTGCACCCCTGACCCTTGCCTGTCCTCCCGGTTATGCTGTCCAGCACCAGGGTAGACTGGAGGGGCAGGGGGGGGGGAGTAGCCATTGTGTATAGAAACACTCTGGAGGTTACTAGGTGCTCCACAGTGGTGAAGCCGGGTTTGGAGGCCCTCCACATGTTGATTGGGGCCAGGGATGGTATTGGGATATTGCTGGGTTACCGCGCTCCCCGCGACCCAGCCATTTCCTTACCAGAGCTGGTGGACTTTGTCTCCGCGGCACTGCTGGAATCCCCGAGGCTTCTGGCCTTGGGTGATTTCAACATCCATGCGGAGGCAGAGACTTCCGGTCCAGCTCTTGAGTTCTTGGAAACCATGGCTTCCTTGAACATGTCCCAACATGTTAACAGCCCCACCCACGTGGGTGGTCATACGCTAGACCTGGTGTTTTCCACTAAGTGGAGCGAGTGTGGTCTGATGGTGACTGACCTTGTGTCAGTTCCCTTGTCATGGTCAGATCACCACCTAATAAAATGTAACCTCTCAGTGGCCCTCCCTCCCCACAGGGAGCATGGACCTATTTTAATGGTCCGCCCTCGAAGGCTACTGGATCCTTTAGGATTCCAGGATTCCATGAGAGGGATTCCGGCTGATCTGACTGGCGCTCCTGTCGAGGCTCTGGTTGATGGTTGGTTTACTGCCACCACCAGGGCTGTAGACACGATTGCTCCTAAACGCCCTCTCCACCGCAGAGTTCGGCCTGTGTCCTGGTTTAATCAGGAGCTACGAGCGATGAAGCAAAACAGGAGAAGGCTAGAGTGCAAGTGGAGATGGAGCCCAGCGGTTTATAATCGGAAAGCTGTCAGGGTCGCGACTAACCTTTACCTTGCTAAGGTGAGGGCTGCTAGTCGAGCTCACTTCGCTAACCGGATAAGCGAAGCTTCAAATCAGCAGGCAGAACTTTTCCGTATAGTCCGCGACCTATCCGGAATTGGTCTAAGTGATGGGCCTCCTTCTAGCATTTCACCCGACCAATTTGCAGCATTTTTAAAATCTAAAGTGGAGGCCATCCGCCGGGAGCTCTCTCCTTTTTTGAATACAGTGGATCGAGCAGAGATATCCAGCGCTCCGCCTTGCCTGGTGAGTCTTGATCTCTTTCAGCCTGTGACGCCAGATATTGTGGACAAAGCACTTGATTGCTGTTGGACCACCACCTCATCCCTTGACCCTTGCCCGGCCTGGCTAAACAAAGCAGCCAGGCCTATAACAATTGAATGGGCCACAGCAATAATTAACGGGTCTCTCCTGGAGGGCAAGGTCCCTCTTGCCCTCAAGGAGACACTCATTAGGCCCATTAGGAAGAAACCAAATTTGGCGGCGGACGACATTGGCAATTATAGGCCCGTCGCCAATGTTTCTTTCCTTAGTAAAGTGGTGGAGAGGGTGGTGGCCGACCAGCTTCAGGTTCATTTGGATGAAACAAATGCCCTGGATCCATTTCAGTCGGGCTTCAGGCTGCACCATGGTACAGAAACGGCATTGGTCCACCTGTTGAGGGAGGCCGACAGGGGTAAAACGTCTTTGTTGGTCCTCCTCGATATCTCAGCCGCCTTTGATACCGTCGACCACAGTATCCTCCTGAGGAGGCTCTCTGAGTTGGGAATTGGTGGTCTGGCGCTTGCCTGGCTCCGATCCTTCTTGGGGGACCATCCTCAGACAGTACAGCTTGGGGAGAGTGTTTCAGCCCCGTGGAGTCTCAAATGTGGGCTTCCGCAGGGCTCAATTATTTCCCCAATGCTGTTTAATATCTATATGAGGCCGCTGGGTGGGGTCATCAGGGGGTGTGGGGCATTGTGCCATCAGTATGCTGATGACACTCAGCTCTACATCTCCTTTTTTCCAACCACAGTGGATGCCATTCTGTCCCTTCAGCGCTGTCTGGAGGCTGTACTGCAATGGATGTAGGAAAATGGGCTGAGGCTGAACCCGGACAAGACGGAGGTCCTGAGGATGGGTGGCCCCACCATTGGCGGTTTGAGAAAATCCCTCTCTTTTGGGGGGGTGACTCTCACCGCAAAGAGTGAGGTTCGCAGCTTGGGGGTTCATCTGGACCCGGCGCTCACCATGGAAACCCAGGTGGCATCAGTGGTCCGCTCCGCCTATTTCCATCTGTGGCGGATTGCCCAGCTGCCTCCCTATCTTGATGGTGGGGCACTCACCACTTTGGTCCATGCGCTTGTAATCTCGAGATTAGACCACTGCAATGCGCTCTACGTGGGGCTACCTTTGAAATTGATGCGGAAGCTTCAAATGGTGCAGAATGCGGCGGCAAGACTTCTTAGTGGGACGAGAAAACATCGGCATATTTCTCCCACTCTGGCCGCTTTGCATTGGCTGCCCGTTCGTTTCCGCATTGATTTCAAAGTGTTAATGATCACATATAAAGCCCTAAACAGTTTAGGACCTCAATACCTGGCAGAACGCCTCCTCCCACCTAGATCTACTCGTATCACTCGCTCTAGCCAGGAGGGGCGGCTGAGGAGCCTAACGCCGAGGGAGGCCCGGAAAGAAAAAACAAGAAACCGGGCCTTCTCGGCAGTGGCCCCCCGCCTTTGGAATAATCTCCCCTCTGAGATCCACTTGGCCCCTTCGCTGGGTATTTTCAAGAGCCAACTCAAGACCTGGCTATTTAGGCAGGCCTTCCCTCCCGTCACCATCTGATTTTTCTTTTTTTCTTTTTTTTGAATCATCCATCTTGAATGATTTTCTTACTGTTGTTAAATTGTTGTTTGATACTATTTGATTGTTTTTAGTTTACTTTTATTGTGAGCCGCCCAGAGTAGACGTTGTCTAAATGGGCGGGGTACAAATTTAATAAATAAATAAATAAATAAATAAAATTATGCATCTATTTACATTTTTTATGGTCAGGAGTAAAGAATTATCTTGTACCATAATTCTTGTTACAGTGTGGAGAGGGGGCCATTGTAGGCATTGGGTTGGATCCTAGGACAAGGGGGACAACCATAGACTTGGTCTCCCCCTAGAGTTTAAGGAACCCCCTTAAAGGAGCCGGAGGCTTAGGAATGGTCAGGCCTAGCTCAAAGGCCCAGCCCCTACTCCCAGGAGACAACAGAGTCCCAGAGCGGCTGTGTACTCATGTGGTCGCTAGCAGGCAGTCATTCCTGGTGGAGACCCATCTGGCAGCTGGAGAGGGTGCTATGGCATGGGATGACACTCAGGTCTCCCAGTGTGCTGGATCCATTCCCAATGGTGTACCCAGGGACACTGCTGCTGTAATCAATAACACTGTGGCCTTGCTTTTTTTTTTTTTAAGCAAGTATATGGTGCATTTCTGTGTTCTTCTCATGGCCTGAGACCTCTTGCAGCTGAACAGTGCCTTGGTCAGAAATGGACAAAATGGAAAGACAGGGTGAGGTAGAATAGTCATATAGGATGACAGGATCATAACCAGATCAAGTGCTAACTATCTTTAATAATAATTGCATGTTGTCAAGACAATTCTGATTTACGGCAATCTTTTCCAGGGTTTTCTAGGTAAAGAATACACAGAAATAGTTTACCATTCTCTTCTTCTGGAGAACATCCTAGGATTGTGCATCTTGCCCAAGGTCACACAGGCTGGCTCTTCTCCCAGGAGGCACAGTGAGGAACTGAACTCCCCTAAACCACTGAGCTATCCAGCCAGCTTGTTAGGACTTGGAAATAACACACAAAGAACAACGTGTTATACTAATTCATTCCCCACCCCAACTAACATGCTAAAACTTGGACACTCCTTATTCACATTAATAGCTCTAAAATCAGTAGTGGGAGGTAAGAGCAATGTACATATGGTCATCCTGTGACTCATTTAATGAAGCACCAAATACCACCTACAAGGGCAGCCTTCAGACACGTTGCCACTTGGGGCAAAGAATGAGATGTTGCTTCCTCTCATTCCATATGCAAAAAGCCAAAACAAAATGGCAGTTTCTCTAGCACTGGCGTCAGGCCATCATCTTCCATCTCACCTGAAGACAGGAGACAGGCTTAGGGGGCATAGCACCAGTTGTCCAGCCCTTATCTCTCTTCTTCAGAGAGACTTGCTGCCAAGTCCCAGCAAATGCAGGCTAAAGGGAGCACCTCACTCTGCCTAATAGTAGGGCTGCCCCAAGGGCTGAGTCAACTCCCTTGACACCCTCAAGGTTCTGGCAGACCACAAGAAAAGGTTGTTGGGCTGCCTTTATCTTGTAAGGGAGTGTAATCCCATAAGCGAAAGAACCATTGTTATTTTGTCTTTCTAGTGCTATGACTCAGCTGTATCATCTTTCAAAGGGGAGTTTTTTTGGGATGTTTCTTTAAAGATCATCAAACAAAAATTTGCCAATGTATATAACACATATGGTATGTAAAGCAAGAATACTTTTCAGGAAAAATCAGGCTGAAGAGGGCAGGAAATACAAACTTCCTGATGAAGCCAGTGGAGTAGTCTTTTAAAGGGAAGCTCTGGCAGTTGCCTAGAATAGGCCTCTTAAAACGAGATGAAACAAACCACTTAGGAACAAATAATCTACAGGAAATAATTCTAGATGAGCAGGGAATTGACTTCAAGACCTTTTAGGTCTTTTCCATATAGGTTTTCTATGAGGCTGCAATATTAAAAAAAATGAATGTAGCGACTCAGTGCAGAAATTAGCTAGCTTAAGAGGATTTGGAAAGTAAACATGTGGATTGCTGCTGGAAATATTCATGTTTTCCTCTCATAGCAGGCCAATGTAAATATTATTTCATATGTTATCAAGTCATTCTAAATGGGGGGGGGGAGCCCTTGGTTTAAGAATGGCCATGATCAAAATCTTAGCCTTCTTCTAAATCATTTGTACCAAAGCATAATGTTAGCCCAAAGCTGTAGATGTCTATAATTGTTATTCATTATTGACAGCCTGATTCTCCACAGAGTAGGGTATTTGTGCTCAATATAAGGAAATCACAATGATCTAAATGCAGAGAAAACATCGAAACACTGAAAGAGAAAAAGAATACAAAGAGAATGGTTCTTATGATCAGGATTTGTGCCTTGGGACAAGGGGACAGAAGGGAACCCTTACAAGGGCTGGAGCTGATGGTTAAGAGTGGGTCCAGCCCAACCTTCAACTTCATTGCCATTACAGGGGGAAATCCTGAGATTCAGTTCTTCCCTGTCATGCTTGATGATATTTATGAAAACATATCCCCATATATCTATGTGGCCGCTATGCATGTCTTACATGATTTTCAGAAGACAACTGGAAGCAATTTGTCTGATTGACTTGTTTATTTGTTTGTATGTGATTAGTGCTTTTTTTGTTATAATATTATATTTACTTTACTTTGGGTGTAAACCTCACGGAGTAGTGCACAACATTAATTGGGCTTGTGAAAGAGAGATAGAGAAAAAAGAGAAAGTGGAGAGTCAGCCGTCCCCTCAACAAGAGACACACATGCAAGATGAAGTGGAGAGAGTGGGAGAGACATTAGAATACAAAGGGGTGAACATGGAGGAAGAGACAAGGAGGGAACTGAAGGAGAAAGAGGAAAAGATTGAGATTTGCTTGGTAGAGGAGAAAGAGAGAGAAGGAGGGGAGGAGTTGATTTGACCCGTATGGGAGGAAGATATAAAAGATCAGAGTTGGAGACAATTTAGAATACCGAGAACATCAGAGAGGAGAGGGAAGGAAGTAGAAGGGGAGAAGGAGAAAGAAGCCGAATATGAGAGAATGAGAGGACTATTGGAAGATTTTCCCAATCTGAAGACCGGAGGGTTGTTACCAAATCCGGACATCTCCAAAGGAAAGGAGACACAAGTGGACTCTCTAGAATGGGCGGTAGTGGGGTATCCGTGAGGTCAAGGTCGCTGGAAGAAGGTGGTCTGACCGGACTCCTCGTTCAACAACCCGCCTCCGGAGGGCGACTGGGCCAGACATCCCTGCTGTGGAACCATCTGCACGGTGAGGAGTACACCCATGAGGAAGCCCACCGATCGTGAACGGTTTGGACCAGCCCCTTCTTAAATCCTGTCAGTTCAAAGACAGAAATGTTGTCCCCTCAGTATGGGCAGTTGCCAGATATTAGTTTATTTGAACCAGTTGAAGTAATTGTCGATTCTCCAAATGTTAAGATCAATAAATCTGTTAATGTTCAAAAAGAGACTCACTCGTTATTTCCCGCCAAAAGAGAGGAACTGCTCCAGATATATGACGAACCCGATCACAGGGCTGTATACATGTTTATGGAATAGATAGATAGATAGACAGACAGACAGACAGACAGACAGACAGACAGACAATATCAGAGCAGAACAGCATTCCGAACAGTGAGTTGTTGGTCTGGTGCTCATACAGTAGAATAATAGTATGTACTCAGAGAGAGATAAAAGCATTTTGACACATTACTTGAAAAACTGAGACTCCTAAAGTTCCTTATAGACATGGATTGGGAGGGAGATATCTAGTACGAAGGACTGCACACCATAATGGCCAAGAACACTGAGCAAAACATTTCCCTACTTCAAGGGGGAGTGTTTTGATACCATATCACTGATGATCGGGTTGCTGGCCCTGTCATACACAGAGTTTGGATAGTTACTTTATAAAAACAAACAATTATAGTTTCGGTGCCCCCAAAAGTGGTCAGTTACCACTTTGATTTTTAAAAAGTAACTCATTGTTTCTCCATTTCTTAAAAACAACCAGAAGTTACTTTCATTTTTTCAGAAAGTGCACTGTTAAGAGAATGATGTTATCTCTTGCCAGGTACAGTTCTAATGTGATGCAGTGTCATTATACCTTCTCTTTTTGGAAATGGAAATTAATTACAACTAAGTTACTTCCAGGCTCTGGCCGTGCATCAGAGTGAAGCAGCTTGATCAGCTGGCATGGGTGGGGGAATGTGTGTGTGTGTGTGTGTGTGTGTGTGTGTGTGTGTGTGTGTGATAATTTCACCAAGTGGTGGGAGCTGAAAGCCACGCATTTTAAGCATGTACAGGAATGGTGAATGCCCAACACGAAGGAGGCTGGTGCATTGCCTGATTTTACAGAAGGACAAATGAAAGGGGAGCCGTCAGCAAGCAAGACCTGTTGACTGGCTTTCATTTCGAGGCCACCTGCTTAGCAGATCAAGGGAACGGGCCTCTGAAGAACCACTAAACATGCTGAGTTTTGCACTTCTTTTTCCCTTCACTAGAGAGGCTTGTCCTTCACAGTTTTTAATTTATGCACCTGCATACTTCAAATCAATCCATGCGTAAGTGATATTATTCATGTTGGAGGGGAGGGAGGAGCAGGAGAGAAAGCCATAAAAGGAAAATCAATGAATAATTAAAAATAGCAGATTTTAACACGGCCGGCTACACGCCCATGTAAACTGCAGATGAATTTAAAACAGCTGTTGGAAACTATCTTTGCAACCCGTTCCTTTGTTCCCTATCAACACTTGGGGCTTTCCCTCCTCATTTTGTTTTGCATTTCACCATTTTCAGGGTTTTTTTTACTACTGAAAGCAGCAATATGTGCTTAAGGGTTCCATCTTCTAAATAAGTTCAGATACTTGCAGGCACAGTTCGGAGCACACAACACATCAGATGCATTGCATGCATTTAGAATATGCCAGTTGGGTAAGCAAAATAGTCACCAATACGTATAACACGAGGGCACTTGGCAATAATGTGCAATAGCCAGCCCAAACTCTCTTATTTGAATTAGTGGGTCACGAAAGTACATGACACTAGCTGGAATGTGGTCATGTGCTTCAAGTCTATGGATGTAGATAGTATTATATATTGATATTCAGTAGCAGAGTAGATTTTTGCAAATATAAGTTTCCAAGTTCAGGCCCGAATATCTACAGTTAAAATTATTTATTTATTTATTTAAAATATTTTATTTATTTAAAAGTAGGGAAGAAACCAGTGTGAACACCTGCGGAGCCACCACCAGCCAGTGGGGACAGCAGTGGGCTAGATTATCCAACAGTCTGACTCAGTATAAGGCAGATGCTGATGTTTGCAGGCTGTTTTATTAAACGGTAGGACCCCCATATTTGTGGGGGATTGGTCCCAAGCTTCCCTGTAGATGCTAAAAACCTCAGATCAAAGCATACACTATACATATCATGGGGGCGGGGGAAATCAAGAAACATATATTGGCACCATGTATTACCAGAACTGACCACTAGAGGGAGCCAGAGACCACACTATGTATTCACAACAAGGACACATAGCGTGGTCTCTGGCTCCCTCTGGTAACCAATTCTTGTAATGACATTGTGAAAATACGTACTGTATTTCTAGTTTTTTCTTTTAATATTTTTAATGTTTTCAGACCACGGATAAGTGAAACCACAGATACTGATCCCATGGATACAGGGATCCTACTGTATTGAACATTTGACCTACAAATCTGTTGGCCAGAGTCTAATGTGGAGGGCACCTCATCCCAACCCAACTTTGTATCTGATCATGGGACACTGGTGCTTACAGTTAATGAATAGCAAGCTATAACTGCAAGTTACTTGGAAGTGACTTGGTTAGCATCTTTGCATGCTGTCTTTGCAAAGATAGTGGGGGTGTGGGATCGCTTCTGTCAGGCTTCGCTCCTCTTCCTATCTCTGCCCTGGCATAGGAAGAGGAGGGAAGGGGGACCCAAGCGGGTGGGACCCTTTGCAAAGAGGCTGGGGGATTGCTTGAGTCCCCCTTCCCTCCTCTTCCTATGCCCGAGCAGAGAAAGGAAGAGGAGCCAACTCTGACAGAAGTGATCCCCCACCCCTGCTGTCTTGGCAAAGACAGCAGGGGTTGGGGATCGCTTGGATCCCCCTTCCCTCCTTCAGCCCTTGAACATGTGTTAAATATATGATGTGGCCTTCACACTGAAAAGTTTGGAGACCCCTGCACCAGTTGAACAAAAAGTGGGTTAGAGTGAAAGGCCAACACCATATTACTCTTCAATATTTGCCTTAACCTAAAGTGAGCCATCTGATTTATAGCAAATGAGAATTAGGAGATGGGGCCTTTTCACCAGTGGTGATTTAGGTCCTCAACCTCATGCTTGGAAATTCTTATATGATATTTTTACATCCCAGGCCAAGATGTTGCTATTTTAAACAATCACTTGAGCTGGATGATGGCTCAGCTTTCTTCTGGGCAATCGAATTCTCGTGCTGGTGGCATGCTCTCTTACACATCTTCTGAGTGTCTCTGTGAGTTTCATTTCTCTGTTTGGCAAGCTGTCTTAAATATCCTTTATGCACAGAAAGATGAACAAGAATTATTTTCAGTTCATCACTCACTCACTCTTATGACACACAGTGGAAGGAAGAACACCAGTCTTTCTAATGTTGAGATAGTTAGACGCCAGCCTGACACTCAGAATTCCACCAAATTTCCCCAAACCTCGAATGTCATTTCCTAGTGGCAGTACGTGGCTTATAGGTCACATGTGCCCTCCTTTAGCTATACCTGCAGCCCTACCCCCAGTCCCTTCCATTGCTGCCACCATCATCTCTGATGTCTTGACCTCAAATCTGTGGCACAGAGGGAAAAAAGACTTTTTGTTTTTGAAAGCCACGTGCCATTCTCAGCAAGACAAGCAAGGGACATGCATCTTCTCTGAGAGCCAGCTGGTGCTCCCTGATGAGCTAGCTGGCTATCAAGCAAGGAATGTTCCCCATCATGCTTTGTCTGAATGAGGAGGTCACTTTCTTAAAACTAATAATATGGCTGTGGTGTCTGCCCAGGTCATGAATATTCATCTGCTATCTGCATAGACCAATGGGAGTGCTGGAGGGGCGGAGTCATGAGATATAAGAGACTCAGCAGGAGGAGGGGGAGTTTAGATAGGGAGTTAGAGTTGAAGAGACTGAAAGTTTTGGAGTTTGGGCGGGAGAGTGGTGGTGGAGAGTGGATGAAGGAGGATGTTTGTTAAGCGTTCACAACATTGCTTGTCCTGTCCACCTCTGTAACAATAAACAATTTCTATTTGGTTCTTTTAAAAATGATACCTTGCCTGGACTTCTATTATTAATATTAAACAATGTTGATGTAATCAACTGGTGGCAGCTGAAAGACACGTAGCGTGAGCTCTTAGTTTGGTGAAACAAGCAGGGGCCACGTGGGGATCGTGACAATAGCTTAAAAAAAAAACACCATACCATATATGGGGGTGGGGTTGCATGCCCCAGGGGGGCTGGGGGGAGAATGCAGCCCCTGACTTCCCGTAGTATTATAAATCCCAGATAGTATATAAAACAAATATTCCTTTAGATATTGCACACTCTTTAATCATACTAAAGAAGAAGTAATTTTTCGTATCTCTTCATCGCTCGAGATTGACAAGAAGTTCTGGGGAAGCCACTCAAGTTGTTGACTGACTGCAGATCCAGTGGTTGAAGGTTATCTAAGTCAGACAGACCAGATGTGAAAGAGACACTTGCCAAAGGCCCTCCAGAAAGCCCCACGGTTTACCCATCCTCAGTACATGGCCATTCAATTTTCTCATGGTGCACCGCATCACTTTGGGACACCATGAGAAATAAACATGGCTGACTTCCACGGTCACGACCCAGCAGGAAGCCCAAGATCATTGTGCCAATAGTCCGCTGGCTACGAGTTATCTGAAGATACCAGGGTCTGACACTCTGCCTGATGTTTAAAGATTCCGAAGCACTGAAATCTATGTGGAAGCCACAGGGATAATCTAGAAGCTGTTCCTAAGCAACGAAGGGCAGGGCCATCAGGATATAATGACTAACTGTGTGAATGTGCATGCCCGCTTCCCCTTCCATGTTCTTCTTTTCCCCCCTTCATCCTTATGTGATCTGCTCTGTCCTCAGGAGGCTGTGTGCTTTGCAGCTGCAATATTACACTCCAGGCTCACAAACAACAGCTGGAAAAATGTGCCTCTAGTGCCATCTAAAACCTCAGAAACCAAAGCTAAAAATAGCCCCATCATTATTATTTTAATCTCATCACTGGGCAATGAGTCGTGGTTTCTGAGCTGCTTGTTGATGGATAACTTCACAGCTTTGTAAGTGTGTTTTGTAAAGATCGCCATCAAAATACAACTGTTTGGTTTGCTGAATGGATCAGGTGCTACCCTCCCCCCCCCCGACATGCTTCCCTGGGAGCATCTTTTCTCACACACTTACTATTCTTGGTAGGTAGCAACAGTTGCTATGTTTCCTTATGATACTAAGCCTGCACAAACAGTATTAATACTTTGCCAACAAATATAAACAAGTTTGGCAGGATATTTTGATAGCAATTATGTCTCATCAAAGGTTGCCAAATATTATTATCTCAGAGACTCTGGTTTGGGACAGGGGAACAAATTTTACATGCAGGATTTGTTTGCTTGTTTATTTCTTTTTCTAGCCAACCCTTCATCTAAAAACAATCCCAGGAAAAGTAACAATATTAAAAGAATAGAATATAACTTTTCTAAGAAAGCCAATCACGATCAGCAGATAGACCTCAGAAATGTAGTCACATTTGTTGCCCAAAATAGGCCAAAGACTACCCATAAATTTGGCATCAGGAGTGCACCTCGGAGGATGGCATTCTGGGCCTTATCCCATGTCGCCATGTGCTGCTGTTCCAATGATGAAATAACAGAAGAGCTTTCTCTTTTAAATGTAAGCAACTCACCTTCAGAGGGCCCTATTGTTCCCTGCAGTACCGCAGAACACCCAAAAAATAATCACTCTACTTTTTAAGGTGTTGGCGAAAATCATCATGTGCTCAGCTGCCCTGCCACCGGCTGTTACCATGGTGCCCACTTATACAGCCCATGAACAGGGCTGCAGTGCTCAGGTGGCATTTCATCATAGTTCCAGCTGGCACTCATGCAGCTACATCCGGTTGTAGAGGTGGTGAGCAAAGGCCAATGAGTAGCCTCCGCAGAAGTGTTAAAAGAGGCTCAAAATACTTAAGGTGCGACTGGATAGGCAGGCTGTCCCCGGTTGATTCAAAGTTTCCTATGGCAGTCAAACATGGAATGTTTAATATCCCAAGCAATTTTCATGGAATGTTTAATTATTACAGGCAATTTTCAGGGCAAGAGTCCACACCACACCTTAAATCGCTTCTCTGCACCACTTTCTTTTCTTTTGTTTTGTTTTTAATTTTTTGGCAAGGGACATATAGCTAAATTGATATAACCGCGTGTGAAACTACCATGCTTACCTGACATGGTGCTATACTGGAAAAACAGAAGTAAGAACAGGTTGTTTGGAGTAAAAGACAAGAAACTAAAAAGAGGGGGATATTTCTGCTGTACTGGCATACCCTTCAGCAAGGCACTATATGACAGTAGAGCAGGAACACATGCCCCTTCAGTGAATGCCACTTGTTTCTTCCTCCAAACAATTATTTTTATTATGCATTTCTAGTATAGCACTATACTGGAGGTGTGGTGGTGGCGGCAGGTAGTGGCAGCACAGCGGCAGCATTAAGGTGGCGGCCGCAGTGCAGTGGTATGACAGGAGCAAGTAGCCCTCCCACCAGGTATGAACCGAAAACTGAACCGCAAATCCATTCAGTTTTCTGGTTGGTTCGTGTTGGTTCATGGTCAACCACAAACCATAAACCACTATTTTTCAGGTTCATGCCCACCTCTACTCAAGTACAAAGGAAAGCCTGAATCACATCTCTGGAACACTAACAGATTTCAGATCCTAATGATGGATGATCTGTAACATACCTCTTGACCTTGAGTATGTATAAAACAGGTATCAAATTGAAAGGTATACCATCTTCAGGACTTTTGGGGGGACCTCAGTATTTACACCAGCAAGCCTAAAGGCATGTGTAGGACTTTGGCCTCTACTCCTACCCACCACAGCAATACACAAGACTGTGTTAAGCCTCGAGAAACAGCTAGTTCCTGAATGAGTTAAAGTCCAGATTGCCAGCTAGCAATCCATTGTTCTCCCAATCTATGTGAAAACAGAAATATTGTACATTTTTTTTAAAAAAAATCTTTTGGGAAAAAAGTGTTTTTCCCCCAGCAGTGACCAGATGGCACACAGATTTTTTGTGCATCATTTGTAAATTATTTCAAAGTATGGTTGTCTATTCCAAAGAGATTGCTGGAATCTACATCTGCATTTTAGTGTAATTGTTTCCATGTCACATGAACGAGACATGGGAGGATTATGAACAAATGATGAGCACCTATAATATTGCAGGATCACAGCTGCAAGAATGTGAGGTTAGTCCTGTCTCTATGAATCCTCCCCCTCCCCCCCCCCCATCTCATCATGTTTTAAATATTTTGTCACTGAGATTGAGACCCTGGGGGCAGGTTATAGTTTAAGATTACAAATTATTTGAAGGAAACAGAAGGACAACCAAACTAGCTGTGGAAACAAAAAGATAAAACTAGGGTTTCCAGAGGGTAAAAGAAGAGTAATACTTCCCATTAATGTCAGCTTCCCACATTTGATCAGTTGGTTCACTATACAATGAGTATGACAAGATTTACATTCACCAGTTAAATTATTTTTGTATTGAACGGGCCATAAATAAGGGAGACTTTTTGCATAGGAATGGGTGGCTAAGAACTTTCCTATACACACTTAGATGGGAGTAAGTCTTATTGAACAGACATCAGGATTCTGTTGAATCCCAGTGCTTCTACCTCCAGTTCCTCTGTACCTCCCCCCCCCCCCATCAATGTACTCTAAAAATTGCTCCAGAAGGCTAGGAAACAGACTTGTTGAAAAGCAGCCTTGACAATTGCTTTCTGTTTGGGTGAGAAGGGGTTAACTGATGGAAAAAAGAGTCAGCTTCTGGGATTTTCCCTTGCTTGGTGTCTCTTTGTGAATTGTAGTGAGCACAAGAAGGGGATCCTGTAGACTATCTTGACTGCTGCCATTGGTGTTGTCAACATTCAAGCTGCCCTTTGCTATGCAAAGTTTGGCATCCTTTCTTCTGCTGGCAACAAAGGCACGATATTGTGCAGCAATATTGGCCCATTTCCTGGCTTTTTGAATTGTGGATACAGAAGAGAATATTCCGCATTCATGAAATTGAGGGTGTGGGGTTTTTTAATGCATTGAATATACATAATTGGGATATTATTGAGCCAATCCATCCCATATTTAGTCTTCGGGTTTTTCCCTTGCTTTCAACTTTTTCCCAACATTATTATCTTTTCCAGCAAGTCCTGTCTTCTCACGATGTGCTCAAAGTACAACAGCCTCAGTTTTGTCATTTTTGCATCTAATGGGAATTCAGACTGGACTTGGACACATCTGTTTGTCTTTCTGGCGGTCCATCGTATCTGCAAAGCTCTTCTCCAGCACCATATTTTGAACAAATCATTTTTTTCCTGTTGTTCTTCTTCACTGTCTGGCGTTCACATCCATACATAGCAATTGGAAATACAATCATGTTGATGATCTTGACCTGGCTGTCCAGAGACACATCCATACACCTGAGGATTTTCTCTAGTTTCTTCAGAGCTGCTCTTTTGAGTCTCAGTCTTCTTCTGATGTTTTGGCTGCAGTCTCCATTTCAGTTGATGACTGAACCAAGGCGTACAAAATCTTTAATACTGTAAATATTTATATTATTTAATATAAATGTTAAAATTATGCTGTTTTAAATGTTATGATGTTTTAATGTTATGATGTTTTTATTATGTATGTAAGCCGCCCCGAGTAGACTTTGTCTAGGGGGGCGGGGTAAAAATCTAATAATAAATAAATAAATAATAAATAAATAAATTTCTTCTTCCTTCATTAAACTTACATAGTTCTTCTGCTCTTTCTTCTTTCACCTCCATCAGTGTTGCTTCTTAACCCAAACAGTACACATATTGGCTGGCTTTATTCCTCGGATTCTCAGTGGGGATTGGAATATCTCTGGGTTTGCAGACTCTCTCTCTCTCTCCCTCCCTCTCTCTCTCTCTCTGTTTTCCTTTGTAATGTGCCATCAAGTGAATTCTGACTTGTAGTGACCCTTGCCAGGGTTTCTTAGGTGTAGAGTACTGAGAAGTGGTTTACCAATATAAAGTCTTTCAGCTACCACAAGGGCACAGGGAATCAATTTTCACTGGCAGTTAACCTCTAGGAAACAGGTAAATAATTGTCAACAATAGACAGAGAATACTGAACATAAAATTAATGGGAGTAATAGCTTCTTCCCTAAAATATCTTATGGCTAGACATGATCACAACATGTGTTCAAGGGACAGATCAAGTCAGTTACACAGCAGAAGTCAGATGATTTCCTAAAAAGACCTTGTGGTGTCCAATATCGATGTATGTATTATTTTATTTTAATTTTTGCTGGATAAGCTTAAGATCCATGGATGCAACAGGTATGGAAGCTAAAGCCACATTCTACGGGTTAGGCAAAACAGAGCAATCCAATTCTTTCAAAAAGAAGTTAGATTCTTATCTTTCCTATCTCAGTGTTTTCCTTATCACAAATGTTAGCTTTGCTATCTTCCGAAACAAAAAGCCTGAATGTGATTAACTTCTAGGAGCATTGCATGATCCCCCCAATCTCTCAGAGAGCTCAAGAGGGCTGATTCTACTACTTCACGCTGCTGCAAGCTCACTTTGCTAACAGACCTGACCTGGTGTGTGCAGCTTAATAAGCCTCCTTCCCCTTGCTTGCTAAGTGCCCGATGCTTCTGCATTTACGGCACTGGAACATTTTGTGTCTATAAACAGAGGCTAAATCCATTGCTCCACAAGGAAAACACCTCCCCAGATCTCTACATTTACAATTGGTTTATGGGGTCATGTTGAGTTTCTTTTCTGTCTAGTCATAAATCCTGTAAACTTTTCACTACTGCTTCCATAGCAGCTTTGTCCGAGGTCAGGTCCCCATCTGCCAATAATTTCTTTTGGATGTTAACATTTCCAACCCTGAAAACAAATCTGTCTCTCAACATTGTCCTTGAGAGAACATTCCCCAAACAAGAGTGCTCAGTGATGGTTCACCCTCCCCGCTCCCCCACCTGCATTAAGATCAGCTATATTGTCTGATGTGGACTCACATTCCTGACACCTCGTATGAAACTAGAAACATTCCACAATCATACCTGGCTTTGGCATTCAACCTTGAAACAAGGTCTTCTCCTGTTCCGTGAGACTTTTATCCCCAGCTTCGGTCACTCTAAGAATCTTTTCAAAAAGACCAAAGCTTTGCTACTGTGCAGGCTCAACGTTCTTTCTGCTCATTTTGCTTTGACATTTTTGCTTATCCTCCATCATTCATTTCATTTGCCAGAAAATGGGGGCACCGTCTGTCTGCATATTGCTTCTTGCCACCTCAGTCTGGGGGTCCATCCACACATTCAGGCAAACACTTGTTTCTTCTTAAAACATTATCCCTCTAGGCATATAAATCTTTCAGTGGTAACTATCTGGGACAACAGACATGCAAACAAAACCATGCTGTCTCCAAAGTGACCAGTTACAAAACAATAGCAAGCTAACTGTGGATGGAAGCAAGCTAATTTAGACTAGATATGGAGTCTCCCCTGCCTCTTAAGGAGATACGCCACTTCTAGATACAGAATCAATGGCCAAAGCCCTGTTGTCTTAGCCTAGTAAATTGCACTAGAGCAGGCCCACTTAATCAATGGAGATACAGTGAGTCAGCTCCTCCATAAGTTCCATTGATTCAAATCTATGCTAAAATCTCTAAATGTGACTTATTTTAGCACAGCAAGTTGTAGTCAGGATAGGCCCATTTGAATCAGTGGAACTTATGGAGGAGTTGATTCACTAAAATCCCCATTGATTCAATAGACTGACTAGTGCATTTTACTACACTAAGCCATAGGATCTTGGCCAATGTCACATTTATGGTAGCCCCCCAAATACGTTCCTCCATTCACCAGAAGCCTTCACCATTAGCTGGCTGGCCAGGATTTCTGGGAGTTATAGTCCAAAGGACACCTGGGGATCCAAGGTTGGAAACTACTGGCCTAGAGAGTCATATATTCCCTATCCCCAACCTATGATTTGCATGAATTTTGGTGTGACAAAGATTCTGCTAATCCCCATAATATTGCATCACTCCACTCCACATTAGGCACGTGAAAGCATGATTACTCTCACAGCAACTTGATTGTGCAGAAGTAGAACTATACTCCGAATGTGTTAGGGATGTAAATCCTTCCTTCTCTCATTCCCATACACAAGGGCAAGGAACTGCAAAATTGTTCTCCTCCACGCTGTGAGCGTAATATGTTTTTTTTACTCTCTTGAGAATGCTCTGGTATTGGCAAAGATTATTCTTGCACAAACTGTGTAGATCTATGATAGCTGCTCTTTTTTTTGTCACATTGATATTTCTGGTTTCGAAGCAGTGAATGGGTTGTCTGCATCTCTTTTGGCAATCCGCCTGTCTTTCTATGCACACACTTTGCTTCTCAAAGAGCAAAGAACTAGTTCTGCACAGAGATGATTTGCACAAATTGTGGAGTCCTTGTTTGTTTTTTTCTTTTTATAAGAGTATTTTTTGTGTGCTTGTACTGGAGGTGAAAAATCTCATGAAGCTTGGAAAGAAATCTCGGGGTGGTGATGTTTCTTCATCACCATCCTAGAGTAACAACCAGAGAGCACAAGTCAACAGTGTCTGGAGAGCTGTACTAAGAATGACATTATCCAAGACACATCCCAAAGCTACTGTGAAACACGTAAACGGTTTATTATGGTGGGGGAAATAGCTATTATGAAAGTGGGGCATTTGGGTTAAAACCATCCTAATCCATGTCCTACTCCAGGCTGCATAAAGGCAGCACACGTCAGACCATTGTCAGTCATATTCCAGCATATGATAAATCTGGTTATCATGTGCAGAAGGATTGAGAGCACATGTACTTCCATTTCATGAGTCTGGCATCCATCAAGCAGGGAGCGCCTCCATAGGACTTCGCTATTAAACATTGTACAGAGTTTAAATTGCTTCTCATCCCAAGTTTTACAATGCTGTAAAGTACAAGGTACTTTCTGAAACATTCTGGGAGAAGCTAGGCAACAGTCTGTGCTAAATTTCACAGAATATGAAAGGGATTCTGGTGCTACAGCTAATATACAATGACCTACAGGGTATATCACTCTCCCAAAGAAGTTGTCATGACTACTGTGTCTGCCACCGATATTCACAAATCCATTTGCTTTAAAGCCAGGAAATTCCAGTGCTCAACTGACTGCTTCATCCAACATGAAATGCCAGTTTGCATTTCATTATGTGTCAGATCCCATCCAGCTTAATGACGTAAGGAAAGACCATATTTTAAGGGACATGTGCAGGGGTATCAGAGTTATTTTTACATGCCTAACCTTAACCTGTGGAATTTCCGGATTTGGGCTTACTTGAAGCTATTTTCTTTCCTGGATGGAATTTCCTTGCTTTGTTTCATGATCAGGATAGCTGAGTCGAGGGAGATTTAGGCTACCTATGCTAGAAAATTAGTTTATAAAGCACATTAGCATTTAATTTTATTTCATCTTCCTTTTCCTGTTTGTCTACTTTATTCAATTAAAAAAATAGATCTGCCATTAGAAAGAAAATGGGGTTTTCTAAAATTATGTTGTGATTAGGGTTGCTGTATAGCTCACTATTATTGTTTTGTACAAACAAAGCTTGTTGGAAGTTACTTTTAAGAAGAACGAAGACATAAGCTGAAACCATCTGTTGCTGAGCTATGCATCCCAGACCATCATCCTCACAACACTCCATTATGAATGGCTTCAGGATGTCCTTTGTTTATTCTTCTTAAAAGTAACTTCCAAATATTCCCAATATACAAGGCCCACAATCCCAAAATTTAAAGACTCTCTGTCCAGAACAATGCACTAAGGACTCCAGTTACTGGAACTAACCATGTCTACTTTTTAAATTGGATTTCCCCCCATCAAGTAGAATAATTCATAGTGGCAGACATAAATAGAATCCAAATATGTTTCATGCAAATATTTACCCTTTTTTTCCACAATATCATTAACATGAACTGAGACCATGATGTTTGATCAAAACCATTCACTCTAACCCATTTACAGTAAATCATCATCATTATCATCATCTTAGAACTGCAAAGCTGGAAGGGACCCTATGGATCATCAAGTCCAGCCCCTGTCAAGGAGGTCCAGTGGGGAATCAAACTCCCAACCTCTGGTTTCACAGCCAGAGACCTAAACCACTGAGCAGCAGTGGTGCTGTTTAATCAATTTCACTCATTTCTTTTAATAAAACAAATGTAGAGCCAAGGAGAATCTCACCGAAAATGCTTTGCTTTCATATGGAAGTAGATGTTCATTGGGCAGCTTGATCCTTTATCTGATGCATGAATGAGGCAACAAGTGAAACTGATGTATGGATGGCAGGGACATGGGCTACATTGGAGTAGAGGATGTGCTGGTCCTCCAGACTTTGTTACAACTCCCTTGAGTCTAAGCCAACACAGGCTATATGATGGGCAATGGGAGTTGCAGCCCAGCAACATCTGGAGGGCCACATGTTCCCTATCCGTGGTCTACATTAAGGGTTGTACATCTCAAACTAAATGAAGAGCCACTTCATTCATCTTTGTTGGTTTTGGTGTATACCTATTTTCTGTAGGTGCAAAAACTGTAGAACATGAATGTTGAGAATATGTGTTTCAATACACTTGGGTTATACAGGTACATAAATGAAATCGGGCTGCTGCTGAATGCATATTCCAAATCTGCACAAGGTACAAACCAGTCCTTTATAACAGACGTTTATTCACCACAGAAATCTTGGAATAAGTCTCATAGAACCAGCCCTCCTGTTAGACAAACTGGAACCACCTCAAGCAGTGGTGGTGGGAAGTGGCGGTGGCAGCTGCTGCAAGAGGGGGTGCTCCTCCTGAGCATCTCAGGTGTTCTCCTGTGATATTCAGCAGAGCTTGTCTGGAGACCCTTAAATTAGTCTGCTGTCTCCGGTTTGGTGGCAGATGCCACCTATCAAATCCCAGACCAGTCAACTTCCACAGTGTGGACAGGATACCATATTGTCCTTTGCCTCAGGCAGCAAAATGTCTTCGGCTGCCCTGGAGTCTCAAATGCTTATGAAAATACAATTAAATCACTGTAGCTGCCATCTAGAATAACACATCACACTGTCACTGAGCTGTCAGAAAAACATACAGGACCTCTAGACACCGTCCTGCAGGAGGGCTGTGATGTGGACCTGCCACAAAGAGAGCGCAGGAGAATGAGTAAGGGGTGGAACAAGTACAAGTCCCAGAATAATCCAGTATCTGGCTGACCATTTAAATAATTTTACTGGGATCCTTTGCCATTAAACCAGGAGCAAGCAACTTCCAGAGGTCAAGTTTAGAGTGTGTGTGTGCTCGTGTATATACACACACATACATGGGCACACCTGGATCTTGGAGGTCCATACGCTTTCCAACCTCACCCCCACCCAAAGGAGAGTATGTTTTGTACTACAGGCCAGAAGCTTGTATGGGAGCTAAGATGACAAGACAGCAGGAACTGAGATAACCCTCATTAAGCTTTTTACTGTGGGTTATCTGAAGACGGGTGTGAAACTGCCTGTTTTACACATCCGGCTTTAATGCAGTTCCTCACATCAAAGCAGGACATGGAGCAGGCACCATCAGCCAGTGCTGGGAGTCTTTCTGCCACTACTGGCAGTGCCAGGGTTAAGGCAGCAGCTGGCTCGCTTGACGTATGGCAAAAAGAGAGATGCTGGAGCTGCCCACCCCTTTCAGCAAAAACTACATCACCAGCCGGCCAGGGGCAAGGTGACTGAGAAGCCTCCCAGCAGTGACTGGGCAGCGAGACTCTTCTTGCTGGGAACGGAGTGGCTTCAAGGGCTCTGTTTTTGCTGAACGTGAAGCCCTGACCAGCACTGGAGCTATGAGTAGATGGGATGCCTCCCAGCACTGGCCAGCCAGTGATGGAGGCCCTGCGCACTGGAGCCATTTTACAACAGCATCAGGGCCTGTGTTCTGTGCAACTCCCGTTGCCTTGTTCCATGTGTGTCGTTACGGCCAGTGAAAAAGAGCACAGGTTTCCTAAAACATTAATAGGAGGAAATGTCAGCAGGTATGGCTTGCTAACATAAACGTTGGTCCTGCTGAAACGTCTTCTCCTAAGCAACTGTGAAAGGTAGGGTAGCCTTGCTCTCTTCTTCATCTGGTTATAGGTAAACAGCCATACAATCCTACTTGGAAGGAAGTTCCCTTAAGTCAGTGGGCTTACTTTTTACTAAGAGGGTGTAAGATTGCACTCGGAGAGATTTAAAGGGATTGCTCTGCTCTTAAAGAAAAAGGGGGGGAAATGGGAGAACAGGAAGAATTAGATGTGAAAGAAAACCACATAATCATTTAAAAAAAAAGACTGCAGTTACCTAGGGGAGAGATGCAGTTTGAGAACCCTCAAAATTTCAAGATGGAGGTATCCTCCTCTCCAGTCACAAGCCATCTGTGCTTACCTCAGTTCCTCCACACACATGCACACGTACACACACACACACATCCAAACACCTCTGTTGAGTGCTCTGGGATAAACATGTTCAGGACTGCACGGACAGTTTTCCCAGGCCAGAAACAATGCAACCCATGACAGCCAAACAGCAGCTACTAACCAAGCAACCAGCCCCAGCTGTGTGGGAGATTCCAGTACAGCACTGAATACATGTAAGGTAAACAAAATGTGTCTTTGATGGAAATCATATGGCAAGCCTACATAAATGGCACGGTGCTGTTTCCCATGGTTCACACTAATAAAAAGCACACCTTGCATTTATTTTATTTTATTTTCAGGGAAACCAAGTTGTTCATTTGCAGCAAAGCGGGTGTTTTCCCTCCTCCCTCTTCAGAAAAAGCTAGAACTCCAGATTTCATCCATTAAATCTATCCTTCCTCTTGTTTACATCTGATTATAGGTTGACTGATACTAAGCCAGGGTTGGGAAATGCTTGGCCCTCCAGATGTTTTAGACTTCAGTGCTCTGAAGCCTCAGACAGAGCAACAAGGCCAACAGAAAGGATTATGGGTGGTAGAGTCCAAAACACCAGAAATACCCACGTTACCTAGCCCTATGTTAAGCTGTCAAGATGTCTTCAGCAGCTTTGCCTCAGGCTTGTTGGGTGGGAGCAGTTGCTAAGCAACTGAGCTGTGAACCAGCTGTTGTGCCCACCACCCATACACTCCCAAAGTGACCTTAGGCAAAAACTGTTCCTTCAGCTGTGTTCTCTCCTATCCTCAGCATCTACAGCAGGAGTGGGCAACTGCGACCTTCTGGATGGGTTTAGACTACAATTGTACTCCAAAAACCAAGCAAGCAAGCAAAATGCACACCCTTTCCTACTATCGCTAACCCCTGCCACTTTACAGTGAAGGGAGAAGGAGGCCAGTTGTGCCAACAGAGCTACAACCGGGCTCCACCACTGCACAGCAGCTTCCCAGCCAGCTCTTTGAATAATGCCTGGCTCTGAGTGGGTCCTCAGGCTGAGGCACTGTGGGGAGGGATGTCCAAACCCCTTGCCTGATTTACCCTTTTCTGAATGCCTGAATAGGGATTAGGACTCAAGAATACATGTGAACAAATAAAATGTCCCTGCCTTTTAGTACAAGACCATAACATTATTTCCTTAATGCATACCCTGGCAGAGGGCAGCTTGAAAATTTATGCTTACAACTTTGGGTATGTTGTTAATGTAATGCTTTCTCATTCTGCAGCAGCTGGTTATTAGTTATTAGAATATAGACATGTTGCAGTGGGCTAAGGATCAGGTAAACCTTCAATCACATACAGGGGAAACTCTGAGCCAACAAAAAAACCCAAAGGCAAAAGTTGTCCATATGTTTGTGATCGAGACACCAATTTCCAGGGGTATCTAGAGAGACTTAGGAGCTTACTCACCATTTTCACAGGCAGTTTAGAGAGTTAAGGTAGTTTCTGGATGCTGTCAACAGAGCAGTCCTGGAAGAACTCTGCTGGTTAGGGTTACCAATTTTTCAACCTGTTGGTTTCTGAATGTCACCCTGCTTTTGAGAGCAGAGTTAACTGGAAATATCAGTATACTGGAGAAGCATGACTTGTTCCGAAACAGTTCAAGGATGAGAGCTCATGACTCCCTTTCTCTCCATCTTAAAAATTTCAAAAATTCCAAGTACCTGTGAAGATCTGGTGACCTGAAAACCTCCTTCCACAATCTCAGTTTTGGATTGGCAGGCATTGTTTCTTGAGTCATGTTGGGTCATCTGTTTTCAATGCCTCTTCTCTGATATTCAGGGTCAGCCCAAGTCTCAAGATGGGGCTCCTAACTGAAGTCCTGGAGTCAATGTAGGCGAGGGTGGGTGACCCCACCAGAGGCCTGATGCCTAGATCTCAGAGGACCATTCCTGGGCTCCCCACCCTCAATTTTTTAATAAAATAGGAGGTTACTGAAAAAAGTCCCTTCTGGCTTTTGGTGGCCAAATAATTTTAGAAAAACAATTACATTGGGACATGCGAGTAGAATGCTGGGGGCAGATTTAGGCCCCTGGGGTGGGGTCACATGCAGCCCCTGCTGGTGTAGACATTCTTGGGCTAGGTAGAATGATGGTTCTCCTTGGTACAAGGCACTTTCCTAAATTCAGAACTGTCTCTGTTACAAATTCTAGACACCTGCTTTCTTCTCCATGTCAACACAGCACAGATATGACTGTAAACCTATCAAAGATGACTAAAACCTCATATGCAAGAGTACTTGAAGAGTGCATACAGCATCACTTCTTACCACTACATCCAATCAAGCACCGGTACACACATAATATAAGGCTGGGGGCTTTCTAAAGGAGAGGAAGCATACTTGTATGATCTGCACCAGTTCCATAAACACTGTTGTCATCATGTCAACATTAGTTACAGCAGGTTAGAAGTTCTTTCTGGTCTAGTCAGTTTTCTTCCCAGGAGATGGAGAAGTAGCCTTGATGTTTTTGTTCTTCCTTTCTAAAGGTTACATGTGTAGATGTGAGGATCAGCATTTAGAATTGTATGTACAGAGTTGGCCAACTTGCAGCCATCCAGATATTTTTCGACTCCAACTCTCAGAAGCTTTAGAGACACCATAGTCTTTTTTGAAAGACTGTGAAAGTTGTAGTCCAGCAAAAGTCAAAGTGGTACAAATGGCTCATACTTGACTGAGATTAGGTATATATCTTCACTGGGGCTTACTCTTAAAAAAGTAGAATTTCTTATTATTATAGGATCACACTGTACAGCTCGAACAAGGGAGAGGGGGGAATGTGCAGGGATGGGAAAGATGATAATTGTGATGAGGATACACATTTCAAAATACTCCAAGCCAACCATTGGTTATTATGAGAGTTGTGGTCCATTCCCAGTGTCCAGGGAAGTACAACGTGGCACTGGCACTATCCAATAGGTGCTTCACACATCTCTTATAGCAATGCTGAATATACTGTTTGGAGCTGATTTTGGTTTTGCCCAGGACTGAGTGAACTTGAAGCACTATCGAAAATTGCAAAAATCACTTTGAGCTGTGATCCACAATGGGATAGAGTGAGTGGTGGGAGAGTAAATGTATGTAGCACAGGCAAAGATAGGCTCCCCACTTTCTCCCCCAGCTCTCTGTCAAGTCATCATTTGAAGACAGCTGAAGAGGCACATCCTGTAGATGCCACTGAGCCAGTGGGCTCAAGAAACAAGAGACAGAGTGCAGCTCTGATGATAGCAAAGGAGTGGCAATCAATCAGCTGCAAAGATCGTGAATATTACTCCCCAGTGATTGCTGTGTTATGGGTTTCAGGAAATGTAACATCCTCTTAAGGGTTATAAAGCTCAGAATCCCTTCAGCTCTCTTTATATAATAAATTGGAGATTGTTGTTCAGGCATCTTCTGTTATGGAGGGAAAATGGATTTTGAATGGCTGCCAGTAGGAGAGTTGGAGATTTCCATCCACCCACCCACCCCCAGCTTAATGACTTGCAAATCAAAAGCATGAAGCCTAGCTGCACCTTTTGAACCATTTTCCCATTCAACCCCGAAAATCCACATCATTTTCTCTTGTACCGGCCCTGTTATTTTTGGTACTATAGTATCAAACTTTAAGATCATTCTTTTCTTTTTCTTTTTTTAAAAAATGGGGAGGGGGCAGCATGGAAGCTGTCCAATGATCTCAAAGCATATGTTTTTGATTCTAATAAGATTATGGATGCCGAAGGAATAAAAATGGAAATCGCTACTGCCAAGATATGAAAGTAAGTTTGCATAGTAAAATAATTTAAACTCTAACATTTGGACCCAATAAGGCTAAACAGAACGTTTATTCCATGTTTTTGGAAAGCAGGCTTTTTCTGCACACTAAGTGGTACCCATAAAAAATAATGATTCTCAGTTCATTTCTATAAATTATATTGCTTTATAGTTTTCCGGGGTACAGTTGTGTATCAAATTCTACGGCAAACACCTGGGTGTAAAGTGCAATAAACTAGTAGGTTTCCCTAGGAAAAAAAAGGTCTGCTTTCCTCTAAAAAAGAGAGAATAAAGAATGAAAAATACAGTCATAACCTAAAAAATAGCTGTGCTCTTAAAAAAAAAAAGGCGGGGGAAGAAGAACATAAGAAGAGCCAAGCTCAATCAGACCAAAGATCTATCTGCTCCAGTATTTTGTTCCCACAGTGGCCAACCTCATGACTATGAAATGTTCACAAGCAAGACATGAGTACATCACCCTCTTTCTCATGTTCCTTTGAGCAGTTGTTCTTGGCCATTTTGCAACCTCTTGACTGAAAAAAAATTGAATTTAATTCCATGTTTTGCATGCAATATTCTAGGAGAAAAGGAAGACGCCATGAGCAAGAGAGGTTTTTCCACAGTTAGCCATGCACCTTGCAATCCAACAAAATGTTTCTTTTCTGTATTATTTAAAATATTTAGATATGACCAATTTACTAAATCTAGGCCTCCAGCAGAATACCTCCCTTCTAGCTCTCAACTGTTCTACTCGAACTTATTACCTCACCCCCAATTCCAGTTCACATTGATTCCTATAACTATTCATTGCTATTTCTTAAAAGCCATAGGTGGTGGTTGTTGTTTTTTACAAACGTATGTATCCTTGGGCAGATGCATTTACCAACAGCCACACTTAAGCAGAAAGAGGAAAACCATGATTATCTGAAAGTCCCATTCAGCACAAACAGTATCATTCGATTTCCCCTTCTCATTTTTTTTCTTTTGTCATATGTGCCAAAATCCAATTGAGAAAAATAGTGCACATAATGGTAACAGTGGTCCCCCCCCCCCTTTTCCATCAGGTTTCCCTGCATAGGATCACAATATTGCCCAACCAGTCACACAAAGGAGAGTGTACCAGAGGGAGAGAATGCTTGCACAACTGCCCTTACACAATCACGTTTGCACCATTACACGTAGTCCTACAGCAACCATACAGTTTCCTATACAGTATAAATATAGTAACCTGAACATTACTCAAATATCTTTTATATTTGTATCCTTCCTTTCTTGCTAGATCCAAGGGTAGGCTACTCAGTATTTCTATTCAAAAAGAAGCCCTGGGCTTTCAGGGTTTCATCCAAAATAGTGCTGAGTCAACTTCTGCTCCTGTGACCTAAATTCCCCTTGCACATGCAACCTCTCTGAATTACCTCTAGAAGGTTGCAGACCCTCTAGAATAGATTGGGAGAGGGGCACAATGGATTTGCAGAGTGGAGGGGTATCCCATCTGCACGGTCCACTCTGCCGGCTGGATACAACCCTCTCCGCTGAAGAAATGATTGGCAAACAAATTAATCCTAGCTACTCTGTTTGTCATTTTTGGACATCAGCTCCAGGACATCACAGTCAATATAGCCAAGGGTCAGAGGTTTGGGGAGTTCCAGCAAGAGCTGGGGATTGGGAACCATTTTAGAGATGGGACTTCCCTTCATATCATTATAAACTATTTCTGAACACATCATATGGAAGCTCAAACAATGGATGAAGTTAGCAACCACCCACCCTAAACTTGCTCATCCAGTCTGAGTTTCCGTTTCTTGCATGCTGCCACCAAATCCTTTTCTGTTGTTGTTGTTATGTGTTGTCAAGTTAGAAACAATGTATAGAGACCCTAACAGGGCTTTCAAGGTAAGTGTGGTATTTAAGGAATGGTTTTACCAGTTCCAGACCCCCCAGAATCCTAGTTCATCACTCTAAACAAAACAAACATCTATTAAGAGTGGTAAGGGAGACACCACATATTTTACAATGACAAACAGGATCCTATGAAGGTGCCTTAAATCAGATCAGATTATTTGACCATCTAGCCCAATGTCTTCCGCTCTGACTGGGACTGCCTCTTTCCCATATCTCTCTCTCTCACACACACACACACACAAACACACACACACAGAGAGAGAGAGAGAGAGAGAGAGAGAGAGACAAAGCCACAGGATTTCAGTCATTGTTACTTTTTTAATGCAGTGTAATGTTTACTGACTACACTGAAAACATTGAACTCCATAAAACATTCCAGTGCAGAAAAAGCAAAACTGACAGCCTCTCCCATCTATACAGGCCAGGGGTAGATATCTCATATCCTGTGAGCCACAGGCACCCCACAAAGCCATTTTTGGTGATCCATAAGCCCCCCCTCCAAATATTACTTTGAAAAGCAAGCAAAATAATAACACCGCAAAATTTGCCGCCCCAAAATTTTCCCCACCATGGGACTCACCTTTTTAAAATTTAGCTTTTTCTCCCTCTGAGCCAACCCACCTACCCTTTCTTTTCTTCACATGAGTTTGCTTTGGAAAGTACCTTGTGAAATGAGTGGTGTAACTCCAGCCACTTTTCTGGCTTATTTGCTGTTATCCTATGTTTAATCCACTTTATCTACACTGGTCCAGCACTTACCTATTGTTTGCAGCAGATGGTCTGTCTGTAGTATGTTTGTGGCCTCAGTTTGAGAGAGATCTCCAAAGATTGGACAGATATGAAACATAGCTGTGGAGGCATGAAATCAGTTATGGTCAAGTGCCAGCAAATGTGCCAAGAGTTTAGGTACCAAAACAGTGTGCAAGACCCACTCAGAATGGAACTGAAGTGGCAACAGGCAAGGCAGTACAAGGAGTGGGTTAAAGAGGGCAGCTGGGAATGTTGGTTTCATCAAAACACAAGCCTGGGGAACTGGCCTCCAAATCCCATCAGCCCCAGCTAGTATGACCAATAATCAAGGATGGTGGCAGTTGTTAAACTCAGCAACACCTGGAGAGCCACCAAGTGCCCATTCATTATCCCCATCCCATTTTTCCCCCCTTGGATTTTGGAGTTCTGAATTATGTGATCTGGTTTCTGAAGGGGCACTTGGTCTCAGGCTCATCTACCTGGCAGGTTTGTTGTGAGAACAAAATGGTAACAAGAGCTGCCTTGAAGTTACTGGAGAGAAAAAAGTTACATGTAACTTACAAACTAACTAATTAACGAATAATGAAATAAACAAACCTGCCACTCCAGTGCAAAGAGCTACAGCATCACTAGGGTTTTCCCGACCACTGGGATCACCCTTTTTTAAATTTAGCTTTTTCTCCCGCTGAGCCGACCCAACCACCCTTTCCTTTCTTCTTCGTATGAGTTTGCTTTGGAATGCACCTTGTGAAATGAGTTTTGTTTTTTCTTTAAAAAAAAAAACCTGACAAGGTTAAAGTTTGCTGAAACAGCTTCTAAATGTTCTGCCATGGGCTGACGTTGCTGTCAAAGCCCAGCATCCTTCTAAAGAGCAGCAAAGACGCTGGAAGGGTACCAAGCAAACATTCTATAGTTCTGAACAGCATCTTTCAAAGTAGCAGCCATACGAGAGCAGAAGCGCTCAGGGGAATCTACAAAGCCACTTATTCTTCATTTTATTTTATTTCATTTTATTTTATTTTATTTTATTAAGTAAAAGAGCTAGTAATCCCCGGCTTTTTGTTCAAGTTACCAGCGGCCGGTCAATGTTGGTTGAAAACTAAAAATGTATACTTTTACATTCTTCACACAAACGGCGGTTGCCAGCTGGCTGGATAGCCTTGCGTTGCAACCTAGGGGGCTTCCAGGATCTCAACATCTGCAAAATTATGCTTTGATTTTTGGCACCAGCAAACCTCGCGGGATGAAAACTGAAGCAATCAACAGCAAGAACTCACATTTTGACATGTTAAGCAAGAGACTGCTCTTCGATGCGTTTGCCATTTGGAGGAGAGGAGAAAAGAATACAGTGGAAGAGAAACAGAGTGGGCTGGTTGGTGGGGGTGGAATAGAGTAGCCGACAGACATCAGTGCTACAGTATTTCTGCTACCAGGGAGAGTGGCTGCTGGAACCGGTGCAAAGGAACAAATTATGAGAGGAATGGGAATGGAAGGAAATTGGCAGGCTCCTACCTCTAATGCTTATTTTTCAGTTCCACTGTGTTCATTATATTCATTGCAGAAGTCTAAAAAGTGTAATTACTTAATGTTTGGGCTGATGGAGAAAGAAAGAAAAATATGATGACTCCTATACGGGGGGGGAGGTGTTTTGCTGCCATTTCCCCCTCCCCTTCTCAGAGTTTTTACTCCAGCAACCTGGGATCTCTTTGAAAGTTTTGATAGCTGTGTAAACAAACTAGCTAAAATCATCTTGATCTGTATTAAAATAGACAACCCTATGCAGGCTGGAGAGAACAGAGGGGAAAAGGCAGGTAATCTGTCCATGTGGCCCATTACTTGTCAACGTTGGCACCAGACAAAGAAGAACCAGAAATGGGCAGCACAGGGCAGCTTTCTCCAAGGTGATGCCCTCCAGGTTTTTGAGACAACAACTCCTATCGTCCCTGCCATTGGCCACAGGATGGTGGGAGTTGGAATCCAACAATATCTGGAGGGCAACAGATGGAGGAAGGCCAGCACAAAGCAATGCACAACCCCTATATTGCACATGGCCTCACTTCACTTGTCAGGAATGGTTGCTCATTAATTTATCACACCCTCTTCTTGAGAGGGAGACTATAGCCCTATTCAGGCCTTTTGTCCAAAACTGTGAGGAACTCTACTCATGATGAGGGATGGAGGTGGGCCGGTAAGCCCTATCGTCTCATTCCACCTGGAAGTACAGCAGACCTTTGCAGACAAAGTTCTTCAGAAGGTCTTGTAAGCATGTTCAGCTGAATGTGCTTACAGGAGTTTCTGCTGACCTTCCTAAACATATGGAGGTGTGTCCTTTTTTTCCACATGAGATGGTGGGGACATGAGGGCTTAGATCCATCCCCATGTCCCCATCACCTTTTTAATCCTTCTTGCTCTGAGCTGTAATGCTTGAATAGGGCTGTCCGGTGTCAAAGTATTTCACTAACCAAAGGATTGTTTCATACATCTCATTACACAGTAAATCCCAAGTTTGCAGTTGGATCAGCCAACACTGACCTCCTGACCAATATGTCTATGATATACATTTAAGTAAATATGTGTGGAAATCATGCATAGGCCCAAAAATATACTCTGTAAAGAAGTCCTAACATTGAGATATATTTCCGCTTAGAAACACAGAATTACAAGTTCTGTGTCACTGTTAACTTACTGGATCTATAGTGTATTTTAAAATACATAATGCTAAAAATGTCTATTTTCGCTTTCGCTCCATTTGAGTTTTTCAAATATCAAGTGCTTTCTCTCTCAAATTTGAGGAAAAATGGCTTTTTTCAAAAGTGCTTTTATTGTTTTAAAAAAGGAATTAAATTAAATTTCCCCTCATCTGCACTGGTGAAAACCAACAACTATATCAATGACTATAATGGACATAACAGGGTGTACCTCATTGCCACATACAGACTACAATCCCAATTCACTACATCAGAAATAATTTTACAGACAGCTATTTAAAACCAATCTTTAAGAGGTAAGTGCTTGTGATTTTTGCCCGCATGGGTGAATCAGGCAACTCTGCTTTGGACCATTTCCAAACAGTTGAAATTTCTAAAGATGCCATGTTCTTTCCGCCACAGATATGAAGAAAATTTCAAATTCTAGTAAATTCCTCTCTTGTGTGTTCTGTGCTGTCAAGTTGGAACCGACCTATAGTGACCCTAATAGGGCTTCCAAGGGAAGTGAGATACTTAAGGAGTGGTTTTACCAGTTCCACCACCACCACCCCATGAGTTTCCATGAGTGAGCAAGGATTCAAACCCAAGCCTCCTGAGTCCTAATCCGTCACTCTATCTACTACACCACAATGGGAATCAATTCCCACTTTCCTCTCTACATTGAACTAAACTGTGCCTTTAGAGCATGCTACGTATATGACCCCATGAGGCAAGTTGAGATAAGAAATAGCTCAAGTTGTGTGCTAGAGGTTGAGCAGATCTGACCTAAGCATGCTACCTACTGGAGTGGTTCTCCATCAGTGGTAAACATACCTCTAGCAGGACACTGGATTTCCAGAATAATTGCTAAGAATTCCCTCTCCCTCAGTCCCCATGTCTTTCTGTAACATGTAACACGCTCTCTGCATGTAATATTATCTCCCATGGATTATCCGTGTATGACCTTTTGGCATACACGCTTTGGACACAGTATTCCTCCTCCTCCTCTCTTTCTAGCACCCATCAACTGACTGAACATAATAAATATATACCTCTAAACAAATCAATCTCCTTGCAAACAGTTTCCAACTTCTTGGACCGGCTTGTTTGGTAGAATGAGTGATGGGACAGAAGGCATGCAAGGTTGGGTACCACCAGTCTATAGCAGTGACAGCACATTACTGGGGCAGGTTTGGTACACACACACCCCTGAAATTTAGGAGCAAGGCATTCTTCTCTTCTGCTCGAAGAACCAACATCAGATCACAGTGAAGTAGCACTCCTGCTTGGACCACAAACCTCTGGGGCTTCAAGGGTGCTCTTAAATTTTAACTGCTGCATTGTGGCAGCTGTACTTTTTCAGGTTGTTTCCAGGATGTGGTATACAACACAATGGTTCCTTTCCCGAAATCCAGCAAGCCAATAATAGAATATGGACCCTCCACTTCTGTTTATTCTTACCTAAGCTCAGTTCAGATGTCATCTTAGTAATGGTTTCTGCTAATCATATATATATTTTTAAAAATAGGTTGAGCTTCAGAAAATATACAACAGGCAAACCATCATTTCCAGTGGTTGGCCTATTCATGTTTCCCATCATATTAGACCTTCTTGCATTCCTGAATTCAGTCTGGTCTCCATGATACAGCAGCCTCTTCAGAAAAAAGCGGTCACTGTAACTGGGATTTGCAAATACAAAGGATGTAGTGAACCAGTTGGTCACACTTTAGATCACAGCTTGGAAATGTTACTTCTTGGACTATAATTCTCACAATTCCTCAGCTAGAGAGTTGTAAGGAAAATAAAGCACCTTTTCCAAGTTTCATTCAGGTATATCAGGAAAAGATCATTCAGATATATCAACTTCACAGAGATTGGTATGATGTCCATAGGAGTGGATTAAGGTATCAATTTCACTTTTTTCGTAGAATCATAGAATCATGGAGTTGGAAGGGGCTATGAGGCCATCAAGTCCAACCCCTTGCTCAATGCAGGAATACAAATCAAAGTATATCTGACAGATGATTTTCCAATTTTCTCTTGAACGAGTCCAGTGTTGGAGCACCTACCACCTCTTGAGGTAATTGGATCCATTGTTGTACTGCTCTAACAGTTAGGAATTTTTTCTTGATATTTAACCAAAATCTGGCTTCCTGTAACTTGAGCCCACTGTTGCACGTCCTGCATGTTTTCCCACATGCAAAACTTTAAAATCTCATGATCTTTCCTGAGACTGGAAAAATTACTTTTTGAGGCCCAGAATTTAATCAATAAGGCCAGTGGCTGTGGGATTCTATGGGATCCCAGCTTTAGTTCTTAAAAAAAAAACTTACTTGGGTTTTTTTCCCTATTGAATTGGGAGGGGGGATGCCCAAGGTTACAAAGTTTCTGTCAAAAACAAACGGAATGAAATGATCTATTTTCTGCATTAGTGAAAGTCAGTAAGTACAGCCACTCCCTGTATGAAGAGGACCATGTAGAACCTGCTTGCCACTCACCTGTTAAGGATGAAGAGCATATGGTAGTGGAGGAGGAGGGGAGAAGGGGTGACCCTTATTCAGAATTCACAAAATGGCTGAATGCCCTGAGAGTCAAAGCTAGACTTTTGAGAGCTGAGCACGCAAAGAGTTCTGTCCGGCCGGGGGTGGGGAGGGAATCTGTTTGTTTCACTTTCTCCTTTATATGGGCACTGTTAGTTTAAGATTAAAAATAAGTTTCTGTCAAACGCGAAGATCTTGTAATGCTCCTAACAAAAACTGAAGGCAACAAAATCTTCAAACTTCTCTCCTTCCCCTCATGTCTGAAGGGTCTCATCAATGAACTCTTAGCAAACCATGTGAAGTATAGGCTTAGGGGACCAGGGGGGCTTAGCAGTCTCTGAAGGAGGCATAGACATTTCCCCAAACCCTCTCCATTTCCACTCTGTTAGCAAACCGATTGTGGCCTTGTCATCGGATTATAAGAACAGCTCACTAGTTTATCAGGTAACTGTTTGTGTTGCTGTAAAAAAAATGACACAATTATATACCTGTGTCCTGGTACTGTGCAGTCTGCGCAAGGCTACACAGGCTGGTTCTTCCCCGGGAGGCACAGTGGGGAATCGAACCCGCCACACACACACACACACACACTGTCCTTAAACTGAGAGCAATTTCCTATTACCAAATAGGATTGCCTACATCTAACCCCAGCTCTTTTCCATTGCTAAATACTTCATTCTTAAGCATTTTCTGGAAGTACAGACCTCATTGAGTGTGAGCCTTAACATGCCTTGTGCAAAGTGAGACAAAAATTTTGAACCCATGGCTCTGGGCAAGAACATTGCACCATAACTGAGAGTCACATCTGTCTGCCTAAGCTATCATCTAGAAGACTGGGCCCTGAGCCTGGTCCACATCTACACCTTCATCTCTGTTACCCAGGGCACAGCGCTGTTGCCAGCTGTTTCCTTCGTTCTATTATGCTCATTCTTTCCTCCAAGAATCATAATGTTTCCTCTGCAATTCATACTTTATTTAGGTTCTTTACAAGAGGCCAGGAACTTCTGCATAGCAGCTGTGGCAAAAAATCAAGGGCTGTAATTTCAAATGATGTTGTTGCAGATTACATTTCTTTTTTTTGCCATGAAAATGTGCATAATAATTTTAAAATAGGAGAAAGCCTTGGGGAGATGATTGGTCATTAAAATAACATTGCTTTTCTCACTAACCAAAAAGCATGTCTTGGCTACAAACCTCTATCCATCGAGCTCAGTACGACTGACTTCTGAGTAGCCGTGTCTTAGACGGTGCTGTTTATCTTCATTGACACCTACAGGTGTTTCCTCATTCTATATTCAACCCACTGCCTTTCATTTCTTTTCCTAAATTGCTTCTAAGAGCTCTGGGCACAAATCAGAGGCAGGCGAACACTGAGCCTCCAGCTGTTGTTAGACAACAGTTCCCACCATCATTTATCCCCCGAGCCAACAGGTAGGGAGGATGGAAGCTGCAATCCAGCCATATCTGGAGTCTACACATTTCCCATACCTGGCCTAGAACATATTGAGACAGGAATTGATGCATCAAGACATTTTGGGCCCATCTTACCTTTCCATGTGTCGTCATCTGCCCTGTTTGTCCATGAAAATGGAACTGGGTTCCAATGGGGACCTTAGACTGGCCAAACTGCTTCCTTCAGCAGAGCTAGAACAAAGTGATTCCTCTTCTCCTGTACAGCCCCCTCAGAAGGTACTCCAGAAGTCAATTTTGGGAAGCAGGAGAGGCTACAGAGCAGGGCGGGAGGGAAATCCCATCACATAAATTGGACTCAGAGGAGGTTGGACTCGATGGCAACATAGGGCCCACCCAACTCCATTATTCTATGATTCTATGAAACAGACACCCTCCAGAATGTTATTGAATTTGACACCATGTTTTGTTTGTTAAATAGCTGCACAAATATTTGCCTTTAAAATACATCTAGACATGCATTGCTAAATGTATTTTATCTCAGGGCATGTACATATATGTTTTTGTGGGGAAAAAGGGGGGCGGATATATTCCTTTTTAGGACAAAACTATATCAGATTTGGGAAGTGCAAAAGATTAGCTCATTCCACCAGAATTCACACAAGGGGGGGGGGGGGTTGTAACTTATTTAAAAAAATCATTTGTTTAAGAGTAGATTTTAAAAAAATACAAAAATTAACTAGCCCTGTAGTGAAGTCAATACAACTGAGAAAAAGTAACCTGTCTAAGGCTGGGCAGGCAGATTTATGGGAGAGGTGCTTAAGCGGTTTGACTTGTAATTTGGACGCAGGTCTTCCCAAAACAACACTTTGCCCATTCTTCCACCCTAGCCTTTCACCAGCATAACTTGGGCCATTGTGCTGGGAAACGGCAAAACCTGCAGTGGCAACTTGTTCTAATTAGAGAGTCTCCTCTTGGGTTCCTGGTGTGCAATCTTCAAACTTCCCTCCCTCCCCTCATGTCTGCCTGAAGGGTCTCATCAATGAACCCTTGGGTCACCCTTAGCAAACTATGTGAAGTATAGGCTTGGGGGACCGGGGGTGCTTAGCAGGCTCTGAAGGAGGCATAGACATTTCCCAAGCGACTCATTAATTAGTGGCAATTTGCCACCATGAGTGCTGCCGTTTCCTTTCTTCTGCTGCAGCTATCACAAAAGGATTTGGGCCGCTGGTTTTTAATAGTCGTTTCTCCCCCTTAGTTACTTCCTTCTGGGAGAAAGAGGACTTGGAGAAAGGACTTGGTCCCTGCATGATGTTAAGGCAAGCCAACTGTTTGATCTTAGGGTCAAATTGGCTCTGGAGAAGCACTTTGAAATAAAGGCGGGGGGGGGGGACTATCAGACACAGCAGCTTTAAAGGAATGTTTCTCTGGAGAGACAACAGTTTATCACCTCCTAATTGTAAAGCTGGAGGCACATATAAAAGCAGGCCCTCATTTGTTGAAAGCTTTTACTGAGCCTACTCTATTGATCTTCAAGTTGGGAAAAGACTTTCCACATTTCCTTTTCACAGTTACATTAAACTCCGTCCATCCCCTTCCTTTCAGGGAGAAAACTTTAAAGTAAGAATACCAAAATGTAAAAGCTAGTCCTCCCGTTTGCACTCCCTTAGGGGATGTGCAAGGG
The DNA here is from genome assembly GCA_037013535.1 of Intellagama lesueurii. NCBI lineage: Eukaryota > Metazoa > Chordata > Lepidosauria > Squamata > Agamidae > Intellagama > Intellagama lesueurii. The sequence continues at coordinate 213,551,307 of JBAJHW010000001.1, read as the reverse complement.
ATGGAGGCTCAGAGAAGAATTTGACAAGCTACTCTAGCAATAAATCATCCCTGCTCTGCAATATGCCCCTTTCCTCATGCAATGCACTTCTTAAGTCGCTACTGTTCCACAGTGAACGTATTTGAATTGAAGAGTATTCTGTTCAGTAGCTGACAAATCACTGAGCCGAGCAGGCAGAGATGTGGTAAAATTATTATGCAGATTATTTTTCCTTTCAAACCATCTCCCTCCGTAGTTTTCCTTTTTAAAAGAAATGGCTCCCCTGTGGATCTTCGTGGCTTTAAAATTTCTATTTTTGGACCCCGGAGGGAGAGGCATGCTGCTCACAGCCCACAAGATATCCACCCTTTCAAGGAGACATGCCCAACCCCCTACGGTAGAGATGTGACCAAGAAGTAAATATTTTCCTCTAAGAGCGAGGACAAGATTCCCACCCCCGTGCCTCCAATCCCATTTTACTGAACCAGACCTGACTAGCAGCTGTACGTTAGCATTGGTGGCAAGACCACTAATTTTTAGAGTATATATTTTAATTGCATTTTAATTGTTTTGTCTTTTTATTTTATTTTAATTGTTGTAAGCCGCCCAGAGACCTTTGGGTAGTGTGGGCGGCATATAAGTTAAATAAATAAATAAATAAATAAATAAGACAACACTCATAATCACCTCACAAACTTACTTAAGAGGTGCAGGGTAATTTGTGTAGCACACACAGCTCTGTCCTCCACTGCTACTCCCCACCCTAATGAGGATCTGCCAACTGAGGCAGACATCTCACTCTGCCTAATGTTGGCGGTGGACTTCAAAATGAAGAGATAGCCTTCATTTACCAGAAGGTTAGGCTTCTAGACTTAATAACTGAAAATAGGGTTCCTTTCTTTGGGCCCAAAAAAGAGAGAAATCATCCCAGCCTTGCTGCTAATTAGTGTTTGACTCAAGTGTTCAAGTAAACTGTATTTTGGCAAGTTGGTCTTTCAAATAGGGTCCATTTTGGGAGGAAACAAATAACTGAATTATGGGGCTGAAGTTTAGTATCTTCTCACTGCACATCTGTGCAACATGAGAAGTAGACCGGCACAAAAAAATTTGGTGCTTAAGGCAAGCCAAACCAAACTCTCAGTTTGCCCAATAGCAGGGCCGCTCCCACTGGGAAGGTGCTTTCCCATGGGCTCCGGTTACACAGAGAGCAAAGCATTATCATTTTGGTCATTTCCAACCATGATTAGGGATGGATGCTAAATCTTCTCTCATTGCGCCTAGAGATGAGTGCCCCCAACCCAACGAAGATAGCTAGGGATGGGACTTTGCGAATTTTTGGATTTCCATTCCCAGAAATCACTGAGAATCCACACACACCCCCAGCAGAATTCTGGGACTGGGAGAGGATGAACCGTCAGGCGAAAAAGATGTATTTCCACCACCATTGTTCTGCTTTATTCCACATGTATTGGCTGGGAAGAAGAAATAGGTGCCTTCTCTGACCCCAGTTGCTTCCTGGAAGCTGCCCCAGTGCTCCATGGGAAGTAGTGCCACTACCCATTAGACTCTATAGGGGGAGCCTCTCACCGGACTAGCTTTCCCATGGAGGACTGGGGTGACTCCCAGGAAGCGGTGGGAGCGAGGGAGTGTTCCCTTCTTCTTTCCAGCCAAGACAAGTGGAGTAATGCAGACCATGGTGGCAGAAAGACCTCTCTTTTGCCCTTTGATCTCTCCTCTCCCTGTCCTAGAATTCTGCCTGGGGGATTTCAGGTGTCTTCCAGGAATGGAAGGTCAAGAATTCCCAAGTCCCATTACTAGTGACAGCCACGCTGCAAACCTTTAAGAGTGGCCTGATGCCACTAGCTATCGTCCATTTCCCCCTTTTGTTTCATTTGAGCTGAATCCAAAGATACTATCTTGAAGATGGTAAATATCTATCTCAGCTTAGAATTCTCGCTGAAGAGTTGCAGAATTTAACATTTCAACAGGTGGGGCCAAGCCGAAAGAGACAGAAAGCTCTCATGCCTGCAATGTTAAATCCTCTGATTTGCTTAGCCGGGGACACTTCCCCATTAAGTTTTGGGCAGAACACAGAAATGACTTTTTATCACCAAAATAAAATGAAAAACGCTGCACTGCCAGCAATATCTCGCTCCTGGACTCCCCTTTGCACAAAGGCTTCTCAGATAACAGGGGAATAAATCAGCACATGTTTTAAGAAAGCACCGTAGGATGGAGTGACATGCAGCGGGAAGTTGCAAAAAAAAACACAAAAAACTTGACGATTACAAATCAGAACTGATAAAAATGACAGACACCTGGAAGGATAAAGAGAAAGATGTTAACATCAGAAGATGTTCAGGTAGAGGCTGGAGAGGATGACGTGATCTCCCTGCTGTTTCCAATTGTCATGGGCTTTGAGCAGGAAGCAATTCACCTGCGGGTTATTCATCTGAAAGGCAAATACAAATACGGCAATAAGTCAAAGCCAACTTCCCTTGAGCCTAGCAGTGACTTCAGCACCAGAACATATCCTCGATGCCCAGGCGGTGGCAGCAGCCACTTTTCCCCGGCTCTGGAACATGCATTTGGTTCACAGTATTGCAGCCCAGTTTCTAAGGTACACCATGTAAAACACCTCACCCATCTCAGTGTATAAAGTTTCTGACTCTTCGCAGCTTCTGCGTGACTTGTCTGTCGGAAAAATGACAACCACTTGCGTGAGCCTCCTCCACCCTCAGTTCAAGAACAGAGGGCCAAACTAGATAATCTGTTGAACGGGGAGCAGGGAAGAACCAGAATCAGGATTAAGACCCACGGCAGGCAGAGTGCAGTCCTTTCTTAAATACTGAAATTCCAGAGAAGCCGCCCTCCAGTTATTATTGCAGAGCTTTGAAAGTTATTTTTGAGAGTTTCTCATTTTAAGGCCCCAAAGTTGTTGGCGTGGTACAGTTAGTGTTTACAAATTTCGTAGAACTACTTAAAATAGTTACCTTTTCCTTACTTTTAAAAACTGGATGCTGCAAGTCAATGGCCGATAGTTAAAAAAATAATAACAACTTTCATTTCGTCTACTTTGTTATCTCCTCAATACTTGCAATGCAGTGCACAGAAGAACACAAGCCAGCGCCTGAACCATGAGGTAGTCCTCCTCCACTATTTATTTACCCCTTTAAGTATATAAGTACCAAAAATTTACAACTCTTTCACAGCAGTCTGGTGTTATCACTCTAAGTTACTGCTATAACGTAACTGAGCTATATATCTTCATTACTGGGCAAAGGATTAATTACAAGTAACTAGTAAGTTGCAGATAATTAATTATTTATGCCTAGTTAATTCAAAACTCTGTTTATTCACCCCAGAAAGGTGCCAATGACAAAATGATCCATGGAAAGTGTATTTTGTGTACTAGAAGACTTAAGTCTGCGTTGCAATTGTTGCCCAAATGTATTGGGCCAAAATAAGTATATATGTGCCCCAAAACAAGGGGCAAGCAGTCTGTGGCCCTCCAGGTATTGTCAGATAGCAGCTCCCACCATCCCTCATCATTTGGTAACCTGGCTAGGGGATGATGGGAACTGTAACCCAACAAGATATGCAGAGCCAAACATCGGTCCTTTTCCTCTGAGTTTGTACCTTCCTGTTTCTTCTTGTCTCCTCTTAAACTGCAAAGTTTGTGCCAAAACATTTAACTATTGCAAGCCTGCAGAAGTGGTTGGATAGCTGAGAAGGAGACATCATGGAGCCTAAGCATAGACTCAACTCTGGACAGTGAACCAACAGTTAACAACCCCCAGTTAACCAATCGATTCAGGGTCAAATCTGGTGTTGACAAAATATTGTGTGTCCCGATCATTCTCTTCACACAACCCTCTTCTGGTCCCATGGTCAATGTGTCAAACCTGGAACTAACAGACCACACATAAAATTCCCCTCCAGCCATAAATTCCTTAAGTGGCATTCAGAAATTTATTTAATCAACCCGTATACAAATGACTGACCTTGCAGAAGGCAGGAGGTTCTGGGGGAAGGACAAATAGTATGGAGAGGGAGAAAGCAAAGCAGGAAAAAGGTGTCTTGACAAACTAACTATAATAGTGCTGAAAACCTGTGAATCCTTTTCCTGAAACGTAGTGTAGCCACTGTACAGCTCTTACAATGGATAAGGGACAGGCAAACAGGCTTTAATCCTGAAATCCCCTTGCAAGTCATACTTCTAATCTTTTTTTCCCCAAAACATAAAAACAAAAATCTTCTTTCAAGGAACCCTTCCTTCCAGATCAGTGTATTTCTATAACAGCAAGGGATTCGTGAACACTGTGAAGGATTCTGGGATAGGGAAGAGCCTAAGTACATGCAGTTCATATAGAGTAGCCAGGTCCGTTCAGGCTTCGTGCAGTAATCGTGCAAAAGTACACACTCAGCCTCATTCTGTGCCAGTGGTCGCAAAGGTTACAGCCTTGGTTGAGTTCCATCGAGTCCTCCTGTCAATGGAAAGTCATCCACTAGCGCAGGGTTGAACAACTTCTGGAGACCTGGGGACGCATTCCTTTTCCAGAACCTCAGTGGGCCACCCTCCCTCTACTCCCTGATTCCTGTATATATATTTTTAAGTTAAAAGAGGAGGAACAGACCAAAACAACTTCTAGACGGCACAATTGGCCTTTCAGGACCTTTTTTTAAACTCCCCCAATCCATACACACACACAAGCATGGCCAAGTACACCCCCATTTCAGGCAAAAGTCAATGTCACTTGCAATCCATCATTTTACCAATTTCTGGACTACGTAAGTGGAATCCTTGTCTTCCCTACTGCAACCTCATGTGCCCTCAAATGCTCTAGGGGCCGAGTGACCCTTCAGTACAGCTACTGAGAGATTACAGGGGCTGCAGAGGAGGAAAGAATGGAAGGTTCTGGTAATAAGATGATGTCCACTTTGAGAGTGCAGCCAAGAGATCAGAAGAACACAAAGACTTTGAAGGGCCACTATGAAGGCACTAGAAAAGATAAATCAAATGTAAGGTTGCATCAATGAAGACTGAGACTGGTATTATCCATAGCACGGGATTCATAATTACTGTGTATGGATGTGAAAGTCGTGCAGTTAAGAAAGCTGGGGGGGGGGAGATTCATTTGAAATATGGTGTTGGAGGAGAACTTTACAGACACAATGGACCATCAGGGTGGCAAATATGTGGGTTCCAGATAGAAGCAAGCCTGAACTCTTGTAGAAGCAAACATGACTGGGCTGAGTTTATCATAATTTGGGGCACATCATTAAAAGACTCAACTCTTTGAGAGAGTTGAGAATAATGATAGGAAAAGTGGAAAGCAATAGGAAAAGTGGGAGACCAGGTATGAAGGACCCAATAAAGGAAACCATGGGCTTGAGTCAAGCTGTTAATAATAAGGCCCCTTGAAGGTCATTCTGTCATAGGGTCACCATATGCTGGAAGTGACTTGGCAGTATATAACCACAAAGATCACATTACTCACAATTTTTGGTCCTTCTCATTGAGGAACTTTGAAGAAAATCTGAAAAAGAACCACAGGGTTCCATAAACTGCTTTAGAAATCACAGTTTTAGAAAAAAGTGCCAAAGAGAAGACTTCCCAACATTTACTTTAAAAGCCCTATAAATGACACACTGAAAGTGGTATTCATTTTGCCTTTGCCATGTGATACGTTGTCAAACACTCTTTCCCTTGGATTCTCATATTAATCTCCAACTAGCTATTAAATCACATTTCTTCACAATAGAATAAAGAAAGTATCTCAACAATGACATTTCTTTAACCTCCTCAGCAAGTCTCACACTTATTCCCTATCACTGACAGTGTGTCAGTCTGTTATACGATCACATAATGAAGGCCCCTTCCCCCCGTCATAAAATGTAATATCCACAGTGGAGGCAGAATTAAGTTTACCAAGGGGGTCTTAATTTTGAATTTCCTGACTCTTGTGAGTTTAAGCCTCAGACTTATCACATCATTAACAGAGTTCTAATTGAGACAACAATAAAGAAGGACATAGAGTGTGCATGAAAATCTTTATGGGAATCTGGATTTGCAGACACATTTTTTTCCCCTGAAAGCTTTTTGTTCCATATTTTATTGAAAATACAAATCTTCCTGGGTGAATTCTCTCACAATGTTTCTTAAACTATAACTGCCTTAGTAGTCTGTGGGACATTTTAAGAAATGGTTGTAAAATGGCTGCTTCTGTTTCATGTGTATGTTGTATATAGCAAAACAAATGTTCCCGTTCCCTTGCCCTTCCTAATTTTACAGACAGAATTTCACAGTCTTTCTCAGACCTAGCATGCATTTCTGTTTCTCCATTTCATGTTTTCTTTGAAACAACAGAAGGTGTAGGCAGTATTATAGTAGAGTTAAGTAGTGGGGTTAGCCCTGTGAATATCAGAATGCTTAATGGAGCACCACTGAAAAATAATTATATCCAGACTTTTCATTTCGAACAAATGAGAAAGCTAGTCTTTGCCATAGGAAATATACCGAGGTAGAAAAGATGTTAGGAATCACTGTTACATCTAAGATAGGGATGCTGTATCCTGCAAAAAAAGAAGAGCTGAAAGGTCTCTACTCCAAGAGGGAAGAATATGAAAAAGAAAGTAAGTGGAATCAAAAAAACCTTAAAAGCAGTGGTCTGAGAAGAAGGAAAGTTAACCTAGTGAGGGACAGTCTAGGAAAAATCAGGCATTCCACTTCAAAAGCCCGCATGTTCTTTATAAGCTGAGTTGCACGCTCTTACTTTCAAGACGTTTAGAGGTCAATTAGGATCTACTGCTAGATCCGTGCTAGCACAGGTTTCTAAGTCCCAATAGTTTAACAACAACACGCTATTGTAAGACTTTTTTTCTTTCCTATAGCAGATCTTTTGCTAATGTAGGGGGAGGATTTCTATGACATGTTATATTTTTTTCTGCAACTATGTTTGAGTTTATGGATGGGTTTGAACATGTTTATGAGTAATCTGGCGAGAAAGGGCAGATTACTCATAAACATGTTTGGACTTGCTGATGGGTTCAAATGTAGGTTGAAGAGAAAATGTGAAATGTCATAATAATCCTCCCCCTACATCACTTATCAGCCTCCGTTTATGTCTTCCATAATGTATAGATATTAGTTGGTTGCCTTTGGCCAAATCTGGCTAGTTTTGGTATTTTATGTTCCTCCTGCCTTACTTCCGTAGTAATTCTAATGCCACTTTGTATTTATACATGGGGAAATTTTTTAGACAATGGCTTATGGGACACAATAATTCACTGGTTCCCCTTTCAGCTCTAAGCCACATTTTACACCTGGCTCTCTTTGATGGATCTTGGAGTTCTACAAAGCTACAAAATTCATCCCACAAGCCTGAAGACCGCCCGTTCTTGTGGCTGAGGTGGACAAAGCTGGCCTTCATCCAGTCCCCCAGGAGCCCAAATGCAGCCCCCTAGCTATTAAAAAGGGGGCTTACAAAGTCCCCTTGTACTGTTTATGAGGCATGGGGGGGGCAAATTTGCCACATTTTGAGGCTCCCTAAACAGTCCTAGGCCCCCAACAGCCCCTCCTTTTGTAAATTATTTTAAATATTGCCACTGTAGAGTATAAGGAGTTGTCCCCCCCTGTTTTTCAAAGCCTTTTTGAGAGAAGATATATTCCAAGTGAGCAGGGGAAGGAGCATACAAGAAGCTCCAAGGTTTGGAGGAGGGGAAGTATGTGTATCCTTTGGACCTCGAAACGGCTTGCTCTGGATGCCTATTATGGCAAATGATCCTGCCTATTACATTAAAATATTAGACTATAAGATCTTAACTCACCTGGAAGTGAATCCCACTGGACTCATTAGCACTTATTTCTCAGTAAACATGTTATGGAATTGCACTGTTTAACGAAGCAACTGTTTCTTCCATCAAAACAAAGAATAAACAAACATGGACGTGAACTGCAAGTGAACTTGGAGTGGTTCAAGGCATGGCTGGGTGTTAGGTAACTCACTTTCAGCATTTTAGAGGGAAAGTATGTGAAATAGAAGACTCCCTAGAAAAGACCCGGATGTTGGGAAAATGTGAAGGCAAGAGGAGAAGGGGATGAGAGAGGACGAGATGGATGGACAGTGTCATCGAAGCTACCAACATGAATTTGACCAAACTCCGGGAGGCAGTGGAAGACAGGAGGGCCTGGTGTGCTCTGGTCCATGGGGTCACGAAGAGTTGGACACGACTTAACGACTAAACAACAAACAACAATGTGAAATAAATATAAAGCTAGTGAAAATGTAGATCCGAGGATCCAACTGTGTACGTACATCTCTCTGCATAGTTGGGAGTGTCAGAGGAAAATAAATGAATATGTATGAAGCTGTCCCAATTTTTCCAAGGAAACAGTAGTTTCTGGATGTCATTTTTCGAAGAATAGCCTAAAGCAAACCGCAGCAGTTTCACACACACACACACACAAAAGCATGTTAAAAACACAATTATACATTAAAAACAATTAAACAGCAATAGTAATTAAAACACACTGATTGATTAAAAACACTTAAAACTTTAAAAACTCAACAAAAAAATGGCATTCAGGGAGTTAGTTATGATTGTTAAAACCCTGCCTGAAGAGGTGGGTCTTCAACTGTTGGCGGAAGGATAAAAGGGAAGAGGAAACCTATTCTGGCGCCTGCCATGGGGTGAAGCAGCTCACTGTGCCTATGTCTTCTCTCCCCACATACTTTTTAAAACTGACATACACATGTTCCGTGGCTCAAAATGTCGCATCCGTAGGCTTGATTGCAGGAATACAGTCTGAGGCTGAACATAATGCTAAACCATGGTTTAGTGTGACAGGTATGTGCTTAGCCTCCACCATCTCCTCTTCCTTTACTCTGCTCCTCTGACACAGCTCAGGGGAGTTTGGAAGCTGCTCCTGCCATTTTAGATTATGGTTTTAGGGTTATTCAAATCCTAAATTGTGGTTTGCTTGAACCAAGCATGGTTGGAATTTGATTTGTTTCAAATAAGCTCCAGTTAAAACCTATGATGATTTATTTGGTTCTGAACATATTGCAATCTGTGGCTAAGTTACAATGGAAGGTGAACTTGCAGCTCTGCCAGAAGGAAAGGAGAGGCTGGGTACAAGAAAGTCTCAACTGACTTTCATTCTTATAATATTAAGCCATAACTTGCATCCAAACCATCCCTTAGTCTCCTTGATCTGCTTTTTCCCCCTTACCAGAACCCTTGTCCCACATTCCAGCCTAGCCCTCACTTCCATCCAATGTTGATCTCCTGGGCTAAGATTCCTCCTCGCTCAGGAATGCAGCCCTATCCCATCCCCTGAGCAGCCCGGCCTCATCCTGAGTCAGGGCTTGAGCATCCCCCATCCACACAAGGGCCGGCAGCCTTGGTTCCGATTTGAGGGATCCTGATACTCAAGTAAACACATTGTGCTATTGGATCATGGCCTTATTTATGGATGGTTCCATTTTGTTTCCAAACTGAAAGACATTCAACCACCTTAGTGCGCTACGACAGGAAGTGATGATAGTATTGTTTCTATCTTCTAGTCTACATTAACTATCATCATCGTATTTTAAACGTGGTTTAAAATGTGATTTCTAAAACCCAGCATCCAGAGTACCCACTGCTTTTCTAGACCATTCACCATAGTACGGATCTGCAAGAACCTTTGATCTAAGCTTTATAAAAAACTAGTTTTATTCAATGACATTGTTTCAGTAGCATTAGTTTCAATCTAATGGCATCCTTTCCAGATGTCTGGATTGTGCTATGAGTAGTTTTAAGCAAGCCAGCAACATTTCAGCCTCTGCCCTGCCCCCCCCCCCCAACATTCCTGATTAACTGCAGTGGGTTAAATAATGCTAGACTACTTTAAGAGTCTGTTGTCAGTATCGTATGGGAAGTATTAAAGCAGTAGACAATTGTGATATAAATTATCAATCTTGTAGCCTTTATAATAATAATAGTCTTAGTATCGTAGAGCTGGAAGGGACCCTATGGATCACTGAGTCCAGCTCCTGATAAGGAGGCCCAGTGGGGAATCGAACTCCCAAACACTGGCTCTGCAGCCAGAGACCTAAACCACTGAGCTATCCATCAGTTCTTCAGCAAGGACATCACATCAGATATTGATGAAATCAGTTATGGGGACAGATGAATTTTTCTGTGTGTCACAGTCTAAAATACTTGATTTTTTTAATATTTGATTTTTTTCAGAGAAAATACATGGCTTTCCCACCTCAGTTTTTGTGTGGGTGAAAAAATCTGCAGAAAAAAATCAGACACATTTTTACACGTGCTTCCCTTAACAGATGCTTTTAAAATAAAATAGCTCCCATTTTAAATAAAAGCCCCCATTTTGCCAGCAGTTATCCCTAATAGTGTAATCCTACACTATGCACGCAGGGGTTTGTGCACTTTTTAAACGAGAGAACTGCATCACAAAATGAGGAGTACAAAAATTGTAAACAATTCTCCTCCAAGTTATGTATTGCCAAGATCTGCAAATTAATGTCGGCTTGTACTAAAATCTGTATCAAAACAACTTCTCTTCCACCTGTACCCTGTTATAAAAGGCATTACTGATTTGAAGAATAGCTGTCTTTAACAGTTGAGTTGACCCAGTTTTTCCTTCTTGGTCCTTACAGTCTGAATATTACTTTCCATGCAATGTGGAAGAATTCTTACTCATCGGAGTCAATGTAAAGCCACCTCTGGCAAGCAGCTAGACTTAGAAACTAACAAATCACCACATTGTCTATATCTTCCAACACAAACCTTCTTGAGAAAGAAAAGAGTCACAAAGTTTGTTGTTGTTCATTAAAAAGACCAGGGTGTTAAGTCTTCAGCTTTGGCGCAAACAGAGCTCTTTAACTACACTCCGGTGGACCAAGATGGGCAAGCCAGTGTGTCACCAGGAGGTTGAAAAGAAAAACAGTTTCAGTGCAAGTCTCTTTCATCTGATTATTTGGTTAAAGGATTAGAAACCGAAGCAGTTTACTTTTCCAGAGTCCCCGAAAAGTCACAGCTGCAAGACAAGGGGGCTTCCTCATGCTGCCCTTCCTACGACCTCATCTCTGACCTGGGTGGACCACCCTTCCTTATTAGAGGCGAGAGATGTAATTCAGCCTGGGCTTTTTCTTTGCCTGGGCCTCCCCTCAGCAGAACCGGTTGGTGTGTGTGTGTTTTATGAGGAGATCACATGTCAGAGAAACATAGCTCAGTGGCCTCCCCATGCATTTCAACACAAAGAGAGGAGGCCTGGGTTTTATCCTGTGCCACCCAAGCCTTCTCTTCTGTGCCCTTTAACAAAGAACAAGCATCACATCCTGACTTCACTTCCACCTTTCTGTTGCATCTACTGCAGTCAACAAGTGGTTCGTGCTAGTGGGTGGTGGTGAGGTAAGTCAAGAATCAGGCATCCTGTAAATTCAACCAAACACATTTTCTTTCACATAGTTATCAATGTACTTATCCAGATGGTTTTCTAAACACTGCATTTCTGGCACATCTTGCCACATATCTGCATCGAATGTTTGATAAAAATCCTCCTTACCAATCAGCATGGGGATGCAGATGACCACGGACAAGTTTGGCCATCTGTAGGACACTCAGCATATTTAGATTTAAGTTAGTTAATTTGTTGTTTAATTCTTTTGCTTGCTTGCTTCTTTGTTTGTTTGTTCTAATGCCCACTGCGCCCCAGAGCTAAAGTCTCAGCAATAAAACTAGTTTTGGTTTGGCATCACCTCCTGCTATATTTTGGAAAACCTGAAGCCTTTTTTTAAAGGAGCTGGTTAATTTTTAAGATCTTAGAAAGTCCTGCCGAGTTGCTTTAAGCCACAGTGAAAAGCTGGTTGGAGCTGTTAAATTTTATGTTGTGTGTAATGTTGTAATTGATGTCAAGCCTTTTGCCTATTCTTAGCTGACACTGGGCAGCCTGGAGAAATCAAAGAGCTTGACTTTAGGAGCCCAGATTTGGTAACAGAACCACTAGCCCAGTGACAGAGTCAAAGTTGATTAGTGAGATGAAGTTAAAACACAGACCAATTAAGACCATGCCAAATTTAGCTAGTTTCCTTTCTTTCGGTGGCTTCAGGTATTTTGTGCTTCACACGCCTCCTCCTGCAAATGCATATAAAACTTTATTGCCCTTGTAAAAGGCACACTGCAAATGCTGATGCTTCTGTGTGTTTGCAACCATGTAATTGTTCCCTTTGCACAAAACCTGCCCTCACCTAGGTTTTCACCGAACCAGCCAGCTTGCAAAGTAACAGCTTCTCAAAAAGGAACGTGTCAGGTATGTAGTGCGTACTAACACAACAGAGCAAGCCAAGCCAAACTAACAGCATATGAGCATAAGTCTCTTAGCTTCCCTCTGTACGTTTAGACTTCAGTAAAGGTATTTCCAGATGTTGTTGCCTGTCCAGTTCAGAATTAAAGAGAATTGTATTTGTCCCTTCCCATTTTTTTTTCATTGACCTTGCCTTCATAACAGTCCTCCCTTCACTTGTAGCTTCAGAATAATTTTAGGCCTTTACTAGGGTTACTGCTGTGCTTCTCCAGGTCTCCAGGCAAGGATTCAAATCTCAGGGTGAGCTGTGCTGGATAAGACATCTCTTGTGTGTGAGGCAGCGCTAATATCTGGGCACTCATTTCCACTCATTCTAGCTAGGACTCACTAGTTCAGTGAGAAGGTGTCTATACGTGTGCTGTGTGAGTCATCCCCTCACTTTCAGCTTCTCAGCACATCCACATGGGGCCAAGCTTGCCATTCAGGGTGATGAAAATGGTGGAGCACAGCTCATCAGCCTTCTTGTTACATAGGCCTTCGAAGCAGTGGTACGAAGCCTGGGAAAACTTGCCTCCCAGTCTTTGCCTGCTCCACCTCTGGGCATTACACAAGGTCTGCCCTGTGACATCAAAAGGCTGAGGTTTGGACCCCAAAATCTAAGTGAATGAGATGCTCCAGTTCCTGCCACCCTAGGCTGCCATCCTATGTCCACTTATCTGGGAGTAGGCCAAGAGGTCATTACCAATGGCTCTTCCCTCAACTGGTAGAGCACCTGTCTGTCATTAGAAGGATGACACCTTTGCCCCATCCTAGCCCCCTTCAACCTGTGGATGTGGGGACTAAGACTGTGCTGCTTCTTGTTTTCAGCTCCATCTTCCTAATATTCCTTCTGCAATAGTTGCTAAGAATACAATCCTATTGGCACTTCTTTGGAAATAAATAAGTCTTTTCGGATGAAGTAGAATACACATCTGAATAAATCGCACAAGGTTAACCTACAAATCCATCCAGTAAATGTTCAGGGCTTGAGGTACAAAGTATTGGGGATTGTTTTTATTTGATCTTCTTGCTCCTTTTGAAAATGTCTGGTAATTCAGATCCCTGTTTGGTTTATTAGGGTAATATTTCTGGCTCCCTCACACACTTCTTTGCAGATCTGCTTTTTCCTAAGGAAAACTGGCTCCGTTTTCCCTGGGTCATAGGATCTTAAAATATCAAAACCAGCAGGAGGGACATCCCAGTGCAAATAAATGACAATCACTCACAGCAGGAAGTGTAAAAAAATGGGAAAGTGAGAGGGATCTTCATGGAAGCAATCAACTAACACAGAATCATAGTGTTTTCTCTTTCCAAAACACAGCTAACAAGAACATCAAAAATGCCGTACCAAAAATCTAAAGCCCACAGCTACATTTACTCCCAGACACTACATTTTATTAAGAAATGCTACAGATGGGGGGGGAAAACCTTTCCAGTTCCTACGCATTTATAAAATTTGTCTATGTTCCTGTACCAAGAGGGGTGTATAACCACCACCCTGCAAATATTTCCTCACCAAACCCTTAGGTGCCCAGATTGCCTATGAAATATTGTAATAGATGTTCTTTAATAGTGTGGGGGGGGGGGCACCAGGAAGACCAACTGCACACACCCACGTAGACACCCCTCAGTGGATTTTGCTTTCTCGTCTTCCAGATATACTGGATGTGGCATCAAAAACATTGTGCACCTCTGCTGCACAGCATACTACAGGATGGCCACTTTCATACGTTAAAGCTCCACTGACCACAACTGAACATATGACATGATAATTTCTTATATCTCATGACACACTGGTGATATGAAGGCTGACCCTTCTTAAAGCAAACACATCCCAGATCTACTCTGAGACCAGTGCTCCTGAGTTACGGTCTCATCTGAACATCCTTCAGTGTAGGGGAAATGGAAGCTTAGTTTTTTCTGCCCTTTATTCTGAAGGGCTTTCTTAACAATGCTGGGAGTATCTTGAAAGTGGCTTCTGTGCATGAAAGTAAAAAAAACCAACATTTTGCTGCAAAAATAAAACAATGAAGGGTAGAAAGAATCCTTGGGTTCTTGTCTTTCACTCACCTGCCATAAATGTAGCCTTAAAAGGGTACATGCCATGTCTCTATGTTGGAAAGAGAAATCTGCATCTAGGTAAAAGGGGTTAATCGGTTATTGCTTAATGGAACTGTTCCTGTGTCTTTCAAGAGGACCCAGCGATTCTTTTCTTGACTCAGAGATAGGAGGGAAAGTTTTACCACCTGCATTTCATCCTGCAATGCACTTGGACAAGAGCCTTGTTCTAAAATGTATCCACCCTAAAGTCCAGTATCTTTGCTGATAATCTTCCTTAACCTGCCCAGGACTTTTATTCCTCCCTGAAGAGGACTTGGGGCTAACTTAGCATTTTAAGCTGGTACTGTATGATTTTATGGTGGTTTGCTGCTCCCTGTTTGTTGAACGCATGTTTTAAAAGGCAGGATGTTTCAGGATGATTTTATTGTGTATTGATGTCTCTAGCCTGAGGCGATTTGTAACTCAGGTGCCTTTTGTGAGGAAGTGGGATAGTAATCATAAAAATAAAATAAATATACTTTGGAGCAATTTCTGTCTTCCTTCCTGTACTTGTGGACCCATGAATATCCATTAGTTTCCATCCACAGCCTTGAAGCGTTTTCAGGAACTAGGAAGACCCTCCTAAGAGTTAGAAATACTAAGATCTTAAATATTCATTTATTAATTTTTTTAAGGAAACTAATAGCCTTGTACAGCATAACAGCGACTCTGCTTAAAATACTATAGAATTGTATGTGTTGGGAATGGAGCCAAATAATCCATTCTTAAAAACAGTCTTTTATTTGAAAGCTGCTGTTTCCCATCGTGGTGTAGTGAATAGAGTGATGGACTAGGACTCAGAGAACAGGATTCAAATCCCCACTTGGCTATGGAAACTCACTGGGGGAATGGCACTGGTAAACCCACTCCTTGAATATCACATTTACCTTGAAAGCCCTCTTAGAGTCATGGTAAGTCAGTTCTGACTTGATGGCACAGAACACACATTGGTACCAATGGAAACTACTTCTAACCATGTTTGAACAGGTCTGGAGCCATAGATGTCAACATGATTTCAACACACTTCACAAGGCTTCGGTTTTGAGTATGGGTTACAGCAGTGGGTGGGCCACTGTGGACTTCCACATAATCCTTGACCATTAGTTATGCTGGCTAAGGCTGATGGGAACTGTACAGCAAAACAAAACTCTGCAAGACCACCTTTGCCTGCCACTGAGCTACAGACCTGGCATTCGTCATCCGTTAAGACACATAACCAACCCCTCTAATACACTTGAGGGAAACGCCCAGATTAAAGTAAGCTTCTCTGTGAATCTAACTAAAAAGGAGAGGAGAAAGGAACTGGAGAAAACTGCAGAAGCAACTCTATGTACCTGTAGTATTTGCCTATTCCATTTAGGCTGGTGTTTCTGTGAATTCCTTCATTGTAAACAAACTGTGTGTCCTTTTGCTGTATGCTTCAAAAGGCCTACAATTACAATTTTATTGCTCAGTGTTACAAGATGATGGTATCTCAGGAGAAGAAGGTGACAGTAAGTTAACAGATAGGTCCCGAAGGGCATCTGGCCCAGACCTACAGACTCCCTTCTCCAAACAGAAAAAGCAGCCACAATTAGCAACTTTCAAAATGATAAATTTCTCTCTTTGCGCTAACTCAGCCCTAATGCAGCTCAATGGAGTCCCCCTTGCACCCACATTTCAGCCCGATGAACTCATAATGTTGGGGATTTGTCAGGTAAATACTGCCATCTCGTCTGGATGGCATTTCTTACAACAATGTGTAGTAACAATAGACCCAAAGGATCCCTGAACCAACTGTGATGACAGGAATCAGTTTGAGAAGCACATTTGGGGCTTATTTTCCCCCCTTTCTGGATCCAAGGTTTATTTCCTTCAGCAGTGCTGGTTGATAATAATTAAATCCCAGTACAGCAGGCAATGGCATGCATGTGCCGATAAAGAGTAACTGTTATGTGCACCTATTTCTCAAATGAGCGTACCTAGAATGAATAAGTATATTATAATAACAGCACAGTCCAGTGTGAGATAATATACAAAAGTAGAAACCTTCAGATTCTATGCTCAAAAACACGATGGATGTGGGATTGTTTGTGTATTTATTGAACTGGGAACTAGGCCTGGCCTATCATGATTAGTCCCAATTAGAGCAGAACCAATGGGATTTACATCAGTAGGGTTGGCCCAAGTGAGCATCATCTCATTCACTGAGATTTTGGGTCAAAGCTTGATACTGAGGGGCAGCTTCTTGGGATGTCATAGGGGATAGATCCTTCAGCAACATTTGCAAAAGTGTGTGTGAGTGAGTGAGTGAGTGAGTGTGTGTGTGTGTGTGTGAGAGAGAGAGAGGCAGGTAATATATGATGGATTTAAAGCCAGCATGTGAATTCCAATAACAGCACCAATTTGATAGCATGAAAGTTTATGAAAACAAGAAGAGAGCTTCTCAGCATGAGTAGGGAGCCTGCCCTTGAAGGCAAGAGAATTACCTCCAAAATCTAGGACTGCCCGGATAGCAGCATCCCATTTCCTGAGTTCTCAGATCTAAAACCTGAAACCAAAGCCTGAGAACCAGCAATGCTGGAAAGAGTCAAGTCACCATTTGCCAGTTAACTGAGTTGTTCTCCTTTAGTCGAGACTAGCAATTCAGTTTAGGCTCGTGTCTCCACGGTGACAAACCTGATGCCTATGGGAAGAAAACAAGCAGGCAGCAAAAACAATATCCTCCCTCCTGCTGCTTAAGATTGTGGGCACGAGCTGGCAAAGAACACAAGCAAAATATATATTCCAATGCATAGGCTAAAATCCTGCTGTTTAGCGTAGTAAACTGGCCCATTAAATCAGTGGGGATTTGGTGAGTCACCTCCTCTGTTTAGGATCCACTGATTCAATGGGCCTACTCTAGTTGTGACTTACTACACTAAGCAATAGGATTTCAGCCTCAGTGATGTAAATTCAACAATATGCAAATTCAACAGTATGGTTTCTTTCAGCCCTTCTAAAAGGATGTTCTATCGATTTACTCCCCTCCCATGTGCTAATTTAATTTGAGGATCTGTTTTGAAAAGCGTCAAAGTCAAGATTATTAAAAAATTAAAAATTAAACCATCGACTGGGATCAGACCTCAGGTTCCCAGTCCTCAAAACCATGTCAGTCTTTATCTTTACCTCTCCTTAGGCATATGGCTCATCAGATAGAGCCAAAAACAGCCGTTAGACATAGGCCATGACTGAAAGAGGGACGTTCTTAACTACTACGAGCATCTGAGCTTCTTTTACCTTTAGGATTAATGCAGTTTAGCATGCTTAGTTTGGAGATAGGTCATCAGAACTTAAGCACAACAGTTCTTTAAGGTCTGATCTCACAAACACAGGAATATTGCCCCAGTCACCTCTCTGTCGCATAACATGCTTCAGCTCTAATTACACACCATCTCTAACATTAGTTTCTAGTCAGCTCCTGGTTTGATCAAACTGTGGTTTGTCGTTGTGTTTGAACTAGTAAGCCATAGCTTTAGTAAGCCTCCCAAAATTGCAGTGCAGTGATTAAGACCACTGGCCTGCAGCCTGGATGATACAGATTCTAGTCACCACTCAACCATGAATCTTACTGGGTAGCCTGAGGCTAGTCACTCTTTCACAGAGTGGATGCATGGATGAAGCAGGGAAGAGGAGAACCTTACACATTGCCTTGAAGGAAAGATGGGATATAGATAAATCAGACTGAAAACTATAGTTTGATGCTGGTTTGTAATCCTGGTTTGCAAGCCTCATCATCTCCTCCTTTATTTATGTACATCTTTCGATGTTGGAGGGGGCATCAGGCAGGCAAAAAGACGAGCTGAAGTGCATCAGCAAAGCTGCCATTTAGTTACTTACCTCATTTCCACAAGATTTGTGTCAACCCCATTAGAGGAGGGCTGTTATGGTGATTCACAGGGCTCCCTAAAAGCAAGTCTAGCAATAATAATGGGATGCCATTTGGCTGAAAAACCAGACAAACATTAGGAAGCCTGGCAAATGGTCCCCAGTTTACATCCTAGAAGGGGAAAGGAAGGAATTAAGGAAGGAAGGATGGTTGCTTGTCTGCTCTCCCTCTGGTTTTCTTTCTTTTAATTTTCCTTTAAAAAATTCTTTCCTTTCCTTTCTTTTTAAAATTGGCAGAAGGGCAGCTTTAAATCCTGCAGATCATACATTTTGCTTTTAGTTAGTAATAGAAAGTTCTGTGTAGCAAATGTCTATAGAGGTAAGCTAAAGCACATGAATTGTTAGGTGTGTTCATTTTCACTCATAAAGTGACTGAGTGTCCACTTGCTCTGCTTAAAAGTGAGCAGACCATACTGCAGCTCGAGATCATACACCATCTACCATGCTTGGGCCCCAGCAACCATTTCCCAGTTGCCAGGTAGGAAAATTGGCAATAAATAATCATCTGCTATAGATCACTAATGAGAGATGTGCTGATAATGGCCAAAATTGTGATTCATTTGGATTAGTATTTTCAAAAGTTGTGATTTGTGCCATATCTTATGGTGCATGGGCTCAAGAAAGATGGCAAGGAGAAAAATGAAGGTGAACACCAAGAAAGAGAAGTAGGGTCTGTTTAATTGTTCTTGTTTATTTCATTTCTAATTTTTAGGCTATGCTGGAGTATTTGGTATAATTTTTTTAAAATGGTAGGGGAATCTTTTTTGTGGGGTGGGAACCAAACACACAGTTACAAGATGAGGGATACTAGGTTCAGTAATACTGAAAGTGAGAAGATTCTTCAGTTTATTTATCTATTTAATTTTATTTATATGCAGTCTTTTCCCCCCATAGGGGACACAAGGCAGCTCACCGCAATTAAAATCATGCAATAATAAGTTTAAATTTATCATACAAAATTTTATATTAAAAAACAATGAAACACTGATTAAGATTAAAAACATTTTTAAAAACATTTCAAAATATTTATTTATTTATTTATTTATTTATTTAAATATCTAAATTTAAAAAATAGACTATCCCCTTAACCCCCACTTTTTTGCTTAAAAGCCTGCTTGAAAGAGAAGGTCTTTGCCTGACGATGGAGGGACAAGAGGAAGGGGCCAACGTCTCATGGCAGCACAGTTCTAAGCCTGGGAGCAGCCACTGAGAAGGCCCTCTCTCTTGTCCTCACCAAACGAGCTTGGGAAGATGGTGGAATCAACAGAAGGGCCTCCCCAGAAGATCTTAAAAACCCAGTAGGCTAATATGGGTGATGTGATCCTTCAAATAGACTGGATCCAAGCCATATCGGGCTTTATAGGTAATAACTTTATATTTAATAGTCGTAGATCACAAGCTGAATATGAGCCAACAGTGCAGTGTGGCTACAAAAAAGGCAAATACTCTATTCGGCACTGGTTAGGCCTCACCTTGAGTACTGTGTCCAGTTCTGGACACCACACTTTAAGAAGGATGCCTACAAACTGGGACAAGTTCAGAGGAGAGCAACAAGGATGATCAGGGGGCTGGAAACCAAGCCCTATGAAGAAAGACTGAAAGTATTGGGCATGTTTAGCCTTGAGAAAGTAAGGCTGAGGGGAGATATGATAGCACTTTTCAAATACTAGAAAATTAGTCATACAGAGGAGGAGCAGGATCTGTTCTTGATCATCCCAGAGTGCAGGACACATAATTATGGGCTCAGTTTTACAGGGAATCAAATTTAGGCTGAATATGAGGAAAAACGTCTTAACAGTTAGAGCAGTACAACAACGGAACCAATTACCTCGGGAGGTGGTGAACACTCGAACGCTGGAGGCATTCAAGAGAAAATTGGACAGCCATGTTTCGGATCTGCTTTGATTTGGATTATTGCATTGAGCAGGAGTTGAACTCAATGGCCATATAAGCCCCTTCCAACTCAATTATTCTATGATTCTATGTAGAGAAATATTATTTTACTAATTCATTTTAATTTTATTTTAAGGTTGCTTATTAGTACTTCTTCAGTCTTGCTGATGATGAGCTTGTAAAAAAAATAATTTGCACCATGAATTACCCACAATTCTTCTTTTCTTTCTAAGAGACAGCTGGAGCAAAAGCTCAGCTCATATCCCATGTTTGTAGTCTTTGAAAAGAAACTCTTTGCTTTCATATTTATGAAAAGTAAGTAAGTTGTTCCTAGTTACTTTAAAAACAAACATCTGAATGCTAAAATCACTGTCTCCTTCTGACTACTGTTGCAAAACCCATTAACCAATTTTAACTGTAAAAGTAATTAAAAGGTGAGTTACACTGGAAAAGAAATGAAGTTATCCCTCACTAACTTCACCAAGTTGAAATGTAATGTATCTATACCTTCTTAAAAATGAATTAATTACAAGAAACTATTTCATTCTGGATCTAACAGTCCCAGAATGATAAACACAAACAATGACAATAACGTTAGGTTGAAAATCTAAGCTACAAAGTTGAGAAAATGACTGGCTACCATTAAATCTGAACTTGAACTCTTGACTCCTGCTCAGTCCAGCTCCTTCTGTCCAGCTGACATCACCACTAGCAGCACCACAGAAGTCCTTTGTAGGCCTTGGTGCTGTTCCAGAGAGTGAAGCAGCACAGGAGATATGATCAGTTCAAAACTGTTAGTGTTGAGTCACATAATATGATATATTGAGGCCATGCATCTCCCAGAGAACATCTGTAAAATATTTTCAATGGCCAGAATCAATTAGGTTATGTTTCTGAAACAATTAGTGATTTCAAAAAGCCAAAGGCCCCAGAAGTTTTTGTAACAGTGATTTAAAAGAAAAGGAGAGAGAGGGAGGAGATGGAGGAAGAGTGTGGAATGAGAATTCTGTAAAACAAAGTATGGAGACAGGGAGATATCTAGACAGCAATGAATGTGCACATGGAAGTATTTCATTTTTAGATTCTCCCATGCATGGGAGGGATTGCTCCCATGTGAGATGAATTCTTCTCTATACAAACATAGAACAAATTAATGGCTTTTCTCTCTCCCCACCCAGGAACAATCTCTGTCTAAGCAGACCATACAGCAATCTTGATTCTCTTCCGTAGCAGCAGGAGAGTGTCTTGTGTCTTACATATTGTTGCTGTTGTGTTCCTGGTGGCTGCTATTTTATCACTCGTTTCAACTGTATATAGCTGTAATGATTATGGGAAGTCATTTTTTTCTGACTCATAAAGCTCTTTCTAGGGATGAAGTACTCAGAAGTGGTTTACCAGTCCTTCCTTCTGGTGGCACTCTAAGAATGTGCACTTTGTGGGTCATCCTGGCTGGCTTCTCTCCTGGAAAGCACAATGGGAATTCAAACCCCTGGTCCTGACTCCACAGCCAGATGTTCCAACCCACTGAGCAACGTTAGTTTGCAAAGAACTGTAGCCTCTCTCTCTCTCTCTCTCTCTCTCTCTCTCTCTCTCTGTGTGTGTAACTGAACATAACTGATCAAATCACTCATCTGATGTACAACTCAACAACAACAGCTTTTCAAACCTTTGTTTTTATGGGTGTGTGTGGGAGCTGGGTTTTTTTTAACTGTTACTGTTTTCTATAGTTATAGTTATGAGTTCTTGAGCAGCAGTTTTTGCACAAAGAGCAGGATAATTTGGGGTGGAAGACGAAGTTATAAAGTATTTTATAAATAAAATAAATTGAGGGTAGGGGGACTAAAGTGTCTTTTTAACAGACACAGAAAAAGAGAGATGGCAATATTCAGAGATATTGGGGTGACATTTAAGAATGATGATGACAAGAATTATGAGCAGCTACATCGTCATCTCTCTGTATGACAAAAATAAAACAAAATAAACTTCCAGAGAGCAAGAATACTTTTAAAAAAAATTGGCTAAAACATTTGGGGGAATTGCTGGGAAGCAGCAAAGTATTCTTGAAAGCCATGCTGCACAGGCACGAGACAGAGATGGGGTGAAGGCCTGGTGCATTGTCAAAGCTGTTTTCTTAACCTCTGCAACTCCAGGTTCAGCTTTGCTTTGCACCTCCACCCTCACCCCTCAAGCTTCTCCCAGTGTGCTGTGCAGTGTCAGCCAAAACACCCAAGAGCTTGAGTAAAAACAGCTCTCTGTGGAAGGAGGGAGAACGGGGTGGGGCAGAGAATCTGGCTCCTACGCAGTATTTTTGTGGCATTCCTATACAGCCTGTGACAACAGCCGAAGGAAGGTAATCTGAGCCGTTACTTATCCTTTAAAATCTAAACCCTGGGTCCTTTAAAAGTTGTTAACTCTCGGATGCTGTTCCCTGGCCCTTCAAGTGGCTTTTGTGAGACAAGTTGATGGCGTCTGTCTGGATCCTGACTAACAACAATGCAAACCATCACTCCATTTGGTATCCGTTAGCTGTCTAAACAAAAAGGGTGTATGCAACAGTGTTATGAGAGCCACGCTCCACTCTCGGGGTGCTATCCCCCTCCATTAAGGTCAATGGGAAAGTTGCCATTGAATTGAATGGAAGAAGGGCCACAGCTTCAATATTCTGGGATGCTCCCTCTGCTCTTGGCTAGAATGACTGGTCAATAGTTTGTAAAGCCCCATGTCATAATTTGCCTGTGTTTGGCTAAACAGGTCATTCTACAACATAAATCCTAGTGTTCATCCCAACTAGAGGAGAACCACTGAACCAGTGGCATTTGACAACTGTTGATTTACTACTCAGCAGTTTATTCAGTGGGCTTACTCTCATTGGGATGAGCAACAATATTTAGATCCAGGCCTGCAAATGTAAATTAATAATTACATGCTGCCATGTCAATCCCGATTGACCTTCCCCAGGATTTCCAAGGTTTAGGGTACTCATAAATGGTTTCCCACTCCCTTCTTCTCAAAAGTGCTCTGGGACTAAGCTCTGCAAATGTGGTCCCTTTTAAAAATCATCACTCGTGTCTTAAAAACCACAACCAAACCAAACCAAACCAATGGAAGCTCCTTCCTACTGAATGAGACCATTGGTTCATTTAGGCCAGTATCGCTGACACTGGTTGGCAATACCTGTTCCAGGGTTTTGGGAAGAAATCCTACCAAGTCCTAATGTTGGGTGTCAGGACGGGAAAGATTTCCTGTACCTTGAATACTTGTGTGGAAGAGGAAATTTCAGCAGATGTAGCTTGCATTAAAAGCTGTACCTGCTGAAATTTCCTCTTCTAAGCATCCAGTCACCCTGTTGACCTGGCAAAATAAGGGGAAGAATATGGACGTTCGGTATACCAAGCATGTGCTTCTCCACTCAGCTGCTGCCTCTTTTGAGACAGTGATTTTAAAATACACACAGACATACAGCACTGTGAGAAGGCCGGACTGTATCCAGTTCTTTTAGCATGCAAATAATGAATCATTACCAAATGGATAAGAGCCAGAGCTTACAGGATCAGAACACAAGTGCTTTTTAAAATTAGCACAGGTGATGCTTTTTATCGTCCACCTGCTTCATCCTCCCTAGTTCCCTCTGAATTTAGTTCCAGTCTTCACAGGACCTGGATTTCCTCAACATCAGTATACGATTGAGCACCACCGCTATAATGATTTGAAATGCTGGGGGGTGGGCAGTGGCTTGGTCCTGAATATGTAATTAAAACCCATTCGCTTTAAACATAAGATCTGTCTGTTGTGATGGAAACTGTAGAACTGGTTTCTTGTTATGGATCAGCACAGCCGTTTGTAAAATTTAGATGCCAAAATTTACCATTGGACCCTCAGAGGACGAGAAAGGAGGTTGACCATGGAGGACAAGAACAGAATATTTGCCCGTAGGTCAAGTGTTTGCCATTTCTCTCCCCAAGGAGAGAGAAAGCATGCCACTTAAAATTAAGGAAAGACAGAGAAACAAAAATCACTCAGAAATCTGGTGGCGACACCCGCAGTAGGAGAGACGAGACAGGCACATTGTTCTTGGTTTTTAAAATCTTAAATTAAAAAAAATATATGGATGAACACTTTAACAAGAGGTGGTAAAGCAAATGATGTTCAGCCTCTGGAAGAATAAAATATTGAAATTTATGACAGTCGTTTAAAACAAGGTTTCATAATGGTGCCAGTTTATGTAGCATGGGAGGATGTCAGTTGCCAATTGTGATACTACATGGATCCGCCAACAGATGCAACCAATGACATTTCCACCAAGATTATACAAACAGTACTACCAACTGCAATGGGTTCACTTGTTGGGAACACTTTAGCACCTTAGCTGAAGTGTTTAGAAATGACGTGATCTAGGGATTTTCTCCATCAAAAATGACTTGTTTTGGGGAAAGGGCCCAACAATACTTTATATCCATATCCATTCCTTGTATGAAAAGCCCGAGTTCTTGAGAGCTCCTTATCAGGTAATTGAAGCAATCTGAAGCAAAGGGTGAATTATAACACTTGACACATGGAGAGCCCAGAGAGAGAGAGAGATTGAGAACTAATGGCATATTAAATATTTGCTTAGAAACTGAACCAATGTACTTTGCCTTCTCTTGGTCACAGCAAGAGTTCTCACACAGATAAATGGCTGCTGGAAGAAATCCCACAGCATAGTACTAATCTTCATTCTAAAGCTTTCTTTGGATTGGCTGCTCTGATAGGCAAAGCGGTAAGATACATGAGAAACTAAGGCATACGTGCTGCAGTAAGAGGGCAGGGCAAGCTACAGTATGTCAAGCCAGCGCTCAACTTGCCTTCTCAACAGCTAGCAGAGACACAGTCATCTATTAAAACAAAAGAGAGAAGGGGTGTTTGGGCATGTGCCCATCTGTCTGTCTGTCTGTCTGTCTGTCTCCACTTTGACTCCAAGATTATGAAACCCAGACACCTGAAACTTGGGATGGAGTCTAAGGGTACCCCTTAGTGTGCCTGCTGGTGGAGTTGGTTTAGTGGCCGAAGAAAGCTAGGTGGAGTGGGTGGAAAAATGGGTAGGAGGAGCAGAGTGACCCCGAAAAGGGTATGGCTGGGCGGGTGGCATCTTGAACAGGAGCACTCTACCTTGCAACATTTTAATGTAGTACCACTTCTCTGCACAGGGGTTCCAACTCAATAGATGACATGGATGTTGTTTCTGCTCTAAGAGAGATGGGGTGTAATTGATGATCCACTTTGGGCACCATATTCCACAGAAACTGAAATGCAACATTTCTTCCAAATGTCATGAATAAAAGCCCCTTTTTTTAAAAAAAGGGTTGTTGAGAGGAGCAACAGAAGTGACAAAACCAAGGCAGAACCACTGCTGCCACTGGAAGAGCCCTTAATGTTTCTGTTCTTCTGGGAGAAACCAGAAGACACCATCTGTTGGCCGATTCTTTTGGTTTCGCTCAGTTCCAAGGCATAATTGAAGCTATGGGTTGTACCAGAAGTGTCTGTCGGTTAGCGGAACAGAATCCACTGGCAAAATAGTTTACTCCCTGCAGCCCCAGAAATCTGCTTTGAAGGCCTGGAGACACTCCTCTCTTGAAACTTTAGCCAGTACTCTGAGACCTGTTACTCTTACCAAATACTTTTGCCCCCTGCAATACTTTTGAACTATCCATATTTACACACATGCTTGAACAAGGTTTCCGTCAATCAAGATTCTCTCTCTTCAGGGTGCAGATTGGTTCACTCCGAAAACATGTGGGGTGGTGACTTATCGTTCTAATAAACATATAAGCTCACCGTCTACTGGTTGGGGAACCTCAAGATATTCTGCTGCCTGAGGAAAAGGACAAGATGGGTCTATATAAGAGAAACTGGTGGGATGGGCGGTTGAACTTTCCTTCAGCACCAGTCATCCTTGAAGGCAGTCCTCTATCTTTCCTCAAAGCGCCAAGCTAGTTTAGAAGGTGCAAGGCTGCGGGATATAGCTTTGTCGTCCACAAGATGGGAAGACCAAGGGACCTGGTAGAAAGCGATGAAGGGGTGCCGCTTCGCCCTTCCCACGTTTCACCTCATTCTACCTAATCGGGGGGAGGGGGACTGCCTTCTGGTGGTCCCAACCCAAATTCGGTTGGCAGAGAAACTTAAAACCAAACAATCTATAGCTATACATCCCTGGGCTTCTCCATGGGGGGAAAAAAACCACACCAAGTACTTGTGCCCCAAAATGCCCTTAAAAACTTCACAGCTCATGTTAAGATAATACTTCCAATATGGCTTGCCATTGGCTATTTTCCTGGAGACAAAACTGCTTCTCCAGTGAATATTTTTCTGGAACAATTTATAGCTACAGAAATTGAAGGTCTTTGGCATACATTTCTAACTATCTTCATAAAGGCTGAAAACCTAATGTAGTTTGTAATGAATGCAGTACAAAATGTAAGTACAATTACATGAGAGATGCATACATTAATGAAGCCTGTCCCAAGGGCATTTTATGAGAAACAGAAGACCTTTTTTGCCTCGTTCTTTCTTTCTTTCACTACCTGCCAATCATGGCATGTCTGACTGCCCATCAATCCTGCTCAGACTTGACCTGAAAACAGCTTGTATCTCAATATGATAGCCGGAAATGGGTCTTTAATTATTATCCGAGGTTCTCTCCTGATTTCTGAAGATTAAATCAATAGCAGGCTGTTCCAGTCTGCCCCTTTGGCTTCCTTTCTCTGGGGCAACTGAACGTAGTATTTGAGAATAATTAGCCATGTCGGCTTTCATGATTAGACAGCTTGGCCTGATTTCATATTATTACATATACCCTGCTGCAGAACACTGATTCCAGATAAGAGGATGTCCAAAAAGATCTCATAGGACTTTGTATAATTGATACATTTAGGTCAAATTCCTGAATAATTTGGCTTAACAGAGTTTGCCTGAATCGTGCCCCCCCCCAAATGTTGCTGCCATCTTGAATCAAGGCAGTTCGCCACAATATTTACTAAAACCAAACAAAGGGCAAAAACATATTAGCTATCCCGGGTGGGGATATATAATCATCCTTCTCCTCTTAGAACTGCAGAGCTGGAAGGGACCCTATGGATCATCAAGTCCAGCCCCTGTGAAGGAGGCATTGTGGGGAATCAAACTCCCAACCTCTGGCTTTGCAGCCAGCTACCTAAATCACTGAGCTACCCAGAAGATACTACTAATTTGCTTTTGTATCATGGTCCAAATCTAATTATTAGTCCCAATTATTCAATGAGTCTACTTAGTTGGGAAAGACAATGCGATTTAGCTTAGAGCACCCCAGCAGCCCCATCTGCTCTGGTGCCTCCTTGTCACCTAGCTACAACCTTCCATTTTTAATATCCCACCATGCCCTGGAGTGCCTAGTTTTGCTTCAGGAGAATTTGTGAAATACAAAATGGCAGCCAGCCAATGCCAATAGGAGAAAAAGCTGTCTGATGCCAATGGGAAAAATGCTGCGGCTAGGTAAGCCTATTGAACAGGATGTACAAGTTCAGGAAGGGCCCATGGAGGTCATTATGCTTAGGGCCCTACAACCACTTGTGATAGAGCTAACAACAGATTCAACACACATCAAGCTTAACATAGGTCTTCACTGGGTGCGGGAGCAAGTGAAAACAGTTTTGACAATTTATCAGTAAGCCCCCTGCAGTTTATCAACAAGCCAATAGATGAGCCTAGATTTTATTTGTGTATATAGTTTCTTTCTTTCTTTCTTTCTTTTTGAAGGTTATTAATTTTTTTTTGTAGGGGTAAAAAAATTTATATATTTCTGCATATTAGCAAACTGACTTAAACTATCAGCACAGTCTCAAGTATGCTCATGGCTTATCCAGACTGAGCATTTGTTCCCCTTTATGTACAAGATTCTACACTGATGATGTTGGTATTATTCCACCATCTAGATAATGCAAGGCTTACGTCAGTACCAACAGTGAGAAAAAGTGGAAAATCCTGGCTTTCTTTTTGCACTTCCTCACTAGGCCAAAGTTCAGGTAGCTTCCACAAATAAACAAGAGAAACAAAAAACAAATCCACCACAGATGACCATTCTTTAAAGGATTTAAAGGTTTTCTCTTTTTGAAAGAGTGGTTACGAAAGGCAGCTGATTTCCAAAGTAGATTAGTAGCAGGGTAATCTACTGAAGAGGCCTCAAGTCAAACGTTTTCAGTGATAGTGCTCATCTACTTTTTTTTATAAAAAAATATTTTTAAAGCATTTCTATAAGCTTTTTGAAGTATTTTTGAACCACTCCTTCAAAAAGATGCTGTTTTCTTAAAGCAAAAAGAAGTGGGGTGTTAGCAATAGACATGGACAGAACACCCTACCACCCAAGATCTGCACTCTCTTGCCACCAAAAAAGGGGGTGGAACAGGGTGTCAGAATCAGCACTTAGAAATTTCAAGCTGACGATAATCATGAGGTGCAGGAAAAATCAAGGGGGGGGGGGGGTTCAACGGGCTCTTTCTGATATTTGGATGAACTGGGAGTGGGGAAAAGGGTGTTAGCAAGGACAATAGTCTTGATCCTGAAACAATAAATTTGTGAAATGTGTATTGTGCTTGAAAAATGAAAGGAAAACATGCATGAAAATTGACACATGTCCTGTGTACTTTTACTTCTATCTTGGGATGGCAGACCAACTCAAAATAATATTTCAAGAACTTAAATATTGTGTGTGTGTGTGTGTGTCTGAGAAGACAAGGATACACTGGCTAAAATTCAGTATTAACTCACAACTAGCGATCGGCACGAACCATCGAACAGTTTGTGCTGGTTTGTTTTTCGGCCGAACATGTGTTCGGCAGTTCCCAGCCCTGCTTCCTCCAGTGGGTGCCCGCTTAGAGGCAGCACCCGGAAGAGGCAGGGCAAGGAAGCAAGGCTGCTGCCTTTGAGCTGGCACCCAGCAGAGGAGAAGGGTCTGGGAACTGCTGAACACCTGCTTGGCTGAAAAACAACCCAGCATGAACTGCCAGTTTGGTGGTTTGTGCCAATCTCTACTCACAACTAGAGTAGACCTGTTGAGGGCAGGCAATAGGAACCAACTCTCCTGTACATTCCGTTGGTTCAGAACACTTCAATGAGAACTTTTTTGAAAGATACAGACATTCTATGCTTAAGAACAGAGTTAAGGCAATATTTATGAGCCCCATGATCACTGAAGACTAGAGATGGGGGTATTCATATACGAATATCCCTGCACAGGTGGCGATAATAAGGGCCCACTCACCAATCCACCACTGCTGCGGATACCGCGATTCTTCCAATGACTCTGCAGATCACAATATGCGAGCCACTCTTCGACCTTGCAGCGAGGCCTGTCCTCCCACCTCCTGCCAGGAGTGGCTAGCCGATTGTGATCTGCGGAGCCATTGGAAGAATTGTGGCGTCCACAGTAGCAGTGGATCGGTGGATGGACCATCTGGCCCCATGGGGCTGGACCCTCGTTATCACCACCTGTGCGGGGATATTCGTATACGAATACCCCCATCTCTACTGAAGACCTTGTGCAGTGTTTTCAGTTATGGTGGTTTACCCTTACCCTACCTTTTGTTAACATGTTATAAGAGGATGCCCAATATAGTGTAGTGGATAGAATGATGGACCAGGATTCTGGAGATCAGTGTTCAAATCCCCGCTCAACCATGGAAATTCACTGGGAGAGTGGAAATGGTAAAATCACTCCTTAAATATCTCATTTGCCTCATTAGGATCACTACAAATCGGTTCCGGTTTGACAGCACAGAACAACAATAAAACTTTGCCTTGATCTTTCACGCCAAAATCCGGATGAGGAAAAGGATGCAGCAAAGACATCTCAACTTGTCAGCAAGCACAGCTGGTGACACTGGTTGCAAAATGTCATTATGGTTTACCAGCCAGATATGTTAAGGCATCAGCCTCCATTTCCAGTTTCCTGACTTTGTAGAGCAGGAGCTAGCATAAAATAGCTTTAACTCTGATGTTAAGTTGGCACTTAAGTTGTTAAATTATTGGAATCAGCAATTGCGGTCTGCTCACAGGTTTCTAAACTCTTTTGTACAGCCGCTAGAAAATCTGTTCAAAATGGAAGACAGCTACAATCCAGAAGCATGCAGTCATGACAGTAAGATGTGGAGAGATCTTTGAAGGACGTAAGATGACAGGACTACCAGATAAACATATTTTCCTCAGAAAAACCGCAGTCCCATAAGCACACAGTACACAGCTAAAATGGCTCAGAAAAAGTACACTGACAAACTAAAAGAGAGGGGCGCCACTGAACAAATTCTTTACAGGGTCGTATGAACACGGTATTAGTCAGAAATAAAGCTGAGGGGACACAGAAACACTAGGCGGAGAAAAGGGAATCAGAGTAAATGGTTCCTGGAACGAACAATACGAAGTTTGATCACTTGGTTGGAAAGATTCCAATTCTGTCTGATAGCTCTAAATCATGGGCAGTCTGTTCTTTTTATTATTATTATTATTACTATTAAGGCTCAACTCACCAAGCTGGCTAGCTGCATTCTAGAATGATAGTCCAGAGGTAACTTCTCCCATCTCTAGGGAGAACACAAGGGAAAGACTCATATGAAAGAAAAACATGGGGATTTTAATTGAAGTGAGCAGCTGACAATTTTGAAGGAATCATAGTGTCCAAAAGTTGAGTAAAGTGAGAGATGATCCATGGAAATCCATTGCTTAACCTGAGGAAAACGCTTGGAATAGAACTGCACACTAAGATTCCACCCGTGGCTCCATGACATTTGCCAATATAATGTGTATGAAATTCTGTGATGAGGTGGCAATCAAGTACGTATTTGGGTTGTGTTTTTTTTTTTTTTTTTTTTTCCCATCAGTATTTCTGAGGACACTTCAGGAAAAAAGAAAGTCTGGAAGTTTTGTTTTCAACTTTTTGAATCTTCTTTATTGTGCTGTACTGGTCTTTGATTTGAAGTGACAAGTGGTGTGAGAACAAAACTATGCCTCTGGCAGGCAAACAATATGGATCTCTGAAAGCCAAGTAGAAAGCAGATGCCTTGTTTTTTGGCCGAACAGGTGTTCGACGGTTCCCAGCCCTGCTTCCTCCGGTGGATGCCTGCTTAGAGGCAGCATAAGGTTTGCCCATGACCTGCTAGATTCTACCAGGCAAGCTCTGCCCAGCTTGGAAGGAAATAGGGTTTCCAGGCTGTATGTTTCTCTGTGTGTGTTCATGTCCGCCTGCCCACCTATTTGTTTGTTTGTCTGTTTGTCTTTATCTCTCTCATGTACTTATGTCTGCTTTCTGTTGTTATTGTTGTTGTTCTTATTGTTCTTCTTCTTGTTACGTGCTTTCAAGTCACCTCTGACATATGGTGACCCTATGAATGAGTAGTCTCCAAAATGTCCTGCTCTCAACAAACCTGCTCAGCTCTTGTAAACTCAAGGCTGTGGTTTCCTTCCTTTAAGGAGTCATTCCATCTCATATTCAGTCTACCTCTTTTCCTGCTTTCTTCCACCTTTCCCAGCATTATTGTCTTTTCCAGAAAATCCTGTCTTCTCATGATACACCCAAAGTAGGACAGCCTCAGGTTCAATATTGTTGCCTCCAGAGATAGTTCAGGCTGGGATTTGATCGAGGACCCACTTGTTGGTCTCTCTGGCAGTCCTGGGTATCCTCCAGCACCATATTTCAAATGAATCAATGTTCTTATTGTCCAGCTTTCGCACCCATACATTGTGATTGGAAATGCAAGAGTGTGGGTGATCTTGGTCTTGATCTCCAGTGACACATCCTCACACTTGATGAATTTTTCTGATTCCTCCATTGCTGCCCTTCCTCGTCTCAGTCTTTTTCTCAATTCTTGGCTGCAATCTCTATTTGGATTGATGATTGAACCAAGGTATACAAAATCTCTCACTATTTCAAGTTGTGGAGTTCTTCTGTAGTCATGAGCTTTGTCTTCTTAACGTTCAACTGTAGTCCTGCTTGGGCACTTTCTTCTTTCTCTTTCCCTAACAGTCAATTCCAGTCATTGCTGCTTTCTGCAGGAAGATGGTGTCATCTGCACATTACTGATGTTTCTTTCACCATTTTTCACTCATCCTCCTTCTGAATCTACTCCAGCTTTCCATATGATATGTTCTGTGTACAGATTGAAGAGATAGGGAGAAAAATAAATGCACCCTTGTCAGACACCTTTGCCTACAGGACATCATTCTGTCTCTCCATATTCTCTCCTACCAGTAGTTTCTTGTCCACAATACAGGTTACACATCAGGACAACCAAATGCTGAGGCACCCCCATTTTTTTCAAAACAATCCATACTTTATCATTATCCACACAGTCAAAGGTGTTGCTCTAGAGCAGGGGTCTCCAAACGACAGCCCGCGGGCCACATCCGAACTACGGCCCTGCATCCGTGTGTGCAGGCAGGCGTACACGTGTACGCGCACACACACATCTTCCTTCGGCCCTCGAAAATGTGGAAAATATATATTGTGGCCCTCACTTTGAAAAGTTTGGAGACCCCTGCTCTAGAGTATAAATCAGTAGTCTGAAATTCTTTGGTGCAGTCCAGTAGCCAGCAGATATTTGCAATATGATCTCAAATGCTTCTTCCTTTTTGGAACCCAGCTTGAACATCAGGTATTTCTCGCTCCATATAAGGTAAAAAGTCTTTGTTGCAATACCTTGAGCATTACTTTGCTCACATGGGGAATTAGAGCAATAATCCTATGGATACTGTACTCCTTGTCATCTGATTTCTTGAGAACTGGAATATATATGGAAAGTTTCCAATCTGTGTGCTATTGTTTTGTTCTCCATATGTTTTCTACCAGTGTAATCTTCAGCTACTGCTGATGCCCAATAGCTGTCCTCCAGAAATTACTCTGTCCCATCACCATTGGAACTATCCGTTCTCTTCTGTGGATGCAGCCATTATTCCTGGGTGGGTGCATCTTAGTCTGATGCCTCAGCTGTGAACATTCCACCTTGGGTGACCCTGCTAGACGTCTAGGCTCATAATGAGAGTCTAGCCTCCTGACTGCATTGCTCTCAGCTTCTCTGATATATTCAAAAACCCCGCAACACATCAAGGTGTGCATCCAAGAAGGCCACATCCAAGAAGTTACATCCACAAATAAAGGAAATGGGATGTAGTCCCCCAGATGCTAATGGACTGCAACGTTCATTCCCCCAACCTGAGCCATCACAGCTATGATCATAGTCACTTCTTGAGCCACTTGGAGGAACATCCTTCCTCATCCCTTCCTTAGAAGAGGGATGGTGGAATCAGAGAACAGGAAGACATTATCAGACATACCAACCTAACCATGGCTCAGTCACTGTCAACCAAAAGAGTAGAGTTCAAGAGGATTTAGCAGCACACAATCAGCAAATGTCTTGCTTTCTCTAGAGTAAGGGAGGGAACATTGGCAATTAGAGGAGGTCATGAACCACAAAAATGGTGGTTCATGTTTACCCATTAACCATGTATCATCTGAACTTTAAAAAATGGTTCATTTTAAAAAAAACGTTCATGCCTCGGTGAGGGAAACTAAATCTCCCACCCCCACAGTTCACCCCCTGTGCCCTTCCCACTGCCCCTGTCACCACTTTACCTGGTCCTGCCACCACCACCACCACCACCACCTCTTCCTCCTCCATCACTGCAAATAGGCGATCTGACACTGTGGGGCCCCAATCTGGCGCTGTGTGGTGCTGGATTGCCCATTTGCAGTCCCAATGCCAGCCCCCACCCCTTTCCCACTGCCTTGTCGCCTCCCTACCTGGTCCTGCCTCCTCTTCCTCCTCCATCACTGCAAATGGGCAATACGGCGTTGTGCAGTGCTGGATCGTCCATTTGCAACCTCACAGCCTAGGAAACAATATTCTGATCTTAAAGACTCGGCCACCTTCTGGAGACTAGTGGCAGGGGAAATGCGGGAACACACCCTCAGACATGTTTCTCACATCTTACCTAGTGCCTGGGAGGAACATTTCTGGAACATATACACTATACACCCCGACAGTGCCCAAAGCTGTTTGTTAGCCAAGGGAAATCTCCCAGATTGGCCCCCAGTCTCCCCTGCAGAAATTTCCACCCTGATTTGCAAATCGAAAGTAGGAAAGCCCCTGGAATGGATTATATTTCGACAGATCTTTTAAAATCCAATTCTGACTGGTGGGCTCCAGTATTGGCATCTCTATTCTCCTGGATCAACCAAACAGCACATATTCCACAGGACTGGGGCCTTGCCATTATTGTTCCAATATTCAAAAAGGGAAACAGAGGAGATCCAGCCAACTATCGGCCTATGAGCTTACTCAGCACTGTCAGCAAGCTATATGCTAGCCATCTTCTGAGTAAACTAACCAATTGGCTACAAGCAGAGAACCTATTGGCAGAGGAGAAGGCCAGCTTTAGGCCAGGAAAGTCCACCTTGGATCAGGGACTTATTTTCCACCATCTTGCACACAAATACTCATCTCCTAAGGGTGGTGCCCTGTATGCTGCATTTATCAACTTCAAGTCAGCCTTTGACCTCATCCCAAGATGCAAACTCTGGGCCAAGTTTGAAGATACAAATATAGACAGGAGGCTCCTTATGTTAATTCAACGCCTCTATGAAAACACCAGCTTATGAGTCCTTTGTAATACAACAGGAGCTTTATCCAACTCAATCCCAGTGTATAATGGGGTAAAACAGGGCTGTATTCTAGCCCCCACTCTGTTCAACTTCTATATAAATGGCATTGTGGACAATTTATCAAAACCTGATTTCCATCCCCCCAAATTATTCTCACGCCCTCTATCCATGTTACTATATGCTGATGACGCAGTATTACTGTCTCTAACTTGTGTTGGTCTTAGAAGGTTTTTGAAGGCCTTCTCCTCTTACTGTAACCAGGAACAATTAGTTATAAACTATAGAAAGTCCAAAATACTTGTAACCAGTAGAAGGAGAATCAAACATAAATGGGCAATAAATAATCACCCTATAGAACAGGTCTCGTGTTATAAATATCTGGGCATAGTATTTAGCTCCACAGGCTCCTGGGCTCCCCAACTAAAACATTCGTTACTGAATGTTCAGAAAAGTACAGCAGCTCTAATTAGATTCTTCTTCTCTAAAGGTGGACGACACATCCCCTCAGCAGTTCAAGTCTTTAAAGGCAAGGTTATTTCTCACTTGCTATACGGCTCCCAAATATTTGCATACTCAACTCTACACTCCTTTGAAATCGTGCAGACCAAATTTTTGAGATCAATTTTGGCTGTGCCTCTCTGTGCCCCCAATGTAGCCCTTTGCTTGGAGGCCGGTCTAGTTGCCATAAGAGCACGGGTCAAAGTTCTTATGATTAACTATTGGTTAAAACTTACATTTTTCTCAGAAGGCCTGGCACCATTGACCCTCTTGGATGCTTTCCAGTCAGACTGGAAATCCTTTGTAGTCAAAGAAATACAACAAATTGGCTTCTCTCCCAATACTCTTATAGCGATGGGCTACACCAACACCAAAGCAGCAGTCAAATGTATGATTTGGGATATAGAACTTCAGGATCATGTGAGCCAGATAGGTACTAACGTACAATTACATACAGTGCTTTCACAATGTCTTCATATTTTTCTAGCCTAATGTCCACAAAGATAATACGAGCTTTTACCTTAGCTAGACTGAATATGCTCCCTTCCAAACTTTTGGATGGGAAATTCCAAAATATCCCCTTTTCAGAGTGCTTATGTCCTGCAAAAGCAACCAAGTAGAAACCGTGACCCACGTCCTTCTATGCTGCCCTTTCTATCAAGAACTACGTAAGGAATTTATTCATCCTGTTATTCACAAATTTCTGGGGAGGCCTATTGAATTCTATATGAAGCTACCTCTTTCGGACAGGTCTTTACAGACCACAAATTGTGTTGCCAGATTCTGTAATGCTGCTATGCTCACCCGCAGATGCATGATTGCCAGAGGTTTTAGTTCTGCAAGCCATACATAGTGCTCTATTTATAAGTGGTTTTATTATGTAAACCGTGTATCTTTTTACTAATATATCTCTATAACGTTTTATTGTATTATATCTTTTAGTATTATGTAAGATTGGGTTAACAACTGCAAATAAACTATTCATTCAACATTCTGTATGGGGAGAAAAGCAAAACCAAATTCATTTTAGAGTGAATGACCTGAGGAGGTTCGTTTTTTCAGTTCGTGCCCATTTCTATTGGCAGTTCATTCCTTCTCTCTTAATAAGAAATTGCCCCAGAAACAGATAGATTTCCCAACATCCTATGTGAATGGATTATATTTTTGAACCCATTAACAATTAATATAACTGTCAACCCTTTTCCATTAACTTTCTGTTTTTGAGAATAACCCTCACTGAAACCACATATGCTTCATGAATGAAAAAGTCACTCAGATAATGTAGACATTGCCCTGAACTCTGTTACTGTGACCATCTCCACACCAAAGGAGATCTTGGACGGAGGTTCATACTATAATCAGAAAGCAAGTGCAACAGTTTGGGTTTTTTTTTTTTTTAAAAAAAAAATCAGACTTCATGTTTGCAATGTTTGAATTAGCCCATGATCTGGGTTGATGGTTATTAGGGGGGGAAAGTGGTTGATTCCTTGATTCCTTTAGGGATTTCAGTAGGGGAGGGAGGGAGAGAAATAGGACACACTGTTCTCTTTATCAGGGTAGATAATACAACAATAACAAATAAGATAACAAGTATTAGCAGAAGGTTCTATAGGGAAATGATTGCTGGCAGCCAATGTGTCTTCACTATGAATAAACCATCTCAGACTAGTGTGGCTTCTTATCTAATTCCCATACAACCAAGAACAGAAGAGAAAAGTTATAAAGTTGGAGTTGGCACCGTGTATGCATGCAACTGAGACACTGGACAAGTCTCTAGTGGAGACCCAGGAACTCAGAGGTTGACCTGGGCTCCGTGGTGTCACCATCCAAACCTTGTCAGTTAAGCTAATACAAATAGACAAGATGGAAGCCAATCAACAAAATGGAAGTGTGATGCCAAAAATGGAGCTCATCCATCAACAATGTAATCAGGCTAAACAAATACAGAAGTAAGTCTGGAAGGGGGCACCCAGCACTCCTTATGAAACTTTGTAAATGTCTCTGTTTGTGATGATTATGGTTTATCAAGCAGTAGTATTCCATGCACTGTATACCATCATCAGTTCAGGTGATGGTACACTGCTCTAAAGAGAGGTACTGAAGTGGAAAGGCTTCAGCAGAGAATTATACACATAATCAAAAGTTTAAAGGACATGTCATGGGTAAATGTAGGATGCATACACACGTACCCTAGGAAAGTGGATGGGTTTGTTATAGCACTTCATGGAAAATATGGAAAGCACCTGCATTGGTGTGTGTATGTGTGTGTCTGCCTGCCCAATCTGGAGAGTAAGACACTGTCTTGGTTTCAAGATTACAGGCTTGAACCTTACAGAACTGGACAGGTTCTGTTTTCTAACCAACATTTAAGGTAAAGGTAAAGGTTCCCCTTGACATTTAGTCCAGTCGTGTCCGACTCTAGGACGCGGTGCTCATCCCCGTTTCCAAGCCGTAGAGCCAGTGTTCGTCCGAAGACAGTTTCCGTGGTCACGTGGCCAGCGCGACTAGACACGGAACGCCGTGACCTTCCCTCTGTCTCCTTGATTCCTTAGGAGATTTGGGGGGTGGGAGGGGAGAAGTAGAAGGGTCAACTACCTAGAATGTTCTAGGCCTAGATCATCCTACCATTGGGTAAAATAGTCCATTGTTTTGATAATCCATAGACACAGTTCAGATGCTCCAATTCTGTGAGCACCAGGAATACAAGGTCATTGCTCCTTGGAAGACTTCCAAGTTCAGCTATTTTGTATTTATAGGTATGGAGAGGAGACTGAACCGAAACCACAGAGAAACAGAGTCAGCTGGAAAACACACAAAAGAAGCGGTGTGAGGCCCTACAAACCTGATTGATTGCCAGTTGGTCTAGGGAAACAATGTAAGCCCAAGAGGACAATAATTTAAATTAGGTATATAGCATATATTTTTCCTCTCGTGATATACAGAAATAATATGAGACCGCCCGAAAGGCATAGCACTTAACATTAATCAAAGGCAAGACTTTCTTTGCACCAAGAGATCACCCCTTTTGTTGTGAGATACCAAGGCCAGCAGTTTTATAGGCAAGCTTAGGAAATGGGTTTATGATGTCTGACCGCATGTGGGACTATACGGTGCAAAGGTCTCTGCTATTATAAGGCTTTGAGTTGACTCTCATGGCCTTGACTACGGAAGGCAAGACAGTGATATTTCGGTCAAAGCTACGTTGTCTTGGGGCAAGAGCCACACACTATAACAAGATCCGACAAAGAGCAGACGTGGATGGGACTATTTAGGCATTGGCAGAAACCTGGAAAACAGAAGACAGGCTCAACAACGTCTAATGCTGCGGAAAGGTTGCTTGGGA
Source organism: Intellagama lesueurii (assembly GCA_037013535.1). Classification (NCBI taxonomy): domain Eukaryota; kingdom Metazoa; phylum Chordata; class Lepidosauria; order Squamata; family Agamidae; genus Intellagama; species Intellagama lesueurii. The sequence goes on along the minus strand of JBAJHW010000001.1, from coordinate 213,512,577 downwards.
AACAACATTGTGTACTGGGAGAAAAGCAAAACCAAATTCATTTTAGAATGAATGACCTGACCAATGAGACCATCATACCATTAAAAATTGTGTTACATTTGTGTCCTGCTTGTCCTCCCATGAGCTCAAGATGGTAGATATAGCTCTCCTCCTGTCTCCATTGTCTCACGATGGTTGTCTATGCAGGCACGGGATGTAAAGCTCAACAGGCTGAGAGAGAGAGAGAGAGATTAAAACACCTTTCCATCTGGTCTTGGGACAACTTAAAACCTCGGTTCCTGGCTGCTTGCATGCCACTTCTTCTGCCTTGTCTTTAAAAATTGATAAACATGCAAACCTATTGAAGATGACCTGCATAACAATAAATAGTAATTTTTATTATTGTTATTATTGTAAGTTCTTTGGGAATGCAGTCCTGTTGTTTGCATTTGGTGAGGAAGATGATATCTGTTTGCACTTGTGCAAGAGTCTTCATAAGACTGATGGGTATTATAAATAGTAATAATTGTGTGCCTCCAAGTGAATTCAAACTTGATACAGAGTACTCAGATGTAGTTTTAGGGACGTGGTGGCGCTGCGGGTTAAACCGCAGAAGCCTCTGTGCTGTAAGGTCTATAGATCTGCAGCTGTAAGATCGAATCCACGCGACGGAGTGAGCGCCCGTCGCTTGTCCCAGCTCCCGCCAACCTAGCGGTTCGAAAGCATGCAAATGCAAGTAGATAAATAGGGACCACCTCGGTGGGAAGGTAACAGCGTTCCGTGTCTAAGTCGCACTGGCCATGTGACCACGGAAGATTGTCTTAGGACAAACTCTGGCTCTATGGCTTGGAAACGGGGATGAGCACCGCCCCCTAGAGTCGAACACGACTGGACAAATTGTCAAGGGGAACCTTTACCTTTACCTTTACTCAGATGTAGTTTAATCTTCCCTTCCTCTGGAGGTGGACCGGGACTCTGCAGCTTGCCCAAGACTACACATGCTGGAATCTCCCAAGAAGCAAAACGGAGAATTGAATTATTAACCTCTCTCTCTGTTAACCTGCAACTGCAACCTCCAGCTGTTGGTGAGTAGCACTAATTTATAAATGGTGGTTGGTTTGAAAACCTCCTTTTGACCTTTCTGTAATGAGGCTCCCTCTTTCTCAGTCTCCTTTCTCTTTTCTCCATATGCTTCAGTGATGTGTCATGTTTGCATCTGCTCCTCTTGACTCAATAGCCGCCTAGAGTGGTCACAATTGACCAGATAGGCGGGGTATAAATGAAATAAATAAATAAAAATAAAAATAAATAAAAAATAAATATCAGGCAAAAACAAAAGAAAAATAAAGAAAATAAATTATTTGATGACCAAGATGTACTCATTTTGGACCAAGAAGATAGGTGGTTTGAGAGAGGGGTCAGGAAGGCCATACATGTGCATATAGAAAATCCCTCACTCAACAGGGGTGGAGGCCTTAGATACAATCTGTCTCCTATTTATCATGCTGCCCTTTCATCCATCCCCAGAAAGATCAGGACCACAGCCACCAGAAAGACCACTGTTAACGACCGTTAACTACCCATGACAATGGGTGGAGAAGGACTGCAGAAGTTGGATTATCCCTCACCCCCAGTCCTTTGTCCTTCTAACGAGCCTATTCAGACCAGGGGGAAGTGAAACCAACATGGAGGATATATCAGGGGTCTCCAACCAACTGTCCTCAGACTGAAGAAGCTACTTGGATGAGTAGCGAAATGTTTCAACCTAACAAGAAAGAAGTCCAGTTGCCATGACTCAACTTCCAGATAACCTCACCTGGATGATTGAGAATCTTCACAAGTTAGTTAGTTAGTCAGTCAGTCAGTCAGTTAGTTAGTTTGTTCGTTAGTTCATTCGTTCTTCTTTTGTTTTTGCCTGATATGATACCTCTTCTAGAACTCCTGACTCAATGTATCTCTTCCTCAGATTTGAATCCTGACAAACTGTGCGGTGGCTACCACACCAATCTACGTTAGTGATAATATCAACAAATCAAAATGTGCATGCATTAGCACATGTTTGTTTGCCAAGTTCTTCTTGTGCCCTGTGTGGGGGTGAGCGCTGGCACATGTCCTCTTTTTATTCTATAAATGCCCATGAGAAGCTCCATTACAGCAGGGTGCCTGTAATGAGAAGACATCTGGATTTGGGACATTGGGAGCCAGGTTAAATCAACAGATATTCACTTCCTTTTGTATTGAGTTCAGTTCTTAAAAGTGAGTTTGACCATCTCCATATAAATGTTATTCCACATCTGTGAACCCTTGTGACCATGTGGAAACTTATTGAAATGCTGGATCATGCCTTTAAGCTTTCATGGGAAGGCAATTTGTGGGAAGAGTCCAGTATCATTTCAAACCTGCTCAGTTTCACTCTGAGCAACTTTCAGAAAGCAGGATATGTGTTGCTGAGTTCATGATTTACTAAGTGCTTTGTTGTTCCAAAAATGCTAGAATTAAGAGAGACTGAAAATATGTTTAACAAGAAGTCAGCAACTGGAGTCCGGGAAGCCAGATGTGCTATGCCCAGGGACCCTGTTGGCCATCCAGCTGCATTATGAAATGAGATGTAGGGGTGTTGCATCCATGGCAAAAGACATTATGTGTAAGTCTTGCTAGGGGAGGAGCTGAGATGGCAGTCTACTGCCATCTGGACCAGCCTGTGAGAAAGGTATTTCTTTATTATTCATTCTGCTGATTTTCTGAGCTGACTCCTCTTTGAGAGGGAATCAAGATTCCACATCCTAATAAATTTTGAAAAAATGTGCAAGTCCCTGCCTGCCCCCATAAACAAAATATCTCAGTTAGTGCATTCATTATAGCATTTGAAAATGCATTAAAATGCAGCTTTTTTCTTGATAAGAATAATCTGCAAAAAAATATCCTTAGGCCAACGTACTAGACAGGGATGTCCTTTTTCCCCCTGATATTGTTCGCTTTAGTTATAGAATAGTTAGTAAATCTTATTAGAGAAGATAAATTAATAAGGTTTCAGATTAATTTATTTTGCTAATAATACTTTATTAACAATAATAATATTAACCCACTTAATGTTATAGATTGGGTTAAAGTACATTTGAAAGAATTTGGAGAGATATCAGGGACTACAGATAAATTGGCATAAATCAGAGACAATGTTGTTTAATTGTAATAAAGAAGCGATGGAGACAATTAAGAAAAAATGCTGTTAATATGTGTAAGTCTATCAAATATTTGAGTATAAATATTACAAAAAAATTGACTATATTTGAAAAAGGAAATTTTTTGATAAATTGAAGCAACAAATTAAAAATAGATTGGATGAGTTTAGAAAAATGGGATTATCATGGGTTGGTAGAATAGCAATAAGTAAAATGAAGATAACAAGTAGCATTTATAGGACATCAATAGAAGCAGAGGACCAACAAGAGGTTCTTAAAGCATTATGGGAATTTAATTTGGGAATGGAAATAAGTAGTGAGGAGTGGAAGAATATATGAGATAAAAGAATATTAATGTGCATCTCTATAAGGATAAAGGATTTTTTATATATAAATTAGTTTGGAGATGATATTCGACTCCTGAGAAATTGAATTATATGCATAATATCCCAAGAAACTGAATTATAATAAATACTATAGTTATGAGGATATCAAGAAGTAGGTACTTTCTATATGTGGTGGGCATGTGACAATGTATTGAGATTTTGGTGGTTGGTGTGACGTTTACCACATGGCCCCTGCTTGTTTCACCAAACAAAGAGCTCACGCTACGTATCTCAGCAGCTGACACCAATTGTGACGCGCCCCTCACGTGTCCCCAGGTTGTTTCACTAGCCTGAGGCCCACGACACGTTCTCTCCTTTCTGCTGCCACCAGTTGACCTCTGTCAACACCCTTTAATTAGAAAGATTGAGGTCCAAGCTGAGTATAAAGTTGAACAACACAGGTTTATTGATTACAGTTCGCTTAAACAGGTTCTTCACAGACTTTAATGTATTCATTAGATTAGTAATAACTTGTTTCACTCTTAACTCTCTTAGCTCTCTATAAGTTCCACACTCTTAACTCCCCCTTTAACTCCTAACTCTGCCACACTCTCTAACTACCACAGACTAACTTCTACTTCAGTCTCTCTTCTCTGACTCTAACTGACTGAACTCTCCAGACTCTGACTCACCCCTCCCTTCTGGTTTCTCTGGCTCCGCCTCCCAACAGCTCCCATTGGTATATGCAAATAACCTCATACATGAGCCAAAGCAGGGTGATTGCCACAGTTGGTCTTTAAGGAAATAATTGAAATATTAAAGTTAAACGTAGAGATTTGTCTTAAGATAGCTCTTTTATAAATATTTGATAATAATCAATGGAATTGGAGAAAGAAATAATTAATTTAAAATTTATTAACAGCAGCAAGATTAATGGTAGCAAAGAGAAAATGGCACACAATTTTCAATTGGAGGAATGGTATAAGGAAGTTTGCAATATAGCTATTAATGATAAATTAATGTGTAATATGTAAATTAGGAAGGAATTATTATGTAAGGGTATTTTTATTGACCTATAGGGAGATTTTATTGAGTTCATGTTTAAAAGGCAGGGGGAGCGTTCTATGTCTTCACAAGAATCAATGCAGTTTTGGAACAGGAATGGGGCTTCGGAAGGAAAGAAAATCACATATATCTCCAAATGGTCTTGGTGGAGATAGTGCATCTTTGTATTATTGTATTGTGGGTTTTTTTAAATTGTGTTTTGTGTTATTGTGCCTTTATGCTTTTATGAGTAGTGGCGTTATATTTTGATTTGTAATATTTTAATCAAATTTTATTTTTATTTTTAAAAAAGAATAATCTTCAGTGAACTGGTAGAGAACAGACTGGGAGATGGAGAAAGATGGCAGTCTGTGGAAACAAATCTAGCAGATTGAGTCTTCCTTATTAACGCCCATCCTATCCTTTCTGCAGATCTAGCGTGACTATAAAGCATCATCTCACATAGCTATTCCATGTATTTACTTACAATGGCTAAAAAAAGTATCGCAAGCAGCACAAGCTTATATTTGTTGAGATGAGAATGCCCAAAATGGGGACTCACACCACTGGCTTGCTGCCATCTCTTTCTCTCCCAGGCCAGAGCCAACCAGAAGGGCATGTGCAACCACTTTTCAGAGCCCGATTTTACACTCAGAAGGCCAGAAGGACTGTTGCTGAAAGGGGAACAGTCCCATCAAAGTTGAAGGGATTCCTCCTGAACTGTTGGTGAAATCTTACACCATTTCTGGAATGGCTGCTGAAAGAACAGAGCACAGAACCCTGGAGGAATGTCAGTTGAATAGATGGACAGCCAGCGTGAGGGCATGCTCTGAAGAATGGAGGGAGATATGTGTTAAAAACGGGAACAAGCTAACACCACCGTGTTCCTCCCAAAGGGGGAAGAGCCTGACAAAATAAATATACTGTAAAACTGTAGATCAGCTTAAGAGTACAGAGTAATCTACTTTATAAATAATGGCTGTTCTCTGAGGTTCCAAGGCTCTTCTTTAGCCTGGCTGCTGCATGTTTTTACACTTGGGGGTCATTTCTACTACTGATGAGTCTTCATCCTAGGGTCACCTCTGCTGCTGTTTTGTTGGCTGCCATCTCTCCATCTTTCCAATGGCGTTCCATGCGTGAGGAAATCAAGGCGAGCTTTGGCAGAGAAGAGTGATGACATGACCTCATGGGTCTTGTTACATCCCTGACCTTCTATGCTTTCTCTTCATTGTTTTGCTCCTGTAACTCTCCCTGATGAGAGAACCCCAAAACATGCCATAACAATGAGGATGACTAACAGTGAAAGATTTCAACTTGAGCAGTTTTATGGCCTGTGCCCTGAAAAGAACTCTCTGGGTGGATGCCTTAAGGCCCTATTAAAAAATAAAGATGGGAAGCGAATGTTTGTTGAGCTCAACAATGATTATGGTAGTGTTTGGTTTAATTGTGAATATAGACAGCTTGTCAGCAATTAGTCTTCTGGCTTGTGTACAGTGAAATGGTTAGAGCTCCAGAACTGGGACTCAAGAGACAAAGGTTCGAGTCTCTACTCAGCCAAACAATTCACCGGGTGACCTTAGACACTGATGCTTTCAGTTTAATTGACTACACAGAGTTCCTGTTGGGTGGGAAATCTGATACATGTACACTGGTTTGATCTTCGTAGAAGATCAGAAGGATTAATAATAAATAAATACCTTTTCTGGAGACTGTTTTGGTGGTGGTAGACTTGGCCTCTGTTATATAAAAATATACTAGAGCAGAAAGGATTGGCTTCTGTAATATAGAGATATACTAGAACCATGAAAAATTAAGGGAAAGGACTTCCTTTCCTCTAGTATTCTATGGTTGACTCTATCTTTGATTTTGATTCAGTTTTCTTCCAAGTTGTCTCCAAAGAAGAAAGGACACTCACAATGATGATGATGATGAAGAAATCTTCATATGTAATCTCATGCTTAGCTTGTCACTCATTTTGTCCCTTTGAGTATTTTTTAATCTGCTGAAAGATACTAGCGCAGAAACAAGAAGGGGGAAGAAGAGGAGGAGGAAGGAGAGGAAACAAGGGGAACCGAGAAAGAAAGACAAACCTTCCTTTATTTTATTTTATTTTCCATCAGTTGTTGTTTAGTCCTTAAGTCGTGTCGGACTCTTCGTGACCCCATGGACCAGAGCACGCCAGGCCCTCCTGTCTTCCACTGCCTCCCGGAGTTGGGTCAAATTCATGTTGGTAGCTTCGATGACACTGTCCAACCATCTCATCCTCTGTTGTCCTCTTCTCCTCTTGCCTTCACACTTTCCCAACAACAGGGTCTTTTCCAGGGAGTCTTCTCTTCTCATGAGATGGCCAAAGTATTGGAGCCTCAGCTTCAGGATCTATCCTTCCAGTGAGCACTCAGGGTTGATTTCCTTCAGAACGGATAGGTTTGATCTCCTTGCAGTCCAGGGGACTCTCAAGAGTCTCCTCCAGCACCATAATTCAAAAGCATCAATTCTTCGGTGGTCAGTCTTCTTTATGGTCCAGCTCTCACTTCCATACATCGCTACTGGAAAAACCATAGCTCTGACTATGCGGACCTTTGTCGGCAAGGTGATGTCTCTGCTTTTTAAGATGCTGTCTAGGTTTGTAATCGCTTTCCTCCCAAGAAGCAGGTGTCTTTTAATTTCGTGGCTGCTGTCACCATCTGCAGTGATCATGGAGCCAAAGAAGGTAAAATCTGTCACCGCCTCCATATCTTCCCCTTCTATTTGCCAGGAGGTGATGGGACCAGTGGCCATGATCTTAGTTTTTTTGATGTTGAGCTTCAGACCATTTTTTGTGCTCTCCTCTTTCACCCTCATTAAGAGGTTCTTTAATTCCTCCTCACTTTCTGCCATCAGAGTGGTATCATCTGCATATCAGAGGTCGTTGATATTTCTTCCAGCAATCTTAATTCCGGCTTGGGATTCATCCAGTCTAGCCTTTCGCATGATGTATTCTGCATATAAGTTAAATAAGCAGGGAGACAATATACAGCCTTGTCGTACTCCTTTCCCAATTTTGAACCAATCAGTTGTTCCATATCCAGTTCTAACTGTTGCTTCCTGTCCCACATATAGATTTCTCAGGAGATAGATAAGGTGGTCAGGCACTCCCATTTCTCTAAGAACTTGCCATAGTTTGCTGTGGTCCACACAGTCAAAGGTTTTTGCGTAGTCAATGAAGCAGAAGTCGATGTTTTTCTGGAACTCTCTGGCTTTCTCCATAATCCAGCGCATGTTAGCAATTTGGTCTCTAGTTCCTCTGCCCCTTCGAAATCCAGCTTGTACTTCTGCGAGTTCTCAGTCCACATACTGCTGAAGCCTACCTTGAAGGATTTTGAGCATAACCTTGCTAGTGTGTGAAATGAGTGCAATTGTACGGTAGTTGGAGCATTCTTTGGCACTGCCCTTCTTTGGGGTTGGGATGTAGACTGATCTTTTCCAATCCTCTGGCCACTGCTGAGTTTTCCAAACTTGCTGGCATATTGAGTGTAGCACCTTAACAGCGTCATCTTTTAAGATTTTAAATAGTTCAGCTGGAATACCATCACCTCCACTGGCCTTATTGTTAGCCATGCTTTCTAAGGCCCACTTGACTTCACTCTCCAGGATGTCTGGCTCAAGATCAGCAACCACACTATCTGGGTTGTCCGGGACATCCAGATCTTTCTGGTATAATTCCTCTGTGTATTCTTGCCACCTCTTCTTGATGTCTTCTGCTTCTGTGAGGTCCCTACCATTTTTGTCCTTTACCATGTCCATCTTTGCACAAAAGGTTCCTTTAATATCTCCAATTTTCTTGAAGAGATCTCTGGTTTTTCCCTTTCTATTCTTTTCCTCTATTTCTTTGCACTGTTTGTTTAAGAAGGCCCTCTTGTCTCTCCTTGCTATTCTTTGGAAGTCTGCATTCAATTTTCTGTACCTTTCCCTATCTCCCTTGCATTTTGTTTCCCTTCTCTCCTCCGCTATTTGTAAGGCCTCGTTGGACAGCCACTTTGCTTTCTTGCATTTCCTTTTCTTTGGGATGGTTTTCGTTGCTGCCTCCTGTACAATGTTACGAGCCTCCATCCATAGTTCTTCAGGCACTCTGTCCACCAAATCTAGTTCCTTAAATCTGTTCTTCACTTCCACTGTGTATTCATAAGGGATTTGGTTTAGATTATACCTGATTAGCCCATCAGTACTCCAAAGTAAATATAATCAATATATCAACAACACTAAAGATCTCCATTTTTAAAAGTTCTTCATGCATCAATTTTAAAACCTTTATCGTTCCACGGGTACACTCCAGTAGGATTTTTGTTTTTAAGGAACTGTTTTATTAAAAATCATCTGACCTCTTGCTTTGTATTGTTCCTTTTCTCCCCTTTCTGTGCAGCCACGGCACATGGCTTCGGGATCACATTCAAGACAGCATGTTAAGTCTCACTATATTTTATTAACTCTGGACCCCCGATTTGGGGGGAGGACCAGGCTTCCATTTAAATTTTTTTAAAAAAATAGCTAACAAGGATGCAATCAGATTGCTGCAAAGGTCTGTGCCGGATCACACCGAATAGAGTCACTTTAATGGGAGCAATCTCCCTTAAAGCAACCCTTCCATCTGTCAGGATATTGCTTCAGCCCAGCCCCCAAACGTAGAAGCCCTACAGCTGGACTGAAAAGGTCCAGCCTGAGCACAGAACAAGATCAGGCTGGAGCACATTTCCCTATGCATTGTCTGATCACTGGGAAATAGATGTCCCAGACTACTCCATGAACCATCCACATTGAGATCTATTTGCCCATGTCATCAAACCCTTAGTCTTTTTCCCTTCCCCACCCTCCCCCCATAAAAGAAGTGAAGAGAAAACACTCTGGATTAGACTCTACTCTGAGAATGGTTGGTGGGCTTTAAACTTTTGCTCCAGATCAAGGCCCCTGCGCCTGCACTTTGTATTAGCAAAAGTGATGCATTGGTTTAATTTTCAATCATTTTGGCAGTATAAATTGCAAGCATGAGGAGGATTTGGATCTGAGCAAAGGGTTAAAGTGCCCATACCTGATGTTGACGTAACCCCCTTGGGTTGTCTGGTTCAGCTCAGCAGGTAGGGAAATCCTTAGGAAGGGGTTACAGCTGCACAGTTTCCATTTCGAAACAGAGGGAGGTGGACAACAAATTAGGCATAAGGAGTTAGACCCTGGCCACCATGATTTAGGTGACAGAACACCAGTGTGTGTGTGCAAAAGGAGCAATGGAAAGGGCAAATCTGTGGAATTATAGCATCTATTTCCACTTGTCCTTGCATTTTATTTTACAGCCTGGAAGATTTTTGTCTCCAGAACTGCCTCCTCTGACTCTTGTATCCTTGTACGAAAGGAGGACTTTGAAAGATGACAGAGCCATCTTGAGCGTTGGGTTCTGGAATGACTGGATTAGAAGGCCATGGAACTCAAGGCCCATACCTTTAAGAAAACAAATTAGCACCCAATTCAGCTGAATTTGAATTATTGTTGTTGCCCCTTTTCTTATTTGGTTTAAATATTCAGATCTTTGCAAAGTTTGTCATGTTTACAATGCTCTTTTTGAAAAAATAACTGCACAGAACGAAGTGAATGTTTCACTGATGTTTAGAATCAGATTTACACTGGTGGTAAGTGACATTTTCTTCATGTCTGAGCCCATTCAGCATTGCTTCTAATTCACATTCCAGAAACAAAACTCATGGAGAAATGTTTACATTGCCCCCCTACCCCGGAATAAAGACGCGAGACCAGAATTATGGATTAAACACAGGCCACACTTTATTGAAAACAATCAATGTTGCCAATCCTTTGGCAAAGGGGGGTCCTGTCATAGTGCAGACTCAGGTTTCAACACATGGGTCTGAATTGACCCTTTAACAAACAAACAACTGGGCGAGTCCAGTGAAGACCGCGATAAACCCGGCCGGCCAAAATTGGACCACCCCCAGGCCTCAAGCCACCCTCTGCCTGTTGGCTGTTGGTCCGGGTGCAGCCCCAGCGCATCCCCCCCCCCAAACAATGTAATCGCACAATCCGCAGTGCTGGGAGTTCAGATGAGCTATAATTACCTGATATTGCTATGGGATTCACCAAAATACCTGTTTAGTCCGCACTACCTGCCAGTGTGACTGAAAGTCCTCCACCAAAGTGCCCGCGCACCGCTTCCAGTGTGGGATAGGCGAAAAATCCCCACCTCCAAAGGCCAATCAGGAGACGGGTCAAAAAGTCCTATCCGGCCCCAAAGGCAACTAGCTAAACTCACACTAGAATATAGGGCGGGCGGGCGGATTGCCATCAAAGGAAGAGGAAGAGGAGAGGGGGGACGGCCCTTAAATAACCTACCGTTCCCCCCTCTCCCTTGAGTTACTCACGCAAGACTGTGAGGTCTCGCCTCATCCGGGGAAGAAGGCAAAGGTAAGCCGCGCTGCCGAAGCGTGGCTCTGCAGCGGCTTCATCATTATCAGAGGTTATGAATCTCAGACTTCTGTCAAGGGTGAGTGACACTTAGGCTACATATGCTTTAGACTACAAATCCCTTGCTGGCTGGCATTTCTGAAAGCGTTCAGCTCCAAACATTTGGACAGCCACATGTTACTCTATCCTTGACTTAGATGCTGTCCCAGCTGTTGTTTTTGAGTGCAACATCACATACTGTTAATCACCCCTGAATGAATGAGCTTCAGATATGCACCACAGCCCTGCACATGTTTTTGTCTAGAGTTAGAGTGTTTAGCATTTCAGACTTCAGGCTTGAATCCTATATTTTCCAGGAAAAGTCCATGGAACACAATGAGACTTACATTTGAGTGAGCATGCATAGGGTAGCACCAAATTTAGTTAGTTCATATGCAAGGAGAAATTCATGCTCGAAGTGTATATGGGAAGCACACTTGAGAAAAATGCACGGTGACTAGGATGAAGGCCCTTAGAAATACAGAAGGAGATCAAGCAAACCCCAAAGAAACAAAAAAAAAAAGACAGAAACATGTGGCACCTTAAAGACTAACTATTATGTTTTAATGTCAGCTTTTGTGAACAGGAGATTGAGTTACTGGTGGAATTTCTGGGAAGGGTTGGTTGGGGAGATAGCCTTTGCAAGCAGCAACAATTGGCATGTGCTATCTGGTATCCCCAGTCGATCTGTGTGTGATTTCCTCCTACGCATGTCAACATATGAGAGACAGGAATGCTTTCGAACAAGTGGATGAAAAATGAACTATTTTCACGTACCTATGTTCCTTCAGAGCAACTGCAGAGACCATTCCTTCTGTGTTTAGGTCCCAAGTGAGGGTTTTCCTCCAGAATATCCCATGATATCATGGACATCTGGTCCATGTTTAGGAGGTTGGGAATTTGCTCTCATTCCTTTGCCGCCTCTTCCCCCCCCCCCATACCCACTTTCATAGAATAAACAAGGTGTGATTTGGGAAGCTGGTTGTTTTTAGAGTAAAAACCCATATCCACCCTCTCTTCCTTCCTTCCTTCCTTCCTTCCTTCCTTCCTTCCTTCCTTCCTTCCTTCCTTCCTTCCTTCCTTCCTTCCTTCCTTCCTTCCTTCCTTCCTTCCTTCCTTTTGTTACTTGTGAAGTATTTAATGCTGAAAACGTGGCCACAATGAAACAAGGATTATTAACTCTTTCAATTATTGCAGAGTTGGGGTTTCATCTAGTCACCACAGAAGGCAAATTTCCCCCTTCCCCCCAAAAAAACCCAGTTTCCAAAAATCACTGCAAGTTGATCATACCTTTCTCCTCGCCTCTAACCTCTTACTAGACACTTCTTCAAGGAGGAAGCTATATTGTTACTATTAAAGAGTTATGAGACAGCATAACTCAGACACTAACAAAACATGTTGTCATTCTTTCACACAATAGCCCGGAGCTGCTGGATTATTCACTCTTGGCTTTAGATGCTTGCAGTCTTATCTCTTATGATCCTGGAACACAGAGTGGGTGGATTTTAGAACTAGAACTGTCATTGTTTTCTTTTTCTAAAAACATACATAAGGAGGTTGAGGAGGTGAAAAGAAAGGCATAAATTTGTCTTCTCAAAATCAAGTGTTCTCTAGAAAATTTTGCACATATACTCTCCTCGTTTTTGATCACCCAGTGCAGACTTGGGCTGCAAAATATATTCTGGGTCATCACCTGCATCCATTGCAGTCAGAGCCTCCTGACCCTGTTTTCCACAGATGCTGAAATCTCATATTTAATCGTTTTTAGCCGGCCAGCGTATTTATAGGATGTTACAGAGTCTGCAGCTGTTGTGTGTAGTTTGGCAACAAAATAATATGTTTGTTTAAGAACAGTAACATCCAAACTCTCTTTGGGATATTCAAGCCATGTTATAAATGGCACAGACTCCACTTTGTTTTTAAAAGTTTTGCAACTAGCAAATAAATAATAATAATAATTTTATTACAGATGTTGCTTAAAATTATAGCCTTTAAAATGGCAAGCAAAAAAAAAGGGGGGGGGTGCGAAGCACAGGTCAACAATACAGTCTTATATCAGCACTTACTAACTAAAGGAACATTTTGACCAATACATAATTATAAAAAATACTTCTCTTGGCCCTTTCATGAATTTGCCTGTCATACCCCTCCCATCGAGAAGGCCATAGTGACATGTTATTCCATGGATCCTCTGCTGGTGAACAATATTGTTTCTCATTAGAGAGTTGGGACGGCTCTCAACATTGCCAGGATAGTGGCTTTTCTGATGTGTCCCAACCACAAGCTCCATGCCGTATCACATCTGTGACATTTCATCTCTGTGAATCGTGGGGAGAAATACACAGTGATGACTTCCCACACTGGTGCACCTCACCTCATGGTGTTCCATGAAGACTCTCCCTTGTTCTGATCCTAAAGCAAGGGTGGGTGGTACCTTTATTCGCCTACTAAAAAGGAACAAATGTAAGTTAGCTTTTGTGACTTTTCTGTTTCTTCTGTACATCCTCCAGCCCTGAAGTGTCCATCCTGAGGAAAACCTGAAGAGAGTCAAAGCCGAGCTTATATTTGTAGTCTTTAATGGTCTAAGAAAAGTATCATCCACCCTTGCCTTTGGATTGTGTACAAGAACCATGTGGCTTGCCCCCCTTTCTTTTTCTCATGTGATCTAACAGGCAATGCACCACTGGGAAAAGCAACAGCCACAGGCCCTGCATCTTTTCACAGGAAAAAGTTTAAAAAGTGGTGTGGCCTTTGTACATACTCATGTATAGCCTTTCAATCATTAACATTTAGCCATATTTCTTGGGGCTACTATGTGGATTAAAACAGCTGGATCTTGCATCCTATCAATCATACGCATATAACAATTATTAAAGGAGCATGGCTAACACAAGAAACATTTTTTAATAATAAAAGCACCAAAAAACTTAGCAAACGTGTCCTACAGAAGCCTTTTCCCTCCCAAACTCACCTCAGGTATTAGTCGAAAGGATTTCCAGCCTTCTCAGAGGAAGCACAAATAGTTTACATGTCATGGGTCACCAACTAGGTGGAGTTCTTGCCTGTTTATTTGTTCACTACCAAGTTTCACGGGAGTTGGCTATGCAAGCAGAAGAAAAATGGTTTAAGCTGCAATGGTGGGTTCTGCAGCTCCATAGTTAATTATGGCATTTGAGCGCAAGCCGGGTGGGGTGACAAGAAGTGTTGAAGGATTATACAGCAGTGGGGAATTGGTTGGATCCCTTAACTGCTCGTTTGCAGACATTTTCACAGGAGTCTGTCTGCAGAAGCATAGAAGTCCTTGGTGATGAAAATCTACTTTATTGTCATGGGAAGGAGAGAGAAGGGAACAAAGTGATTCTGAAAGTCGCAGTGCAAAATATGTGCTGTGTGGGTGGAAGGTTGAGCATAAAGGTTCAACCTTAGTAAACAAAAACAAAGTTCATGAAAGGCTGAAAGGCTGAAAGGCTGAAAGGCTGAAAGAAAGAAAGAAAGAAAGAAAGAAAGAAAGAAAGAAAGAAAGAAAGAAAGAAAGAAAGAAAGAAAGAAAGAAAGAAACTTTTAGTTTGCACTGGCACAGATCTTTATTGGTTCTGACTGTATAAATAATATGGTGGGTCATTTTATCTTCATTCCCAAGCCTCATTACACAACCTTCCACCATTCAGTTTTCCAATGAACAGCTCTGATGATAGTTTTATTCTAGGCCAAAATTATATTTAAACACAAATTGGTTTTACAGGGGTTCTCTAGTCAGGTTGAATGCCTGGTCCATCCTTTGCGAGACATAGACCTATGCCACTATCCCACAAGATTGAAGCAGTAAATATAAATATGTTGTGCCCTACATTATAAGTCTAAGACTTAACATCAAGGGTGGGCACCTTTGGCCCTCCACATTTTGGGGTCTGCAAATTCCATAATCTGTTATCAGTGGCCATGGTTGGTAATGATTCTGGGAGCTGAGTGCCAGCACATATGGAGGCCCAACGTTTTCTCCACCCTGATGCTATAAATGTGTCGCATCAGTATGAAAACCATGCTCTTGCACAAAGCAAACAGCATACGTGGAAGTGTCGTTATACCCTTAGTTGAGACACGGACAACTGCAAGAAAACACAAGAGGTAATGATTTTGGAGAAAACCACTGTAGGATTTGACTCCCTTTAAATCTTCCTAATATAAAGTGGCATACAATAAAAACTCTTTTCAGATTGTGTCTTTAAATATGATCTTCTGGACATTTAGACTAGTTGTACAATGGGTGTATGTTGTTGTTGTTAAGTCATGTCCGACTCTTCGTGACCCCATGGACCAGAGCATAATGGGTGTATGCTTCACTTTAAAAACAACTTCCCCAGGTCAAGCTAATAATTTGGAGGCTCTACCAATCTTCTCAACATCTTGTCAAGCTTAGAGAAGTCTTAAGGGTGGAAGTCTCCATGAAGACTCTCTTGGGGGGGGGGGGGGAAGGCAAACCAGAGGAACCCTCTTTTTCATTTTAAGAACAAATCCCCTCATGGTACACTCCTTGACCACATGCGTTCGTTCTTTTAAGGAGGAATGTCCCCCATTTGAAGTGCTATCATGGCGATTATGCTTCCTTTGAACATGTCTTTCACGTGAGAGATATGTGTGATGTAAAGATAATGAACCATAAGAAGGGTTATCAAAGAGCTTGAAGTTGGCCATTTGGACAGCAGATTCAGCCGTTGCTCAGGTCACCTGGTCATTGTCTTCACTAAGGAGCATTGCAATGCTATTTAAACTCTAAAAATCAATTCTAATTCCATATCCGTACAGATACTTAGCTGATGTTAAGTCCCTGTCAGAGGAGTCCTCCAGTGATGATGAACCCAGCCCTTCAGAACCCAGCAAGGAAGAAAAACTGCACAGACCCGTGGGGAGCCAGGAGCCTGAGCTTTTAGATAACAAGAATGCAGGGGAAGAGGGGGCACCCTTGCCCAGTTCACAGGAATGGGGGAAGCTGAAAGCATAAGCCCAGCTTGAAGCCCCAAGTGCTCAGCTGTGGGGAAGGACTCCTTAGGGGAGAAAGATAGAGACTCCTTAGAAGTGGAGGGGTCTCCTCATAAGGAGACTTTTCCATCCAAGGGCCTCATCTTGTGACTGAGTGCTTTCCATTGCTGTCCAAACATCGGTAGCCAAGCACCAGGTGGAGGTCCAGAAGCCCAGCTATAAAATGCTCTCAGTTGGGGACTGTACGCTGATAGAGACACTGCATTTACTAGTTCCTCTACCTGTCTGTTGCATGGCTGGACCTCTGCTTTGGACTCCTGGACTGTGCTGGACTGTGCCCTTGGATGTTCTCTGTGGATTGCAGTAGATATGGGCCTGCCTCTGACCTTTGGACTGATCTTGGACTTTGGGTTTACATCTCCCTGCCCTGCTTTGGTGGTTCTTTCAGTATCTGCCCCTGCTGCCTTGCCTCTTCCCTGCTTCCCTGACTGGGACCCACATCTCCATGCTTACGATAGAACAAGGCAGCAGATACAAATCATTGTCCTTCTTGTCAGTGAGAGATATATATAATATGTAATAGATATAACACTATAACAGATATGTAAGACATATAACAGGATAGATAGATAGATAGATAGATAGATAGATAGATAGATAGATAGATAGATAGATAGATAGATAGATAGATAGACAGATAGATAGATAGATAGATAGATAGATAGATAGATAGATAGATAGATAGATAGATAGATAGATAGATAGATAGATAGATAGATAGATAGATAGATAGATAGATACTCATTTTTATCTTAAAATGCCCCCCACTTTTTATAGGTTAATTGGGGAAGAGTTGGTTTGAAAAGAAGGCTATCACAGAACAGATGTTAGCAGGAAACTGACGGCTGATAGCTCACATTGTTCTAGATTGAGACTGAGAAAAAGAGCTGATTTATTCCAATAACATGTGGCTTTTAAAGTAAGCATGGATTTAAAGTAGTAAATAAACTGAAGCTTTCTAAATGTATTGGCAAAGAGACAATCCTAAAATTTCCTCTCTGGGCATTTAAAAATCTTTGCTATTTTGAAGAGACATGCAATCCAAATTGTAAAACAGACTACAGTGCACTTCTCCTTTTATGATGATGATCTCTGTGGGAATTTGTTAAAAAATTCATACCAATATGATTTTCAAGTCTGTCCAATCCTAATGGTTTTTCATATTATTGTGAATTTTGTACATTGATTTAAGGAACTAATCATTAGAATAATTAACACTTGTAAAATGTGTGTAATAGATATAACATTATATAATAATATTATTATTTCCATATTTGTTGCAAGTAGTTCATCAAAGACAAAAATTAATATCAAATATTATCATTTATTATTTACAGGATGGCATTCTTAATTTTTCTGCCTGAACATAATGGATTGTTGGAAGCATCTTTGCAGTATTAAAAATGTTCTGCCATATTATAGACACAAATGCCATGGAAAAACAATGCCACAAGAATGACACAAATAAAATTACTGTCATCAATAAGTTCAACATGAACATAGCCTGTTTTGTTGAGCCTAGTTGCAAACAGCCCAAGTTCGCATACCAGAAAGTTCAACTAGCTAGTTTCTCTGAAAACTACTGACCATTCTACATAACTAACCAGTTTAGTACCATTTTTACAAAGTACAGCAGCTGTTGTATAGGCAGTGGTTTACTTACACAGAGACTATGGTAAACAGTTGAGAGATCTGTGATTTTAGGCTAGTTTGGTAGCTAGACCAAAATTAATGTCCAGCCTCTCCTGTACCATTTTAAAGGCCCTTGTCTATTCCAGTGGTTCTCAAACCTGGGTCCCCAGATGTTCTTGGACTGCAACTCCCATAAATCCTGGCCAGCACAGCAAGTGGTGAAGGCTTCTGGGAATTGCAGTCCAAGAACATCTGGGGACCCAGGTTTGAGAACTACTGGTCTATTCCATTTCTTCACTGCCTTTCGGGCGGCAGGAACTACCTTCGAAACAAGGAAGATGGGGAGCACATACCTTGTTTTCCAGCTGAATTATTGTCCTGGGAATGTCTCAGAAACACAAATAACATGTAAGAACAAAGCACTTGCCTGTTGCTCGTGTATTTTGTTTTTACATTGGTGAGAAAGCTGTTGCCATGGCAAACTCTGTGACATGGTAACAGGCTAACCATGAACCTCTCTCTGACACTGCCTCACTGAAGACAGGACATTAGTAACATGACAGAGGTTAAAAGCGATCAAAATTGTGCATACTCCCTGTGCTTACTGTCATAAATAATAGTAACTAATAATGCTGGCAGTGTAACACTTGAACCAGAGTTGATGACAATCAATACTTATAGATATCTTTAAACCACTTATCCCCTGACCCAGGTGTAGAAGAGGCAGATTCCAGAATTGAAACAGAACTTTATTTTGACAACACTCAAAATGATAGATGATGCTTGGTGGTTACTCTGTTTAAAGGGAGAGTACTCATTTCAAAGGAGGTTTCCAGATTCAGTGCATCAACACAAACTTCATACCGAGTTTCAGCCCATGAACAGCTTAATAAAAAGCCAGTCCCTTTTCGAGAGGCTATTTGCTTTTATTAACATGCCCTAACACACCCAACCAACTCCTTCTTAAGTCTGAAGAAAAAAACCAAGAGTTTAACACACCAAGATAAAACCATAAGGTACGTTTGGCTGCTAAACTAGGATTGGAACAGACTTGCTTATGTGTCACACCCATCCTAGTTTAGCAGCCAAGCACAGCTTATGGTTTTTATCCCAGTGTGCTTCTAACCTATGTGGTTCTGTGGCCTGAATTCAAGAACAATGTGATGCCCTGTTGCCATTCCAGATATAAAAGCTTTCTGGACTGGTAGTTGAAAACTAGTGCTGATTGCACTGTGATGATCTGGACATATGGACATCCCACCGTTTTCTGTTTTTTGAGGAAGGTGACTCCTTCTCAATTCTATTTATCTTACGTCTCTAGGAATGTTTTCTAAAAGCTAAGGATGCAGCTAGACAGTGAAGTTATCCCAGGCTGGATTGGGCTAAACAGGATCACTTGAAAGTGTGGCCTGTGATTTAGAATGATCTTCGCATCCACATGCAGGAATTGAATGGTTTGGGGACAGGAAGCCACACTGCACCTAAAAGCAACCCTATCTGAGCTTGGTCCTCCCTCTCAGCCTCCATGCACCCACATTATCTCCTGTCTCCTCCTTCACAGGAAGCACGAGGAAGCTGGGTTTCGCCTCCACCTCATATATTAGTAAATAATATATTATTTCATTTGTTTGCCACCAAAATAAAACAGTGCTGGATTGTAAAGAAAAAGCAGGGGAGATATCCCCTCTGCCTCTTTTTCTGTCTTCTCCTCCTCAGGGATTGGGGGACACCTAGATAATTTTTTTCATGTATTTTTCAGTCACAAATCACTTCACTGGTTTGCCACCAAAGTGAAACAACGCTGGATTGCAAAAAAGTGGTGGTGGGGAGACATTGTGTTCTCTCCTGTCACCCCCTCTGCAGGGAGCAGGGGGAAGCTGGGATCTTTTTATTTCTTCATTTATTGGCAAGAGACATATCAGTTCATTGGCTTGACACCCAAGTGACACCGTACTGAATAGTTGGGGAAAACACCCACCAGCACCTATTTGGTTTGATCACCCAGCCAGAAAAATTCTACTAAAATAGATGTATATTTAACTCAGGCTTTGAAAAAATGTAGCTCTTGTCAGGGACCCAAAAATGTGTGAGTAGACATGGATGAGGACCAGGTTGGTTCATGATTGTCTGTAAGTCATGTGGTCCTCAGAAAATGGAGTGAACCAGCCAATTCCCAAGGCAGCCCAAAACCCAAGATAAAGCATCATCGGATCACACCCTGGGATTAAAATGACAAGGCACAGCAACAGAGAACACAATCTTGATCATGAAAACAGTAACTTCATTCTGCAAACTGCAGACTGAAAGATCCAGCACTAATCAAATGTGTGGGCGCTGGCTGACACAGTGACTCTTAACCCTGATCGACCTGGACATCCATTGAGGCCTATAATTTTCAACGAAGGATAACGCTGTGCAATCAATACAGAACATATACACCCAGAAACATTCGAGCAACTCAGCAGCGTTGCATATCAGCAAAATTTACTCAGGAAAGGGGTCTAAAGTTCAAGAACCATAGAGAAATGGGAGACATATTTCCCCCACCCAGTCCATTCCCCCCTTGCTCATTCTTTATGAAGAATCCATGAGAACCGTCTGCTTGGAATGTTTTGGTTTGCAGCCTGATTGAATCTTGGACAAGATACCATACAAAACATAGCAAAAATATTAGCAACTTACCAATCACAGTAATACGTGTTGATTTCAGATTTATCACCACCCTTAGAAAGGGAATATTCCCTTATGCTATAGCTTCCCAAGTTAAGAAAAGCAGCCAAAGGTGAAGTAATGTGACGCATCACTGGGCTCTGACAAAGTCTCTCCTATTTCTATTCGTGTCTGTGTGTATATAAGTAAATGTTTGTGGTGGGTAATATTCACATATTTTCCCTATTTGCATTCATCAATAGATGGGTTTAGTGAGAACACATTAAAAGTTTGGAGCCACTTTGCACAAAATTAGCCATCTTGAAATAAGTTTCCTACAAACACACAAATGTGGCACCACTATCTTAAAATAATCTTAGAACTTCAGAGCTGGAAGGGACCCTACGGATCATCAAGTCCAGCCCTTGTCAAGGAGACCCAGTGGGGAATCCAACTCCCAACCTCTGGCTACCCAGCCAGAGACCTCAGCCACTTGAATCATGGTTGGTAACCAGCTGGAGAGAACTACAAACTCGATTGCGTTTGTCATGCCAGTCGCTGCAGGCTCAGACAGTCTGTATTGTGGAATTGCAAAAGCCAGCCCCTGCAGCATTGGGGACCATTAATCAGCGCTGAAATAACTCTCTCTCTCTCTCTCTCTCTCTCTCTCTCTCTCTCTCTCTCTCTCACACACACACACACACACACACACACACACACACACACACACACACACACACACACACACACAGAGGGAGGGGGAAGCTATGTGGTCCTCCTACACAATCTGATGATAAGGGTGGGTGATACATTTATTAGACCACTAGAATCATCCACCCTTGTGTTCCGATTGCATGCAAGGGCCACACAGTTTTTTTTCCCTAGTTTTTGTTTTTATTTGATTTTATTTGATTTTATTTTCTCGGAATGCAGAAGAGAACCTGAATAGCTCGCCTGGGCCAAGCAATGGCATTTAACATTGTAGAGGCAGGACTACAACCTGAGGCCATGATGTTCCTCCAGCCACTAAGTAATATTTTTAATTTGGCTAAAGTTGGTTTGCCTAGTATGTAAACTAAATTTTATCCCAAATTCCCTGATATGGGTTTTTCCATGTTTCTGTGTGCCTCTGTCCCTGGACCATGTGCTTTGTGGCAAGACATTGTAGGGATGAGGTAATCCGTGACTGGTACATGGCTCCTTGTCTAACACGTTTGGGGCATTCTAATCTCTATGGTCAGAATCTGGAACCTACCTCCAGTGTCTAAGCATTCTGCAACCCCCCATTTTGGAAAATGTTTTAAACAATGAATCTGATCCACAACTCCAGTCATGGATTTTGGAAATGTTATTATTTCTTTCTGCACCACCTCCTTCTCTGTAAGGTCTAGCCTGAGAAAAACTTATGAGGAGGTGAAAGTTAGCCTCTGTGTGTGAGACTTTAGCAGTCTAAGAAAGGTATCACCCACTCCTGCCTTTGGGAAATAACTAGTTATGGATAATGAGTTGCTTGTAATGAATTTCTTTTTACAATTATTAAAGTGCAACTCAGTTTGCATTCACTCTGGCATGAGGCATACTTTACAATTGTAATGTAACAAGAAATAACTTCACTCCTTTGTGACGTAACTGTAAATGTTTTAGTTAGTTTTATAGTTACTAGATGGGTGGCCTTCCTTCTTAGGTGTGTTTTGTACCAGAGACCTGCTGCATGTAGCATTCAGATGTTGTAAGGGGCTGAACAACTAAGTAATTTAGTTATTTTTAATAAACATAAAGTAAGATGTTATTTCTAATAATTATAACGGTAACTAACTACTCTTTGGACCTTAGTACTATAATTGTGACTAATTACTTCTTTAAAAACTTACAAAACTCTGCAAACAATTGTGTCCAGAAAAGGAGGCTACAGGTTTGGGAGCAGGAAAGAGGACCCTTACTCCGTCACATATTTAAGATATAGAATATTTGATCTGAGGCCTTTTATAATAAAATAAGTTTATTGTATTAAACTTAAATCAGCTCACATAAGCACTTCTGCCATGTGCTTTGTAACTGCTGATAGGATAGCTATCTAAGAGGCTCTCTATACCGACATGTAGATCAATATATGGATTGCTGTTGGTACAGTTTGGTTTGAATCAAATGACAGCATCCACATGTGTTTCCACTTAGATCAATCCATCTGTCCCCTTTAAGAGCTGCCCCACTCCTTTTTGGCACAGTGGTAGGGCATGCATTCTTTTTGGTCTGATTCAGCACAATCCTAATTAGCTTGTTGTGTAACCTGTGTGGATGGTTAGCCCGCACCAAAATGGAACTGTGAGTGGAGTTAACTGAGGAGACAACCCTGTGACATAATAGGTGAGTCGTTGCATTAAAAAGGAGGGCAGAGGAACCCCCTCCTCTATTTTCCTTGTCTTTAAAAAAAAATTTCTAACCAATGCAATGAAATTTTAATAGGTTGATCCATTGCCATTTTAATATGCCACTTGTTTTATTCAACAACAACAAAGGAAAGTCACTCCAGCTCCCTGAATGACAGCTGTGAGAAAAGGCAGGGAAGAGGGACTATGTTGACTCCATGGGCTCCACCCCCACAAGGCAGCGCAACCCCAGCAGAGTCCCAGCTGAGGAGGAAGATGGGGGAAAGGAGGGTTGCCTCCCTTCCATCTCCCCAGCTTTCTCCCCAAGATTTTGCCCCCCCCCCCGTGCTGCAGCTGTCTTCGGCAAGATAGATCACACTTAAGATGAGAACCTTTTAAGGCCAGACCAGACAGCACCAAATTTCTCAGTGTGGACAAGCCCTAAGTGCCAATGATGCCTGTGCATAACCCCTATGGAGCAACTGGTTCAACCCAGTGGGTGAGGAAATCGTGGGAAGGGGCTGGGATTCAAGATCTGAAGAGGGTAAAAGCCGCTATTCCCCTGGAGAGTAACAGGCTGTTATCAACTGAGTTTAGGACCGTAAAGATTATTTACCTGAAGCTGTACAGCTTTGTCCTGTGGATTTTCTGCCTTGGGCCATAAAGATATCTGGGACTTTCTTCCCGAGTCCCGACCCATTTGGCTTCAAAGAGACATTTGCACCACTTCCTTTCTCCTTACAAGCACCTCATGGAACTGGCCTACTGCTGGGGAATTGCACATAAGGCTGTATATTTTGCAGCATCCAGCTCGACTCTCGCTGTTTCCTTACTTGAAGAAAAGGAAAGGGGGAAAAAATAACGTATTTGTAAAGTTTGTTGTGTTTGCTCACAAAAGAACACACACACACACACACCATGGGTTGCACAACGGGCTCAAAAGCCTACCAGAGGTGGTCTTACGGCTCAGTCTCTCTCGCACTCATTTTACAATCTCTCTCACAAAAACCATGTAATGCAGACAAGCATGCAAAGTAAAAGACATTAAAATCCACACTGGCTGCATTCTAATGTCCCGACACACACACACACTTTCCTCCAATATCTCTAGAGCTCGAGGATTAATCTCAAGCTTCTGTTTCAAAAGTGGAAAGCAGGTAGCCAGCCGCCAACATTCCCCCTAAACCAGAACACATTTGAGGGGTACTCTCTCCATGGGCCGTGAGCGAAGACAGAAGAGCAGCTTTCACGGTGCCAAGAAAGGTATACAAAAACAGGAATGCAGGCTGAAGGATGAGACAGATTGACTGTGGCAGGTGGGGTTTGGCAGTCTGCTTCTGATTTTCAGACGAGAGAAAGCAGAGCCAAAACCCAGGCATTGCCACAGTAAATTAACCATATTCCAACAGTTATGTGGCTCATTTCTTTTCACTTCTACTTTCATTTTACATTAGCGACATTTGGCGCTTCTGATTTAAAAGCTAGCGTTACTCTTTCAGAGGCAATGCTGAGCCAGGTTTTTACACCGCATAATCCAGTCATCTTCGTTCAACTTTTCTGGGGACAGAATACAGAACAAGTACAGAAAAAAGGAGGCGAGCTGCACAAAGAGCATCATTGGCCACCTCCTTCATCTGGCAGAGGAGCTACTGCCGAAAATCAGGTTTGGATGTAACCATGCCAGGACTACTAGATCTGCCACCCTCATCTCCTGCTGTTTGTATGGGATATTTAAATCGAATTACTGGATTTCATGCCACTCTTTATACAGTGTGGCAACACCCTTTTGGGTGTGCAGGAATCCTGTCCCCAACCCAAACTGTCCACCCCCACCCCCAGCTCCATGCCCTGTGCTTAGATACCAGAATCAACTTTGGTTAAAAAAAGAAACACAACAAAAAAAATCCTAAAGCACATGAAACCTTGGGTTAAAGTTTAACTATTAAAGGGCTGGTGGGGTCCATGGGTGGCCCATTGTTTCTCACTGCGATGAAGGAGAGCTGCAGGAGTGGAAATGCAAACCTTGAGCAGATGCTTGAGGGCCGTTTTGCAGGGCCAGCTCAACAAACTCTGCTGATTGATTGAAAATGCCAATGGGATACCTCCACACATATTGTTGTAAGCCGCCCAGAGACCTTTGCGTAGTGTGGGCAGCATATAAGTTAAATAAATAAATAAATAAATATGAGGACACACACACACACACACACACACACACAAATGCAGGAATGTGCCTGTCAAGGCACAAAGTACCCCAAATCAGCCATGAAGATAAAATTTCCCGAAGCACTTCTTTTCTGTCCCTGGCAGCAAAAACTGAGGAGAGATAAGGGTAGGAAGGGTAGAGATTACCCTTGCACAAACCTCTTTGTGTGGAAAACTGCGCTGGATTCAGCCCAACCGTCCTAAGGCACAGGAAGTCACTTTCCAGCTGAAGAGAAGTCTGTCTAGATTCCAAACCGCCTGCGCGGGAGACCACATCATGAGGACCATGGGTAAGCTGAGTTTGTTAGAATAGCAGCAAGGCACATCCATAAAATATACATAATGTGTGCAGCTACATTATCTTCCTTTCAGAGCCTCAAAACGTTACATTTCAGAGTACAGCTCCCAATATTCTCCACTCTTCTTGGCTCTTGGACATGCTGGCTGAAGGATTCTGGGAGTCGTAGCCCAAAAAAGTAACTTTTTCATGGTTTGGTTTCTTTACTAGGAGAGCTTTACGAGGGTGCCTTGAAGACTAATACTATATGCATTATGACTTACATTAACAAGTCAAAGCAGCCAAAATTACCAGCCTCTTTTCCAGCCTGAATTTACAGCAGTAATTAACACATCAATTCAAATTTATGCCTCGTGTAATACGGTTAAACCAGGTTCCAAAATGTGAAATAATTCCTTACGAAAGGCTACCACTTTGATGGAAGCTTGAATCCTGCTTATTAACAACCATTGATCAAGAAACTCATAACCATAATGGTAACAGCGGATGTATTCTAAGCCAGTATAAATCGGTATGGGAATACAAATGGCATTACATGCTTAAAAATAAAGCCCCCATATTCCAGTTGGTACTCTACTTATAAAAATATAAATATCTGAAAGAGTTAGTGGGCTTCCATAGCCCCTATTATAGACAAGGCTGTTTTTCTGGCAGCAGTCAATTCTGTTCACCTGCAACTTGGTTTTGAAAAAGAAAATAATTAATAGCCTAAATTTAAGTTCTGTCTAGAGTCCGGAAATTTTATGTTGGGAGAGCAGCAGAACTGCACATTCCAAAAGGAAAAGAGTATTTTCTGAAGACCACTCTGAGCTGAACACTGCTGAATTTGCATCCTTGAAATAAGCCCTCAGGGAGTTCAGTGAAAGTTTTTAATCTCCATGAAGGAATTACATTTTATCCACATGATCCTTCAAGGGCATATCATGCTGCATTACTACACACATACCTTCCAAGGAAAAAGACTTATGGCTGGAGATGGGGATGAATATAAAAACAAATTGCTATTTTTGACGAATATAGCTGATTCGTCATATATTTGTCAATCCATATTCGTCAATTTTAAAATCCCGATGAATACGACTTGATGAATATTTTCTCGGTTTTATTTGTCGATTTGTCGATTTGTCAATATTTGTCATATTCGTTACCCTGGTGCCAATCAGAAGCTCTGGCCGATCAGGAGATCCTGGATTGGCATGTCAGGCAGCCAATAGCACTGCTGAAAGGGCTGTGGGGGTGTACCTTTTACAGAGGCTTTATAAGCTTTATAAGCTTTTTCCCTGCAGCCATTTCCCACTTCCGTTCTGAACAAATCGCCTTTTTTATTTTATTTGTCCCCATCTCTACTTAGGGCTCTTGGTGAGGCTTACTTCTGCTTAGGCATGAACAGGGCTGCACTGTCATCTTTTTGAGTCACTCTTGTACCTGTTATACTCGACTCATGTCTGTATAACAGAAGTTTTTTATTCTTGCCCTCCCATATCTGTCTTTTCTATCAATGGACAAACAAACTCTGGACACCAAACATGGCAGGCAGATACTTTAACAGATGCAATCTTTAAGCTCTGGTTCTGCACATGATATTAGTCTGGTTAGCTTTTGGATGGGAGACCAGGCAGATAATACCTACTAGTACTGTATTGGAGAGGGCTTTGTTGCAAATATGCCAATGATAGAATCATAGAATAATTGAGTTAGAAGGGGCCTATAAGGACATCAAGTCCACTCCCCTGCTCAATGCAGGAATACAAATCAAAGGATATCTGCCAGATGGTTGTCTAAATTTCTCTTCAGTGCCTTCAGCATTGGAGCTCACCACCTCCCGAGGTCATGGGTTCCATTGTCGTACTGCTCTAACAGTTAAGAATTTTTTCCTAATATTCAGCCAAAATCTGGCTTCCTGTAGCTTGAGCCCATTACATGTCCCGCACTCTGGGATAATTGAGAACAGATCCTGCCCCTCCTCTGTATAACAGCCTTTCAAGTATTTGAAAAGTGCTAATATATGTCCCCTCAGTGTTCTTTTCCCAAGTCCTTTCAGTCTTTCCTGATATAGCTTGGTTTCCAGTCTCCTGATCATCCTTGTTGCCCTCCTCTGAACTCGTTCCATTTTACATGTCTCAATGCATAATGTTTCATCCATAAGCGAGTTGTTTCTATTGCCAGGTCTTTGTATTTTGTTAATTTTTCCAGTTCTTTATCTTCTGGCATCCCCTGGAATTGCCATGTCAATTATCCAGACCTTTCTTTATTCTATTATTATTATGTCTGGTGTATTGTGCTCAAGGTGTCTGTCTGTTTGTATCCAAAAGTCCCAGAAGATCTTAACTTGGTCATTTTCTGACACCATGTTCCCATTGATTCTTGAATGCTGACAAATTATAATTTTTACATAATGACCAGTGTATTAATTTTACAACTGTATTGTATCTAGCTTCATTGTCTCTCTGTGCAATCTTCAAACATTCACAGATGTGGTGTTTCATATTTTTCTTGGCAGAGTCGACATTTGCTGTTTACATTAATTCCTTAAATTTTAGCTTTCATGACATTACTTTGGAGTGCTTGTTCTTGTGCAGCAAAGATCAAGCTTTCAATTTTTTTTTCTTTATGGTCCCTAGTTTTAGCCATGCCCAAGTTCAATCGTTATCATGTTTTCTGTTAATAGTTCTCAGATATTGTCCATACAATGGTTTATTTTTCCAACTATTTAATTTATTGTTAAATTGTCATTTCTTATATTGAGCCTTTGCTTCTGTTATTTTCAAGAATGTTTTCTATTTTCACTGTTTTAAGTAATTTTTCTCTTTTTCTCTTATTATATTATTAATATAATCATTTAAGCTTCGTCTCCCCCTCACCAGCCCCCCCCCATCTGTTGTATTTGTAGTAATCCACAACTTCCAATTTTTAGTATTAAATATAATCTGTCCACATCACGTTTTGGATGTCATGTGTGATGCATGTTCATTAATTTACATGTTTTTCAATCCAATTTTTCTAATTCACTTTGAGTCCTATCATTCTAATTCAATATGGATCCCGTCTATTATTATTATTATTATTGAATCTCTTAAGCAGGTTTTCTGGGGGCATGGGGTGGCTTAAGACATGCTGAAGTGGTAAGCTAAATCAAGTTTAAGAGGCCCCAGAGTATTAACAAGAATATATACGTATGGTATTTTAATTATTACTAAAACTGTAGCTTACTTAGCTTGCCCATAAATCCAGCCTTGGCCAGGGGAGAAGAGTGGTGTGTTGAAGAAGAAATTCCCTCAAGCCTGTGCTTATGTTTTATTGGATTTTTAATTTTTTAAAAAAATTCATATTTTATATTTTATCTTTTTCAATTACGATAGCATCAATCAATCAAATAACAACAGCCATGAGAAAGAGCTGTCCTTTTCTCTCTCCTTGTAGATCTCGTTTCACATGGATTGGGGATAGCAGTTTTGGCAAGGCTGTGGGCCAATCCCACTGCGGACCCACTTTAGAACGAAGCCCCAGCCATCATCATTATAGCACCGCCCAAATCTGGCAGCAAACTGGGGGAAAGCGCTTTAAACCAAAGAGAGAAAGGCTTCAGTTCCTCATCAGGCACTGATGTTAATCAGCACTTGGAATGTAGGTCACCAGATCTCTCTTCAATTCAGTCATTCACACATTTGTAACTGAGGGAGGATAACCGAGCACACCTATGCATATGCAAATCAGGTCTCAATTTAGACAACATGATATGCAGTCAAAGTATCAATTTTTGAGAATTGTTGCACTGAATTTGATGTTTTAACTTCATCAGGTTCCTCATGTGAAACACAGAGCTTGGAGAAACACCTTTTTTGAACGACAGTTCCCCAAATCCTATCAGTCCACATGCCCAGTGGCTTCTGACAGTTGTAGTCCAGAAAAGTTACTCTTTCAAACTCTGTTGCCTCATTCAGTGGCTGAAATCCTGTTGCACAGTTATGCAAAAAGGGTTACCTTCTAGGGATGAATTACCTCTAGGTGAGGTTAAGAAATCTCTGCAGACGTTATCTGTTGTATACTAAGTTACATGACTTGGCATGCGACAGGTAAGGTCTATAGAGATTTCTTCACTGAGGGCAATTTGCCTTGAAAAGTTACGCCGTTTGATTAACCGCGCAACAGGATTTCAACCAATGTATTGCTTGCACGCGCACTACATTCGCTATGTTCCTCTGTCACAAAACAAAGGGATGGGTTAATGCTACCGCAGGCTTTCGTGAGGTGAAAGGTCCTTGTTCCCCCTGAGAATTGACACGTTATAACAGCTTCGTCTGATTAAAAGGGGATGTTGATCATTAGCTGACCTACATTTATTTATTTTTTTTCTATTTTCCCCCCTCTCCTCTCTCCTTTCCTACTTTTGGCAATCATTCAAAGTGTTCCCAGATGCCCAAGAGCCTGTTGCTTACCTGCAAATAAAACATATCTTTATAACAGGACATTAATGTTAATGAGTAATATCAAAATGTGCCATGTGTCATTCCCAGACCTTTTCTTTCCAAGGGGTGGAGTGGAGAATTGGTTGGCATTTTGATGGATTGAATGATGGAAGGGAAACATATGCTTTCCAGATTGAACCCAAAGCATTTGCTAATTCAGAGCCCAGGTCCCTTCAAGCTGCAGCCAAACAAGAATAAATTGCATACTATTTGTTACCCACTTGGGATTAATTATTGTGGTTTAGAGGTAAGTAGCTGCTCCACCAAAGGTTACCAGTTTTTCCCTCCCTTTTTAATGCACGGTTAAGAGCTCTGAGGGAGGGGGGTGGAAGAACCAACAGCAAATAGCAAAAATATTTTAGTCAGAGGAAGACTGGACAATAGTAAATGAGGTCAAATGTTCATCTGTAAAAATAATACAGTTTTCCTCATACACAGTATGAAGTGTCAGGAATGAGGTATATTCCCATTAGATTAAAATGGAAGAGCTCAGACAAGACAACAGGAAAATGGCTTTTGGAGGTAATTGTTGTGTTGTTATTTTTCCTAGCACCTCTGTTGACCTGTCGTTGTTACTGCTCTGGAAATAAACAGTATGGTTCCCTAAAGCGGCCGTGTGTCAGCCTTTGACTTTACAGTTGTAAAAAAAGGCATCTTCCATCTGTCATAAAAGACAGGGTTTAGACAGTGTTCTGCAGGGCACTTTGATTATGTGTGATGGTGATTTAAGGAAACTAGTTCAAGAATGGGTGTCCTGGGTTTTTAAAAAGATACTTAATCCAACTTCGAAAAAATTGCTCAGAATGATTTCCTTCTCTGTGAGGTGTAAACGTTGCAATGCGAAACAGAAAGGTAAAAGTCAGAGGGGAATTGAAATCATTTTGGCAATGTGAAACAGATGAATTACATGCAATCCTATGCATGTTTAGTCAGAACAAACGTTGAGTGGGACTTACTCCCAGACAGAGGCATCTAGCCTTAGCTACTTTGATATGGACACCACGTTGGGTAGCTCAGAAACTTAGCTCAAAGAATCTATTTAGACTGAGAGGGGTAATCACCAGCTATGGTAGTGAATGGCAAGATAAATCCCCCAATATATAATTGGCTTTTCCTACATGGCAAATGGGATATTGCATGTCTAGACTCTGTAGTGTACAAAGGAATCACTAGATGTGAAATCAAATTTGGCAAGGCCTGGAACCAAACAACGTACAGCCATTTCAGTTTCACAGTCCAGACCTCTTAGTCTTATTCCTCTGTCTTTTTAGAGAGCCAGGGCTCAGTAGCACTTAAGAGTGTTGGGCTTGGGAATGCAGGTGCTCACTGAGCACGACCCTGGATGACCTCTACATATCACCCTCTTGGAGGAGGAGAGCCAGGTATGTCACCTTGGACTCTTTGGAGGAAAAGGAGGATATAGATGCAACAAATAAATAAATGAGTAGTAAGAAACATGTGTTACTTCAATGACTTCAGAATGTAGTACATCAGACCTAATGTGTTTGGAGTCCCTCCATCATCCCAGAGTGCAGGACACACAACAATGGGCTCAAGTTACAGGAAGCCAGATTTCGGTTGAATTTCAGGAAAAGCTTCCCAACTGTTAGAGCAGTACAACAGTGGAACCAGTTACCTCCAGAGGTGGTGAGCACTCCAACACTGGAGGCATTCAAGAGAAACTTAGACAATCACCTGGCAGATATCCTTTGATCTGTATTCCTGCATAAAGCAGAGGGTTGGACTTGATGGTCTTATAGGCCCCTTCCAACTTCACTATTCTATGATTCTATTCTCCTGAATGGAGGTTTGGACATGAGCCTGAGACCTCTGCCTTGTACCACTGTGACAATATTTCCGCCTGCTAATTCTCTCTCTCTCTCTCCTTTAATTTTGCCAACATTGCGTTATTTATGTAACTTTAGGGAGAGGGAAATCGCCCCAGAGGGAGACCACAGCTGCGATACAAGGACATCTGCAAGCGGGATCTGAAGGCCTTAGGAATGGACCTCAACAGATGGGAAACCCTGACATCTGAGCGTTCAGCCTGGAGGCAGGCGTTGCATCACGGCCTCTCCCAATTTGAAGAGACCCTTGTCCAGCAGACCGAGGCAAAGAGGCAGTCACGGAAGCAGCAAAATCAGGGAGCTGGACAGGGGACAGATTGTATTTGTCTTCAGTGTGGAAGGGATTGTCACTCTCGAATTGGCCTTCTCAGCCACACTAGACGCTGTTCCAAGTCCTCCATACAGAGCACGTTACCATAGTCTTTTGAGACTGAAGGATGCCTAATACTAAATACTAGGGAGAGTATGAAAGGAATCATTTTCTTTTCTTTTTCTCATTTTTTTTACACGATTGGTTAAATAAAAAGAGAATTGGACTTTAGACCTTCTCCTCCTCCTTTTTAAAAACCACTTTGACACTGGGGCTAACAACCTGAATGCTCATAATTCTGAAAGATAGCCAAAATGATCTTATCAGCCTGTGTTTGCTTCCGTTCGGTCATTCTGTTCTTAAGAACAGCAAACCAAACACAGTTTTAAAAGAAAACAAAAAGATGGAGATGTGTATACTAGAGACTCATCCATATGCAACTATCAACTCATGCACAAAGCCAATTCCAAACTCAGTCCAAAGAAATATAACCCATACCATTCGAAGTCCTGCAAGTGAAGCATTGCAATCCACATCTATAAGTGGTCAGATTCTTGTCCAAATTATCTACTTCTACATACGCATTAATGTCCACATGCTTTCTAACCCAACAATCTCATTCATGAGCCTCTCTGAATGTCCATAGTTCTGTTAGTACATTTATCACTCAGATCTTGGTTATCAACATTGATGGCCCATTATTGATTAAAATATTTATTTGAACTAGACAAATGAAGGGCCATGGCCATTCACAGTAGGTAGAAAGAACAGGGCAGGACCTCGGTATAGGTAGCTGTTTTATGCCATGAAGTCACTTCAAACATATGGCAATCCTAATAGGCTTTTCAAGGACCGTGAGGTGTTCCAGGTGTGATTTACCCTGCAACTCTTCAGTGAGTTTCCATGGTCAAGCAGGGATTTAAATCCAGGTCTTCCAGGTCCTAGTCTGACACTCTATCCACTACATCACATGGGCTGTCACAGTTAGAAATACATATCAATATATCCATTCTTTGAATGAAACCTGCAACTCTTCTGGGTCCTGCACAGTGCCTCACATGTTGTCAGCAATGCTAGTGCATCTGTCTCCTAAATTTTTGAATATATAAAGAATATTTTTGCCCGTCAGCTTATTTTGCTGGGGTACATGCAAAACCCTAAGCAGATGTTTCTGAAGTGGGATATCAAGGTTCATTTGTCCACAGAAAGAATAGCAAACTCAGAAACCTATGGCCAAGGCTGAAAGGTTGTGGGTGAAATGGAAACAATGCTTTTGAGTAGCATACATTCAAGGATGAAGAAGCTCTGTGCCAGTGTGTATAATCTACTGCTGTGGCAGCTAAGCAAAGGAAATGACGAGGAAGCTTGAAAAGCATACCTAAAGGCAGCCTTCTGCAACCCATCCATTGTTTTATATAATACAATAGGTAACATGCCTGTTCCCAATACTGAATTTCAATTACGACCCACAACTTCACTATGTGCAAGACACAGCAGTATTTTTTTTTAAAGGGTGAAATGTGTGTGTATTCACCTCAGCATTTCTTGTTGTTGCTATTGTCGTTGTATCTCTTCTACTGGGAAGTTGGCTATCTCACCTTTGGATTTAACAACTCTAAACCATGGTGTTATGTTGCATCCACCCTTTTTTCATACAGTGACCAAAATCTTGTTGTGTAGTGCAATAAATTGCAGTGGAGTAGGCCAACTGAGTCAACTAGGACTTGGTGAGCCTGTCTTGACATCACAGTTCCATGCAATGCAGCACAACTGAGAATAAACAGCACCATGCAATGTGCATTCTCAAAGCTAATTTTATATTTTTGTTGTATGTTGCATAATACTGCCTTCATCTTAGGAAGGCTGCTGCAGCTGTCTCTATTCTTATTGTATATCAAAGCTATAATCCCACTGTTCCTTCAACTCGTTTCTGAAGCATTCCGCTCAAAATCCTCTTGTGTAAATTATGCCTATGGAAGGGTGATGATGTATCTAACAGGGGAAGATTTTTGGTAATTAAAGATTCCCTCCTCCTCTCCTGTAGCTTGTATGACTCACAAGTAATCAGTTTCATGGTGTGGAATCCAGGAGGTGAAAAGAGGAAGTCTTTAATTACCTAAAATCAGTGTTGTTGCATAATGTTACCTGCAAGGAGTAATTTTGATATAACCTTCCTTTTTTAAGAAAGTAGTTTTTTAATGCGTATGTCATCACTTCATTTGTTAAGACTCCATGCTAATCAATCCTGGGATGTGTAGAATCCAGGCAACCAGAATGGCTAGAATGATCCAAATGAGTAACATTCCCAAGCTCTGGAAAATAAGTCACAGCACAACAATTAAGGAAGCCAATTAGACAAGTTCCTTCCATGACACCCAAAATCTCCTGCCAGGAATGCCTGGCCCACTCTGCCTAACAGTAGAGCTGGCCTTGTTCATTGGCAAAAGGCAGAGTGAACTATGGTTCCATCTTTTCTCTCACACATCCTCTTCAGTACTTGAACCACGCCAACATTCCCAGTGGAAGTGGCCAGAAGATATTAATTTCCATTACCCAGCACAAGACCAAACCTATGCCTCATGTAAGTACCAGCTATTTGTTTGGCTGTAAATGATCATTTAATGAAGAAAAATGGTGCTCCACATTTAGCTAACTATAAACAGCAGCCTGCTGGTAACTTAAAACTTTCAAAGGAGGAAACGGGGAAAGGGCGGGGGGGGGGGGGGGAAACAGTCTTCGGAAAGTATTTCCTGTGTACCTTCGAGAGTCTTATCAGACCTGCATCTTTCACTTGTATTTACTTTTTGTCTTCTTTAAGAACACTTGTGGTACTGACAAAGTCATCAATAAGGGCACACATGAAAGGAGGGATGAAAAATAAGCTGTCTAAAGAGCACTACCCGGCAGGAAACTTATTAGCATTTATTGCATGGCTTCGGGTTACAAGTGGCTACTTTGAAAGAACAGGATTTATTTGCGTGGGGTGTATCTGAGCGCTGCAGAACCTACGCTCAAGCAATTTAAGAATATTCATGGGGAATATTCTATATGCAAGACTCTTCTAGGCAGCTAGAAAAGGCAGCAAAGCTGCTCCATGGTGCCATTCACTTTTAAGAAGAGTTGACTCTCAAATGGCTTTTTGAAAAAGAGAGAGAGAGAGAGTAATGGGGAAATGTAAGAAAGTGCCCTTGAATGAGTGTGATTCAGAATGAGACAAAAGCCTTGTTAATCACATCTGTTGCACACAATAGGTCTCGCACATTGATTCTCGCAAACAGGGAACCCTCGTATAAGTGAACAAAGAGGGCCACAGCTTTCCAAAAGCTGACCGAGTACATCTGGAAGAGGTCTGAGATGTGTTAGAGGCCAAGACACAAACCTCACACCCACATCAAGAGAATCTGATTGCTCCTCATGTGACGTTGTGGGGAAAATGTGCCAAAGTTCTTCCTTTGTTTTCTTCCTTCCTCTACAAAAGTGGCGGCATTGACTGACTAAGGCATATGCAGGCCATAAGCAAGGCACGCAATGAACCAAGGCTGAGCTTTCAGACCTTTCAGTCTCTTTGAATTTATGGCAACATCGTTATCCCCAAACTTCAGTAGAATATCACATGACAAGAAGCTATCCCTTCTTCCCCCAAAAAGCATTGCTCAATAAGGTATATGCATTTCTGGAATGAATGGAGAATGTTTGTTGCAACAATATACACTCCCAACCTTGTGAGAGTTTTGAACACAGTAGAGCAAGGAAGATGATGAAGAGTTTTCTGCTGCCTTCACAACCAACTGATTCATTTTGATCTGAGCTTTCCTGCTTTATAATCCATGGAGCACCATGCTAGGGGTTCTTTTCAGAAATAAATGAATAGAGCAGCACATGTTTACACAAACATATAATGTTTGGTTTCTTTTTTTTCTTTTTTAAATGTATGTATGTTTTCTGAGTCCTTGCTTTTGTCTTCTCTAGCTCTATTGTGACTGACAGAATTGTATCAAAGAAGGATCCATGATGGGGCAGAGAGAGGTTGTTTTCCAAAAGCCACTGGAACACTTCCTGCCAGTTTGCCTAATTAGGTATTCCAGTATTTGAGTTACAAAACTGAAGACTATTTTTACAGGTGCCATTTTAAATAGAATATGAAAAACTATGACATTACATCAGCCGAACCCACAAAGCCCAGCTGCGCTTTTTAGCTTCGCACATGCGATGCACATGGCTGAAATTTTGTACTATGACATAATGGGCTCAACGGCACACATAATATAAAAAGACGATGTAAGAGTTGAGAAAAAAGCTGCAAAACTGGCTTCTCCTTAAAGCAGCCCAGGAGGGATCTAACAGGAACATGGAAATGTAAACTCTTAAAAGGAGTTCAGATGGAGAATCCAGAGAAAGGTCACTCAGAAGAGCAGGTGGAGGTCATATGAGCAGTACTACATTGCCCTCCAGTGGGCAATGATTGTCTCTATGACCAGTTATCAAAGCAAAACGGGAGACGTTAAACTGCTCCAACAGCTGCGGATAGGGAGGGAGAGAGATTAATGTCTTACACTGACAATTCGGCAGAGCAGCTGAGTCGTTTGCTCAGTTTACGAACATCATTTTTTGAATAGCGGGTCAATTTCCCGTCTTCTTGCCACAGAACCTTGTAATTTCAGAGAGCGTGCTTTTTAAGCAGTGAAGTTTGGAATCATTTCTTTCTCTCTCATCATGTTCTTTGTTTTCCATGGTGTTTAGCAGATAGGCAGTCTAGAAAGAAAATAGTCTCGTTAAAACAAAGACATCAGCAACTCTTAAAATTCTGGTTTGGTTTGGTTTGGTTTGGCTTGCACCTCGGGGTTGGTCACGCATGCCTAAACTGTAAGACTTGTTTGCTATCTCACGTTTTTGACAGTTAACACGTATGCATTTCCAAAATCTAGATTTTGAAAGAAGAGTAAACATCAATACAATATGGAAATCCAAAGTGACTGAGATTATTGTACTCCAAACCATTCATTTTTGCAGTTCGGAACTTTTAAATACACAACATGACTCATGTGTTTGGAGTGAAAGATCCAAAGGCCGATGGTTCCACTGTATAATTTCAGAAATCTCAAGAATATGCTAAATTAAACATGCTATGTTATATAAGCATAAAATGATTGTGGAATGACTGAAGCAGTTCTTTCTCACTGAGTCCTGGAGCATGTACACTTGTTTCGGGGATGACACGAAAGGGGAAGCAACAAATACCTCCACCACTCCCCATTCAGACCCCAGGATAAGGTGCACATAACAGCCAGGACCAACCATTTTGATCTCTGAGGCAGAAAGCCACACAACTGCCTCTTTTCTGGCAATAAAAAGGCAACAAAACAAATAAATAAACGGTGTCCTTTCATGACACACTATATCAGCCACCCGATGCTAGTGGTTCACTCTCCCCAACAGTTGAGGCAGCCCTGAAATATCTATTCTCATAGACAGAGGGTTTTCTTTAAAAATGTTACTTGGAAGTCATCCAGGTGGTGTGCAGTTTTGGAAATTATGGACTCCCTGCCCCCATCTCATACTTTCCATGGCTTTCGATGGGATTCCACGGGAGCCTCGGGACCTTGTATGTGTGGGGTGTTTCAGAATTGTTTTATTTCTGGAAAGTCACTGCAGCTGATGACATGATCAGCCTTGTGCAGCATAGCTTACTGAACAGAATTTCAGCTATTATCTTCTAATTGATGTTAGGTTAATTTACACACACCTTTAACCATCTGAGTATTTACGTACAACTCCAATGCCCTATTCAAGCATCTACCTGAATCTATGACCAAGATCATGGAGAGGGGCATGAGGATTTACATAAACGTAATCCCATATCCTCCCCGCCAGGAAGTCAGTCATTCCTAAATAGAGTTAGAATATTTTCTGCTTCTATGCAGTGTTAAGTTATAAAAGAAGATTATCGCTTCCTGTTTTTGCTATCAGAACTAATATAGGACATTTTTGAGTCTCGGGTAACTCCACCATACAAACCAGAAGTCCCTCTCAGCACCCTTTACAACACTGAGAGGGCACTTTACCATGCAGCATCATAGCTATTCGCTTAGTTCAGTGAGTGTCCAAACATACAGCCATAGCTGTTTGCCTAGTCCAGTTAGCTGGGTTAGTAAGAGCAGAAGTTGAAAGTCTGCTGTTTGCACAAGATTTCACCCTGGTGAATTATTTCCCCCCAATAACTTCAAATCAGAAAAATCAAAGCATTAACAACAACAAAAAATTCAGGGGATGTGACCCCATCATGGCCTGAAACCAAACCAAATGTTTGCAGAAACTCCTGAGAAATGAAATCGCTGAGCTCACAACATTCTAATTATAACATTTGAAAGGTTCGTAAAGGGGTAGAAGTTGTGGAAGCGAAAACACACAAAAGGCTTTGCCTTTAGGAAACTGACTGAGAAAGGAATGTCAAATGCCCCAAGGAATTTGGACCAGAATTCTACAATGTACGGAATATTGGGGGGGGGGGGGGGGGAGTGTATGCAAGCTACTTAAAAGCCAGATGGGAGAGACAATTCCTTCTGGTTAAATATAAACAAGGGGAGAGGGCAGGAGAGGCTGATGTGGTCACAGAGGGATGTAAAAGCCTCACATATACTGTATGCAATAAGCCGAACAGAGAGCTTTTAAAATATAACTAGGGCTGGGAATCGTAATTTTAAAAAATAGGCAGTAGCTAGTTAAACTGAGCAATTAGAGGGGCAAAAGGAGGTAATGAACATTAAACTGCTAAGGATACGTCAGTTGACCGTAAAATGGCGACAGGGATATGCAGGGGGGAAGCCATTCCTTAAGCAAGGAAAGACCTCATACGATCACAGAGCTCACAAAACTAGCCAGACTTGGGCCACGCAGGCATCAGTGAAGATATCCCTGATCTATGCCCGATTTAGCCTGTACAACTGTTCTCTTTTAAATACCTGTTTTTTCAAAACTTAATTTCCTGATTTAAAAACAAAGGCAACCAATCATTTATAGAAATAGTTTTTCCCTAAATGATGAGGCAACACCATAAAGTTTAATTTCATTTAGGCCAGAAAGCAGTGGTATGTTGTGATCACTTCGCCGTATCTGTTACATCAAGCAGAGCAATGGAGAAATAAAGCGCAACGAGCAGCACAGCAGCAGATTCTGCATTATTTCCAGTCAGTGGCCTTTTGCTTATTACAGAAAATTGCACCAGAGTAGCCCCATTGAATCAATGGGGATCCAGTCAGTCAACTCTTCCATATTTCCGTTGGTTCAAATGGGCCTACTCTAGCTGTGATTTACCTCAGTATAGTAAGTCACAGTTAGAGTAAGCCCATTTGAATCAATAGAAGCTAGGGAAGAGTTGGTTTACTAAATTTTCATTGATTCAATGGGCTTACTCTAGTGTGATTTACCAGACCAAGCAACCAGATTTTGGCCACGATTTCATCTACCCAAAGACTGCACCCCATTTTTTACTAACTCCAGTTAAAACAGCAAGGTCAAGGAACGCTGTATTAACATGCTTGGGAAATGAAACTCTAGCGCTTGTGATGTTCACCTAAGATAATTAAATAAGCATTGCAGCCTGAAATTTAATTAAGCTAAGATTTAACCTTAAAACTGAGGTAAAATCTCATACCAAAACTTTAACCAGGGAAAAATGAACTTTTCACCCATCTGCACTGCCTTCTTCTCATTTCCCACTCACCAGTTTGATCCTTCAGTCATGGCTATGAGAGTGGCAAGCCAGTCTCTCCCTTCCATTTGCTGTGTTCTTTTGTCAAAGCTCCTGGACACTCTTTCAAAGATTTAAAGATGAGTATAGATTTAAAGATGGGACTAAGTCAGGGAAAAAAACATACATTCCATACATAGGAGTTCTGCATCAGAGATCTGTGATAGAGAAGTCCTTAGGGATGCTGGCATGTCTTTGGGTCCAAGTCCAACTCCAAGTCTTTGGTATCAAGTTCTGAGTCCCAAGCCCCAAGTCCAAGTCCCTATTAAAAATAAGCCTTTTCCTCAGAAAAAAAAGGGAGGGAGGGTGCGTTCTGAGTCATGAGGGGAGGGAAACCGAGTTGAGTCACCAGTGCAACTTAAGTTCAACTTGACAGCGAATCCCATAACTCAAGTCCTCATCCCTGGAAGTCCTACAATGGATGAACACCATGGCCTAATTCCAGATGTTGGTGCCAGCGACAGCAGACTTATGGCATCAATAGAACACACATATATGTCAACTTAACCAATACCCCATTAATTCAGTGATCTACTCTAGTTGAGAATGTCAATCTCATTAGGATTTGGGTTCCAGACAACAAATATCCATCAGAATTGAGGTCTCATACTAAAACTTGTATTTTGAACCTGCTGATTTTGTCATACAATAATAATCATGTGCTGTCAAGTCAACTCTGACTTATAGCAACGCTTTTCATGGTTTTCCAGGTAGAGAATACTCAGAGAAGTGGTTCACCATTCCATTCTTCTGGGACTATGCAGCTTTGCTACAAAGCCGCACAGGCTGGCTCTGACTCTCAGGAGGCACAGTGGGAAATCAAACTCCCAACCTCTGGCTCCATAGCCAGATACCTAAACCACTGAGCTATCCAGCCAGCACTTTGTCACATAATGTCCCAAATACAGCCTCTGCATTAGCAAAGTTAGAATCGGGCTTGTCTGAGTGAGAGGGAAATATAATTTCAGTGTTGCATATGCACACACACACACACGTTACCAGATATTTTTTTTAAGTTTAAAATAGTCATTAATCAGAGCCATGGCTAAGTGGATATGTATATGTATATATATCAGACATGGAATATCACTTAACAAGCTAGCAATTAGCAGATTAACGGTTCTGTTAGTTTTGAACGTTTTCCCATTCAATGACCTAAGAAAATACCAATGTACTGTTTTGAAAAGGGAAAAAAATATTGTGCTATTTGAGAACGAGGATCACAGACTTTCACAGAAAAAGGTAAAGCTAGGAGAAGTCAGGCTGAATTTCACAGTACAGAGGCAGAACATGTTTGATAGTCCACCTGCATCAGTTTGGAAAGAATGCCATGTCAAGGGCTTTGTATTGATGAAGACAGCATATGTGAAGTCATGAGCTTGAGAAAACTCTGATGTTCGTAGTATTAGATAGTGCCTAGGCAAATCAGCCACTATCTAGGTATGAAGGAAGAAGGAAATATAATGTCAAATTTGAGGGTTGTGCAAACTCTCCCCCTTCCTTTCATGCAAGTACAATCAATGGAATTTACAGGTGTCTTTGTCTGACCAGTTCCAAAACATTTCAGGAACTACAGATTTTTATTCTTCTGAACTCAGATCTTTCTTTTCTTCCTAGCTGCTACAGAAAATGAGAGGGGAAGTGTGATTAGCCAAAATAAAAAGTTGGGCAACAAGGAGCAAAGGTCAAATGCAATATATTGGTCACTTGTCTCCTTCAATCACTGTCATGAAACCAGCAGGGCTTCTTCCCAGTCCAAATTCTTCCTTTCACGGATGAGTATTGAACTAAAAATGAAAAAAGCTCTACAGCTATTGTCTTCAACCTTTCCAATGGAAATGGAAATGGTCCATAAAATTGTTTTCTCCTTTTATCCAAAAAGCTGACTTGATGGTCTAGGCATCATGTCTGAGTTTCTTTTATAGCTGTAATGTAACCTTCCCAAACACAGGCTTCCTAGAATTTGTTCTTTGCTAAACATTAGATTAATGTTGTCGGTGTTTTAAAGAACAGTTTAATTCTGTAGTGTTCTTGTTGTTTTCAAGTGCACTTTTTAATCCAGATTTGTAACCTAAAAATCCTGGAAGTAAACTAAGAGGACACAGCCGGTACAGAAAGAAAAGAAAAGAAACTGCTGGATATCTTAGTGGCTTAGGTCTCTGGCTGTTGGGAGTTCGATTCCCCACTGGGCCTCCTTGAGGGGGGCTGGACCCAATGATCCAGAGGGTCCCTTCCAGCTCCGCAGTTCAAAGGTTATTATTATTATTATTGTAAAAGAAAAGGGAAAAAAAGGTTGATGAGCTTATTTTGGCTATGATAAATGCAGCGAGAACAAATTAAGGGAAATGAGCTTCCATCTCAGTAATTTTCTGATAAATATGTGCACTGAGCTCAACTACGTAACATAATCTTGACATGGTGAATGAGAGATTCTGTGATGGGGAAACTGGCACATTCATAGCCTTGCTCACTGATGGTAGGCAGGCTGGGAAATGGAGGGGACAAATGACCAAAATGAACAAAACAAAGGAATGGAAAGGAAAAACAAAGTGGAACAACAACAACAGAATAGAAGTGCCTGTTCAGAAGTGCCCTTCATGGAGTTGAGGCTGGTGACAAATTTGGGTCATTAAATGCCCTGAAATCTCTCTCACTCACTCACTCACTCACTCACTCACTCACTCACTCACTCACTCACTAGGTTTAGAAGGTGGAAATGGCAGAGTGAGGAACTGCTTCTTCTCATTATCACAAGCTGCCTCGCCTCGATGTGTGTATATGTGGTGGTTAGAGTACTGGAGAAATATTCAAAAACCCTGGATTCAAATTTCCAGTCAGCCAGGAACATCTCTGCATTATCTTAGACTAGTCAGACTCTAAACCTGATACCCATCACAGGATAAAGAGGAAGTTTGGATATAGATGCAATTAATAAATAATAACATGCACAGATGGAGAGTAGAAATATAAACAACAGCAACAATAAGATATTTTAATGAAAACAGCACAACTGAAGGAATTGATAAAAGTAAGTCAAAATGCACAAATTAAAAAAAAAATCATAGAGCCTTTCCTGAGCAAAAATGCTTTCAAAATGCTTTTGAAGAATTGCTAGATTTCTCCAGGGAAGGAATCCCATAATCAAAGTGTTACTGCACAAAAAACCCTGTCTTTGAACCACATCATACACGTCTGGTTTGAAGGGAGACAAGAGGCACAGCATTCTGTAATGCTGACTCATGGCACTAGATGCCACTGTTTCCTGCTTACATGTGGGGCCCATAACCCAGTTGGAAGGTACTAGTAGTAGTTATATGGTGAGTACTAGTACCCAACCGGCTGAAGAAGAGAGAGAAGAAAAATAAAGCAACCTTCAGCTCTCCGTTGGTGTTTCTGATGAACAGACTTTGTTTACCCCACACACATATTAGAATTAGACTATCCATGAACACATATTTGGATGTACCAATCATTTATTAACATTATTTGGGTTTGCCAGTAACCCCCTACTTTGCCTACTAATGACAGATAGCCAATTGTTTCTTTGTTCCCTAGGAATAGATCAACAAGTTTGTTGCCACCTCAGTCAAAGCTATTAAGCACTGTAAATATGTTTTGCTTATCAAAATGGATATTGGTCTATGACCGTATTAAACTTGATCTGATCTGATCTTATCAAAATGGGAGTGGATTTCTACATTTTTGTTTGAAACGGTGAACCTTATACTGTGTGGGGTTGCCAGGTCTACAGTGACTCCTGAGCTGAGATTCAGGGCTCACACCTGAGACTTTGTGGTGTCACAGAGATGGGGCAGCAAGGGTTGCGAGAAGGATGGAACTGCTTCTGGGCCAGCTGATGATGGAACTGGACATGAAGGGAATCTAGATTGATGAGCCAAGAATCTGAGTA
Organism: Intellagama lesueurii; assembly: GCA_037013535.1. Classification (NCBI taxonomy): domain Eukaryota; kingdom Metazoa; phylum Chordata; class Lepidosauria; order Squamata; family Agamidae; genus Intellagama; species Intellagama lesueurii. Next base: position 213,469,102 of record JBAJHW010000001.1, on the reverse strand, counting down.
AACCCCTCTAACTAGGTAATATGCCCTCTGGATTTTGGCTTTTCAGTGTGTTGATTCTGAGCAAGTGTGGTATAGATATAAATACCTTTATGCTGGGAACGGGTGGAGAATGGTTATAAACCACCTGGAGTAGCACTCACACTAAGGGGGTGGTATACTGTATATGTCAGATGGATGGATGGATAGATGGATATTACTACTACTACTACCAACAACAACACAACACCATCAGAGCTACAATAGACGGCAATATTACGAACAGCATACATACTGCGCCAGTATTTAACAGATACTGAGGTTTTTGGTTAAAACTTGTATCTATTATATAATACCAGTCAATGTTTTTATAATCTTGATTGACTGTGCCTGGTGTTTCTGAATAATAATAATAATAATAATAATAATAATAATAATAATAATAATAATAATAATAATAATAATAATAATAATAATAATAATAATAATAATAATAATAATACTTTTAGAACTACAGAGCTGGAAGGGAGCTGGGACTCAATTATCCAGCCCCTATCAGAGAGGCACAGTGGGGAATCAAATTCCCAACCTCTGGCTCTGCAGCGGAGTGGATGGACAGACAGAGGGATCAGTCAGTCAGTTGGTTGGTCAGTGAGTTGATTGGTAGGTAGGTATACAGATCTAAAGTCATCCCACAAACAAGACTAAAATGTTCTCCTCCTCCAGCACTCGTCTCCCTGGGCTTTGTCTCCCAGCCTGGAGATCCAGGGAGTTGTCACCACTCCCTGAGACTTCAATCAGTGCCCAGAGACCAGGCAACCCTCTGTCTTCCTTGGAAGGTTAGGCTGGGCCCCTTCTTCTGTCCCTCTGACAGACTTTTAGGAACCAGCTTGCCATTGGAGAAAAGGCTTTTAATAGATTGGTGCAAATTAGCTTTCCTTCTAATTTGACATTCGTTAATATTTAATATTACGCTTTGTACATGTTTCACCACAATACCTGCTGTTACCTGTACCTGATTTTACCTATTCTACCTGTTTTATTTATTCTAATTTTGCTGTAAGCCATCTTGGGTCTTAGGTCTGGAGGAAAGGTGGATATAATCAAATTAATGAATAATAAAGAAAGTATATTTGCATGCAATAAGCAATGGATGTACTGTACTTGGTGGTGATGGATAGGAGTAATTTTACTTTTTGTTCTGCTTTGGAATGGGAGAACTCGTATTCCTTATAACTTTTCGGTGGGTAGGGTGGGTGCCACCATTATTGCTCCAGTCATGCAAATAGCTTGTTGCATTGCCGGCACTGTTACCAACAACAAGCTAAGAAAATATTGAGAAATATTCTTTGATGCCTTGTAGTCGGCAATTCTGATACTGCACCTTGGAAATATGTATAAAAAGACATAAGACAAAACCAACAAATACTTTCCTTTCCACATAAGACTGATAAGAGAGTGGCATGAAACCTGGAAAAAAATTCTTTCATAATGCCTCTAAAATGCCCTTTAATAACTTTTGAAAGCAACTAGTTGTTACTCATTACTTAGGTTTTACTTACTACAAACTAAAGTAATTTAGGTGTTTGTTGCAACTAAAAAGGAACTTTTTACCATTTTTGTTATTAAAAAAATATTACAGGTAACTAGTTACTTGCAACCAACTACTTCCAAGTTCAAGGGGAAGTGGGATATTCCTTTAGCAGTTTCAAAAGATGTGTCTATTGTGTGTAACAAAATGAGCAGGAATAATAAATATACTGTAAAATACGTCCAATAGTTAGTTAGCCTTTTGTTCACTTCCATTCCATACTTTTTTTGCAAGGAAAGGGGATGACAAAACTGTCTAATAATTACATGTTTCTTTGTGGGTTGGGGAATAAGATTACAATACTTCAGCACTTCATAAATAAAAAAGAAATACACACAACTTTATATTTTTCCACTATAGAATATTATTGATTCCATGTGAATCAAATGTTTTCCTTCAAGCTAATTCATTAAAAAGAACCAATTTACACTGTAAGGATTTATTCACACTTACTTTATTAAGGCAGCAACTGCAAAAGATCACAAGTTTGTGATTCTCCAATAGTGCGTAGTCCCGCAAGTCAGTGCAGGCATTTGCTGTCACATAGCCAAGTCACATGACTGGGTGCAACAGCAAATGCCTACACCAACTTCTTAATTTGTGACAATACACAGATGAGACTTACACCAACAGAATTATTCCAGCAGGGATATCTAACAGAACTCTGGACCTTGCTGTTTGGCTTTAACAGAAACCAAGAGCATTTGCCCAAGCATTTCTGCTATTCTGCTTCGGTAGAGGGAATCTGAACAGATGAACCAGGAGGCCCTTCCTATTTATCCAATCATTCCTAGCGTTACTCTCCAACAGCTTTCTAAATAAGTGTACACAAGGTGATGATATAAAATGAAGATGGCTAGAAGCGACTGAACACATAACCTCCCATTCGCAGTCTGCAGTGGCACCATCTTGGCCGTGCTATACAATATGTTAAAAATGATTTGCACATTCAAAACCAGTATGCTGAGAACAGAAGCTCAATGAAAGGAGTGAAAAAGAGGGCTAACAGGAAAAAGAGATGTTTTTAATCAGGACTAGTTTGAGATGACCTAAAGGTGAAACATTATAGAAGAAAGATGAGCAAGGAAGATATTGCTGAAGGTGGAATGAACAGTTAACACAGGACGTTGAAGAGTTTGGAGTTTGGGGCGAGAAGGTATGGAGGTCAGAAGATCCGTTGGTCCATTGAGTGCTTCAGCTCTTCTGGTGAATCACACATCCCAGAGATCATCTCCACAGTTGGCCACAACAGGGCATTTTGTGTGGTACATTCTCTATGAGGAAGACACATGCCAATAATTCTTGTTTTTATCAAGAGGCATGTTCAAGAGGCTTATGTCTTTTTGCAAGCCTTTCCAGTGTACTTTCATTGAAATGTCCTTCTGTTTACCACATATTTTACTTCTAAGATTTTGTACATTGATTTCATGTACTGTTTTTAAGCTAGCTGGGCACAGAAATTATTTGATTTAAGAAAGTAAATACAAACATAAATAAACAAACAAGGAAGTCAAGAGTCGGGGCAAGAGTTTGAGGTGATCTCACACTCGCATATCTGGAAGGAAGAGAAGGTAACCCGAAAGAGGTTGTCGCATGGATTTACAAAGAAGAGTTGTGGGGTCATCAAGTGGCAGCTCATTTAAACGTGGCATGCAGAACAAAACCTGCCTCTACTAAATCCTGTGTGTTTTATAGAGTCACCTCGTTTGTACATGCAGGGATAACATATCTGGAATTTATAGTAAAAGGCAGATGCCACAGAACCAGCCTTGGTAGTGATTTAAATGTGCTTTGCTACCTTCACCATCCTTGGACCATTATAAAGGCACCACACGTAATGAACAGAAAGCCAAACCCAGTTCAAATCAAGCCTGAACTGTCTCTGGAAGCAAAAATGTTGAAGCTGAGGCTGCCCTACTTTGGGCGCATCATGAGAAGGGAGGATTCTCTGGAAAAGACAATAAGGCTAGGAAAGGTGGAAAGCAGCAGGAAAAGAAGAAAACGGAATGCAAGATGGACTGACTCCTTAAAGGAAGCCACAGTCTTGAGTTTACAAGAGCTGAGCAGGGCAGTTGAGGACAGGACATTTTGGAGAACTCTCATTCACCATAAGTCAGATGCAGCTCAATGAAACATAGCAACAACTTTTGGGTTATATCAAGCAAACCTTAACTGTTAACAGAATCATCCCACGACCATTTGCTGCCTGAAGAGGAGCAGCAAATGGCATCCCATGCTACATAAGAGTACCTTGCACCAACCAAATTATTTTTCACTTGAGGCAGAGAATCCCACAAGGGCCTTTCTCTGTCTCCAAATGGAGTAAACATCAACAGTAAAAACACTGTAATAATGGATGAATAACCCACAGTAATGCACAAGATAACTCAGAAGCACACCATACCATTTGGTAAAAAAAAAAATCTCAAAGCAATTGTTCCTTTCCCATATGCAAAGTATTAGAACTATATACACAGAGACTTAGGGAATCTATACCAGTGTTATTATTTGAAACACACAGGGGGGGGGTATTTTTGCAAGGTGAATTATCTTGATCTGGAACTCTGCACCTTTAAGTGATTACAAATCGAGAAGGAGTTGAAGGTAAAACATAAGAGTTCAAGGTGAAGGTGAAATACTCCCTTCTGGACATTTCCATTTGTCAAAGGAAATGTCTACTAGCAAAAGCTAAACTCTGGAGACTGATTAGTATCTGTTTTACTAATTCCTGCTGCAATCATGTCTTGACATCTTGTGATTCATGACTTTTAAAGGGGAAAAAAATACACCTATTTTATGGCAACTGGCCATGCACATGCAGTGTCTGTGCCAGAATAGACAATGTGTGGCCCTCCAGAGGTTGCTGGACTACAAATCTGATCATCCTTCACCAGAGCTGATGGGACTTGCAATCCAGCAGCATCTGGGAGGGAACACGTTCCCTAGGCCTGGTATAGAATTACACACATTTGATGGTTGATGCCAAGTATCCCAGATGCTACCAGGTGAAATTTTTCACCTGTAGGTCAATTTGGCAAATGATGCAGTGGAACAAAGAGGAAGGTCAATATCTGAGGGACACTTTGCGAAAAGGCATATTGTTTCAAAATTCAGTACATTTCCTGCATCTGGAACTATATAACTCCCACAAAACTTCTATTCTTATGTAATTCTTGTTTCTTCTAAAGTCAGTCAAGTAAGTCAAGACTGTAAGACAAAATTTAAATTTTGAAGAGGTGAAGTCCCATTAATTGATGTTTTGAACTTTGTGGTAGTAAGTGATTCATTTTTTCCATTCCCCCCCCCCCCTTCTGCCTTTGTTTGTATAGAAAATAGCAACAGGGAGAGCAAGCATTTCAGTACTTATAAATCAACCTGTCTATAACAATGTTCTGATTAATAATATTGACTACATTTGAAGACCGTCTTTAGAACATTAAGTAAAGTGACCAGAGCCTGTAATGGTAGTTTCTAAAAGGAACTCAGCACATTACTTATTATTTTAGGCTAGTCAGCTGGCCATTATCATTACCACTGCCCCACCACGAAAACAATTCATTGTCAGACCCATTATTATGTTCTCGTTGCCAAGATGCCAGAAAAATAGTGGGAAATGCTAGTCAATTCTCTCTGCAGGGGCTATTTTGATATTGCACCTTGAAAATGCATTATAAAAAAATGCAAAAGATGATACAGAACAGTTCTTTGCTACTTAGGACTGGCAAGCAGACAGCACAAAACCTGAAACATTTCCATCAAAATTCCTCTAAAATGCCCCAAATACCCTTAAAAACCTAACATCTGGAAGTAATTAGAAAGCATTACTTTGTTACAAGAGCAACAAGTAAAGAAACAGCAAAGTAACTTTATTGCTACTGGTTGCATTCCTTTTGAAATAGAACTTTGTCACACCCTCGTTAACAGCCAAACTAGTCACAAGCTACTATATTACTTGTAATTCCTGGTCCCAAGATCCGAAAATGTAAAGAACTATTGTTTTTTAAGTGTGCACTATCTTAAATCTTTCCTTTTGTTGAAAGCCTTACTAAGATTACAACGGCGGTTCATTAACAGTGTCAAGATTGCCAGCCAAGGAACTGAAACTTCATCCTGGGCAACTGATCCTTTCACACTGTAAGGACAGTGTGATCAAACTACCCTCCAGAGGCTCCAGAGCTTGTGAGATCTGTCGCTTTTCCCTCCTCCCTCAACTGTTATATAGCAAGACTGTTTTCTCTGGCTTACATCCATACAAGGAAAATTATAACAAAGGATGGAGTCAAGGATGAATAACAGCTACAAGGAGATTTAATGACAAACATATTAGCATTTTCCTTTTTTGTTTTACATTTCTGATTTCATCCATTTTGTCTCTGCTCTGTGCCAGGAGACACATTTGATTTTATAAACAGCCACAGTCAAAATCATGGACATGACCCTACCTACGTATCCCCTCCCCAAAAGGTGCATCTTTTCAACAAGCGACTTCAACAGACTCTCTGTTTCTACATCTCCAAAACAAAATGTAACCTTGAAACTTAGTCTTTTCTACCTATTGCTATTTATATTTTTAAAAAATACTCTCCTTTTTTTTTTTGAACTGGCAAACGGATGCCTCAGCCAAATGCTTCAAGAAACGTTAGTGTACAATGAGTATCTGTCAGTTTTCTACTGGGAATGGGAGAATGCGTCAAGGAAATGAAGAGAGAAGGAAATGATGATTAATCATGTTTGCTCCCACTCCCCCAGGACTGTGGCCTTCATTTGACTGTTTTTAACTTTTCTTCTAAAATGTTGTGTCCGATAGTTGCATCCTTGAGCGGGCTGCTTCAATGTGTGTAATTCTGCATAACTCCTGGTTGCAAAATTTGTATCTACTCAACGTGGAATCACAGGGACAGCACACCCACAGAGCCCGAAAGGGGGTTAACTAAATTCTTAAGGCTATCCTGATCAGAAGTGTGTGTGTGTGTGTATACAGAAGTGTGTATTTTCCTCACCCAAGCTGGGACAGATTAAAAGAAGCTTTCAATCAACCCAGTATTCCCAAGAGTTTATTAGTTTGAGGTCAAGGCGACGAGTGTTAAGCTGTTTCCTCTAAGATTAATTGTTCCATAATTTCCTATTTATATTGCTCCACATTCTTGTGCAACACAGCAAGCCACCTACCCCAACTGATGTGACACTGTATTTGTGTATCTTAGAGAGGATGAGTGGCTGCGAGGTTTCACTGCACTTGCAGCTTGGTCTTGGGGGGCCCTTTACTGGTGAGGTTGGAATTCTCCTCATGCTGAAACCATGCTGAAAAGATCTTACGTGGTTACAACACTAGGAGATGATAACATAAACCATTTCTACATACCATGTCTGGTAACACTTTAATATAATAGCCCCGTTAATTAATGATTAACTACAGAGAATGTTCTTATACAAGCAGATATGACAGTCTCATTAATGCCAAGTGAGTTCATCATGATTAGTGTTGTTATAATAAACACTCGGAAAGGGGCTACTTGGGATCAAATAAACTTAGTACTCCACAATTATATTCCCTCTTCTGCAAGACATTCAGTTCTGTTTGGGAAGTACTAATACCAATAAAACAGATAAGTGTCTGGAGAAAGAAATGATGTTCAGATTTGTTATTAGGAAAATACAGTACCTTTTGCACTTAGGGTCAAGGCTAACCTATTGTAACCTACTATATGGTCTAAGTTGCTTTGCAATGATGCAAAAGCATTCTACAGTAGGTTTCTTGATTCTCAGAATAGAGAAATACAACTTCGAATCATCTGGAGTGTTGCAAGGGGGTCAAAGGCAACAGAATTCTGGCCATTAAGGCTATTGTGTAGCAAGAGATAGCACCAATCCTTTCATATGAGAAATGTAACTCTTTTTAGTTCCTTCTATAATGATAGGGTATGTGTAGTTTCATTACTTGGTGTAATTTGTACCACAGGTCAGTGGCTTGCAGCATTCTGAGTTTTTTAAAAGTAAGAAAAGGTTGCTTACCTGTAACTATAGTTCTTCGAGTTGTCATCTGTGAATTCACACATTGGGGTTCATTCTCAGCCTATGTGGACATCCTTGGAATCTCCTTGAGCCTGAAGAAAAGTGTTAAGACACGCTGTTCCCTGTGCATGCTCCCCACCCTGAGGACCATCCTCAGTTCCCCCAGTCCGCTGCTGACTCAGAAGAAACAGGAGTTGCTTGGCAGACTGAAGGGAGGGATGGGTGAGTTGTGTGAATTCACAGATGACCACTAAAAGAACTACAGTTGGGAGTAAGCAACCTGTCCTCTTGCTTTGTTGTCTCTGTGAAATCACACTTGAGGGTGACTAGCAAGCTCACTTGCTGACTGGTGGGATGACACGCCAATATAATGGAGATCAGCGCTCTGCTACATGCAGCGTCCAAGTTAGCATGGGCGTCCAATCTGTAATATTCGATGGATGTCGAAAGGCTGCACCTAAGTTGCTTTGCAAATGTCTCTGGGAATCGCCATGGATGCAGCAACTGCTCTACTAGAATGCCCTTTCCAGGTACATGGCAGTCTCTGAGGTGTGACATGGTGACCCCTTTTTGGCTTCCACTGACATTTGTCAGTTGTAGGAACTTGTCTATGTGTCTTGTGGTAGGTAAGCTCCCGGTTTTACAGAATTCAGTGTGGCTCCTGTATATTTGAATCGTTTGATATGGTGTCAAATGTGACTTTTCCAAGTTGACATGGAGACCGAGATCTGATGAGTAGACTGAATGCTATGTCTTTTTTCTGCCTTACTTTTTGAGTCTGCAACAATCAGCCAGTCATCCATGTATAGAAATACAATGATGCCCCACAGCCTGAAATATGCAGCAACAAGTGCCATGCACTTGGTGAAGACTCTGGGTGCCATCGATAGGTCAAAAGGAAGCACTTTGAACTCATAGATGTCTTCACTCCTAGCAAAATGCAGGAAATGTTGGTTGTCTGAGCTGAAAGTAATGTGAAAGTAAGCTTCCCTCAGGTCTAGCACAGCAAACCAGTCTCCCTTTTCAAGAAGAGGTAAGATTGTCTCCAACATTCTGGATTTCTTGGTGTTTATGTATGAGTTCACATCTCTCAAGTCCAGGACTGCCCTCAGAGCCCCATTTTTTTTGGGGGGGACAGTAAAATAAAAAGAATAGAGGCCATTGTTCTGAAGCTGGAAAGGGACCATCTGGATGGCATCCTTCCAAAGGAGCATTGCTATCTCCTCCTGAAGTACCTGAGATGCTGATGTAGTTCTGAAATAGTCCATTGGAGGGAGGAAAGTGGACTACAGTCAAAATCCAATTGTCATTGGTGATGGTACATCAGGTGTTGATCTATGACACTAGTCAAGTGTGTTGAGATACTGGTGAATTGTGGGGTTGTGGATCATAGCCAGTGGACAGTCAAATTTTCTGCTTGGATTTCTTGTCAGAGCATTTAGAGATATTAGTGGACCAGTACTTGGGTCTTTGGGCAGAGTGTCTGAAGTATGAAGAAGAAGATGTGGGGGGTGCTTTCAATCTGTCTGGTAAACAACTGATAGATGCTGACAGGTAGGATCATTTCCAATAAGGACGGTAGGATCTTTGGTGGGTTTGTGAAGAGAAGCTCATGCACTTAGCTGTAGTTCTTTGCTTTTAGAGGTTGTCCATAATGTCATCTGTTTTGGTGTTGAAGAGGCCCTCTCCATCAAATGGGAAGTCATTCTCAAGTCATCAAATGTGGGATCTCAAGTTGTCCAAGATACTGGCTGACCTAAGTCAGGAATAGCATCTGAGTGCTACAGCCACCATGTTCTTTGTGGCACAGTTGATGGCATGATGGGCAGCAGGCATATCTCGGGTTGCAAGGACCATGGTCTCCCATTAAAAAGCAAGTGCCGGTACTTTTTTGTTCTCCAGCAGATGACTGAGAGGGGTTTCATTTTGTCCCATAAGAATCTAGGGTAGGCTCTCATTGCCACCTGGTAGTTGGTGACTCAGATTCCATTGGCAGCGGTGGAGTAAATTCTTCTCCTGATTGTGCCCATTTTTCTTCCTTCCTGGTCGTGTTAGGGGCTGTATTGTGGTGACCTCTGGACCTTGTCTGTGAAGCTTTTACTATAATGGAACTGGGTCCAGGATGTTCAAGGACAAATGTGGCGTCCTTATCAAGAGTCTTGTAAAGATTCTCTACCCGCCTTGAAGTTGGCGGCAGGGGAGACGCCTTCTGCCCTGACTTCAATACAAGGTCCAAAAGAGAGAGGAGGATGCCAACTGGAGGAGTAGCCTTCTTGTTGATCTGATCATATACCAGATCTGAGCAGGATGGTGGAGGTTGCTGGATTTCAAGCTGGAGAGATTTAGTCATGTAGAAAGTCCTCAGAGGGAGATGTGCGGTGAGATTCCCCTGTATCCAATTTGGAAGATGTGACCAGTACGGAAGGTGAGTTGTCAGAGATTTTGGCCTCAGAGTGTTCAGAATTGACTGAAATGTTTGTAACAGAGTCCTTTTCTTTTCATGCAGGTGAGTGGGGCTGGGACCTGGATGAAAATTTGAAGGTACTGTATACAGACAATTTTAGATGAATAGTGGTAAGCTCTAAGAAAACTCCTGGGGTGTTCTCTCAGTGGCGGTAAAAAAGGAACTGAGGATGGTCCTCAAGGTGGAGTGTGCATGCACAGTGAACAGGGCACATCTTAACACTTTCTTCCAGACTCTAGAAGATTCCAAGGATGTTCATGCAGAACAAACCCACATGTGCAATTTCACAGACACCATGTAAAAAAACAAGGAAGTAACTATTTTAGATAATTATAAGTAATGAAAAGGCTAGTAGTCATTTTTAAAATTTCAACTATAACAGTAACCAATTACTTTGAAGTCTTGGATCTGCACCTTCAACTAAGTACTTTTAAAACACAATTTCTCAGGCACTGTATGATAGCTCTTGCTTTAAAAAACACAAACAACTTCCTACAGCCTTTAGTATAAGTATTATTTCACAGGGCTACATCACATATTTTAGGTACAAGCATTCCCATGAATTAATTTCAAAAGCTACTTGAAAGATGTGAGTACATAGATTTTATTCAAGCTGCTCCATATTTTTCCCACCATACTAAGTAAAATCTCAGTACTACTTGTAGACTCTACATTGAACACTTGAATATCATTCAGTTTAATTAAACATAACTAGAAATCAAAGCAGTGCACACCAAACTATATGAATAAAACATAAGGTACAAAGCAAAATCAGATGGCTTAGGCTGTGAATACTACTCTGTTTTGTAGACTCCCGGTTCACACTCAACCTTAAACCAAGACTTATTTTCCCAGACGAGGAAAAGGTCCTACACAAAATCAAGCAGAGGCCTAGTCAACACATTACCAACGTTAAAACTTCTGTGTATGGACTGGAGAATGGGCGCCATCTTGCCTTTGGCCTCAGGCAGCAAAATGGTTTGAACCAGGTATGAGTGCATTGAGTAGCATGCTATTCACGTCCACAATCATGCACCAGAAATAGCACCAAGAACCCTAAATGGGTTTCATCCCATTTAAAAACATGGGTTGTTTACATTTTAAAAATTACAAGTGACTGGAAATTAATTAATGGCTTTAGTAAAACAGTAGAAAAATCCACACTCACAAACACACTAAAGCAAGGTCCAGATTGCCACTCATGGAGGGGTCCCAAGGAATAGCGGGGTATTAGTTGAATTTGTCCATTGTGACTCCACCCCACCAGCCTCATAAGTACCATCCAGCAACAAATGGCCCTGTCAAGATCTCCAACAAGTGCCATCTATGCAGGGTACCATACCATCACCCTCCACTTCAGAATATCCCATTGTTCTTCAGGTGGACACCCACCTTTGGTTACTAACCAACTCAACACCCAATTCTAATTCCTGTGGGTCTTAGTTCTCTGTGATGAAGCTTTGTTCCCTTCTCCTCCACCTGGTAGATTACCAGAGAGCCTGAAAATCAGCTTTGGAATGTTGCCCCCTGACAGGAGTTCTCTTCGGACCCCTTCTTTGGATTCGGGCTATTGCCTCCTACCTCCATTTCAACACAAAATTGCACACTTGTGTTTGAACTCAGCAGACATATCCAATGAAAGCATTTGCACTAACCTTCAGGCATCTATTAGATTCCCTAGTTAGCACTTTCCTTGTCACCTTATATGTGAACACCGATGTATCAGGAAGATGTCTGTGTAGTAGATACAGACTTTATGAACTCTAAGGAGTGATGGTGTGGGAGCTTACCTTCCACTGGCCTCCAGTGCTCATGTCTGACATCCCGGTGAACTGTAGTCCATGCCTGCATTGCTGAAACCCTTATTCAACTCTCAGCGGCCATCCATTTGGGGAAACCTGGAGACTTACTGGCAACATGTTTTAGATGGCATCTCCTTGCCAATTCATACCTACGAAGTTTGCAAAATAGCTGGATATTGTTTTGGGCAAAAGAAACAGCCAAAGCTATTTTTTCTGGCCTTTGTACATTTATTGTTTTATTACACATATTTGAGTATGAACACTGTGCATCTATACAACCCCTGATTTTCCAACTTTATCTTAGCCAATTTATACAATTGGATCCAAGAGAAAATGGCCCGAAGTTCAATTGGAGTGAGTTTTAAATAAAAAGATTGCGGAAAGCAGGAATTAATTCTGACATATCCTATCAGCAATTTGTGTCATCATTGGTCTCTCATTCCCCAGACAATTGAAATCAACAAAAGATAATCACTTTCAAAACTACAAAATTTCAACTGGAAAGAATTTTCTTTGCTCCCCAAGCTTTTATTTTTATTATTTAAAAAAAAATCCATTGCAACATCTTTAATCTTTTCACCCGTCTGCCTAGTATGCGATACAGATGGGGCAGGGGGGGAAAAGAAACAGAAATTCTTGGCTCCTTTCCACTTCTGATTCAAGAAATGAGAAACAAAAGAAAATTGAAAGCAAACCAACCAAACATGCAAGATTCAAATGAAAAGGAACATTTTTATTACATGGCGGCTGGCGCGGACGTTTGGTGTTATTTGTGCAACGGTAAGGGGGATGATAGGCCAGAACCTGTTAGGCATTATCCATAGATCTTGAAGAGAAAAAAACCCAAAATTGGACAAAACAAAGGCTAGGAGATGCAATTAATATAAGCTGCCATACTGTACATAAACTGATGTTAACATTAAGTACAGGCCTGCAGCCCTAAATTGGCGGGTTATCTTGACGTGTGACCTTCAGCCTTCATTGTGTGGCCTTTTATCGTCTTCACCTCTGCAGATTCTGGCTGTATGATCTTCTCTTGTCTATACAGAGTCTTCCTTTTCCTCTCAGTGGAAAATCAGATGTTATGGCAGGAAAGAGGTACCTCATAGTATTGAGGTGCTCAGCCCTGCCATAAAATTGCTTCCCAGAATACATTGTCCTCTGGACCATATCTTGGTGGTACATGATATGCTTTGCATACAGAAGATTCCTCGTTTAGTCTCTCGTTGTTCTAATTAAAAGAATCCCAGTTAGAGAAGTGGAGGGAGTGGGGGGGGGGAGAGAGACAGGGAAGTCTCCATCAGAAATCCTACAAATGGGTTGACAGGAAGCCATGGAAGTTAGTGGCTCTGATGTCAATGGGGTGGTGAATTTGTTCCCGTTTTTAGTCCAGACTTAAAAGGAGCTAGCTACACATGGTGCTGAAGCCATGTAATGGATAGGGTTCAGCACCTTGATCAGTTTCTGTAAAGTTTGGAGCAAACTTTGGTTGTGAAATTGGTTGTGCAGCAGGGGACCTGCTGAAGTGGGGGAAAACTACCATGATTTTCCTTACACACTGATGTAAGTGTGTAACTGATGTAAGCACCGCTTACATCTGTTTTGCTACAGCAGAACTACCTCTTCAAAAGCACTCCATATAGAATGATTGTTTATTAGTGGATGTTTAGTTCTGCAAGATAAGAGAGGGAAATTTCCAGATAAAAAATCTGAAATGCAGCTTTCCATTTGAATAATGTAAATGACTTAAAAGTGATAAGGTTCATTAGCATATTTAAGTAGTTTAAATTATTCAAATGAACATTATTATTCTCCTAGAGTTTCAGTCTAACAGATTTCAGTCTTGCTCATTATTTCTAGATTTCACTTTCTGTTGTTGCTTTTTCAGCAACAACAATTGTTAACAACAAATATACCCTATATACTCGAGTATAAGCCGAGTTTTTCAGCACAATTTTTTTTGCTGAAAAAGCCCCCCCCCCCCTCGGCTTATACTTGAGTCAGTGTCAAAATTACATGTTCTCCCCTGCAGTGTGGGTGTTCTCCAGACTCCCCCGCTCATCTACGGTTTTTTTTGTTTGTTTGTTTGTTTGTTTGTTTTTTGTGGTAAAATTGGGTGCCTCGGCTTATATTCGGGACGGCTTATACTCGAGTATATACAGTATTCTGTGAATACTTTTGTTTTTAGTTAGACTCATATATGCACATTTTGCACTGAGTTTTTATAAAGCACTTCATATGGAGATAATCTAACAGGTTTTGATATACTGGTCTACTGAATATTGCATGACAATTACAATATTGTTTTGCATTAGGTTTTTAGTGTATCGACATAAAAAAAAACCCAGAGATTTTCAGCCCAGTCCTCCCTACAATTACATAATCTTTTCTAGTACAATTCATTTGACCCATGGCTAAACTCCATGGGAGCAGCAAGGGATTAGGGGACTGGTAGTTTTTTAGAAGCACCTTTTGCAGAGTCTAATGACTAGAGAGATTGCCAGTCTTCTAAGCATTTGCCATTCCCATGGAATTTAGCCACTCCCACTCATTTCCTTCTTTTTCAGACTAATGATGGTTGTTTCAGAGAGAGACTTGCCAAGGTGCAGGTTTGTATTCTGAAACTCCTCTGAGCACTTGGATTTCTTGGATACAGATACCAGTTCTTCCTGATGAATTTTGGTAGATGTAGTGGGGGGAAATCCAAAATTCCATGCCTAGTAAGAATCAGGTTTTTTAAAAACCCACTATATAAATAACAAAGCAAACAGTCAACAGCAGCAATATTAAACCTCTGACTCAGTAGAAAGCAGACCAACATTCCCAAGTCAGTTGTCTGCATCTTTTAAAGAAATGCAAGCACTTACAAAAGAGAAGGAGATGCTACATCCCAACTCTAGGTCCTATATAGGTATGCTGTTTAATGTTTGCTCCTGAGAAACAGATTCCAGGATCAGATGTGTTCCATCAAAAGCTAGTCCTAACCGCTTGGAGGTAGCAGACCACAATTTCCACCCCATAACTACCACTATATGTTGTCTAGTTGGGTAAAAGGTATAGCAAGAGAGCCCAAGAATCAGGATTAATATGTGGAATTGCAACAGTACTAGATAAAGCTGCTGCTGGGGGGGAAAACAGCACAGTCTCCCCCAATCATTTTTATGCATGAAAACCAGTCACCAACCATAAGTACATAGTTCTATCTTGTAATCTGTTCCAGAAATAAAGAATATAACAGTTCCAAAACAGTTCCCCACCTCTCAGATTTATGTCAAAATGCAGTTAAATCTAAGCAGCTGTCTGTACTATCAGTGCATATCAATTTTATATGTATTTGTCATGGCTTTTCCCCAACATATTGTAATTATTTTACTTTTTGAGGCTGAATTTGCAGTCAGAGATTGCAAGCCTTCTGAGAAACACAACATTTCCCATGATCCCTGGGGAGAGGCAATTATATCTAACTAGTTTAGATCTCTAGCATGCATATTGTTTGCAAAGACAGATATGTTCTTCTGGAAGTGGTAAAATATCTCGGTGATGAGTTCTGCTGCAAAAGTAAGCAATGTGAAGGCATTACGGCAAATGAATAAGGAGAACCTATGGTGGCCAAGTTCATTAAATAAACAGTATAATCAGCAAAAGTAGAGAAAGGCCACTCACGACCAGAAGTTTGTTTGCCCAATTGGTTTGTTTGCCCATTCACTGTATTCCATTTGATTTCAATGCTCTGCTGGAACTCATTTGACCAGAGTACATACACATATACTTCCTCCTAAAAACTCCCAGAATTACAGTTTTAACATTAACATTATTTTGCTCTATCTATCCCTATAAATTGGATTCACAGTACTGGGTACGTATATGAAATTAAGAAGGTCCATGAGTGTAAGTGAAACAATGTAAATCCAGCCCTTTTAGAAGGCTGCATGGAGGGAAGAGAAGAAATGACCAAGCAGGAAGGTGACATAATGATGAAGAAGAAATGTGAGATACAGTCCAAGTCAAGTCCCACCTCCCTCCAACTTACTGGAGTTTACATGAATGTTGACTTAGCATTCAAGCAATTGAGTCAGTGGGTCTACTTTATTTTGGAGTTACAATCGACCTTTAGTTCATAGAATGCTTAGAAAGTTAGATATCATACTTACTGGGTTGGTTGCCTTGAACAGGTAGAAGGAATACTCAAGATGTTCCCAGAAAATCTTGTTTCAAAAAGAGGTGGGTGATTATTTTTGTTTATAACCACATTCACCGGTAATCCACACTTGTTCCTACATTGTTACAAAGATTCCATCAGATTAGTTTTCCCAGGGGAGCAAAGGGCTGAAGGAGCAAGGAAGCATTGAAAAAAATTACACACACACAATGCAAAAGCATAGAATGTGACCCAGCCAAAAAAAAAAAAGAGTGGGGTGGAAAAGAGGATAAGAAAGTCGGTCTGCTATAGTGGATAGAGTGTCAGACTAGGACTCAGAGAACTTGGGTTCAAATCTCTGTTTGGCCATGGAAACTCAGTGGGAAGTGGCTATGGTAAAACAACCCCTTCCACATCTCACCTGCCTGAAAAGCTATAATAGAGTTGCCATAAGTCAGAAGCAATTTGATGGCACATAACAGCTGGATAAAAGGACAGTGAACTAAGCAACAGACACCTCAGTGCATAATGTAAGGAAAGAATAGCTCACAGGAAGAAAAGATGTGGTTGGGCATGAGGCAGTATTGTTAACTTCTTAGTCACTGCAGAAGCTTGGAATTAAGACTCACCATAAAGGTAAAATCTGCAATAGAAGATCAGTTGTTTTTGGCTTGTGTGGGGTTTTTTCCTTTCTTTTAAAAAGAACCTAAACACGGTTGTTAGCCTATTTCCCCCCCTCCACATGGTTAGTCTCATAGAACTTTTAAAGCAAAAGTGAGATGCGAATGTTTCAAATGCATAAATAAATTTTCTTACCTCATTAGATGATCATGTACTGTGCAGTTGTGAGTTTAGCATTTAGACAGGGCGGACTAATGGAAACAGGAGTGCAGCTGGCAAATTAACAGTCTAGCAAAGATGTAAAATGCTTTCCTTTTATTAAGGAGATTGGCAGATTGGCTGTCAATAGCTGGACTTAACAATGACTAGGAGCTAGTCTGAGATTGCTCTGGAAGGTGGGATCCATTTTCTAAATGGATTTGGCTCTCATTTCTCCCACTGTTGACAGTCTTGATCAAGATAATGTGATGCATGTGTCTGTGTGAAACACAGAAGAAACTTGCAGTTTTAATCAGGTAGACAGAGAAGGGAGTCAAATATATGGACTCTTGTGGATTCTTTAAGGTAATTGCATTTGGGGGTTATGGGCTGTCTCTCCCAAGGATCTGGTTTGAGAGCAGTGGACTGCAGCCATCTCTTGACAGATTTAGGCTGTGCCACTAAATTAAGACTGAATTAATTCAGCTCACTGTACAGCTTGTACATAAATGCAAATATTACAGAACATCAGCCAGTGTTCCCAGATTTCTTCCTGAACTCCTGCAACTTCTCCCTGACCACAGAACTTGGGTGAGTACAAACTGTTACCTGGTCTCAAGACTCAGTGCCATAAAATCCATCTAAAGCTGCTAAGGTGACAACTTCTCATTCTCATTATCTGAGATTTCAGGGGTAAGACTTGGCATCAGGCAGGCTGTCATGAGGGAAAGGTAGCTGCTGCGTAAAAATGGCAAAATAATGTGTGTGTGCGTACACACACCTGCGCACATACATATGAGCACAGAATAATATGTATGTCCATGCAGACAATGTAAATTTGCAGCACTCAACAAACAGAATGGAAACAGCACAAACAAAAACACCTTTCATACTGATCCAGTGAGTCTTGGCATCACTTGGGATGAGGAGGAAGTAGGTGAAGGGATTTTAAAGCCACTCTACACATAAACATAAAACATCTTCCTCCTCCCATCACTGCTCATTCTGTGATTTGCCATGGCCCAGACACACAGGGAAAGACAGCAGACCCTGAGACTTTAACCAGACACCAGTGCCTTTTTAGTAGATTTGACAAGTTTCACAGAGGATACAGGTTCTAAATAACAATGGCTATTAGAGATGGCACAAATTAAAAACTGAATCACCAAATTCATTCAAAAATTGCTAATTCGTCAATTTGTATTCATATGAATCCGTGCCCCGGACGAATCACGAATCAATGAATTTTTGCCAATTTTTAATTCATCCATTCATTTGGCTATAAAATGCCCACCAGGCACCTCGAGACACCAAAATTACAGAGAAACTTCTACTGACATTCCTCTACAATCCACCCAAGGGATTGGGTTCCCCAAGCCAGCTGCTAAAGGGCACTTTCCTGGGGTGGGACCCACTTTGTGGGTGTATAACTTGGATGTCTTAAACCCAATCTTCACCAAACTTAGAGAGATTGTAGAGGAGAGCCAGGGGAAGCTTCTCTGTGATTATGATGTCTCTAGTTATCTGGGAGGAACTTTCCTGGGTTGTCCCTCCTTGTGGGTGTATAACTCGGACGTCTGAAACCCAAATTTCACCAAACATGTAGGGCTTGTGGAGGAGTGTCAGAGAAAACTTCCCTGTGAATTTGGTGTCTCTAGGTGCTGGGGGCCATTTTATAGGGTTTTAAAGTAAAAAAAAATGAATTGATGAATCGATTCATCAGGAAAAAAATTGTAAATTTGTAATTCATGATTCGTCGGCCTTGATGGATTATGAATCAAAATGAATCACCATTTTTCTGATTCATGCCCATCTCTAATGGCTATTGCTATTATTACGTATAATAATGGAACACTTACGTAAAGTGTTGCTATTCTGGGTACAACAGGATCATGGACTCTTGGGTTTTCTAGAGGTTCTGGCTTCCATCTCCCATAAGCCCCAAGCAGCACAGATGCTGGTAAAGAATTTTGAAAGTTATAAGCCAGAAGAACTGGAAGGCCAACACAGGATGAGATTCTGGCTGCAATACCAAGGGAAGAACGTTCACCTTTTTCTTCCCTGCTTGTGCGTTTCCAGAGGCATTTGGCTGACCATGGCTGGCAATAGGGAATGCTGAACTGATGTGTGCTTATGAAGATTTCAAAACCCATTATAATGGCAGCGGATAAATATAGTTCCTCAATAGCTGGAATTGGCAAGCCCCAAAATAGCAGACATTCTGTGTCTGAATAGTGTAATTGACAATCTAATATAGTTTCAGCAATTATCCAGGACAAATAAGGGTGGAAAAAAACACCTTATCAAACCCTATAGCTTGTGCGCTGGAACAAAAGGAACTGAAAAATCACTCTTCCATATGTCTTGCCATTAGAGCAATGTTTAAATTGTGATTGAAACTGTAGGGAAGAAACACTGCAAAAATGTCAAAGGCGTACAGTCTCATAACCACTCCCATCTTCCCCCCTTTTAAAAAAAGCATTAAATATTTTGAACATTTTACGTGTGGGGGAGAGTCCTAAGGGAAAGGGATAGAAGAACTTGACAAAATATATATATATAAACAATAGGAACTGAAAGAAATTAAACTACTCCCTATATTATCAATAGAAATAGAAGTCCTGCAAAGGAATGTACAAAAAACCCAAAAACCCTGGAAGTTGTTGTTTGTAGGAAACACACTTATCTCACTGAAGCAGGGGTAATCCAGGTGCGGGATTTGTTATGCCCTAAGGCAGTGGTTTCCAGCCATGGGTCCCCAGATATTCTTGGACTACAACTTCCAGAATTCCTAGCAAGGACAGCGAGTGATGAAGGCTTCTGGGAATTTTAGTCCAAGAACACCTGGGAGCTCAAGGTTGGGAACCATTGCCCTAAGAAATAGCTAGCATATAGATCTTATCAGATATTTTGCTGACATCCAGGCGACATTGCTCTTATCTTACATTGTACCATTTTATTTATTTATTTATTTATAAGAGTTCACACATCTTTTCATCTCTCCCAAACCCTTTGGTTTATTTTTTGCAATGTTTTGTACCAGGGACAGAGTTTAGCACTATGGCACATCTGATGCATAATGATCTGCATAGTGGGAGCATCCTAGTAGGAAGCGACCAGATTCTCTGCTGATACGAATCAGATTTTCTTAGGAGAGATATAATTCACGGGAATTTGAGGATCAATTCTTCCTTGCCACACCTTCTTACGGGGTATCCCTCAGGGAAAACAACTGTTCTTCGTTTACAAATTAAATGGCGAAATTGAGAACCACTCCAATAAAGAACTTCGATTAGCACTATACTTCCACTCATAACGGGCAGGAGAGGAGAAAGCTCCAGTGTTGCATGCAGTGCAGAAAGAGTGAAACAGAACAAAAGGAGGGCAAAGGAAGAAGAAGAAATGCCAGACAGAAGAGAAGGAAGCAGGAAGGGAGGCAGTGAAATGCATTTGAACTGGGAAATGACAAGAAAGGACCAGCAGCAGCAGCAGCTCATGTGAGGGAGGGTGTGGGGGAAAGAAGCAAAACAAAGTACAGCAAGTGGCATTTATGGAAGACACTTTAGTTGCCACAGGGTGCACCAGTGACTGATGCTCAGCTAAAATATGGATTATACCGAGAAGCACTGAAAGACTTAAAAAGTCCTTTTTGTTTTCTTCTATTGCAACATGAAAAGGAGATTTTCCATTGCATCTGGACTCTGTGCATTTGGTAAACGAAAATACTATTCAGAATCCACAGTGATTTTTTTTCTTGCTACCACCATGAAAGACTGTACAACTGGGTGCCTCAGAAGAGTTCCCCTAAAATCATGTGCAGACCCTGGTTTTTACTGACATGGTTTCTACTGGCAGACTCTAAGCACCAAAGTTACCTTTCCATTGCAGAATTGAAGAGATGTGAGAGGCATTTCTCTATGCATTTCTTCTCCTTGACTACACCTAGACCTTTCCTTTTCACTATAAAGTAGTACTCAAGGTGGCTTACAACTGGTAAAACAATGACAGCACGCAAGATAAATACAACCCTGAAATCGTTAACATCAGATAAAACCAACCCTACTAAAAAAGGCATTAAGATTGAGTAAGGGCCTGTCCACGCTGGGAAATTTGGTGCAATCCGGGCGGTGCTTAAAAGGTCCTTATCTTCAGTGCAATCTGTTTTAACTTTTGGTACCCGTCCAGGAAGGCAGAACAAAGAGCTATTTTGTATCTCAGTGAATTGTCCCAGGCCAGACGGTTGAGGATGCTGACCCTGAAAGAGGCCTGGAAGGAGAAGACCAGGAATCATGCCTTCTCAGCAATTGCACCAAGCCTCTGGAATCAATTCCTGCCCGATATCCGCCTGGCCCCTTCACTGACAACCTTTAAGAGACTTCTGAAAACCGGGTTATTTAGACAGGCCTTCCAGCATATTCCATCAGCAGAATGCAGAGTACCTACCAGCCTCTAAGTTATTGATCCCCCCATCTTGAATGCTTTTAATTAACTATTTCTTGTGTTGTGTTTTAAGTTATGATGCTTAGTATATGTCTATTCCTTTATATTATTTTGTTGTCCATGTCGTTATAATTTAATGTTGTTTGTTTACAATTGCTGACTATTGTTTTATTTTGTTGTAAACTGCCCAGAGTGGCCTTTGAAGCCAGGCGGGTGATGACTGACTGACTGACTGACTGACTGGATGGATGGATGGATGGATTGCATGCTCCAGCCCTGTGCCAGGAAGATATAGGCCAGCTCTTAAAAAGGAAAGGTTGATTGTCTTAAGTAGAAACACAAGCAGGTGAGGTCTTTCTTTCTGTGCCGAACAGTGCTATCAGGGAACCATATATCATTACTATATGCCACTGTGCCCAGGCTCTGAGTGTACACACAGCTAACAACACCACAGCATATGACACACCAGGGTTTTTAAAAGGTTTTTTCCACCCTTCCTAAAAGCAGTGAAAGTATAAGCAGGTAACAACTCTGAAGAGGGTGCATTCCATAGTCTCCTGCATGCCTGATAGGCAGCCCTAAAGAATACTAACATCCAGATTCTTTTCACCACATATCTACAGCTGCTACAACCGCCAGTTACTGTGGCTAGCAGCAAACGCCCCCCCCCCTCCAGGATTTCACACAGGATTTCCCTCTAGTCCTAGCTGGAAATGCTAGAATCTTCCACAGGCCAAGTATGCACTTCCGCCATTGAGCAACACCCCTCTCGGGGACTACGGCTTGCCAAAGGGTTTTATGTACACACTTGACAAATGGGCACCCAACAATGCCAAGAGAACTTTGAGCGTGCAAATTTAGGTATCTCATGCTTGTACATTTTGATTTTTCCTATCCACTCTAGCAAGGCTGTCATAGGGCTGTTTCCAAAGCTCATCCTCAGGTGAATGAAGCAACGGCTGGATTTGCTCAGTGCTCTCTCTGGGGGAATCTATTGCATGCCCAGCTTCCTACTTAGGAGAAGCCAGTTCTGTTGTGGGTCAATAGGTGAGGAAGCTAATATATTCACTACCCTAAAGCTAAACTGGACTTCACCCCCTACTGGAGAAACGAATGGCCAAGAGACGAAGAAAGTACTGGATGGTAATTTAAAAGTTCCTTGGCCAATGTGATTGGTTGATACCTGTGAGTCAACAGTAGCATCACCACTGACATCACAAACTACCTTTCCCTAGATGCTAAAAAATCTAGTTTTAGAGTTGATTCAGTTTACCATTTTTAGTAGGGTATTTGTTTGATTCTTTTTAATATCTGTATAATTACTATTTTTAGCTTTTAAATACTGTCGTCCACTGATGTAAGCCACCTTGGGTCCTTTTTAAAGAGAAAGATGGGGTAAAATATTTTAAATAAATAAAATAAATATGATCAATCAGATTGGCATGACGCTGCTATCCTGGAGGACAGATGAGGCCCGATTCCTCCACCCTGTCAAAGCATGATGGCCTGTTGGGATGGGAAAGGGCACCTGGCCTCCCTCCATGATGCCTATTCCAATCTCACTTAACAGATTCAATATTTGTGACAAGTTGCTTTGTTCATGGCTCAATAGCTCGGTGAGTTAGATATTCCCCCTCTGTGTATTTCAGGAGAAGAGCCAACCTGTGTGGCCTTGGGCCAGCTGCACAGTCCCAGGGTGCCATCAGGAGAAGGGTATGATAAACCCCTGCTTAGTACTCTCTACCTAAGAAACCCTGGAAAGGGTCACTGTAAGTGATAAATTACTTGACAGTGCATAGTTGTTGTTCTTATTAGGTTGCTTTGTTCAAATTGTTGTATTGCAACCAACAATTCTGCACAATTTCCAACCACAAGCATATATGGTGGAAAAATGAATCGGAAAACATAACATGAGGGTGAGCAGGGACATGGAGTAGGGAAAGGTGGGAAAGGAAGGGGCAGCTAGACTACAATAAACGATCTGTCTTCATCTTTGCAAGCCAGCATTTTAATACACCTCAGTTGCTCTTCGGGGCAGAACAAAAATGAAACTTTGAAAACGATGGGAACAAAAATGTACATGCTCAGGTCAATCCACCTAAGGCATTGTCACTGGACTTCTAGATTTGTGAAGTTTGTTGAGGCAGAAGCCTCTTTGGCAAGAAGAAGAAGGATAGAACAGAACTGCTTTTACCTTTTCGACAGCCTCTTAGTGTAAACGGTCTGCAAGTCTCCACCATTTCATAAACTGGGGAGCAATCCCCATAATTGTACACAGAAACAGGCATATGGATTTGGAAACTCTTCACAACCTAGTCACACAGGCTCCGCTTATCTTCTCCATGTTCCCTTCCTGAACCAAGCTAAGGAGGCAGCAATGGAGAAAGGGTGTGTGTGTGTGTATATGTGTGTTTTCCTACCAAAGCTGATTATCTCAGCAGATAATACTGCCAAACTGCCATCATTAGCAGTGGAAAAATGCCATTTATTGGTACTTATATGGTTTCCAGAAGATACTGCGCTCCCAAGCTTATTAATATTTCTGCCGGGCTTTCTGTTATTCTCAACAGCAGGGGGCTTGCTGTGAATGTTTTGTTGGCAACCCCATCAAGCCTATAGAGATTCAAACATTCATACACATTATTACCCCCAATTTTATACCAAAATGTATTTCATCCAGATAGCTGAGATCCATTAATATCGCAGGAATTCAAGTTCTCAGCGATCACTGCCTTCTTTGCTCATTTAATTGGGTAGGGGGGGAAACAGCTAAAAGTAAACGTTTACTGTTCCATCCACCTCCTCAAAAACACTGTTTCCCTCCATGCCAAATAACTTAAATGCATCCATCACTGTTCCACTGGCGACATTCCAAGTTAGGAAGCCCATGCTTGAGATGGGAATCTCAGGGACAAACTATGCATGACAGATATCCCATCATTTGAGGGCTCCTGTTTAACCCAGAAGTCCCATGTTGTGCCCTGTGTAGGGCCTGACACAATGGGGGGGGGGGGGGGGAAAGGATCAGAGCTGTGGTCCTCTTCTCTAGCGTGGCTTGTCACCTGATGGCACTGCTAATATTTTCATGCTCACAAAGACTGCACTGCTCTCATGGCCGGGCACCGTTCCAATTTGGCTGGCCTAGTCCAGGGGAAGAGGGGCTTCCTTCTGGGTGCCAGTCAACACGGAGCTGAGAGGTGCATTCTCCTTTCGGGTCTGCCCGCAGAACAACATAATAGGTTCTAACCAGGCTAGAGCAGCGTCAACTTTAGTTTTATTTCCATTCACTAAATCAAAGCCTTCATCCAAATGGTGAGAGTATTGTTGCAAAGTCAGGTCTGATTCTAGAAATGACAGAATGTTGATGGTGCAAAGATAACTAGACTCACCATAATCACAAGTTCTTTTTGTTAATATGAATTTATGATGGCTTGCAGAATTAATCCTTTCCAAATTGGATAAGGCCATTCTGAAATCTGTTTCTAGTAAAATCAAATGTGTCTCATTGCATGAAAAGTCTTTTTTTTAAAAAATTATAATAATAATCATGGAAATAGAACTCATTGCAATGCATTGCTGGCTGACCTTTATATACTTCTTCTATTCTTTGCCCCAAAAGGCATTATACGCATGTAATTTCCAATATGGGAACAATTTGGGTTGTAATTAGGCAAATCTCAGATGGTTCCGCCACTGATTTGTTCATTCTTTCAATATTATTCTATGGGACACACCAAAAACATTAGGTTAGGTTCAAGAAAGGGACAATTAGGAAAACTTTAATCTTCTTACAAGGGGTATGTAAACATATCATCACTTCATAATGGTGTTCATGCACTTGACATAACTAGACCTATGAATCATACCTCTGCCCTGGCATCCAGCACAGCTGCCCCACTGGGGCAACAGACCAAGGGCATGGCACTCTGCTTATGACGTCTCTAGATGTGGTCTTGCTGGATTTGGCCAAGTACTATGAGGTCTAGTGTTCTCTTTCCAAACACAGCCAGCGACACGTTGGTTGTGTACCAAGCTCAGCAAAGATGATTGAAGCCTCAGGGAAACTGCTTCACACCAGATTGGATAATTTCCCTGTCCAGCCTACCATGGCCCACTCAGCTCCCCAGGGTCTCCTTGGGGATTTCACACAGAGAAAGGTGTGTCTCACCAGTTTGCTTCCCAGTCCCTTTAAGCAAGAGATGCCAGGGACAGAATTGAAACAGGGTGAGCCCAAGCCATTTGGCTGCCTAAGGCAGAGCAGCAACTTGCACGCATCCTGCCCAAATTTACAACTTGGCTAGCTGAGTCAGTGTAACACCAGAGGCAGGAAATCTTACATGCACCTTCTTCCCCTCTTTCACTGAGAGTGCAAACGCAATAGAGATTAATGAAATAACTAACTTTTTTTTCTGCCCTTTCTTGAAACCCAAAATCTGCTGCTTGAGGTGGATACCTCACTTGACTTAAAGGTAGAATCTGCCTTAGACTTGATAGTCGAACATGGAAACACCCTCGCTGCCACAGAGCTATGGCCCATGCCCAAGTAGGACATGGTTCTTATCAGTGCTGACAAATCATTTGATAGGAACTGTTCCTGTCAAATAATTTGTCGGCAGTTTTTTTTTTTACTTTTTATTTTGGTTTTTTGCATGTTTAACATAACAATATAAACTTAAATTACACTAAAAAGAAAAAAAAGAGTTTACAATAAGCAAAACAGAACCAAGAGAACAAAACAGACAGACAAAAGGTCAATACAATAAAAAATAGTATGGTATTATATACGTTCACAATAAACTATCTTATGTATTTACAATGAGTCAATGAAGGGCTTCCATATAGCTACATAGATATCCTCACGGAGTTGCTTTCTGTATGATATTCGTTCAAAAGAGGCTAATTGTCGCAGGTCTTCTGACCATTGTGTGAAGGGTGGAGGATGATCATCTTTCCAGGCTTTTAATATAAGTCTTTTTGCCACCATGAGTGCTCTCAGAATCCAATTTCGTTGACACTTTGTTAGACCCCATACAGCGGGAATATAATTTAAAAGAATGTGAATATCATGAAATATCAGGGATTTCCACAAATTTGTCAGCAGTGATAAGAATCATGTGGGGGGGGGGATTTTTTAAAGTTTGCATTATATATATATAATAGCCACTGAGCTATCCAGCCAGCTATATATATAGCTCAGTGGCTATATATATATATATATTATATATATATATATAGCCACTGAGCTATCCAGCCAGCTATATATATATATATGGCTTGGATATATGGCTGCAGAGCCAGAGAATGGGAGTTCAATTCTCCACTGTGCCTCTAGTGAGCAGAGCCAGCCTGGGTGGCCTTGGGCAGGCTGCACAGTCCCAGAAGTGCCCCCAGAAGAAGGGAAGGGTAAACCATTTCTGTGTATTGTCTATCTAGAAAACCCTGAATAAGGTTGACATAATTTAGGATTGACTTGGCGGCACACTTTTTTTTTTTTTTTATTATTATTATTATTATTATTATTATTATTATTATTATTATTATTATTATTATTATTATTATTATTATTATTATTATACCATATTTACTCTGAAAACTAACTTTGACTCTAACATCAGTGGTAACAGAAGTCATAGAACTTTGGAAGTTTCGGGGTCTACCAGAGGTGCCTAGTATTTCTAAAACAGCAGGTTATTCTAATATCAAGGGTTCTATAGAAAACAAAAAACAAAAACCATTAGGTGGATTTCAAATCCCATTGAAATGTGCAGTTCAGATGCATCCAAAGCAGAGCGGCCATGTCTGGGATCTAGCAACAGTATTGCTGGGTAGGAGAGGATTGGTGGGAACATGCAGCTGCCATCTTTGCAAAGGGCATCCAGTCTCCCTTTTTACATGCCGTGGCTGGGAGGCCAGATGGAGCCCTCGGCAGCGGCGATTAAGGTAAGGAGGTGTCGGTGGGGGTGGGGGCTAGGGTAGAGAGAGGAAGGGGGTGGGGATAGGCTGTGGGGGTGGGTGACTGTGGGGGTGGGTGGCTGCCTATTGGCCGCCGATCAGTTGGTCGGCGGCCAATAGGCAGAATGTTTTGTTTTGTTTTTTGGTAATATGAAGGACGAATAAAAACAGGTAAATATTTGTCCCTTCGTATTCGTAGGGGTCTCTGGAACCCACAAATATGAAGGGACGAATATTTAACAAATCAGCTATTTTCGTCGAAAAAGCCGATCGGTTTTTATATTCGTCCCCATCTCTAATTTCAACCCTTTTTTTGGGGGGGGGGGGATCAGACAACACATGGCCATTACCGATTCTTCTGTTCCCCCTCCGTGCTATTTCCGCATCAAATCTAGCCCACTGGGAGGCTATGTTTCATCATGCAGTACAACCAACATTCCATAGAATGAGTCCTACAAAACTGATTCATTTCCTTTACATTTGGCATGTGGTCCCACCACCACCACCACCACCGGCTGTTGTTTGACTCCCTTAATTTAAAAAAAAAATTAATTTTCCAACAGGAATGTTGGCGAGTTGGTATGCTCCTGTCAAAAGGGCTGTGGGTTCTCCACCACTGAGGGTAACGCAGCGCAGAAACATGGGAAAAATCAGTACGTGGCCAGCAAGGGCGTTTTGCTGACACACTGAGATACCTGCACAATTTTTTTTTTCAAAAAAAGGGGGAGAAGAAGGGTAGAGAAACACACACAAAAAGAGGAAGGGATGTGCCCTGCTACGGGGGTGTAGACAAACAAACTGCATCTAAATTAACTAAAAAATGCAGAATGGTTAAAAAAAAGTATGAACCACTACCATGGGATATACGTCATGTGACCATAACGCACCACAGGAAGCAGAAGATGCAAGAAAGCAGGGCAACATTTCTCCTCAGTGATGCTTTCTTCCAGGTAAGTGGTAGAGGATGGCAGACTCAGGCCATGCTATGCAGAAGAAGAGGCAGGCAACCTTGTGCCCTCCTAAGGCATTGGGCACCAGGGCAAGACAATGGACCCATTCGTCAGGAATGATGGGATTTGCCATCCAACAAGTTCTAGAAGGCACAAATTTCCTAGCCCTGATGTACCACCACTATTTGTCAGCCATACCCACACAAAGACACATACAGAGTGGGAGAGAGCAATATAACGTTTTACATAAAATCATGGCATTTTTCAAAGGGCAATAAACTCAATGCAGGAAAGATATCTGTGACCCTAGCAGGTGGCTTCAAGAAAACGAACCACTTCTGCTACAAGTAGATCCTTTCTCAAAAGTCTATACTCAGAGTTGTTTGGAATTTCACTAGGTTTTGCAGCTGGGTTCGTCTCTTTGCCGTCAATGAGATGCTCAGATCCTGCAACCCGAGCCAGCATGTAATGGTGAGAATATAAAAATAGAGAGAATGTGTTTTCTGACTAGCCATCAATGAAACTGTTCTGCATTAAGCAGATTCTTGGGTCCCCATATTTATTTTCCTCTCTTTTCACTGCTGAATGTTAATGTGGTTTGACTGTCATGTACAATTACTCTCTACAGAAATCTGACCGTGCCTTATGTTCTGGTGTAAAAAGATCTGTGTGTGCAGAAAAGGCTCACCAGAGTGGCTGAACAGCCCCTGAACCACACTTGTGGCTTTGCACATTCTGCCTTTCTTGTGGCTGTGCTCGTCCTCCCTCCCTGCCCTTCCCAACCAAGAAACAAAGATAAGATAAGACTGTTTTCAGAAAAGACAAGCTCTCTCCTACTAGAAGATCCGCCAGCCTTTATTGGTCCCATCAGCCATCAGCCTAGACCATCACCCCTCTCATTATGATCAGAAAGGCACAGGAACATGAGCTGGACCTGATCTTGGGAGATCCAGGCTTGAGTCTCCACACACACCCATTCAACTCATTGAGTGGCCTCAGACCAGTCATTCTCTCTAAATGTGACCTCCATCACATTGCTGTTGTGTGGGTGAAAATGGTGAGGTGGACACTCATCTATACTGCTTTGAGGTCACTGGAGGAACAGCACTATAGCTAATTAATTAAAATGTAATACAGCTGCACCAAGATGGACGAGATGGTTGGACAGTGTCATCGAAGCTACCAACATGAATTTGACCCAACTCCAGGAGGCAGTGGAAGACAGGAGGGCCTGGCGTGCTCTGGTCCATGGGGTCACGAAGAGTCGGACACGACTTAACGACTAAACAACAACAACAACAGCTGCACCAGGACTCATATCTAGATCCCAGGTAGTAGAGAGAAGCCATGCCGCACCAGCCTTCCTTCCACAGAGGCCATGCCACAGCAAAGGGTGAACCTCAGAATGCTGTGATGCATAGTGGACAAGAGACCATGGGCCCTGGCTTCTTCCTCTCTTTCTTGTTCCATGTCTTTCTGCTTTATTACCAGAAGATACGATGGAACTGTGGGAGAACCTGTTGGCTCTCCTTGAGGAGAGGAGAACATCCACCCTCCTCCACGAAGGAAGAAAGAGGTGAGCAGTCTTTCTTTAAGTTTTACTACATTTTGTCAGTTATGTCAAAGGCAAATCTGTAGGAATCCCAAGCCTATTCAGAGCTTTGCCTTCCTCTCGCTTAAAAGTCCCTCCGGAATGATAAATTCCCGTTCGTTTCTCTTCTACTTTCTCTTCTTTCAAGAGGTTTCTATCCCATGGGTTTTTTGGGGATAGCTGTGGGTCCAGATGGGGCTGGCTGAACATTTCCCCTTGGCAATAATCTTCTCCAGTCAGGGGCAGGCAGATGAGCCTGATATGATGCCATTTATTTGAAGCAGAGAGGTGCTGAAGTAATCAGATGTCAAGTTTCTTGAGGTGGGTTGACTTAAGTTGGCTGTGGTGATGTCATGTTTTATACAGAAGTTATGTCATGCTATATACAAAATTTAATGGTCTCTCTCTCTCTCTCTCTCTCTCCCTCTCTCTCTCACACACACACACCACACAAACGTGTGCATGCGCGCGCACACACAAACGTGCACACACATGCACACAAACATCTCAGTACCTATTTATTTGATATTTGACAAGGTTAGCCCACTCTTAGAGAACTACCATGTCTCCAAATTTCATTTGCTGCTGTTTTACAAGAGTTATGGACATTATTGTTTCCTAGAGGAAATCCGCAGGGGGCACAAGATTGTGTATTGAAACTGGGGTCATCCAAAGATCATAAAAGCTCCAAGATCACCAGAAATTTTAATATATTTCAACAAAATGGATTACTAGAGATTGTTCAATCATTGGCTAGGTCAGTAGCACCCAGAAATGGCTGCTTCTTTTTTTTTTTTTTGGCAGAACTGCAATTTATATATTATACCATCTGTTTGTTTGTCTGTCTGTGTCTGTCTGTGTTACAGAGAGAGAGAGAGAGAGAGATGATCTGGGGAAAACAGGTACACTAAGATTATGATCAAGGACAAGAAAACCATTAAGAAAAAGAATTACTCAAATTATATATGAATAGAAGGGCAACAAAAGAGAATGGAAAAATGAAGATGATAATGCAGACAGCAGGTTAAAAAAACACTGTAGAGGCTCTCAAATAACTAGTAATATAGTTCTTTATGAAGAAAGCAGGAAAAAGGTTGCCAAGCTCTACATAGGAAAGGGGAGCCTGAATGTTGACAACACCCATGGCAGCAGTCAAGATGGTCTACAGGATTCCCTTCTTGTGCTCACAACCATTCACACTGGTTGAAAAACAGGCCCTGACAAGTGCTTTGTGTTTAGGTGAGAAGCTGATGAAAAAGGGAGTTAGGGTCTGGGATTTTCCCTTGCGTGGTGTCATTTTGTGAATGGTAGTGAGCACAAGAGGGTATTCTTTACATAGCCCTTTGCTATGCAAAGCTTGGCATCCTTTTTTCCTCTTGGCAATGTGAGCACAGTATTATGTCACGATATCAGGCCATTCCTTGGCTTTTTGAATCATGGCTACAGAAGCACAGTGTCCCACATTCATAAACCAGAGATTTTTTAAAAGAATTGATTCTGATATAATGTCCTGACCATTATATTGCAAAGAGATATTTGGTCTACATTGTCTAGTATTACCATTTGAGAGAAAGTCTGAATTTGAATTGTTGTAAAAGCAAGGCATCTAAACAAATGTATATTTCTAATACACATTCCTCTTGCTATTATAGTTAAATGTACAAAAATTAAGAATGTTGATTTTGCAGCTTGAAAAACAAAGGGATATGGGCATAGATGGTCAAATATTAGGATGACAAAACAGATTATAATACTGAGAGCAGACGTTATTGAGCTAAATCCAGTTAGTCCCTCTGGTTGGGACTAAGAGCTTCATTTAGCCTGTTGTTCTTTTCTCTTTTTAATCCTAAATATTAAGAAAATGGACTTGAATAAAAAATAAACTGTATTTCTGAATTCCAGAGTCTTTGTACCGAGAAATATTATATCACATTATGGGAAGAAACTCAAGAAAAGAAAACTGAGTTTCGGAGTGATTATTCACCCAAAGTCCTAATTAAAACTAAGCAACTTAATAAATAGCCAAAGGACTGATGTTTCTGTTATGAGTTGAAATAAGTTAATAACTAACTAGTTTATATTATCCAGAGAATAAAACGGGGCAACGTGTTCTCTCAGTTGGTATGATATATGGCCTGCTTATGTGCCAACTCAAATCAAATATCATTTTCATCTACTACAAAAATAGATCATTTGATTGATTTTACTAGCTGCTTTCAATTAGGCATTACAGCTCTATAGACAGATAAATTAGTAATGCATCTAATGGGGGAAATTGGCAATATTATCACCAAGACCTATTAGTTGAATATGAGCAGCATGGGATTTGATTGAGGTCTGGAGATGATCACACCTGATGAGAAGGATTCCACATATGACTCAACAGGACTCAAATATTATTTAGGGTTGAAAGAGACTGTTGTTTAGTTGGATCAGGAAAGACACTAACTCTGTTCTCAGTAAGAACAGAATATATTGGGCTACCAACTATATGGACGACGTGTATATATATATATATATATATATATATAGAGAGAGAGAGAGAGAGAGAGAGAGAGAGAGAGAGAGATGTTTTTTATATATAAAAAACATATTTATATATATATATATATATATATATATATAAAAATCCCAGTGAATTCAGGTTTTAGTTATTAACTTGATTAGCAGGATTGTCTTCCAACTGGACATATACAAAACCTATAGGAATTGTTGCCCTTCTGCACTACTTTGTAATTCAGTGAAATGTGATTTTATGGACTTTTTCCAGTAATTAACATGATACCAAAAGGAAAGTAGATGAAAATTAAAGCTACAACAAAGACCCATTAATCACTGCTTTCTATAAGCCAAATTAACTACAAAGGTCGGTGCTGATAACATGACAAAAATTAAATACAAAAACCTGTTAGAAGTATGTCAATAAATCCTGTGCCTTTGGAGCTTTTGCATTAAGAAAATAAAAAGGCCTTTGTTTGTTTTGTTTTTTAAAATTCATGTATAGAAAACAATCTGTCAGCTTCTAATGCATGGAGTATTAGAAACAGAACACGGCAAAGATAGGGCTTGAACCTAATTGGGAACGGGCTGTATTTCTTGTCTCTTCTTTGGTTTATAACTGGGATAGTATCTGTGGAGAAAAGAGATTTTTCATTTCTGATGAAACTCTGATGGCCATGATGCTAATGTATACACAAACTTTTGTTGCTTGTTCCTGATAGACAAAATTTAATAAGAAACACTTTGGGATGGAATCCCTCCCTCCAACTCCCAACCTTAAACAGCTCCACCAGACATAACATTTGAGGGTGGCTTACATCGTGGCAGAGGACAAGCCTTGGACTATGGAAGGGTCTAAAGTCCCATCTCAAATTGAGACTTTGGTTGCGAGAATGACAGAGGGGAGAAGAAGAGAGATTACCAGAGCCTAAATAAGGCTTTCCATTTTATCAGAAGTGTCTGGAATGCAGTGGATGAAAAAGTTGGACACATATGCAAGAATTCAATAAAATGACATAACAAACATCCTGAGTCAAGAACCAACCTTGGCAGAGACATGTCGCGAGCAAGGGCACCCCAGAGAGGACATCCAGCAAAGGGATGACACAGGGGGTTCCGGTTATTTCAAAGGGCAGAGCTCATTCCCTGGACATGGCTGTCTCATCTCTTACGAATGGCTGTAGGTCCTCACAATGCTAGATTTCATGCCTCCAGAATGGCTGGTGCTCTCATGAAGGAAACAAGTTATGATGAGTGGAGCTATGCCTGAGAACGTGGGCTCAGCATATTTCTCAGCTCTTTGGTCATGCTTTTCAGAATAATTCATACAGATGATACATGATCCACATGACTGTCCACACACTTTCTTTCTATGAAAGGGTAGCATCTATGCAGATAATGAAGGGCAACTGGACCACATTGGTTCCTAGTGCTATGATCTGCATCCAGCTATGCTCTCTGACTCTGCTGATGGTTGTCTCTTTCATCCAGTGAAGGCTTCTGTCAGTGGTATGAGGAGAGACATGATTTTGAGTAATCTCCCTCCCATTTATGTCCTCCCAAAATCTCCTGGAGGAACCTTTGTAACTCTGTGGAGGGCATGACAAGGAGCTGCAGTGGGGAAGGAGTATCATGAGTAATAATCTTCCTCCCCATTCCATGTATGGAGACCTCTGATGAACTGAAGAGTCTTCCATGCACAACCCAAAGAAAGGATCTACAAGTTGACAACTCTTTCTGATGTTCTAAGCAAACTTGCCCAACAAAGGTGTCTTGAATCACAAGCGCTGGCCAAGTCGACCAATTTGTTAACCCAAAGATCTTCTAGATATAAAGCAGTTTAAAGTGTTCAGCATGTTATGAACATTAGAACTGGTTTGGAATTTCCATTGGCCATGAGAATAGTCCTCAGAGCAGCAGTCCAAGCTGAACTCATTGTTTAAATGCTCCTTACCCAGTGGAACTCCTAGAACTGCTATTTAACATCAGCACTAGTTTTTTACCTGCTGGTTGTAGCTCTCATGGAAACTTCACATGATTGGATCAACCAGGGACTTAAAGATCTAATGTGATGTTGAAATTACACATTCACACACAGAAATACAAGAGGATGAGCTTGGTTGTTCTATCAAGAGCATCTGGATTAATATAATTGGGGCAAAAACCAAAAGGAACCTGGTAGCTGGCGTCTACTACCAACCACCCAATTAAGGAGAAGGTGTGGATGAAACCTTTGAAAAACTAATTGCAAGAATTTCAAAGGGACATTATGTAGTAGTAATGGGAGATTTCAATTACTCTGGTATCTGTTGAGAGACAAATTCTGCCAAATATGGCCCTTCCAAGAAATGTCTGCCTTGTGTTGCTGATAATTTTCTCCCACAAAAAGTGGAGCTAGAAACTAGAGGAGTAAATATCCTTGATTTGATTATAATCAGTATTGATGACCTGGCAGGAGTAGTGGCAGTAGGTGGAACTATGTTCTCCTTGTGTGACCATGTTCCCTTTGCGTTCTTGATTTCAAAGGAAACAAAAGCAGAAGCAGAATGTAGCCATACCTGTATGCTGGATTTTAGGAATTTTAATAAACTCAGAACAATGACAAATAAGGTCCCATGGCAGGTGATCCCAACAGGAAAAGGAGTCCAAGATGGGTAGGAGTTTCTTTAGAATTGGATTCTAAAGGCACAAGAACAAACAATTCCAACAAGAAAAAAAGGTGGAGGACAGAAAAAAAGCTCAGAGAGGACCTGAAAACAAAAAAGGATACATACAGGAAGTAGAAAAAAAGGCCAGGCCAGAAAGGAAGAATACAGCGAAATAGCAAAGAATTGCAGGGATGGTGTTAGGAAGGCAACAGCTGAGAATGTGCTGAGGTTAGCAAGAGACACTAAAAGCAACAAAAGAGCATTATTCAGATACATGCCTAGCAAAAGGCAGAGAAAAGAAATAGTGCCTCAGCTACTCAAAGGAAACGGGAAAATGATAACAGAGGACAAAGAAAAGGCAGAAGTGCTCAATTCCTACTTTAGTTCAGCCTTCCCACTAAAGACAATCTATGACCTTCCAGACAAATGTGGAGGGGGACAAGACTAGAGCTTCAGATTGATAAACAAATAGTCAAGGAACATAACTTTGAATGAGCTCAAATCCCTAGGCCCATATGAACTGCATCCAGAGTACTGAAGGAACTGGATGAAGAACTCTCAGAACCAATGTCAATTATTTTCTTGAAATCAAGGAGGATGGGTGAAGTGCCAAATGACTGAGAAGAGCTAACATTGTTCTTCATAGTTTGTATTAATGACTTGGATGGCGGTGCAGGGAATGCTTATCAAATTTGTGAATGACATGAAATTGGGTGGAATAGCTAACACCCTGGAAGACAGAAACAACATGCAAAAGGATCTTGATAGGCCTGAGCACAGGGCAATTTAACAGAGATAAGTATGAAGTTTAATACTTAGAGGAAAAAACCCAAAATCACAGTTACAAGAAGAGGGATACTTAGCTCAGTAACACTGCAAGCAAGAAGGATCTTAGAATTATTGTAGGTCACAAGCTGAATATGATCCAAAAGTGTAATGTGGCTGCAAAAAAAGGCAAATACTATTTTAGGCTGCATTAACAGAAGTATAGTCTCCAAATCTTATGAAGTACTAGTTCCCCTCTATTCAGCACTACTTAGACCTCATCTTGAGTACTATGTCCAGTTCTGGACACTGTACTTTAAGAAGGATGCTTAAAGTGAAGAGTGACAAGTTAGGAGGAAAGCAACAAGAATGATCAGGGGACTGAAGATCAAGCCCTAGGAGGAAAAACTGAAAGAACTGGGCATGTTTAGCCTTGAGAAGGGGTCAGATCTATTCTCGATCATCCCAGAGTGCAGGACACGTAACAATGGGCTCAAGTTTCAGGAACACAGATTTTGGTTAAATATCAGGAAAAACTTCCTAACCATTAGAGCAGTACGACAATGGAACCAATTACCTTGGAAAGTGGTGAGTGCTCCAACACTGAAGGCATTCAAGAGAAAATTGGACAACCATCTGTTAGATATACTTTGATTTGGATTCCTGCACTGAGTAGGGGGTTGGACTCAATGGCCTCATAGCCCCTTCCAATGCCATGATTTTATGATTCTATGATTTCTTTCAGATCATCACTGGGGAGAGCTTTTCAGTGGTGCTAGAGGATGGTGGGGCAGCAGTTGAACCAGCATCTAGTGGAAATGCACAGATGCAATCTTCTAACCTGCCTACTATAAGTTTCAACAGATTTTTGTTTTGTAAGCATCATATTCAACATGATGTGCCAGATGAAATCAAGACAACAGAACAAATCCAAAAAACAAAACCCTGATAAAAATCTGAAAACTTTTGAAAGACTATTTGGAAACCCTTTCCTTTGGATTTTGCTTTTAAAAGTGTAGCATATATAAGAGGCATAAAAGGCAATCCTAGGATTGTAGCCAAACGTCACAGTCCCTCCAAGCTACTTTCTCCTGAGTTGCTCCCTTAAATCTTTTGGCTACTCTGGACAAAGTGTTTGAGCTGCAAATCCTAGGTTGTCGGCAAGGTCGAAAACTGAATTCTAGTTAATGCCGTAATGCATTGTTTGTGCCATCTATACTTTAATACAAGCTGGTTATCCATTTGCTTCATAACATTAGAGCTCTTAGCTTTTGTCAGTTACATCAGCATCATATCATTGCACCACATATAATAGCGGCTGCAATATGAAGGAATTTTAAAATAACAACATATCGCAGAAAACATTTTGTCCGGCAAACCAAGTAGTCATTAAAATGACACAGGCACGCACATTAAATAATGGAATGTTCCCATTGCTCCGGACACTTTCATGGGGAGGCTGTCCAGTTGGCGAGCGAGTCACCATTGTTCAATGACAACGTCCATTACAGGCTCAGCTTCGCTCCAAGGTAAGCATCCCATTCCTTGCTAGAGTGGAGACAAGCCTTTATTTGCCTCTGTCAGGATGAAACCAAGCTTGCCGTAAAGGGACATTGACGGGCCTGAGCCAGCATTCTACAGGATGACAATCCTGGCATGGTTCAACCCTACCCAGAATCACAGCCCGCTCTAATTTGCAAATAAAATAAAATGAAATAAAATGTTTACATGGCCCTTTTTATGATAGAAATGGGGGCAGTGGCAGCTGAGGGCCAAAGAGTGTGGGCATGAATTGAAGGAGAGTGTTAAACTTTCAGTCTGTTGTCATTTCCATTTCCCTAGATGACAACATTTCTGCCGTCTTATTTTAGGCCCTTTGTGCTTCCCTTACATGTTGAAATGGGCATCCCTCCAACATAAACACTCGTTACTAGGGTTCATATCGTGGAGATCTGGGACATAGCACATCAATACGCAGAGGGAGACTGGGCAGCTCACCTGCGAATCCAGGGTGGTGTAGTGGTCAGAGGGATGAAAAAGGACTTGTGTTCAGATGGCCCTCTGATGGCCAAGAGATGTTCTGGGTGGCCTTGCACCAGTCACAGGCTCTGAGCCTGATTTACTCCACCTGGCTTGTTGTGAGGATGAACTGTGGAGGAGGAGAGCCATGTACCCCATTTTAGTTATAAAATGTAACAAATAAAATTAAAAATGATAAAAATCCATCTTAAGGCAGCTGGGCTCCTGTAGATCTATCATCATCATCTTAGAACTACAGAGCTGGATTATCAAGTCCAGCCGGATCATCAAGTCAAGGAGACACAGTGGGGAATCGAACTCCCGAGCTCTGGCTTCGGAGCCAGTGATAGTACACACCCATATCACAATAAGCTTACTCTAATTTGATTCAGTTTTGTAATACTGATAATGTACAACAAAATCAATCAATAAATACTTGAGAAAACATTGTGATTTGGACAGTAAACCATATTAATACTCCATAACTGAGGTTTGTTTTGTGTGTGATTTTGACTGATGTATGGTTTTAACTATTAATTCATTAATATGTTTGCTATGTGTATTCTTTTAATGCTTATCGTCCAAATCCTTGATGTCTGTCATCAATAATTTTCTCGTCAGAACCACTCATTTCTCAATGCAGCTTAATTAATTAATTAATTACACTGTGATCATTCCTTTATTCACCAAATCCAAAATCTAATAATGCTAGTACATTCAAACCTGTACGAACAAATCCATGCAAGCTGTGAGAACCCCAGAGAGGTAGAGGAAGGGAGATTGACTTTTACATGACCTGAAAAAAAATATGTGGTCAGAGAAGGACACCTCAGGAGCTTCTTGTGCTTTGGGGCGTCTCCCCTCGTATCCTATCCCAGGCTCTGTCTCAAGCCACAGTTCATTTGCTTTGTCTCCTGAGTCTCTAGTGAAAAGGTTCCAGCAACATAACAAGAGTGCCCCCTTTGGCTCCAGAAGGAGTCCACTAAGGAGGACTACACAGAAGAAAGGGTCTGCATGAGGGAAGGGAAGTCCAACAATGAAGCAGCAGAGGACCAGGAAGAGGAGCTGGCAAAAGTTTCCATAAAAACCTTATCTCCCTTGGATCTTTGCTGGGCTACCATCTTCCCTATGCCCCCCTTCGTCACTCCCCAGCCTAGCTGCAGCTCGGTTGTAATTTCAGCTTCTTCTCCAGATGTTGGTTAAAAACTCATTTTCAAGGAGGCAATTCACTTTAAAGAAGCTAATCCAGATTACCAAAACCTCTGCTTCCTCATTGAGTCAAGAAGACAGTGCAACTTTTATCAACTGCTTATTGAGAAGCCAGAGGTCTGGCATGACTTTTCTAGTTACTACCACCAAAACACACACCTTTACAATCCAGGTTGTCTATAATCTGGAACGTGGTTCCCATGCAGTATTGAATTGTAAAGGGAGAAGTTGTTTGAGGACATTTGATCTTTAAACTCATAGAAAGCACCACTGAAGCCCTCTAGACCAAGACCCTTGCTAGGTTTTAAACTGTTGATTCCTTTTTTCTAGTTTGTCTTCTGTAGGGGACTTTGAAACTGTTAAGGCACCACAGTCTGGAATGAGTAAAAGTAAGCCTAGTTTGTTCAGGAGAAATGAATCATTAGATGGAAATGATTTTTGAAAAATCAGTGATTATATGGTTAAATTTATCAGACTTAACCCGCCACCCCTCACATTTTAAAAAGGAAAGTGTCTCTGTGTCTCTTTCTTTCTCTTATGGTATGCCAACATCCTTGAACATTCGTTATGAAACTCATAATAATTTTGATTGTCAAATTGCAAATTTAAGGAAAGGAGCTGTGGCCTGAGATAGAGTGTGACTTGTAGATATTTGTTCTAAATTTTTTATTTGCCATCATCTTGGTTTGTGTGTTTATTTTCACCATAGTTCGTGTTTTAGAGTAATTTTATAATTTATGTTTAAGTAGCAATTTGCTAGATGGGTGGCATATAAATTGAATAATTAATAAATAAATATTTAAGTTTACTTATCTGTAAGCATCATTAAAGTTCATTTAAGTTCAGTCCAGTTCATTTCTTTTTAAGTTCAGTCCATGCAGGAGTTTGCTGTGTGTATTCTTTTAATGCTTATCCTTCAAATCCTTGATGTCTGACATCAATCGCTAGTCAGAACCAGACATTTCTTAATGAAGCTAAATTATTGTATGCATTCACCCCTGAAGGTAGTCTTGAAATTATCCTAAAGAGTATGTGCATTTATAGGTGGGGCATCATTTTCAGTTAATATCTGTGACATCGGGTTCTTCATTTCTGTTGAGTCTGTTGTTCACAATGCAAGGGGAAAAACTATTACGATTTATCTCGGTAGAAGAGTAAGTGCTGTGTTAAGCAGGTAGAAGCAATTAAAAGCAAACAATTAACGTTTATTAAGAAAGGCTTAAATCCTCATCCTAACTAGATAGACGTGTGCCCTTGGAAAGGACATGGGAAGGGGCAGCAACATGTCTGCTTCTCAGAAGGGGTGCAGCTACACCGCAAAGAAAACCCAGCTCAATTGTAACTTTTTCAACTCTGGTCCTTGCTGGTTTCTGTAGATGAAATCACGGTAGCCACCCAGACAAATACAAACAATTATCATGTTACAGGAGTCAGCAGGGGCAGAAGCAGAAAGTTGTGAAATAAAATTGGCAATTTCCACTGGGAGCACCTCTTCCCTTTGCCTCTTTTTAATTTTTATTTTTT
Organism: Intellagama lesueurii; assembly: GCA_037013535.1. Taxonomy (NCBI): domain Eukaryota; kingdom Metazoa; phylum Chordata; class Lepidosauria; order Squamata; family Agamidae; genus Intellagama; species Intellagama lesueurii. The sequence continues at coordinate 213,428,703 of JBAJHW010000001.1, read as the reverse complement.
CTGAAGTGACAGCGCTAATCTGATGCAGCGCTAACTTTGGAAAGCATTATTGAAAAAGAAACACTGTTTGGAGACAACAGGTGCTCAGCTGACAGGAAGTGACTGCCTGGGACAGCTCCTCACACATGGCACAAAGCAGAGAAAAGTGATGCCAGCCAAATCTCAGCAAAAGAAACCACCAGCGATGGGGACTCTGGTTGTGGGACTCGTTGTCAAGTCAGATATAAGTCACAACGGTGACTTGACTCACACTTGAGTCAAGGGTTTTTTTCTCAATGACTTGAACTCAACTCACAACTCGGAACCCACCCCTCCTTTTATTCTAGGGGGGAAAGCTTGTTTTTAATAGGGAATCAGACTTGGGACATGGGACTCAGGACTTGGTACCAAAGACCAGGACCCAGACTCGTGACCAAAGACTTGCCAACATCCCTGGAAACCACCCCCTATCAGATAAAAAAAAAAAGAGAGAGAGAGATAGTTTAACAATAAAAGTTTCCCTGTGCTGAGCTTTACATTGTGTAGGTACCAGTTTTTAATTCAATTTCATCCATATCAAATCCAATGTGGACCGAGGGATAAATGGCTAATGTAGTTGCTCCCAGAGTCAGGGGAAAAAGGGAAGGGAAGCTCATAGACTCTGGGAATGTTAATCTAGCAATAGAAGCAGAATGAAGTGGAAATCAGAATGTCAAAAGGACAGACAAAGATCTCTGGGTTCATACTCTCCAACAGAGGACTTGTCTATAAGGGTCTTTTTCGAGATGGCTGCTGTGGGCTAAATAGGGACACTGGAGGTTGGTTAGTGGTGAAATATGCTGTTTGTTGTGATCCTCGCAACCAAATGTCATGTCAGAGTTCAAGCAAGCCTATTTGGTCTGGCTCCTTCTGGTTTAAATTTCCAATGTAGTGAAGTGGCTTCATAAACAAGCTACTTCAGGACATCGAAGAAATGAACACTTCCTCTGCTTCTCAGTGGAGGGGCAGGAAAAGTTGGGGGGATAGACTGTAGTAGACCATTGCTAGGAAGGGGTGAGAAAGTGAGAAGGGCTGAGCTTCCTTTAATTAAAAAACAGATTTTATTAATAAGGGAAAATAAAGGGCAAACTGCAAGATAAGGCTTGTTGCAGAAAGATGGGGAAGGAGAGAGATGGGTCTGGAGCAAGTATATGGTGATGCTTCAGTATATATAGGAAAAGGAATGGGTGTAAAGTGGTAGACTTCTCCTTCTTCTCCCTTTCTCCTGCATTGCTGATGCGCTATATCGCTTAAGAAAATAAATTAAAAATTATTTTCTTTGCTTTGTCTTAAAGAACTGGTTAAAAAAAAAAAAGGCCAACAGCTGAATCCATGGATGCAGTTGCAGGCAGTTTCTGACTGGCTCTTTTAGGATGCACATTGAAATTCCAACACAGATGTTACCTTGCCTTTCTCCTTAAAAAGAACTCAAGGCAGCTTACATCAGTGGAAGACAAGGTTTAAAAGTTAAAAACAGTAAGTACACAAATAAGTACACAAAGAATCAAACAAATGCCACAGTTGAGCAGTAAACAAAATCCACACCAAAAATACATTCAAAAGCTACAAGGCACAACCATCCATTGAAAAACCCCTCTCAGACAGCTTGGGGAAAGCCTGCCTGAAGAGAAAGGTTCTTGTCCGCTTGCGGAAGGACAGCAAAGATGGGGCCAGCCTGGCCTCCAGTGGGAGGGAGTTCCGAAGTCTGAGAGTAGCAACAGAGAAGGCCCTCTCTTATAAGCAAATTATTTATATCTGTTTTCATACATAGCTCCTGAAGAAGGTTGTGTGCCGAAAGGAATTGAGCATTTTAAAATCAGAATAAAGACTATTTACATTTTTCTACATCCTGAGACCTAGTCTCTCATTCTGATTTCTGATACCATTGGGTGTACCCCTTCCTTGTGTTTCTGCTTTATAAGTTAAAACCAGCATTTTGAGTCATGTCTGGAAATGAATTGGCAGCCAGAGGAGCTAACAGGGGGATTATGTGATCCCTGTAATTGTTAACACTCTGGCTGCAGTGTTTTGGACCAACTGATGTTTCCAAACACTGTCCAGAGACAGCCCCACATAGAGGGTACTTGCTATAATGCAGCTGGGTTATAACTAAGGCATGTGTCACCATGGCCAGGTCAGACCTCTCCAGGAAAGGGCACAGTTGGCACACTAGTTTTAATTGTGCAAAGGCACTCCTGTCCACCGCCGAAACCTGGGCATCCAGGCTCAGTGACCAATCCAGGAACATCCCCTTAACATATACAAATCAATTTCAGATGTGTATATAGTGGCAAGTCACATGGAAATGTGCCAACATCTATCCAACATCCTAGTAAACCAGTCTGGTGATCACGGATGGCTTTACATTTGCATATAGACAAAGCAGTGAGTATTTGGGAGTTAATTTTTGAACATTGTACTTCTTTCCCTTCCTACCTGATGTTGATGCCAGTCATCTATCCATGCTATAAATGATGATGACGCTAATTCTTCCCGACTGGAAATTACTCAATATGGGGTATTAGAAAATCATCAAAATTCACTGATGGATGTGTCTTACAAATAAATGGAAGCAAAAAAAGAGAGGTTTGAATGCTGTTTTTTTTAAAATGTCTGTATCACTAGCACATAAAAATAAATAATTGCCATCCTGAAACCAAATCATTATCTGTCTTCACGGGTCTCAGTTCTAGCAAGTGAACATGCCATGACGAGAGATGACAAGAAAATAGCCTTCCTTATTAAACAACTTGATTGTGCCCCAGTGAAGTCAATGGGAATACTGCCATTTATTTGAATTTAGGCTACAGCTCTTAATGCACTGCATGGTTTGGCCCCCATCTAATCTAAGGGATAGCTTACACTTCAAAACCATACTGAGTACTTTTTTCTGTCAACAGCCACCCTTCTGTGGCTAATTTTCCTGCTTATGCTAATTTAAGTCAAAACCTTACCTTCGTTATTTTGGAGTCAGTTCTCCGTAATCATGAATTGAACTTTTGTTCTGCATAAATACGTGTAATTTTCCTAGACAGGAGCATTCACAATTAAAATTGCTCTGCTAATCGTGACAGAAGTCACTCTAGGCCTTTATGAAAAGTCTTTCATAATACCAGTCACTCGAAGACTTCATGAAAGGAATGATGGTAAGAAGGCGAGAAGAGAGCACAGCCACCTTTGGTAGTGCTACGGTTATGCCTAGGCACAATGTAAGAAGAGTTTTGCTGCATCAGGTGGATGCCTGTCTAGGTAGGTACTCCCAGTGGCCAGAAGCATCTGTGAAGCCCAAGGCTCAAACACCATCACCCTCCCTGATTTTGTACCCCAAAAACCAGCACTTTGGAGGCTCAGTGCGCCTCTAGAGCTGGAAGCTGCATTTAGCCATTGGGTGTCCAACTGGAAATACAAATCTGTATCCATAATACCAAGGTGTATATGGTGCTTGTATTACAGTCCTTCCTTTTATACAACCAAGAGACCGCCCACTTTTGCCTTGCCAGACTAATAGGAAGCATTGGGCAAGCTAGCTGGGCCTCGTGGCACAGTGGTTAAATTGCAGGGCAATCAAGACTCTTCTAAAGAGCTGTGTTCAATCCCGGTAGGCTCAGGTAGCAGGTTCAAGGTTGACTCAGCGTTCCATCCTTCCAAGGTCGGAAAATTGAGTACCCAGCTTGCTGCAGGGGGCAATATGTAGCCCATGTAATTAAACTGTAAACTGTCCAGAGAGAACATTAAGTGCTATGGGATGGTATATAAGCAGCACACTTTGCTTTTGCTTTGCTTAGTCTAGGATATCCCAAAATCCTGGCCTCACTCAAGAAATGGATCTTGCATAAACATTGCAGAGGTCTTTTAACTGGGACTGCCATCTTATTCACTGAGGTTTTAGGACAGAACCTGGGAGCAGGCCTTTGTGATCTCATGGAGGAAAGGCAAGCAGGAATTGGAAGGGAACAAGCTGAACACACATGCAAACACTTTGGCGCTGGGCTCTGGCACTGACTGGGAATGGGTGGAGACGGGTGTGAAGGTTTTAAAACCACCTCTCATACACAACCCACACTTTCTCTTTCTCCAGAGCAACTCATCCCAAAATTTGTCTCTCCATCTTGAGACCTGAGAAAGCACAGTAAGATTCCACCCAATGCCCTGGGATGTGGCAACATTAACTCTGTGTGGGCACACGCGCATCCAAATACATGTGTGTGTATGGTAGGTGCCATTAAGTTGGAACCAACTTAGAGCAACCCTAATAAGGTTTTCAAGGTAAGTGAGATATTTAGGTATAGTTTTAACAGTCACACACACACACACACACACAGAGAGAGAGAGAGAGAGAGAGAGAGAGAGAGAGAGAGAGAGAGAGAGAGAAAGTGAGTTTCCATTGCTAAGCAGTGATTCGAACCCAGGTCCTTTGTGTTTTCTTTTCTACCCACCATCATCTTGGCCAAATTCCTGCTTTACACGGCAAACTGATTTCTAGGCATAGGCAAATTTAAATAACAGCTTGTAATAAGATTTTTTGAGGGAAGAAGGGAACAAGTCCTACTGTGCTATTTTGAGCACCACCTTGCTTGTCTCTGAAATGGGCCTAACTAATTTACGGCAGTTTAATCGTTCCAAAGTGAAAGCAGAGACTTGAAGACAGGGTGGCAAATGCCTGTATGCGCACTTAGGTCAATTTCCATGGGAAGATGCATCGTGTTGACTTAGCAGGTCTCTCTAAATTCAGTGGGCTTAATTAATTTTTAGGAAGGACAATGAGTATTGCAGTCTACAATAAAAAGCTGAGAAATAAAGATTCCAGGACTGCACAGCAAGAACATCTTGATCTTTAAAATAATAATAATAAAAAGAAAAAACAATCCATCGGTTATCAATTGTAAATGCTAAGCAACTGTCGAATCACTCATCCCTGTGTCAAAAACAATACAGCCACGTTTTTAACCTGGTGTGTGAGGAAAACTATGTCGAACCAGGCAAGTCTCCAAGAGGAGCCTGTTCTGCAGTTACAAGCCCACAACTTAAGAGAGCCTTGATCTGAGTACAGCCACCAGGAAGAGGACGGTGTCCATCAGGAGAGGTTCCCAATTGGTCGTATAACATAGTACGTTCTTATGAGGAAATCCCTACAAGTACAACCAGCCCAAAGTAAAAAAGCCTTTTCATGTTCTCCATATGTAAACTGCCCTTCAGACAACAGAGTGGAAGAATAAAAATGGCGGGAAGCAAGGCAGCAGTGCCTTTATTTATCTATCTATCAGCTGGCTGGATAGCTCAATGGGTTAAGTACCTGGCTGTGGAGGCAGAGGCTGGGAGTTTGATTCCTCCCTGTGCCTCCTGTGGGTAGAGCCAGCCTATGTGGCCTTGGGCTAGCTGTAGAATCCTGAGAACTGAAGAGGAGAATAGCAAACCACTTCTGAGTATTTTCTGTCTGGAAGACCTTGAAAAAGGATCACCCTAAGTCAGAATTGACTTGACAACACATGATGATGGTGATGGTGATCTATGTCCTTAATTTCTCCCCTGCCTTTCTCACCAGCATTTATGCTGTCACGTGAAACTGCCGTGTCAGGGTACAAAGCAAGAAGCGGTACCCCAACAGACACTTCAGTTCACTTTTCCTCCTTTGGATTTGTTGAAGCCTTCCTCATTCATTTGGTGCATATAGAGTGTAGTCGAAAACAGATGTGAGAAACCGAGTTTCCAGGGAGGCTCTCGCTGGAAAGCAAGTTGCTGGTCAATTTGTTTTTGCTGATGGCTGATTAAAGGGCCCATGAAATATTTTCAAACTTAAATCACATCCAAACAAAGTGAACTGTTGATAAATGCCTATTAAGCATCCTGAGATGCTGAGATACTACAGTAATGGGGGCCATACAGAGATAAAGAACTGCAGATATATGAGTCAAGTCCCCAGCTGGCCTGTGTGAAAAGGAATCAAAACCATATGCAGTGACACTTGGAATAAAGCATGCAGTTAAGAGGAAGCACTCTCAGATCTCGCCTGATAAAACAGGTTTGTGTTGCACTTGGCTACCCAAGAAAGCCACTTGTGCATACCGCTCATGTAATTAAAAGAAATGCAAATGAGAGGTTTTTGATCCAACCTGAACCTCATGTGTCCTGTGTAAGGTGTGAATCTTGGTATCCAAGGTAAGTCAGTTCAAGAGAATTGACTGTTTCAACCTGGCTTCAACATCTGTACAAGTCAGGTTTTGTAAGGTGGGGCAACCATGATCTCTGACTCTGTACGTAAGGCTGAGTTTGCAGAGATCATTTCTAGAAGGGAGGCAACTCAGGCCCTTCCCGATGAAGCATTTATACCAGGTTTCTTACTCTGCAATCTTTTAAGTATTACATTTGAGAAATCCAGTTTGAAAATGAAAACTGTGCTTACGTCCCAACCACAAAAGAAAGCCAGCTGATCTACAGGGGTGAAAAGCTTCTGGGGTAACTATTGGGCACTTTCAACAGTTTCAGTTTGACCCTTAGTTGCAATGCAGCTATGAGATATACTGTGAACTCTCTTATCCTATAACATCTGTCTTCACTCTTTCTTTTTTGTGGGCAAAGTTCATGCTCAGAATATAAAACATTACCAGAAATATAAACTGTAGGGAAGTTTTAACAACAAAAAGGCATACCTTTGACAATAACTAATCACTGAAAAGTACAGCCAGTATTAGAAGCAAATAAACACCCAAATCTGAGTTAAGTTCACAATTCCAAACTCAAGTAGGAAAGCTCATTCAATATGGTTGCTATGATTCTACCCCGTGATTACCACTTCCTTCTACAGTACCCTCTTCCAGCACCCCAAACAAGGTTCAGAAAAAGATTCTCAGATTTCAAGAGTTCAGAATGAAAGGTTTAATTTAAAAACAGCTCTCCATATGCTCACTAGGGTTACATCATTCCCATCTCCTTAGAGTCCCACATGAAGTTTCGCCAAGTTTCACATTTAGGTTAGAGATGGTGACGAATATAAAAATGGATCGGCTTTTTCGACGAAAATAGCCAATTCGAAATATTCATCCCTTCATATTCGTGGGTTCCAGAGACCCCCATGAATACGAAGGGATGAATATTTACCCATTTTTATTCGTCCTTCATATTACAATTTAAAAAAAACCATTCTGCCTACCAGCCGCCAATCAGCTGATTGGCAGCAGATAGGCAGCCACCCTCCCACAGCCACCCAACCCCACAGTCTACCCCCCACACCCTTCCTTTCCCTACCTTAGCCCTCCCCCACCCCCAAAGACACCCCCTTCCTATTAAAAAAAAAAGAAAAACACCATTCTGCCTACTGGCCACTGATCAGCTGATCGGCGGCAGACAGGCAGCCACAGGCAGCCACCCCAACAGCCTACCCCCACCCCTTCCTTTCCCTACCTTAGCCCCCACCCCACCCCCACTGATACCCTCTTATCTTAATGGCTGCTGCCGAGGTCTCCTGGCCTCCCAGCCACTGGATGTAAAAAGGAGACTGTTTGCCCTTTGCAAAGATGGCGGCTGCAGCTGGAAGCTGCAGCTGCCATCTTTGCAAAGGGCAGACAGTCTCCCTTTTTACATGCTGTGGCTGGGAGGCCAGAAGGAGACCTTGGCAGCAGCGATTAAGGTAAGGGGGTGTCGGTGGGGGTGCGGTGGGGGCTAAGGTATGGAGAGGAAGGGGTGAGGTGGAGTAGGCTGTTGGGATGGCTGGCTGTGTGTGTGTGGGGGGGGGGTGGCTGCCTATCTGCCGCAGATCAACTGATTGGCGGCCGATAGGCAGAATGGTGCTTTTGTGTTTTTTTTAATAGGAAGGGGGTGTCGGTGGGGGTGGGGGAGGGGGAGGGCTAAGGTAGGGAAAGGAAGGGGGTGGGGGTAGGTTGTGGGATTGGGTGGCTGTGGGGGGGTGGCTGCCTATCGCCGCCAATCAGCTGATCGTCAGAAGGTAGGCAGAATGGTGTTTTTTGGGGGGGGTTTTGTAATAGGAAGGGGGTGGCGGGGTGGTTTTTTTTAATAACCCCCCACGAATTGGGGGTTATTCATGGGGGCAACTTCGTGCTTCGTGAGTCGTCAACTTTTGACAACTCACGAAGCAGGAAGACTCGCCAAAATGGTGAGTCGTCCCCATTTCTAATTTAGGTTGATTTACCCAAGGCAGAATACAACCTTTTGGAGATACCGTAGGTGCTGCCAATGTCATCTTTAGTTCACACTCCAGCTCTGCTTGCTCTAAATCGGTGATTTCCAACCTTGGGTTCCCAGGTGTTCCTGGACTACAACTCCCAGAAGCCTTCACCACTAGCTGTGCTGGCCAGGTTCACTGGGAGTTGTAGTCCAAGAACTCCTGGGGACTCAAGGTTGGGAACCCCTGGTATAAATATTCTGAACGCATGAAAGGAAGAAAGTGTGTGTGGCTGGGGAGTTTGTATCCCTGCTTAATAATTCCAATATGTTCTTTTGAGAAGCATCCATTCATCAATAGAACAAGACAGAACCTGGTTGATGAGTCACTAAGACTGAGGACCTGTCTGGACAAATCCCTGGAAAAAACACTCTTTGAATCAAGCTTGGAAAGGAATGGCTAAAATGAGTTAATCTTCTAACTCTTTGCCATCTTCAGCTGCCCAAAAGACCAGTCCCAATACACTCAGGGTTGTACAAAGCTGGCTTTACCACTGGGTGCATTGTCTAAATCATACAATTGGGTAGAATATGCAGCAGGTTACACTAACATTGAGCAAATTCTTCCACTAATGACTCCAACTTAATGAGATCTGATCTCAGGAGGTCAAAAAGAAAATGTATAAGCACTTCGTTCCTAATGTCCTTAATTCCGATGATAAAACACACCTCTCGTCCCAGCCAGATGCAGGATCAAACCACTCAGTCTAGACTTATTGTTTATCCGAGATTAAAGGTGCTTGGAACCGAGTTGCTGAGACTGAGGCCAACAACAAAGCTAGATTATAAAACATGTGGACTAATATGGTTATTGGGACTTTGTCCTATGCCAGATCAGGATTGCATTTGTGTATTGTTTTCTTAGAGGGCGGGCAGGGGAGAATGAACTGGCCGCTATGAAAGAAGATGAAAAAAAGGAGGAAAAAGAAGATGTTAATTTGGTTCTGCATGACGTTCCCGAATACTAAGTGAATGCTTTAAATGCACCCTGTTAACATTGCCCACAAGCATTGTATAAAAAGACTTCAGGAAACAGAGAAAGACAAGCACAGGCCTCTTGTGCAAGGCCATCCCCCAACCCAGAGCTAAGCTTGATGCCAAGAGTAGAGGAAAGTTCAAGAAAGAGTAGACCCACTGAAACACATAGATAGATAGATAAATAAATAAATAATCTTAGAACTGCAGGGCTTGTAAGGACCCTATGGATCATCGAGTCCAGCCCTGGTCAAGGAGACCCAGTGGGGGAATGGAACTCCCAGCCTCTGGCTCCACAGCCAGAGACCTATGCCACTAAGCTATCCAGCAGTTCTTCTAAATATCTTATACTAAGTCAAAGGATCTGTCCATCTTGGGTCAGTCTAGACTATCTATACTGATTGGTAGTGGCTCTCCAGAGTTTCAGATAGAAGCTTTCTTCCGCTTTATCTGGAGATGTCCAAGAGTGAACTTGCCATCTTGTCTGCAAAGCATGTGATGAATGCACTGAATTGCAGTCCTTCTCTCTTCCACAAGCCTGGGGGATTGTCCAGTATGAGATTTTTGGCGTGCTTTGCTTATCTCCATAGGACACATAACCAGAAATATAATGAAATATCTGTGGGGAAACATGGAGATCTCAAGGCACCAGATTACTTGGTGGGGTTAAAGCTAGCTAACTGACTGTTTCAAAATCCATACACCTGGAAGACAAAAAATAAAAGATATCCACAACCAAACGCATCATGAAGATTGCTCATTCAGTGCTTTACCAGGTAATCTGTCTTGGCATGGCTGGTCCGTGTTTCCCAACCAACATTGGACAATTGTGATGTAAGCTATCTTCAAAAAGTACTCACAGTACACACCATTGTAACCTGGGGTCACATAACTAGTCAGCATGCCAGAGTCTTGTTTGTTATTGGAATTAACCAGACAAACTGCTCCACCAGCTAAGAACAGCCATGCACTATCACCCACAGAATCATTTCTATGTCTGAGCTGGGTGAGGTTTCCTGTGTTATGTGAGCCCCAAAATAAAACTCTATGTCCCATGAGTACTTTCTGAGTATAGATGGTCCATGTTTCTCACCAAGAGTCTAAATTAGCCTATTCAGAGATACCCTCATGGATTGTTTGACTGGAGTGATAACTTGGTAGTCACAGAGACATTCAAATGTATTCAAAGTTTCATGGAGTCAACTCCTTTTCATCTAATCTGTAGAGGAAAGGTATAAATCAGTGGTTCCCAACCTTGAGTCCCCAGACGTTCTTGGACTAAAACTCTCAGAAGTCTTCACCACTAGCTGTGCTGGCCAGGATTTCTGGAAGTTGTAGTCCAAGAACATCTGGAGACCCAATATTAGGAAATACTGGTATAAATGATGAGATAGTATTCCCACTGGTACCATCTGTAGCTCTCTAATTCCTAACAGCTTTCAAGCCTATTGATTTAGCCTTCTTTCTCAGAAGAAAATAGGTTCTTCTGCCGAAACAGAAAACACAAACCGCAAAGGTACATAGACCCATCATGGGCCAGCTTCTCTGCAAACGTGCACCCATCAAATCACAGAGGTTCACAATTCATCCTGGCATGATCACAGAAACAACTGCTTTCCCTAAAGTCTCTAAGAGTCAAACTAGACATTAAGAGGAATGTCTATTTCCTTCCCATAATTTTTTTCCCCTCCTAGAATGGGGTTTCTTCAGAATTACACGCCTGTGCAATCAGACTTGCAAATTAAACACATGATTATCTTCCAACGACCAACCATCACTAAACAATGCACTGCTAAATGGAAGACACACTGTTAGGACAAACGTGCATATGACAAGCATATGACAAGTGGATGTTAAGCATATCACCTAGTTTGACCTTCAGTTTAACAAAGTGACGTATCAGCAGCACTGGATTATCGTCTGCCCCCACGCTCCTTGGTTTTCAAGAAATGGAAGAGATCCAGGGAAAGAAAAACGCACACGGCACGTAAAGGACTGCTGTAGCCATAGCAGAACAAACTCTTGGGGAAATGCTGGCAGGCCCTGTTTCTAATGTCATTTCAAATCTAGGCTGGGAAAAAGTCTGTGGAACAAGATCCCTGGCCAATGATCCAGGAAGAATGACTGGCTCACCTCACGGAGCTTGCTTCACACCTATCTTTCCCTCCCCATCCCCATTACCACCACCACCCTCCTCTGTGGAAGGTGTGATGCAAGAACACCCTCAGATGATTGGCAGACAGCACGAAGGTCACAAGGAATGTTCTGGATGCCTTCAGTGCCACTTGCATCCCAAGCGCTGACTGCATTTGCTCGGCATGTTTAGGCACCTGGCAGCCCCTTTCCAGCCAATCCAAATATTTCGTCTAAAACTGAAATGAAATAGCAAACAGCGATCGTTCACAGAAATGTTAATAATTTTTGCCTTGGATTTTTTTGTGCAGACAATCTAAAAACAAGTATTTTTTTTAAAAAGCCTAGGTGCTTGCCGAGCGCATTCCAGTTCCAGCAGTTTTCAGTTGACTGCCGAGCCTGTCGTCTGGTGGAACTGTTGATGGAAACAATTTTCTATATTAATTGGGGGCAGCATCCACGTGTTTTCATTGGACACCCATGCAAGCAAGCTTCGTCCGGGGACCACGGACTGTTCCTTCTCTGAGGGAGCCGAGGCAGAGGCACTCCAAAGTCACAAAGAACAGAACTCAAGGCTACCCATCCTTTGGAAAACTCTACTCTGGATTTCTATCCCACATCAACTGCAGCTTATTTCCACAAGGCATTGGGTTGAGAGAAAAGTTGTCCAGTCCTTAGATCTACTGCTGTGTTCTTCTCCATCTGATCAAACAGGTCACTGCCCAAATCTTTGCGTAGCGCTCGCTTTTAAGGCCAAGTCTGGTGGAAGATCCAAACCACTGCAATGTCTATGACAGAGACTGGATACATACTATTCCTTCACGCAGATGAGCAGATTCAGCTCTGAGCTCAGCTTCAGCTTTATCAACTTAGAGCTTGGTTATCTGAAAGACTAGTTTCTCCTTAACAGACCCTTCTGGTTCTTGAGGCCACCTGGACCGGCCCTCCTGGTTGTGTCACATGCTCCAAGCCCTGCTTTCTACTCTTCCAGAGCAGGGCAATTAGTATGGTGATTCTCACAATAAGATGCCCTAATATACATATCCCAAAATGTTCTATTTTAGGTGCATGTGGAAGATCACCCGTTTCTTCAAACCATCCCAGTATAGTTCAACTACCATCTTCTTTTATGGATGAGAAAAGTATTGTATTTTAATCATATCTTTGTTTTTTCCTAGCTGAAATCTTGTTTCTTTAACTTATACCACATAAGGCTAACGAGGTAATCAGCTGAAGCAATTTTTTTTGGAAATTAAAACAAACAAACAATTCCCCCTCCCCCAAAGATTCCGAGGCTTCTGTGGGATCCTTTCATCATGGGGGGGGAGGCATTGGGGGGCCACAGCATAGGACATCTTTAATTTAAAAAAAACACCACTGATAGCACTGGCAATTTTCAGAAATTAAAGCTCTCCCCTCCTGCCCGATAACCGCTACGGGCTTCCTCATGATGAAGGGGATCCTAGGGGCCCCTCAGGAACTCTGTTTTTTTTTTTTTTAAACTTTCAGGTTTTTAAACATTTTTCAAAATAAAACAAGAAACAGGATTTCAGCCATTCTATGACCTATTGTTGTGGTACACCCTTTGAAATATTCCAAGATAAGCCGTTTCTAAATAATTACAAATAAATGAAAACAAATCCATGAGTCCATCCTTTTCACTTTCACAGACTTTTTATTGGAAAGAAAATGAATGAAAAAGATGGAGAGATGGTTCTAAGTGGGATATGATGTCATCTCCCCCCCCCCGCCCCCAATTAGTACAGTGAAATTGGCTGGGCAATTGCACAGTAAAAGTCACACCTGGACATTAAAATGCTTTGCTGGGTCCCCGTTGCCATGCAAAAGGGTACTTACAATATGCTATCCCCAATGAAGGAAGCTGCAGGAGTCACAATAATGCTATATAGTTACTATAAGGTAGGGGTGCGTATATTGCAGCCTCTCATTCTTAGCAAGAAATTCGGGGGGGGGGGAGAGATCCCTCTTTTCTTCTTGCAGCAAGGATTGCTCTAATGGGAAATGACATGGGATTTTTCAGGGGTATTGTAGTCTTCTACCAAGCTGCAGAGAATTACCACAGTTCCTACACAGAACAGCATGATTCCTCTGCAGGACTCTACCCAGAAATAGCAGAAGACACTTCAAGTGGTACACTTTGATACAATGCCTGCAGAGAACAACAGCCTTCTGATCACAATTCAGCAGGTAGGACGTCCAACGGCACGCAGTTTGGGAGCTCCCTGTGCAAAACACCAGAGGAATAATAAGCAAACAAACAAAAGCTGGGAAATATCACGGGTACACAGGAAGTGTCTGTGGGGGAGTCTCAGCATGGCAAGATTCAGAAAATCATCAAGAATGATACTGTTTTTTTAGTATATGTCATATCTCTATTATAAGATATAAGAAGTAGCCATACTCCCTTAAATACATACTGGCTTTTGAAAATTAATCTTATAAAGATCATAGAAAATTTGATTGGTTGGTTGCCCAGCTGGCCCAGCACAAGATTAACAAGCCTTTGGAAGGAAGGAAGGAAGGAAGGAAGGAAGGAAGGAAGGAAGGAAGGAAGGAAGGAAGGAAGATCCACATGTGAGGAACAGAGGATTTCAAACAGCAAGACAGTTTCACTGCTGCCCTGTCTCTTTCACTGCTGTTGGAGCTAGCTGGAATGGCATGAAAATGGCTACAAACTCATTTTCGTCTTTTTCTTTTTTTAATATTTCCCTAAGTGACATAGCTAAATTGATGCATTGCTTTTTTTATAGGGCACGTACTTTATTTAACAACAGCTAAAAAGGAAAGCCACAGTGTCCTGCTGCATGATGGCTGCAAGAAAAGGGGGGGGGGGGAGAGGTTGCTATGCCGACTCCATGGGCTCTGGCCCCACAAGGCAGTTTAGCCCCAGCAGAGCCCCAGTAGAGGAGAAAGGTGGTGGAAAGGAGGGAATTATCTCCTTCCTATCCCCCCAATCTTCACCCTGATGTTTTCCCCTTGCCACCACCATTGTCCTTGGCTGCTGTGGCCGCTGCCTCCTTACTTGCAAGTAAACTGGATAAACTTCCTCAAGAGTAAACTTTGCTTGTGAGAAAACTGGCCATCCAAAGATCTGCCTGGCCCCTTCTCATGGGAGAATAAAAATCTCCAGTGTGAATGGAAGAATCGCTTAAATGTGAGATGAGATACATTGCACTGAAGAAAAGAACCTTTTTAAGCACGAACCAGACTGCTCCAAATTCCCCCATCTGGACAGGCCCTAAGCCACAACTAGAGTAGGCTCATTGAATCAGTGGTGATTTTGTAAGTCAGCTCCTCTGTAAGTTTGACAGATTCAGTGGCTCTACTCTAGTTGTGACTTGCCACTGGACTTCAGCCTCTGTCAGCTTCCTTATTGCAGTATGAATACGCAAGGTCAGAGTACAGAGTCTCACAAGAGTAAAGAGACAAGAGAAGATGGCCTTTGCTATGAATGCTATAGTCATGTAGGAATGCATTTCTTGGAGCCTACTTGACCATGTAGTTGATGAAACCTCCAATTCCCAGGCCTGAGATGAGGCACCAAAAGCCCATCAACATGGTACAGCATCAGCCTCCAGGGACCCAACTGCCCAGTGTCACACCCCATGGGGACAACAGGGCAGAAAAAGCACAGGATGAAAGTACCACAAGTGATGACATTACTGTTAGAAAAGACTGGTGCCATATAAAATGACAGGTGTGAATTCAATCATTGTGAAATCACAGGCCGCCACCCCCCCCCCCCTGGAGAAATGTACAATCTCTGCCATTCTATAGAACGTTAGATGTTCTAAAACAGCACACACATTTCTATTCAGTCAGGTTTTTTGTAGGTAAGCTGGTATTCAAAACAAAGCTCTTTCGGAATCCTTGCTTAAAACAGAGCCCATAAAAATCTACCTTTTTTTTTGGGATAATGGCAGTGTTGGTTGAAGTCTTCTGTGAGATGCAGTCGAAAGAGGCAACTTTTCCCAGGTGTGGTTTAAGGCACAGAATGACAAACAGAAAGCTGGCTATATCTTTTATCGTATTTCCAATTAATTTGTTTTTGCTGTGTTTTATCAAGACTTCATTCTTACTTTGAGCTTTATCACTCTTAGCTGCCTTTTTTGGGGGTGGAAAAGCCAGGTACGAGTATATTACTTAATAATGAAAACAGCAAACTAAATGCAGGCCTACAACAAAGAGGCTGGGGAAAGAAACCTCACACAGATCTAGGACTTAAACTGTAAGGACCAAAATCTGAAAAGAAAAGAGAAAAATCTCACTCTAGGTGGAATTCAAATGTGACTGAACCATGACCAATTTCCACAGAGACACAGAATCTGTAAATTCATCAACATAAAGCAGAAAAATAGAGTAGGTAGTATTAAGGCAGAATGCTATGTAAAGTATTTTGTGTCAGAGAAAGTGAATCTTTCTTCAGACCATGATATTTTTAAAATGTAAGAAAATATGCTATAAGATGTCAGTTCGAACCTGCATCTTCCAAGACGTTTCCAGTCGTGACATGGCAGTGAAATATTGTCCATTATTTGTTGCCATTATTTTACTTCCGGAGTAGTTCTTCTTTTGGACTGTGCTGAAATTGGTTTCGCAGATCACGAATGGAGGCGATCTCTGAGTCTCTCGCTTGTACCATCAGTAGAAACAACTGTATCCTGCACCTCACAAGTGTTCAGGGAGCAAAAACGTCCACAGCAAAAGAGGTTGCCCTATTGTGGTCAAATGCTGCCACCTAGGGTTCAAAGAGACATATGGCCATTTCTAGCACCTATTATGAATAGGGTAAGGATTTATTAGCCACGAAAATTCAATTTCTCGCTCTCTGGAAATTACGCTCTTGGTCACTCACCACCAGCACTTCCACTTAAGAGGGAAATATATATGAACCAAAGTGGAAGGAAATTGCTGCAGTGCTCTAACAAGAGGGTTTTGAACCTGACGCTGTGCCGGGCTTCCCTTCCCTGTGATTCTACAAGAGCTCTGGTCTTATTCTTAGCCCAGAAAGGAAATAATACAGCTACCTCACAAGCACAGGCCATTTCCCTTAAAACACCTCACAGCTGTACAAAACAGCATGTGTAAACATTCAGATAGAAGTGCACATGAACCTTCAAGGAGAATCAAACCTAACACTCCTACTGGTGGGATATCTTTCTAAAACCAACCCTAAGGGCACAACATCATGTCTTAGCTTTGCACGGAGCTCTAGTTCCCTTTTAGTAACAACTGCACTTACTAGAGCCAAGATGCTGAATGTGGGGGATTTAAAAAAAATATATATCATAGGTTAACCAAAAAAAGGCAAAGTCTTCCTTTCTCATTTTGTCAGCTGTTTTGGGCCATCTAAAATGGTCGGCTATGACATTCCCCCTGGGAACCAGAATAAACCTCCTTTTTTCCCAACTATGTACTGGTCACACTTCCATCCCCAGTCTTTCTCCACCCAGCCCCGGAGACCATCTGCAGAATGGAGTACCACCACAGCTATCCAGTCCACGTTGCTTAGGCCAGGAAAGAGAAGGTCTGAGGAAGTGGCCTTGTCCACGAAAGCTCACATTAAAGTAGAACACTTAGATGAGGTAGGCAGTCCAGTAACATTGAGGGTGGTGCCAGGTTGGGGAAAGGTTCATCCAAGGCATCTAACTCATGATGGGGGGGGGGGGGTTTGGAAGCGGTTCAATCAGACAGAAAACTGAGAAGAAGTTGGCACTGAGGGGAGCTCCTCACCACCGACCCTTTATTATCTCCTGCTGCAGTTCCTCTCCTCGTCAATTTCCCAAATTTACCTCACAGAGCAGGAAAATAAAACAGTTGCAGAGAAAGACTGCGGCAGTAGAAGCCTCCAAGATTTGTACCAATGAATTCCTCCTCCCAGCTGAGTGCACTGAGGGATAAGGAATTAAGAACTACAAGCCTAGTTTTCCTAGGGTTGACAAGATATTGCGGGGGGGGGGGGGGGGGTGGCGGCACAGGGTGTTGTGAAGGTCACATCAACAGTGGGTCATCTCCTCTGGTTTCCCTATGACCATTTTCACTCCCACGTTTGTAGAACAGGGTGGACAGTGAGAAGAAATCAGGAGAGAAGCAATAAAGGCTAATAATTGTGTGCTGTCAAATCAGTTCTGACGTATGCCTATCCTTTTCAGGGTTTTCTAGGTAGAAAGTACTCAGAAGTGGTTTTCCATTCCCTTCTTCTGGGAACGTCCTGGGACTGTGCAGCTTGCCCGAGGTTACACAGGCTGGCTCTTCTGGAATGCACAGTGCGGAATTGAACTCCCAACCTCTGGCTCCCTGGTCAGATACCTAAATCACTGAGCTATCCAGGCAGCTAATAATAGCATGCTGTCAAGTTGATTCCAACTTATGATGATCCTTTCCAGATCATCCTTTTTCTAGTTAGAGAGTACTCAGAAGTAGTTTACCATTGGCTTATTCTGGGGACAGTCTAGGACTGTGTCGCTTGCCCAAGGCCACATAAGCTGACTCTTCCCCCAGGAGGCAAAGTGAGGGATTGAACTTCCAACCTCTAACTCACTGAGCTACGTATCTAGCTAGCTAATTACCAACGGTCAAAGAAAGCTTCAGCTCACCTCTACATAGCCGCACGTCTTATTTTTTAAGGACCTCAGAACCTTGGGCTTACTCTTTTAGACTGTAGCTCTCAGTGGCCATGCTAGCTTGGGGATTATGGAAGTTGCAGTCCAAAATAAATAAATAAATAATGAAGACACACCTTCCAGCACCCAATGCCATTCTTGCATCTGGTTGCATCACGTGCATCCCAGAAGGATGTGTGAGTTTCACTGCATCCTCCCACAGATTATCTACCTGTCCACATGAAAAAGGGCTTCTCCTCAACTTGGGTGGAAGAAGGCTGAGGCTGGCAGGCAGGGTATAGGCCCCAAATAGATGGCAGCAGTTACAGAAAGGGATCCCCTTAGCCAGCTGAAACCATGTTTTGTCCCAAACAATGGGGAAAACATTAATAAATCCCATGATTGTCCAAGCTAAGCCATACATATAAATCCCAGATCATACCAAAGCGAAACTGTAATAACTCATGTTTATTAGCTGAATTCCAACCTATTCCCTTCCCAGGTCTCTGAACCAACAAAATGTCAGCAGATCCTAAGGGGCGGAGGAACCCATGAAGGTTTATTTTTACAGGAATAATGCGATGACACATTTTTCGGCAACTTATAGCAAATTGTCAAAGTTGTACTCGGACGAGCCAAATATTTCTCTGTAATTTCTGTAATAAAAATATGAAAGCAGCAAACTTCAGACCTACTGGCTTGTGTTACTCTGGCACTCCAAGAATAATAGCGATGTTCGTGAATTCACAACAACAGCAAAATGGCGTCCCAGAGAGGAGGTAAAAAGAGAGAACGGCTTGTGGTTGTCAACAACATTAATTAGACCTAAGTTTATATCAAAAATTGCATATCTGCTCCTATAAAAGAACGCCCTAGAGATCTGTTTAAGTCACATTTTTATTACTTTTTAAAAGAAAAATGTATGTCCTGCCCTACTAATTGTTGCACACCACACAAAGTGGCTCACAACAATTAAAACTAATCATAAAATTGGTTCAGATGCTGATCATATAATACATAGAGATGGACAAAATTCTTTGGGTTACATTTCCCAGAATCCCATAACCATCATGGCCATGGTATGACACAAAAAAGTTACTTTTCTGAATGCATCATCTTATTTCTGGCCTACTGATGCTTTATAGTTGTGGTTCCCAACCTTGGGTCCCCAAATGTTCTTGGACTAAAAATGCCCAGAAGCCTTCAACACTAGCTGTGCTGGCCAGGATTTCTGGGAGTTGTAGTTCAAGAACATCTGGGGACCCAAGTTTGGGAAGAACGGCTTTACAACACAGGTTAAGGGAAATTTGGGACTTGCCACTGGTAGACACAGGAGCAAATTATCAGTCCTTTTGACTACACTGAGTTGATTTGATGTGTATGGCACTCTACATATGGATGACACTTCAGTCCACCTCCCCACGTTTGCAGTGTTATGCTGAATATCGTGGAGGATAAAACAGAAGCTCCTGGCTGAATTTCCACATTGTAGAGCAGATATCCTGAAACCACAGCACAGGATGAGAAGTGAACTCTTGGTCATGTTTCACAGGATTCAATGCAAACCTTCCTTTTCCTTCATTCTAGGTAATGATTAGGGAGAAATTAATTTGACTTGATTTTTAAAAAAAGTGAACCAGCCCTAATGCACACTTTTGGGGCTAACCTACTGATCCGAACATGAGTATCTTTCAGATGGCTCACTTCTTCACCTGTTACGAAGAAATTTCAAGCCCAAAGTTGCATACAAAATGAGTAGACCAGATAAAGTCACCAAGGTAGAATTACATGTAAATTGAAAGCAAAGTATTGTCCAGCTGTTCCTTTTTAAAAAAAACTGTAAAGATTTTCTAATGTGAAAATTCACCTGGGATGGTCTTATGACTGACTTTGGGTGAAACTGACATTGAATGGATATGGATGGGTTTGTCCACCCTTTGTTCTAGCCATCATCCTTCTTGCTCTGTTGCCTTCGGGCGAGCAAACATGACCACATGTCCCATTGCCTGAGGGAATTCTTAAGTGAAAACCTCCATTCCAATGGTAGTGGTGAGCTGGATTTAGATTGTGATAGTTGGGCAAATGTCCAAAAAAGTAACGTTTTCACACTGTGCCTCAGATAGCATGTACACTACAGAACTGGGTGAGTTCTACAGAGAGGAAGTGGAAAACCACCTGGGTCATCTCCATTTTCTAAGACAGTGATTCTCAACCTTGGGTAACCCAGGTGTTTTTGGACTGCAACTCCCAGAAGCCTTCACCACTAGCTGTGCAGCCCGGGATTTCTAGGAGTTGTAGTCCAAGAACATCTAGGTGACCCAAGTTTGGGAACCACTGTGCTAAGAGGATGCAGGACTTTGACAGAAGTCTAAGCTGCACAGCAAAAGCTCTCTAGAAACAATGAGCCTCTTCGGAGCCATTTTAAATGCAGTAAGTCCTTCCACCCTTGCAATAGGAAAAAAGGTTCCTGAAAGTTTAAACCTTAAGCGGGGGTTATCTGAGCATGACATGGGCAGTGGGGGGAGAAAAGGAGTCCATGACATGACCTCGGAGTTCTCATTTTTCCCCCCTTTGGAACAGAGCTCTGCCAGGCCTACATTCAGTAAAAGAAGCAAGGTTTACAATAGGGACGATCCTTTGCTCGGAATCTTATCCATAACATCAAGAATAATCATAGTGGCTCCAGCTGACCTCGGAAAGGTCAAGAGCACTGCCAAGTCAGTTTCCAATCAGCCTGTATCTGTCATCCGATCTTGGCCATCTGACCCGACTCTCTTCCTCTGCACAAACATTTTAGATTTGATTAATGGGGCTGATTTCATGACAAAACTCACGGACTCCACAAACACTGGAGATACTGCAGTAAATCTAACCCATGGTAATCCAATATCCTACAAGGCCGTATACAGAGCACTTGTTCCACAGAAACAAATATTTCATCCCAGATGTTGTTTATAGACAGGAGGTGGAGGAGCTGTGAGTGGCAGAGATGCTTAAAGTGAAAAAAAGAAAGTAAGAAAGAAAACACAAGATTGCTAATAATAAGCCTCTGGTCTCTGGCAGAATTGTCTGCCAAAAGCCTGTCTTATCAAGGTGGGGAAGCCAAGGAAGCTTACTCCTCCATGTCACTGTCTTTTACCAATCAAAAGCAGTTATGCTTTGGCTGGATTAAGGCAAAGCTGCACATAAACCCCCTAGAGACAGGCTATCAAGCAAGACTTTAGACAGCATGGAGACGGCCATGGCAGATCTGATACAAAAGGCAGAGCTGTGCAACCGTGTGTGTGTATAACAATTCATGCACACTAATCACGCCTTGACACAGCCACAGACAATCACAACCTGGATTTTCAACTCAAGGGAACAGGCATGCCCAAGAGTGACCTCTTCTCTTGCAGAACCTGTTTTCCATCTTGCTCTCGTTAGCATTCATTATTCCCCTGCTTCCACTCTTTTCCTTTTCACTGCGGAGGCACACCTATCTGTGCAGCTTACTGCGCTATGTCTGTTCCTCCAACAGCAGATGTGCACCTGGCAATTCAAAAGAAAACAGTCTTCATCTCTGGTCTGGATCTTTGCAGAATCCATGAGACCTGTCAGATCCCTCATGTCCAAAGCAATGGAGGTTCTTTTCTATTGCTAAAAACCCCTTCTGAAGATACCTGAACATGGTACAACAGAAGCACCACCAGGGTGCAGCATAGAGACAACTTCACTTGTTTAGTCCCAGCAATGCCCAAGACCAAACTTGTTTCACAGATTTCAGGAGCACAACCAAAAAAACAGGAGAAGGGAGGAGAAATGGAGGAGGAGAGCAGGAAAAAGAAGATGAGAAAGGAGAAGTAGATGGGGAACTTATCATCTTTGATAAAAATCAAGGATAAAAATAACTGATAATCACCATTGTCATTCTATCTATCATCTACATCCTACATACCCCAAGGCTCAGTCCTGGGCCCGGTGCTCTTCAATAGTTTTATTAATGACTTGGATAAGGGAGTGCAGGGAGTGCTTGTCAAATTTGCAGATGATACAAAATTGGGCAGAATAGCGAATACCCTAGAAGACAAAAACAAAATTCAAAATGATCTTGATAGGCTGGATCACTGGAATGAAAGCAACAGAATGGAATTCAACAGGGATAAGTGCAAAGTACTGCACCTCGGAAAAAGAAGCCAATTGCACAGTTACAAGATGGGGGATACCTGGATCAGCAAAACTACGAGTGAGAAGGATCTTGGAATTGTCATAGATCACAAGCTAAATATGAGCCAACAATGTGGCAACAAAAAAGGCAAATGCTATTTTAGGCTGAATTAATAGAAGTATAGTTTCCAAATCCTGCAAGGTGCTAGTCACCCTCTATTCAGCACTGGTTAGGCCTCACCTTGAGGATTGTGTCCAGTTCTGGACACCACACTTCAAGGAGGCTAACAAATTGGAACAAGTTCAGAGGAGGGCGACAAGGATGATCAGGGGGCTGGAAACCAAGCCTTATGAGGAAAGGCTGAAAGAATTGGGCATGTTTAGCCTTGAGAAGACTGAGGGGTGATATGATAGCACTTTTCAAACATTTGAAAGGCTGTCATACAGAGGAGGGGCAAGATCTGTTCTCGATCATCCCAGAGTGCAGGACATGCAACAATGGGCTCAAGTTATAGGAAGCCAGACTTCTGTTGAATATCAGGAAAAACATCCTAACTGTTAGAGCAGTACGACAGTGGAACCAGTTACCTCGGGAGTTGGTGAGTGCTCCAAAGCTGAAGGCATTCAAGAGAAACTTAGACAACCATCTGGCAGATATCCTTTGATTTGTATTCCTGTATTGAGCAGGGGGTTGGACTTGATGGCCTGGTAGGCCCCTTCCAACTTCACTTTTCTATGATCCTTACCTGGACATGACTCTCAGCACCATGTAGATAAATATCAGGGATGTGTATTTGTACACCTTGTGTCTGAAGAAGTGGGTTTAAATTTTTTAAAAAAACAAATTGGAAAAAAAAACAGTATTGTGCCAGACACATGGCTGAAGGAACCCACTGCAGTTTTTTTTCCCTTTAACAAACTTTTCACTGTGGTTTTAACAGATGCATCCATTGTTCACCCATCATAACACTTGTAGCAATGAAAGTCAGATGATTTTCCTTCATTCCTTCCCTTTCTCCACACACTCGTCTGGCATCTCACCCCATGCAGAGAAACAACTAAACAAACTTATAGACCACAGGAGAACCTTTGTGAGTTGGAGCCGATTGAAATCCTTTGAGGAAATTTCATCCTGTTCTTAAGCGCTACTTGAGGCTTAAAAGATTTGGCATCTCCCTCCCTCCCTCCTGCTCTGTCCCTGCTTCTTTTCTCATTCTAAAGGTATTGTAGGATGGCAACAAGAGATGCAAGGCCTAGGCTAGAGCTTAGAGAAGCTACTTCTTTGGTCTACAACTCCCAGGATCGGTCAGCCAGTTTGGCCATTTAGCAACCATGGCACCTGGGAGATCCTGCAAGTTGTAAAATTAACTTTTCCAATTAACTGGCCCAGGAATAGATCTGAATATGGCTGTGCATATGTTTCAAACTGTATGAAGTTTAGCAATCAAAGCAAAACTACACCTTTGCCTCCAATCGTGGAGACCAAGGTATAAAAAACCAAAAGCTATAGAAACAAAAAAGGTAGGAAGGAGGGATTCTCAAGTCCTCTGACTGAGCTACTGGGATCGAGCTCGTATCATTCAGCAGAAATCACTGCATCAGTGGTATTTATTCAGACACAGGATCAGGAAATGTAAGAGGCCAACAAACTAGAAGCTCGCTTCCATAAGTGACAAGCAGAAACCTGTGGTCCCTGGTGCAAGGCCTGTTTATGAGTACTGTTTCCTTGTTTGCATGGCTGACCCTTTATCACCCCTCCCTGAATTATAGAAGTCTGCACTCTGAAATGCCTGTCAGCATGGTTATACATTCCATGCCAGATTGCAGAACTAAGGAACGCAGCCAAGAACAGTGCTGGCCTAACTCTCTACGTAATGCATCCAACCCACACTGAGTTCCTTAACCATGTTTTTGGGAGAAGCATGCCACAGAAACAGGACCTCCAGGGCTTTGTCTCCCAGCAGCGTACAGCACATAAATATGTTATTGTCAATCGACCCGGTGATTGTTTTAAGAACAAAGGGACCTGCCTTATACATACTCAGACTTTAAGTCCATCAGGACTAGTTCTGTGAACACTGACTGGTAGCATCTCTCCAAGGTTTCAAGTGGGCTTCTTTCCTAGCCCTACCAGGAGAGTATGGGTACTGAACTTGAGACCTTCTTCATTCATTCATTATATTTTCTGTCCCACTCTTCCTCCAGTAAGTTCAGGGTAATGTTGACAGTTCACCTATCCCCAACGCACCTCCTCCTCAGTTTATCTTCAGCCTGGTAAGGTAGGTCAGGCATAGAGAGAAAGAGATACATAGACTGGTCCTAGGTCACCCAGTGAGTTTCCATGGCTCAACAGGAACACGAATCTGCATTTACCCAAGTCCTAGTTCAATATCCTAAGCAAAGTTGATTCCATCAAGTTGATTCTGACTCATGGCAACACTTTCCAGGGTTTTCTAGGTAGAGAGTATTCAGGAGTGGTTGACCTTTTCCTTCTTCTGGGGTGCCCTGGGATTGTGCAGCTTGCCCAAGGCTACACTGGCTGGCTCCACATATAGGAGGCACATTGGGGAATTGAACTCCCAACCTCTGGCTCTGCAGCCAGATACCTAAACCACTGAGCTAGCCAGTCAGCTATCACACATTAAGGTATCACAAATTCATCTAAATGCAGGGCATCATGTAAGTCAGTCAAGGTTTACAGTAACTCAATTAATGAAGGATTAACTTCTTTGTTCCACCTCTTGCCATCCTCTCCAAGCGCACACATGCCATGGAGGGACCTGGTGGAGTGACTGAGCAGAAGTCCCTGTTGCTGTATGTCAGTTTAGCTTGAAAACTATGAGGCCAATGAGCAATGCTTGTTAAATGACACTATATGTCCTTCTGAACGTCACAAGCTTCTAAGTGACACTATGACAGTATCCGTTGACTGGATGGTTCCAGGGCCTTTTAATGAACACAGCCCAATGAGGCTGCTTATATGTGTGATGAAAGAAAGGGGAACAGTAGCAGTAACATTGCTGACATCTCTGCTTGCTACAACTGCAATAAGGAGAAACAACCTGATCAATATGAAGTTTCTGAACCAAGGATCCTAGTACCACTTAATGCGTTTTTTCACGTCTAAGGATAATTGCTCCTTTTTAAATTCATATTGGCAGCATTGAAGAAAGGGGGAAGGTTTGTCACTTTCCAAAGTGATATTTGTCCTCTTGAAAAGTAACAGAAAACCAACCAACCACTTTTCCCTGGAATAAAAACAAAAACAACCAGTTATTCAGTTTATGTGCTGTTCTTCCAAGGCAGCTGGCAAGTCACATGAAATTCACAGTTAAGAGTCGCATTACCATTACATATCTAAAGTCACATACCTAAAATGACAAATATCTAAAATCACAGACAGCCAAATGTCTGCTAAAAGGAAAACAATATGAACAAGCATGAATCAAAGATAAATCAAACATTTGCTCATTCTCCAAAAGATTGTATGAACAGGTATGCTTTTGGCTGGCGTCCGAAAGACAAAAATCTCCGGGATGGGGGAGGGAATGGGTTTCACTCTGATGAAAAAGAGTTCCATAACTGCAGCCTATTATTTCTCTTCCTCATCTTTGACCCCATGAAACCACCCATGAAAATAGCATGTTTGCAGGAAAACAGTTTATCAATGTCCTAGATAGTCCAGGTGAACCCCTATAAGAGAAACCAAGCTTCCCCTGCAGTGAGCCTCTTTTGCATGAACTAACATGAGGTTGCGAATGTAGTTCTCCATATGTTAGAAGACTACAGATCTTATCAGACCTAACATAGCTAATGATGAAAGTTGCAGTCCATTGATACCAAGAGGGCCACAGGCTGCCTAATCCTGATGTACGGGAGGCTGTTAAGAAGCATCTGTTGTTTAGTCCTTTTGTATTGTATTCGTCAGTACCCTGCTGCAACATCCACACGCTGCAGAAATAGTCATGGAAGCAGGTCCATACCCCCTGCATCACCGGTCCCATGTTGAACACCACACCAGAGGCTGCTAACTGCTTGTTGGACTACCATAGCGCGCAAAGGTGTTTCACCAGAATACAAGCCGTTATCTTTTAAAACAACATCTTTGTTGGTTTTCTTTTTTAAAAATCTTGTGCTTAACTGTGTAATAAATACACTTTCACTGGAGTTCTGGACTCTAACCAATTTCTTTAGACAGCTGCCCTAGATGCCATTTCTTGCTCACATTGACTTGGCTGCTTCATCAACCGAGAGATGTATTTAGAGTAGTTTACAAGGAAAAGTTTAAAGGAAGCCTGAAACTTTCCCTCCAAAAAATAAAAGTTAAAATAATTTTAAAAAACACCCTTTATATGATGAGTCTAAACTGTCTTAATCTACCAACATCCTAAACCCAGACCATCCAGGTGAACCCCTCTTCGGGAACAGTCTTGTTCAGACAAAGCAAATGATATGAACCACATTTAAAGCCCCTTGTTCCTCAAAGCTGTCATTATCAGCAGCAACTCACAGCATCATATAAGTATGAATAAAATAACTTCCTGTTAAAACTTGAGGTCAAAGAGTTTTTAAAAATTCCTCACCATTCGGGAGATCAACATCCGAGGCCTTAACCTCTCTCTTGATCTCCCTCTTGCACATACAAAGGCCATCCTAATATTCCAGATTTGTTAGGAGGGTTTCATACCTCAATGAAGGAAACAAAGTCTGCCTCGCTATGGAAGGACCCACGCGACAGATGGTTCTGTTCATGCTCTCTAGCCTCAGACACTTCCACAAAATAAATGACAGCTCGTACGTGTGTGCAGGGTTCCCACTGTCACCTAGGGAGATTGACATCTACGAGTGGATTAAGTTCTGTCAAGGCTGAGCTGCAAGCAACTCTCAGCAAGGGAGCTAGAGCATAGGAAAACATCTCAGCTAGGAAGACCCTGTTGCTTAGGCGAAGAGCCCACTCAAACAGGACACACAACGTAACTGTGCTGCCTTGGGAAGGCTGGAAGTTGTCACCCAAAACCAAATCTACAGGCTTCTAGTCAGGAATGTACCTTTCCTGGCCGGGCAACAATGTTTTCCTTGTCGTGGTCTATTACTCTGTGGCTTGGGCCCTTGCCTCTGATAGAGGCACCACACATAGCGCCTAGCAGTTCCTTTTTCTTCTTTCATATCCAGCAAAAGGGAAGCTCCATAAGCATCCTCAAGGCTGAAGCAAGAGGTGTCAAACTGCTCTATCAGCCCCCCCCCCCCGCCCCAGGTTTCTACTTTTGTTTGCTTGGGGGCCTCTTTTGCTTTCAGACCAGAGCAAACCCCTCAAAGTCAGGATCAGCTGATGCAAGACCTATTTTCTGCCTTGTCACAAAGATTTTCATGACATGCATGGAGAATTCAAAAGCCCATGCCACCTATTGACTATCTCAGGGACGTTCTTAAGCATCCCTTTGACACAAATCAGTTCATTATGACCAGTCCCAATCCCAACTCCCAGAAAGTAGGAGTTAGGAAAGTTAGGAAAGTAACTTTTTTTGGATTAGAGTTTCCAGAATCCTTTAGCAAACATGCAGCCACAGGGGATTCTGGAATTAGTAGTCCAAAAAGTAACTTACCTACGCTGTGCTAACTTGCCTGTTCAATTGTGCCCCCACCCTTTTGGGGCATCCTTCCTAAAAAGTTCAGCGGATTTGCTGGGAAAACATCATCTGCTTCAGTTCTGATTCATGGACATCTTAGGTAACGTCTCTTTCATTGCGATGGAGCAGCTGGGGCCATGGCGACCCCAGACACACATTACATTGTTACAAATAAGGGAATTTATTTACAGATATAAATAAAGGCATTAAGGTTTTGAAACACACTATGGGGGAAACGGGGAGCATGATCAAGAAAGGGGGGCGGGTCCTGAGCCAAAATCGTCATAAAAATAACTCTTCCAAAACATAGCAAACATTGTTTCAGACTCACATTGGACTGGTCCCCAGCATTTCAGCTTCTTTCATGACTCATTTCCCACGGATTGGCAAATAACAGTTTCCTCTGCGAACAACTGGCAGACAAAAAAGGCTAAAGCTGAACAGATGTCTTTTGATTGACTGGGTTACTTTGGTGCTGAGGCTGAGGTGGGAGGAGGGGTACCTTTCCTCAAAAGCTACTGTGCATCAAAAGCCTTGTGGCTGAGAAAACAAATCTATCTGTCTTTCTTTCTTTTCATAACCAGACACGAGTGTGTCGCTCAGTTGCACATACGGCAGAAGAGCATTCAGAAATAATTGCAGGGAAAACATCTGGTCAAAATATTGCTCACCAGACTACTGTGTTTTGCTTGGAGAGAGACATGCCTGCCAACCTTTAAGAAGTCCTCGCCGTAATATTGCCTAGGCTCTCTCCTTTGAGGGCTAGCCAGAGGTTCCAGGGTAAAGAAATCTCCTCTGGTTGAAAAGGCTTTCGTTGTGTGTCTTCTAGTCCATCAGACAACAAGAGAAACCTGACATGGTCTCTGCACCGAGGTCAACAGAAGGGCTACATCTGCTAGGCAGAAACTGATTAATAATGAAAACAGAGCTGCCTCACAACATCTCGATTTGCAGTTCCTAACCAATCTCAGATCTGGAGTAACTGTACATTGGTTTGGTCTTAAATAGATTGACATCAAAAGAGGCCCAAAGATCAGGTTTGCACGGTATAGTCTGTTCAAATTAGTTAATGTGGAAAAACAGCCATTGTATAATTGTAACATATAGTCATAAGACGTATAGCATTTGCTGCTCAGAACGGCCAGGCACAGGTGCTGTGGCTAGCTTGACACTATGGTTGTTCACATAGAGCACTGTCTGATGGTGCAGTAAGTGGATTATACTAGAGGAGCTGCAGGAATCACCACAACCAAAACCCACTCGACTTTGTCAATTACAAGGCCTGTATAAAGGGTGACTGCATTGTAGAAATTTTCATGCCAGCATATCTCACCAACCTAAAGGATGAAAACAGACAAGAATATACAGACAGAAAGGGACCGCAACCCAAACTACCAGTATACTCTCTCCTGATCATCTTATCCATTGCTTCTTGGTACTCTTAAAGCTGCCTTATCCCAAGTCAGACTGCTATTGTCCATAACAACTGGCTGTGGGCTTGAAATGGAGCATTTGTTCTCCAATATATACCTGGATGGGTCACTGAAGTGTTCTCCCTGTCTGTTCCAATGCTGTAATACCTGTCTCAGTAAGATCAAGAACAAACAATGACAAAATCCTTAACTTTTTATGAGGGGTGAGGGGCGAGAAGCTTGGGCCTTGGGTTTGGGTTGACTTGGGTTTGTTCCATTCCAGAGGCTAGTAAACCTTATGCTCTTCAGCAGCAAAGAGGAACAAACTCATTCAAGAGAAACATAGACAGCCATCTGTCAGATCTGCTTTGACTTGGATTCCTGCATTGAACAGAGGTTTGGACTTGATGACCTTATGGGGCCCTTCCAACTCCATTATCCTATGATTCGATGAAAGGATCAGCAACTCCTTTCCCCTTTGTGTTCATAAGTGGCCGGTGGAGAGAGGGCGCAAGCCAATGTAACTGATCCTTATAACTTCCATTTTCTCTGTCCTTTTGGCTTACCTTCTTTTTCCTTTCTTTTTGCTCACGGCAGAGCAGACACTTCCCTTCTAGTTCGAGGCTAACGTTACTCTCTCTGGCTGGCTGCCTCCCCTTCCAAAAGGGGAAGGGTTTTGCCCTATGACCCTTCCCCAATCAGTTTGAAAGGACGGAAATGAAGGACAGGTGTTTTCAGTTCCTTATGCATATTTCAACATTGGCTTTGCCTGTTCAGTGGCAAACTTGAGATTAGAAAAAGAAACAGAAGACGCAAGCAGCGCTGGAAGAAACAGGAAAAAGACCAATTATCTCCTATGGAACTTGGGATTCCGGCTGCTTATCACACATATGAATGAATTCAGTGTGCTAGAGCAGGACATCTCACCCCATGCTCCCAGTGCAATGGCCTGAAGAAAAGCCTATAAGGGACACCTTCTCTTCCAAGGAAAGCCCAAACAAAGGCGAAATGTTGCCAAGGATGCTCAGTGACTGTTTTGGATAGCGTGGTCATTACGATGGGCTCGCGTTCTCATCACAACTCGTTTTACCTTCTGGAAAGCTCCATAATCAAGAGTTTGGGCACAGGTATTCTTTTGGACCTCATCTCCCAGAACCACTCAGACAGCTTGGCCACTGGCCATCCTGACTAAGGAATACTAGAAGAAGAAACCCGGGGGTGGGGGGAGAGATCACGTTTCCAAGCCCCATCCGTACACTCCGATACATCCAAGTGCAGGAAATGCCACCTGTGGCCAGAGAAAGAAGGGAATACGTTTTGCAGATGCATTGGGAACCCAAGAAGAAACATAGGGGCACACTCTTTTGAAGGGAGGTTTTGGGGTCAAACTAATGCATCAGTGAATCCAGTGGTTATACTAGTGGAGAGCATAGATAATGGGATTTTCTTTACTGTGAAATTAAAATATGGTTACTCTCTAAAAATGACCTCACTGCTTTTTATACAGGGCAACAATATCTACAGCTGAAGTGCATATTCCCCATTGGATTTAACTTTTGCTTTCAGGTTGTTGTTTTTTAATGACAATGATGGTGAGCGGTTGACTAGTAAACTATTTCCCCCTCTTATAAATGACTCTAGGAGCATGCACATGATGAAGCAGAAAAATAAGCCTTCACTATTTTTTTTAAAAATTTAGTTCCAATATAGTTACTAATTCGCAATGGCGCTGGAGGCTCTAACTAGCCTTAGACATATATGTATGCACACACAAATACTAGCATGTGCCTAGTACCACTG
This sequence comes from Intellagama lesueurii, assembly GCA_037013535.1. NCBI lineage: Eukaryota > Metazoa > Chordata > Lepidosauria > Squamata > Agamidae > Intellagama > Intellagama lesueurii. The sequence goes on along the minus strand of JBAJHW010000001.1, from coordinate 213,397,794 downwards.
GTGACAATCTGAAAGGAGGAAAAGATTTTTGAATTTTATTTTTAGCAGTTCTTGCTTCAACAACCATGAAACTGTGAATCATCCAGTTCATGAGTCCAAAAGGGGAGGGGGAAAGCAGTATTATGCACAAGAGAAGGACAAGATTATTGCTGGGCATTTGAAAAAAGAAATATTGTAGGATTTGAGGTTTGGACAGGGGGAAATTAATGGAGCCCCAGGAGTACTGCTGGCAACTGCTGTAATAGCCCTGGCAAAGTTGCCAAATATCTCCTTTGTTTGGGAAATTACAGGTAAATGGCACACAATGAGTAAGAAATACTTGGATAATCCCCCCCCAAAGACGGAGAGAGACATTTTGGCAAGAGAGCATGTCTTTCTCTGCAAACTCTCAGCCAGGGGTGATGGAATTTAGGTGTCTGTGAAGGAAACAAAGGACAGAGAACAGCTGACAGTCTGAAAGTGATGGGGATGGGAGAAACTGAACGTGGGGCTGTGTGAGCATCTTAGCATGCTGCCAGTCTCCCTAGAGATCTTGTGTGGGAGAGCAATCAGCATCGCTTGTTTGCAAGGTCTTAGAAAAGCAAGCTTTGTGAACTGCAGCAGCATGTTTGATACCCAGAAAGTTGTCTTTCCCAGCTTTGCCTGTTTACTGGAGTGTTTACCTTTTTGCCTCCACCTTTGCTAAATGTTATGTGCCCTCAAGCTGCACCCATCTTATAGCAACCAAATAGGGTTTTCAAGGTGAGATGTCCACAGAGTGGTTTGCCATTGCCAGCTCCGCCAACGGTTTCCATGGCAGCATGAGGATCTGAACCCAGGTGTGAGGGAGTTGCCACCGGCACACTTGGTAGGCTGTCTGCCCTCGCCACACAACCCCAGGAGAACCCAAGACAGGGCAGAGGGGATGGTGGGCAGGTGCTCCCTGAAGACCTGGCTGATGGGATGCACCTGCAGAGGAAGAAGCCGTGGAGAGGAGAAAGGAGGAGAAACAGGAGGAGTTGGGAGTCGACACGGGCACAAAGCCTAACGAGACGGAGGCCGAGACGGGCGGGCCAAGCTCCTGCCCAGATTGGAGTGCTGCCAGAGAAGAAGGACCCTGGCAGCGCATGAAGAAGGGAGTTGGCCGGCCAGCCAGAGGGGTTAGAGATTGACCTGTGTGGCACCTCTGATGCCATGCGGGCACTTCTTACAAAGAACTTCATTGGACTTCGTGCCCATGTCTATTTGGGAGCTTTGGGAGAGGCAGAAGAAAGTGTGGAAACCTTGGGCAAGGCAGAAACCTGGGAGGAAGCACTGGAGGGTTTGGAGCCCTGTTTTCACCTCCAGAGAAGTAGAGTGGAGCTGAGAGAAGGATCCCTGGCAAGAAACCCCTGAACCCAGTCCAGTTGGTCAAGGAAGGGGCCGCAGAAGAGGGGCCCCTGTGCAGGTTGCTCCAGAGAGACTGCAAGATCTTGGCATCCTTGCTGGCTGACCCAAGCAGTGGGGCCCACCCTGATGCAGTTGCAGCGCTGGCGTTGCAAGCACCAGTGCGAGGGGCAAAGGAGTCTCTGGGAAGAGCAGCAAAGCCCACCCAGGTCCCCATCACCCAACTGTACAGATCAACCTTGAAAAGGCTGTGGCCAGAACCTCCCCTCCCATTTCTCCATGCCAGGACTGCTGAAGGGGGGGGGCACTGATGTTAACTGTGGCTCCTCTTGAAAGGACACTACACTACCTAGGGGGGTTAGTGTAGGAAACTCAACCCCACCCCCCACCCCCGGAACTCTACAGAAGGGACTAGAGTCCCCAGCACTGTGACTACCTCCAATATGTTGGAGATGGCTATTGGGTATACCAATAAAGATGGCTATTGGGTATACCAATAAAGATGGCTATTGGGTATACCAATAAAGATGGCTATTGGGTATACCAGCAACCTGGAGCTATTGCTGGGGGAACCACAGAACCACCAGCACTCTCAGTGATGCGGCCAGTGGTGCTCACACCAGTTCTCCTGAATCCTAGACTAATGCTCTGTCCATTACACCACACTGGCTCTCCACTGACTACAAAAATGTTATTACAAAATGCCAACCAATATACAATATAGGATAATTACTCATACATCACTAAGATGACAAAAGGGGATACTAGTCTGTATAAAAAATGCACATGCTCATACCTGCAGAGCTTAAGCTTAGGAGTTTGATGGCCCACTGTGTCTTGTAGGGGAAGAGGCAACCCCAGAAGAAAGGAATGGTAAACCATTTCCGAGTCCTCTGCACCTAGAAATCCCCTGGGAACGGTTGCCATAAGTTGGAATCTAGTTGACAGCACAGAATTGTTATTTTATATGCATGTATATAAAATTAAGTTTTTAAAAAATTATTTGAACAGAATTACAGTACATCTCACCAGAGTGGGGAAGTCTGTGACCCGCATACCTGCTGAAATCTATCCAGGTGCTGCTAATTGTGGGATGGGAACATTTCATATCCTTGATTTCATATCCTTATTCTGCATCTTTAAATTAGATTTGGGCCGAATGGCCCTTCAAATATAGGATGCCTTCAAAAAAGAAAATCAGCCTTTGGCAGCTCTTCATATGAGAATGGTTCTCTGTAAAGCAAGACACCCGGCCACCCTATTCCACTGACTTCCTTCCAAACTAAACTGAACATGCATATTAGCTCAAGAAAGGCCATCTCTGCTGTTGGGTAGAATGAAGCAGGCCTTCTCTGCTGTTGGGTATGGGGGGAATGGGGAAAGGAGGCACATTTTTAATTATTTCATCTACTACTTGGCTGGCTGATAGCCCAGTGGTTTATATATCTGGCTGCGGAGCCAGAGATTGGGAGTTCAATTCCCCACTGTGCCTCCTGGAAGAAGAGCCAGCCTGTGTAGCCTTGGGCAAGCTGCACAGTCCCAGAAGTGCCCCCAGAAGAAGGGAAGGGTAAACCACTTCTGGGTATTCTCTATTTAGAGGGACATTTGCTGCTCTGCCTCAGGTAGAGTGCTTGAAGTCATGGAAAGATAATTGTATGCTCACCATTAGAAGAAGAGCAAAACATGAATAACTGAACAGGTATACTGAAAACTACATAGCCACTCTGTGGGTAAACCTTAGCAACTAAGGTATTCTAACCTCAGAGAGTCTGTTTCAGGCCCACACAAACCTTTATTTGCCAATGGGACGATGTCTTCCCCAAGCCACCCCCACTGAGAGATGGTTGGCTGTGGGCTGCTCTTCCCTGATGCAGACATGCTTCCTCAATGGAGGAAGTAGAACCCATCCAAACCTCAGGCTTTTGAAATTCGATATTGGCAGCCCCGTTCAGAACGATGATTTCATCTAGATACAGACAAGGCCAAAAAACATAAACCTGTGCCCTGCCCTTCTGGCAATTATGTTTAAACAATGAACGCATGTTCTTTCTTGCTTTACAGAAGATTAGAAAGTTTTGCTATGCATGATTCGGATCGGAAGGAGGGCAGATGGATGTAAGAGGGCAACTCCAAGGACAAAATAGGGAATGACGGCATTCATGTGGAAACAGAGAGTTTTGTCTCTTTTCAGAGTTCAGAACTGTTACTAGGGACAGAGGCTGCCAGCTGGTTTCCCCACACATTATTTTGATTCTTTAGGGTGTCCTTCTGGGTTAACCAATCTATCAAGTGCAACTTGTTCTCCCAATATTACCTAACATACGTTGGATGTAACAAAGTATCATCTTGCTTTGGTGGAAATCAGCGGAAACCAGTAAATGTACAAAACACAATGCGATTCTCACCTAAACCTCCCTGAAGGACAGAGGGTTTGTTCTCCATTCTGGTTTCTATAAGTAACAAGCTGCTCTTTTGCAATGACACAGGTTTTTATTAGCCTGGGAGGAGATAACACAACTGGGAAGGCCTTCTTTAGATTTCTCTCTAAAGTCTGAGTTCTCTCCACTAGTCTGCAGCTGTTTGTTCCAGTCTCAGGTCCCCCTGTTGCCATCATAAGGGGGCTTAAAGTCTCTAAAGAGGGTTTGAATCCTTTCACCAGTCCCTTAGTTTCCTCTAGGTGTCAGTCCTAAACCATCGACCCTTCTTTTAGCCCCTTGGAGGAAAGACAACATGCCCAGAGTGGGGGCACACCACACTTTGTCCCAGAGCAATCCTGGCACCTGGATCTTGTTCCCACAAATTCCTCTCTGGCAGGTTTTAGACCTTTCTTCCTGAGCATTCTCCCACTCTCCCTCTTCTCCTTCCTTTTCCTCTAATACAGGTAGGTCCCTGCAGCCCTCAGCATACCCAAGTACTTCCCGAGGCCCTTTCACTTCTCTCATTCCTCCCACTATCTTGCTTACTCTCACTGACCTTACTCTCTCCTCCTTCCTCATTACAGTGGGTGGCTCCCTCTAAGGTCTCTCTCTCTCTCTCTCTGATGGCATATGTTTGCTCTTTGGCTGACAATTTCCTACTAAGAAACATAACTGGGTGTTCTCCATCTATGTATTGAGCTGAGATGGCCCCTAACCCCCTCTCTGATGCATCTATCTGAAGAATAAATTGTTTAGAAAAGTCAGGCACATGATGGATTGGAGCTGAGTAAAGAGCCGCTTTTAACTGATCAAATGAGTGCTGTTCCTTGGATCCCCATTTTACTAAACTGGGGGCTCTCTTATGGGAAAGGTCTGTAAGTGGAGCAGCTATAGTTGCAAAATTGGGTACGAATTGTCTATAATAGCCAACTAGGCCTAAAAATTGCTGTACATAATGGTTTGTGGTATGGGCCACTGTGAAACTTTGGCCACCTTATCTTGCATGAGTTTTAATTTCCCATTCCCTACTGGAAAACCTAAGTATTGTACCTGAGGCTGGGCTACCTTGCATTTACATAGGTTGACAGTGAGTCCTGCTTTCCTCAATTCTTGCAGCACCCATGTGAGGTGGTTTATATGTTCCTCCCACATTCTTGTTGTTGTTGTTTAGTCGTTTAGTCATGTCCGACTCTTCGTGACCCCATGGACCAGAGCACGCCAGGCCCTCCTGTCTTCCACTGCCTCCCGGAGTTGGGTCAAATTCATGTTGGTAGCTTCGATGACACTGTCCAACCATCTCATCCTCTGTCGTCCCCTTCTCCTCTTGCCTTCACACTTTCTCAACATCAGGGTCTTTTCCAGGGAGTCTTCTCTTCTCATGAGATGGCCAAAGTATTGGAGCCTCAGCTTCAGGATCTGTCCTTCCAGTGAGCACTCAGGGTTGATTTCCTTCAGAACAGATAGGTTTGATCTCCTTGCAGTCCAGGGGACTCTCAAGAGTCTCCTCCAGCACCACAATTCAAAAGCATCAATTCTTTGGCGGTCAGCCTTCTTTATGGTCCAGCTCTCACTTCCATACATCGCTACTGGAAAAACCATAGCTTTGACTATGCGGACCTTTGTCGGCAAGGTGATGTCTCTGCTTTTTAAGATGCTGTCTAGGTTTGTCATCGCTTTCCTCCCAAGAAGCAGGTGTCTTTTAATTTCATGGCTGCTGTCACCATCTGCAGTGATCATGGAGCCCAAGAAGGTAAAATCTGTCACTGCCTCCATATCTTCCGCTTCTATTTGCCAGGAGGTGATGGGGCCAGTGGCCATGATCTTCGTTTTTTTGATGTTGAGCTTCAGACCATTTTTTGGTAATCTTAATTCCGTTTTGGGATTCATCCAGTCCAGCCTTTCGCATGATGTATTCTGCATATAAGTTAAATAAGCAGGGAGACAATATACAGCCTTGTCGTACTCCTTTCCCAATTTTGAGCCAATCAGTTGTTCCATATCCAGTTCTAACTGTGGCTTCCTGTCCCACATATAGATTTCTCAGGAGGTACATAAGGTGATCAGGCACTCCCATTTCTTTAAGAACTTGCGATAGTTTGCTGTGGTCCACACAGTCAAAGGCTTTTGCGTAGTCAATGAAGCAGAAGTAGATGTTTTTCTGGAACTCTCTGGCTTTCTCCATAATCCAGTGCATGTTAGCAATTTGGTCTCTAGTTCCTCTGCCCCTTCGAAATCCAGCTTGTACTTCTGGGAGTTCTCGGTCCGCATACTGCTGAAGCCTACCTTGAAGGATTTTGAGCATAACCTTGCTAGTGTGTGAAATGAGTGCAATTGTATGGTAGTTGGAGCATTCTTTGGCACTGCCCTTCTTTGGGATTGGGATGTAGACTGATCTTTTCCAATCCTCTGGCCACAGCTGAGTTTTCCAAACTTGCTGGCATATTGAGTGTAGCACCTTAACAGCATCATCTTTTAAGATTTTAAATAGTTCAACTGGAATGCCATCACCTCCACTGGCCTTGTTTTTAGCCATGCTTTCTAAGGCCCACTTGACTTCACTCTCCAGGATGTCTGGCTCAAGGTCAGCAACCACACTATCTGGGTTGTCCGGGACATCCAGATCTTTCTGGTATAATTCCTCTGTGTATTCTTGCCACCTCTTCTTGATGTCTTCTGCTTCTGTAAGGTCCCTACCATTTTTGTCCTTTATCATGTCCATCTTTGCACAAAAGGTTCCTTTAATATCTCCAATTTTCTTGAACAGATCTCTGGTTTTTCCCTTTCTATTCTTTTCCTCTATATCTTTGCACTGTTCATTTAAGAAGGCCCTCTTGTCTCTCCTTGCTATTCTTTGGAAGTCAGCATTCAATTTTCTGTAACTTTCCCTATCTCCCTTGCATTTTGTTTCCCTTCTCTTCTCTGCTATTTGTAAGGCCTCCTTGGACAGCCACTTTGCTTTCTTGCGTTTCCTTTTCTTTGGGATGGTTTTTGTTGCTGCCTCCTGTACAATGTTACAAGCCTCCATCCATAGTTCTTCAGGCACTCTGTCCACCAAATCTAGTTCCTTAAATCTGTTCTTCACTTCCACTGTGTATTCATAAGGGATTGGGTTTAGATTATACCTGACTAGCCCAGTGGTTTTTCCTACTTTCTTCTGTTTAAACTTGAATTTTGCTATAAGAAGCTGATGATCAGAGCCACAATCAGCTCCAGGTCTTGTTTTTTGCTGACTGTATAGAGCTTCTCCATCTTTGGCTGCAGAGAATATAATCAATCTGATTTCGGTATTGCCCATCTGGTGATGTCCATGTGTAGAGTCGCCTCTTGTGTTGTTGAAAAAGAGTGTTTGTGATGACCAGCTTGTTCTCTTGACAAAACTCTATTAGCCTTTGACCTGCTTCGTTTTGAACTCCAAGGCCAAACTTACCTGTTGTTCCTTTTATCTCTTGACTCCCTACTTTAGCATTCCAATCCCCTATAATGAGAAGAACCTCTTTCTTTTGTGTCAGTTCTAGAAGGTGTTGTAAGTCTTCATAGAACTGGTCAATTTCAGTCTCCTCAGCATTGGTGGTTGGTGCATAAACTTGGATTACTGTGATGTTGAAAGGTCTGCCTTGGATTCATATTGAAATCATTCTATCATTTTTGAGATTGTATCCCAGTACAGCTTTTCCCACTCTTTTGTTGACTATGAGGGCTACTCCATTTCTTTTACGGGATTCTTGCCCACAATAGTAGATATGATAATTGTCTGAATTGAATTCGCCCATTCCCATCCATTTTAGTTCACTGACACCCAGGATGTCAATGTTTATTCTTGCCATCTCCTGTTTGACCACATCCAGCTTACGAAGGTTCATAGATCTTACATTCCAGGGTCCTATGCAGTATTTTTCTTTGCAGCATCGGACTTTCCTTTCACTTCCACGCACGTCCGCAGCTGAGCGTCCTTTCGGCTTTGGCCCAACCACTTCATTAGCTCTGGAGCTACTTGTACTTGTCCTCCGCTCTTCCTCAGTAGCATGTTGGACGCCTTCCGACCTGAGGGGCTCATCTTCCAGCGTCATATCTGTTAGCCTTTTGTTTCTGTCCATGGAGTTTTCTTGGCAAAGATACTGGAGTGGCTTGCCAGTTCCTGCTCTAGGTGGATCGCATTTAGTCAGAACTCTCCACTATGACCTGTCCGTCTTGGGTGTCCCTGCACGGCATAGCTCATAGCTTCTCTGAATTACTCAAGCCCCTTCGCCATGACAAGGCAGCAATCCGTGAAGGGGTCATCAATCTAAGCAGCTGCAAATGACTGCACTGGAAAAAGAACTTGGTCCATTAACCATTAAACATAGCCACTGTGCCATGTAGCCTGAAGGGCATGTGGGTAAAATGGAACAGTCCCCTAGGAGCTGAAAATGCTCTCTTTCCTTTATCCTGGTCCCTCACAGGTATTTGTCAGTACCCCATGATCAGGTCTTATGCAGTGACGAATTATTACTTCCCTAGCTATTCTAACAACTTATCTATTCTTGGCATCAGGTAAGCATCAAATGGTGATCTGCAGAGATCTACACAGGAGTGAATGTTCCCATCAGGTTTTGGGACTGGAACATGCTGGCTTTGCCATCGACTGCACAGTGGTTCCACTACCCCTAATTTCAACATACTGTCTACTTCCTACACAATTACCTTTTTCAATTGCCTAGGCCAATTACATCCTGGGACTCTATTTTGCCAGGTTTAGTTTCTACGGCATGTTCCACCTGCATTCTCCCAGGAATTTTATGGAATACATCTCAGAATTGGGTCTCTATTGCAAGCAGTTCCTTTTTCTGTGCTGCCAAGAGGTGGTCATCTAGGGACAGGTGTTCATTTCCTTCTGGCACTATTTTTTTTAGCATCTGAGGCAGAAAATCTCCCTCTCTCCCTGAGGACAAAACCACAATATAAATTAGTTACATAACTAACCATTGATGCCCTTCTTTAACCCAAAACTCTGCTGCTTCAGGCAGCCATCTCACTCTATCAAACCAAGCTAACATGCACACACCCTGAAATATCATTTTCTGCAGGTCTTTATGCATCAGGATCATATGATCTCAGTACCACATACCATTAGCAGCCTAGCTGCTCCATATTGCAGCAACTGATGATTCCAGACCCCATTCAAAGGTAGCCCCATGCAATACATTGCAATAGTAAAGTCACAATTTAACTAAACTGTGAGTAACTGTTGACCTGTCAGGTTCACTCAGGAAAGATCACTGCTGGTGCACTACATAAAGTTCTGCAAAAGAATGCTTTGCTGCCACTACCACTTGGGAACCCAAGAACAGGCAGAGGTACAAAACCATTTCTAGAACACCAGCACCTGCAATTTTGGGCAAAATAGTGTGACGAAGGATGATACTTAAACTCTTGTTTACAAGAATAATCAAACACAGGTAGGAAAGAGGTTGGAGTTGGGCCTGGGATTGGAATTTGGAGCAGACAGCCAGGAAGTAGTGTGAAGGTTAAGTTCACAGTCCCTTTTCCTCATTAAAATCAGCCCTTCTGCTAGCTCCTTTCCCCTCACTAATGGAGACACTATGGAGTTTTAGTTATGTATGCCTGCATATACTGTTTCATGAGGCATTTAGCATTTCTCCACTGCTGTGTGCTCTTTAATGCTAGCATATGGAGCCAGGAGAAGTGAAAGGTGGGAGAGAACCTTGGACACATGAGGTGAGCCTGTGCCTAATTTGTGGCTATACTAGGATGAAAAGAGACCACATAAAATATACACAAATTTGTAGCTTGTCTGGGCAGATTGAATAGAAAGTTGATCTTAGAAATGATTACACAGAAAGTGTTACCCTATCCCAGGTAGACATGACAATTGGCTAGACTTTCATTAAGAGGGGAAAAAATCCAACGAAAAAAAGAAGGTTCCAGACTTTTTTTTACTCTGTTGAACATGTCAGCACATTGCAGCTGCTGACAGTGTATCTAGTTGCATCTAGCCAAAAAGATGTTTAAATTTATGCAGTGCCTGTACTGCATTAATATTTCTCTCTCTCTCCAAGCTGAGCCAGTTTGCTAGGCACACACAGGTTGGGGAGAGAGACTGAAAAACTACGATCTCTGTGGCCAAAACTTTGATCTAGCCAAAAACCAATTATTTTACAGAGTGTTGCCTTCTCCACCCCTTTTCAAACGCACACAAGAACATGCTGTCAAAAATCACTGCTGCTTTCTCCAGCTTCACCAATGAGGAGTCACAGCAAATATCGGTCTTGCCAAAAGCTATTTCCAATGGACTTTGATCAAGCAATGCGGTAATCCCTAAAGGGAGGCATACTTCATTTAAAAGATATTCTTGGTGCTATTCCCATGGAGCAGACCATGTGTGCTCTGGATAGTATCTCCCCCCCCCCCCGCCACTTCACTCTAGTGAGGCTCTAGTGACATGCTTCACTCTAGTGAGGCTTTTCAACTTAGGGTACAGTAACCAGGTGCATTACTGAAAACTGTATCCTCAATCTGGCATTGTGCTAGCAAGACCAGGGTGTGATACTTTCTTTCCCTCCCCGTCCGTCCTCAAGCCATCCCAAAACCTGCATCCCAAAACCTGGATGTCACAGGGTCTGTTATGCATTTTGGTGTGGGTTCTCCTCCTTTAGCCACTGAAGCAGAAGGCTCCGCCCTTGAACTGGATGATTTATTACAAATAAAACAGCAATATATGGGTCCAAAGAAGATGTTCTGGAGAAACAATCTACCTACGGAAATAAGGGTTGCTGTATCATTTCTCAGCACTGTCAGTCAACAGATAAAGAACGGGAGGTCTGACTGCTCATTTCTGCAGCAGCAGACAAGGAAGGTGGCAGCCAGCTGCTAGCTCAGTCTAAATTTCCCCAAAACCAAGCTTGAAAAGATGTGACTGAGCTGGTAGCTCCTTTAACTATTACTTACAAAGGCCTTCCAGAAACTATAGAAATCCTGCATTTAGCTAACTAAGAATCATAGAATAGTGAAGTTGGAAGGGGCCTATAAAGGCCATCAAGTCCAACCCCCTGCTCGATACAGCAATACAAATCAAAGGATATTTGCCAGGTGATTATCTATGTTTTTCTTGAAGGCCTCCAGTGTTGGAACACTCAGCACCTCTCGAGGTAATTGGTTCCACTGTCTTACTACTCTAACAGTTAGGACGTCTTTCTTGATATTCATTCGAAATCTGGCTTCCTATAACTTGATCCCATTGTTGCATGTCCTGCACTCTGGGATGATCGAGGACAGATCCTGCCCCTCCTCTGTATGACAGCCTTTCAAATATTTGAAAAGTGTTATCATATCACCTCTCTGTCTTCTTTTCTCAAGGCTAAACATGCCCAATTCTTTCAGCCTTTCCCCATAAGGCTTGGTTTCCAGCCCCCTGATCATCCTTGTCGCCCTCCTCTGAACTTGTTCCAATTTGTTAGCCTCCTTCTTGAAGTGTGGTGTCCAGAACTGGGCACAATACTCAAGGTAAGACCTAACCAGTGCTGAATAGAGGGGGGCTAGCACCTCGCGGGATTTGGAAACTATACTTCTTTTAATGCAGCCTAAAATAGCATTTGCCTTTTTTGTAGCCACATCACACTGTTGGCTCATATTCAGCTTGTGATCTACGACAATTCCAAGATCCTTCTCGATGGTAGTATTGTTGAGCCAGGTATCCCCCATAACTGTGCAATTGGTTTATTTTACCAAGGTGCAGTACTTTGCACTTATCCCTGTTGAATTTCATTCTGTTGCTTTCATTCCAGTGATCCAGCCTATCAAGATCATTTTGAATTTTGTTTCTGTCTTCCAGGGTATTAGCTATTCCACCCAGTATTGCCTAGTATTATTTACAGTGCCATTCCCTGGTTTTAGGGAGGCCTTGGGAAAATCCCCTGAGTCAGAGCCACAACAAACAGTTTTGGTACTGCAGACAAGCAACATGATCTCCCACCCACTCTGCTTTGCAATCCCCCAGTGAAAAAGAAGGGGAATGTGATGCTCCCCCCAAAAGAAAAGGTACGTTTGTGCTCCTCTCGCCCGAGGAAAGGGAACAGAGTGGTAGGTATTACTGTTTATATTCCTAAAACTCAAAAGCAGATGTACCTCTAGATTCCAGTGCCTTCTAAATTCTGGTGATGTGGAGCAAAGCCCTAGTTGCTTCACCTTAGTTACAAGCCCTGCCCTGAGTACTCCCAGTCTTCTTATCGCTGTAATCCTGGCCCATTCATTTCTTGTCTCCCTTTGGACCCAATCCATTATAGCAACCCAGACAGGGAGTGCAAGGCAAGCAGTGGCAGTTCCTTCTTTTTATTTGGGCTTGTCCTGCCTACTTATGTAGACAAGAAGAAACGAATGGGCAGTCGTAGCAAGGAAGAGGGTCTGGAGACTCCTGGACTTAGTAATTCCTCCCATAAGGGCATATTACCAACTCCAGGAGCCTCCAGGCTGTCCTACTTGCTGTGACCACCCATTCATTTGTTCCTGTCTAAACGAGGTGGAGGCCTCAGTAGGTGCCCAATGGCACCAGTTCCTAAAACCAGCCATGATTATTCCAATATCCACCATGAATACGTAAATCAGTTACAATCAAATGAGGTGAATATCTTTGATCTTTGGTTTCTTACCCTCATTATTATTGCTTCAATTTTTAAAAACTAAAGTGAACTTTCAGAGAGACGGCAATACGTTATCAAGGCCAAATATACTAAAAACAGCAGTTGAGCAGTACTTCCTTTTCACCTGGTAGTATTATAACATTTGAAATTACTGTACTTTTCCTAAAATATCTGCCATATAATGCTCCAATGCCATACCCCACAAACATTTTAGACATTTGTTTCAAATACAGGCTCAAACTGTTCAGAACTGTTTCACTTCAAGAGTCACCTTAAAAAGAACTTCATTTTGCCACACATTTAAATATGTGCCTCAAAGGTTAGGAGGGCTCACCATTCATTATGAGAAGTTAAGCAATCAGGGATAACAATGCCCATGCTCTCATGCCCTGTTTGTTAGGGTTTCTCAAAGGCATCTGGTTGGCCACTGTGGGAACCCCATACTGGATAACAGAAGCCAGAAGAAATCTTCTTAATGTTCCCAATATTGCTATGCTGCCTGTTTCAAGAAATAAAATTTCTATAATTAATCGCAGAATTATTTTTATTCTGAAAGCAAAATAAAAATGACGAGGCAGGTCAAAGTATCTTGTGGTGCCTTCACATTTCATTGGCAAAAGCTTTCACGGACTGCAGCCCACGCCGTCATCAGATGCAAGGAGCGTCGGCAGAGATTCCAGAACTGAAGTGACACTCCAAGCATCAGAAAGTGACGTGAGCGGCAGGATGTGGAAGCTTATGCCAAATAAAACCTGTTGATCTATTGACTCTGAAGACTCCGTGGCTTTGCTGTTGAAACAGTTCCACCCATACTTTCTGTCCCTTGACACCAAACAAGGGTGGAGTTGATCAGGATTTACAAACTTAGCTTTTAACATTCCACTTCTTTTCTCTTTGTAATATTGGTTAGCATGATTGAAAGCTTCCAAATCGGAGCCATTTTGCTGTCATTTCGACTCATATACTGTGAACATCCACTGCAAACCTATCTGTTCAGTTTAAGAAATCAACAGGACTTTCAATGTAAGATATTTAAGGAGCAGTTTTACCACTTTCACACCTCCAGTGCATTGCTATGGTTGAATGGGGATTTGAACCCAGGCCTCCTGAGTCCTAGTCTGTTACTCCGTCCACTACACCACACTGGGTATCCTATTATATACTACCACAACCAACATTCTTAATTTACTTCTTAATTTTTAAAGCCTCAATGTTTGGCTCAAGATGGCTTCACTGCTGTACAACAGGCTTCATTCTGTGTAGTGGTTTATATCAGTCATTTATTTTCTTTATAATAAAGTTGGTGTTGATGGTAGTTTTTCATTTCAATAGCAATATATCAACATTTCTGGCAAAGATAGAACTGTTCACCATTTCTTTACTCATGGTTCACTTGCAAAACCATGGTAACTGATTTTGGCTGTCTTTTGTGAGGGCAGTCCAAAGGGGATGCATACTGAAATATGCTGACGAGAATCCTATTGGCAATTTCATTTGCACAAGGGAAATGGCGCAATTCTTGGCGGCAAACGGTTACTCCTTAATGAGGTGCTGGTTGCATTCACACGCTCGATCACCTGGGAACACGACCAGTGCCTCATTAATGAGTGGCAATTTGCTGCAAAGAATTGCACATTTCTCTTACACAAGTGTAAACCGCCAGTTGTAATCTGGCCGTCGACATATACTAGGGCGATACGACTTTTATTGTCCTCAGCTATATTCTTGATTGTATATTTAAAACATTCATTTACAGGAAAAGCCATTTGCAATTCAAGTTTGTAATTTCGTTTCAAATAACATTCTGATTATAAGCATATCCATAACTAATGGAAATCAAGAGAATGATAACTTGTACAGTTTTCTTTAAATATATATAGAACTGCTTTGTTAGGTAAAAGTGCTGGTTTATGAGTCTTTCAAACAATATTCCCTCTAAGTTTCCGTCCTGCTGTGTGGGAGCCTCGCTCCATGTGCACAAGGGTGGATGTGGCTTCATTCAAAACAGGAAGTAAACAAACTGGCTGCCGGCTGCCCATGCGCAACCCTAACAGAGCTCTGGGTGAGTGAGTGTGCACGGAGCTTAAAGGGAACCTTGCTTTCAAAGGTTTCCATTTTTATCTCAAGATTCAGTAGGAAAATTAAACATTTCGTCCATTGAAATCACTAGAAATCACTATCTTATTTGAAGTATCTTAGCAGTCACAATGGCCAAAATCCTGTTGCATGCATTACACTTGTGGAAAGGTCATGATTTCATCAGCAAGAGAGATTTTCCATAATTAAACAGTTGCTCCTTCCAACCCGGGTTCCTAGGACTCACGTGCAATGAAGTTGATAACATGTGAGTCAGACCAGCCACAAGACAGAAGTACAGTACAAATTAGCTAAAATCTCTCCCTTCTAGTGACATCATCACCCTTTCACAGCTGTAACTTTTGCAACAGGATATGAACATCCGGTAAGTTTAAAATTCTGAAAGGGTCATCTGTGACACAAAATAAATGGGACTGCAATAAATTTTAGAATAAGCACCTTATCTTAACCAGCTGAAAAATTTCTTTGAAACTAAGAGCACATTATGGAATTGAGTTCATAGTAAACATATATTCTGTTAAGAATCGTAATAATCAAATTTGTATTTCTTCCTTTTACAGTGGTGCCTCGACTTACGAATGTCTTGACTTGCGACCAATTCGAGTTACGACCAGCTCCGGTCGCAAAATTTTGCTTTGACTTGCGACCGGCACTTTGAGATAAGACCGGAAAAAGGCCTCTTTTCCCCATTGTTCCCTCCCTCCTTTCCGACCCTTTTTTTAACCTTAGAGGTCATCTTAGGTTAAAAAAAGTCTCCCCCTAGTGGACGGATTAAACGCTTTTGCAACCAGTGCCTTGAGATACAACCAGTGCCTTGAGACACAACCAAAGAACAGCCGGAACGGATTAACCGTGTTTCAATGTATTCCTATGGGAAATGTTGCTTTGAGTTACGACCAACTTGAGTTACAACCATCATCCTGGAACGAATTAAGTTCGCAACTCAAGGCACCACTGTACCAGGTTATCCGTCCAGACATTTTCAAAGGTATAGACCTGAAAAATTAGACACAGAAATGAAGCAGTACTTATCACTTCACAATGAAGAATAAAACAAGAGTAGGCTCATTTGCCAGGTTTACATTAAGGCAATATTGTGAAGGAAATAACATAATCTTTTCCTCTTAAGGAGCTCAGCTTCTAATGACATGTTAAATGTATTCTCTTGTTTGGCCCTCAGAGGAAAACTGTCCTTCAAGCAGGCTATGCACAACACACATGGGATAACTTCCTATGACATCACATGATCACTTCTCCTTTCTATCCAGGCAAATGTGTAACTCCTAAAAAAATTATTCTGGCTGGGTTTGTTAGGTTGAGCCCGGACTCAACAGGAGACTGCTCACCTGAAGCACAAGAGTCAAGGCAGAGACTGAATCAGCATGTGAAAAGCTGGCTAGTACATTTGTCATGGGCATTCTAACTATAGGAGGAAGCTGGCTGAACTGCACTCCTTTTAAATATATATATATACCTGTAAGCATCACCTGCAAGCTTGGTTTCAGCCAGATTTGGTAAATGCCTATGCAGCCACTTGAAAATGCTACATAGAGGTTTGAGGGAGTGTACTAAATGAGCAGAGCTGTGGTGGAAGGAAGAATCCCTGCAAATCAGACAAGAGATTTACATTCTGTGAGTAGATCATTTCTCCCCACAGAAAGATCCTGGACTTTAACCCCCCCCTTTTTTTTTTTTACAACAATAAAGTTAGTGTTCTCATCTCTCACTCTTTATCTAACAAGCTGCACAACAGACTGAATACGTTTATGCTTCAGTTTCCTTTATACGTTGCTTTAAACTTCTCTCATTTCAGCTCGGTTTAAATATAACGGCATATTAACAGCAGCCGGGCCCTGTAATTTTCTAAAGAGCACTCGTGAGAGGATAGTGAAGTATTTCAAGATCTGAAGACACCCATCTAACTTGCTTGGATAAGATAAAAGAGTTACTTCAAAGGAGGGGAGTGTCTAAAAAAGTTAAGTTTAAATCACACTGATGCAGGTAACCAAATTGTTTTAAATTCTTTATTTCCAAGAAATATACTGTTATAGATGTACTCCAGATTTATGAAGGCATGTTCCAAGATTTAGAAGGGTTGGGGTAACACGGTCTAGACAAAGTTAAGAACCTGTCCCGCTGTTTTCAATAATAGAGTAGAAGCATATGCTCAGATCATTCCAACTGAAATTGGTGGGACTGCAGCAGGCAAGGTGTTTTTATTAACACAGCCCATAATAATTAGCCTATATTCAACTGACTCGTCAAATTGCTAAATTTCACTCTGCCTTTAGAGCACTCCATCCTTGCCACCACAACTGGACTGACAACGGGGCATACCATTCCCATTGTGTTCCTTCAACAACAGGGGTGAGGAACTTCCAGAGGTCGAAGGACCATGTTAGCCCAATTCTCACCACTGGAAGGCCACAATTGTTCCCACACCACGCTTGTCTGTAAAACATAAAATAAATAAAATATATTTTTATAGAGACTGAAAAAGCCCCCTCCTGCCTTTTAGTGGCCAACTTTTTTAAAAAAAAGTATTTAAAAAATTGTGTGTGAGGGGAGGCCATGGTGCTGCCTGCCCTCCAACGTGGCAAATTTGCCTCCCAATCCTCCTGATGGGAGGAAGGATGCTTTCTGAGCATTTTTTTCCCAAAACTCTTTTCAGTCTTGTCATTTGTAGGTGGGGGGGGGGGGGGTTTGGGGGTGCCAAGGATACTGGGAGCTGCAATTAATTCAGTTACTTTTACCACTTAAGGCAGCTCTTGCTTCTAATGATGTGTGGGTTGTATCATCTAGTTTGTTGCTTCCAACCTTTTTCAAGTTGCAACCCCTTTTATAATAGCCAAGTAACCTGCGACCCACCCACCCCCACCACATTTGCATAAAATGGCGGTCATCCGCTGTCGTCCCCAACATGGCGGCACCAGCAATGACGCTGCTGCTCACCCTCCTGCTGCTCCTGCCACCAGCTCCGCTGCCACCACTTCAAAACTGGGGAGGGAACAGGCTGGGGGAGGTTAAAGGCTGGGAAAAGGGAAAGCAAAGGAGTTCAAAGATGGGCCAGGGGACGGAAGGATATCACAGTATCCAGGGAGGGGGCAAAACCTTTCTGAGGACAGTATCCTCCTCAGAAGCCAGCTCAAAGTTTTTCTTGCATTTGCTGCAGACGAGGCAGGGTGTTTGCTGCCTCCTGGGGGTTTGTTGTTGGGGGTTTCGTCTTTTTCCTTTTCTTCCCCTTCTTTAGGTTTTCCTGAAGTGACGTGTAATTTTTGAAGAACCGGTAGCAGTTATATCTTTCCACCAGCATTTCTTTTTTTGTAAAAAAAAATATAGTCCGGGTCATTTCTTCTCAGGACTTAGAGGCTTCTTTCTCTCCCAAAGGGCCTTTAAAAATAGAGGAGACACAAGGTTCTGTGAAGTCACCATGTATAAGCCAAAGCATAAAACCCCAAGGTGCATCACAAGAACTTGGAACATTATTAACCCTCTTTTGTGTAGGCACCTTATCAGCACATAAACTTTGTCCAACACGATCATAATCGTGCCATAGTAACAGGGGGAAGAACATGTGGGAAATAGAGAACAACTTGGTTTGGCCAAGGGATTATCTGGCAGACCATATGGGTGACTCAAGATAGTTATCTTTCAGTTTGGATGACTGGCCCTTTCCTCTTCCAAATGTGTTGATCCTGGATCCATTTACATTTTCTGTGTAATCGTGGCAAGAGGTAGATGAGAACAACTTGAAACATTTCAAGGTTTTGGAACCCATTCCAGGTTTCTCTGCATGCTTGGATCACTATTGCACCGAAAACAAGGGAGAAAGGCACACAACTTTCCTAATAGAGGGCTGCACGCTATTTGCAATCACATTTCATCCGCCCTGGCTTTCCTTTCCTGTGCGGGATCTTTCATGCCAAAGGTTAGCAGCAATCAGGAGCACTAGAACAGTCAAGGTTTTGTCTCTGTGCTCCAGTGTGTGCCTCCTTTGGTTTTCCTCTCTCAGGTTTTTCCTTTTGTGATGGATGTGGTGATTCTGAAAGGAGAGAGCTTGGAAAACAATACCAGCTGTTTGTCAACTCAGGTTCCCATGCCAGCAGCCTGAATGACAAAATGCAGTGGTCTACTACTCCAGCAATTGGTCAGCTATACCTCATTCTTTCCTTGAGTACGGCACACACATTGAAAGAGTGAGAAAGAGGAAAATCCAGACTAATACTTGTGGCAGGAAAATGTGGTTTGATTTCTCCTGCCATTACAGACCTGTAACACCAGAGTCAGTGGAACATCAGAAATAACCCATCATGTCCATAAGGAGCCACTGCAAGAAACGGAGGAATTTTGTACATATGTAAAATGGGAATGATGCTAAGTATTGGCTCATCATCAAAGCAGGATTACCCTTCTGTGCATCTATCGAAAAGCATAGGTGTTTTGTCTTGTTTGTTTCTGATCAGCTGAAGGTCAGTTGCCGTGTATTGGAAATGGTATTTCCTCCTACAACAACATTATCCCTTCAGGCATGCAAATCTTTCACAGCTATGTATCTAAGATATCAGGCATGCAAACAAAGCCGTGCTGATCTTTGGACGATCAATTACAAAACAAATGCAGGCAAATTTGACAAATGCATATTGAGTGAAGCTTGTCTTAGAATAAGCAATCTCTTCCTCCCTTCTTCTAATGATCTGTTGGTTATATCATCTACTTTTGCCGTTAGACCATTAGAGCTGAGATAGAAACTTGATCTTCCAGATCACCACTACTTCCTGAGAAAGCAAGCTTTTCTGGTCAAATGAGAAACACGTGGAGCAGAAAGAAAATAGTTAGGATCTGCTCCTCCCTAGTACATGCATGATTGCTTCTTCAGTTCATCCGTCTGGTCCCTTCTTGACGTAAACACATGTTTTTCTGAGTCTTTCAGAATCCTCACAAGGGCCCCACTGCTCCTCTAGCCAACAGGCCTCAAAGAGAGAACCAGCTGGTCACGCCAGGGAACACTGAACTCTGCCATTTTGGTACAGGTATGCCTGGTGACATGCATATTCAAAAACTGTATCTTTCTTCCTATCATATTTTTGCCACATTCCAAAGTGAGAATGAAATATCTCACTGGAGTATTTTAAAATTAGACCAAAAGCAGATGTTAGAGATAGCCCATGACTGGAAGAGAGAAATTCTTAACTGATGTGAACATCTGAGTGTCACAGCAGAGCCTGTCTTGTCCCTGGGATGATTTGGCTCTGGTGAGCCATCTTTAAGGCGGACTGCCTCAATTACCTATCTGCAACATTTAACAGTGGTTAGCTATTATTAATGTCTATTCATGGCCTGAGAGAAGAACTAAAGCTTAGCTGGAAGCCATTTGGCCTAGATATCTTCTTAACACAACCTCAGTTGAGTGCAGGCTGGCTATGGTCACCTCACAGCAAATTAAAAGTATTCTGCATAAGCAGAGTAAATCTTTTTACCAGCTTTTCACCTATCTAGCAAAAGTAAGTGCTGGCAATTAAAAACAGCTATGTGGTGGAGCTAGAGATGTAAATTTTTCATTTTTTCTGGGGGGGGGGGGGAACAGGAAAATGGTTTTTTTCCAGAAAAAAAAATGGGAATTTTCAGAAATGTTACATCTCTCGGTTGAGCCCTTACTCAGATGCAACCCTGCCTTCAAATATGGCAGTGCAAAATCTTTGCAAAAACCTGTTACTCAGAGGCCCACGTTGCCCAAAATTAAAAATTAAAAGGAACAAAGCTTACTTCCACATTAGATTTTTTAAAAAATGGAGATCTCAGTCAAAAACACACCTGCAAAAGTCACACACCAATCGTCATGATCGGGGGCAAAGGGGCACCAAAAGCACTCTCCCCATGTCATTCCAAAGAAGCGAATTCTGTCGTTCTCTCCTAGACTCAAAAGAAACTGAACATGCAGAGGAAGTGTCTTAGTGTTTCACAAACAAGAGACTCTAGTCTGCCTGCCAGGTACTAATGCAGACATAAAAGCCTCTGGCACTATGCATCAGCTACTGTCCTGCCCCACCGTGCCAAGTCATCTTCAGAAAGGGAGGACAATCCCAGTCAGAAGAGGCTGGTATCCGTATTCAGTACTCTAGCTGTCACTGTTCTTCCAGAAGCTTTGAGAAGCAGAACAGCTGACAGGGGAGCCTCAGAGAACCGATGTAATGCCTTTGAGGGGAAAGTGGAGGTGGAAGCACGTGCAGTGTTTCAAAGCACCCTTGACTGGAAGCAGCTGGACTCCAGGGAGAGGCTCGCTGAGAGATAAAAAATTCTGTGCATGCTGGCAACGAAGATTTTGTGCGAGACAACATGGAAGTTCAACCCTTGCCTGCCCTCTGTCATGGCTCCTGGAACCTCTGAGGACTTGGACTGCCAAGTAACTATGTCTCTGCCGGTTGTCTGTTGTGATGGTGACTGATTTATCAGACTGGACCAAGAGGCTAACCAACAGGCTGTGCTTGGAAAATGACTAGTTTAAACAATACAGTTCCGGCACTTACTACCTAAATACAACACCTAGTAACAACACTGATCGGTGCTTTTACATCAACCAAACAAGACAACTGTTGTGGAAGAGAATACACTTGCTCTGACTCTGCTCTTTGGTCCTTAGTGGCTATTACTCTGAACCAGTGATCATGAAACCTGGTCTCGGGCTAATCTCAACCCAGAAGATACCACCATTGAAATACAGGTCTATCTCCAACTAGCTCTCAGTGCTCACCTTTTTCCAATACATGCCCAGGGTCCCTTGGCCTCCAAGTTACAAATTACTGTAAAGAAACAGTAACTACAGGCAAAAGTCATTTATCCCAGTTTCTATAACTGTCAAAGCATACCTTTTAAAATGCCTGAAAACAATGCTTATGTTATCAACATTTCAATCACTGACACTGTTCAGTAAGAAACAAGCACATTTAGGTTTGCCATGTCAGGAATATCGTGATCTCCGAGATTTGTGGGCCAAATTCTGACACTGCAAAGTGGACCTTGGTGATACCAACATTTAAAAACAAACAGAGAATTCTTACATACACCTGTTCATAGATTGTCAGAAGAGAGGCACATTTATCACTAGTAAAGAAGGTTCACACAATGCTTCATAAAACAATTGTGTGTATGCTAGGTGCCATCAAGTAGCATCCGACTTAACAGCAACCTCAATAGGATTTTCAAAGTAAGTGAGATACTTTCCACCATGGCCAGGCAGGGATTCCAATCCAGGTCTCCTGAGTCGTCATCCTGAGCCCTAGATCATCACTCTATCCACTATACCACACTACCCACGAAACAATTATCCACACTGAATGTGGCTGTTGTAGATTTACTGTAGCCTATCTTGTACTCATCTTTTTAATCTGCTCATGGAAACGTGGAATAGTAATGGGGGGGGGGGGGATGCAGACCAAACAGATAAGTACATCAGGGAAGAAGAACAAGACTGCTAGATGTGATGTCTGAACTAGAATTTTAATTATATATTCAATTATGCATATTCAATTAGAATTTTGAAGCAAAATGTATGGCAGCAGTCCAAAGAATGTTACTTACCATCTAATGTAGAAACAGGGAAATACCTTTGCATACACATCCCTGAATTTGTGTGTATCATCACATTTTCCTCACTCATGGACCAAGCCTCTCTACTGTTGTACCCCTCTTTGTCTTGCATGCTTGAGGTCCCGATGTCGGCACACTGGCAGCTTAAATTTTAGGTTTGCCAGGTCTCAAGGCATTGGACAGGTGAAGTCTCAGAAAAACTGTTTCATATCTCCAAGTCCTCAGGGTGGGAGATAAAACAGAGTGGCAGGATTTTGTACCCACTGGTTCTCCTCCCTGCCCTCTCCTCTCACTCCTTAGGCTCATTAGGTTCATCAAGCCATTTAATAATCTTAGAAGTGCAGGGATGGAAGGATTTGAAGCAGGGCGGTGAGTGGAGCTCTAACATCACAACTTATGTGGCTTCTTGCTGCTCAGGTTCCAGCAGCAACTGTGCAAAGCCTTGGCGGGGGGGGGGGTGTGTGGGAGGGAGACCCCTCCCTGTGTCTGCCCCAACTCGATGATATCACAAGAGTCCACCTCCTGGTGTCAGGATCTGGTCCTCAAATCTCAGAGGTTGGGACATTCCTGACCTGGCAAACCTAAATGTACTTATTTCTTACTGAACAGTTGATGTAACTGGAAAGCACCGTGGGTTGAACAGCTTACTATTTATGAAATGTTTACATATTTGTGCATAGAATCTGAGTATTTATTTGAATAATTGATTTTATATTCTGAACACCATACAAATCTGTTAAGGATTTTCATAATTTAAGTGGGTGCATTAACTATAAGTAAGGAAATACATCACATTGGACCATTAAAACAGATGTAATTAAAGTTTATGGTACATTGTCTCTCTTGATGACATGATCCTATCAATAGCAGCAGGGCATCAAATAATAGGGCAATTTAACAAACTTTTAAACTAACTTAGTTAGGGTACAGTTACACACCAAAATACTCTTGAGTTTGTGTTAGGTTTAGCACACTTGAAATCAATTTTAAAATATCTATTTATATGATGTACAGCTGAGCCATATTTTTTTCTACTAGAAAGCTTTGTTTCTTTGTTCAGAAAGTGAGGTATTTTAAACAGCCTGGAGGGAGTTGTTTACTTTAACTTGATTGTGGACATAATTTATTTTGAATCGTTTTGGCATGTGTGCTCGCCTCTGTCAGAGTAAATTGTGTCTGTGGGGTTTGTCAAGTAATAGATTCCAGGATCATGGGTTTCAGGCTCCAGGGAAACCTTGCAGTCAGATCTGTTATATTTTCCTTCTGTCTGTAATACTGAACTAACACTATCCCAGTTTGAAAGGAATAAAAAAAATACAACAAATATTGAAAAATAACACTTGCAGTGGCAGCAGCGAATAGCTGTGAGAGGCAGCCAGCAGAAGGGCAGGTGGGCACAGGATAAAGCCTCAAATGCAGCAAGTATGCGGCGCGCCCCTACCCTTGCAGTGGCTGCCTCTCACAGCCATCCAGTGGCGCTGTCAGTGGAGTTATTTTAAATATTTGCTTTAATTTTATTTCTTTCACACTGGGATAGTGCTAGTTCAGTATTCCAGAGAGGAAAAAAAAAAGATCAGACTTCAAAGTCTCCCTACAGGGTGAAACCCATGATCCTGGCATTGATTACTTGACAACCCCCAAACAGTCAAGCACATATGCCAGCACAAAGGTGGCAGGGCAGATGACAAAAGCCTCAAATCAAACCATTTTAAAAGCCCATGTAGCCCCCTCAACTAATATACAACACAAGTTAAAAACAGATTAAAAGTTGTACCAACAGGATGCATACACCAATCCATGTAGTAGTGACGACCACATCAGTGACTACCACATGACTTTAAATTGGCTTCAAAACTCCCAATCCATCACCCAATTTATTTCAGTAGTGTAACCGCGCCCTTAGTGTGCTGGAGGATATTAGCACTGCTTCTAAGATATCAGGCAGGAAAATTTGTCTTCTAAAGATTCTTTAATTTTTCTTCTAAATTTCTCCCTCAGATTCCAAATTTTGATTACTCATATTCTTGAAATATTCCAAAAGCATAATGTAAGTCCGAAGCCAACATAGCAATTAGCCAGACTTTTTGTGAACTTTTTCTTTCTCTTGAATCCTATGTGCAAACTTCAGTAGAGCCTGAAGTCAAACCTCCTTCACCTCTTGATGGAGCTCAGCACCAAATTCAAACTCTAGCTTTCACTACACTTTCACTACACACCATGTAAAAAAAGCTAAGGTCCCAGCCCCACCTGCACAGATGTTGCAGGGAACTATCAACCAGGAGGATCGCCTGTTTACAAAGAAGGAGGTAGGTGCCCTTAGAATGCCAAAACAAGCAAAAGGAAGCAAAAAGAGTGAGAAACTGAAGCTGATTGCTAAGAATTAAAAATTACACAATGCAGAGCAGCAGGGTTTGCTGGGGAAGATCACTGGAACTATTTTGGGTAACTGCTAAGGAGGCTGAACCATCCTAAACCACACTTTAATCCTGAGGTTGGTGCTTCCTTCTTCTTGAGGGAAAATAAAGAACAGGTTGTCATAGAACTAATCCCCTAAACAACAAGCGCTGATGAAATGCTTGTACTCTAAAAGGCAAACACTTCAATTTCAGGAAAAGAAAGTGCAGCTTAAAACAGGTTTTCATTTATTTTGCTGAATGACACAAATAACCTAGCAACACCAGCATTGTTCACTGCATGTGCTATAAGATGCTATCCCAAATGACAGGGGTAAGAGAACCACGCGATTACATTAGAAGTGAAATCCTAATACTTGTATTGCATTAGTACATTTTGCTGAATGACACAAATAACCAAACGGTTTATCCCTGAACGGTTTGCTACCTCGGTACTTGTCAGACCATCTCTCCTGAAGTATTGCTCTCCGCATCACCCACTCCTCCCTCGTCTGGCTCCCCAGAGTGGCCAAAATGAGAGAGGCCAGAAGATTGTCAACCAGTAATACGGCCCTCTTAGTGGTGGCCCCATCCCTTTGGAATTCCTTACCACCAGACATTTGCCTCATCCCTCCTTTCAGAAAACTCATCAAATGAGAACTGTATAAAGAGGCCTTTCAAAACATCTTGCCTCTCAGATAGGAATCTATTACTTTTTCTTTCAGAGTTTACTTTCTGTCGTCATTTGACTTTACTTGATTTTGCTGATTCTGCTCTATTTTGCTGTAATTTGTCATTCTTTTACTTTTATATATAATTGTGTCATTTTATATTGTTGTTGGAGGTGCTGGTGTTGTTATGGGTTTATTTTCTTTGTACACCACCCAGAGTACAGTAGTGACTTCTTACTAAGTCAGGCAATATAAAAATCAAATAAACAAATAGTTTATGCTTTACATTTGTTTGGATATTTTGACATCTTTTATATAAGGCATTTCCCCCTGCAAAATAAAGAATATTGAAATCCCACATATATCTGCATGTGCAATGGCACAGCCATGATACAAGCCATATAAACTATACACAACAATAACATAAGCCAGCATGGTTCCCAACCTTGGGTAACCCAGGTGTTCTTGGACTGCAACTCCCAGAAGCCTTCATCACCAGCTGTGCTGGCCACGGTTTCTGGGAATTGCAGTCCAAAAACATCTGGATTACCCAAGGTTGGGAACCATTAGCATAAACCATATAAACTATTATTATACTACATACATATTCTTAGTCTACCACATGTATCTGACCGGAACACTTGTCTCCAAGTATTCAGGTTTCTCTTTCCCAAGGAAGGGATGGGCAACCTTTTGCCCTCCAGATATTGTTGGAGTAGGGCTCTCATCATTCTTCCCAGTTAGCTATGATGGCAAGATCATGGCATTATATAACACGGTGCCGGTCCGTGGCCTTGCCGGAACTGGGCCGCGGATACGGATCTTGCGCATGATGGGCATGTCATGCTCGCGGGGGGCGTGTCACACCCGCGGTGCATCGTGTGCATACGCAACACGCCCCCTGCGAGCGCAACACACCCATCGCGCGAGCGTGACGTCCCCCCGCGCATGGAGCTCGCTCCCCCCAGCCAGTCCGTGGCCCCAAAAAGGTTGGGGACCGCAGATACAAGTTTTAATCAAAAACCTCAGTATCTGTTAAGTATCGACGCAGGATGTATGATGTTCCTAATATTGCTGGTCTTTTCTAGCTCTGATGGTGTGATTTCTGAGATCTGCAACTGCTTATAGTACTGTGTGAATTATTATTATTATTATTATTATTATTAAAGTTGAGTCATGGCAACTTCCAGATAACCTCACCTGGATGACTGAGAATCTTCGCAGATTATGATTATTATTATTACTATTAAGTGAGGCAAAATTACTTATAAATTACCCGCAGTTTGGCACGATTAGTGGCCTTACTTTTCCCAGCTCCAGCAGGGGAATGGCCTAATAAGGAGGCCCCTTTCCCTGGAATCTGAAGCCATTTGGGGGCTTTTTGCAGCCTTTTTTTTGGCACGGATGCTCATCCCTACCGCGGCCAGCTGGGAAGAAGCACCTTCGTCCCCCCAGACTGCCCCTTTGCTTTCCTTCCTCCCCCACCCCACCCCCTTTCTTTTCTTTTCTTGCATTAAAGCTTCCCGATTCCACCCGGGCGAGCTGCGCGTCGTTTCCCACGGACGGGCTCCCAGAAAACCCAGGGGGTCGAAGCCAAGCAAGCCAAGCCCCGGGCCCTGACCGGCCGCGTTGCTCCGGCGTCCGCCTGGAACAGCCCCGGGTCTCTGCCTCCGGGACTGGACTCTCCACGGAGGAGGCTCGGACGAGCGTGACTCTGGGGCTGCCTTGGAACCGTCCCGCCGCAAGGCAGAGGAGACATAACAGCCCGGCCGCCTTCCGCGCCTCGACGCCTGGTGGGTCCGGACCGGAGGAAGGCGCTTGGAAAAGCCGGTGCCGTTCCCGCCGAAGTGGAGAAGGGAGACATCCTGTGGAGAGTCCCCGAAAGGCACCCGGGCACACGGACGGAAAGCGCTGGGAAGCGATGCAGCCAGGAAGGGCTGGAGGAGGGCGCCGTCCCCTGCCCCACACACACACCCCACACACACCCGGCTATGGCCGTAATTCTCCCCCCCCGCCCCGCCTGAACAGAGCAGGCAAAGAGAGGCAAGCCTTCCCTCAGTAGAGCCAGCTTCCTGCGTGTGATTTGTAGACAGATTGCTCTGCATTACCTACTGCTTTGATTGGATTTTTGGTACTACTCCTGTTTTCCATTTAACAGAGTGTCGTGTTTATTTATTTCTTAATTTTTGTATACTTATTGATCTATTGCCTGTTACTGATGTAAGATGCCTCTTTGTACTTATTGTTCGTTCCTTGGTTTCAATATTGTCTTCTAATGGTGTTTACCAGCAACCACCATCGTCTACTCATGGTTTTCAACTTTAAATATTGTGTTTCATTGTTGTAAGCCGCCTGGGGCCCTTCCCAAGGAGAAAGGTGGGGTGAAAATATTTTAAGGAAAGAATGAACAAACAAACAAACGAGCTGACTGGGGGCAAAATCTATTCTATTGCAACCATTCCAGCGCAGGAGAGGGAAATGCAGCAAGTGCAACTTGGTGTGGCTTCTGTAGAGCCAACAGCAGCTGCAGAAATTGCACCACAATTTTTACAGAGCCACAGGAGTCCAGGCTTCCTTTACCTTTCGCTTCCCCCCCCCCCCCCCCAAGACTACAGACGCTGGGTCAGGAAAGTCTCAGCAGGACGACATGCTCAACATGGTAGGACTTTAGTTTGAGTCTATGCCTGAAGAGGACTAAATTGTTAACACTTGGTTGTTCTCAATGATGAAGATGTGCCGGCAGGTTAATTCTCACTTATGGAGATCTCCGTGGGTTTCTTAAGTATATTGTGGGTTGCCCTTTCCTGCTCCTTGTGTGCGTCTGGAGGCCGCCCACGTGGCAGGGCACATCCAGTGACCTCATCAACCAGACATGTTCCTGGTGATCTTGGTTAGTGCTCCTTCCAGGAGACACTGTGTGGATTCAAATTCCCAGTCCCTGACTCTGCAGCCAGGCACTGCAGCCCACTCCGCTTACAACTCTTCAATGTACATTGCTATTTTTCAAGAGTTTTCCCTGTCGCATGAGGGATTCCACCTGAAATGATTCATGGCTTCATGAAAGATCAGATAACGTATGCAAGCCCAATTCTGTGCTAACATATGAATACACAGTCATCTTTGCATATAGTGTTCGTGTTGTGTTCCCACAACCTACATCACTCAAATATCAAAAACTGTGTAGGAGATCTTGCCCTTGGAGTTTAACCACAAGATTATTTGGGGTAGTTCAGATGGCTGTAGGGAATATCTGCACAGTCTATTACTCATCCAATGAATATTGTTTTTGTAATCCTGACATTTTTATTTGTCACTTTAGGCAATAAAATGCATGATCCTGCCAGTTATTTGACATTACACTGGCTTTGGATGATTGCCTTTCCCACATATTAATAGTAACTCATTATAGACATAGTACTGGTATTTAGTTAGATCAAGCCAGCTTTTTTTAAAAAAAACAAAATGAAATAACTACATCATATTAAAAATAAAAACAGATGTTTTCCATTTTCCTACAGAAAAAAAACAACAAAGTTCTATTGTTCCGGGAAGTGGTCACAAACATTAAAGCTCTAAGAAAATAACACCAGAAGTAAGGTTACTGTTTTTTTTAATCCCTGGTGGCATAGGTTCATTTATTTGTGCCTGTTTCTGTCTTCAAACACAGATCTAAAAATAGCCCTATGCTACGTCAGGACAAAGGTCTGAATGCACCTCACTGCAACACGTTAACATTCAACATAATACTGTGATTCAGAGAAAGCAGAATTATACAAGGTGGATCCGGATGACAAAGAGGTAGAAGGTAGCTATTTACAGTCCTATAGAGACATTCTCAGAAGTAAATTAGAGGGTGGGAGTGCATGCTTAGGATGGCAGCATTAGGGAGAGTGCATATTTACTCAAGATTAAGGTCCACACAATGTAATTTACTCCCAAGTAAAACTGTAATCCCACACCAACCTGGGAATAAGCTCCACTGAAATCGATAGGAATTTCCTCAAAATATATGTAGAGGGATCAGGTTGTAATTGATAGGATTGCACTTCTGTAGCCAAGTTCTATGTATGTTAATGTTACTGAGAACTATATTCTGTCACCATCCAGTTAATCTTAGAATTACCAGTCCTCATCAACAGAGGAATGATAAACATATGGCTGGAAGTCCCAGAAGATTTCTGTCTTCATGTTTCAGGCTGGTGGTAATTTGCATCCAACCACAAATTTCCTATGAGGAGAAGTGGGTAGTTTTCCCAACATTTATTTCCCTTGCTCCTCTACCTTTAAGAGCAGTCACATCCCAAGAAACTTAGTTCATGTAGTTTTTATTGCAGGCAATTGTGGCCTTCCAGGTATGGGTGGGTTTGGACTACAGTTCTCATGATTCTTCACCACTGACTGCTGGCTGGGGCTACTGAGAGAAGCAATCCAACATTAATTTCTGTGTGTCTTACTTGCTTTAGGAAATATGTCAAGTATTATAGTCCAAAGGGCCAATGTAGGATTGAATCCAAATCAACAATGTGGCCTCCAGTGCTTAATAGTAAAATGTTGGAGCACCTGCTCCTAATTTAAGGACAGGAGAGACCGGGTTGTTTCTTTGAAAAGGAGATGCATTGCCTTTTTAAAACAAAATTCTCTTTTCCTTAGTCTGCTTGGTGTCAATTACAAGGAATGGTGTACAAGTGAGTGTGTTGAACGTGGAGTGTTTTGCTTGCTTGGAAGCATGGAGGTGATCAAAAAACAGCTCTGCAGGTAAATTGGCTTGAGCCAGCCTTTGTTCCTCAAGCTTTCTCTTTTTGTCTGTTCTGCTGATATCCTTAACACTCCCCACCCCACCCCACTCTCTATTGCAGAATCTTGCTGGTGTTTTCTTTGCTCCAGTCTGGAACAGGGAGGACAAGACAAGCACTAGTGCCCCCAGGTGGGTGGTGTGATTATCAATTATTTCCTACCAATTACTAACCTCAGTTCATGGAGCACTTGGGAAATTACAAACCTACGGGTGAGGAACATACAACCTTCCAGGTGTTGTTAGATTATATTTTCCAGCTGACAGTCAGTTATGCTCACTGGGACTGGTAGGATTCAGGACGAACCACAGGCACATTGGGTACTGCAGTGTAGTTGATTGTGCATGACTTATGCATTATTCCTGATGCCCTTGTGTGTGTTTTTCCCCCTAGGTTTTATACAGACTGCTTGTTTGTCCAACATGTTTTGGATGAAGCTGGACGAGTCCTTTCTCAAGAACAAGTTCTGTAGGATAGAAATAATCAGTAAGCTATAATTCATGGGAAATGATCAACAAGGTGCCACTTCTCTTCATATTGATGGCCTGATCATATACTTTATTTTTTTCAATGTAAAATTCTGCTAAAATCAGGAGGGTTCATTTTGAAGATAACATACATAGAACTGCATTCTAAATTAGCTATTATGCATTCATTAGGTGAGAATAATTAGCAGCTTTCACTTGGGAAAGTTCCTTTCCATCAGTTATCTGAATGTGGCTCTACTTAGTGTTGAACCTTTTTAGAACTGGAAATTAAAGAAACACATTTGAATGCTTTAAGATGATAAGGTTTAGTTAACTCTTAACAGTTGAGTCCCATGCTTTCTTGATTATGAACTTTTGGCAGAAAAACATTACTGAGAACTCTTAGCCTCTCAGTTTCCACTTTTAATACCAGAAGGCATTAAAAGAAGGGTGGGGAACTTCTGACTTTCCAAATGTTTGGCGAGCTATTATTCCCAGTGAGGCTATTATGCCTCACTGTTGGTCAGACCTGATGGGAATTAAGAGTTCAACAAGGTCTTGAGGGCCCCAGGTTTCCTAGCTGTTCATTAAAGGGTGGCTGAGTCCAGGTTTTTTTTGGCTAAAACTGTTGGGTTCTGAATCATTATTGTTCAATGCAAGCAAGCCTAAGTATGTTGATAGGAAGTGAGATGGACAGATCTGTCATCTCAAAGTTTTTCTGACATTTCATGAAAAATTGCTTACCTAGGGCTTGCAATGACAGTTAAATTGGAACTATGAAGTGCTCAAAAGAATACTTTAAAAGGAGGGGGGAACACACACACAGGCCACACAGGCCCCAAACTCATTGACTAAAATCCTCTTGCATAGTTATATATGTGGCGTAACTTCAGAAGGGAAAATGCCCCAAGTTATGAAATCACCATAGACATTTTTAGTTGCATGCTGAGTCATGCAATGCAGTGTTCAATTGATAATGTCTACTTCGATTTCTTAACTTGGAGCAGTTTGCCTTCAGGAGTTGTGCTACACCAGCTTAACTAGGTAAGGGGATTTGGGTGACTGTGTTTGAAGATCCTGCTACGACTTCGTATCATGAAATGCTGCACTGAGCTGCCACAGAGAACAGCAATTACCTTCTAAATGTCATGCTGAAATGTTTAATTAGCAGCTGAGGTAGTAACTCCATAGAGGCTTTAAAACTCTGCTCTGCACCTCTAGATCCTTCTGGCATTCCTGTATTGCTTGACAAAGAGCTGGGGCCTCGCTGTGGCTACGTTCTGTCCAAAGATGTGTGGGGAAACACTGTCTTCCGGGCTTCCCTTCTTGGTTGTCATGTTACAAATGAGGTGAGGCCAAAGAATGGTTTGACAGGTATAATCTCAAAAGCAGATGTCTTGTCAAGGCTGATCTGCAGCATAACTATTCGGCCCCGTTTTAGCAGGGCTAAAAGAAAAAAAAATTAAAGCATTCTTGCCATTTCCAGAGCAGAAACCATGTATGCCAGGAAAACCAAGAAGGAGCCTCACAACACCTTAAAGACGAACCAGTTCAGAATAAGCTTCTGCTTCTACGGCTACAATCCGTAACAGTTTAGGCGAATGAAAACCTGCTAGTTCTGGAGGTGTCACAAGACTCGTTGTTGTCTGTCTTGTCTGAGGTGGAAATCTCTGTTGCTTTTGCCAGGGTAGCAAGGTATGGTTCCTGTTAGTTCCTGGACTGGCAGGTTGCCACTGTGATTGATTGCTCTTTTGTTTTGACTAAATGCATCCCTGTACCTGGAGCAGCAGCAAACTGGTCCCTTTGAAGACTAAGAATAGTAACTGCAGAGCTGGAAGGGACCCGATGGATCATCAAGTCCAGCCCCTCTCAAGGAGGCCCAGTGGGGAACTGAACTCCCAACCTTTGGCTCCACAGCCAGAGACCTCAGCCACTGAGCTATCCAGTAACTTACTTGGGTACTGTTTTGCTGGATAGGCAAAATGCCCTGAGCTTAAAGTTGGTGAACAAAGTCATGTGCCAATTTGCTCAACTTGTATTTCAGTGCTCCAAGAGTTTCACATTCTAGGAGTCTTTTTCTCCTTTATTTGGGTTTTTCTTACAAATCGTTGACACATTCAACTGTCAGCTAGCTAAGGAAGAAATACTCTTCTGAGGCAATGTTATTTTACATTGATTTTGCTTTCAGACTTGGCTGGTGTTCGGTGATTGTTTTGAAATGACTTTTAGTAAACTAAAAGTTCAAACCTCATTTTGAAGCACAATGTACATTTTCAGGGTTGCTTTTTTACACCTCCTTAATTATTTTAACACTGTATACGTACAAAATTTGATAGATATTGGCCAGCATTCAAGAGTTGTTCCACTGACAGAACTGCAAAGAAGGCATGGCTGCCCCTCAGTAGCCAAAAGACTGCAGGCAGGAAAGGAGCCAAAAAAAAAAAAAGTCCAGTCATTACAGTGGAAAAACAGTAGCAAGATGTTGGATTTAGGGCAGTATATTAAAAAACAAAAACCAGATTCCTTTAATTCATAGAATGGTGAATATCAAATGAGGGATCTTCTTCCTTTGTACAGACTAACCAGGGAGAAGCTAGTCACTCAAGGAAGACACAGTCAATTTGACAATAATTTCAGGGGTCCTCAATCCTTGTTAGAAAGAAGTTCAGCTGATCATGTATGTGCTGAAATACAGAATAAATTTGTGCGTAGCAATGCTTTCTGTTATCAGGTCTGAGGAGCATATGGCCCTCCAAACGTTGCTGGATTTTAGTTCCCTTAGCCAGTGTACCCAACAGTGAGGGATGATGGAGGCAGTGGTGTGGTGGACTCTCTAATTAGCTGGGCTCATGACTTCATCTGTTGCCACCTCCAGACTTCTCTGTTCCTCTGAGTTAGTGTCAGTCCTCACATTGGAAGAGAAATGGATTTTTTCCAGAAACAGAGCATCGTTTCAAGCTATCTCTCTTGTAATGCAAAGTACTGAGAACTGTTTGATATTGAATGGGAAATTGAGAGCCATTAGCTTTGCGAAAGACCTGCTCCTCATTTGTTGACATGGACAGATCTGTTTACTTGCATTTTCTCAGGGGAAAACTGCTTACGGGGATTACTCTGATGAGCACCTGCACTTCAAATTAACCATTACATCACAGGATGGAAGTTGTAGTCCAAAGCCAGCTGGAGGGCCATTGTTCCCTGCCTGTGATTTTGTAGTAAATGGTCTGCTGCCTAGGTATGCTAGCCCCCACATGTGCCTGTTGACTACCAATAGAAATATCTGATAGCACCAGACCAGAGATGGAGATCTAGGGGTGAGGTAGAAGAAAGCCCCTGGTTATGAAGGCAGCAGCCACAGTATATTCTAAGTTAATGCATGCTCTCGTTACTGTAATAAAGCAGCTAAGCCAGCATGCTTTGAAAAGTAACTACGTATTTAGATGGGTTTTGCACCAAAGCAAGAAGCGCCATGATAGACAATGGAGCCCCATCCACGTGTACAGAAGGAGTCTGGAGTGTGCTGAGTAATTATAAATTGTGCATCATAGTTTGGTGGATTCTTTGAGTGTGTGCTCTGCTTATATTCAGAGGCAAACCACAATAACCTGATATATCAAAAACAATTGCAGAGGGATGAAATATTCTCTCTTACCATCAACGTCAAAGTGTCAACCTTTGAGGACATGAGAGCACCTGCAGTCTATCCCCATCCCATGCGTTGCGCCTACTACCCATGGGCTCCACGGGAGATCGTGTGTGAAGAGAATTACATGGAGGTAAGATGGCGCTCAGGGTGCCTATTAACAATGATAGGCAACCTTGATGAACAATTGGCCATGTCGGCCCACTCTCTGCTACCAAGACTCCTGTCCTGTGTGGGATTTGAGTGAAGTGAGGAGCTATTTCCCAAGTGGTGATTCTTGGGGGCTGCACTGGGGAATGGAGCCAGATATCATTCTTTCCAATCTGGACATTTGCAGATCAAGCACACAAAACAAAATTTGGTTTTGTGCCTGCCTACTCCAAAGTAAGTCCCAACGTAAGAATTTCTGGGCTGCAGACTATACAGTGTAAGTGGTAGCCTTTCTTCAGAAAACGAATAGAAAAGTGTTGGCAATTTTATGTCCCTAAAATTGTGGGTTGTGTGAGGTAGAAACGGAACACTTTTGGACTTTGAAGTAACCTGTTGAATTCTGCAGTGGGAAAAAACAACAACAACAACCCTAAATCTCATTTCAAGGTGTCAGTGAAGACCGACATTCCTGTGATTTCAGATGATGAGACTGCACCGTGGATGTCAGCACTTCCAGAGGTAGGGAAGGAGTATTAATCATTAAATGTCTTTTCTTCAGTTGCTAAAATGGTATTGAAACAAATCAACCCATCTTTAAATTGCACATAGAATCCCAGAATAATTAAGTTGGAAGGGGCCCAGAAGGCCATTGAATCCAACCCCTCATTGTCTCTTTTTTTCCCTTGAAGGAAGTAATGTGTTGAAGTTTTGGTATGTTTTTAATGAAACTACCTGCTCAGTTTGTTTACCTGTATTATAGGATGTGATAAATATACAGTTTTTAACATTGCTTATATCACACTTTCCTCTAAGGAATTTGAGGAAGCATTTGAGGTGGGGAAAAGGAGGGTCTCCCATTTTATCTTCAGCACCTTCTTCAAATGAGGTAAATTAGGCTTAGAGGTAAATAGGTTCAAGGTCATTTCTTGAGCTCCTTGACTGAGCAGGTATTGGAACCCAGGCTTACTGATCACTGTCTGTCTCATACACTGTCACTACATCAAATCACAACCAACTATGAATAGGATAAAGCTGAAACAGTTTCTCCTAATCCAGAGCTGGGGGACATGTGGTGCTCCAGACAATGTTAGGATAAGACCTCCTGCATCCTCCACTGGCAAAGCCAAGAAGGAGGGATGATGGGATTTGCAGTCTACCTCAGTCCTAAAATGTCATTATGTTTCAGTCAGCCATCGCTCACTGCATGCCAGAGGTTCTGATTGATTTTGCTAAAAGGATCTTTGACATGTTGCATTCCTTTTGAATCAGTTTCTGCTGTTTCCAGTAAGGGGAATAATTCCACTCTGTGTGGAGCTATAACTACATGGCAGTGCCTAGGAATGCAAGATTACCATTTTTTAACAACAACAACAAAAGTCCAGTGCTTCAAATAGTTATCCCTTTCAACAGAAGCACCCAGAATATCATAGCCAAAGTGGTTTCTGGGAATTGCAGTCAAAACAATTTTTTTCCGGCCTCTGCAGAAAGCTATACCACTTCAAACTGATTGTTAGTGACCCAGCACCTTTGCTGGTATGGAATTGATTGGCTGTTCCTCTGAAATTTGCTTCTGTAGGACAGTCCCTTTTCTATGACATTGTGGCTGGCAGAGGCTGTGTATCTTGGTCTTAACTTGCTTCTATATACAGTGTTTTTGAAACTGCATAGCTTCATCTACTACATCGTTGTAAAATCAGAAAATTATACATGCTCGCCTCGTCCCTTTTGTTTGCACCAAAGCTTGTAAATTCTTGCCTGCCTCTTTTCCTTCTAGACACAAAAGGTTGCATACCAGGTATGGCAGCTGGTATTCCATTCTCCTTCAGGGAGAAAGACTACAGTGGTGAGTGATGCTGGCAAACTAGGCTACAGTTTCAACAATACACTGTCAAGAGTCTTCCTCCGCTCTCCATATGCCACAAATGAATCTGAATATTCTTTGGTGAGTTTTTCCCTCTCAGAAAGATGGTGTTCGTTTAATGAGTAGCATATGCCAGAGAAGTGGTAAAATTTCCCCATGCGTGTTTTCACAGGTTAATGGGGTCACCATGAGCACGGTCAGCTCCACTTCCATGTACAAGCAAAGATGGCTGCTCCTGTTGATTGATACCACCGTATCATGCCCTGTTGGCAAGTATTTCTCTTCTCCTGCCCTAAAAATGAATCATTGATTCAACTGGCACTTAAGACCAGATTATTTGGAGAGACATAATTGTGAGACGACAGTGGAGTGTCTTGTAACAACTTAATGACAACAAAGTTTAATGTCTATAAGCTTTTGTTGCCACTGGCCACTTCACCAGCTGCATGAAGTGTCACCTCATGTTGGCAGACCATACGCACATAACTGGGAAGCAGGATATGGATAGTAAACATCAAGGTCAGAGGCAGATGTACAGAGAGTGACAATTGCCTTCAATGGCTGTTACAGACCAATATCAAAATTCATACCATAACACTTCTAGTCTTTAAGGTGCCACAGGACTATGTGATTTTTTGCTGCAACAGACTCAGGGTGCAACAACACAGCGAGGGAGATGCAAATCTACTCACATATTCACTGGCTGTGAGGTTGCACTGGGGAATTCAAATATGCAAGTGGCCACTCGAGGAGACAGGAAAGAAGCCTTTTCTGCACCTTACCTGTCCTTCGTTTGAACTGCCTGTAGGAGGTGCCATTCAAAGAAGCTACCTGAACAAGGCCTGAAAAAAAAAAAGCTTTTCTCCTGTCCTCTCTTCATATGGTTATCCTGCACCAAGCTGTTTAAACAAAAAAACAAGCTGTTCAAATAAATAATTAAAAGTCAAGCTGTAAAGCAAAAAGCCTTTGAATGTTACTGGGGAGTAAACGTCATCAGAATCTATCCATTCTGGCTCCCTCATCCTCAGCGTTACAGGGAGGAGCCAGGATTTGTCAAGAGGCTGAAGTCCTTTGATGCAGGTAGTTTGGGAAAGCCTAGAAATAGCAGGTCCCAGAGTCCCCCACCAATAGTGTAGTCCAGAATTTTCTAACCCCCATTCTTTCCGCTCTTGGTATTCACACACACACACCAGGACACACACACCCTGCCTGCTTACTCACGGTTTCTGGCAGCTTTTCTGCATCGATGCAAGCAGTCACATACTTGAATCGATGCAAATTGGCTCATAGTTTTTTAAAAAGTAGAAGCCCCATTAGTGGAGGAAAAAACTACAGGCAGGGGGGCAGTGTCTCCAGGCTGATTCACATTTCCCTTTGTGTCATGTGATAAAAGAAATGTGAGTCAGCCTGCCCGAGACTTGTAGCATTTCCTGCATCCTTCCCCACCCCCACCCCCATGTAGTTGCTTCCTCAGAGACCTTTTTGGAAAATAGGATCTATTTTCAACTGGAATTCTCCACCAACTATGTCTGTAAAGTGGAATAAGATTAGCAGATGCTAATTAAATAGTCCCTGCTTGTATTCCAGGTCCACATGGGAAGCCACCTGATTCACGGGCAATGAGGAATCACAGTAGGAACATTAATGAATGGCGACTTGCCATCGTAGTGACATCATTTCCCCTTAATCCAGCATAAATTAATTTTGACCATTATTTTGGAAATGCAAGCCATGGAAGATTAAGCCAGCAATTTTTAAGAGTTGGGCAATTGTCCTGAGCTGATTTGGTTGCAACAGGAATTCGGTGCTGCAGCTACCTTAGATGGTGGCAAAACAAGGCTGTGAGCTATATTTTTTAGCAGACTTATGTTTTAGTGGAAGTATCTTGTAGTATTGTGCCAAGGAACTATAGCTATGAGTTGTTAATTGCTTTTTTACAGAGTAATGCTTTTTAATCTTAGATTTTAATTCCCTCAAACTTTCCTCCTACATTTCCTTTACAACGTTTCCTTTATATTAACAGACCCAACACTGGGCAACCAAACATAAATGTAATTTTAAATAGGAGTTATAAGCCTCTTTCTTTCCAGGGAGAGGAATTCATATATGTCTTCAGGAGAAGGCATACCTAGACGAGCATTTTTAATGACAAATACTGCTGTTAAAGTTACTTCTTTAAATGTTGATTCAGAAGATAGGTAATGTTTTTTAACGTTAATGTGTTAATTTCGCTGCATTATTTCCCAGCTCTGAGCATGACTTTGATTCCATGGGAAATTAATGTGATGGTCTGATCATTCCTACAATGGTTGGTGTCTTCTTTCTTTGGAATTGGAATATTAATTGAGTATTACTAATCTGTGTGCCACAGTTTTTGTCTTCCATATTTGTTGGCATATTCTTGTTTGGATTTTGAGAGATCTGATCCCTGCAGCTTGAGATAGCTGTATTGGTATCCCATCTACTCCTCATGATTTATTTTTTGCCATTACTTTAGTAGTAGCTTTTCTTTCATCTTCTAAAATAGCATGTTCTTCATCAGAAGATTTTCTTTTGAAGGAATGTTATCCTTGCCTCTCTTCTGTATAGTTCTTCAGTATCTTGCCTTAATCTTTAATTTATCCCAATCAGGTAATACATTCCTCTATTGGCCTTCCCTACTTTTGGTATAAATTTTCCTTCCTTTCTTGGTTCTTACGGAAGAGATCTTTTATTTTGCATTTTTTGCTGTTCTTTTGTACTGTTCAGCAATTATTATTGTGAGTGTTCTCTTTGTCCCTATGTGCCAGTTGTTGAAAAGTTGCATGTATGGCTAATCCTTAATCATCAGCTAGACCTTAGAATGAGATCTGGCTGGTCTGCACACAAGTGGTGTAGCAAGATGATTCATATATGTTATATGTTTCACAGATTTAACATTGTTACCTGCTAGTTATAATGTGAAAATTCTCTTGATTTTCTCCAACGATGATTTGATTTTTACCAGTTCTATAAATCCACAGATGGTACCAGCTTCACAAATGCTGACATAATATGGATGGTGCCAACTATGATCCCTAGACTGGTCCTTCAGCAACCCACCTTCACATCTCTTAATATATCAATGGGAGTTGGTGAGAAAAGAATTGAGGACCCTGAAAAACTCAACTACACACTGGAACGGAACCTCACACACATTGGGATAACCATCCCAATCGGAGCAGATGGTGGCAGATTTGAGGTACAGTGCAGTGAAAGTATACAGTCCAGAAGTAAGCTATGGTTGGCATAGCACATCCTGCAAGCTGTGTTTAATCTCAACCATATTGCAACTAAGCAAAATTTGAATTTGTGGTTTTATTTGCATAGCAAAGTAGATCCTGCAAATGCTCAAGCCACCCAGCTGGAACAGGATAGGTGTACCTGCTGAACCTTAACATACGTTATACATGCATTGAGAAATGTGTGTGAAAGTTGGGGCCTCCTGACATGTGAGATAACGTAGTGGAGTGCAGTGTGACCTGGCCACGAGTCCTCTCATTTTCATTCAGCACTGCAGCCTATTTTCTAAAAAGGTTGGGCCATTAACAGCACATGATACTGAGCGGAAGTACAGCATTTGCATTGACTATATATTACTATCAGGGCTGTGTTTCAGGCCTGATCCCATCCAACCTGAGAAATCACTCTTGCTCCATTACAACCTTCTGTTCCACCCTCGATTCCACAACTTTGAAGGTGGATCAGAATGATAAATCCACTATCTCTGCAATAAATCTGTTAAGCCTGCTAAGGTGAGCAGAGAATCATTCTTGCCACTGGCTTTCCATAATTTTGGAATCCCTTTCCCTGGAGATCTACTTAATCCTTGGAAACTCTTTTATATTCTTCTGAAACAATGAAAGATGTCTTCATTAAAGCTGACATTCAATCAGGAATGCACTGATGGAATTAGTACACTGTACGCTTAGTACACTAAGCCAGTGTTATTTGAAATGGGACAGACTTTAAATTCTAATTAAGATGGCCCTAGCATTAGTCAGTTATGGTTACTTGAATCAATAGCAAAAATATGGCAAGATGCAACTGAGTACTGCAGGATGCAATACACAAGATGCAAATCCTGTATGTTTTAAGTCCAGTTTGCCTATGACAGCTTCATTATTATTGTTATTAATAATACCCTGTTTCCCCAAAAATAAGACCTAACCTGAAAATAAGCCCTAGTATGATTTTTCAGGATGCTCGTAATATAAGCCCTACCCCAAAATAAGCCCTAGTTAAGTGAAACCCTGCCCTCCACCATTGTGCAGCATTGCGCAGCAACCGGAAGAAGATGACATGACTGTATTTGAATAAATGTAGATGGTTGTACATGAAAAAAATAAAACATCCCCTGAAAATAAGCCCTAATGGGGTTTTTTGGAGCAAAAATTAATATAAGACCCTGTCTTATTTTCGGGGAAACACGGTAATAATCTTTGAATGGCAGAGCTGGAAGGGATCCTATGGATCATTAAGCCCAGCCCTAGTGAAGAATGCACAGTGGGGGAATTGAACCCACAACCTCTGGCTCCGCAGCCAGAGACTTAAACCACTGAGCTATCCAGCAGTTCATTGGTACTGATGCTTTTGACTGCAATCAGTCTCAATGAGTCTCGGTTAAATACCGTAAGAATCTTATTCTTTCTCCCTTTCTCCCTCCCACAGAGCACTGTATCCAATGGTGTCCATGGGATAACCTACAGTATTAATGTGTTTTTGGAGCATACCTGGACAGATACAGACTGGAAGCTGACAAAGTACACTGTGATTAAGCCAATCACTACACCCTTCATGCCTCGAATACCAACAGTAGTCAATGGTAAGTTGCTGTAACCAAGGTGGCATAAGGTAAAGAGATTTCAAATCCAGAAGAGAGACTTCCATGTGAATGTCATTCTCACTGTATGTCCTGGAAGAAGCTTTTATTGCCGTTTAATTATAAAAGACTTGTAGATCTTCTGTCAGAAAACATGTGGGTCAGTTTACAGGAGAGATGTGTGGTGGTTTTGGAGAAAGGTATCCAGATTCACTGGTGGAGACTCTTGAGAGTCCCCTGGACTGCAAAGAGAACAAACCTATCAATTTTAAAGGAAATCAACCCTGAGTGCTCACTGGAAGGACAGATCCTGAAGCTGAGGCTCCAATACTTTGGCCATCTCATGAGAAGAGAAGACTCCCTGGAAAAGACCCTGGTGTTGGGAAAGTGTGAAGGCAAGAGGAGAAGGGGACGACAGAGGACGAGATGGTTGGACAGTGTCACCGAAGCTACCAAGATGAATTTGACCCAACTCCGGGAGGCAGTGGAAGACAGGAGGGCCTGGCGTGCTCTGGTCCATGGGGTCACGAAGAGTCGGACACGACTTAACAACTAAACAACAACAATCCAGATTCACTGGAGCCGGTCTATATTTGCTTTTCTAAATTAGCTGTAGGGTCAGCTCAAGAAGCCTCCAGTTAAATCGGGGCAGGTTGCATGCCCCTAGTTAGTTAGCTATGTGCCATCAAGTCAGGACTGACTTATAGTGACCCCAAGAGATGGTTTTATCAGTTCCCTACCCCCAATGAGCTTCCATGGCCAAGTGAGGATTCAAGCCTTGGTCTCCAGAGTCCTAGCCCATCACTCTCCCACTACATCACATGGGGCATCCTACAAGTATTGCATGTCCCTACAATTCACTAAAGTTTGCTCTGTTTTCTGGATGATTAGAATTGGTGAAAATGGGAAGGAGAAACTGGCATCATTCATTGCAGTAAAAGAAGCACCGACGTTGAAAGAGACGGCTGAAGTCCCCATGACATTAAAAACCTTCCCTGGGAACTCCTGTCCCTGAGCCCATGGAAGCCCATCCACTGGCCAGAGCAGCCATGTCCCATCTAGGCATGGCAAAGGGAGGATGCTGCGTTTAGAAGTATTTTTCTTTTTTCTTTTATGTAGCTATACTGAGGCTTTATTACCCTTAGGTTTGAGAGTATGTGTGAATGTGGGATGGATGAGAGACCCTCTTATGCTGGCTCTGGTCAGAGAGATCAAAGGAGCACTAGAGACCACCATCACCACCCCATCATTGTTGTCTGTTTTCTTTCTTTCTGATGCAGCAGGGATTCATGGAAGCACAGGATTTGGGTAAATAATAGAGCGCATGGCTCCTGGAAAGGGAGGAATGGAAGGAAGGAAGGAAGGAAGTAATAGGAACTTCACATATGCATTGGCAGTCCACCCACATTCCAAAAAAGTATGGCAATGTATAGTAGCCTCCCATCCCAGATCATAGCCCTTTGTTCTCCCTATTCACAGCCTCTCCCACCCACCCCTCCTCTGAGAACATACACATACCTGCTCATCCCTGAGAACAAATGGGTTCAGGTCACCTTCAAACCAGCTCAGGGCAAGTCAGTCCTGATCTGTTCAACAAATATTTACATACAGATCAGACGATACTCGCACATTCCTAGGTTTACACAAGAACAGATACCTTTTTTCAACATGTTCCTAAATGTGGGTTATTATTCAGCAAAAATATTGTTTGGAGTTTATTTTCAGAGTATAGATGACTATCAAAATCTTTGGAAGCAACTGTATTCTAGCATAGTTCGTGACTGTCCTATAACAAAATGCTTTTTTGTTTTAACAGACACTGATCCACAAACCCGGCTATTTAATGTCACGTTGGGAGTCTTTCTTCCTGATGTCACTCTGGTTGCAGTTACAATAGGAGACATGCCTTTATCTCTCAAGGAAGCAGAGCAAAAAGGCTACAAGATCACTGATACACCCACCTCCAGTGGGAAAAAAAGTTTCAGGCTAGAAGTACCTTTTGATGATCCCAATGTCCTAAGAGAGGTAAGAAAGTTGGGGGGGGGGGGTGTCTTACCCTTGAAATTGTCTCATGGGGGCAGGCATTGAACATACATGGTGCCTGGACTGGTGATATGTTGAACAGAGGAACTGCAGCAGCATTGTACTTGAGTTGGTCTATGCATGTTTTTGTTCATCCTGATAGAAGAAAGAGAGTAGATATTGATTTGATATAGATAGCTATCCATAGTTAATGGATTTGATGAGTAAAGAGCCCTCTCTTGGGGCATTGCCCTGCCAGATATTTATTGAGTAATACTCCGTTTTACTGGCAGAAAGCAGCAATGACTTGTAACGACTTTTAGTGAAAGTGAAAAGAAAATGCCAAAGCAGGACTGCAGTTGAACGTGAAGACCAAAAGAGTGATTACAGAAGAACTACATGACTTCAGTGTTGAAAATGAAGAAATGGAAATAATGAAAATATTTTGTATACCTTGATTTAATCACCAATCCAAATGGAAACTGCCGCCAAGAAATCAGAAGAAGACTGAGACTCAGAAGGGCAGCAATAAAGGAATTAGAAAAGATCATCAAGTTTAAGGCTGTATCACTGGAGACCAAGACTAAGATCATCC
Source organism: Intellagama lesueurii (assembly GCA_037013535.1). Lineage (NCBI taxonomy): Eukaryota > Metazoa > Chordata > Lepidosauria > Squamata > Agamidae > Intellagama > Intellagama lesueurii. The sequence continues at coordinate 213,354,263 of JBAJHW010000001.1, read as the reverse complement.
ACCCTCTTCTATTTCAGATCACCATGTATAGATGTGAAAGCTAGACAGTGAAGACAGCTGACAGGGAAAAAAATGATTTGTCTGAAATGAGTTGCTAAAGGAGAGGTTTGTGAATACCCTGGACTGCCAGAAAGATGAGCAAGTGGGTCCTAGATCAAATCAAGCTTGAACTATCTCTGGAGACAAAAATGATGAAACTAGGCTGTCCTACTTTGGGCATATTATGAGAAGGCAAGTTTCTCTAGAAAAGACAGTAATGCTGGGAAGAGTGGAAGGCAGCAAGAAAAGGGGAAGACCAAATACAAGATGGATGGTCTCCCTAAAGGAAGTCACAGGCTTGGGTTTACAAGAGTTGAGAAGGGCAATTGAGGACATTCTGGAGATTGCTCATCCATAGCAGATTGCTATAAGTCCGAGGCAACTTGATGGCACATAACAACAACCACAAACAGAACAATTTATCCAAATTTATCCAAAAATCTCTTTTTCTGTATGCCAGCCTCCCCCAGTCTTGTCACCTTAAGATGTCTTGTGCTGTAATTCCTGTCATCTCTAGCCGCCATGACTAAGGGCTGTGGATATGAGACATTGTTGTCCAACATTTCTGGAGGGCACTGACTTGACGTCTGCAATATGTGATGAGCGATAAACTAGTAACTTCTAAAGCTTCTCTACATTTGAATATTCCCCGTACTTTTTGTATCTGAAGGGAGTGGGGCACAAGGGATAAATTAATATCTTGGAGATAGTATTATCTTTGTTGAGAATGGAGTGGCAGCAGACCAGCTTCATATAGTAGCAGAAGTATGTCTTGCTGCTGACATATTTCTGAACTGATTTTTTTCCATACCCATTTTTAATGACCCCAAAAAACCCTATTTGATGAAGTTAATGCTGTCAACCTCTTTCTCTCTTTCCATGATTTAATTGTTTTTTTTGTTTAGTACGTGAACAAAAACGAAACTAAATATTACCTCCGTGTGAACTACACTCTGAATGTGGGCCCAAAGGGGAAGGTGTACCATCATCCTGCAGACATAGAGTGCACAGTTGCAGATGTTGGTAAGTTGCCTTCAGTTTTGGTCCAAAACAATGACCCATAGATGGCTAGCTAAAATGTTATGCTGGATGGCCTCACAGTTATTGTATTGCAGAGGTCTAGACCACTGGAATCAATGAGAGTTATTTTGTTAGTGAGCCAGTAGACTATCTAAAGAAGTCTGGAAAAAAAATCAGAGAGAGAGAGAGAACTGATTTAAAACTTTCATGACATGGTGTCTTAAATATGCCCTTCCCTTTCAATGAGCACTGAATACTTCTTAATTATAATATTTAGACATGACAATTCAATCCAATTGCTAGTGCCAACTAGAATCCACCCAATGAGCTAATAGGATCAAACTAAGTTCTAATTTATCATTCAGGAATTGCTTCAGTGACTGACTCCCCGTTGCCCATAATCCCAACCTGTTCCAGCTGCAGTCTCCATCCTTTAGTCCAAGGACAGGGGATATGCGGCCCTCTGGTTGTTGCTGGACTGCAGCTCCCATCATCTTTCACTATCTTGGCTAGGGCTAGGGCTGGTGGGAGTTGCAGTCCAAAACCACTGGAGGGCTGCACATTCTCCAGCCTAGCTTTAGTTCATTATCTGACTTCACCTACAACATGGAGCCCACTTGTTTTCTTACAAAAGATGTCTGTCGCTCCCCGTTTATTCTGCCAATATTTTTCATTAGCAAAGGTGTTTCTAGTCCTGTAAATCTCTTAGTGTAATGGCACATTTCAGGCTCATCGTGACCGACCCTCTCCATAGCCATCACCTCCCCATAATAAGACTCCCAAACAGCTGGATTAGTCCTCATAAACACATGAGGAATGGGTCTTTGATCAAGCTAATGGCTCTTAGCAGCCTATTTAAAACAAAACCACCCTTAGTATTTTGCATTATAATAGGGATGGCCTGCAATTCTATTCTGTTCCTGGGGGGCAGGAGGAATCTACTTTTCTCCCAGTCAATGTGGATTTCAGCAAAGCTCAGATGCAGGAAGAATGTGGGGTGGGGTTGGGGGAGATGGGTCATAGTGCCTGTTTTTAGAAAGTCTCAGATCTTCAACCCTAGGAACCCTGGCTCTTCTACACCACTGTGTAAATCACTGATAATACCACCCAAATGTTGGTCATGTTTTGAACCATCAACTGAAGACCAAAGATACCATTAATCTTGGTCTCAACACCAGCGTGAGGGTTTAAAAATGATGTCTCTTTTTGAGCTGAAATGTCTCTCTCTTTTTCAGAAATGATTTAGAACTGAAAGATCTATCAAAGCTTCTGGAAAGAAATGTGTCATTCATGATGACATTCACTTCATTACTTTAAAAAAAACATTTTCCCCCACAGTACTACCAGAAGCCATTGGATATTGTGACAAAAAGAACATGTATTTAGTTATTTCTCTGGAAGACATGGGTCAACACTGGCGTCTGTATGTAGGCAATAAGCCACTCGATCCAGGTACTGCCCTTGCAAATGGGTATCTTCTCACTGCCAATGCCACTCATCAAGTATTGCAAGTTCCCCTTTTTGCTGTTGGGATTATCTATGAGGTATGTAGTGGTACAGATCCGTAACTAAAATGTTTCATAGCATGACTTGTGGGAAAGCTTGTAAACTGAAGCTGTGTAAAATTTCCTGACATGTTTTTTCTTCTGTAACCCCCACCCTCCTCCTCCCCCACAACAGAGATTGGTAGGGGGCCTATGGGACCTTGGTTGGTAGATGGAGTAAAATGAGAGGGAAGGACAGTGGCACAGACTTCAAAGTCCTGTGTCGGTGACTCCGCTCATGGTTTGTTTGTTTCTTTCTTTGTTACCTTTGTATCTCGCCTTGTCTCCCTTGAGCTCAGGCTGGCGTGGATGGCTTACCTTCTTCCCACTTTATCCTTACAGCAGCCTCTTGGGGAGGCCAGGATGAGAGGCGTGGGAGACCGTTCATGAGTAGATGAAGACCACCCAGATAGTTTCATGGCTTAGTAAGGACTGGACTTGCATCTCTGAGCCCATGACACCACACAAGCCAGGCTGGTTTGATTCTAGTACTAGATTCTCATAAGCCTTGGAACCAAAGCTTGCCAGTGTAGGCAAGGATAGGATAACCCACCAGATATTTCACTCCCTAGCAAGATATATTCACTAATCCTGATTTGGTAATATGTTACATTTAGAGAGAGATTAGCCCTACACCTGTTCTCTATATAACCTCCATGTGGGGGAAAAACGGGCAGTAGGTCCTGTTGCATTGCTCATCCCACTCTTTACTCCCTGCATGGCATTGGCCACATTTTCCACACATCTCCTCATTGGCACAGACATCTGCACAGGGAAAGCACATTTTTCAGGCCTCTTCAAACCCCTCATCAGGATGTTGAGATCTAGGAGGCCTACCCCAAGGGGTGCCGAGGCCAGTCACACAGTCCTCTTGCCCCCTTCTGGCACCATTCCTTTATGTGTGGAAATGCTTGAACAGGACTATCAAGTATACTGTATAAAACAAGGTCCATTAGCTGATTAAGGAAATTGCATTCTGATTCATTATGTGGGCTTTAGGTGCCTAAGCTGATATCAGTGTACATGTGAATAAACAAAGTAGAAAGAAAAGAAGCATATAGGGTTGTCATTTGTCCCACAGTTTGCTCTGGGCCGGGAATGGGCTGGTTTGCTCATTTTTACCAGCAGCCACATGACATACATACCATCACAAACCAACCCACCCTGGTTGATGCCTATCCACCTCTTTCTGAGTCCCTGTCTGGGGCTACTGCTTTTTTAGTGTAGGTAGGATTGCTCTGTTTTGGTTCTGTTCCTGTGTGAGAGAGACCACTGGGATTGAACCAAAGTGGCTGCCTGGCTGTCCCATGCTGAAGCTACTTAACAATCCTGAGAAATAGAAAGCTTCCTTTCTGCTCGCCTACAGAGGGGAAGAGAAAGGAAGTTTTGCACTTCTTTTAAATTAGTGCTAACACATCAGCTATGCTTTGTGCCATATATTAACAATTAAAGAGAAATGGAAAGCTTCCCTTCACAGGCAAATGGAAAAGAAGTATCCCATTTCTCAACATCATTAAGCTGCATAGGCAAAGAAAGCATGGAGGAGGAGAAAGGAGAAGGACTTTTTGTTTTCATTTTTCTAGTTTCCATGTTAGAGGGAAAGAAGATCAGTGCAGGTTAAAAAAAAAAAGTAAGAAAAAAGACAAAAACATGGTGAAACCTTAAAGACTTTTTTTTTTTAATGTGAGCTTTCCTGGACAAGTTTCTGATGAAGTGGACTTGTCTATGAAAGCTCACATTAAAAAAATATAAAAGTTATATTATAAAAATATAAAATGTTATAAAACTTTTTAACATTTTGTTTGCACCTGCAAAGCTTGCACAGACTAACATGGCTACCTCTTCCACAAGATGAGTCTAGATTGTGCCAAACAGGGCAACTGGAGGGGTAATACGATCGATCCTTGCATGGGGATGCAAGGATCGCCCCCAAATGGCCTACCACAGCTCAAAGCTACCCTGTGTAGCCTGTCCTAGGCCAATCCAGGCTGGGATAATTGGGTTGTCTAGCTGCACCCACACATTTGTCCACACAAGTTAGAGTACACGTCTTAGATGTATTCCTTCCTCCCCATGGGAGTGAGAACTCCTCTTCTGTGATTCCGTGAAAACTAATAAAATAGAATTTTGTAAGCATTTTTTTAAAAAAAAATCTGTACTGCCTGTTCCAGGAGTGGGAAAGTTCCTCCGGGTCAGGGACCATTTTTGTCTCCCTTCCCCAACTTCTAAGGGACCCCCCATCCTGGTGAAAAAAACACTCCCCTAAAAAACGACTCCAAAATACGGACTGCTCCTCCCTGTGGGGGGGGGGCATTTTGTCCTGCACATCTCATTTCCCATCCAAGATGGTTCTAGGCCATAAGAAGAGGAAGAAGAATGTGCTGTTCAGTCGGTTCCAACTTACAACTCATGGTGACCCTTTTCCAGGGTTTTCTAGGGAATGTTGACCACGCCGGGGGCACCCTGGGACTCTGCAGCTTGCCCTCATGCTGCACAGGCTGGCTCTTCCCCCAGGAGGACTCCCAACTCCTGAAACCAGCCCTGTCTTCCCTCTCACCGAGCTATCCAGCCAGCTTGTTCCAGGACTTCAGAGGCCTTTTTTTTAGAAACAGAACGTGACTGACCAATCACTTCACGTTTTCAAAAAAAAATGGGTTGTCAGGCCTGGGGCGACAGGCAAAGTGTGCAAGACAAATCGGGTTTCCTAGAGGCTTCTGGGGCACATAGCCTTCATTGCCAGTGGGGGGGGGGGGTACCTATATCTGTGGTTTGAACATTAGGGATGTTTGTAGTTCAGAGGTGGCTGTGAAGCCACAGGCCGTACACAGGCCACGGGTTGCCTCTGTCTATTCTATTCTATAACTGGGCTGGATGGTGAGTTAAGTGTTCGACTGCGGAGCCCGAGGGTTAGGAGTTCCATTTCCCATTGTGTCTCCTCTGAGTAGAGCCAGCCTTTATAGCCTTGGGCAAGCTGCTCGATCCCAGAGCATCCCAGATGATGGGAATGGTATACCAATGCCTAGAAAAGCCCAGAAGAAGTCGCCATGAATTGGAATTAACATGGCAGCACACAATTATTATTTATCTGTTCTATATAGAGGTGGGCCTACGAACCATAGCATGAGCCTTATCATGTAAGAAGTCTCAATGATGTGCTTTGTGTGATTTTTAAAGGAAGTATCATTGGAGAGAATCCAAGCAAGGTTTGATCTTGCCCTGAAAAAAGCCCTCACTATGGAGACCCTGGAGACCTTCTCTGTCAGATGCCATTTTCTCTCTAATGAATTTGTGGGTGAGCAGTATACCATTCTCTGTTCAGGAGTTCATCCAGATGTGAGGGACGTCATCTATTCTAACCTGTTCAATCTCTCGCTCACATAGTGTGCTACCCTAATGGAACAGTAAGCGTATCTGCTGTCATGAAGACACTTCCGGTCATTGACATGAGCAAAACAAGACTGAAAGACCAGGCCTGTAAGCCAAGAGAGTTTACCAAGGAACAAGCCTTCTTCCAGTTTCATGTTTCTGCTTGTGGGACTTCACTGAGGGTAAGTAAGCAGGTAAGAGGGATACGGGCGATGGAAAGATGACAGCTGCCTGCCTTCAGACATGTTGGACATAAAATGGTTTTTCCCTGATCCAGTTTGAAGGTGAACGTCTTGTTTATGAAAATGAAATATCTTTTGAAAAAGAGAGTCTTCCATTACAAGGACCACCAGTTATCACAAGAGATCCAGAATACAGGTAAGGAAGAATGAGATGAGGACCTATATTATCCATAATGTACCTAAAAACTAACAGAGTCCCTCTGTTGCAGACTGACCATCTTGTGCTATTATCCAATCAAGGAGACACTCATCCAAAGTGCCATGTTCTATGGCTTCTCCTCACCTCCAACAGCTTCTACTTATGGCTATGGCAAAATGATAATTAGGTCAAACGTGGCAGGTAGGCATCCTTGTTGAGTGCAAAAACTCACCAGTATGTTGTATTGCATCATTTTTGGGTGCAGAAATACCTCTGATGTGCTTTTCCTTCTGTAGGTCTTAGAAGAGCAAGACAAACTCTGAATATCATCTCAAATATGTTCAAAGGTATGATTCCCCTAAAGGGGCATGAAAGCTATAGTTAGTTATGTGCCGTCAAGTCAGAACTGACTTAATAGCGACCCTAATAGGGCTGTCAAGGTAGGTGAGAGGTGAGATACTTAAGGAGCACTTTTACCACTGCCACACACCAGTGTGTTTCCATGGCTCAGCGGGGATTCGAACCCTGTTCTTCAGAGTTCTGGTCCACCACTTGATCCACTACACCACACTGGGTACCTCCCATGAAAGCTTTACTAAACCTAAAAATGCAGTTACCCATTAATTATATAAAATAAATCTCTTCCTCCTCACCCCCCCCCCCCATGCAGACGAATCTTTTGCAGCAGCCTATGGGACACATTCAGTAGCTGTTATGTACTCATGGAGACCAGTATTTCTTGAAGTTGAATTGAAAGATGGATCTCCTGATGTTGAGCTGTACCTGGATAACTGCTGGATGACAGAGACTGAAGAATTCAGCAGCCTACCTCGGTGGAACCTCATTGCAGATGGGCAAGTAGGCCTGTATGACTCTCTCTCACTGTCTCCCTCAAGTATTTAGAAAACACAACTTATCTCCTTCTCTCATCAATAGATGTGAAAACTCAAGTGACGGAACTGTGACCTTCTACCCAGTAATTAAAAATGACCGGGTGAAATACCCCAATCACTTCAAAAGACTGGTTATACAGATGCCAACTCTTCCTCTGAGAAAGGTAAACTCCAAATGAAGGTGGTGGCATAACAATATGCAACAACGCTCATTGGTGACCTCTGTGTTTTGGGAAACAAGCCCACCACTGACAGCTTACAACAATTAAAATACAGTAAAAAAGATAAAACAATTAAAATACAATTAAAATATATACTCTAAAAATTGCCATCAGGACCCACAATTGATATTATTTCAATTAAAAGCCTTCTGGAACAGGAAGGTTTTGACCTGGCGCCGAAATGTCATCAACGTCGGCACCAGACGAATCTCAATTGGGATGGCGTTCCATAGTCTGGGGGCAGCTGCCGAAAAGGCCCTTTGTCTACAAGCCATCCTTCTTACCTCTTTTAAGGATGGCTCTTTCAAAAGAGCCCCCTGGCTAGATCTTAACTGCCGGGTAGGTTCATATGGAAGGAGGCGGTCCTTCAGGTATCCAGGGCCCAAGCTGTTTAGGGCTTTATATGTCAAAACAAGCACTTTGAATTGGGTCTGGGCAGCAACTGGTAGCCAATGTAATTTAAACAGAATCAGCTTGATGTGTCCCCTAGCGGCCCCACCCTCACCAGCCGCACAGCTCGATTCTGGACCAGTTGCAGTCGCTGGACCATCTTCAAAGGCAGCCCCGCGTACAGTGCATTGCAGTAATCTGCAGTAATCTATACAAGATGTTACCAGTGCATGTGTAACTGTCATGAGACTCCGCTCGTCCAGGTAGGGCCGTAGCTGGTATAATTTCCGCAGCTGAAGGAAGGCGCCCCTGGCCACCGAGTCCACCTGGGCCTCCAGAGTTAGACTGGGGTCCAGGAGCACCCCCAGGCTGCGGACCCTGTCCCTTAAGGGGAGTGTAACCCCATTCAGGGCAGGGAAATGGCCCTCCAGCCTGTCCGGCAAAGCACCCACTAACAGCAGTTCCATCTTGTCTGGATTGAGTTTCAGTTTATTAACCCTCATCCAGTCCATTATCAGGTCCAGACACGAGTTCAGCACAGAAACCGCCTCACCTGGATTGGTGGAAAACGAGAGGTAGAGCTGAGTGTCGTCAGCATATTGCTGACTCCTCAGCCCAAACCACCTGATGACCTCTTCCAGAGGTTCCATGTAGATGTTAAACAGTATGGGGGACAGTATCGAGCCCTGAGGAACTCCATGACATAAACGCCATGGGACAGAGCAACTGTCCCCCAGCACCACCCTCTGGACACGGTCAGCCAGGAAGGAGCGAAACCACCGTAAAGCGGTGCCCCCAACTCCCAACCCAGCCAGCCTATCCAGAAGGGCACCATGGTCGATGGTGTCGAAAGCCGCTGAGAGGTCCAGGAATATCAACAGGGTCACACTCCCCCTGTCTCTCTCCCGGCAAAGGTCATCGTACAGGGCGACCAAGGCAGTCTCTGTACCAAAACCCGGCCTGAAACCCAATTGAAATGGATCCAGAAAATCCGGGTAACTAGTATTTCCAAATGGAAGGCTCCTAATGTTGGGGAAAATGCACTTTTGCATACACCTCTTTGGACACTGGTGCCAAGCATACCCTGTACTCACTACTAAATTAACCGTATTGTCGTATTTTCTTTCATGCCTAAGAGCTCTTGACGCCATCCTTTCCTTCCTATTTGTTTCTCTGTTCCCTACTGTCCCCCTTGCCTCCTTTTGTCTGTTCTCTATAGATAGATCTGTAGAGATGTATCTTCACAGAAGGTAAAAGGAAGGATCACAAACATGAACTGTAAATAAAACCTTTATCCAAGAAGCACCCAAACAGATGATTTCCCCTTTTCCGAGGGAAGGGGTGAGACTGGGCAGATCCCTCCATACTTTTCTCTGCACCAAAAAAAAAAAAAAAAGGAATAACCAAATTCCAAATCCTTCCAACACCCAGCACTACAACTCAGAAGACATTGTGCAGAGATTCTTTTCTCCTTGATGTGTTGTTGCTACTTTTACAGTCATTGTTTTTGCAGTAACAAAATGGTAGAAAAGGGAGAGGGGAAGCACTGGATGTCCACAAGTGCACAGTGGCAACCTCCGGAACATTCCCCCTTCTCTTGCAAAATTCAGTGAAGGATACAGGATGACAGGAATAAAAGCCTTATCTGCTGGGATGGCATTAGATGTTCAGGATCGCCTACTACCGTGTTTCCCCGAAAATAAGACCGGGTCTTATATTAATTTTTGCTCCAAAAAACGCATTAGGGCTTCTTTTCAGGGGATGTTTTAGTTTTTTCATGTATAACAATCTTGTTGTTGTTGTGGTTGTTTAGTCGTTAAGTCTTGTCTGACTCTTTGTGACCCCATGGACCAGAGCACGCCAGGCCCTCCTGTCTTCCGCTGCCTCCCGGAGTTTGGTCAAATTCATGTTGGTAGCTTCGATGACACTGTCCAACCATCTACAATCTACATTTATTCAAATACAGTCATGTCATCTTCTTCTGGTTGCTGCACAATGGTGGAGGGTGGGGTTTCACTTAACTGGGGCTTCTTTTTGGGGTAGGGCTTATATTACAAGCATCCTGAAAAAAATCATACTAGGGCTTATTTTCAGGTTAGGTCTTATTTTTGGGGAAACAGGGTATATAGTGCAAAATACTTACGCCGCTCTCTAGCAAAACTCAGAGCAGTGGCACACAGGAAATGATAGAATGATTTTTTTAAAACCCTCACAAATGTTGTGTACAGGTGGAACATAACACTTTGCCTAGAACATTTTTATGCAAGTGTCTAACAAGTATCTGTCCTTGTTTAGAAGCCTTGGGAGGAAGGTCTGTCAAAGCCCTTTCCTTTAAAACTCTGAGACATGTAGACTGAAGCGGTCCCCACATGTTGTTGACCCCTCCAGTCAAATGCACAAGCTCAATAAACTTCATATAAATAGTCTATTTGTCTCCTTGTCACAGACGACAAGAGATGTCTGTCAAGTACTTGGTAGTCCATAATACATGTTTGGCTGACAACAAAAGAGGAGCTGTCATTATCCGAGCGCTAGTCAAAAGCGTTTGTTTTTAGGCAGAAATGTTAAAACAGCCAAAGCATAGTACGTTGCAATACAAAAACACTGAAACACAACTCTCTTTAAAACCTCACCAGGGCAACAAAGCCAGCTCTCTGGATTTTTCTATGAAACCATTTTTCAGTGCAATTACACCATTCTTTTCCAATGGCAGGCTGATCAGAGGCAAGCCCATAGGGCCACAGTGTGTAGATAGGCCTTTACTCACAATATTCTAGGACAAGCTAACAAAGGGCCCTTTTCTTTTTCTCCGCCTCATCCCACCACCACTCCCACTCTAGGTGTATCTTCATTGCACAGCAACAGTCAGCACTTGCCTACCTGTGCCCGGCAATGGCCTTCGCCACAAACAGTGTACATCTGAAAGACCGCTTGGTAGGTGTTCCATTGAAAATCCAGATGCCATCCAGTCACTGTACCTTAGAGCTTAATCTACTGTGAAGGAATTTGTCTTATCGCATCAACCTGTAACTGTGATGTTAATCGTTGGGGGCTATCAACTTTTTCTGACTGTGCTAGTAAATACCTGTCCCTTGATTTTGAGAATATTTGACTCCTCTTTCTTTTTGATACTTCAGATCAACATTCTGTCATTCATCCTACTTGCCAGGGTTACGCAATAACTGGACCAATCTTCGTCCTTCATCCTGCAAAAAGTGAGCAGCAATGAGAGCTGGTAGGTAGAAGGACTGAATATTCTATTCTAGTCTATTCTATATTAATTGTTTGTTTGTTTGACTTTTATACCGCCCATCTGGTTGCCAAGGCCACTCTGGGCAGTTTACACATTAAACAAATATAACATCAATTAACGATTTTTAGACCAATAAGCATAATAACTATAAAATCAAAATTAAACACGTATACAACAAATTTAACTGAAAATAATTAAAATGAAATGGAGACAAGGCGGCAGGACTAATAATATAAACATTAAAACAACCACTGTTTTAGGATGTCCAGAAAGGCCTGTCTAAAAAACCATTTTTTAGTTTTAAAGTTCCCAGTGAAGGGGTCGGGCGGAGTTCAGGCAGGAGGTTGTTCCAGAGTTGGGGAATACACAAGAGTGTTAAGAGCCATTGTGTATGCTGGAGGAAATAATGCCTTCACTCATTGGTGTGGATAATCTTAGCTACAGTCCTGCAGTTACATGCGCTAAATCACATTTATCTATAGTTTTAGGTACATGTTCTATGTAGAACTGTAGAATAATCCCCCCCATTACTTCAATACTAGCCCATGACCAAAAGCTGTTTGTGCAAACACTCATGGAACTGGACCGGCACCATAATGAGTCAGAGGTGACTGCAATTCATAAGAATTGTGCAGGCACAAAACAGAATGAAACTTACAGGTTGAGGAAAACACGGTGGTCCGGTGATCTGTAAGGCCTGCCTCTACTATTGGAGGGCTCCTTTTTGAAATGAAAAGGAAACAGACCTCAGTGCCCTAAAGAGAGTAATGATCGGCCATCTTAACTTTCGACGAGTGCCTATGAACCCTACAGGATGGCCCCTGACGGCTGCTTATACCTTTGCCTTTGCTTCTCACTAAGCGCAAAGCTGCTTCCTAATGCTCCTCCCTGCCACTGGAAAGCTTACCTTGGGACAGGAGAAGGGGCAGGTATGTGGCATGAAGCACATGTTTTATTCATTCATTGATTGATTTTTTAAAGGGCCCAAAACTGCCTTAGCACTTTTTTGGACAGATTAATTTACCCGAAGCAGCCACATCTGCTCAATGAGAGGTCTGTATTTGCCATAACAGGTAGTAAACTAGAACCACATGCACTGAGCACCTGATATTTAATGACTCAGTTATGAGAGAATACAATCATCCTAGGACAAGCGTGGGTGTTGGTCTAATAGCTACTCATCTGCATAAATGGGCAAACTTAATATTGCTTTTCTCTTCCAGGTATAACTGTATAATCTAATTGCCACGGGTGGCCTCCAGATGCAGTGTTATTACTGGGGACGAGTTAAAATGTCCACATCACACTTGCTTTCTATTTTGTCAAATAAGATCATAAATAAAAAGCAGGAGGTGCAGTCTGTGAGTTGGCCCTAAGTCAAATGTAGAATTAAACATTAGAGGAATTTCTTCAGTAGTATATTTCATTGTGGGGAAAAAAATGTTATCCATTCCACTGGACAATTATGAGAAAATTACAGGGTATACAAGCCACTGTCATGGGCAGGCTGTGACCAAAAATGTTGTATTGGATGTCGGGAAGCACAAGCTCAGGTCCAGTGATGGCACAACTCTCTTGCTGCCCGAGGTAGGAAGAGGTGCCTCTGCTACTGCACAGCAACACTCATGGAGGAAGGACAGGAATGAAAAAGAGGTGGCTTCACAGCAAGGTCTCCTTTCCTTGAACTGTCTCTTGCCTGCTTCTATAGCATGCCCACTCTGCAGTGGGACAGTGCCTGGCTCTAAAGGTCATCAGGATGAGGCATTTTAGAAGGATGGTCAAAATCCTTCTAAAGCCAGCCCTCCCTCCCTAGGTTTAGGCTCAAGAACCGTCGGACCGAGGCGTTATCCAAAGACCTGGCCAAAAACAGCCATGCTACAAAAGGCAGCCAGTGATTTGAGAAAAGGTGGCGGTGGCCAGCCAGATGGCCATGATGGTGGTGGTGGTGGTGGTGTCGGCTCTGCTCTGGCCCCTCGTGCAACTGCCTCGCCCTTACTAAGGACTGGCCCAGCCTCTGCTCAGAAACTTTTTTGCTCCTGGCCACCCGGTTAGCATTTTAAACAAAGCTATTATCCCTCTGTCTCATAAAGTGTAGAAAGGATATCCATGCATAATACATTATGTGGCCTTTTGGGTGAAAAGAACCAGACTTTCTCATACCATGCATTTGTTCATAGAAGGAAAAATATATTATTTGTATCTACTCAGGTGCACTGAGCAAGGAGATCGCCAGTGTTAACCCGTAGCAGTTCCACGGCAACGTACGTCCTTTGACTAACACCCATTTAACTTGTCTCCCTATTATGTGAGGGTAGGGCAGACAGAGGAGTTGGCTGTCAAGCTGAGTTGCTTTATACTCCACCCTCCCAGGTGTACATGTAGGCCAAACTAGCCCAAAAGAATAAAACGTTTTGGGTGATGCAGTGAAACACTCCCAGACATTTGTAATAAAATCACTAGACAAAAGTAGTCTTACTGTTTGATATAATGAAGAACAGATCATAGAAAACATGATATATTCCAACCTAGCTCCTGACAAGGATTTGCTCATGTGTGAAATGCATGAAACAAACTGCATCTTTGCCTAAGTTTTCAGCTTTACTGTTACGAATACTCATGTCTAAAACTATCCTAGCCAAAGGAGAGTCTGCCAGCCTTCCACGCTTGCAGCTGCTTCCTTTACTGCTCCAGTCCCAGAACTGTAAAACGTCCTGCCAGAATTCTTGCATGCACTCAATAATTTAATGGCTGGGCAGGCTTACAAAGCTGTGATCATCACACCGACATCAGCATCTTCCCATAAAGTCTTTCCAGCTTATTGTCTGTCCCTGAAAAGTAGAGGGCTCACATCACTTGGGAGCCACAGCCGGAAAAGAAGTTTCACCAGTATTCTCCTATTACTCATTCTGTATTAGCTTTACAGCCTAGTTACCATTAATCAGCAGGGAAGAGCCAATGTTATTTGGTGGCTGCATTTGTCTAATGCCACGGCTGTGAAACATTACCTAATTTGAAACAAATCTTAAAAGTTATGAACACCATCTTATTCTGTCAAACCAACTTTATTCTTAATGTATGTGCTGAAGAACTTTCTTTGCAGTCTGGGCTTCATGAATGTGCCCTGTGCTGTAGAACAGAAACAGCTGCGTATCACAAGTAGATAGCGGGCGCCGATCCAGACTCTCAACAGTGGGATATTTTGTTCATGTCATATAAAGCAGAGGTCCCCAACCCCCGGTCCGCGGCCCCATGCCGGTCCGTGGCCTGAGCCGGACCAGGCCGCCAAGACAGACCTCCCGCCCCACCCACCCCCCCGCACGCACTCACCCCCGCACAGCCCATTTGCGCCTGCGCGCACGGCTCCAGCACGCCCATGCGAGTGCCATGCTGCCGTTTGCGCATGCGCAAACGGCAGCATGGTGCTCGCATGGGCATGAGCACGGGGGGTGCCCCGCCTTCCCCAGCCGGTCCGCTGACCGAAAAAGGTTGGGGATCGCTGATATAAATTACAGTCAGTTTCCGTTCCTGTACAGTACAGTGGTGCCTCGATTTACGACTATAATCCGTTCCAGAAGATGGGCGTAACTCGAAATGGTCGTAAGTCGGAGCACCATTTCCCATAGGAATGCATTGGAACGCGATTAATCCGTTCTGGCAAAATTTTTTTAACAAAAACAAAAAACAACCCACACAGCAAGCCCCATCGGAAGGCGCTGGGGCTTTAAAAAATATAACCAAAAATAAACAACACAGCAAGCCCCATTGGAAGGCGCTGGGGCTGGGGAAAACAAAAACAAAACAAAACACCCCACAGCCAGCTCCATCGAAACGATGGGGCTGGGGAAAAAATTTAAAAACCCACACACACAGCCAGCTCCATCGGAACGCCATGGGGCTGGGAAAAAAAACAATCAAAAACACACACATACCCCACAGCCAGCTCCATCAGAACGATGGGGTTGGGAGAGAAGAAAAAAACACACACAGCCAGCCCCATCGGAACACCATGGGGCTGGGGAAAAAAAAATCAAAAACACCCCCCCCCCCCCCCACACACACACACACAGCTAGCTCCATCCCAACGCGATGGGGCTGGGAAAACACACACACCAAAAAACAAAAAGAAATCACAGCACAGAAACATAACCCCCCCCCAACCCAAACCCACCCTGCAAAACCCTGTAAATGTACTCACCCAGAAGCAGAAACCAGCACCAGGCAGTCCGAAGCCTCTCTGCAAACATGCACACACTAACCGTTGGGGCGAAAGAGCTACAAAGAAGCTCTTCGCCGACCAACGGTTAGCCCTCTAATTTGAATTCCCCGCCTTTTTCCCCTGCCTCTTTTGTTTGCAACTCAAAGCTCCGGCTGCAAGTCAAAGCAAAATTTTGCAGCTAGAGCTGGTCGCAACTCAAAATGGTCGTATGTCGGGACGTTCGTAAGTCGAGGCACCACTGTACTTGGAACTGGCGAAACCAGGCATAATGTTAAACTGCTCCATTTAGCACTGATGCAGTGAGTGCTCCACTTTCTTGGAACTTATCCTGAGCATTAAGTGGGATGTTACTGTATTCAGAGATGTAAAATTATTTGGACTTCCTTGCAGGCAAAGCTGAAATAAAAATCAAACCCATCTCCATCATCTACGAAACTCAAACTTTTTGAACACTCCTTTGGCATTCTGTAATCTTTGGACACGTCTGAAGGAAATACTTAGGAACAAAGATCATGAACATGACTGCTAAATGGAACTGACAAACACCAAAGGTCCAGCCAGTTTGATTTTCCAGTGATTTCTAAAATTGTGTTCTTCAAAAGAAGTGCTGCAGTGCAGAAATGGAGTAGCTGATGTTATCAGCAAAGAGATTTAAAATGTTTTAATTAACACTTGAATAATGCAGCAGAATGGAAAGCAATACAAATCATGGAGCAGCTAAGCAAATGACTTCATTATAACAAAGGCATATCTTGGGCATCATGGCTCAGCCATTCTTAAGCACAAATCCCACTGATCAAAACAAGAAACAAGCATGCGTGTAACTGGGCTAGATGACACAAATTACACTGAAGTTCTAATTAATTTGTTTAAAGCCAGAACACAGGATTTTCCCCCTTCCCTAGCAAATTTTAAAATCTTGCATAATTGGTAGTCAACACCTAGATTCATACTACTGCTTTATTAGCACTGCTCAGCAATTCTGAATGTAACTTAATATATACAATGAGCACCTGAGGGTTAATATACAGCTTTTATTCCATTCTGCCATTACAAAACATTTGCAATAAAAAGAATCTGCATCTCAGTTCAACAGATTAACTAATTTAAAGCTTCTTATACTAGAAATAAGACAGGGGAAAGCTGTGTCTTCATTTGATCAGACAATCAAATCTTAAGTTAACATAATGTTCCAGCTGCAATGGAATTTCAATAGTTTCTTTTTAATTTTTCTTCTTTATCAAGGATAGTCTGTTTTAAACTCAAAGAGGCATCTTCAAAGTTAGGGTTTAGCTCTAACACCTTCTTGAAGTCTTTTGTGGCTTCATCAAAGAATCCTGTCTCAAAAAAGAAAGAAAGAAATTGATGCTTTTATCTTATTTTACAGATTGAAATGGAAGAATAAAAATATATATTTCCATAAAACAATTTATGGTGTATATACTTTCCAGGGTGTAAATCCCACTGAACAGAGTGGGATTTACCTTTGAGTAAACATATACACTGCCTATCACACTGAAATAAATTCTAAATTTAATCGTCTCTTTGTCTTACACCTGCCACCACCAGCAGCTATCTTGTTTGAAAGGGGGTTAGGGAATTGAGAGAGCTCCTTAACAGAGCATGCATACAGATATTTTCAGCTGTAGAGAAGACAAATACAATCTGTCCCCTGTCCAGCTCCCTGATTTTGCTGGCCTCTTTGCCTCGGCCTGCTGAACAAGTGTCTCTTCAAAATGGGAGAGGCCATGATGCACCGCCTGCCTCCAGGCTGAACGCTCAGATGTCAAAGTTTCCCATCTGTTGAAGTCCATCCCTAAGGCCTTCAGATCCCGCTTGCAGATATCCTTGTATCGCAGCTGTGGTCTCCCTCCGGGGCGCTTTCCCTGCACTAATTCTCCATACAATTCCAGCTCATTCCAGGACTACACTATTTGGAACTTTGTCCTGCCACGTGATGCCAAAAATGCATCGGAGACAACGCATATGGAATGTGTTCAGCTTCCTCTCTTGCCATGCACAAAGGGTCCAGGACTCACTGCAGTATACGAGTGTACTCAGGACACAAGCTGTCTAGACCTGGATCTTGGTATATGCCGTAAGCTTCTTGTTAAGCCATACTCTCTTTGTGAGTCTAGAGAACATGGCAGCTGCTTTGCCAATGTGTTTATCCAGCTTGACATCTAGAGAGAGTCAGAGATCATTGAGCCAAGGTACACGAAATCATGAACAACCTCCAATTCTTGTGTAGAGATGGTAATGGAGGCGAGTCCACGCCACTCTAAACATCCCTAATCAGAATTTTTCCTTTCAATTGTTACAGAGGTAGGTTCACCTAGACCAGTGGCGGCGAACCTTTTTGGGCCTGAGTGCCCAAACGGGGGGGGGGGGGGGGGGGGGACAGCGGGCAGTGTGCCGCGGCGGCGGAACCGAAAGTGGTGGCGGAAGGGGGAATCCCGGGCACGAAGGTGCCTCGAGACCCCACTCCGGATCCGCTGGCAGTGCCAGCTGCTCCGGATCCTGGCCCGCCGCCTGTTGAAGCACCAGCACCACGGCTGCAGCCGCATCCTGAGGTTTGGGGAGGGAAGTAGCGATCCGGCGACTTATGGCTTGTGTGCCCGCAGAAAAGGCTCTGCGTGCCAGCTGTGGCACGTGTGCCATAGGTTCGCCATCGCTGACCTAGACTATGTTTTTAGTCTGTAAATGTCGACTGTTCTCAGTGACCTCTGATTTCCTAAGATTCCTTTACTTTATTTTCTCAACAGGCACACACAGGAGTAGCTCAGACTGCACTACTTTATGCTTTTTCGTCTAATTTTCTTGAATCAGTTTTCTTTCACACTCTCCAGAGTCTCTTGAATAGGTATCTATATATTTTCTGTACTTTCCATGTCTTCTAGCTAAAAATTGCTGAGCAGCTGGGAACATAGTAAGCTTTAACTAGGGAGGTGATGGGAGATTAGGACCAAATGTAGTATTTCATAATGAGCTCAGCATGGCTAATTTTGCACATTATAAATTCATCTCACATTTTAATCCAGGCTGTTTTACATTACAATTTTCATTTATTCACTGTATCTTGTCTGAAAGTCATTGATCTTCCTCTGTTTCTTTACTTCATACATTATATTCCCAGTGTACAGTGGTGCCTCGCTAGACGATGTTAATCCGTTCTGCGAAGATCGCTGTCTTGCAAAAACATCGTCTAGCGAAGCACGTTTTCCCATTGGAATGCATTGAAATCTCTTCAATGCGTTCCAAGGGAAAACGCAGTCGTCTTGCGAAAATCTCCCATAGGGAAACATCGTCTAGCGAGTGCGGGTCCCCGTCGGAATGCACTGACAGCTGCACTGACAGCTTTTGACCACTAGTCGGCGCATTCCTATGGGGAAACCTCATCGTCTAGCGAAAATTCCCCATAGGAGACCATCGTTTTGCGAAGCGCAGTAGCGATCGCAAAAAGGCATCGTCTAGCGATTTCCTCGTCCTGCGAGGCAATCGTCTAGCGAGGCACCACTGTATATGCTATCATTTAATTAATTTACACTCTCACCAACTGTGACAAATACCGAACCTCATTTTTTGTGTCAATAGCCATTTCAGTGCCTTGGACCCTTGTCTACATTGGGTGCCTAATGTCATACAACCTATACTAATTCGAGATACCAATTTAATTCATGGACCAAATTAAAAGAAGCAATGCCATGTATATTACAACTCTATCCTGTGTGGATTTTCGTTTGGATATCTGGGTTATCTGTTTGCACAACAACATGAAGCTGTACGAAGGGGTAGAAAGTAAAACAGACTGATGGGAAAGTTCAGGTAATCAGGGTATCAGAGACAGAAATTTTACCTGAGGCTGATCTCTAATTCTGTAATAGCTGCTATATCCTCTCCTCGTAAAACTGTAAGAGCACAATTAAGATGGGGGAAAATAGGAACAGGATACCTTTTATAAAGAAAAGCTTTTGAAAACTTTGAAAAACTGCCCTTCTCTACAATGGGTAGTGGTATTCCAGAAAAAGTGCCCAAGAATCCATACTTTAGAAGTACAACACTAAAAATTAATGTTATATATATATATAAAAGGAATAAAATGTGTCCTCAGGGAATGTGATGCATGTAAACTTAAACTCATGGACAGTGCTACTGTGGTTTTGTAATACTTGCTATTTCTGCTGAGTTAAAGTGAATGAAACGGCTTAGGAGAGATTTTATGCTCTTTTCTGGAAAGCAGTGGTGGGTTGTTGTTTTTCTTCAAAGAAAGGACATATAATGGCAAAGGAGCTTCTGTATCAACAGATTCCTTAACAGTAATATATCCCTGCAATGCACAGCTAAAGGACAGAATCAGGTGCATGGCAAGGCACAATCTTACTTCATGTAGAACCACAAACAAGCCTAAGGAGTTCACTGTTAACCTCTCAAAACCTTCTCCAAAATCTTCCTAGGTGTTTGCAAACAGTATAGGAAAGGTTCCCTTAAAGACATACAATTTATTTTAAAACTATTAGAATCTGGTCTTAAAATTATCAAATGAAAGATTATCACAAGAAGATATATTTAAACACACAATAAAAACTGAGTTCCATACCTAATCTATATAATATTAAGCCTCTGTTATAATATGGGACTTCAAAATCAGGCTTGGCTTCTATAGCTGCTGTATAATCATCCATTGCTTCATAGAAGTCAACTCTCAAATACTTGATCTGTCCTCTGTTGTTAAGAGCTGTGGCCAGATCACAGGAGTCTTTGCTTGAAGACAAGGAGGGGAAAACAAGATATTTCACAAGTGTTAGCATAATCTTCTTGAGTTGCCTTAATAGGACCTGCCAGGGAACATTTGCTGCATTAAAACAAAGATCAGTGAATTAAAATGAGTTATAAAAATCATGCAGTTATTTTTAAAGTTTCAACCATATTTTAAAATAATTCCAGGGAAGGATATGAATGATTAGCTTCAGAAGAGCTGAGCAGCCAAATTCGAGAAATTCTTTCACACGGAATATAGGTGAAGATTTGAGGGAATGTCCAGGAGGCTAAACCAAGGTAAATTATGCTTAATCAGTGAACATGGCAATACATGTCAAAACCTATTGGGGTCATACATCCAAGCTTTTGTCCCCAGTACTGTAGTTACAACTTTGTGGACCTCTTTCTAGAAAGGAAGTCCTGCCACTGGAATGGGGCTGCCTTTAAAATAAAAATCATGAGCATCCCAGGGGTCATGTTTTGTGAGCCGCCCTGAGTAGACTCTTGTCTAGAAGGGCGGGATAAAAATCCAGTAATAAATAAAATAAAATAAATGTTGAAATTCAGGACGTCTCCATGTCAGGAAAGGCTTCACTTGCTAAATATTTAAGTGTCAAGCTTTGGTCAACAACACACAAACAGAAGGGCCAGATTAGCTGCTGCGTAGGCACACAGGTTTTCTTCTCAAACACCACACCAGAAGCAGAGCAACAACCTCCTCATCTGATCATCATTTGGGTTTTGCTTTTATGGCACAGAGCGGTCAATTCTGAAATGAGGATTCAAAAAGCCATTCTTTTAAGAAACATTTAAAAAAGAAATCGGTGTCATTCCCCAAGGAGAATACACCCCTTGACTCAACTGCTGAGGAGTAAGGCAATAGTCCTGAAAATCCCAGTGAGTCTGCCTGGTTGGGCAGCAACCACAGGATATACTAGCCCACGAGTTTTGTGGCACCTGAACTGGACTTATGACAGGACAAGGAAAGGTGCCCCCATGACAGATGAGGCTCCTCGTGTTCGTTCGAGCAGTGAAGGATTGAAAGGGAGCGCCAGCAGAAGGCGTTTGCCCGACAAGGACCCACTGCCAGGGGTGTGAAGCTGAACCCTTGGTTGGCATTATCCACACACACACATAAAGGGGAGAAATGTAGACGTTGGACGTCCAAAAACCATGGCCTCAAGGGACACTTCCATTACCGGAGCTGAAATGAAAGGACACAGATTTTTGTTCCATTTCTATTTCTCGGAGTGGCATTTTCAAATACATATGTTCTTAGCTCTAATGTTGCCTTTTAATTATGTCAGCTGCCTCTTTGTACTTTTCGTTCTTGGCTTTAAATATTCTCTTTTAATGATGTTAAAGACCGTTGTCTACTCATGGTTTTCAACTTTAAATATTGTCCTTCACTGTTGTCAGCCGCCTCGGGTCCTTTTCAAGGAGAAAGGCAGGGTAAAAAATATTTTAGATAAATAAATTGTTTCTTAAAAGAACAGGAACGGCTTTTTCAATCTTTAATCCAGAATGAACGATAGATCCGTCGTTACCCAAGAACAAAACCCAAACTAACAAGAGCTCAGCTACCGGCTTTTTGCCAGAATCAGCCTTTCCTCCTTCCTCCAAAGCCCGCCCATCTCTCTCTCTCTCTCTCTCTCTCAACGCCACGCCCCCTCCCCCTCCCCCCGCGGTCCTTTCGCTTAACCGCGGGCGACCTCGCTTCCGCACTACAGCTCCGGAATCACCTCCCGCCGGAGCATGCGCAGTTCTCCAAGTAGCGACTGTACAGTTCTTCCGCCCTCTCGAACTGGCGCTCCCGGAATTGCGCGTGCGCGGCGAGCAGCAAGTCGGAGGCGCCTTCGGGCTTTAGGCCTCGCTCCATCTTTCTTGTTTTTCACGCCAGCTGGGCGAGTGCGGAGGCTACGAGACCCGCCAACACCCCCTCCCCCTCTCTTCGCTCTGGCGTTATGACAAAGCCCACCGCGCAGCGGACACTGCTCTAGCGACTGTGAAGAATTGCCCTGGTTTCAGCTTTCTTTACGTCCATTTGACGTCAATGGGAACGCCCCCTTCCCCAGACTCACGTTTAAAGAGCATCTCTCGGGGTTACCAACTTCCGGGTTAGTTTGCCTTCGTACATTAGCCGTTCTGCGAGAAGGGGGGGGGGAGTGCGTACCTTTTGTGTGTGTTTAGATACATGTATACACATGTACACACACACACACATACATACCCTTCTCTTTTTGCAAATATACATACCTAGCTGTCCCTAGGTATGTATACTGCCCCATTACTCAGGCCTTTTTAGAACACCCTCCACAGAGCCAGCATTCAGGTACTGTATTGAATTCGGAACCACTCAACTTGAATAGAACAAATAAGGTTTTATTAAGATGGAATGTAAGATCTATGAACTTTGGTAAACTGGATGTGGTCAAACAGGAGATGGCAAGAATAAACATTGACATCCTGGGCGTCAGTGAACTAAAATGGACGGGAATGGGCAAATTCAATTCAGACGATTATCATATCTACTATTGTGGGCAAGAATCCTGTAAAAGAAATGGAGTAGCCCTCATAGTCAACAAAAGAGTGGGAAAAGCTCTACTGGGATACAATCTCAAAAATGACAGAATGATTTCAATGATTTCGAATCCAAGGCAGACCTTTCAACATCACAGTCATCCAAGTTTATGCACCAACCACCGATGCTGAAGAGGCTGAAATTGACCAATTCTATGAAGACTTACAACACCTTCTAGAACTGACACCAAAGAAAGATGTTCTTCTCATTATAGGGGACTGGAATGCTAAAGTAGGGAGTCAAGAGATAAAAGGAACAACAGGTAAGTTTGGCCTTGGAGTTCAAAACGAAGCAGGGCAAAGGCTAATAGAATTTTGTCAAGAGAACAAGCTGGTCATCACAAACACTCTTTTCCAACAACACAAGAGGCGACTCTACACATGGACATCACCAAATGGGCAATACCGAAATCAGATTGATTATGTTCTCTGCAGCCAAAGATGGAGAAGCTCTATACAGTCAGCAAAAACAAGACCTGGAGCTGATTGTGGCTCTGATCATCAGATTCTTATTGCAAAATTCAAATTTAAACTGAAGAAAATAGGAAAAACCACTGGGCTAGTCAGGTATAATCTAAACCCAATCCCTTATGAATATACAGTGGAAGTGAAGAACAGATTTAAGGAACTAGATTTGGTGGACAGAGTGTCTGAAGAACTATGGATGGAGGCTTGTAACATTGTACAGGAGGCAGCAACAAAAACCATCCCAAAGAAAAGGAAATGCAAGAAAGCAAAGTGGCTGTCCAACGAGGCCTTACAAATAGCAGAAAAGAGAAGGGAAACAAAATGCAAGGGAGATAGGGAAAGTTACAGAAAATTGAATGCTGACTTCCAAAGAATAGCAAGGAGAGACAAGAGGGCTTTCTTAAATGAACACAGTGGAAAGAAATAGAGGAAAATAATAGAAAGGGAAAAACCAGAGATCTGTTCAAGAAAATTGGAGATATTAAAGGAACATTTTGGGCAAAGATGGACATGATAAAGGACAAAAATGGTAGGGACCTAACAGAAGCAGAAGACATCAAGAAGAGTTGGCAAGAATACACAGAGGAATTATACCAGAAAGATCTGGATGTCCCGGACAACCCAGAGAGTGTGGTTGCTGACCTTGAGCCAGACATCCTGGAGAGTGAAGTCAAGTGGGCCTTAGAAAGCACAGCTAACAACAAGGCCAGTAGAGGTGATGGCATTCCAGTTGAACTATTTAAAATCTTAAAAGATGACGCTGTTAAGGTGCTACACTCAATATGCCAGTGAGTTTGGAAAACTCAGCAGTGGCCAGAGGATTGGAAAAGACCAGTCTATCTATCTCCTGAGAAATCTATATGTGGGACAGGAAGCAACAGTTAGAACTGGATATGGAACAACTGATTGGTTCAAAATTGGGAAAGGAGTACGACAAGGCTGTATATTGTCTCACTGCTTATTTAACTTATATGCAGAATACGTCATGCGAAAGGCTGGACTGGAGGAATCCCAAGACGGAATTAAGATTGGCGGAAGAAATATCAACAACCTCAGATATGCAGATGATAACACTCTGATGGCAGAAAGTGAGGAGGAATTAAAGAACCTCTTAATGAGGGTGAAAGAGGAGAGCGTAAAAAATGGTCTGAAGCTCAACATCAAAAAAACGAAGATCATGGCCACTGGTCCCATCACCTCCTGGCAAATAGAAGCGGAAGATATGGAAGCAGTGACAGATTTTACTTTCTTGGGCTCCATGATCACTGCAGATGGTGACAGCAGCCACGAAATTAAAAGACACCTGCTTCTTGGGAGGAAAGCGATGACAAACCTAGACAGCATCTTAAAAAGCAGAGACATCACCTTGCCGACAAAGGTCCGCATAGTCAAAGCTATGGTTTTTCCAGTAGCGATGTATGGAAGTGAGAGCTGGACCATAAAGAAGGCTGACCGCCGAAGAATTGATGCTTTTGAATTGTGGTGCTGGAGGAGACTCTCGAGAGTCCCCTGGACTGCAAAGAGAACAAACCTATCTATTTTGAAGGAAATCAACCCTGAGTGCTCACTGGAAGGACAGATCCTGAAACTGAGGCTCCAATACTTTGGCCATCTCATGAGAAGAGAAGACTCCCTGGAAAAGACCCTGATGTTGGGAAAGTGTGAAGGCAAGAGGAGAAGGGGACGACAGAGGACGAGATGGTTGGAGAGTGTCATCGAAGCTACCAAGATGAATTTGACCCAACTCCGGGAGGCAGTGGAAGACAGGAGGGCCTGGCGTGCTCTGGTCCATGGGGTCACGAAGAGTCGGACACGACTTAACAACTAAACAAAAGATAACAGTGTGAAAAGAACATTTTTTATGCCTAGGTGTTTATTCCTCTGTGACCCTATTACCTCTTCCCCATCTCGGTCTTTCTCTCCAACCTCTCTCTGACCCCCAGACTCAACACACCACCCTCTTCTCCAGTCTTTCCACACCAACTGCCTCCCAAAAACCTTACCAACCCTCCTGTTTTCCCCAACCAATCAGAACTATTCTTACCCGCATTCCCCACCCTTCACTCACACCCTCCCATCCCATACATGTAAACATAACCAGGCATCACACAGACCCTCTTAGGGATTCCAAATAAAACAGATTAACTTCAGTAGCAGATTGGAAAAACAACTAGGATTGTTGGTATACAAGCCAGCTCTGTGGGGAAAGCTGGAGAAAAGGAGGGATTAGGGTACTGCTAAAGCTTTTGAGCTGGGAAATACTGAAGCCCAAGCTGTCACAGTTTGAATCCAGTCCCTTTATGCCCACCCCCAAGACAACTCCAACTTCCCTTTTCCCTTTCCATTAAATCATATCTTGTTTGTTAACTACGCAATGTTGACACTTAAGTGTCTTCAGCACTTGCCTTCCATCCCAGTTATACAGGCTTGCTGTTGGTCTATAAATATGTTGCAGAACTGTATCAACAACATCTCTCTTTCACAATGGGACTGCACTTCAGTTTATAGGCCCTCGTTCAGTTACTTATTGCTACCTGATGTTTGTTAAGCAGTTCCAGGGCATCACCTCAATCGGACAAAAATGAGAAGTATGGTTGGGGGTCATCAACATCTGGTTGACATTGTCCTTCAGTCATCAGATGATCTCATTCAATGGTTTTCATTAAAAAGCATGGAAGAGCATGGGGGCAGAAGAGAGCCTAATAAAATCCCATAGAATAACCGCCATTGGACAGTTACCTGCCTCCCAGACTTTCTGCCCAAACCCTCATTTGTGCAGAGGAGGAGGAGGATGCTGACTGTATACACCCCACATCTCAGGTGCTGCTATTCCACAAGGCAGCAGCCATGTCACCATGGGAATTATGGCCTAATTCCCAGCTTTTGGCTACTTCCCCAAAAATGACCCAGGGTACTTCTGCTCTCAGCATTTCATGTGGCATTGTTGCGCTTTCCTAGAATTGCAGAGCTGGGTCATCAGAGCAGGAAATCCAGATGAATCCAGATCAAAGAGTACTCTGGCACTAGAACCCTAATTTTAAGAATGATTGTAAAAATTAAACTTCTTTAAAATTAAACCTTTACCTTTACCTAAAGGTTCCCCTTGACATTTAGTTCAGTCATGTCCGACTCTAGGGGGCGGTGCTAATCCCCGTTTCCAAGCCGTAGAGCCGGAGTTTAGTCCATAGGCAGTTTCCGTGGTCACGTGGCCAGCGTGACTAGACACAGAACGCCGTGACCTTCCCACCGTGGTGGTACCTATTTATCTACTCGCATTTTTACATGCTTTCGAACTGCTAGGTTGGCAGGAGCTGGGACAAGCGACGGGCGCTCACTCCGTCGCGTGGATTCCATTTTACGACTGCTGGTCTTCCGACCTTGCAGCCCAGAGGCTTTCTGCTGTTTAAGCCACAGCGCCACCACGTCCCCTTATAGATTAATTTATAGATTACCACCACTTTAACAAGATGACTAACACGTCCAATCCAAAAACCGATATTAGACCTTCTGGGATTTTGACATTTCACAGGCCATAATGAGCAACCACAGGACTAGCACAAATGAAATAATTATGTTTCAGCATCCCTTGAATTTTTCTCTTTTAAAATGACTGTTCATGCTAATCCACCCTTTCCTTTCCCATCCATAGGAGGCCGACTAGGGTGGAGAGAACATAACAAGAAATGAAAAAGTGCAATACTGTAATTCAGTAGTGTGGAATTGTCACTTGTGACTCTGATGGTGAAACGTTTGGAGATAAATGACTCTACTTTCTTATTAAAATTTCATTTGTACCTCTGGCGTGGAGGTGGCGATGCAGATTGAAAGAGAAAGAAGCAAATACCAGAGTATATAAATGCAAAGTATACAAATGCAGTTGAGGGAAAAATGTACTATGCATACATCTTGGAATATAAACAAACATACATCTTTTTATGATGCATGGCTATTCTTTGAACAGGCACAGTCATTATGCACAGCGTAGGCAACTTCAGTCATCAGACATGTAGAAACAAAAGCATGCAGGCGCAACAGAAAAGACATGGATGTGAATTAAAGAAGGCCCTTTGGCTTTAGACATGCTTCCCTCCGTACTGGTATGTTTCTAACTTCTTGGACAGATCATCTAGTGGGCAACAGTTAAGGAAAACTTTGTATAAGTTATCTCATGAAAATTTGTTCACAGCTACGGTGCTCAAGTTTCAGCCCACCAGATGTGCCAGCTAGGTCAGAGATAATGGAAGCTGAAATCTCAAGCATCTGGAGAATCAAAGTCTAAGAACCGTTAAGTGTACGCCCTGTGCATAATTCAGCGTTATAGTAAAGGCTGACCTACGGCATTTTTTTGCCTAAGCAGGCAAGTGGTGTATGTGTGTGTGTGTTCTCTCATTGTAGGCTTCAAATTGGCCCTACCTCTACTTCATGTACATGTACAGAAGCTGACTGGATGGCCAGTTAATCTTATTTCAGAGATAGAAATAGGATAGTGCCCTCCACCAGGCCCGAGGGCTAGCTTAGGTGGCTCAAGACAGGCTGCATGACACACACAAGAGTGTCTTCTAACAGAACAGAGATGGTCAGTGAGATCAAGACCCCCAACAGAAGGGTAATAACCAGAGCGCTCAAATAGGAATGCTGTTTTGCATCTCCAGTCTGAGGTGGCTACTTCACTTTGCCAAATGGTAGGGCTGACCTTGTTTATTTTACTTCTCTAATATAAGGCACCCCATTTCTTTCTGAATGCTGATGGTTTTTTTTTTTTATATTGTGTTTTCCTTCCTTGACCTTTTATTTTGTATAATTATTGTTGTTACTCCCCTGTGTAATGAATAAGCACCAAAATGATGGGACATAGTTTTATCTAAAATTTAGATGGTTTGGCAGCACAGTCCTACACACTTGAATACAAAAGTTACATTATGCTCCGCAGTTAAGTGTGAATCAAATTGCAACCTAAATGAAAAAACTTGTGTGAAATTAAACTTTAACACATCCCCATGAGTGCTACCCACTCTGAATATTTCAGACTTCCCCTAGAGTCCTGGCTGAAACCATGAGCATCTCCATCTCAGTGTTGACCCGCAAATCCTCCTCAGGTATATTTGACAGTACATTTCTTTGATTTCGAAGGAACTCGTTTCAAATTAAATGTGGGAAAGCTTGGATGGTTAACATCCCTAAATTGCAATTCTAAATCTCTTTAATTATGGCTAAGTCCTGCTGACAACCATGGACCTTATCAACCTCTGAGAGCTGGTATGGATAGACTCCAAATTTTTAGGTCTGAAGGTGAGTGGTTTAAGCTTTTCCCTCTAAGTTACCTATAAAATAAAAATTGAAGGGGGGGGGTGTAATGTAGATACAGAGCAGCCATTCTCAACCTTTTTTGTTTGTGTTTTTTTTGGGGAGGGGTTGCTACAGCCCTTTGAGGGGCTCTTCTCAGATTCCAGAGCCCCCTGTCAAACAAGGATACAACACAAGTGGATGAACAGAAAACTAGAATAGAAAGTGTTCAGGCTATGGTGTCCTTCAAATATGCCAGGAACCCCCAGAGCACCATATTCCCCCATTAAGAATGGTTGACCTAGAGAATGGCTAGCAGAATTTAGCAAGGTTTGCTCATGAAGCTGTTCTGGGTGTGCCAACACCCTCTCTCCCTCCGTAGGAAAACTGATAGATGGAAGTTTGAATGCAGGCCACCAGCCTTTGAAATGAATAGCAAGATGTCAATAAATGGAAAGATTGTAAACAAAGGATATGCTTTATAAATATTGTCTCAAGATACGATGTGGCCAGCTTATGAAATGTAATAAATGATTCACATTTGCAGGACTCTTCTATTGTCATGGAAGAAGGATTCCTTGCTGACATTCCTAAGGAAAGAATAAATAATATGAGCAGTAATAAGAGCACCAGTAATGGTTCTTTCATTTGACAGGTTAGAAAGTCTAATGTCTGAACACATCCTTAAGAGCCCTATCGAACTTAATAGACTTCTAGGAATACTCAGAAGCCTGTGTTGTCATAGCTGGCTATTATCTCAGAAAGGATTAATTCCAGTATGAACCAAATAAAAAATTGTACATCTTTCTTCTGGATATCCTTTAGATTATTTCTCTGTCGCGGCTCCGTCTTTGAGGCTTTAATTTTATTCTTGGCCCTCACAAAGACCCAAGCTGCTTCTTTCTCCTCACGCTGCCACCAGATGTTTTAGGTTAAACATCAATCAATTCCGGGACACACATGTTATCAAACGCATTCAGTTTATTGATCAGGGTGGGGTTAATGATTGGTTGGAAATAACAGTGTCAATCACAGGAAGTAACTCACTTATATTAACTTGGGTTTATTTAATTCCTTCTATTAATTCAATCTATTTCCAAATCTCCCCTGCTACAGCTCTATCTCAACGCTCAGCTCTTATTTCCAGTCCATCAATCTATATCTCTAATCATTCTCTTTCCAATCTCTGTTCTCTCATCTATCTCAGTCACTCCCCTTCTCAATCCTCTGAACTCCCTTTCTCCCTTCTGACTCCTCCTTTTGTACCCCTCCTTCTTTCCTGACTCCGCCTTCCGTCTTCCTCATTGGCTCTCCTGCCAAGGTTCCACTGTGACGGACAGGTGACGACTGGGGTAACCGCTACATTCTCCATGCAAGACAATTAAACTGATTGTCCAGAACAAAACAGTTTTTTCTTCTTTGATTGAACAAGCACACACAGGTAGAATATGTGTGTGTGTGTGATATTGTTCTCAAAATTTATATTTAGAAACTTAATAAGATTTGTTAAAAATAGAATATGAACTTAGCTAAAGCATTTCAAGTTTCAACAAAAGTAATGCAAAAATATTAACTAAGTCAAATAACTCAATTAAGTAAGTCACATTTACAATATTTTCCTTAATAAGCTAAAGCATAAGCAAATAAAGATCATATCAACATAGGTTTAGAATGCTGAAGAAAGGAAAAAATAAACTTATCCTCTCCCCCCAGCAGAGTCTACAGGTGCTGCTCCTTGCCTCACCATCCTCTTGGACTGTTATTTAGACTCTTTTATCAGTCCTTATCTCCTAGTCAACAATTGTTTTTACTAAGTCAGTAAGTTGCTGAGCTCTGTACATGGTTCAAATATTTTCTATGGAAATTTCTCTTGGTTTTACTGGGGTAGCAAACCACGACTCTTGTAAATTGTGACGCTGGCAGGCAGCCACTAGGGCAGAAAGCAGGCTTTGTTTTGACTAATTTAGCTTTGTGCCTGCAAAATAAGTGAGATGAAAGCCTCCCAAAGTTAGCAAAGGAACATGTTACTGATCTGGTAATCTGCCGTGTCAGTGAGTACCGTCTCCTGGCCATGTAGACACATTTCACCATCCTAAACAATGCAAGGTAGATATTGTTACACACCTCCAGTACTATGGCTTATGCATCATTTGCACTGACACATTCCTTTCCCGTTCTCCTGTTCCACCAAAGTCCCTGTCTAGGTCAGGAAACGATCCTAAACAGCATTCCTGTGGTGCAAGGAAATGTGAATTGTCCAAAATGAGGAGAAGGCGCTTTGTACAAGTGATGCTTCTGCTCACACAAGGTGTTTCTGCTGAATGCTGCTCCATTCCCACCACGATGCAACAGCCCATTATACCACAGGTCATGCTGTTCACAAGGATCTCTCAACTTTCTAGGGAGGCCAAGAAAGCTTTGTGTGTGTTATGCATCATGAAGTCACATCTGACTTATGGCAATCCTAGCAGGGTTTTCAAGGTATATAAGATATTTCAGAAGTGGTTTTACCATTATCAGCTGCCAGCTGAGTTTCCGTGGCTGAGTAGGGATTTGAACCCAGGTCTTCTGAGTCTTAGTCTATCATTCTATCCACAACACCATAAAAACAGTAAAACAAACCAACCAACCTGAATTTAGCATATTACGCCACTGTCAGTACATCCCAGACACTACATCTCTGAGCCCGGATGCCCAGGTTTTGGGAGCAGACAGGAGTGCCTTTGTACAATTAAAACTAGTGTGTCAGCTGCACCCATTTGTGAAGATGTCTGATCTGGTCAAGATCACAAGATGATCATGGCAGAATGCAAACGTTTGATTTCTTATCCGGAACCAAATATGTAATTAGAGGAAGGAAGGAAGGAAATCCATTTTTTCCTCCCCAATCCAATTACTGATGTAGCCGTGAAATCCTTACTTGAGCATGTTTTCTTATCTGCGTTCAGAGCAAATCCTTCATAGCACTCACAACGATGGGAACGGCCACTAGGCACACAGATCTGTTGGCAATCATGGGTTCCAGGAGCACAGACGTCTGTAAATGAAGAATGTGCTATAAAAAGAAAAAAAGAAGAGGATCATCTTGCATAGAGAGGCTGTCACACTCGTTCCCTCCCCACTCCCAACCAAATACGTATAGAATGAGCCACCGGGTCTTTACCTGAGCAGGTCCTCTTATCTGGATTCAAGGAGTATCCTTCATAGCAGCCACAGTGCCAAGAGTCAGTGCTGGCAACACAGATCTGATCGCAGTCATGGGTTCCAGTTGTACAAATACCCCTGGGGTCTCTAGCTAGGGAAGGAGTTAAAGCAAGAAGGTTAAACATCAGTCTTACCCGAGACCTGCCACAGAGCGTTGCAGCGTGGCATGCTCTTGTTTAGGATACTCCTTTCCATCTCTCACTTGGTTTCTGGAGCCCCCACCCAACAGTCATTTAGTACGCCATGGTAGTAGGCAAGCATCATTAGGCTCATTTTCTGCCTCTGTAGGATTTTTGTCTAAAGGGTTTTGTACTTCTTCAAACCTTGAGATCCCCCATACTCACTGATAGCTGCCTGTTGGACATAAATTACTCTGTCTTGGCTAAGTAAGGGTACTCAAAAACTGCTGTCTTCACATGTATATTAATTAATTACACTCCTATCTTAACAGTTCTTCCAAGGACCTCAAGGCAGTGGACGCAATTCTTCCCTGCTTCGTTTTTGTCCTCACAACAACCCCATGAGGTATATTAGCCTAAGAGATTTGGCCATGATCATACAGTGAGCTCTCTGGCTGAATGGAGATTTGAACCCAGGTTTCTCTGATTCTAGGCCAACATTCTAACCTCTGCACCACTGCACTTCCTGAGAAGTTGCTTGAATGCCTCTACTAAGATATTACTCAGAGTGGCCTGATATAACTTAGTGACCAAGGATGTTACTAGGATATGAGAAGCCCTCTTGTTCAAAATGAGCTTCACATGAACTCATCAGCCAGCCTAAGGGAAACCACTGTCACAGCTCAATCCTCCCTCATCCTCAGTGTGGTGATATCAAGAATGATGACATGCTCAACAAAGTTGTCTTAAATATCGTTATGAACTCGAAGTAAACATCAGGTTAACTAAAATATACTGAATGTAGCTTTCATGACGATGATGATTTTAATTGTTGTTGTTTAGTCGTTTAGTCGTGTCCGACTCTTCGTGACCCCATGGACCAGAGCACGCCAGGCCCTCCTGTCTTCCACTGCCTCCCGAAGTTGGGTCAAATTCATGTTGGTTGCTTCGATGACACTGTCCAACCATCTCATCCTCTGTCGTCCCCTTCTCCTCTTGCCTTCACACTTTCCCAACATCAGGGTCTTTTCCAGGGAGTCTTCTCTTCTCATCAGATGGCCAAAGTATTGGAGCCTCAGCTTCAGGATCTGTCCTTCCAGTGAACACTCAGGGTTGATTTCCTTCAAAATGGATAGGTTTGTTCTCCTTGCAGTCCAGGGGACTCTCAAGAGTCTCCTCCAGCACCACAATTCAAAAGCATCAATTCTTCGGCGGTCAGCCTTCTTTATGGTCCAGCTCTCACTTCCATACATCACTACTGGAAAAACCATAGCTTTGACTATGCGGACCTTTGTCGGCAAGGTGATGTCTCTGCTTTTTAAGATGCTGTCGAAGTTTCTCATCGCTTTCCTCCCAAGAAGCAGGCGTCTTTTAATTTCGTGGCTGCTGTCACCATCTGCAGTGATCGTGGAGCCCAGGAAGGTAAACTCTGTCACTGCCTCCATATCTTCCCCTTCTATTTGCCAGGAGGTGATGGGGCCCGTGGCCATGATCTTAGTTTTTTTGATGTTCAGCTTCAGACCATTTTTTGCGCTCTCCTCTTTCACTCTCATTAAGAGGTTCTTTAATTCCTCCTCACTTTCTGCCATCAGAGTGGTATCATCTGCATATCTGAGGTTGTTAATATTTCTTCCGGCAATCTTAATTCCGGCTTGGGATTCATTCAGTCCAGCCTTTCGCATGATGTATTCTGCATATAAGTTATATAAGCACAGGGACAATATACAGCCTTGTCGTACTCCTTTCCCAATTTTGAACCAATCAGTTGTTCCATATCCAGTTCTAACTGTTGCTTCCTGTCCCACATATAGATTTCTCAGGAGATGGATAAGGTGGTCAGGCACTCCCATTTCTTTAAGAACTTGCCATAGTTTGCTGTGGTCCACACAGTCAAAGGCTTTTGCGTAGTCAATGAAGCAGAAGTAGATGTTTTTCTGGAACTCTCTGGCTTTCTCCATAATCCAGCGCATGTTAGCAATTTGGTCTCGAGTTCCTCTGCCCCTTCGAAATCCAGCTTGTACTTCTGGGAGTTCTCGGTCCACATACTGCTGAAGCCTACCTTGTAGGATTTTGAGCATAACCTTGCTAGCGTGTGAAATGAGTGCAATTGTACGGTAGTTGGAGCATTCTTTAGCACTTCCCTTCTTTGGGATTGGGATGTAGACTGATCTTTTCCAATCCTCTGGCCACTGCTGAGTTTTCCAAACTTGCTGGCATATTGAGTGTAGCACCTTAACAGCATCATCTTTTAAGATTTTAAATAGTTCCACTGGAATGCCATCTCCTCCACTGGCCTTGTTGTTAGCCATGCTTTCTAAGGCCCACTTGACTTCGCTCTCCAGGATGTCTGGCTCAAGGTCAGCAACCACACTATCTGGGTTGTCCGGGACATCCAGATCTTTCTGGTATAATTCCTCTGTGTATTCTTGCCACCTCTTCTTGATGTCTTCTGCTTCTGTAAGGTCCCTACCATTTTTGTCCTTTATCATGTCCATCTTTGCACAAAATGTTCCTTTAATGGCTCCAATTTTCTTGAACAGATCTCTGGTTTTTCCCTTTCTATTGTTTTCCTCTATATCTTTGCACTGTTCATTTAAGAAGGCCCTCTTGTCTCTCCTTGCTATTCTTTGGAAGTCCGCATTCAATTTTCTGTAACTTTCCCTATCTCCCTTGCATTTTGTTTCCCTTCTCTTCTCTGCTATTTGTAAGGCCTCGTTGGACAGCCACTTTGCTTTCTTGCATTTCCTTTTCTTTGGGATGGTTTTCGTTGCTGCCTCCTGTACAATGTTACGAGCCTCCATCCATAGTTCTTCAGGCACTCTGTCCACCAAATCTAGTTCCTTAAATCTGTTCTTCACTTCCACTGTGTACTCATAAGGGATTTGGTTTAGATTATACCTGGCTAGCCCAGTGGTTTTTCCTACTTTCTTCAGTTTAAGCTTGAATTTTGCTATAAGAAGCTGATGGTCAGAGCCACAATCAGCTCCAGGTCTTGTTTTTGCTGACTGTATAGAGCTTCTCCATCTTTGGTTGCAGAGAATATAATCAATCTGATTTCGGTATTGCCCATTTGGTGATTTCCATGTGTAGAGTCGCCTCTTGTGTTGTTGGAAAAGAGTGTTTGCGATGACCAGCTTGTTCTCTTGACAGAACTCTATTAGCCTTTGCCCTGCTTCGTTCTGAACTCCAAGGCCAAACTTACCTGTTGTTCCTTTTATCTCTTGACTCCCTACTTTAGCATTCCAGTCCCCTATAATGAGAAGAACATCTTTCTTTGGTGTCAGTTCTAGAAGGTGTTGTAGGTCTTCATAGAATTGGTCAATTTCAGCCTCTTCAGCATCGGTGGTTGGTGCATAAACTTGGATTACTGTGATGTTGAAAGGTCTGCCTTGGATTTGTATTGAAATCATTCTATCATTTTTGAGATTGTATCCCAGTACAGCTTTCCCCACTCTTTTGTTGACTATGAGGGCTACTCCATTTCTTCTACGGGATTCTTGCCCACAATAGTAGATATGGTAATCATCTGAATTGAATTCGCCCATTCCCGTCCATTTTAGTTCACTGACGCCCAGGATGTCAATGTTTATTCTTGCCATCTCCTTTTTGACCACATCCAACTTACCAAGGTTCATAGATCTTACATTCCAGGTTCCTATGCAGTATTCTTCTTTGCAGCATCGGACTTTCCTTTCACTTCCAGGCGCGTCCACAGCTGAGCGTCCTTTCGGCTTTGGCCCAACCACTTCATTAGCTCTGGAGCTACTTGTACTTGTCCTCCGCTCTTCCTCAGTAGCATGTTGGACGCCTTCCGACCTGAGGGGCCCATCTTCCAGCGTCATATCTTTTAGCCTTTTGTTTCTGTTCATGGGGTTTTCTTGGCAAAGTTACTGGAGTGGCTTGCCAGTTCCTGCTCCAGGTGGATCGCCTTTAGTCAGAACTCTCCACTATGACCTGTCCGTCTTGGGTGTCCCTGCACGGCATAGCCCATAGCTTCTCTGAATTACTCAAGCCCCTTCGCCACAACAAGGCAGCAATCCGTGAAGGGGATGATTTTAATTAATCCTCATTAAATAGTGATGTTTCTTACCTGAGCATGTTCTCTTGTCTGCATTCAAGACATACCCTTCATAGCACTCACAGTGCCAGGAGCCATTGGTGGGCATACAGATCTGTTGACAGTTATGGGCTCCGTATGCACAAGACTCCCTTCCTAGGAGACATGTTAAGGTAGGAGGTTATACTGAAGCAGAAATGGAAACATGAGTAGGAAATACACACCAACCCAAATACCATGTAACTATCACATGACTTTAACCTGATCTCAAAAACCTTGATGCATCTTCTGATTTATTTTCATAATGTAACCACACCCTCACTGAAAGATTTGCCATGCATATCAAAAGCCAGGAGGATATGTGACTTCCTTTTCCTCCTTCTCTGGGAAGCAAACTGCTTAAGAGGGAGAGAGAGGTGTGAGTTTGTCTGCAACCTTTGCTTCTTAAACTGCTGCCTTTGGAAGAAAAATGGTGTGAGGAGCGAGTGAAGACAACAGCAGAGGGAACTGTGTAGCCACCAGTGCTGCTTCTCACATCTTTCTTCAGTGTGATAAAGTAACATAAATGGGGCACCAATTGAAGCTATACCACATAGCACTAAATGTTGATGAGATAGTACCAAATTATCTCACTAATTTCTTTTTAAAATCCTCTCATAGAATTGACTAACTTCCCAATTCTTACTTGAGCATGTCCTGTTATCTGGATTCAGTGTGTACCCTTCATAGCACTCACAATGCCAGGAGTCATTGGTAGACACACAGATCTGATCGCAGTTATGCATTCTGGGTGCACAGGTCTCCATTCCTAGGGAAGATGTGAAGGAATTATATGACTGGCTGCAGCAACAAGAACAATGATTATAATTCCCACACAGAATAGGCTAGCTTAAAGGGCTACCAGAGTCTTACGTGAGCAAGTTCTCTCATCCACGTTCAAGGCGTATCCTTCATAGCAGCTGCAGTGCCAGGACCCATCATTCGCCTCACAGATTTGCTCACAGTCATGGTTTCCATGGGCACAGGCATCCACAGCTAGATGAGGGGTATATACAATAATTTGCACCCAGGTACACATTTTTCCCATGCTCTTAAGACTAAAAAATGTATTAAGCATTTATAGACTAAAATGTCACAGACTTTTGGGGCTTTTCATTCTAACTCATGGGGAAACTGGTTGTTTGAAAGAGATTCTGTGTAAAAATCTAGACCCACCGGAAAACATACCACCCCAGAAAGGTCTTTTCAGGTTGTTGTTCCATGTCTCAAATTTTAATGTAGAGCATGATTTTTTACCGTGTTTCCCCGAAAATAAGACAGGGTCTTATATTAATTTTTGCTCCAAAAATGCATTAGGGCTTATTTTCAGGGCACGTTTTATTTTTTTCATGTACAACAATCTACATTTATTCAAACACAGTCATGTCATCTTCTTCTGGCTGCTGCACAAGGGTGGAGGGCGGGGTTTCACTTGACTGGGGCTTATTTTGGGGGTAGGGCTTATATTACGAGCATCCTGAAAAATCCTACTAGGGCTTATTTTCAGGTTAGGTCTTATTTTCGGGGAAACAGGGTACTTGTGAACATCAGTGATGCACCATGCTTATTTCACCTTGAGATGACTGCAGCACTTCAACTAATCATCTTTCAAATCAGCAGTAAAGAAAGCTTCATGTTGCTTTTATCAAATCAAGAGCACACATTATCCATTTGTAAATGATGCTGAGTGCCACTTCAAACAGAACCCCATGGACTACAATATATTAAAGTCAGTCAAAGATATTTTTCTTCTGAACTTAGATAAATATGATTAATGTAGAGAGCAGCAATGACAGAGAACCATGCATTAAGATTTTAAACAAGGAATCTTTTATCTGCATGGAGCCTGTGATGAAACAATATTTCAAAATTCTGATACTTTTACTTTTTGAAGGGAACTAAGGTGTGTATGTTGAATACAGCTCTAGTTTTTGTGAAATCCTATGTGTAGAAATATGGAAAAAAAGGATGATATTTTAGTCAGCTGTGGCCTGCTGTGAAACATTCTTTCTACAAAAGATATTTGCACATTGGACTTCAACACACCGTTTGTGATTTCCAAGAACCACCAATCATATTGGCCAATTCATAACAGACCTAAATACAACTTAAAATTGTAACCTATTTCAACTAATTACTTCACTGACTCAAGTAAGGACCACTTTTATGAGCAGAAACGAAGAAAGGAATTATAGCAGTAGACTGAAACTATCTTCTTACCACAGAATGTTTCCCGAAATGTAAAAGCCAACTTTTCAATCAAGTCATATGTCTCCACATAAGAAATGTGCTCATCCACAGGCTCACTAGCCAAGAGCTTTAAGGACTGCGTGTCTGCTCGGCCAACCCCGACTGCATAAATCTCAATTCCGGAAGCTCGAGCCCTGGAAGCCACCTCCTCCACCTGATCCTGAGGACGACCATCAGTCACAATTATTGCCACCTTGGGAATGTCAAGGGAAGAGTCTCTTGCTCCTGCTTCTTTGGCGAAAATGTCTTCCATGGCAGTCTGGATGGCCAGACCAGTCATGGTACCAGCAGATAATGGACTGATGTGGGCTACTGCTTGCTTCATAGAAACCTTGTCGAAGTAGGTTTGAAGATCAAACTCAATCTTGACTGTGCTTGCATAATTCACCACGGCCACATGGGTTGACCGTTCTCTCACATCCAAGGTGTCAATCATGTTGGCCAAGAAAACTTTCACTTTTTCAAACTCATGTAGTCGAACACTGCGGGAACTGTCTATTATAAATACCAGATCCAGGGGCTGACTTCCACATATATCCTCTGCAAGAGAAAAGTAGAGGACAACGTTATGCATTAAGTAGCTTAACTCAGAGGAAACTGGAATGGAAATGGTAGCAAAACAGAACACTTCATATGAGTGCCAAAACATCCAGAAATGTGTCTGACTTTGCAAAGCAGGGCATAACATTTGTATTTATAGAACAAATAACACAGTCCTATGTCGACTCAAAAGTCCCGGAAAGTGTAATGATCTTGCTGCCAAGTAAATGGTTAGAAGACAGCAACCAAAATCAGCTTATTGTGGAATACTTGCTTTATGTGTATGAGTTTTTGATGGATTGCAGCAATGTATGAAGATAAGTTATATTTCTGGTTAGATGTGAGGAGAAACAGAAGAGAAAAAAAGAATATATTCTTAAAGAGGCTCTCACAATCCCTTCGTACCCTGGGGCATTTTGTTCATCTTGTCCATCCTTGATGTACTCTTTCATTCATACTCCACAGTCACAAATGATCTTTTTAAATAAAGCCTTTAATCTAGGAGTGTTTACGACTCCTCATAGAGAAGGACCCTTTACCCAGCACTCATCTTATGCTAGCTGTATTCCTCACAAATTAGTTTGTGCTGATGCCACTCACCTTTGAAAACCTAAGTATTGCTGCTTGCTTTCTCTCAAGTGTAAACATGGTAGTGTTATTACTAGCCTTTCCTTAAGTGTTGAAAAAGTATCCCATTTATATCCTGCCTTTTCTGCAGTGAGGTCACAAGGCATGGTTCCCCTCCTCCCCTCCTTGCCCTCACAACAACTCTGTGAGGGAGGTTTGACAGAGAAAGTGTAACTTGTCCAAGATACCCAGGGAGGTCCCCCCCCCCCAGCTGAGTAGAATCTGAACCCAGTTCTCTCAAATGCTTAGTCCAACATTCTAAGCCAGTGCTTCCCAACCTTCGGTCTCCAGATGTTCTTGGATGAGAAATCTCAGAAACCCCAGCCAGCTCAGCTAGTGGTGAAGGCTTCTGGGATACTTGGGTTAGCCAAGGTTAGGAACCATTGTTCTAAGTGCTACACCGCAGTGGCCGTGCTAGCTGGGGAGAGCGGGTTGGATTCTGGAATTAGTCCAGAAATGATGTATCTTCTGAGCGCTGCTCACAGCACTCCTATCATGCTGCTGATTATTATGGTAGACTTTACCATCATTCCATCTCCAGGAGAATAAATGAGGCACCGTTGAGTCTCATGCAGTCCTGCAAGAACAAAGGTGGACGCCTGGACTGTTGATTAATTGGAAGACCAAGATTATAGACCAGTGATGGTGAACCTTTTTGAGCCCGAGTGCCCAAACTGCAACACAAAGCCAACTTATTTATTTCAAAGTGCCAACACTGCAATTAAACCTGAATACTGAGGTTTTAGTTTATAAAACACAACTGCCCCGCACCTCAAGGGTTAAATGCTTGTTTGTTTTTTCCCCTAGGGGCAGTATTAACAGAGAAATACTTACCAGTCCTCCAATCCCCCGTCGGGCTAGCCCGGTAATGGCCGCCATTGCACCCCTCTGCTGGACCAGTGCACCAGCAGAGGGGAGTGCCGAAATTGGAGGACGGGTAAGTGTTTTTCAATGGCAACTTATGGCTCATGTGCCCATGGAGAGGGCTCTGTGTGCCAGCTGTGGCACGCGTGCCATAGGTACGCCATCGCTGTTATAGAGGGTATACGGTCAATGTGTAGAAAGCAGTCCTGACCTTCCCATATTTTTATACTAGCTAGTCTTTCTCCAATCTTCCTGCCCGCAATATAGAAACATAATTACCTTCAGAGATTCCTGAAAAGTAGCTTTCGTCTGGGGAAGAGGCTTCAGTAGGTTGTGCTCCAGACATTCTGTCAAAGATACTGGCCTGCAGCGACATGGAGTCCAGACCTCTTTGGGTTTGGTCGTCAGCAAACCT
The DNA here is from genome assembly GCA_037013535.1 of Intellagama lesueurii. Taxonomy (NCBI): domain Eukaryota; kingdom Metazoa; phylum Chordata; class Lepidosauria; order Squamata; family Agamidae; genus Intellagama; species Intellagama lesueurii. The sequence continues at coordinate 213,313,736 of JBAJHW010000001.1, read as the reverse complement.
GTAACGGCCCCCCAAAACTGGGAGCAGAACTAGAGAAAGGCAAAAACCAAGGATCCTTGCTAGCCAGAGCATTTTAGCTGCCTTGAATTGAAGTACAGTACAAGTTTATGCACCTCACTGTCTCCCTCTGTGTGTTTTTCCTTGAGACAGATTTTTTTAAAAAAAAAAAAAGTTCCTGGCCAGGGAGCAAGAGGGGAGGTAGAAGGAATCACCAGTTCTCTCAGTCTCCACTCTCCCCCTAGACTACAATGTCTTCATTTAAAACATCAAGAGTTCTTTGGGCAATCTTCTCAGCAATCACATTGTTAGTGAAACAGACTCATTAGAGGAGGAAACCCGAACTTCCAGCCTGCCATTCCAGCTCATTAGAGGAGAACATACAAGCTTCCAGTGTGCAGTTCACTTACTGAGCTTCAGCCAAAGACCAGCTGCTCCAGTAGTCAAGGTTTGGGATAGCCAAACTCAACTTGTCGAAGAGATTGCCTGCTGCGATTGTAGGTCACAAAGGTAAACATCCAAGGTGACACTTGGACAGGACAAAAAAGAACTAATGTATTGGTATTGGTAGTAAACACCTTCGAATTAAAATTAGTAAAAAAAACTGGACAACAAATAAAGTGGGATTTTTCTCCAAGCCTTGTTAACGTGTCTGTGGACATAAGGTACGTGCATCTAAATCTGATTTGAGGATGCACATTTGAAAATTTAAAGTGGTCAGTTAGTTGGAAGTATTAGCTGGACTCAACCTGCCATAAATGTTGGGTCTAGACAGCTTAAAGAAAACCAGTGTTTAGATAATGGTGCACATATTGTTCTTGGTACTGTGCCAAAAAAGGCAAGTATCAAGTGCTGGTTTGTCTACATGGAACACCCCTGTATAAACTCATCCTATGATTCCAGATATGCCAAGTCCACAACTCCTGTGAATACACATCAACAATGCCAATGGAGCTGAAATCCTTTGGCTTCCTGAAAATATAATTCAAGTTTTCTTCCTCAGCCTGTACAAGAGAACCAAAGGGAATTCAAGAGAACAGAGTGCTTTGTGATAGTTGCTAGTGTAGAGGGCTTCTCGACAGCTTCATTGTTGTGCTTTCAGTGGGGCAGGGGAAGAGCTTCACAGCTCACAATGCAAGATCTGCCGCCTTAGAAACTGAGATGTTAGTGTCAAGACAGTACCCATGGGGTGTTGCATGTATAGTATTGAAATGGCAATAAAATAATTGGCTTGCATTGTGTGCAACACTGCAATGTGCTAACATAATCATCAGGTGGCATTTGCAAAGCTGGTAAATTACTGTAATAATTGCATGCCATCAAGTCAAGTCTAACCTACAGCAAACCTTTCCAGGTTTTCTAGATAAAGAATACTCAGAAGTGGTTCACCATTCTCTTCTTCTTGGGGCGCCCTAGGACTGTACAGCTTGCCCAAGGAAGGCCACACAAGCTGGCTCTTCTGGGATGCACAGTGGGAAATCTAAATCCCAATCTCTGGCTCCACAGCCAGCTACCTAAACCACTGAGCTATCCAGCCAGATTTACTATACCCACAACTCACTCCTTTGGTTATTTATACCCACTGCATCCTGCTTACTTCACAGATGCAAGCACCTGTTGGTCAAAATAAGGGCTCTTATCTGCCGTGGCAGCAACTTGCCATCCCTGTACTTTATGAGTCTGGTTATTTGCCATCCTGCTAAAAGCAATAGAGATTTCCATTACAAATGTCTTAACTGCTTATGGAGCCCCATAACGGATCGGCCCCGCAAAAGGACAATGTTGGCAGTTGGATGGAGAGAGGAGTGTATAAGTAGCAGCCAGAAAAGATACCCTGGGCAAGGATCAAAGGATGAGAGGAGAGCACCATTAGAGGGAAGAAAACTCTCGGGGGGGGGGGGTATTTTATTTTTTTACATTATAGAAATATGCTGATGTGCTTTTGTAATTGCTTATACTTTAGCCTATTAAGATACATAGAAATGACTTAGTTGAGAGATATTTTGAAACATACTTTTGTTAAGTATTTTTAATATTTCAGTTAAGGTCTTGTTCCATTTTGAAATACCATATTAAGTGTTTCAAAGGTACTTACTTATACCTTTCATTAAGTTTTCATAGTTATACTCCTAAGACATACCGTGTTTCCCCGAAAATAAGACAGGGTCTTATATTAATTTTTGCTCCAAAAAACGCATTAGGGCTTCTGTTCAGGGGATGTTTTATTTTTTTCATGTACAACAATCTACATTTATTCAAATACAGTCATGTCATCTTCTTCTGGTTGCTGCACAAGGGTGGAGGGCGGGGTTTCACTTAACTAGGGCTTATTTTTGGGGTAGGGCTTATATTATGAGCATCCTGAAAAATCATACTAGGGCTTATTTTCAGGTTAGGTCTTATTTTTGGGGAAACAGGGTATTAAATTTTTTGTAGTTACAATTTTTGAATATTCAGTAGACAAGAGAACAATATTACACACTTATCTGCGTAGACAAGCTTGTTCAATAAAAAGTAGAGATTTTTGTGGACATTCAGTTTATCTGTCTTGCATAGGGCAAATAACTTAAAGCAGAGGTCGTCAACCCCCGGTCCACGGCCCATTGCCGGTCCGTGGCTTGAGCCCGACCGGGCCGCGAAGACAGACCTCCCGCCGCCCCCCCGCACTCCCCTCCCCACAGCTCCTTTGTGCACGCATGCGCGTGCCAGCGCCGGCGTGAGCACTCCCTCACCCCTTCACGCAAGCGCCCGCGTGCGCAAAGCAGTTGTGGAGAGGGAAGTGCGGGGGGGGGGGCGGGAGGTCTGTCTTTGTGGCCCGGCGGCGGCGGCAACTGGGGGGGGGGCCAAGAGCCGGGAGGCTGAGCATGGCCGGGTGCTCCGGCTGCTCGCCTCCTGGCGGGCTCCAACAAGGCCAGGGGCGGCGCTCCTCGCCGCCCTCAGCAGGCCAATGCCGCCGCTGGTGCCTCCAGCTCCGGAACCGGCACCAGCGGCTGCATTTGAATTTCCCGCGGAGGGCGGCGAGGAGCCTTGTTGGAGCCCGTCGGGAGGCGAGAGGCCAGAGGGAGCACCCTGGCCATGCTCAGACTCCCAGGCTTCCGCCGCCAGCGGCACGCGCTCCTGCACATACACGAAGCGGTGGGGGAGCGCACGCGCGCGCCTCTGGCGCTTGTGTTCCCCCAACGCTTCGCGCATGCGTCTGAGAGCGCGAGCGGGCGCCCCGCCTTCCTCAGAGGCTCAGCCGGTCCGCGATAGGAAAAAGGTTGACGACCTCTGACTTAAAGGATATCCAAAAGTGGTGAGTAAATTGTATAGAGTGCTAATTTTCCTCTGGTTCGTACTAGAATTAACCTTTTCTGGGGGAAATGATAGCGGTGATGATCATAGGTATCTGATTTTTTTGCAAGTTAGCCTGCTTTTGTTTTGCTGCTGGTCCTTTCTGAAATAAGTACAGCTTTTTTTTCCATGCTTGATTTCTCATGCATGTGCATTTGACAGATTTGGGCATATGGAGGGACAATATTATAAAATGAGGAAATATGCATTTGCCATAAGGTATGATCTGACTCTCATTCACCAAGGCAGATCTCTTGTTGCAAGTTGTACCTTTTCCACAGGTTGTGTTCAAAAGGAAAAATTTAATGAGCATCTTTTCTGCTCATACAATTTTTATTCCATTACCTCAGTGTTCTACTGAGTTTCCTATTATGAAACAACTGAACAAGCAAAATAACAGGCAAGTTAAACTAAGCCAAAAAGCCACTTTAGCTGGCCAACGAGCCTTGTCTTTTGAAAATCTTTATTTCAACATGGTCTTGGAAGTGAACATATATTTGAAAGCAAGCTACACTTGAGTGCAGGTATTTAATTCAGAGTAAACATGCAGAGGATTAGGCTGCTAATCCTATTCACTGGTGGCTATTTAGATAGCTCACAGAAGTGTGAACAAAATCTAGTGTTAGCTAGACAGATAGTAAGAGCCCTTCCAGTCTATGCACCAAGCAAGAACATAAAGGCCCTGCTTGGTCAGGCCGAAGACGTGTCTAATCCACCATTCTGTTCCTTTAGTGGCCAATGAAGTGCCTCTTGGAAAGCCCATATATAGAACAACAGAATGATCCCATTCATGTTCCCCAGCAACTGCTACTCATAGGGTAACATATAGGCATAACAAGTAAGTCATTGCTAATTTTATCCTACTGACATGTGTTTACTCCTCTTTTAAAGCAATCAAAATCGGAAGCTGTGGCAATTTTACATTGTATGTACAGGTTTGTGTTTGCTTGCATGGTAAGTAACTAGGGTTGATTTGCAGTATGTAGGATGTGTGCTTAGAGTGACTGTTATAACAGTTGAGAAGCGTAAAAGAATGTTTGTGAATAGAACTGCAAACTGATTGGTTTGCGTGGTTCCTGGCAGGAAAGGTTCTGCTTGTACGTAAGTATGTGTGTAAGAAAGATTATTGCTGTGGGTTAGTTAGTCTGGAGAGTTAGTGTTTGAGGATTAGAGTTGGGAAGAGTAAATTGTGACAAAGGGAATGAGAATGAACATGTGTGTGTTTTTTTTATAAGAAGTTGTAAATAAAAGTGTGGTCTTGTATTTGTGTTAGAGTATTTAGGCATGAGAGAGAGTATATACACAGAGAGAGAGAAGAAAACTCAAGGCTTATCGCTGTATGCTTAAGAATCTGAGAACTTGAAACATTCTTCTTGTATTTTATTTTTATCTGCTTACTGAACCTTTTTATTCCTGTTTCTTAAAAATAAAACTTTTGATTTATGAAGTCTGCTTAATATTTTATACATAGCACTCATAAAATATTTTACCATGTATGCTGATCACTGCTATGACACACAGTTTACGTATTGTCAAAGAAAACAAGGCTGTCTTTCACCGAAAAAATTCTTACTTTTAAAAGGGCAGTGTGAAATAAGCTGTTTTGGCAGAATTATCTTTCTTTTTACGTCATCAAGTCAATTCCAACTTTTAGAGACCCTTTCTGGATTTTCTACGTATAGATTACTCAGTAGTTTACCATTTTCTTCTTCTGGAGCTGTGCAGCTCGCCCAAGGCTACATAGGCTCGCTCTTCTCCCGAAATACAGTGTGGAACTGAACTCCCAACCTTCAACTCTGCAGATACCTGACACACTGAGCTATCCAGTCAAATCAGCCGCCTTAGGGCAGCTGCATTAAAGGGCCTGCTGGCTGTTTGCCTTGATGGATGATATAGATGGAACCCTTGTTCATATGTTTAAACAGCAACTCCAAAAGTGTACAAGTTTAGGGGAATGAGGTTGTTCACGTGGCAGCACACTCGGGAAGTGAAGATGTGTGAGCACCAAGGAAACTCTGTATTTTGTGGTTTCAAATGCCACTGTTTGTGTCCAGTGCTTAGGAGCCATGTCTCCTCTGAAAGGCCTCAAGTCCCCACCATTCAGCTTCACTGGAAGACTCTGGGTTCTAGTATTATGACAGAGAAAAAGTTGGATTCATTAGAGGAAAAGCAGGATATAAATTCAATAGATTCTTTCGTTTCTTGTTGGTGATTGCTTGGCTTCTGCCCTAGCATCTCTCTTTCCTTTAGCTTGCAAGGGTTTGGTTTGTTTATGATTTTTTGCCTTGGCAAAATGGTAAACAAGGCAAGAGGCACAGAGTCTTTATCCAGGTACAGAAGAAACCGAGGGGGGAGGGAAGAATTTGTCAGTGTCTTGAAGAGCCCTGTCAGCAGACCTGGGATGGTGGATAGCTTCTTCCCTCTGTATTTGGTTATGTTTTCTTCTTTTTAAAAAATTCCCCCATTGATTTCATTGATAGGAAAATCACCTGTGCCAGCTTCAGATTATGTAATTGTTTCCCTGCTCGAAGGACAAGACAGCGCTTTCCTGAATATCAGGAAAAGCTTCCTGTTAGAGCAGTATGACAGTGGAACCAGTTACCTCGGGACTTGGTGAGTGCTCCAACGCTGGAGGCATTCAAGAGAAACTTAAGACAACTACCTGGCAGATATGCTTTGATTGTATTCCTGCGTTGAGCAGGGGGTTGGACTTGATGGCCTTATAGGCACCTTCCAACTTCACTTTTCTATGATTCCGCAGACCCTCTTGACATGCCTATGGACTTTTTGCCATCTTCATTGGGTACTCCAAAGTGGCCTTGCCTCCAGGCTCTCTACAGGGGAGATTCCTCACCCCCTCAAAATATCTGGTTTCAGAGGGGCTGCGGCTGTAATTCTAAAGCAAAGCATATTTTTAATTGTCATACTCTGTCCTTTTTGTCCTAAAGACTTGTATAGTGCAAAGGGAAAAAAACTGATTAAAAAAAAGCTTGTTTGCCCTGAGTGTATACTGTCCCAATTGAAATTTTGCCTATATCATCACTTCTGGTAGACCCAGACTCACAGGTAACTTAAACAGATTACTCAACTTCGAGGTCAACCCACAATAGACAACCGCATGCCTGGAGCCAGCGACAAATGCTGTAATGGACTCCACAAATTCTAGCCAGGTGGTTAGCAAATTGGTTGAAAATACAAAGAAGTAATGAAAACAATTTGTTGCTAAAACATCTGAGAATTTTTACTGCTTGTTTCCTCAGTATATTTTCTGGCCATAATTGCTTTTGTTTGGTGGCACTAGATCAAGATCATCTGCATATAGTATAGGTTTTAACTGAGTGCTTGAATCATCTACCACCAATGCATTTTCAAACTCTTTTTAAAACAAGTTTTATTAAAGCATCATTTATAAACAAAGATGAAAATGCATACAAATTAGAAGCATGCAACTGACACAAATGTAATTTCTGTGAGCACTTTTCCTGCATTCACAGCATATGGTTAAAAACTTCACAATGTTGTGCCAACTTCAGGCTTCCTGAAAATATTGTTTCAAGGCATTGGATAACACAGGAAAAAGGTAAGATAAAGGAGAAAATGCCAAGTAAATATATGTATGGAATTGTATCCCACATTCTTAACTCCTTCACCCTCATTAAAATAGAAAAACAAAACCCCACAAACTGTCACCTTGCCTTCCGATTGTCCTTCAGAATTTATCTGTATTTGTAAAACACGTGATCTTGCAAACACCCAGACTAATCCTTATTTATCCAAGTGAAACGAGTCAATGAATATGTACGAATGAAATTATATACAGATACAGAAGTGCCTGCAGAATTGTTTGCTTAAGAGGATTAAGGAGATCAATGAAATTAAAGCTACTATGGGGTCACTTCCATATGGAATTCATTTAGTAAAATTATATCAAATGCCTCTTAACCATATAATGTTGCTTCTAAAGCCTCAAATATTTAAGCTGTCTTGCTGTATAAAAATGAAGCTTGTACAGGTGGTTTCATCACAAGTTTTGCTGCTTCAGGCAGGTAAGTAAGGAGGTGGTGGTTCTTTCTCTGGCATCTTCATTGCCATTTCATAGGTTGGCAATACATACTGTAACAGGAAAAGAAGGTAGTGGTAGTTCATCAATCTCTGGATAGCAATAGATTGCACAAGGCTGATTTAAAGGATCTACATTCTTAGCCGCCACTACCCCAGGCTGTTTTAGATCCAAAATAGTATTGCAAAACAACCAGTAGCATCAGCAGACAAGACCAGCATTTTCGAAATGTTCCCTTTCTTTCTTTCTTTCTTTCTTTTTTAGACTACAATCCAAAAGCCATTGTTCAGAAAAGTAACATTTCCAAGCGCTGGGCTAGGCAGGCTGTTTTTATACACACACATACACTCAAACAAACCCATAAAAATCACTGCATGATGTGTCAGGATATTGAAAAACAGGACATTATGGCCCAGAAAATAACATCCAGACCTGCCAAAGAAGCCCACTTTAGATTTACAAATCAAATATTTCACTTTGACTTTTAAAATGTAGGCTTGATGTAATTAGTTATGTGCCATCAAGTCATAAACAACTTATAGCGACCCTAATGTGTTTTTTTTTTTTAAAGATACGCAAGATATTTAAGGAGTGCTTTTACCAGTTCCACTCCCTCAGTGAGTTTCCATGGCCAGGTGGGGATTCAAATCCTGTCCTAGTCTGCCACTCTATCCACTAGTCAAAGCTTTAGTACCCTACACTTGATGTAAGAACAAATGCAGATTTGGAAGCCTGCAAGTACCGAGATTGGTACAAATACCTTTTGTCTCTGTCTCCTTCAGAATTATGTATAAGAAGATCTCAAATTAGGAGAGGTGACCTTTCCTTCATGTGGCTAATTCAACTAGAAGATGGTTGAAATCTGGATCAGTGGAGATTTCCCTTTAAAGACAGTGCAGAATCAGTCTCAGGTTCTCAGCTGGCACTGCCGGCAGCACTACTCCCCTGTCCTTTGCTGGGTTGGAGACGAGCACTAGAAACCACCTGGCTGACTCAGTCAGAGTTCCCATGGCCTTCTGAGAGTGCCAGTTGAAAGCAGATTGCTCCCCTTGCTCCTCTTCCTGTAAGTTAGTGCTAGCTACATCCAAGTCTCACCCACATTCATGCTTCCTGCATAGCATTCTATCCATGAAGGGATGCTACAATTTGCCTTCCACCCCCCGCCAGGCTTAATCAGATTGGTCTTCTTAAGATTTTACCTGTTGAGGTGCTTCAAATGCAGGGTAGACTGCTATTTCAGGCATGTTTCTGTTGCAAATGTATTTATAGCAGTTCCATACACAGTTAATTAGGTAGGCCTGCAAAGGGGAGGGAATGAAGGACATCTGAGTGTGGCAAATAGCAGCAGATTGATGAATTACCCATCTACACAAAGATGACTGCATATACATACACATAAACACACGCACACACACCAACTATATTGAGGAAACTGTTAAAGTTGTTCATTCCAGAGGAAATAAGTGCCATCATTTTTAAAAGAAAGTGCTACAGTAAGAACACCACCAACTTGATCACGTATATCTAGTACATCAGAGTCTGTTTTAATACCTTTACTTTAGCTGGACAGTATGCCAACAGCAGCAGAAGGCACACACAGGAGAACAAAACAGCACAGAAGTACAATAATGGTGAATAGGCAAGAATTATTAAAAATTAATTATAAACAGTTCATCATTAAAATTAGTTGCTCTGAACCAGTTAAGGGAATCCAAGCGAGGGAGTTGTCAAAAACTGCTGTCTAGGGTTGGAAAACTGTTGAAGTAGCTAACCAGATGTAGTTATAGTCAAGATGCTCAAAGCCATGTGGCCCCTTGGGGACCCTGGTATATTTGAAGAGGTCCGCAGAATGGAAATAATTCTTCACACGCCATCTTATAAGGCTCATTATGCAGTTTATATAATCCTGATTTGACCTATATTTCTTTTATACTGTGCTTATGGCCGTGGCTAAAAAAAGGGTTGAGAGTGGCTGCCCTAAAACACGATATACTGACCTTTAAGATGATGACCCAAACAAAGAATACCAGAACAATGAACAGAAGGCAGCTTGAATCGAGGGCAAGGAGATCATCTTTGTAGGGGAATTCAGGCTAATAAAGACAAGAAAACTGTTTTAAAGAGGTACCAGTGTCACAGTACAGCACCACCAAACTCCTTCCCTGACTTTTCATGGAAGACAACTGGGTAGCTCTGTCCTCCAGTTCCTGCCCTGGCTGGCGTGAGCTGTCGTCAGATTTGTGTCTCACCTCCACCCCCAAGTGTGTCATACTTACCAGCTGATCCAAGTAGTCTTTTATTCTTGGTAGGTATGTCAAGGAACTTATAGCAACCAGACAGCTGAGAACAAAATCAAAGAGCTGGTAGCAAAAGAATGGAATCAGCCAGCCAACTCGATGCTAGGAACGGAGAAAAGAAAAAAAAATTCACTTCAAAGAATATATAGTACAGAGAGCTATTGTCACATATAAGAAACAAATAAACAAACCAGTAAACATATTTATATGTACTTACAGCAATTGCTCCATACACCATCATAGCGCTAATTGTGAACATGAGAAGTGAAATGGCAAAGAGAACACATGCATTTTCTGATGGAGGAAAAAAAAAGAATAATTTTAAAAATAAAGCTATATAAAGGCAAACGTTTTAAAATACGCTGTGTTCACAATTTATGAACACTTCATCTTAAGTTATATTAGCTTGCTGATTGTCAAATGGACTGGAAACTACTGGAAAAAGACATGACAAGAACTCTGCACCAATTAAAAGCACTGTGTACTAGAATGTAGCAATAATCATAACAATGTAATAGGTCTCTCTGGTTAAAAAACAAATGAATCAATTCCTTATATGCAGAAAATACTTCATGTCCATACAGGCTAATGTCACTTATCAGTATAAGCTTCTGAGCGTCTAATTGTACATCATTCATGATCTATTTCTTAAACATGTCAGTATACAGCTTCTCATAATTACATGTTACCTTTCAGTCAGAAATTATGCTAGTAACAAGCTTTCAGACTTGCTTTGACATATAAAACAGGGATGGCTAAATATCTTGTTATTAAACATCTGGGAGACCCTGTGGTATCTATTTTCTAAGCATGAGATTTTCTGATTCCCCCCTCCCACTACAACTACCACAAGTCACCAGGAATTAACCAAGCCAGGATTCTGTAGCCAAAATAAATAAATAAATAAATGATCCAAGTCTTTAGAGGAGTTTCAGCTCACACCTCTAAGGTATAGCATGTTCTTCTCTAAAGCCACTGCAAAGGACGAGTGTGGGCAGGACTTGCTAAGCTCTGTGGGAGCTAAAAGGAGTAGTGCAACTGGTAGATTTTTTGAGAGCCACCATATACAGAGCCTGATGAGCAGAGAGACTACCAAGGCTTTCAAGATACATGAGATATTTATGCAGTAGTTTTATCATCACCACCCCCACTGAGCTAGGATTTGAACCCAGGTCTTCTGAGTCTCCTGTCATTCTAAACACAGTTAGTCTTAAGATGGACAATTCCAGGCTTCCTAAAAAATTTTTTCCAGAACAAATGAAATCTGACATCCGAAACACCTGGGTGGCTAACTGTGAACAACAAATGTTAGCTTTTGATTTAATTCCATACAGAAGTCCTCCAAATAAGAACCTTGGAACAGACTCATAAATCGAAAAAAAGGAAAAACGGAAGGACTTCTATATATTTAAGCAAGATCTTGACACAGTTAAGATTTCATTATTGCCCCCTCATTTCTGTTTTTTGAAATCATCCCATAAATTTATGAGTTATTTACATGAGATATCATCCCCTTCACTTAGAAAAGCAGTAGGAGTACTTTGGGAACCAGTGAGAATATGCTTGATATCTGTCTTCTCATCAGGGACTCTGGTCACAGATGTCTGAGAGGCAGGATTTCAACATTCACTATATTCTACTAGAAATCATGAATCCCTTATTGTTCCATGAGCAAGTTACACAGATTTCTTTCCAAGCTTCTGTGAATCCACACTCCCAAATTTAACAGTCCAGTTTTCCAATAGTAGAAACATAACTACATTTCATTATATTTTTAACTTAAGAAGAAGTCAAGTCAAGTTTATTGTATTAGCTAAAAGCCGTCACAATTGTTTAAAATACAAATATAATCAAATAAAATCATGATAAAATCACAGACATATAAAATAATAAGAGACCCTTCATATCTGGGAGTCTCCCGCACAATTGATTGCGATGGCTCTCAGGAAATTAGCACGAATGTTTCTGGCCGCTTTTGCAAACAGCGCTGTTCTGTATGTTATATATGGGTCACAATCCAAAAGTAACCTGACCACCTTTGTCTGAGGGCTTTCCTCCTGTAGGGCAGCCAAAATGTTACCCAGGAATTTTTCTCTGGGGTTTTGATAGAGCTGACAGTTAAGTAAATAGTGGGCGACATCCTCTATCTCACCTGCTCCGCAAATACACAGCCTTAGATGCTTGGGGACATTCCTGTACCTGCCGTCTAAGACAGCGGTTGGCATGGTTTGGTAACGGAGTTCTGTGAATGCGGTTCTCAAGGAGGCAAAAGTAAGTGTATGTAAGTATTGCGCCCTTGAGTGGTTTTGGCTAAGATCAAGTGTAGTAAGAAGAAGTAATATTACTCTAATTACAAGAGAATTTAAATTGCATTTATAGTTATACACGAGATGCCTCCCTAATAATCTTGGAAATGTAGAGCTCGAAGAGACCCTACGGATCATCGAGTCCAGCCCCTGTCAAGGAGGCCGAGTGGGGAACACAACGCCCAACGTCTGGCTCCACAGCCAGAGACCTAAAGTTTCTGTGGTTCTTAACCTTTTTGAAAGAAACTCCCCCTTGAGCAAGTTATCATCGCCCCCTCCCCGCAGCGGCAGCGCAGCGCCGCCACAGGGAGGGGGGCAATGATAACTTCCTCAATGGTGCCGGCAGCGCGGCGCCGGCGGCACCACATCCGCTGCCAGCACCAGCTGCTCTGGATCAGGCGGCGTGGGGAGGGGGGCGATGATAACTTCCTCAATGGCGGTGGCGGCTCCATCGCCCCCCTATTGCCCCCTTCTGTTCCTTCGCCCCTGCGTCGCCCCTTTTCGTTCCATCGCCCCCCTGAAAAACAAAATCGCCCCCTGGGGGGCAATATCACCCAGGTTAAGAACCACTGAGCTATCCGGCACTGGAGGAGGAGAAAGGAAAGTCCAATGCTGCAAAGATAAATACTGCATAGGAACCTGGAATGTAAGATCTATGAACCTTGGTAAGCTGGATGTGGTCAAACAGGAGATGGCAAGAATAAGCATTGACATCCTGGGCGTCAGTGAACTAAAATGGACGGGAATGGGCAAATTCAATTCAGACGATTATCATATCTACTATTGTGGGCAAGAATCCCGTAGAAGAAATGGAGTAGCCCTCATAGTCAACAAAAGAGTGGGAAAAGCTGTACTGGGATACAATCTCAAAAATGATAGAATGATTTCAATACGAATCCAAGGCAGACCTTTCAACATCACAGTCATCCAAGTTTATACACCAACCACCGATGCTGAAGAGGCTGAAATTGACCAATTCTATGAAGACTTACAACACCTTCTAGAACTGACACCAAAGAAAGATGTTCTTGTCATTCTAGGGGACTGGGAGTCAAGAGATAAAAGGAACAACAGGTAAGTTTGGCCTTGGAGTTCAAAACGAAGCAGGGCAAAGGCTAATAGAGTTTTGTCAAAGAGAACAAGCTGGTCATCACAAACACTCTTTTCCAACAACACAAGAGGCGACTCTACACATGGACATCACCAAATGGGCAATACCGAAATCAGATTGATTATATTCTCTGCAGCCAAAGATGGAGAAGCTCTATACAGTCAGCAAAAACAAGACCTGGAGCTGATTGTGGCTCTGATCATCAGCTTCTTATAGCAAAACTCAAGCTTAAACTGAAGAAAGTAGGAAAAACCACTGGGCTAGTCAGGTATAATCTAAACCCAATCCCTTATGAATACACAGTGGAAGTGAAGAACAGATTTAAGGAACTAGATTTGGTGGACAGAGTGCCTGAAGAACTATGGCTGGAGGCTCGTAACATTGTACAGGAGGCAGCAACAAAAACCATCCCAAAGAAAAGGAAATGCAAGAAAGCAAAGTGGCTGTCCAACGAGGCCTTACAAATAGCAGAGAAGAGGAGGGAAACAAAATGCAAGGGAGATAGGGAAAGTTACACAAAATTGAATGCTGACTTCCAAAGAATAGCAAGGAGAGACAAGAGGGCCTTCTTAAATGAACAGTGCAAAGAAATTGAGGAAAATAATAGAAAGGGAAAAACCAGAGATCTGTTCAAGAAAATTGGAGATATTAAAGGAACATTTTGTGCAAAGATGGACATGATAAAGGACAAAAATGGTAGGGACCTAACAGAAGCAGAAGACATCAAGAAGAGTTGGCAAGAATACACAGAGGAATTATACCAGAAAGATCTGGATGTCCCGGACAACCCAGAGAGTGTGGTTGCTGACCTTGAGCCAGACATCCTGGAGAGTGAAGTCAAGTGGACCTTAGAAAGCATGGCTAACAACAAGGCCAAGGGGGTGATGGCATTCCAGTTGAACTATTAAAAATCTTAAAAGATGACGCTGTTAAGGTGCTACACTCAATATGCCAGCAAGTTTGGAAAACTCAGTAGTGGCCAGAGGATTGGAAAAGATCAGTCTACATCCCAATCCCAAAGAAGGGCAGTGCCAAAGAATGCTCCAACTACCGTACAATTGCACTCATTTCACACGCTAGCAAGGTTATGCTCAAAATCCTCCAAGGTAGGCTTCAGCAGTATGTGGACCGAGAACTCCCAGAAGTACAAGCTGGATTTCGAAGGGGCAGAGGAACTAGAGACCAAATTGCTAACATGCGCTGGATTATGGAGAAAGCCAGAGAGTTCCAGAAAAACATCGACTTCTGCTTCATTGACTACGCAAAAGCCTTTGACTGTGTGGACCACAGCAAACTATGGCAAGTTCTTAAAGAAATGGGAGTGCCTGACCACCTTATCTATCTCCGGAGAAATCTCTATGTGGGACAGGAAGCAACAGTTAGAACTGGATATGGAACAACTGATTGGTTCAAAATTGGGAAAGGAGTACGACAAGGCTGTATATTGTCCCCCTGTTTATTTAACTTATATGCAGAATACATCATGCGAAAGGCTGGACTGGAGGAATCCCAAGCCAGAATTAAGATTGCCGGAAGAAATATCAACAACCTCAGATATGCAGATGATACCACTCTGATGTCAGAAAGTGAGGAGGAATTAAAGAACCTCTTAATGAGGGTGAAAGAGGAGAGCGTAAAAAATGGTCTGAAGCTCAACATCAAAAAAACTAAGATCATGGCCACTGCTCCCATCACCTCCTGGCAAATAGAAGGGGAAGATATGACAGACTTTACTTTCTTGGGCTCCAGGATCACTGCAGATGGTGACAGCAGCCACAAAATTAAAAGACACCTGCTTCTTGGGAGGAAAGCAATGACAAACCTAGACAGCATCTTAAAAAGCAGAGACATCACCTTGCCGACAAAGGTCCGCATAGTCAAAGCTATGGTTTTTCCAGTAGTGATGTATGGAAGTGAGAGCTGGACCATAAAGAAGGCTGACCGCTGAAGAATTGATGCTTTTGAATTGTGGTGCTGGAGGAGACTCTTGAGAGTCCCCTGGACTGCAAAGAGAACAAACCTATCCATTCTGAAGGAAATCAAGCCTGAGTGCTCACTGGAAGGACAGATCCTGAAGCTGAGACTCCAATACTTTGGCCATCTCATGAGAAGAGAAGACTTCCTGGAAAAGACCCTGATGTTGGGAAAGTGTGAAGGCAAGAGGAGAAGGGGACGACAGAGGACGAGATGGTTGGACAGTGTCATCGAAGCTACCAACATGAATTTGACCAAACTCCAGGAGGCAGTGGAAGACAGGAGGGCCTGGCGTGCTCTGGTACATGGGGTCATGAAGAGTCGGACACGACTTAACGACTAAACAAACAAAATGGTCATGAGCTATTGGGAACAATACCTCCAACTAAGGATATGACTGTGCGGTTCGATTATCCCTGGCTGAACTGGTCTAGTTGAGAAAGGCCTCAACTTGAATGTGGGCCTTCTCAGTTGTGGCTCCCGCACTTTCGCCTTTCACTAGAGATTTGGGAAGCCCCCTCCCTCCGGAGTTTTAAAAGACATCTAAAAACCTTCCTATTTTCGGAAGCCTTTAAGGACGTTCTCCAAAAACCTTCCTATTTTTGGAAGCCTTTAAGGACGTTCTTCCCCTCAGTTAGTGTACCCTTTGACTCTGTGCCACCTAAAGGCTGTCACCATCTCTTGGCTCTGTATGGTTTGTTTACTTCATTGGTTTTCTGAGTTTGGGGTTTATTATCTATTTATTATGTTGGAGAATGGTAGGTAGGAGTCAGGGTTTACATTATATTGTAATGATCACCCACAGTGGTCCGACTAAGTCAGGTGGGTGTCATCGTCTTCACTTAGAAAAGTATTTTTGGCAGCAAGATTTCAACCTACGCCTTTGCTATATGTGGATGGATGCTATACCTAGAAACCAATAGCATAGTTTTTTAATATGTGGAGTCCAAGCAGTAGCAGATATACATTACTTACTGCAATTGCTTTTTATATACAGAATATAAAGAGTAATTTACTAGAAGAAACATCCAGGTAAAAATGACCCAAAAAATCATCTATCCATTATCTGATATTAAAGCTGTAACAGTAGCAAAATTTGCAGTAGCTGCCCAAAAATTGAGAAAATTATTGTAAAAACCCATATGGTTAATTAAAAGGACTTAATTTCTTTGAAATCATGTATATTTTGTTTGTACTTTTTTCTTAACTTGTTAGCACTGTATTTTTAAGCTAACACTCCACAGGTAATATTCCTAATTCTACGTATGTTTTAATTGTAATGCTAGTTACGTTTGAATGGCCAAAGCGGTTAAATCAACAATAAAAATATTGATTATTAATTCTCCAATTCTAGAGTCCTAAAAGCAGGTTCCACCTTACTTCTACAGGAACTTTTATTCACAGTATATGGATTCACACTAATAACTGCTGCTGTGCTGAAATATCCCTTTTATACACTTCTCTTCTCCCATATTCTCAGGTATATAGGAAGTCTGGAATGGAGGAGTCAATGTCAGTTAAAAAATATGAATTTGATGAAAAAGCAAAACCAAGAAGTTCAACCGCTGTCAACATTATCTCACCAATAAATTTTTAAATGTCTTTATACTGCAAAATGTTTCCTGAAAAAACATGATTATTACTCCCTAAAAGAAGAACAGTATACACCTACCAGCCACCCTCTCAGAGGGATAGTAGTTACCAATAACTTCATATTGGATATCGACTGTTGGCACTGTATTTGGGTGAGTTACTTCAACTGTCAGCAGAATGCCCATCAGCAGGTTCACAACCTACAAGTGAAAAGAGATGCCGTTATTTCCAGAAAACAACACTTGATATAGCAAAACATTACTTCTTACCACTGAAACAGTAAAGGGGGGGGGGGGAGAAGAAAAGCAAGCAAGAGGGTGTTATTTAAATTCTCACACATTGTTGAAATGGATGGGCCACTGGGACAATGTAGGTTTTGAAAGCAATACCTCTAGGAAGTGTTACTCCGATGTTTTTTCTGCATTACAGTTGTATCCTTCACACCACCGATGTCATATAGCACATTTGTATCGGCCTTCTCTATCCTGGCAGTCTATGTATGACAGACTGAAACTCTTATCACTACCTACGAGCAGGCTGATGATGGGAGTACAGTTTGGAAAGCAATGCACTGGGTAGTCTGATCCATAAGAACAAAGGACAGTATAGTCAGTTGGCACAAATTTATATCTACTGGGAACACTACACAGTATTCAGGCAGTGTCAGTTTTCAAAAAATTCTGGCCAAAATTCTTGGTTACCTAAAGAAATGATAATTCTACAGAAACAGCAAGTGTTGCTTGGATGAAATAATCTAGCTGTTAGCTGTGTTGGTCTGTTGCAGCGCAAGAGAAACAAACAAAAAATAACTTTATTATTTAGACAGTTTTACATCTTAGTTACACCCCTCCATTTCATAAGCCTGCTTCTTTGGTTTTAGTAGACTTGAGACTGCAAATGTTACTATAGTACAATGTCAAATGTTTTTGAATATTAGAGAACCCTAGGGTAATAGTAAAGTAACATCTAGCCCCTACGCTGCTATTTTGAATTATTCTAGCTTAATTCTGGTCACACTAAATTTCACAGAACATATAGCTGAAGGAAAAGGGAGTCTGAATACTGGCAAGCAAACAGAAGAAAACACCATTTTATAAACCAGACCACAACATTCTCCTTCAAGTTTGTAAAAGAGGATTTGGTTTAGCTTAGTTTAATACGTTTATTCTAATCTGTAACATAAACAAAATAAAAATGCCTCATGAATAGACTAGAACAGAAATTATGTAATAATTTGTAGTCCAAACAGCCTGTGAACTTTTTTCTCTTTTAATCCCCCAGATGACTGCTACTGAAAAACATTCCATCTTGTATTTGATAATGCAAGACCTTTCTGGGTCAAAACAAAGAACACAAATTCAGCAGCTTTCCCCCTCTCAACTGCCATCACAAGCCTACCAAATAATCACCCTGATCTGGGGCAAGGACAACTGTAGTACTCAAGAAGTTCCTTCCTCCTACGCCATTGTATCTTGTCTAGTCTTTCATTAAACCATTTTTATGGAAATCTGTTACGTTAATACTTTTATATAAACCTCTATCTAAAATCTATTAGAAAAGCATTATAAAATGTTAAAATAAAAAAAATACAACCTAAACATAACAAGTAGTTAGGTCAAATGCAACGAAACAACAATCTAATTTTTAAAACATTAATCTGCCATAATTTCTTTATGAAAGACCTACTATGAAAAACAGCATTTGGCATAATCCTACAAATCAACTCAGAAATAAAACAGCCCAACTCGACCTCCTCTCAGGTAACTGGGCAGAGGATAATAGCCTTAGTTAACTGTAAAACATACAGTTTAAGCTGTAACTTCTCCCAGGTGAACTACATTTAGGTGCCTATACATATATCACGCAGAACTCCCAGAATAGGGAATTATGGGATTTGTAGTCTTAAAAAATCTGAAAATCCCATCCCCAGGCAAAACTATTACAAACCTTTCCCAAAGAAGCATCTTTATTTTACAAGATGAGTTCAGATATAATGTTTTTTTAAAGTTCATTAACTAATTTTCCTAACTTTAATCAGGCATAGCTCTCCTCTAAATTTTCCAGGTTAAATATCTGTGAATGAGACTTTTAAAACAACGTGTTATTCCAGAATTCCATCCTTGAACAGCAGATCCTGCGTAGGTGGTTCAAGAGAAAAAACTGCTAGGGTCTTTCCCCACAATGCATAGAAATTTAACATAGTACTCCCTCTAAATTTAGCTCCATAAGATGAGATATAACCTACTCTTCTCACGTGCAACATCTTAGCCTCTTAGAACTGCAGAGCTGGAAGGAATCCTATGGATCATTGAGTCTAGCCCCTCTTAAGGAGGTGCAGTAGGGGAATCGAACTCCCAGCCTCTGCCTCCGCAGCCAGATGTCTAAACCTATGAGCTATCCAGCAGACACTTTTTGGGAGGGGGAGAAGAAGCCTATCACCAATGGGTTGTTGAGTGACAAGATGAACATCCTGTGCACATTCCTAGGGAGAGTTCTAATCTGAATAACTAGCCAAAGATATTCCCATTGCAAAATTGATCACCAAGCCAAAGAGAAATCTAATCAAATATTTTTGCTCATTTATGGACATCTATTTCAGTCCTCAGAACTTGAAGGAATTGCTGTCTCCAGCTTCTCTGCCACAGAAGAGCATGAGTACAAAGTAATTTGCTTTTATTAAGTAACATTGGCTTGCCAACATCCATATCCTGAACACAAGTAATTTCTACTAATTCTAGCAGAATTTCTTGTAAGTTTTGTAAGTTAAATGAGGGTGTAAATGTTTTCAACAGGGTGGATAAAAATCAAGGGTTTTTTAAAAAGTCAAATTGATTTAAATCATTAAAAAAATCTGATTTAAAAAAAATTTAATATTGTTTTGATTTAAATCAATCAAATCTACTCTGATTTTTATACACATGTGCTTAGCCTTCACAGCTGAAAGGTACCATTTTTTACTTCCTCCCTAAACTACAAAAGATTTACTAAGGTGTGCTTATCAAACACTCTTTTCAGTAGTGTGGGAGTACAGTACCTAGTCAAGAACAGATTGATCACTGAAGCACCATTCTCCCACTCTGGACCTATAGCATAAGAAATGCAACTTAGAAGACAACAATATGTCTTCTTTCTAATCCTCTGTGAAGTCAACCCCACATTTTGGTGCCAGGCTCAGAAGAACAAGAAGAGATTGTAAAATATAAAACAAATTCCCCTGTGACACATTTGTGACCAATTCCCTGTCAATTAAGTGCTTTGTCAAATTCTTATCTTCTGGGCTGCCTTATGCAGGGCCACACAAATGCTTTCTAAAACTACTGTTGTGTGGGAAGTGCAGGACTGATCAAATAGTCCCTCCTACCTAGCCTGAAGATGTAATCTCTTCCTGATGAAAGGAAGAAGCAAAAAAAAACAATGAAACCAGACTGAACAGACTGTGAGCAGGTCATGAATTGTCTGCTAGCAGTTCAAAACTTTAAAAACAGGAGATTCTGTAAAGGAAAGAAAAAGGACATGTGTTGGAAATGACATTCTTGCCAGTAAACTAGACATTCCAACCCCTCCTCGTGCAAACCAGCACAAGGGTTCAGACAGCAGGAAACACAACACTATTCTCACATTACAAGAGCTAAGCATTATGTGATGCAATTAATTAGCAGCAGGTTTATGACGCCACATTGTTTGCCATCTGCTACACCGTGATGTGGTAACAGACCACACCTTAGATGACTTTAAGAGGTGAACACATTCATAGAAGTCTATCAGTAGCTATAATCAAACCTTCGGGTTCGCAGCCGGTGCACCACTCAATTAATTGTTACGAAGCAAGGGCAAAAGAGGACTATTGCTCTCACACCTTGACTGTGGACTTCCTGAAAAGATCTGGTTAGCCACTGTGGGAAACAAGAGGCAGGACTACGCGTAACTTTGATGAAATGCAAGAAATACTCTGTTCAATGATCCCTCTAGCCTCTCCACTGAGCAGGGCTAGAGACCAGTAGCAACAGAAATATGTTGTAGTTTTAGAAGAGGTAGCCATGTTAGTCTGAGCAAGCCTATCAGGCAAAATCCAAAGAAACAAAACAAAACAAAACAAAAAAGAGACAAAAACAGATGGCACCTTAAAGACTAATTCTTATATTTTAATGTAAGCTTTCATGGACATGGACAAAAATAGAAGGGTTAGCCTTTAAGGTGCCACCTGTTTTGGTCTTTCTTTCTTTGGATTTTCCCAGAAATACGTTGGTTAATCAGTCTGGAAAGAGAAATGAGCAGTGCATGGATTACAGAGTCAGAGCCCCCAAAGATACCGCGACCCATCGCTTCTACTTCGGCCCAGTTCTGACCTCTCCTCGAAAGCAACGCGCATGCGCGGCAGGCCACCGCTACATCAAAGTCGCCGCTTCCATGCCATCAGACAGCGGTGACGCAGGCTGAACCGCCCGCATGCGCAGTAGGGAACATCGGCCGGAACCTCATCACCACCGAAGCAAGCGCCCGGACCCTCCTTTCTCGGAACATGCGCAGTAACGCAACAGGCACCCTTTCCTCCCTCCCTCCCCCCCGCCGCCACCGCCACCTTCGAAATTCCATCTCTTACCATATACCAGGTGCCCAAGATGATAGTCCCCGTGCGGACATGGCAGCAGCCGCAGCACCGGGTACTATAGAAACGGTCTCGGCTCCGCTTGAACGTCATGGTCGTCTCGGTTCCGGCCGCGGCGGAGGCTCCTTCCCCTCTCGTCCAACGGAAGGCGTCGTTGGCCCGGCTCGCGCCTCACAACCCGCGCGAGGGGGGCGGGCGAGCGAAGGAACGGGCCGCCGCTCTGCCCACTCGACCGAGAGAAGAGGAAACCGAGCGTTTCCTTTCTGGAGAGGGGCGGGGCCACCGGTTACGGGCACGGAAACGGGCCAGTCCCTCTTTCCTCAGGGGGGAGTGCCCGCCCCTCGTTCGTTAGAGGGGCGGGGTCTCGCCGCGTCTCCTCAGGCCGCAGCTTCCGCGGCGCCTCCTTTCCCGCCCCCTGCCTCCCCCTCCCCCACCCCAGCCATGGACTGGGGTCCGCCTGAGGGGCCGCCTTCGTCCCAACGGCTCTCGGTGGGATTGGCGAACCGAGCAGGGAGAGACGGAGGGAGGGCTGCTGGGGTTAGGGAAGTGGGGGGGGGGGGGAGAGGTCGGGGTGTCCCTGAAGGCAAGGAAGACTTGAAAAGAACCGTGAAGAGGAAGGGCCTCCGTCTCTTCCCTCACCCCCAAGAAGCACCCGCAGCACCTCCAGACATGAAGGGCATTGTTGTTGTTTTTCGCCTTCAAGAAGCCTCGTCGACCCAGGCCGTTTTTGTCAGGCCCAGATAGAACAAGAATGAGCGAAAGAGATGGAGAAAAGTTATTTATTTATTTATTTATTTATTTATTTGACTTTTCTACCGGCCATCTGACTACCAGGGCCACTCTGGGCGATTCATAACATGATAAAACATTTTAAGAAA
Organism: Intellagama lesueurii; assembly: GCA_037013535.1. NCBI lineage: Eukaryota > Metazoa > Chordata > Lepidosauria > Squamata > Agamidae > Intellagama > Intellagama lesueurii. The sequence goes on along the minus strand of JBAJHW010000001.1, from coordinate 213,291,581 downwards.
CATAAAAATTATACAAAACCCAAAATTAAGACAGACATACAAAAAAGACAACATCAAAGTAACTAAAACTGATTTAGAAAGGCAAGATGGTGGGACAGGAGATATAAGTGCTGAAAAAGACTCTGCTATGTTGGTGTAATCTCTTTGCATTCCTCCTTAAAATAATGAAGTCACAAAAGAGACCAACTCACTTGACTTACCTGCTATGGTTACTTCCTCCATTACTAAGATGAGTAAGTTGTTCAGGTTTGCTAAAATGTTTGCCTGCTTTTTCCAGGAAAAGCTAAAAGCGTACAGAAATCTCACTTATTTCACATCTGTGTAACATTCCCAGGTCTGGTTACTAACTTTGTTTCCAGAGCCTGGTGCAAGAGGAGTCTCATCCCCATCTCTTTGGCCTAGATCCAATTGTTTGTTTCAACTAGCATAGACCGACTGAGTCAATTCAATTTTTGGAAAACATCCTGTTCGTGAATGTGGGATATTGTGCTTCTGTGTCCACGATTCAAAATGCCAGGAAATGGCCCAATATTGCTGCGTCATACCATGCCCGCTTTGCCAGCTGGAAAAAGGATGCCAAGCTTTACATAGCAAAAGGCTGCCTGAATGTTGACAACACCAATGGCAGCAGTCAAGATGGTCTACACAGGATACCATCTTGTGTTCACTACCATTCATACTTGTCAAAGAACAGCCATGACAATTGTTTCATGTTTGGGTGAGAAGTGGTTAACTGATGAAAAAAAGTCTAGTTCTGGGATTTTCCTTTGCTTGGTGTCACTTTGTGAATGGTAGTGAGCATGGTTGAAATTATAAGCCTTTCCCACACTAGCATTTAGATATGGTCTATGGATTGTTGAGGACACAGTTTGTCTGTTTTAAAAAAGCCCACATCCATGTGTTTAGATCAAGCCATCCTTCCCCTTTAAGACCTATCGCGGACCTTTCTGGCCCAGTGATAGGGGTTGCATTTTTTTGGCATGCTCTGTTTAGCTGAGAGAAAGCACCCTCCAGCAGCCTCAGTATTGTGGCTGCAGATTCCAAATCAGAGTGGGGGAAGAAGAAGAGAAGGGAAGCAGGGAAGAATGAAAATGAAATAGCAGGGACGAAGGGAGAGAAGAGCAAAGTAAAAAGTACTTTCGCTTTCCTTGGCCCTCCACGGACAATCAAGAAAAGCTCTCAATTGATAGCTGATCAGGCTACAAGGGTCATTTACTGTTGGTATTGGAGGAGTGTACCAGATGGAACATCGCTCCCCCTTACCTGAACAGACCATTTGTAGCCTGATCCACCCCACATCTAAAAAGCCCAGTCTGGATAGGTCCTATGGCAGGATATAGACACCAAATCTCGGCTAGCATTGAGTAATACAATTCCCATCCACAAAGCAAAAACCAGTAATTTCCCAGCTTAACTGAGTGTGCTTCTGAATATTTCTTCTCTATTCTTTTTAAAATATCTTTTAAAATATTTTTATAACCAGACACAGAATCCCTTTCCCAGCACCAATGCATGTTCGGCCAGAAGGAGTTAAAAAGTTCTTGTGAGAATCTGCTAACTGAGTCATGGTGACAGGATCTAAAGATCAGATTGCCCCAGACCTGCAGTTGATTTCCTCTTTGAAGACTTGTGTCAGAAGCCTGGTCTCAGAGATTACTGAAAGTGCTCAAGGCTGGGACAACCACAACTGTTCTTTGTAATTCAGATGTACTTTGAATATGCATTACAAAATTGCATGCCAATTTCCTGGAGATACATGGCAAACTGTCCCTCTCTGAGGGATTGGCATTCCATTCCTTTCTTTATAGCAAGCCAGATTTTTTTACTCTTCAAAAAAAACCTGTCTTCCAACTGTTTCTGTGATCTTTCATTGCCCTCCAAACATTGGCCCACAAACCTGCAACGATGTATCTATTTTGCAACTCTTTTGCTGTTAAGCCACACTTGCTAAGTTTATAACAAAGTCATAGTTTTTCCTTTTTGAAAAGCCCCTTTTTTTTTTAGGAGGATCAGTATTGCAGCCCCTGCAGGCTGGATTCTTTCCAAATTTAAAAAAAGCAGGTGGAACCAACCATTCTCTTTCAAAATAAGCAAAATTGGTGTTTTCAATTTGTTTGAGCTATTTTGAATCTGGGGACATGTAGAGTCACTTGTTCTTGCACAGAAGTGGTGGCAAAACAATTTTCCTTTTTAAAAAACTGTTCCTTGAAAACCTTTTGTCCAAACTTCCCCAAATTAGGGGGAAGCAACAGCAATCTGTCTCTTGCATCTGTACCAAATTTGTTGCTGATCCAAAGTCCAGTTTCAAAGTTATACTTTTTTTTGGTTTGGGCTGCCCCCGTTTTAAAAATAGCCTTGTAGAATATTGATTTACTCTGCTGCACAATAACATAACAATTGCTGAATGATAAAACAACACTTGGGTAAATCCCATTGATTTAAAGACTATTTTAGTTGGGTCTATCTATTTATGTCTCATGCTAAGAAAAGCTTCAGTTGCTTAATTTCAATTTGTCACGCCGGCATAGAAAACCAGAGGAGCAGGGCCAGTTTCTAAAAATGGCAGCTCTAATTACACTTCTTCCAAAAGCCTACTTCCCACTTTTTCTTAAAGTTAGGGCAGTGGTTCCCAAACTTTTTTGACTCACAGCTCCCTTAACTTACTGGCCACAGCTCCCCAATACAGTAGGACCACGGTATATGTAGGATCAGTACCTCCGGTTTTACTTATCCACTGCCTGAAAAAAATAGAAATTAAAAACACACACAGAGAGAAATATATTTTCCCAAGGTGTTTTACCAGGACTGACCACTATATGGAACCAGAGACTATATTATATACAGGTAGCTTAATGGAAACGCAGTTGTGGCCTGACATCTCAGAGGGAAGCAGCTTCTGGTTAAATGGAAAACCTGCAAGGAAGGACAGGGGAAGGCTCCCTTATGAACAGGAGTGTGAGAAAGAGAGAGAACCCATTGGTACGCCATGAATCACAGATCTCAGTAAAGCAAGTGATAGAAATGAGGGAACACTTAAAGTAGCCAAAGCAGCTAAGCACCAACTACAAAAAACACAACAGGGACAGAAACAAAGGTATGATAAGAAAGTACAGGCAAGGCAGTTTGAACCACGAAAGAAGGTGCTGTTACTGTTACCCACAGATCAGGCTAAACTATTTGCACGGTGGCAAGGACCATATGAAGTGGTAAAGAGAGTCGGGCCAGTAGATTATGAGATTGCTACCCCAGATAGGCGGAAGAAATCAGGGATATACCATGTAAATTTGTTGAAAGAGTGGAAAGAGAGGGATAGCTTCTTTGGAGAGACAGAAGATGAGAATCTGGGCTCAGAAGCAAGGGGGTGTAGGTTACCTGTAGAGAAATTGCAACTGGAAGATTTAGAGCCCAATGAAATATGGCAGATCAGAGAGTTAGAGAAAGAGTTTAGCGATGTGTTTTCAAATGAACCTGGACTTACCACCACGGGAGAACATCGAATAAATACTCCCCCACAAACGGTAGTCAGGGTCGGGGGAAGGAATTGGCCTCATCACCTAAAAGAGACCATTAATAAAGAAGTAGCCGAGATGTTGTCTTTAGGGGTGATAGAACCTTCTTTTAGCCCATGGAGGAGCTACCCCATGACTGTCCCGAAGCCTGACGGAAGTGTTTGGTTGTGCATAGATTTCAGAAGATTGAATGCCGTGTCCAAATTTGACGTGTATCCTATGCCAAAGGTTGAAGATCTGTTAGAAAAGATAGGAGGGGCTAAGTTCTTGTCATTATTAGATCTAGTGAAAGGATACTGGCAAATTCTGTTGAGAACTGCAGATAAAGAGAAAACAGCTTTTGTCACGCCCAAAGGTTTATATCAGTTTACCTGTATGCCTTTCGGGTTACTTGGAGCAGAGGTTACATTCCAACAGCTGATGGACAAGGTATTAGAGCCAGTAGCTGATTGTGCCGCCACATATATTGATGATATACTGATCTATAGCGAGACTTGGCAAGAGCACGTAGATCATCTAAGTAGAGTTCTAGTGGCTCTCCGGAGGGCTAATCTGAGGGTAAGCCCTTCTAAGTGTAAAATAGCTAAGCAAGGTGTGAAATTCTTAGGTTTCAGAATAGACCAAGGAAAAATCCAGCCTTTACAGGACAAAGTTGAAAAAGTTTCCGGTTGGGTGACACCGAGGACTAAAAAAGATGTCCAACAGTTTCTAGGATTAGCGGGATATTATAGACAGTTTGTGCCCAATTTTGCGGAGGTTGCGGCCCCTCTTAAAGATCTCACCAAGAAGAGGAGTAGTAGAGTAGTCCGCTGGGGAGAACCTGAACAGAGAGCTTTTGACAAAATAAAAGAGATACTGAGTGATTTACCATGCCAGTACGCCCCAGATTTCAATTTACCGTTTTTGGTTCAGACAGATGCTTTTGATAGAGGTATAGGAGCAGTATTAGCTCAAAAGAGAGGATTAGTAGAGTATCCTATAATGTACATTAGTAAAAAATTAACAAAGAGAGAACGAAGGTATGCCACCATATAGAAGGAAGCGTTGGCAGTAAAATGGGCCATACAAATGCTGAAGTATTATATACTAGGGGCCCCTTTTATATTAATGACGGATCATGCTCCATTACAGTGGTTGAACAGAATGAAGGATTCAAATGCCCGGTTGACTTGATGGTACCTTACTTTACAACCTTATGCATTCCAAGTACAATACAAGAAAGGGAACACTCACGCTAATGCTGATTATTTCTCTCGACAGGGTTCATGGGAAGAGACAGATGAAGAGAGGACGGCCCACTCGTCGGGGGGGCGTGTGAGCGAGAGGAGGAGAAAGAAGAAACAAGAGAGAGTGAGCCGTCCCCTCACACATCTGCGCGGGAGGCAAAGGATGAAAGAGTTGTGAGAGAGGAGATGCCCGAAATGGTTAATAGGATGGAAGGGCTAAAGGCGGGAGAAAAAGGGGAGGGGCAAGGAAAAGAAACCCGGAGGGAGATAGATGTGTTCCTCACTTCAGAGGAAGGAGGGAAATCTGGCGAGATGGAAAAGTTAGTAATTCTAGAGGATGAATGGGTTGAAGGGGAGAATGAACCCAGAGTGTTTAAGGTACCTCAGAAGAGAATAGAAACAGAAGGTAACGATTGCGGCATGAAAGATGAGAAAGGTGAAAACATTAAACCATTGATAGAGGGACTGTATCCTGAGGAATGGACTGTCCTAGTATATCCGCGGGGACGAGGTCCGGTGAAGAGAGTGACCAGACCAGGGCCACTACAACAAGGAGAGAAGCCTCCGGAGGGAGAGTGGGCGCATCACCCCTGTTGTGGGACTATTTGTGCCATAAGGAGTGGGTGCCAGAGGAAGCCGACCTATCAGGAGCGCTTTGGACAAACCTACCGTTAGAAGCTGACTCTTACGAGAATACTCTGCCTATGTTATGGAACAGTTTACCAGTGAATCAAAACTTTAATTACCCTGTTGAAGTTGTTGTTGAAAGGCAACTTCAAAAAATCCTTGTTACATTAATAAAGAATTGTTTAATGAAAACCCGCTCCTGTCTTTTCCCGTGCAAACTCCGGAACTGTCAAAAGCTAGTAACGAACCCTATCACAGGCAGGGATGACTGATTTGAATCTAGGAACTCTGGAATGTTGGGGGAAGGAAAAACCATTGGAAGAGACTGTGGCAAGGGGAATAAAGGGGGAGTGGCGAAGGCAGTTAGGACAGTTTCTGAGGAGAGCTGGGCAAAGGAAGAGGAAAGGAGAGGAAGATTGGACAGAACTAATCAAAGAGGATCCATGGACAGGAGAATGGCTCACTTTTAAGGTTCTGAGAGAAGTTGCTGAAAGAGAGTGGAGGAGTAAGAAGGGGTGGAAACCTCTTTATTATGGAGAAATGGCAGAAAGGGGAAGAAGGAACAAGAGTATTCAGGGAGAGAGAGACAAAAGAGAAAACTGGGCATACCTAACTTCCCCTGGGATCAGGCTTGGGAAGAGACTGCTCCCCCGACAAATCTGCAGCATTCAGGGCAAGAAGATTTGAGAAACCGAATATAGATTGGGTATTTCACCACTAGATCCAGGCATGGAGTTAGTTGCAGCTATCTGTGGAGCCAATTTGTTATTACCTGTTTCAAGTTCAGTTGAAGCCCAAGAAGAGGACACTGGCATTTTAAAGAAGGGCCATTCAACACCTATAGAAAATGTTTTAAGTACCAAGTTATCATAACACTTACCCTAATACTAACACCAGCCTTAACCCTCACTTTAGGAGTAACCCCAATCCTAACACAAGCCCTAACTGTAAACTAGCCCTAGGTCTAAACCTAACACTAAAACAAACCCTAACTCCTGTCATAACACTAGCACTAGCCTTTAAAACGCAGCCATAAACCAGAATCTAAACCAACTCTAACCCTAAATCCATCTCTAATCCTAAACCCAGTGGTTCCTAAACTTTTTTGAGTCATGACTCCCTTTACCTACTCACTCAATACAGTGGGACCACGGTGTCCATGTGATCAGTGCACTCACATTCACTTATCTGCTGCCTGAAAGAAAAATAAATATATAAAACCAAGAAATACACATTCCCAAGATGTATTACCAGGTCTTCCCACTAGATGGAACCAGAGACTATGCTATATACAGGTGACTTAATAGATCCACCACTGACATGGTATTCTCCCTCAGACAGTTGCAGGAGAAATGTAGGGAACAATGACAGCCACTCTTTGTGGCCTTCATAGATCTCACAAAGGCCTTTGATTTGGTTAGCAGGGATGGCCTTTTTAAAATATTTCCCAAGATTGGATGTCCACCTCGACTCCTTAACATCATCAGGTCCTTTCATGAGGAAATGAAGGGCACTGTAGTTTTTGATGACTCAACATCAGATCCCTTTGACATCCGAAGCAGAGTGAAACAGAGCTGTGTCCTCGCGCCGACCCTGTTTGGGAGCTTTTTTGCTGTCATGCTGAAGCATGCCTTTGGAACTGCGACAGAAGGTGTCTATCTCCGGACTAGATCAGATGGAAAGCTCTTTAATCTCTCTAGATTGAGAGCGAAGACCAAAGTCCAACTGAAATGCATGTGAGACTTCCTCTTCGCCGATGATGCAGCTGTTGTTGCCCACTCTGCTGAAGACCTCCAACAACTCATGAATCGTTTTAGCAAGGCTGCCAAGACTTTGGATTAACAATCAGCCTGAAGAAAACACAAGTCATGGGCCAGGGCGTGGACTCACCTCTATTACCATCTCCACACAAGAATTGGAGGTTGTTCATGACTTTGTGTACCTTTGCTCAATGATCTCTGACACTCTCTCCCTAGATGTCGAGCTGGATAAACGCATTGGCAAAGCAGCTACCATGTTCTCTAGACTCACAAAGAGAGTATGGCTTAATAAGAAGCTGACGGCATATACCAAGATCCAGGTCTATAGAGCCTGCATCCTGAGCACACTCCTGTACTGCAGTGAGTCCTGGACCCTTTGTGCACGGTAGGAGAGGAAGCTGACGTTCCATATGCGTTATCTCCGACGCATTTTTGGTATCACCTGGCAGGACAAAGTTCCAAATAGAGTAGTCCTAGAACGAGCTGGAATTTTTAGCATGGATACACTACTGAAACAGTGACGTCTACGTTGGCTTGGGCATGTCGTGAGAATGGCTGATGGTCGGATTCCAAAAGATCTCCTGTATGGAGAATTAGTGCAGGGAAAGCGCCCCAGAGGGAGACTACAGCTGCGATACAAGGATATCTGCAAGCGGGATCTGAAGGCCTTAGGAATGGACCTCAACAGACAGGAAACCTTGACATCTGAGCGTTCATCCTGGAGGCAGGCGGTGCATCATGGCCTCTCCCATTTTGAAGAGACACTTGTCCAGCGGGCCGAGGCAAAGAGGCAGTCCCAAAACCAGCAAAATCAGGGAGCTGGACAGGGGACAGTTTGTATTTGTCTTCAGTGTGGAAGGGACTGTCGCTCTCGAATTGGCCTTCTCAGCCACACTAGACGCTGTTCCAAGTCCTCCATACAGAGCACGTTACCATAGTCTCTTGAGACTGAAGGATGCCTAATCTAAATGAAAACAGACTCATTCCTTTTATGAGGGAAGCAGTTCCTGGAGAATTGAAGAAGCTGCGCACGCGGGGGGGGGGGGGTGCGGCAGGGGAAGGCTCCCTTGTAGGAGGGCAGGAAACCCAATCCTTTGGCAAAACTGGGCCAGGGCTCTCACTCTCAACCATGCATGGACACCAAAGAAGCTTTGTCCTACTGTACCATACTTTGGGTGTGGGAGAGTGGCTGGGGGAAGGATGAGAGGATTCCATGGTACCCCTGGCTGGGTTTAGCGTTGCCCCGGGGGCAGCACTGTATACAGTTTGGGAACCAGTGAGAATATGCTTGACATCTGTCTTCTCATCAGGGACTCTGGTCACAGATGTCTGAGAGGCAGGATTTCAACATTCACTATATTGTACTAGAAATCATGAATCCCTTATTGTTCCATGAGCAAGTTACACAGATTTCTTTCCAAGCTTCTGTGAATCCACACTCCCAAATTTAACAGTCCAGTTTTCCAATAGTAGAAACATAACTACATTTCATTATATTTTTAACTTAAGAAGAAGTAATATTACTCTAATTACAAGAGAATTTAAATTGCATTTGTAGTTATACACGAGATGCCTCCCTAATAATCTTGGAAATGTAGAGCTCAAAGAGACCCTATGGATCATCAAGTCCAGCCCCTGTCAAGGAGGCCGAGTGGGGAACTCAACGCCCAACGTCTGGCTCCACAGCCAGAGACCTAAACCCCTGAGCTATCCGGCGCTGGAGGAGAAGTATTACGTGGTTCAAATTTTGGCTTGTGTTTTGGTGTGGGTATCGAGATGACAGCAGAGGGAGGGTATGTCCTGTGACAGATTTAGCAGTCTGTAGCATTCAAAAATGTTACAGTTTCTGGCTACTACTGATGATGTGGAAGTAAGCAGCTGTTTCTAAAAAATGGCAACTCTAATGGTCATGAGGAACAATACCTCCAACTAAGGCTATGACTATATGGTTCGATTATCCCTGGCTGAACTGGTCTAGTTGAGGAAGGCCTCAACTTGAATGTGGGCCTTCTCAGTTGTGGCTCCCGCACTTTCGCCTGGCCCCCCACTAGAGATTTTGGAAGCCCCCTCCCTCCGGAGTTTTAAAAGACATCTAAAAACCTTCCTATTTTCGAAAGCCTTTAAGGACGCTCCCCCCCTCAGTTAGTGTACCCTTTGACTCTGTGCCACCTAAAGGCTGTCACCATCTCTTGGCTCTGTATGGTTTGTTTACTTCATTTGTTTTCGGAGTTTGGGGTTTATTATCTATTTATTATGTTGGAGAATGGTAGGTAGGAGTCAGGGTTTACATTATATTGTAATGATCACCCATAGTGGTCCCACTAAGTCAGGTGGGACTTAATGTCACTATATATAGATCAATGGTTCCAAACCCTGGGTCCCCAGATGTCCTTGGACTATCATTCCCAAAAGCCGTCACCAGTAGCTGTGCTGGCTAGGATTTCTGGGGCGTTGTAGTCCACAAACCCAAGGTTTGCAAGCACTGGTCTAGATCAGTGGTTCTTAACCTTTGTTACTCAGGTGTTTTTGGACTGCAACTCCCAGAAGCCTTCACCACCAGCTGTGCTGGCTGGGGTGTCTGGGAGTTGCAGTTCAAAAACACCTGAGTAACAAAGGTTAAGAACCACTGGTCTAGACCATACTAAACAGGGTAAATTGGAAGTACAGTGTATTGTTTGAGGCAATCCTTCCATCCACATGCAAGAATCAACTATACTGCATTTCAAGCAACCCAGTGCAGCATGATGGAGACTTATCTTCTCTCCCTTTAAAGGGACACTCCTGTCACCTCCTCTGTACTTTGTTTTAGCCGCTTAATAATCGAAAGAAACAGGAAGTGTCCTTGCTGCTCACCTGCAAAGGAGAAGGAAGCAGAGGTTTTCCATTTCTTTATAATTGTTGCTAACTGAGGCTGCAGTCACACTAGAGAAATGCCCCCCCTTTTTTTCTCGTGTCTCGTGTTTCCTGTATAGTTTCATGTTGTGGTCATGTGGCATATATCCTTTGATAGTGATTCATACATTTTAAACCGTTCTGCCTTTTTTTAGGGTAAATTAGATGCGGTACGTTCATCTACACCCCTCAAGCAGGACGTATCCCCTTTCTTTTCTGTGCATTTCTCTGTCCCCCTTCCCTTTAAAAAAAATTGTGTGGGTACATCAGTGTGTCAGTAAATCACCCATGCTGCAAGAATACCTCGAAAGTGCATTGTGTTCTTAGCACCACCTGGTTGAAGCAAGCTGTTAGTGGCAGGCTAAGAAAACCCTCCTTGAGTACTTCAAGCTGGATTTGACAGAAGTAAGCCCCCCCCCTGCAAAAAAGGGGTTGAAATTCACAAGGGGTAACTCAGAAACATTTTGCTGGTGTGACCGCAGCCTGACACAGTGCATCAGTGATGCTTTGAAAGAATTTTTAAAAGAATTAAAAAGAAACAGAGAAATGGAAAATTTCCTCTCCTTTTACACCTTAGGCGAGCAGCATGTTGATGTTATCCATTAACATCTCAAGATCAGTAAGTGCTGCTCAAAATCATTAAGTGACTTCACCAAAGGGCAGCCAGCCAGCTGCTTTGGTTTGATCCCAGCAATCAGACACACGGGAAAAGAACTAAAATGGAGCAATTCTAGCCACACCCTTAATCATATTATTACTATTAGAGGCAACAAGCTTGAGGGACTCTTCCATATGGTGGAGACTCCATGTTCTCTTTTTTATTCTTCTGATTGTAACTACAAAGGGTAACTGTATGTAAAGATACCTTTTTTCTGCTTTGAATTCTTTTATCATATTAAAGTGCTAGTCTGTGTGGAAAAGAAACTAAAGGGGTAGACAGGGGATGAGGACTGAGATTATCTCTCCATGTTTCTGTGCTGTTGTTTTTTCTGTCTTGTACTCTGCTAAGAAAAATAACCAAAATCCCCCAATATATAATCGAGGCTCAGAGGTTGCGCTTGTCTGGGAATTTAAGTGTAATGCTCATCATGTTTAGAGCACACAGCTTCCCAAAACAAGCTGTTAACTACCAGTATACTTTGCCAAAAAAAAGACATGTGTATAAATGTGACATAAATCCTGGAGATCCAGGATTTGCTTTTCTTGTGTAAAGGAACAATCATTTATGTTTGACAACAATCCCTTTTGACTGTGTTTTTTACATTCACATTCTTTGCCCTCATCTGATACTCTCTCCCCAGTCTTTTCTGTTTTTCTTCTTTCCCTTTCTGCTTGTCCATTCAACTGAAGATTCCTCAAGTTCAGCTGCTTGCTTTGGGCTCTGCTTCACTGCTCAGAGAGCTGAATTCTTCCAGATAATTAGCCCATTTGCCATGTTACTTTTGTACCGCTTGTCAAAGTACCTTGCTTGTTTTCTTCCTCCGTACTGGAGGATGCTGTCATACAAAGAGTAGACCATACTCCTCAAAGGTTTTTCTGCAATGGTGTAGTGGGAGTGAAAAGAATTTGTTGCAGATACTGTGCGTATTCTTATTTTATCACCATCCTCCTGGGAAAAGAGAAACATGCTGGAGTTCCTCATTCCCCAATGTGAGCGTCAGACAAGCAAGGATGTATGTCCTCGATCATATTTACGGTTCAGATGAGGAGCCAAGCTGTTGCTGATCTACAATAGAAATGTGAGCTCCCAATATACTCCTTACAGCCACATTGAAGAAGGAGGGGGAATACATAAGCCCAAAGTACAGCTAGGTTTATGCTTGTAAAGCTAAACTGTGAAGTAACCTTACATCTGAATGCAGCTGTTAAGTGTGTTGTGTACTATCTGATAGCCTTTAAAAGTGAATAGCTTTGTTTTATATTTTCCCCTGTGTTTTCTGGTCTTCATATTCACGAGCTGTAACTACTGTGATAGAATATTTTCAGTGCTGCAAATGTAATTCAGTGCATAGCTCAAAAATGTGATAGAGCAGCTTAGCTAAATATGAAAGCTCTACTGCTACCTTCTCAACATCAAAAGACATGTCATGACAGTGAAAAGCGACATCAATTAAAAAAAAAAAAGTAACAGAACTACCTGAATTTCTTCTTTCAATTACAGTTGCTGGAGTGATAATAGCCCTACTCAGCCACTGTAGAGCCTGGTAGTTCTAACATGCTTACAGGGGAATGCTTATCCACACCCCACACCGTTTCTGTTCACATGTAGACTCATCCTGCATGCAAGAACTCCAATTGTCCAGGATTTTGTTTTGTTCTGTTTGAGAGCTGATAGATAAACAGGAATGTGTCCTCTTTAGACTGAGTGAAGAAAGCTACAGGCACTCCCTCTGAGAATGTTCAAACCATCAGATACTACAACACCTAAATAGGACTGGTTGTGGTAACTAATGAAGGGACATTTTCATGCAAGCAGCTAAGACAATGAAAAATCATGCTTTGTCACTGAAACAGAAATGCTCCAGTGCATCACTTGGTCTTCGAAACGCCCCAGGGAAGATTTGGTGTTGGTGATATGTATGGAGATCTAAATGATGGGTGTCCTGGGAATGCATAACAATGAATTGTTCTAAAACAAGAACCACAGTAAGAAGGTAACTATAATGACACCTGTTTTTCCTCCTATTTTGTTTCAAAGAGAGAGTGGAGAAGAGGGTGCCTTGACAGGGGGGAAACACATGCTTGCTGTTTCGATGAAGTGATGAGCCACTTGAAATACTGTCCCTGGTGTTGTAGAAGGAAGGCATTCTGTCACCGGGCTGTAGCTTGCCTCATCAGCAGTATGCACCCTCACACTAAAACTGGTGACCAAAGTATTGACTGAACATATAATTCTTAGCTTGCTTTCCCTTCTTTGAATCATGGCTTCTGCCTTTTGAAGAGGCAAGCAGTTGGAAAGGTTGCACATGACATAGAAGTCTATTATCTGTATCCATTTTAGCTAATAAAAAATTATAGTAGTTTATTCAGCCTGACTCTCACAAAGGAACGCTCCCACCTGGGCCCTCTGGAGGTATGTGCTTCTCAGCACTCATTTTGCATATTAACTTGGGAAGTGCTCTGATTTTTTTTTTTCTGTGAAATCAGTTGTATGAGTTTGACTGCAGGGAATTGCATTCCAAGGAGCTTTTCCCAACACATATTTTCATGACCTTATTTCATAGTGCCACAATTAGTAAAATTAATGCCATGCACTTAGAGAACCCTAGAGGAATGTCTACAGCATTGATAGTGCAAAGGTATGCCCCCTTTTTTTTTCTGCCAGCAGAGGAAATAAACTGCTTAGATTTAACAGCTCTTAATTAAGAAAATCTTTATGACCTACCCAATTATGTAGGTGCTGTAAATCAACTGTAGCCTTGTGTGGCATAGCAATTAGTCTACAGGATGCCCTGAATTGTTACAGATAAGAAACAGTAAGTAATGAAGTATACTTCACAAATATGTGAATTTGCATTCAGGGTTCTCATGAGAACCTTATCTTCCTTCAAAAGGCCTGATGTAAAAGCATACCTCTTCACCCTCCCACATTTCCAGAGTTTCCTTAGGGTTCAGTCTCCAATAAGACTTCTCTTTCTGCCTTTGATGATGGTGAGGAACTCGGGAATAATTTGTTTCACTAACTGGCAACCAGGATGGGAAATTCAAAGAAAGGAAGGTGGCCTTAACTGTGATACATTATAATTGGTTTCCAGCAGCCAACCTATACAATAGTTTCAACTTGTTTTTTTCCTGTAACAGCCTTAACTACAGCTGAATGTAAATGAGAAGATAGGGTGATTTAATGTTCATGGTCTACATACATTCATCCCACTGTTTGCTCCTGGTAGAATTATGGGACTGGAGCTCAACTCTAGAATTATTCCCATTGATAATTATATTAATATAAAGCAATTCTAATTTTGAATTAGCACTGGCTGCTGAAAACAAAGAAATAGCGGCTGATGTCATAACCAAATGTAACAACCCACCATACAGATAAAATGGTTGTGATCATTGCTGGGCTCAGGATTTCTAAGAATGATACTGGGAAACTATTGCAAGTTTTGAGATTTGGGTTAAATTCCTCTAGGTGCATAGCAGAAGTGCAGGAATTCACAGAGCAGGGTATCTTCATGTTCCTGAGAGTAGTCCACTCCTTTTTCTCATCAACTGTCACATTGCCTGAATAAGTCACTCTGAGATGTTAGTATGAGAAAGAATAAAATGTTTCCTTATGTACAATTGAACAGATCAAACAGCAAAATGACAAATGTGACTGCTTTTCAGTAACAGACTTCAACAGACTCTAGGGAAGGAATGAGCTCAAAAGAAGAGTGGTGGGGGGGGCTCTCTTTGAATTCAGAGGCAGGGAAGGAATGACTGCTTAAGTGCTGGATAGATTGACCGTCACCATACCATATCTAGCCCAGTGTCGTCAGTTCTGGCTGGCAGCAACTGTTCCAGGTTCCAGGCAGGACAGTTTCCTAGTCCAACCTGGAAAGACTCAGGATGGAACCAGGGGCTCTGTCCTTGAGCTATAATCCCTCCCTTCAGTACAGATGCTTTCATGTGCACTAAACAGGAGGTTTCTATTCTAGCTTGCACAACCTAACAAATAACACAATGCCTACTAAAATCAAGAGTTCTTTTAATCATGAAAAGGAGGTGATCTTACTCCCAGAGAAAAATTAATGGCTGTTAGCTATTCCTAAAAATATTAACACATCCATGTATGTTCACAAGGCTGTACACTTTGAAAGGATCTTTGGCATCTGAACACAACCGTACATCTGTGGCTGTGGAGCCATGGTGAAATGGAAAACTGCATCTGTAGTGACACACTTGGAGTCTCAGACTTGCCCTTGCACAAGTGAAAATTGATGTGGCAACGTCTCCTTGCACAAGGAGGCACTGGGGCTCTTCTTGCGTGGGGAAGAAAAAGTCACACTGTTCATGCATCAGGCCATCTCTTGGTTTGACTGAATGGGACCCCAGGCATTGGCTCCAGAATCTACTATTTATTTGTAGAAGATAAAACACATCTGAAGAGGAGCTCACAAAGTTTCATAGAATCATACAGTCATGAAGTTGGAAGGGGCCTATAAGATCATCGAATCCAACCCCCTGCTTGATGCAGGAATACAAATCAAAGGATATCTACCAGGTGGTTGTCTAATTTTTCCTGGATGCCTCCAGTGTTGGAGCGCTCACCACCTCTCGAGGTAATTGGTTCCACTGTCATACTTCTCTAGCAGTTAGGAAGTTTTTCCTGATATTCAACCAAAACCTGGCTTCTTGTAACTTGAGCCCATTGTTGTGTGTCCTGCATTCTGGGTTGATCAAGAACAGATCCTGCTCCTCCTCTGTCTGACTGCCTTTCAAGTATTTGAAAAGTGTTATCATATCACCCCTCTGTCTTCTTCTCTCAAGGCTAAACATGCCCAATTTTTTCAGTCTTTCCTCATAGGGCTTGGTTTCCAGCCCCCTGATCATCCTTGTTGCCCTCCTCTGAATTTGTTCCAATTTGTTGGCATCCTTCTTGAAGTGCGGTGTTTAAAAGACATAGAATAATATTAATGGTAATGGGTGGAGAATCTTGATGAAAATCAGGCTGAAACCTCTTGCCCTCAACAAAGGAATAAAATCCTGAGGGAAAGAACAATGAAGCAATGGTGTGGAGACAGAATATATGTGGGAGGAAGAGCTGAAGCACAGGAAAGCATGTGACAGGGAAAATGAACCAGATCAGGTTGCACTCAGAAATACGAATGAAGAACAATTAAAGAATTGCCATTAAAATAACTGCAAGTATAAAATCTGATGTTATCACTGGGCAAAATCCTGTTGCATAAATTTGTGCCTGGTGTAACTTGGATCACACACTGGAAACTTCTAACTTCTAGCTTAATTAAAAGCTTCCTAGCCCGATTGCAGCTGCCAGGATTTGGACCGCCACCACCAATCTGGTGGTGATTTTGTACTCTTAAAGGCCCCTCCCCTGTCCCATGTCTTGAGGCTTCCAAACGTTTCCCCAGGGCAATAGGGAGCCCGAGGGAGTCTCAGAATCTAAACAGGAAGCTTTCAATTAGTGTAAGGCAATGGTTCTCAACCTTGAGTCTCCAGAGGTTCTTAGACTAAAATTCTGAGAAGCCTTCACCACTAGCTGTGCTGAGTTGTAGTTCAAGAACCTCTGAGGACCCAAGGTCGGGAACCACTGGTGTAAAGTAACACCTGATGACACCTGATCCTAGTTGTGCCAAGTGCAAAGTTACACAATAGGATTTTGCCCACTATGTGACTAAATCAGTGCATGAAAATGTATTAATATGGTATGCCTTCCAGTTTTGCAGTTCTAAGATTGTTGTTGTTGCTTTTGTTGCTGTTGTTGCTGCTGCTGCTATCTATAGCCAGAGGCATAGGAAGACAATGAGTGAGGAAAAATCGTCCCAATTTTATTAAATGTACACCGTTTTCTTTGAGAAATCAGTCTAAAGCAATAGGTGTTTTGCTCTTTCAACTCCAAAACAGTACCAAATTGGGATTTACTGTATGTGAATGTTATGTCCGACTACGATCCCATTGCTTAGCATAGGGAGTTGCATTAGAATAGACCCATTTGAATCAAGGGAACATACAGAGGAGTTGACTGACCAAATCCCCACTGATTTAATAGGCCTTCTCTAGTGCTACTTACCCCTTCACGGATTGCTGCCTTGTCGTGGCGAAGGGGCTTGAGTAATTCAGAGAAGCTATGGGCTATGCCGTGCAGGGACACCCAAGACGGAAAGGTCATAGTGGAGAGTTCTGACTAAACGCGATCCACCTGGAGCAGGAACTGGCAAACCACTCCAGTATCTTTGCCAAGAAAACCCCATGAACAGAAACAAAAGGCTAAAAGATATGACGCTGGAAGATGAGCCCCTCAGGTTGGAAGGCGTCCAACATGCTACTGAGGAAGAGCGGAGGACAAGTACAAGTAGCTCCAGAGCTAATGAAGTGGTTGGGCCAAAGCCGAAAGGACGCTCAGCTGCGGACGCGCCTGGAAGTGAAAGGAAAGTCCGATGCTGCAAAGAAGAATACTACATAGAAACCTGGAATGTAAGATCTATGAACCTTGGTAAGTTGGATGTGGTCAAAAAGGAGATGGCAAGAATAAACATTGACATCCTGGGCATCAGTGAACTAAAATGGACGGGAATGGGCGAATTCAATTCAGACGATTACCATATCTACTATTGTGGGCAAGAATCCCGTAGAAGAAATGGAGTAGCTCTCATAGTCAACAAAAGAGTGGGGAAAGCTGTACTGGGATACAATCTCAAAAATGATAGACTGATTTCAATACGAATCCAAGGCAGACCTCTCAACATCACAGTAATCCAGGTTTATGCACCAACCACCGATGCTGAAGAGGATGAAATTGACCAATTCTATGAAGACCTACAACACCTTCTAGAACTGACAACAAAGAAAGATGTTCTTCTCATTATAGGGGACTGGAATGCTAAAGTAGGGAGTCAAGAGATAAAAGGAACAACAGGTACGTTTGGCCTTGGAGTTCAGAACGAAGCAGGGCAAAGGCTAATAGAGTTTTGTCAAGAGAACAAGCTGGTCATCACAAACACTCTTTTCCAACAACACAAGAGGCGACTCTACACATGGACATCACCAAATGGGCAATACCGAAATCAGATTGATTATATTCTCTGCAGCCAAAGATGGAGAAGCTCTATACAGTCAGCAAAAACAAGACCTGGAGCTGATTGTGGCTCTGATCATCAGCTTCTTATAGCCAAATTCAAGCTTAAACTGAAGAAAGTAGGAAAAACCACTGGGCTAGCCAGGTATAATCTAAACCAAATCCCTTATGAATACACAGTGGAAGTGAAGAACAGATTTAAGGAACTAGATTTGGTGGACAGAGTGCCTGAAGAACTATGGATGGAGGCTCATAACATTGTACAGGAGGCAGCAACAAAAACCATCCCAAAGAAAAGGAAATGCAAGAAAGGAAAGTGGCTGTCCAACGAGGCCTTACAAATAGCAGAGAAGAGAAGGGAAACAAAATGCAAAGGAGATAGGGAAAGTTACAGAAAATTGAATGCGGACTTCCAAAGAATAGCAAGGAGAGACAAGAGGGCCTTCTTAAATGAACAATGCAAAGATATAGAGGAAAACAATAGAAAGGGAAAAACCAGAGATCTGTTCAAGAAAATTGGAGCCATTAAAGGAACATTTTGTGCAAAGATGGACATGATAAAGGACAAAAATGGCAGGGACCTTACAGAAGCAGAAGACATCAAGAAGAGGTGGCAAGAATACACAGAGGAATTATACCAGAAAGATCTGGATGTCCCGGACAACCCAGATAGTGTGGTTGCTGACCTTGAGCCAGACATCCTGGAGAGCGAAGTCAAGTGGGCCTTAGAAAGCATGGCTAACAACAAGGCCAGTGGAGGTGATGGCATTCCAGTGGAACTATTTAAAATCTTAAAAGATGACGCTGTTAAGGTGCTACACTCAATATGCCAGCAAGTTTGGAAAACTCAGCAGTGGCCAGAGGATTGGAAAAGATCAGTCTACATCCCAATCCCAAAGAAGGGCAGTGCCAAAGAATGCTCCAACTACCGTACAATTGCACTCATTTCACACGCTAGCAAGGTTATGCTCAAAATCCTCCAAGGCAGGCTTCAGCAGTATGTGGACCGAGAACTCCCAGAAGTACAAGCTGGATTTCGAAGGGGCAGAGGAACTAGAGACCAAATTGCTAATATGCGCTGGATTATGGAGAAAGCCAGAGAGTTCCAGAAAAACATCGACTTCTGCTTCATTGACTACGCAAAAGCCTTTGACTGTGTGGACCACAGCAAACTATGGCAAGTTCTTAAAGAAATGGGAGTGCCTGACCACCTTATCTATCTCCGGAGAAATCTCTATGTGGGACAGGAAGCAACAGTTAGAACTGGATATGGAACAACTGATTGGTTCAAAATTGGGAAAGGAGTACGACAAGGCTGTATATTGTCCCCGTGCTTATTTAACTTATATGCAGAATACATCATGCGAAAGGCTGGACTGGATGAATCCCAAGCCGGAATTAAGATTGCCAGAAGAAATATCAACAACCTCAGATATGCAGATGATACCACTCTGATGGCAGAAAGTGAGGAGGAATTAAAGAACCTCTTAATGAGAGTGAAAGAGGAGAGCGCAAAAAATGGTCTGAAGCTCAACATCAAAAAAACGAAGATCATGGCCACTGGTCCCATCACCTCCTGGCAAATAGAAGGGGAAGATATGGAGGCAGTGACAGATTTTACCTTCTTGGGCTCCATGATCACTGCAGATGGTGACAGCAGCCACGAAATTAAAAGACACCTGCTTCTTGGGAGGAAAGCGATGACAAACCTAGACAGCATCTTAAAAAGCAGAGACATCACCTTGCCGACAAAGGTCCGCATAGTCAAAGCTATGGTTTTTCCTGTAGTGATGTATGGAAGTGAGAGCTGGACTATAAAGAAGGCTGACCGCCGAAGAATTGATGCTTTTGAATTGTGGTGCTGGAGGAGACTCTTGAGAGTCCCCTGGACTGCAAAGAGAACAAACCTATCCATTTTGAAGGAAATCAACCCTGAGTGCTCACTGGAAGGACAGATCCTGAAGCTGAGGCTCCAATACTTTGGCCATCTCATGAGAAGAGAAGACTCCCTGGAAAAGACCCTGATGTTGGGAAAGTGTGAAGGCAAGAGGAGAAGGGGACGACAGAGGACGAGATGGATGGACAGTGTCACCGAAGCTACCAACATGGGTTTGACCCAGCTTCGGGGGGCAGTGGAAGACAGGAGGGCCTGGCGTGCTCTGGTCCATGGGTCACGAAGAGTCGGACACGACTGAACGACTAAACAACAAAAAGTGCTACTTACTGCACTCAGCAACAGGATTTCAGCTGTTGCTTGGTAATCAAAAGGGATAGTCTCCCAATTTTCAATTGTAATTGGGCCTGTGGTGCATTATCAACATCCTAGGTAGTGCCAGCATGCTTCTGTTTAGAGAGGTTCAGCGGTTTGGTCGTTTGGTGTGGCACCTGCACAGGTGTTCTGCAGGCGCAATGCACTCCCCTCTCCCACCTCCTATGTGCTCCTGCCCATTGCCCAGGCGATGTGTACTTCCCTCCCCATACCTTCAGCACGACTGGCCAGTCACTGGCAGCACCATAGGCTTACCTGCCCACCTCCTCATCTGAGTGGACAATCACATGAAGAAGGCAGAGGAGTGAAGCACACTGCAACTGGTGAATGGGTGAGTGCATAGAGGAGGAGGGAGAGGGGAGTGCACAGCATCTGCAGAACCCATGTGCAGGTGTCACACTGAACGGGGCTGAACCGCCAAACCATGGCTTGTGCCCATCTCTACTCCTGTTGCTTTGCTGAATGATTCTTTATAGCTAGCGTTGTTGGTTTGCTAGTTGACTGAGACAAGATGTCTATGTGATCTATCTTAATGCTCTGATAACAAACAGCCGTTTTTGCTGACAAAGAGTATTTGCAACTGTTGTGAAGGGTATGGGTCAAGGTTGGTGGAGTTCCTCCCAATTTTTGCTGCAGAAGGAAAAAGCAAGTAAGGTTCAGAATCTGATAATTATTCATGAAAAGATCCCTCTCCAAACCCAAACATCTATGCACTGGGAAGCTACAGGCCATGTCAATCCAAGGTAAACCTGCCAGAGTATTAATCCAGCATGAGACAGTCTGGAGCCCTCTCTCCTTTAGGGAAACCCTAAGGGCGGAAAAGGTTCCAAAGTCGGGAGGGAAGGAGAGAACCTTTGACAAAATCCTTTTATTTGGAGCAAAATCAAACCCTGGAGCTCCCCCCCCCGCCCCCATTTGCACATCTTTCTTGATGTTTGTTTATCACCCCTTGCCTTTCATGTCTTTCAGTCAAGACAGATTGAGCCTGGGGTTGTGGTAGCGTTTTCTTTTCATGTTCTGCCAGTCAGTCTGAAGCACATTTTTATCAGATGAACATGAAATGCCAAACACAGATGATACTTCATCTCTTGAACAAGGATCCTCAACTCTCTTTTCATCTTCTCTTGCTCACCTGGCCAGTGAAATGTGTCTTGTATATAACAGGGGCGCTTGGAAGGTGCCTGGCATTATACTTCCAATGTTACTTTTCAACTTGATAATTTACATTGGAGGTAACAGCCAGGGAGGTACCTGAAATCAATTTCACAAGGGTCTCACTGAGTCTTTCTGGACACCCCCCAAAAAAAACATCAAGAAAGATGCAGTTCAGTCTGGAAGACAATGAGTTTGAATAAGGAGAAGTCTGCTGTCTGTTTGGGCTCTCTCCATGAGTTTGCACAGTTGCATATCTCAAGAAGAGTCCCCGTGGATAATGGAACTCTCCCTCCTCCAGTTCACCCCCATTCACGTGGAGGGGAGTGACGTAACTGCAAACAGGGGAGGCAGGACTTGGGGAAATCGAATGTAACACAGTTGATTGAACTACTGGCACCCATCACTCCAATAGCTCAAAATCTCCGGTAGACCTGCAAACCATTGAGATGCTAAGGAGGGCTCACACTGAGGTTGACATGTAACATATTTGGCCCTTTGCAGCTGCTTCCCCAGCCATTTCTCAGAGCTATAGGGTGAAAAGAAGGACTTGCATTTAGAAAACCTTTTTGTGTCCTGGAATATTCTTCATTTTCTTTATTCTCTCAACCAGGTTAGTTTACAAAACTTTATTGAAAGATTATTACAGTATTGGTTGTGTGTGGTTGTGGAAGAATGATTGTTACATGGGCTTTGAGTGGATAGGTCACACAATTAAGGCACTGTATTCCCCTCCAGTTATAGCCACATGTATTTTCCCGTCCCATTTGTGAGATTAAGAGAGAGAGGGAGATCTGGAAGTGCACAGACTCAGGTATGAAGTGGGTTGGAAGGTCCCCCAAAGGTATAAGGCAGGCCAGCCCTTCTCCATATGCCTTTTATTCAGGTACAGTGTGCGTCAGGGGCTTCCACATATTCCTAGTGGATACCATAGAAGAAATTAGAAAAATATTGTCTCATCATTACAGTTGCTTCTGAAGCACACACACACACAATTTTTCAGATTTCGAAGATCTGAATGATCTGGTTTTTGTGTAGCCCTTGTGAACTGTTTGGTTC
Source organism: Intellagama lesueurii (assembly GCA_037013535.1). Taxonomy (NCBI): domain Eukaryota; kingdom Metazoa; phylum Chordata; class Lepidosauria; order Squamata; family Agamidae; genus Intellagama; species Intellagama lesueurii. Next base: position 213,269,346 of record JBAJHW010000001.1, on the reverse strand, counting down.
AGCCCAACAGGGAAGAGGCTGTGATTCAAAATTTGAGTTGAGAAAGAGCAAGAGAGATGAAGAGACAGGAGCTGTTGTTTCCACGGAACAAGATAAGGCCTTTCCCACCTTGGTTTAAGTAGTAGAATTTTAACCTATTTGTGAAGGAGGGGGGACCCGAAAGGTGAATACAAATATTGATCTTATGTATTTGCATTTATGCAAATTTATTTTAGGGCTTTAATGACTGTGTACTTTGAGCTGTTTCCTACCTCAGTCAATAAATATATTTGGGAATTTGTACTTTGGCTTCAGAAAGGTATTTGGGTTATCCCTTGTTCCTTCAAACAACTCCTGCTCTGATGCTAGTGAAAAGAAGTCAGTTGCATCAGTATGTATGCCATTGTTAGTCCCAACGCAAGCAGAATCATTGAAATCAATGGAACTTGATTTGTGCCTCACCAGGCTACCTGTGTGTGATTTTTAGATAGATTGTTATGCATTACTGCTTTGACTGGAATTTTAGTACTACTTGTGTTCTCCATTTTTGTGTTTTCCATTTCTCAGAATGATTTTTTTATATATATACCTATTGATCTTCACCTTAATATTGCCTGTTAATGTTGTAAGGTGCGTCCTTATTCATTATTTGTAGTTTTAAATATTGTCTTTCAATGATGTTAACCACCATTTGTATACTCATTGTTTTCAACTTTAAATATTGTCCTTCATTGTTTGTAAGCTGCCTTGGGTCCTTTCTCAAGGAGAAAGGCGGGGTAAAAATATTTTAAATATATAAATAAAATAAATAATAGTCCTATTCATTTCCATATGTTCACTGAAGTGGGACAACCATTAGATTTAGACACACACCTTGTGTGTGCGTGCGAGAGTGTGCACACATGAGCACATGTGTATATTTTATCAGTATAGAAAAGCACATGTGCACATAATCTGCACATCAGAAAAGCACCATACAAAAGTCATGTAAGCAAGGCTCAGTAAAGGAATGAAATGAGAAAAATCCTATTAGCCATACTTAGCAGTATTAATAGGTTCCTAACTACATGTTACACACCATTGCATGTACTATTACTACAGTATTTTGGGCTGAGATGTTGACATGCCACTGAATGTAACATCACCTTGATCTTTGAGGCTGGAATTAGATGTACGCACCATTGCATGTACAGCCTGCCCCATCCTCTTAGGTCAAAACTAGATGTTACACACCACTGCATACAACTCTGCCTCGACGTTTTCTAAAAACCAAAACACAGCCACAGAAGTCAGCCAATTAAAACAGGCAAACAGTGAGATGAAGGGTGTTGTTTTTTAAAAGTGGCATTGGAGTCTTAAATTCTTGATTTAAATTTTAGAAATCCTGAAAACTATGAAGAAAAAAGTTTTTTTAAAAGTATTTTTAAATAATAGTTTGATTGGGTTTTTTTTTTTTAAAAAAAACCTCATACATACCATTATCTACTTCCCTTGCCAAATATGTCAAGGGTAAATCTGTTGGCTAGATTTTAAGAAGTGAGAAGTTAAGAGATGCTAATGAAACTATAATTTTCTTGTGGAAAAGATAAGCATTTAACCACGAAAGGTGCACAATTCTTATCCGGAGCTATTTTCTCGGGGAGGGGGGATTACAGTGGTACCTCGACTTGAGAACGTCCCTACATAAGAACGATTCGAGTTAAGAATGGCTCCATTCGCAAAAAGTTGCTTCGACTTGAGAACGGAGCCTCGACTTAAGAACCAAAAAACAAACAAACCCACCTTTCCTGCCCTTTTTTTGACCTAAGTTCACCTTAGGTCAAAAGAAGAAGAAGAAGAAGAAAAATTCGCCCCCTAGTGGTAGATACGGATTAACCGGCTTTGCATTAGTTCCTATGGGAACTAATGCTTCGATTTAAGAACAATGCCTCGACTTAAGAACGAAAAACAGCAGATACGGATTAAATGGTTTTCAATGCATTTCTTTGGGAAATGGTGCTTCGACTTAAGAACGTTTCGACTTAAGAACGCAGTCCCAATACGGATTAAGTTCTTAAGTCGAGGTACCACTGTACACGCTATTTTTCCCCAGGTTGATTCTGACATCCGTGTTGGTTCTGCATGGCCTGTGGATTTTGTCTATTGTTACTTTGTATATTCACACAGTCGTCTTTGTATTATGCTCTTGGTCAAGACTAAAGCCTTCACACAAATAAGCTGAACTGAACAGAAGAGATTTTTTTTTAAGTTCTTAATTCCGATTAAGTAAAAGTGGCCAACGTGTGTTTCAAAGGCAAACGACAGCAATAGGATCATAAAACTTTCAGGAAACTCAGGTCAGCTAGTCCAACCCCAACTTAATCCGCCATTGAGGTTGAAACTCCAGCGTCCTTCTCAGACAGCCTGTCTACTGAAGTAGGCTCCACCACCTTGAGAGGCAATCCATTTCACTGTCTAAAGAAAGAAAGAATAAAATTAGATGTTAAGAAGTTTCTCTTAATGTTAAAACAAAGTCTGCAGTTTTCACCCATCCGTTCTAGCCCTGCCTTCTCAAACATCCCAGAAGAATTCTGCTCCATCTTCTACATCTTCTCTGCTCCAGGCTAAACATGCCTCACTTTTTCAGTCATTCCTTAGAGGACTTGGGAGAAATGAAAGTGAACCAATAAGCCACAGGAGGGGTGCTCCATTCTGCACTTAATGACGACCTAAGTGAGAACATAATGGCTTTCCCCCCATGGGCTGCAGCTCATGGGGAAATGGTTTGGAAATGATCATCCTCTTCATTAATTAGCAAACCAATTCCTATTGCAACATAGCAGCGTAGGCTTGGCCCATGGGATATTTACTGTCAAATTCAATTTATGGTACAACTATAAGTGTAGCAATTAAAAGGAAATTCTGTGAGAGAGGGAAAGCTATTCAGAAAACTGTGTGGTAGATTAGAAACAAGTTTAGGAACTAAGAAAGCAACGAGACATATTAAGCATTGACTGGCTTGAGACTTAGACATACACATGAAGTAACACATTTGTGCTCATTTTTAATCATTTTGTGTTGATTTTAAATTATGCCAGTATTCTGTCGAGAATCTGCCAAACGGAAAGTCCTTCCAGTGTAATAATGTGGGATTATGCCACTTGGTCCTCCCCCCTAATTTTTTAAATTACGCAAGCAAAATTTAAATATTTCAGCCTTCTTCACATTTAAGATCATCAGAGGAGGCCTTCCTCTGGATCCCATTGCCAGCACAAGCACAGTTGATGTGGACATGAGAGAGGATCTTTCTCTGTGGCAGCTCCCAGGTTATGGAACGCTCTCCCTCGGGAGCTCAGGCTGGCCCCCTCCCTTCTATCTTTCTGGTGACAGCTGAAGACCCATCTTTTCAGGCAGGCTTTTAATCAATAATGGTTGAGCCCCTGAATGCCATTTTAAAGTTAAGATAGTTTTCAACGTTCACCTGCTTTTGATTATTCTATTGCATTTTAATTGTTTTAATTGTTTTATAATATTTAACTTATGTTTTTAATTATGTCCTTTTTAAATATTGTAAGCCGTCTTAGCTCCCCTTATGAGGAGATAGGGAGCCTATAAATAAAGCAAACAAACAAACAAATAAAAAAAATTAAACATTGTCCATTATTACGTACACTGGTGGGACTTTGAATTGAGCGAAAGCTCAATAGGATACTCACCTGGAATTTGATGAGGCACACTATTGCATGTAACTTTACCCCAATCTAGTAGTGTGAAACTAGATGTTACACACTGTTGCACATACATTTACCACAACTTCTTTGCCTAGAATTAGACAGTAAATCATTACGTCAGAAAGCTCACCACTGCATGTAGCTTTGGCTAGAAATTTACTGGAAGAGAGAAATTGTCAACTGATGGAAGCATCTGAGTGTCACAGCACAAACTTCTTACACCTCCAGGATTCGGTAAATTAGCTTTCTTTCTTTCTTTGGTGATTGGTCTTCAAGACTTAAGCACAGAATTCCTTTGAAGTCTAATTTTATTAACCAGGAAAGAGTGCCTCAACCACCCCTCTGCAGCATTAATTTGCTTTCAGCTCTAATTATAGGCTGTAATGTAATGTCTGTTTCTAGCCCAAGTCTCAACATTTCCTAAAACCAAAAGCAGGTTTAAATGTGCAAACACTGAAATGAAGGGCCTCTTTAATCCTTTTCCTTTAGACTATTTTGCCATTTAAAATACAGTAGGACTATTGTATCTGTGGGGGATCAGATCGAAGCCCCCCCCCCCATCCCCTTGGACACTGAAAAAGGCAGAGGCAGTGAACAGACCATTGTCTCTGGCTCCCTCTAGTGGCTAGTTCTGGTAAATACTGTTTTTTATTTAATATTTTCAGGCAGTGGATAAGTGAATCTGTGAATGCTGATCCAGTGGATAGGGGGTCCTACTGTACCTCTCACTTACTTTTCCACTATAGAGAGAGAGAGAGAGAGAGAAAGTTATGTCTATCTTTTTAGCCCTTGGGAAGAGAAGAAGTTCATGGTTTTAAAAAGGAAAAGTCAAAAGAGAAACATTGACTGAGGGTCATGACAGCTTTGGCCCCTAGAGCTATAAATGTTCTGTACAGAATATCCTCAGTAAACACACACTCTTATTCAAAGAAAACATCTAATCAGGAGATGAGTTCACCAATGCACAGAGAGCGGCACCAGATACCATCCCCCTGGTAGACAGCCAAGGACTAAAACTGAACCCATTTAGAGGAGACGGGTTATTCATGCCGGGTTTGAATGGCTACACCCAAATTGGATTAGATGTCAAGTATATCATTCTTCAGTCCTGGAAATATGGGTCATGCCCACAAACTGCCTATGGGAAATGCCACATTATATATTGATTAAAGAGACCTCCTAGAGGTTTCCTGTGACTGCAATACTTTAAAATGCTGCTAAGGGACTCCCTGATAAATTCCTCTCCTGCACATAGAAAATTAGGACTTCAAGGCAGACTAGAACCCTTTCCCTGAAATGCTAGCTTTCCAAGTGCTGGTAATTCTGTATTTGTGATAGGAGGGATCATCCAAGCCTGCCAACACTCCTAAATTCTGAAGCGGAAGGGGAGAACTATAATGTATACGTTTTCCGAATGTGATGATTGGTCCTGAGACTGCAGCTAGATGTTTAGAAACAACTCCCAAATTAAGGGAAAAAATAATAACCACCCTTTAAAATTCAATGGATGAAGTTTATCTGCAGATATTTACATTCCAGGATAAGCAGGTGTTTGGCTGTTTCGACGCACTGACACACCCGGATGCTAGAGGCACTTAAGTCTATGGCTCTTCTTACCCTCTCACTCTTAACCAGAGATGTGCTGATTTTGTTGAAGATATATACAAACATGGTGTATTAGAACCTCTAGCTCTGAGCATTTGTTGTTTATTTACTAAGTGTGTGAAAGGGCTTCTTTTTCTTTATCTGCATCTATGTGTGATGTTTTCATGATAAAGGAAGATAAGCTGAGAACCTGGCTGCTTAGTTCATTTGGCATGTGTATTAAGAATTGTACCCCCGGGCATCTAAGAAACATTCAAAAGATAAGACATCAAAAATTAGAATGAATGAGATGGGTCTGTATTGGAAACAGCTGTGGTTAGAAAGTCAGAGAAGATCATTATTTGCCATTTAATATGGCATGAAACTGCTCGTTATGCTTTGGAGTGTTTTCTTTTCCCTTCCCCTTTTTGATTCCTCGTTGAGTGGTCAATTAATAATCTAGCGAAATCTAGCCACAACTAAATCTGACTGAAAGCAACAGGATGGGATTTAGTCCTGACTACCTTTGCTAGTGACTGACGTTTGTAGGATTGTGCCCTTAGTTTCTTGTGATCTCCATATTCTTTGGGAATTACCAGAATGCAAGTCCATTTACTAAACTGAGGTAAAGCACTAATTTAAAAAGCTGTATCCATAAAGAGGATAAGCCATCTCAAAGACCGCATCTCCCTCTATGAGCCTGCCCGGGCACTAAGATCATCAGGAGAGGCCTTTCTCTCAGTCCTGCCACCTTCACAGGTGCATCTGATGGGGATACAGGATTTTATTACCGTTTTTAATGTAATACTTGTTTAATTCTTTTTTTATATTTGTATACTTACTGTTTTAGCTTTTAAATATTGTCTTTTTAATGATATAAACCACCTTGAGTTCTTTTTTAAGGAGAAAGGCGGGATACAAACAAACAAACAAACAAACAAATAAATAAAGTACCACACAGAACACATTGCAGCAGACAGGAAGTGACCACTGGAGAAAGTAGACTCCTGTGGCTAAGTAATCCTTGTCCAAGAACCGTTGTTGCTGGCAGGCTAACTGAAACGGGAGAAAACATTCCAAGCCACCAACTGCTTGATCTCCAGTTGCAAAGATGAATCTAGAACTATCCCCAAGGTATACCTATCTCTTCTTTCAGGAGGAAAGGAACCCTGTCTGGAGCAGGTCTTTTGCCTGATTTCCAGGCCCAGAACCACCACAGGTTCTCCATCTTGTTGAGATTCAGTTTCAGTCCATCGACCCTCATCCAGTCCATTCCAGGATTCAGAAACCATTCCAGCACCTTCACCACTCACCTACTTCTGATGATGGGTTTAGAGAGAAGCTGGGTATCAATAGCATACTGATGGGACCCAATCTTGACCCCACCCACCCCTTTGGTAACTTAATCCTGTGGCAAAAAAAGGGAAGGATTACTTTGTCAAGGTTCCAATCCCAATCCTGTGGATTAAGAAATATTGTCACTAAGCTATCAGTGTTTCAAAACCAGAACAGGAGAGTAACCCACACACTTGGACCACAAAAGAATACATAAGTACACTGTAGTAGACTATCTCCCCCACCCGCCCATTCCTCACCCACTTATTTGGATATTTGCTAATGGAGAGCCTGCATAGACGAGAGATGGGTGCAGGATCTAGAATCAGTGCACCCTCATGAGGCAAAGAACGGTCCAAAGGCCACTGGTGGACTTGAAAGTCTTTGTGTCTTCCCCTGCCACCATCAGCCTTCCTCACCCTCCCCAAATCTTTTCTCTCTCTCTCTCTCTCATTCAATGGGCAAAAACTCCCAGTCTTGTTATACGCTGATGATGATACAACACTTCTGTCTTTTGCTGAATGTTGGTTGGACTTGCTGGTTACTGTGAAAAGAAGAGGTTGAGGATTCATTGTCATAAAACAAAAACAGCAGTCTTCAGTAAGAGTAAGAGTCAAACACATGTGGATAATTCATCGTCTGTAAATAAAGCAATCCCCTCTTTTGAAATATTTTGAAATGTCTCACTTCAGGAGTCTTTTTTGTGGAAGGAACACCTCAGTGCAGCTCTCACAATTACTTGACAGACAATGGGTCCACTCTTAAAAACTAATGGTGGTGAATTAACAGCCTCCACACTTAAAATATTCTAGGGTAAAGTAAATGCACTCCTTTCATGGGGCCCAAAATGTCAGGATGAATTGAGAAGGTGCTTGTGCTGTTCAAAATAGTCCAGAATAGAGATGGGCATGAACCGCCAAACTGCTGGTTCGTGTCAGTTTGTTCCGTAGCCAAACAGGTGTTCAGCACTTCTGAGCCCTGCCTCCTCCAGCAGGCGCCCACTCAGAGACAGTGCCCTGGCAGTGCTCCTCCAGGCACTGCCTCTGAGTGGGCGCCCACTGATGGAGGTGGGGCTCAGAATCATTGAACACCTGTTCAGCCACTAAACAAACCAGCACGAACCACCAAATTGGTGGTTCATGTCCATCTCTAGTCCAGAATAATTTCTAAGGAAAATGTTCCTTAGATATAATAATAACAATAATAATAATAATAATAATAATAATAATAATAATAATAATAATAATAATAATAATAATAATAATAATAATTTCTAAGGGAAATGTTCCCTGAGGGCATCCCAGCTGTGTTCCTAAGGATGGGGGTAGGGCTGTCTTCAATTAATATAGAAGTGCACCTGACCTTTTTAAAATATCTGAAGAATCCCAATGGCCTCTTGGATGACCATACAGGCAAATCCTGCTACTGGCATTACCGTGAGGGGAACCAGTATGCAAACATTTGTCCCATGTTCTGTAAATGTCGTCCCTGCCTCCTTTAGAGGATGCCGAATCCTGGGACACAAGCAGGTTGGCAGGGGTCCAATCAAGACACCACTTTGGCATTCAGAGTTTTCCCTGTGAGGCCCCCCATTTTAAGAGCAATACTTTTACCCCACTGTGCCTAGTTAATCTTAAGCAGCACATCATTACAGAAGGCATTTAGTAACCTCTGTGTTCAAATGATGACTTTGAGTACCTTGAGGGCAGATCCTCTATAGTTCCTATGGAGCAGCACCTCTACCTCATGAGCAGAGGAGCCTTGGGACAGGGGGTGAGAAGGCAGTGATCCAGCGGTGATTTTTGACTAGTAAAGGCTCGCCTCCATCCTGAGGCTCCCAAAGGCATTCCAGGGCAAAATGGAGCCTTGGAACCTGAAAATGGTGTGTGTGTGTGTGTGTTGGGGGGGAAGGGGGTTAAAGAAGCTTCCCATTAGTTTAAATTAAATATTTTTGGCACCAGATCTGGTTTGTGTGGTCAACAGGATTTTTCCCATTATGTCCTAAGCTGTGGTTTCTATGAAACAATAAGAGGAAGGAAGTTAGGCCAGGTTACTGGCACTTTACTGAGTTCAGAAGTGGAGTGGACTTCTGAAGGTGGGATATAAATAGAATAAATACAGAAATAAAATAAATGACGCATCAACTGCTTGCTGGTGGATCCATTCCCTTAGATTAGTTACCAAATGGCGATTTTTAACGTGCTATCTTTTACAATCAAGAAGAGTATTATTTCTTCTAGATATTTGGCTAAATTGTGATGTCAGGCTTAGCTTTAGCATTTGGCGATTTCCATTAGAGTTGAAACAACAGTATCTAGTATTCTGCATTTTATTGTTCTGTCATTTTATCTGTATTCCATGTGTCAATGTTTATGTCTAAATCTTAATTTGTTAGGACTACTGGTTACAACAATAAACTTAATTATCTTTTACAAATAGGGTTGCAGCCCTCTCTCCAGTGTTTCTCTCTCTCTCTCTCTCTCTCTCTCTCTCTCTCTCTCTCTCTCTCTCTCTCTCTCTCTCTCTCTCTCACACACACACACACACACACACACACACACACACACACACACACACACACATTTTTGCTTAAGAACTGTCTGATGATTCTCACCTGAACTTGTCTCGATCTTCATTGGGCAAAACAGGCGCCTTTTGTTTTATGATTGGTCATTTGGTAGATAGAACAGCTTGGTTTGCACCTAGCATTGTAAGAGGAAGCAATACGCTTCATGCTTAGCATGTGGTTGGACTCACAGATGACTAATCTGCCAAGTGGCGAATATGGGGAAGCCTGATTACTTGTGTTGGCAAAACAACACAAAGCAAAACAAAGCCTTCACTTGCTCAACATTCTACAGTGCTCCAAACTTTCTCTTGTTATTTCAAACACTCCCTAGAACTCTCTTAAGTCTGTAAGCACCCTCTTTCTCAATTATGCAGACAAAAGAGCTTCTGTATTTAAAATGGTTACCTCAATGTACTTTGAATCACAACCTGGGACTTGACTCAACCATCCTGAGAAATGGTCCAGTCCTTGATCATTTATTCTAGAGTTGATTTCCATTTACATGGGAGAGAGAAAATGGCACAGATACAAGGCGACACACACGCCTTGATCACAACACTGACTATGTAATACCAAGCAAGGTGAATGGCACAGATAGAGTGGAGAGCACAGGATTAGATCCTCGTAACTGGATCGTACTCAAATAAGATGAAGCACAGAGTATGGGCAATTCTCCAGTGGAGCAAACTCCACTGGTGGCATTCTGATCTAATCTTCATGGGAAGTCTGTTGGCAAATAATTCAGTGAGTTGATGCGTTACAGATTCTGTGCATTTTTATTGTTTCAACAGCAGATGGCAGAGTCTGAAAACAAAAACAGCAGGACTTTTTTTTTTTTAATACGGCAGTGAAGGAAAAGCATGTTTTGTTTTAAAAGCTTATTATCTAACAGGAAGGTAGCAATAACCATCGGCCTGTTTGCCAACAGAGCAGAGCTGATTTGCAGGGGGAACCAGAAGGAGAATCTTATGTTCTGATGTTTTGCTGAAGAAAGCAGATATAAATGGGACTGGTAAGTGCTTTGAGGGTGCTTCCAGATGGAGGTTTCCTAGTACTAACCATCAAAAGGCATTAGCTGGTCCATCTTTTTTCTCCAACTGTTTTTGTGTGTGTTTTTTTTCATGTAAGCAAAAAGATGGAAGAAAAAGAAAGCAGGAAGATACGCAGAGTTTTAAAATGGAAGTTATTGTCAGTGGTGGATCCTGTTTGGTCAGACCTCACCTGGAGTAATGTGTCCAGTTCTGGACACCTCAATTCAAGAAGGATGTTGACAACCTGGAACGTGTCCAGAGGAGGGCGACCAAAATGGTCAAAGGTCTGGAAGCCATGTCCTATGAGGAGCGACTTAGGGAGCTGGGAATGTTTCGCCTTACAAAAAGAAGGTTAAGAGGGGACATGATAGCCATGTTTAAATATTTGAAGGGATGCCATGTCGAGGAAGGGACAGGTTTGTGGTGGAGTCTCCTTCTTTGGAGGTTTTTAAGCAGAGGCTGGATGGCCATCTGTCGGGAGTGCTTTGATGGCATTCCTGCATGGCAGGAGGTTGGACTCGATGGCCCCTGTGGTCTCTTCCAACTCTGTGATTCTATGATTCTGTGATTCTATTCTATGTAACAATGGCATGACAAAAGCTTCACCTGAAAGCATTGTGTTGATTTAGTCATATATTTAGTTCTTGAGTTCAGACCTGTTTTCTCCACAGACAGTGTTAAACACTTAGGGTGTCAGAGTAGGGCTGGGAAGACTCAAAAGCCTGCTTAGCTGTGAATCTCACTAAGTTACCTTTGGTCAATCAATGTCTCTCAGACAAACGTATTTCTCAGAGTTGTTATAGTGATACAATGAGGAAGGGTGAAGGAATCATGTGTATGCAACAGCATGGTTGTCAAAGGAAGGGTGGGGTATATAACTGTGTGGTCAAAGTCCTGCTAACCAAACTTGTGTGCACAAGGGCAATTGCACTGCAATTTTCCCACCTCATTTGGCTTTCCTCTGCACAACTGGTTGTGCACCCAGTTTTACAACTAATGCATGAGTGGTTGTGCAAAAGAGACCTTGCTGGGAGAAAGAAAGAAAAAAACAGGTGCAACTGCTGCTCCACAAGCACATAAGTGAACAGGATTCTGGCCAATAAGGGGAAAAAATATTAGCACACAAAGAATTTCTGAACCATTTATTCCTAGGCATGTATATTCTTTCACTATTAGGAATGTGGTCTTGTTATTTTTTGCACTAATTTTGTTTTGTTTGTTGTTTTTGTTTTTGTTTTCTGCATTTTAATTTCTATTAGCAACTTTCCCCCTGAGTGGGAAAAAAGAGGAAAGTTTCATAATCAGGATTTTTTTTAAACTAGGAGAAACGATCCGATTGGTTTGGATCCTGATTTAAATATATCCCATTGAAGTAGCTACAGAGGATTTCTCCAGTTCAGATTCCCCAAGGTGGCTGTATTGCCCCCCCGCAAAAAAAAAGTATATAAAGAGCCTAATGATTCTGCTGAATGGGGTGACCCTTAACATGGGCAGGGCACAATAGGATCCCCAGCCCAACACTGGCTCACACCTTGAATCTGGCAGGGGAGACCTGCATGCAGAAGACCTGTTCTGCAGGTACATGCGGAAGTACATTGATGTCCATATAGCACTATAAAAATGGTTTCAAATGTTTTGATTTTGGCAATACTAATCCATTGTGCCGAGGTCTCATGCAGAATGGGACCCAGTGAGTCAACGCAGAAGCAAAGGAAGTGATTATTACTGATGAGCCCTTACAAAATCTAGTGGTTGAAGTGCTGCTTTTCGAACCTGGTAGCCAGAGGCTACCAGGTTTGAAAATTCACTCTCGAATTGGCCTTCTCAGCCACACTAGTCGCTGTTTCAAGTCCTCTATTCAGAGCACGTTACCATAGTCTCTCGAGACTGAAGGATGCCTAATCTAAGGCAGAGGCAGATGGTCAAAACAGTGGAATATTGACAGGTTGGCAATCCTATCTTGACATCTGGAAGTCCACCCAGACCACCTACACTGGTAGCTGGTGGTACAAGAGACTAGGGCTGAATTTAGAGCACTACCAGTGCTTGGGAAAGTTAGTTTGGAGGATTACAACTCCCAGAATTCCTTGGACAGCAGCCATATTGGTGGGGATTGTGTGAGCTGTAGTCCAAAAAGCAACCTTTCCCCTTTCATGGGCCATCTGAAATTCATCCACCAAGATTTTGGAAGGAAATTCCTCGCCCCTTCCATGATTTCAAAAGAGCTTTGATTTGTTCAAACCTCTTAGAGAACGACTGGAGGGGAAAAAACTTACAGACATTTTTTGCCCAGGTTTGGAATAAATAACTTGCTGTCAGAGATCCCTGGAAGAAATGAGTTCTCCGCGTAGGTCCTGTATGACAGGATGGAGTCATCCAGGTCATCCCTGGCTGACATCCTGTCACCCCTTCTCCTGAGGTCACTCTGAGTGACTCAACAGTTCTGGCTCCAGGTTTGACAGAGATCTGCTGTGTGATCATGTCTTCTGCTCTATAGGAAACAGGCCTCAGCTTGAAGTAATCCTGTACTTCAGTGGTACCCAACTTTGGGTAACTCAGGTGTTCATGGACTGCAGTTCCCAGAAGCCTTCACCACCAGCTGTGCTGGCCAGGATTTTTGGGAGTGGCAGTCCAAGAACACCTCTGGGCCCACTGCTGTACTTGAAGGGCCGCCCAGTTCAAGTCCACTTTAAAGCTGAAAATAAAGAACCAGAGAATGGGAGAACCAGCAGGGGACCTTAAAGTTGCCCATCAACAGGTCAAGGAGGCAGAGAAGTCAGACGGCCACAGCTTTCTCTTCTAAAGTTCATTTGCTATATCTCTGTTTTAAAAGCAGTAACCATTTCTAAAAATGTATCCGTACTTGGAAATCAACATAGGCAATATCTATGCAAATTGGTGCCCTCTTGCAAAATTGCTTGTAGGGTGGGCCTAATTAGTTGCTTGTGGGATATCACTTCCAATACTCTTCCCTCCCAAGAGGGGGCAAAAGCCCTAAAAATAAAAACAAAAAACAGGATACCCTGGGACTTGAGGGAGGGAAAAAAATATGTTTGCTACACATTCTTTCCTGTAATTTTTACCCTAATATTTCTCTTTTTATGCTGGACAGCATTAAAATTGTGTCTTTCTTTACCACCACCACCACCTCCGTAGTTTGCTGTGGTGCAGCCCCTTCTGTCTTCTGATACTCACCTCATTCTGGTAGATGTGTGGAATACACCTGAGCAGCAAGGTATGGGATGATGATGAGAAGTCAAGCAATGGGCATACATGTCAAATCACCCCGTGGGACGTGTATGTTCTTTTAAATATCTCTAGCCCAGAGAAACCCAAACAATTATATTACAGTTCTATTTGGGATCATCAATCGTTTTTCGTTTTTAAGGCAACTTTACATTTTAACAATGTATTTTAAGCATGCCCAGCTTTATCATTGAGACCATGTTTTTCTGTTTAAATCAGAATGCACAGAACTCACACACCACAAGAAACCAGGCACTTATTTTCATATGTGGTGGGAATGTGAGCTTATATACCAATGTTGGCTATTGGTTTTTAAAGAAATAAATGAAATAAGCTACTTAAATTTAGCTGCATGTCCTGAAATAGTGCTTTTATCAATATTTGGAAGGGAGGTAGATAAGTAGACGAGGAGGACAGAACTAGTTTCTAATCTGTTAACAGCAGCAAGACTGATTATTGCTAGGAATTCGCAATCGGCTCACACTATATCATTAAATGAAAGATACAGAGAAGTTTGGGACATAGCAATTAATGATAAACTTACAGTAGGACCCCTGTATCTGCAGGATCTGTATCCACATTTTCACTTATCCACAGTCTGAAAATATTAAAAATATTAAAAGAAAAAAACCAGAAATTGTCATGATGTAACTACCAGAACTGGCCACTAAAGGGATCCAGAGACCATGTTATTTACAGGGCTCACTATTATCCAACATTTTTGGCATCCATGGGTGGGTGTGTACTTGGAACTGATCCCCTGCAGGTATAGGGGTTCTACTGTACTTGTAATATTAAGGTTAAGAAGGGGATAAATAAGAAATATGAGTTTATAGATATATGGGGAGAAATTATTGATTTTGTACTGATAAAGGGGAAAGAACAACGTGTTATATATTAGTCTATACAATTTTGGAAAGGGAAGGGGGCCCCAGATTGGCAAATAGTTCATTGGTTACTCCCTAACAGTCCTGGTGATGAAATGCACAATGTTTGTAGTTTGTCTTTTGTTTTATGTTTACGTTAGTTTATTAGATGTTTTGATGTTGGTTTTTTTTTTTAAATTAAAAAAAAAAGAACTGTGCTTTTAAAGTATCCTTGCATCATTGTGGTACTTTTGCAATTCTCTAATACTCATAATGTGCTTTTCCACTACCCAATCCTTTCTGAGTCATAAACCTTCAGTGCATTAAACAGTGAGCTTATTTATAATGGGGCAATTGTTATGCTTTCCCCGATCGTAGTTACGAGATGACACACTCATCTAGTTGTTAATTACATTTGCATCTTGTATATTATTCCTCTACCTAGCAATGGCTTTGGAAGTCTGATCTGGACTAATGCCTATTCAGACATAATAATGATATATTTATTTTTCTCTGTTGCCATTCCCTCTCATTTGCAAAGGTTCGGGATTATCTGGTCGCACCCAAAAGTGCGCTGCTTGCATCATGGAGTTTCGTACGTGCACCCAGCTGACAGGATGTTATGTGAACCATCGAGATCCAAGTTGCCCTTGCTGATGTAACTGTTCTTTTTTTTTCAAATTAAAGAAAAACAATAATAACAACGCTAACATAAAATGTGTTTACATACATACCATACAACACTACTAAAATCCCCCCCCCCCCCCGGTACCACCATCACCGTCCAGACCAGATAACCAAATATATCCTTTTAATCTCTTTTCACCCCATTCCACTCCAAAAATACATTGGTTCATCTGCTGGCTTATGACCTCGCCCTTTTACAAAAACATAGTTCAAATATGGATTCCATACCTCTTTAAAATCATTATATTTTGTCATTCCCCTTTTTTCTTTTATTTCACGTTAGGTTATCATTTATTGCTAAACTCCACATTTCTTTATACTAATCTTCAAGGTTAATTTGTTTATCATTTTTCCAATTTTTTGCAAATATTGTTCTTGCTGCTATGACCATTATAACAATTAGCTCTTTCTGTTCTTTTTTAAGATGGTCATTCTTAATTATATTTAAAAGGGCAATAACTGGTGATATTTGAATATGATATCCAATAATTTCTCTAATTTCTTTAAAAACCAGAGCTCATTCTTTCTTTCTTATTTCACAAGTCCACCACATATGTAAATAACTTCCTTTTTCTTTTTTGCATCTCAGCACTGAGATGGTACATTTTTATTTATAATATTCAATCTTGCTGAGGTAAGGTACCATCTCCATGCAACCTTATAACAATTTTCTTTTACCCTTATAGACATATATTTCATTATTCTTTGTGACCATATTTTGTTCCAGTCCTCACTTTTAACCTCCTCCTCTAAGTCCTCTTGCCACTGGTTTCTGATGTAACTTTTCTGTAGTCATCCTTCTCCTTCTGTGCCTGATTAATTTAGCCATAAAACAGGAAAGGGGAACATGTACATTGAGAAGTGGAGGTGGCATCTCAGCAGCATATGGTCCTCCAACAGTCTACACACATTGATGAAAATGCCTGTGGAGAGTCCCACATACAAGACTGATCTGAGATACTTTGCCACCAGAGGCAAATGGCACCTATGTGCCAAAGTCAAGATGCAGAGAACCCAACGCCTGCCAGGTTATTTGGGCACCACTATATCATCCTGAATGTACGGATCTTGTCTGACTTTGGAGGCTAAGCAGGGTCAGGCCTGGCTAACAATTGGATGGGTGACCATTGAAGGACATATGGAAAACCCAGAAAAGGAAAGAAAAGAATGCTACCTGAAACCTTTAGGAGCTGCTTCCCATTAGAGTTGACAATACTGGATTAGATGGCCCAGTGGTCTGACTCAGGCTGAGGCATCTTCGTATGTTCCTTTGGTCCTAATGCCATTACAGTGGTGCCTCGACTTACGAACGTCCCGACATAACGACCATTTCGAGTTACGACCTGCTCCGGGTGCAAAATTTTGCTTCGACTTGAGACTGGAGCTTCAGGTTACGAACACAAAAAGGCAGGGAAAAAAGGCGGGAAATTCAAATTGCTAACTGTTGGTAGCGAAGAGGCTGCTTCTTTGTAGCTCTTTCGCTCCAGCAGTTAGAGAGTGTGTGATCGGAGGAGGCTGCCTGGTAAGGTAAGGTGCTGCTTTCTGCTTTTAAAAAACTGTTCTGGGTGTTTTTGCAGGGTGGTTTTGGGCTGGGGGGGTTATGTTTCTGTGCTGTGATGGGTCTTGGGGGGTTTGTTTGTTTTTTGGTTTTTTCCCCCCATTTCTGATGGGTCTTGGGGGGTTTGGTTGCTTTTTGAGGTTTTTTTCCCCATTTCCGATGGGTCTTGCACGCTTCCCTTGCTTTTTCCTTTGTTTTCTTTGCATTTCCGATGTGCTCCGTTTGTTTTCTTTGCATTTCCGATGTGCTCCATTTGTTTTCTTTGCATTTCTGATGTGCTCCGTTTGCTTTTTCCTTTGTTTTCTTTGCATTTCCGATGTGCTCCGTTTGTTTTCTTTGCATTTCCGATGTGCTCTCTTTGCTTTTTGCTTTTTCTTTGCATTTCCGATGTGCTCTCTTTGCTTTTTCCTTTGCTTTCTTTGCATTTCCGATGTGCTCTCTTTGCTTTTTGCTTTTTCTTTGCATTTCTGATGTGCTCTCTTTGCTTTTTCCTTTGCTTTCTTTGCATTTCTGATGGGTCTTGCACGCTTGATTGCTCCCCCCCCCCTTCGGCCGGAAGGAATTAATTGCGTTTCCGATGGGTCTTGCAGTGATTTTTTTTTTTGGTTATTTTTTTCTTTGGCCGGAACGGATTAATTGCATTTCAATGCATTTCAATGGGAAATGGTGCTTCGACTTACGACCATTTCGAGTTACGACCATCTTCCGGAACCAATTAAGTTTGTAAGTCGAGGCACCACTGTATGAAGAATAACCAAAATGTCATGCAAAGTGAACAAGAAAATCCCTTAAACAGGGCTTCCCGTCCTTGGCAATAAACATCCAATAGGAATAAATTAAATAGCTAGTAATGCTGCCCAACCATGCCACCCCAAACCTGCTGCCTGAGGCAGATGCCTCTCTCTGTTAAATGGCAGGAATAGTCCTGCTCACTGGTCCAGAGACACACCAGGAATCTCTTCAGATACTCTAAGGCAGAGCTTGAAAACTAATGTTGGCATTGGTGTTAACACACTAATATTCACGTTAAATCAGGAATTTGTTCACTGATGCTTCATCAATCAGTGTTCACAGATATTTCCATGAAACCTAAACAGTTAGTCTGTTGAAATAATTGAAACACGTTATTCTTAAATCCTTAAAAAGAAAAAGAAAACATTGGCAAAAATGTGCCATTCCCCCTTCCTTACTTCCTAGTATAACTAATTAAAATAATGTAAAATGTCAATTGCCACTCCAGCTATTAATGTTGTAGTGTTATAATTAAAATAATGACTTTTAAAATCATGATAAAAAAACCTCAAAGAACTACAAGTCACCTCTTTCTCCTTCCTTTCCTGTCGGAGGTTGGGCCTCATAGTGACTATGATGATTATAGATATAGCAGCACTGGTTTTGTTGGAGGGGGATACAAATTCATTTTTGTTATTGCTATTATATGGTTCTCGTTATTTGTTATTGTTGTTGCGATTCTAATTACTGCCAAGCTACATTTTAATGAAAGGACGAGGACGAGAGTATTGTATTATATACTTGTATGTAGTAATAGAGGTGATGGTGGCGATGATAATGATTATCCATGAGACACCATAATATCAATTCCAACGTATGAGGGTTTCCTAGGTAGAGAGTCCTGTGGGGGTGCTCTTGGACTGTATAGCCCGCCCGCCCAAGGCTACACAGGATGGCTTTTCTCCTGAGAGCCATATTGTGGAATCAGATTCTCAACCTTTGGCTCTGCAACCAGATGCCTAAACTCACTGAGCAATCCAACTAGCTACGTATATATTGTATACTGCAATAAAAAGGTGTAGAAGAACACT
This sequence comes from Intellagama lesueurii, assembly GCA_037013535.1. Lineage (NCBI taxonomy): Eukaryota > Metazoa > Chordata > Lepidosauria > Squamata > Agamidae > Intellagama > Intellagama lesueurii. The sequence goes on along the minus strand of JBAJHW010000001.1, from coordinate 213,250,958 downwards.
CCAGGATCTTCTCTGATACTTGCCAGGAGTGATTTTGTACAGCCACCCACAGACATCAGACGAACTTCATTTGTTTTCTCTCAGTCCCTCTCAGGGCATGCAAGAGCGAAGGGAAGGCAGCAGGAGCAGGGTCTGCATTGCTGCCATAGAGATGGACTTCTCTGTGTTATTTCTAACAAAAAGCAGGCTATTTATAAGTTAACCTGTCTCTGCTGAGTGCTGACTTGAGAGCATAAGCTTTTGGATAAGGGAGCCCAAGTGAATACTCCAGCACGGAAAGAAGGAAGGTGACAGACCAAGCTTGCCTGCTTTTCCAAGTTCCCTGTATGTGTTTATTATGCCCAAGACGACGTGACTGAAAAAAGCCACAGACATCAAATTCTGAGTGTGGAGGGAAACAGATACTGGTAGAGGGAACAGTTGTCTGTCTATTTACATATTTTAAAGCAAATTTTTATATGCATTTTTTTTAACTCAAAATACTAAAACGGTAAAAATTACGGCTGAAAAGTAAAGAATATTACATACCAAACATATTTACTCGAGGCAAGCTCTCCTCCAAGATACGAGAGTTTGAGGTAAGAGAATGGGGAGTGTCATTTATTTATTTATTCAGTTTATTTATTTATTCAACTACCACTCTGGGCAGTTCACAACAAAATAAAACATCAATGACAACATTAAATAATAACAACACAAATATCAAAACATAAACATAAAAAATAAACATATACCAATCAGTTAAATTTAAAAAGAAAAAAAAAACGACATAGAAGACAGTTAATAAAAGCATTCAAGATGGTGGAGTTGGTAACTTAAGAGCTGAAAGAAGCACTGTGTTCTGTTGATGTTGTATCATGAAATGCCTGTCTGAATAGCTAGGTTTTCAAAAGTCCCCTAAAAGACCTCAGTGAAGGGGCCAGGCGAATTTCGGGCAGGAGTTTGTTCCAAAGATGTGGTGCAACCACCAAGAAGGCCCAGTCCCTGGTCTTCTCTTTCTGGGCCTCTCTCGGGGTCAATGTCCTCAACCAACTGGCCTGTAATGAACAAGCAGGTCGGGCAGATCTCACTGGAAAGAGGCGTTCTGCCAGAAATCAAAGGAAAACATTTTTTTAAAAAAAAAACACGATCATTTTTAAAAATGTCATATTCTTTTATTTTAGAAAGATGAAGAAGGTGGTCACAACAAAATGCTCATGTGCTGTTGTTGTTGTTTAGTCGTTAAGTCGTGTCCAACTCTTCGTGACCCCATGGACCAGAGCACGCCAGGCCCTCCTGTCTTCCACTGCCTCCCGGAGTTGGGTCAAATTCATTTGTAAGCCGCCCCGAGTAGACTTTGTCTAGGGGGGCGGGGTAAAAATCCAATAAATAAATAAATAAATAAATAATGTTGGTAGCTTCTATGACACTGTCCAACCATCTCGACCTCTGTCGTCCCCTTCTCCTCTTGCCTTCACACTTTCCCAACATCAGGGTCTTTTCCAGGGAGTCTTCTCTTCTCATGAGATGGCCAAAGTATTGGAGCCTCAGCTTCATGTGCTATACCTGGGCTTTTTCCCCCCAAAATGATGGAGTCAGCCACAAAAAATAAGGTCACGCTTAGGACGTGTCAGAAAAATATGGCACACATTATATTGTATCAATAGTTTATACTAAGAACTTCTAAGAATAAAATTGTGAGTAGGAAGTCTTATTAGCCGCCTAGAGTGGTCGTCTGACCAGATAGGCGGGGTAAAAATACAATAAATAAATAAATAAATAAATACATTATCTAAGGGAGATAGTGGCTGAAATCCTGTTCTGTGAAATAGCACTGCATAAGGCTGATGATGTCAGTGGGTTTTTTTTGAATAAAAGAATTCCAATCCCACCCCACCCCCGTCCCTAGTCCCAAGGCACCTGTGGAATCCATGTCATTGTTGAGAAACCATTGGGGGCCATGGGACAGGCGGGAAGGGGGAAGTCTTTACTGAAAATCACCACCACTAGGATGCCTTTACAGTGGCAGCAGTTTTCAGTAACAAAAGATTCCCCCTTGTTCACAACCACGAATTCAACAGGAGCTTGGGTGGGTAGGAATCTAAAATCTTTTATATTCAGAAAATCATTACAGCTGACGATGTCATCAGCCTCATATAGTGTAACTTACAGAATAGGATTTCAGCCATCATTTTGCCTTCAAGGGCTACCTGTGGTGCTGGGAGATGGCTCAGGTGGCATGTGCATATACACTTGCACATGCAAATGTCAAGGCAACTGTTTCCCTGCACCTTTTCAGACTCATACTAGTATGCACACCAGTGATGTAGCAGTAAATCTGGAAGCACAGATGATCACCATGACAGCCATGATCATCATTAGCCAGCATGTCTCCACTGTGGACTGTCCAAAGTGCAGGTTGCCGGATTAGTCTATATCCAGAAATGCAGGGAAGTACGGCTGGATAGCTCATTGAGTTAGGTATCTGGCTACAGATACTGTGCGGGGAGGGGGGGAGGTGTGTGTGCATGCATGTGTGCATTCGTGTGGGTGGGCCAGAGTGCACGCGCATATGCGGATACGAAAGTAACTGGCGGCCCGGTTGTTCAAAGGAGTTGGGGACCCCTGCCTTAGAGGGGTCTTGGATCATTGTTTATTTAGTAATATATTGTTATGATTTTAAATTGTTAAATTGTTAGATGATATGTTGTTACCCCGCCCAGAGTAGTCTATATGACTAGATGGGCGGGCTATAAATGTAATAAATAAATAAATAAATAAATTAGAGGGATCCTTGGTACAGCAATCCATTAAAAAAACCCTACTTAGGCAGCCAGTCACTCAGGGAAAGCTTGCCTGAAGAGAAAGGAGAAGGGAGTGGTAAATTACTTCTATGTATTTTCTACCTAGAAAACCCTGGAAAGGGTCACTATATGTCAGAATTGACGTAACGGTACACAGTTATTAGTAATTTTTTGGAAAGTTAATGCCTCGTAACTACCTGTTCAAGACCAATACTTAATACTTTCCATTAAAACAGGGATAGCTTGCAATGATATACCATTCTGGGGGGGGGGGGGGGGGGGAATCCATTTCTTTCCCAGCTACTGTGAAGATTGCAGCTACATTTGGAAGGAAAAGGGAAGACGGTAGGGTGGAATATCATATTCCCTGCTATTTAAAAAGTCCTGAGACTCTGAACCCGTGAGCCCTGGGTATGCTACACCACTGATGCACACGCATACAAATTCATACACAGAACGACCTGGGAGTAAATCACACTGAGGTAAGTGGCATTTACTTGGGAGCAGAGATGTCTAACGTTGCACTGCACCATTGCAATCCTATGCATGTTTATTCAGAAGCAAGTCACATTGATCTGTTCTTTGTCACATCCATTAGTTTGAACATTAGTGGATTGACTTGGTCTCATTGAAATGAATGAGGCTCCATCACCCTCAAAGATCTTTCTGTGGGTAGAAGCCCACTTCCGGATCAGGACAAATGTGAGTATTTGTGTTTGGGTTTGCCAGGTAAATCATCCAGTTCCGCCTTTTCATATTTTAAAAGCCTTTCTCATCTAGATATGATGAAGAGTGGGAAATCTAAGGCTCTTCTCCATCTTGCCATGCACTCAGCAAGGCCCTATGAAGCCCTTTACTCATGAGTCTGCTCATGAGCTCCTTATCCATAAGCGTGCTACAACTAGAGCCAGAAATGTTTGCAGCATTTTGCATGCATGCACAGCGTTTGCCTCTGTCTTTGTCAAACCAACAAAAGGTTAATGGTGCTACTCTACTGCATGTCAGATCACTGAACAAGAGAAATGGGGCCTGAACATTGTTAGCGTTTGGCTGACATCTTACCCTGCTTCAGTGTAACTGGAGTATATTATGGGCAGTAATTGTTGGAGATGGGAAACATGCAGATAAGCGGTAGAGCTGATAAACATGAAACTATAAGTAAGATTAGAAGAGGCAGCCATGTTGGTCTGTGCAAACTTTCAGGCAAAATCCAAAGAATCTGCTTTCTGTCTCCTGTGAGAATGTTTACAACAGAACTTAACACCAAACATAGGCCAATCGTTGCTGCACGTGAGATGTAGACGCACACCCACGAAAGCTCACATTAAAATATAATAGTCTTTAAGATGACACAGTGTTTTTGTATTTTGTTTTGCTTTGTTTCTTTGGATTTTGCCTGATTTAAGTAAGATGACATTAGTAGGGACAATGGGTCAGGCACTGGGACATGAATTATGTTTGTCCTGTTGTGTTGCTTAAACAACCAAAAAGAGAGGTCTAAAAAAAACAAAAAGCAATTGCTTTCAAAGGCAAAATGGATTCATAGCCTGTTTCGCACTGTTTCAGCTGCCTTCACAGCCCTGCTCCTTTCCTTTCTTCCTGACAGAGAGCAATCTTGAACTTTCCTATTCCATTAAAACTAAAAGAACACTGGGAATGGGTGTTAGAAGGGGGTTCCTTTCATTCTCCTTATATAAACAAGAAAAAGGGGCGATGCCAGTTATCCACTGAACCCAGCTGACTTGAAATGGCTTCTGATGCTGCTGTAATGAAAGGGAAACCCCTGGCCTTTGCGTTTTATCACCAAATGCAAATTTATGCAAACACTGAGAATGTGAACACAAAGGCCAAAGAGGAGGAGTTAAAAAGAGAAGGGAAAGCAATTTCTGGGTTGGAAGAGGTTACAAAGTTAGCAGAAATAACCATGGTGTGGTAACCAGTCCTACAATCCAAGGCGCCAACATTCAGAGGAGATAAGAGTGGCTGCTGAAAGGGCATGAATCTGCCTACCTCAAACCGGAATATAGCCCCCAGCTGTTCCTCCTCACATAGGATTCATAAAACAAGCAGGCTTAGTATGGCACCAATTAATTTGACCATTACGCTCAGACTTGATTTTTCCTCCCTATTTCCTCCCCACTGCCCCTTTCCAACAAATGCCAATCTCTTTACCAATTGAACAATAAAGTGTCATGTGCCAAAATGGCTGGTTACAACTCTGTTATACTTGAAGCCACAAGTAACTGATCATTAGGGCCAAATGCCTATTGAATATTTATTGGTGCAGAAGAGAAATTCAATTATTTTAATCCGTTTTGTGAATGTGGGATATTGTGCTACTGTAACCAAGATTCAAAAAGCCAGAAAATGGCCCCAGATTGCTGCACAATATCGTGCCTTTGTTGACAGGAGGAGAAAGGATACCAAGCATTACATAGTAAAGGGCAGTCTGAATGTTGACGACACCAATGGCAGCAGTCAAGATAGCCTACAGCAGGGGTCCCCAACCCCCGGTCCGCGGCCCGGTGCCAGTCCGTGGGCTTCCTTGAACCGGGCCGCGGACACGGATCTCTGCCCCCCCCGCACGCACGCACGGTGGACGTGTCGCGCTTGTGGAGGGGCGTGTCGTGCTTGCGGAGGGGCGTGTCATGCTTGCGCGCATGCGCACGAGCACGACACACCCCTCCGCAAGCGCATCACGCCCACCTGCGAGCGTGACACGCCCCTCCGCAAGCATGACACACCCACCCGCAAGCGTGACATGCCCCCCGTGCACGGAGCCCGCACCCCCCAACCAGTTCACGGTCCGAAAAAGGTTGGGGACCGCCGGCCTACAGGATACCCTATGAAAGGAAACCACAAAATGATGGTGTTATAGGGAAGACTGTTTGGCCATCTGTGATTTACAGCTGAGGATAGAAAGCTCCCTCAGTCATTTTGTTCCTGTGAAGAAGACAGAGGAAATGTGTGGGATGAGCTAAGATTTGTGGGAGCTGCAAGGGATTAAGGGACTGATAGTCTCTCTGTCCATTAGGCTCAATAAGGGTGTCTCTGAAAAAACTACCAGTCCCATAATCCCTTGCAGCTCCCGTAGAGCTCAGTCCCTCCCACCCCTTTTTTCTGTCTTCTTCACAGGAACAAAATGGTTGACAGAGCCTTGTATCCTCAGCTGTAAGTAACTGAAAACTCCTCTGATGATGTTAATTTCTTAGCTAAAACCTCCAGAATTCAAGATGAGTGAATTTCTGGAGAATTGGGGGCGGGGGGGAGTGAAGTCCAAAAAAATCCAAAACCCCACACCTATCGCTGAACTTTGGATAGGTCACAGTGCATTTGTGGTAGGCTGAAAAAGAAATGGGAGGTCGTATTTATACCTTGTACCGGTGGCATTTTTCCACAAAAAGACAATAAATGGACATCAAGCGCTAAGCAAGTGAAAACAAGAATCTGATTACACTGTCAAATTGCGGGTGGGGGTGAGGGGGTCAGGAACTAGAAATACCTCAAAAAACGCACTTCGAAATGACATTTGGACGGCATCAGCTAATGCAGATGGAAAGAATATTACTTGTCACTTCAGTAGGCACAAGCAAAGATTATCCTATGAATTTAAATAAGTACCCTCGGATGAATCACTTAGCAGCAAACCAATGCCTAGGCATCCGTGTCCATTTCTGATGCATTTCAAATGAACCATCAAGCACTGCGCCTTGAAAACAAACCATTCCACCATTGTGATAGGATTGAATAGAATCAGGGGCATCTCTGAAGCTACAAATGATCTTAGCCTTATTAGATTGCAGCCTTTCTTTTTCAGGAGGTCACTGACGAGAATGTAAATCTTCACATTGGCAAAAGGTTTCTCCCCAATGGATGAGAGTTCCTGTGGCATTTTGTTTTCTTTTTGTTTGTTTGAATTTCAGGACTTCTGCAAACTTTTTATGGAGGTGTGGCATACACACACACACACACAAATCTTGCATTTTTGCAAAAATACCATCTTTTCTGCAGAACACATAGTGCTTTGCAGAAACGATGAGATTTTTCTGTGAAAAACGCAGCTTTCCCCACTTACTGCCTCTGCTGTCGGGGAAAAAGTGCTAGTTTTTGCTCTCACGCAGGGGCAGAACAAAACCCAAAATCCGTCAGTTGACCATTTTTCCGACAGAATGTCTCAATCTCTCTAGATGCCCATTCTTATAAAGGGCAAGGAGATTCATAAATATTCATCACATCTTTAGTCATATATGTGTGTATTTAGAGATCAATAGGTACCTTACACTTCCCACTGAAAGGTGATTTTTCGATCCACTACCATTGACTTTGGAAACTGACACGACTTTGGTAATATGGAGCAACTCAGGGACTAACCTGGCTAAATAAGTTTCTTACTTTTCCAGTGGATGTTATTACTTCCCTGCAGGAGAAAAGTTATTTTTGGATTGCAACTCCCAGCATCCCCCAGCCGGTAAGCTCTGGAATGTAACGTTGGGACATGTTCTTCAAATGCAACATATAATGCCAAGCCACTTATGCACAGAGGACTAACTAGTCTTTCTGGTCCATGGCCAAAGTTAAAATGGAAAGCATGTGTACCTTTCACAGTGGAAATCACATGCTCTTAGTTCTTACCTGTTTCAATGATTAGATATTCAAATTAGTTCTGTAAATAATTGCATTTGTAGAGCCGACGAAGGGCATTACAGCATGCCAGGATCTACACTTGGCTCTGTGTTCATAGATGCTGCTGCTGCTATTCCACATAATGGAAGGGAACATCAGCAATTTTACTACGTGGGAGGCAATGAGAGATGGGACATAATATGAAAGAGGCTCTTTGTGTGTGTGTGTGTGTTCTGTTCACTCCCGAAAGCCAGCCTCTAGAATGCTGAAAGAGGGTACATGAAAGTGTTGTCGTCTTTAGTATTTCCTTCTTCATTTAACATTTATTTCACCATTTATCTGTCAAATTTTTCATCCTATAATGTCGTGAGATTTGCTGCCAGCAGCTAATCAGAATATCTGGGAGAATTTTGAATCTGTAAAACAACCTGGATTGCTTGGAACACAGTAAGACTCCTCATTCTTCACCTCAGTCTTTCCTTGTGAATATGTGAGCTCCTGGTACCCTCCATCTTGGATTGTGCAGCCTGCCTGCCTGCCTCTGTGTTTCCATTCATTTGATTTATAGACTGCCCCATTAGTGCAAACAGTACTCTCAGCAGTTTACAAGATTAAAACTTAAAACCCTCATCTTGGGATCCTTTCCTTTTATATCTTTTTTCCTTGTCTCTCCCCTCAACCCTTTTAAGTCTTACTGTGTCCAGTAGAATTTATACTGTAGCAAATATGTTTACCAAGCCTGTCTTTAATCAGGAGTCTCTAAATGAGAATTAATTGAAGGTATTTTGTGAAGTTGAAAATATTTGCAGGAATAATTCCCAGATTTACAAACAGGCAGTATGTAAGCAGAACAAGACACAAGAGGAGGCAAGAAAGAAGGATGGAGGAACGGTGATCAAAATGCTGGATAGGTATTTTTCAGTCATCACCAGCACTTTTTCCATCAACAACATTCCAAGTGGGGTTTGTTGTTGCAAAAATGTTAAAACAAAAATAACTGAACAATTGTTAATTTAAAAAACAGCAAATAAAATCCTGTATAAGGATGCAATGATACAATAACTTTTTAAAAATACTTTGGGACACATAGAGCTGTTGTCAGATTCTCAACACAACCTTTAAGACAAGTCACAAAAAGTAAAAAAAATAAATTCCCCTTATTGCCCCTCCTGTCTCCTTCCAGGAGGAAGTTTTCAATTTTTCAGTTTTTAAAATATATGATACAATACATCAGCACTGCCCTTATAATGTAAAAAAACCTTTAACTTCTTCTGCTTCTCCATGGAGCAGAGGAAGTGTTTAATTTGTCAATGCTGGGAAGTGGCTGTCTTCTTAAGCCACAATGTGGGAAATTGACAGCAGAAGGAGACTTGACATCTGCTTTGGTTCGTTTCCAGTGGGTTGCACACAATGGAAATGGAGCAATTACACCCCCACAAAAAAGTAGAAGGTCCTGATAGGGACCCAGAAACTTGTGAGTAGAAACATTCAGGGGACGGGCTATTTCACTCCAGTGATAACATCACGGGATTGCCAGAAAAAGGATCAAACCAGCCTGTCCCTGCATCAGACCAAACAGTGAGCCAATGCCCGTCTGATCATACCCTCAGAGGATGCATCAGAACCCTTCTTAACTGGTGCTTTCTGCCTCAGAATTTCCATCCTATTCACACAGCTCCAGGAAGATGCTGTTGTCTCCTAATCTGAGGAATGGACTGTAGATTTCTCCAATGAGCAGCGACATCGTGAATCAATAAAGCGAGAATGGGACTATCAAGCTGTTCATTAGCAGATCCTAGTCAGGGTGATAAGCTAAGTATACTTGGTTGTACAGTGGTTAAACTGCTGTACTGCAGCCAAAACTGTGCTCACGACCCGGAGTTCAATCCCAGGTAGCCGGCTCGAGGTTCACTCAGCCTTCCATCCTCCCAAGGTCGGTAAAATGAGTACTCAGCTCATGGGGGGGGGGCAATGTGTAGCCTGCATAATTAACTTGTAAACCACCCCGTGCTTTAAGCACTATGGAGTGATATATAAGCAGCACGCTTTGCTATGTCACAGAAATGCTGAATTGTTGATTGGTCAGAGGTTGGGGTCTGTCAAGGAAGACAGCTATTTTATACTCATAGGATATTACAGAAAGCTGGATTATTAATTTATGTAATGCACGAAGAAGTCTTGATCTCTATTGAGGCCTTTGGATACTTGTTTGTGTAGCCAGTTTGCTTTCTTAGTTCTTTGCCTGTTTATTGGGTAGATGTTAGCTCTAATATCAGTGGTACTTCTGAAATAATGATGTGTGATGTTTCTTTGATTTTGGAATTAAAAAGACCATCTACTGCAGAGATTAATACAGGTCTAAGAACTAGATATATGGAGTGTATCCGAACCTTTGAATAATCCCAGAGTATTTCCCAGAGAAAATCCAGATCCATCAGCAAAACAATCAAATCAGACTATGGGAAGATCCTTAGAAAAAGCCTCATGAAGATTCTTCCAGAGGGAAATACGAGTAATTCAAGAACTGTTAATGCTTGAAAAGCACAGAAAGGATAGGTAAACATCTCTCACCCTACCCTGACTTCTACATAACCTGCCATTAGTTGCATTTGTGCATGTTGCCTAGAAATTGTACAAGAACAATCCATGGTTTCCTGCTCTTGCTGTATGTCTTCCAGTGTAATTATAATTGCACAAGAGTGCAGTGATTTTGTTGTGCAGCAGAGCAAATCAACATCCTAAAGGCAATTCTAAAAATGGGGGCAGTCTGAACAAAAAAAGTATAACTTTGAAACTGGACTTTGGACCAAATTTGGCACAGATGTAGCAGACAGTCTGCTCTTGATCTGTGAAAAATTTGTGGGAGTTTCAGCAAAGAGCTTTTGAGTTACGCTTTCTTTAAAAAAAAATGTAAAGCTGTTTTACAGCCTCCCCCATGCAGAAACAAGTGACCTTAAATGTCCACAGATTGAAAACAGATCAAATAAATTTAAAATATCCATCTTGCTTATTTTGAAAGAGAATGGTTGGTCCCACCCACTTTTTTTTTTTTGGGAAGGAATTCAGGCTACAGGGGCTGAAATAGTGATCCTCAAAAAAGGCCTTTCAATAGGGTAAAACTGTGGCTTTATTATCTACTGAGCATGCATGGAACGGTCTTACCAGCAAGTGCATTCCAAAGAAGACACATTATTGTAGCTTTGTGGCCTGGAAGGGAGATGTTTGGAGGGCAATGAAAAGTCAGAGAAACAGTCAAAAGAGGAAAGAAAGTAATGGACTGACAGTTCTCCAGAACAGGACATTTTGCATGCATCTCCAGGGAATTAGCATACAATTTTGTACACCACTTGTCAAAAAACTGCCATGACTATTGCTTTCTGTTTGACAGAGAATTGGTTAACTGATGGGGGGGGGGGGAGAATCAACTTCTGGGATTTTCCCTTGCTTAGTGCCACTTTGTGAATGGTAGTGAGCACAAGAGGGTATCCTGTAGTGTAGACCATCTTGACTTTTGCCATTGGTGCTGTCAACATTCAGGAAGCCCTTTTCTATGTAAAGCTTGGCATTCTTTTTCCTGCTGGCAATGCAGGCACAATATTGTGCAGCAAAATCGGGCCATTTCCTGGGTCTTTGAATCCTGGATACAGAAGCACAATATAGCACATTAATTAACCGAGGGTTTAAGGGGGAAAAAGAATTGAATCCTATATCTGCTTAGCCTGCATAATGAATTCAATGAGACATACCTAGGTAAAGGAGTATGGACTTCAGCAGAAACTTCTAAGCAACTTCTACCTACATCAGTTTTCTCTATTTCTGGAATATAGGCTCACTGCCTGTAATTCTCATTTATCTTCCTGTATCTCAGTTTCCATCTATAAAGGTGAACAAATAGACTTCCCTATCGCAGAAGGGGGTGATTAAAAAAATAAAATCCATCATGTTTTGAAGATGGGAAGATATTGCAGTGATAGAAGTCATATTAACCCACGGCACTAAAATAAAATTCTTAACATGGTTTCTTATTGTATAGGATGACAAGACTGCAAAAAATATATATATATAATGATGTGACACAATTCAGGCCCTGTAATTTGTTCATTAAAAATTAACCCATGGCTAAATTTCCCAGTTCCACAGAGGCCAAAATTCAGCTTGCACACATAATAGCTTGATGAACAGGAGAACCTGTTGAAACGAGTGAACGCACGTTGACATATTTTTCCTAGTTACCAGCAATGTTTTCTTACTGTCAGGGGAGAAAAGAAAAGAAATGACAAGCCTAACCTGTCTTTCCAATAAAAGGTTTTTGACTCATTATCATCTTGGTGCTACTGAATATTTTAAGTCTGATAGACATGAAGTACCTTATTCGCTGCCAGGACAAGGGAAATCCACTGTGCATTTGTGGGACAGGGCTGATTTTTTTGAGTGGGAGCTAGGCCAGCAGCTGCTGGATGGGCAGGATGCTTTGACATCCATGCATACTAGTTGACATGGGTAAGACCAACAAATAATGATGTATTTTGGCTGAAATAAAATGTGGAAAATTCCATAATCTTTTTGAAGTTGTGCATTTCGCCTTGTGAAATTTTGGGTTTGTTTTTCTGGGTTTGTTGTTTTTATTTTTCAACCAACCCAAGGAATAGTGCTTCTTGATTGATGAAGGAAAGAACAAAAAGTACAGAGGGGCTGACCACATTCACAAAAAATGTGGGAAATTCTACGGGGTTTCGGGTGGGCAGATTTGCAAGTTTTAATTGAACACACGATGCAATAGGAAATGTGATTCAGTCTGGAGTCCCTCCCCCTCTCCCCCATAGTTTTCCCCTTCCACTGGGGAGGCTTCTACTTTTTAAAATACAGAACCTTTTGCATTGGTTAAGACATGTGATTCCAGGAACCAATGTAGAAAGGGAGGATGAGCAAAGCACACACACACAAAGTTGTGCTTTGTCAAAATATTTTCCCCCATACCTCTTGCATCTTACCTCATGAGGTAAGGCATGCTCCACACAAACACACACACACACACACAGAGAGAGAGAGAGAGCACAGTGCCAGCACACACATTCTCCCAAGACTTTTATTTTCCCGCTTATCCTCTGCAGGCAACATTCTTAGACTTTGTTTTTTGTTTTAAAGCTTAAGAATGGAACAAGAGTTTTTTTAAAAAAACACAAATAAATAATAGGATTACTATGTGAGGAAATTGAGGAAGGAAGCCTTGGGGGGGGGCGGGCGGGCGGACCGATTAGATGGCCGTTTACCTGGTCTAGATTGGGCCATCCCCCCCCCCCCCAATGAACAAGTGTGAAATCTGGGTGTGCTTCTGGACTCAGCTCTCTCAGTGGAAAATCAGATCTCAGCTGTGGCCAGGTCTACCTTTTACCACCTAGGCAGATCACACACCTTCACCCCTTTCTTGATGCGAAATACCTAACAACACAAGTCCATGAACTTGTACTCTTGAGAATACAGTAGACTGTTCCAATGCTCATTGGGAGGGAGGGAGGAAGAGATGGATAAGGTTTTCTCCTGTTTTCTGTGTGACCTCTAAAATCACATAGATCTGAATTCCCTGGTTTGACTTCACACAAGTGAATGTGAATGTGAATTCACATTTCCCTTGCTGTGTGGTTGCACCTTAAGTTAGATTGTGGACCTTATCAAATCCTAACTGGCATTGCATATCTCCTGTCGGTCATTGCCAAAACTTAACTGTTACTTTAAAAAATCTACTGGGTCTTAAATGCTGATCTTGTATATCAAACATTTGTTGTATATCTGTGGATTCCTAAAAACATCAGGACGTGCCAGAATTCGTTGGGATGATATTAGTTTCCACTTCAACTTATGTAGACGAAATAGGCAGTGTTCAGACTTCTCAGAGTCGTGACACACGTATCATGCACATACTCGCACCAGTGGTTTCCACTAAACACTCTGCATGTTATATGTGAGGCTTGATATGGGAGAGACAAAGCTGGGAAGACGGAACTATACAAGACTAGGGGAACAACATTCTCAGTACAGAAGAGGCAGGACAGAAACTGCCTAAGATTCCCTTGCCTTTCTCTTTCTAGGAAGGGACTGCCGGCTTCACAATAGACAGAGAATGTTTCAGGTTGCAAGAGGACTGCTGTGTTGCCAAAATGGAGAATGAATGTTCATTACTTTTCAAGACATTATTTCCCAGCAGCCATTCAGGGTGAAATCTAACACCTGAAAAGCTCTGTTGTGGTGTCCACAGTGTTGTAATGTCTTCAACCTCTTTTAGGCCTGCTGAACCCTAAAACTGGGGGGAAAAACACCCACCTCTACCTCACTATAAGTCAGTTCTGACTTGATGGCACATCACTTAGCAAATTATGTAACTCTGCCCTGTGGTCTCATTAGTTCAGCTTCTACACACGAAGAACCACCCAGTCACTGCTGAGTTTCGTGTCCAGAAGGTGCAAGGTGTGGCCCCGTAGGACTGTGGAGGGAACCAAGTGACCTGTTAACACCATTGTGGTCCAACCCTACTGTGACATATGCATGGTGTCTTATTTATCTGATAGACCATTTATATATGGTGATTCCTCACCTCTTGTCTGTGTCAGTTTTTTTGTCCAGTTGGGTATAGATTAGCACCCCTATAAATAGAAAATGTCATATATTTATTCTAATTCAATCCCACCATTCTGCCAACAGATGCTTAATCTGGTTCCTGGTGCAGAACTGGAAATTTGTCAGGCATTTGGTAGGGGTCCTGTTGCAACTCATAGCTAGGCATATTGCAAATGTCTCTACAATCGGGGGGGGGGGGACGGTGAGTAGAGAATCTGAATTAGAGATGGGGACGAATAAAAAAAATGGCAATTCGTTTCGATCCGTTATTCATCAAGGTTAATGGATCAATGAATATACGAATATTCTTTGACGAATTGACGAATCAATCTGTCGATTCATCTGCATTTTAAATGGCTATAACACTGGCCCCCGATGACCTAGAGACACCAAATTTGCAGGGAAGCTTCCTCAGATGATTTACTACAACTCCTGAAAATGCGGCGAATATTGGATCACGGACCCCTGAGTTATATAGTCACAAAGAGGACTCCCCGGGAAAGCTCCCCCCAGGTACTTAGAGAATCCAGAATCACAACGGAGCTTCCTATGTCTTTCCCCAACACGCCTGCCAACTTTGGTGAAGATTGGATATCGGAGCTCCGAGTTATTCACCCACAAATTGGGTCCCCTCAGGAGAGTTTACCACACGGCACAGAGCAGACTCTGGTCTTCTTCAGCAACATCAGATTTGCCTGCAAAGGAAAGGTTTTTGCCCCCAGGAGGCAACTGAGGTTGCTTGCAACTTCCAACAGCACCAGCAGCACCATCAGATGAACAGGGTCGGTGCTACTAACAGCGGTTAATCCACGGGGCCGCGGGGCTGTCGGAAACAGATCAGCTCTGCAATCTGAAGCCGGGCGATGGGGCGACAAAGATGCTCGTTTAGAACTAGAAAGCTGGGGATTGCTTGCAACTTGGTTGCTGAGACTGCCCAGATATGATAAAGATAGCCCTCGGAGGTCTGGGGGGCTGAGACAGGCTGGCCCTCTTGCCACGTTCGGGGATGGAGACAGTCTTTGCGTGTGCCAAGAGAGGGTTGGCTGGCGCTCTAGTCACGTCCGAGGGTGCTGGGACAGGCTCTGGGTGTGCCAAGAGTGTTGTCTGGCCCTCTTGTCACGTTCAGGGGTGCTGGGACAGGCTCTGCGTGTGCCAAGAGAGGGTTTAGGCTTGGATGCCAAGAGGGCTGGCCTGGGTCTGCCCCACCCAAAGGCTGTCTGCGCGTCACCCCATCACCATATCGCCTGGCTTCAGATTGCAGAGCTGATGTGGTTTAACCCGTGCCAGGCAGGAGTTCTGCAAAACTTAGCCCGCCGGGACTACATAACCCAGCAGGCAGTCAGGGAGGCAGAAGGTGGAACAAACTTCACCCGTTGGGACTACGTAATCCAGCAGGCAGGCAGAGAGGCAGAAGGAACAAACTTTGCCCGCCAGGACTACGTAACCCAGCAGGCAGGCAGGGAGGCAGAAGGTGGAACAAACTTAGCCTGCCGGGACTACGTAACCCAGCAGTCAGTCAGGGAGGCAGAAGGTGGAACAAACGTGGAAACAGCAGCAGGCAGGAGTTCTACAAAAATTGGCCCGCTGGGCTGACGTGACCCGGCAGGCAGGCAGGCAGGCAGGACGTAGTTGGAACTTGGCCCAAGGAGGCGACTGGAATCAGCAGCTGGACTTCTGACTGAGGGGCAGGTTTACAGGCCGGCAGGCAAATAGGCAGGTCTTTTTTTTTTCAGGAGGACTGCAGGGTGGGCAGGTGGGTGCAGGCAGGCAGGCGGTGTGTTAAGGGAGAGACTGTCATTGGAACCCTACCTCTTTGGGTTCAGTGAGGGGAAGCCCAACAAGGGAAGGTTCACCTTGATGAATGACAGTCTCTCCACAGTAACGGGATCCAAACGCGAGCGGCGTGGTCAGAGTATGTCTCCGAGATGGGAAAACACGCGCTCGCTCTGGACGCTGGTGGGGGGGATGGAAAGGAGGTCCATGGCCACATTGGACAACTCCGGCCATATGACTAGTTTCCTAGCCCAGTAATGGAGGGGATCTGACTGGTGGGGCTGAAGGGGCTCAGCCAGATATTCCCGCACCATTATCTCTGCTGAATCCTCCTCAGCCGGCTGTCTTTCCTCTGAGGCAAGTGCCAAGGTCACCACAGAGCTCCAGTAATGTTGGTGGTGAATGGAGCCTTCACCAGGTGAAGTCCTTCTCTGTGGTTCGGGCAAACCACCCTGCCCCTCATGGCCTGACGTTCCCGTCGCCCCACACAAGCGTTGTGCCCCCAATGCCCTGCGGACCTCAATGGAGAGCTCCGTTCTGCACTCCTCGAGGTCTGAGGTGCGTGCTGCCAAGCCCCCCTTGATTCGAGGATCACACAGGCAGGCCATGTGGTAAGCTCTGTCGCTCTAGACAGGATGGAGTTGCTTCTGCACACCTGCCTGCAACCTCTTCACCAAAGCCCTGGTCCGTGGAAGGAGGGAGGATCCTGGTGCCACAGCAGTCTCCAGAGACCGATCGAGGGCATGAATCAGGGGGATAACCTGCCCCAGGCTTGCCGTATAACCACACAAGATGTCCGTGGTTTCCAGGAAGGGCTTGAGCACCTCCACCATCTGGGAGAGGGCCAGCCAATCCGTGGCACTGATGACCACCTCTCTCCCCCCGGGCAGAATCAGCGTGGAGGACATGATGTCCTCCAAAATGGCCTTCTACTCCACCAGGCGGGACACCATGGTGTAGGTGGAGTTCCACCAGGTGGGCAGATCTGTCAGGAGAACGTGGGTCTCCTGACCCAACTCCTCCTGCCTCTCACGCTGCCGGCAGGCAGCTTTCAGGCTGCGGGAGAAGTGGCCCACCAGTTGGCGGCATTGCTCCAGGAGTGCCCGCGTCTCCCGGGTGCCTGCGTCCCACTTGGGCTTGACGTGGCTGCCCAGACCGAGGGCATCGCGCACCACAAGGTGTAATTTGTGCGCCATGCATACGATGCCCTCAAAGCCCACCACGTTCAATGCCGCCAACATGTTCCGCCCAGCATCTGTGACCATGTGGCCACGGGCCACCTCCCCCTCTGGTGCCCACTTCTGCAGCGCAGACAGGAACTCATCGGCGATGTTCCTCCCCGTCGCCTGAGCTTCCATGTGCCGCGCCTGCAGCAGAACGGACCTGTAGCCTGGGGGCAGGGCAAGGGCCTCCCCCTGCGGCCCTGTGGCCGATGCCCTGCCACTACTCAAGTCCTCTGGCTGCCACCAGTGGGCTGTGAGCGAGAGGTAGCCGTGCTGACCTCTGCTCCACAGGTCCGCTGTGAAGTGCACCTTGCGCCCCTGTAGCCATGAAAAATGGTCACGGACCACCTCCCTCACAGAGTCATAGAGCGAGGGCAGCACTCTAGAACTGAGAGTTCTCTGTGAGGGGAGGTCCTACCAGGGGGCAAAAAAATGCAGCAACCGGCAGAAGGCTTGGGATTCCACGATGGACAGTGGAAGTCCGAGCAGGGCGATCGTCTCGGCGACGAGACGAGTGGCCGCCTGCTGGGCCTTGCCCTTCAACCGCCGGCTGAGGGTCATGGCGGATCCAACGGGTGCCACTTCGTGGAGCGTGGCCTGCCTCATGCTCCCGGCCCCAGAAACCCCTGTGGCTGCCCTTTTGAAAGGAGGCGCCTCCTCCTGCCTCCCTTCTGCCTCCCCTGGAGCTGCTCTTTTCCCTCTCCCAGACGGCACGGACAAAGTGCCTTCCCTGGACAGGAGCCTTGGTTGGTGCCTCTCCAGATGTTGGCGGAGGGCGGTGGAGGACAGATGCCTGGGGTCTGACCCCTTCTGGACCACCCCATGGCAGGTATTGAAGCGTGCCAGCCGTGGGTCATCGCTGAACACCGTGAAATGATCCCACATGGCCCCTCTGCCATGTTTGCCCAAACGAGGACCCACTGCCTGACCCTGACTGCTGGCATGGGAAGAACTCTGTGTCCCAGGGGTGCTGCTGGTCTGGGAGGAGGGAACGGATGACTCTGGGGACAGGGGTGGGGGGGCTGTGAAGCCTGCCCTGCTATTACTGGTTCCAAATTGGACTGGGGCTCTTCGGAAACCAGTAACTCCTCAGATTCCTCTAGGAAGAGGAGCGGCAGTTCTTTTGGCACCTCTGGAAGCTTTGGTTCCCTGCCTGCCTGCAAGGCCACCGGAGGAGGGACAGTGGCACTGGTTTTCGTAGACGTGTTTGTGCACGTGGTGGTCATGATGACGGTGCTGCTACCTAGCCTGCGGTGCGCCATGCATACGATCCCCTTGGATTGCCCCCGAAGAAATCCCTTCATTTTCTACTGCCTGCCTAACAAACCAACTAAACAAATAAAACAATGGAGATTGAGGAAGGAAACTAATAGAGGGTCAGGTAGTGTGTGTAAATTTTATTTTTAGAATGATGGTGGTGTAATTTGTTTACTAAAATGTGACCTGCCTGCCTAAACAAAGCCCCCCCCCCTCAGTATAATGTAATTAGGAAAAATTTCCCCCCCGACCCATTGTGGCAGAGAAGCCAAAAAAGTCCAAAAAGAAAAGCCCTGCCACCTAAGTCTCAGTCAGAGACACACACACCCAAATAAGTTTTAGAAGAAAAAGGAATGATGGATCCAGCCACCCACCAAATTCCCTGAGAGACACAAGCCTCCCTAAAATGAACTTTTGAAAACTGAATAATCCTCCCACCTAGACACCCCCCCAAATAAGTTTTAGAAGAAAAAGGAATGATGGATCCAGCCACCCACCAAATTCCCTGAGAGACACAAGCCTCTCTAAAATGAACTTTTGAAAACTGAATAATCCTCCCACCTAGACACGCACACACAACCAATTTGGGGAAAGGAAAAAATGTTTCTCCTAAAATAAACTTTTGAAAACTGAATATAAAGGAAAAGAGATTCCACAGTCACACAACGACAGTTCCCCCCCTCCCCACCGGACGATACACGCACACACACAAGCCTCCAGGAAAAAAAAAAGGTTTGATTGATTTGAATTTGAAATAAAATTAAGCCCTTCCGAAGAAGTAGCCTAAGAAATCCCTCCCCAAATTCCCAGTAAAGTTGATGATGATTGATGAATGATGATGAAAAAGAAAAATAGAAGTCTTTGCTTTGCTGCCACAAAAGCAAAACCGCAAGAGCACCAGCAAGCCAGCGAGCAGCAACTGTTCTCACTGCGGAGAGCACGAACAGAAGTGGGGGAACGGCTGGACGGGGAAAAGCTTATATGAAGCGTCTGTAAAAGTAGGATACACCTTTCAGCAGCACTATTGGCTGCTGGAGCATGCCAATCCAGGATCTCTGTCCTGATTGGCCAGAGCTTCGAATTGGCGCCAGCAAGCTCAGAGAGGCCCCCAAAAGGGGTAACGAATATGAACGGATCGACGAATAAAACCGAGGAAAATATTCGTCAAGCCATATTCATCCTGATTTAAAATTTTACAAATACGGATCGACGAATGTATGACGAATCGGCTATATTCGTCAGAAAAACTGATCTGTTTTTATATTCGTGCCCCATCTCTAATCTGAATTCTTACGACCCAATCTGGTCCCACTCTCGACCTCTGTGGTTTCCTAGAAGACCACACGTCCTCATGCAGGACTCATCCCAGCTTTTGTATCCTCTCCCCAGCCCAATTCTGAAAGGTCACAATATCTCTCCTAAACCTTAACACTGACACTAATACTTTAAAGCTGAAATGTATGGGGTGGGGGTGTTGGTCCCACAACTTTGGATTCCCCCACCACGACTGGCGTGTGGCCCCCTCCAGCATCTTTTGGGGACTGATTTGGCCCTCAACTTGAACATGGATCCCCCTACCCTTTCTATAAAGGACTGCTACACAGAGGCACACCCAACATAAATGACGTAGCACATATGTCAGTGCCAAACGTGTCGGCTAGTCCATCACCTGCAACAGAGAGCAAAGAATTCAGATTTTGTTCCGCTGAGTTTCCAGCGCGAGGCCAGGAAGTCCAGAAAGCGCCTGGGGAAAGATGTTGACACATGCGTTTTTGTCTGCCTTTTTCTTCATAATGACTCAGTAAGAGAAATGTGAGTAAATAAACACACCAGCTCCCTTCTCCACCCCTTTCTTTCTGAAATGAACACATTTCTGTTTATCAGAAGAGGAGAAAGTAAAATGACCTACTTTTCTGAAACCAGATAATAGCCTGGCCCAGGTTCACCGCACCACATACAAACTTGGGTTTGCTCCTGTTCCTGTGACCACCTGTGAATGCAGTTCTCCTTTGGGGAAAGGCAGTGCTCACCAGTCCTTCTCCCAGCCTTTTCCATCACCACTTGTACTCTCTGCAGATCTGCTGTGTTGAAAGCCTTCTTAAAATTCAAGCCATGGTCTATAAGGCAGTAAAACCAAGTTTGTAAAGCTCTGCGAAGCTCATTTATGACTAGAGTTCACAAAATCTCCCAGCTTGCATGGCCCATTGAGAGTTTTTGTTGAAAAAAAGGAAATCTCCACCCCTGCCCAAGTTCTGGAACTTAAAAATATCCCCCTGGTCAACTCGCCATCCCAGAAGCCTTTCACAATATCCCAATGTTAACATGTCACTCTGTTTTGAAAAGGTCCTGATCAGAATGACACAATCACCCCAAACAATGCTACTTCGTGCACAAAGTACACCACACCCCACTTTCAACCCTTGCTCCCTTACAGGGCTCATTGTCAAAGTCACACCCAATTCACAGCATGAATGTTTTGCATGGATGTATCACCAGGCTTCGGCCCATTGTGTCTCATGAGTGGGCAGTGCAGAGAATGGTGGAGTAGCAGCATGTTGCTCTCTCCGATCTAAAGAAGCCATCCCGTGCCTGTCTTTCTATGCATTCCCATCTTTTTATAATTTTCATTACCTTTTAAACCCTTCCTTCCTCTTAGGTGCTCAGGGCAGCGTCTGCCACTGTGTGCTCACCCCCACCTCCCAAGGGCATCATTGCAACTGTCCAGTGAGAAACCTTAGGGTGAAAGCATGAGGGTCACCCAGTGAGCTTCATTGGCTGAGTGGAGACTTCAGTTAGGGTCTCCCTGAATTCTAGTCCAATATTCTAACCCAAGGAAAGGCAACATATAACCCTCCAGATATTTTATGCTGCCATTCCTATAACCTTCGGCCAGCATATTCAATTGTCAGGTGTTGCGGGAATTGCAGCCCCAAAACTCCGGAGGGCCAAAGGTCAAAGACTAGGGAGTTTCACTGGGGCTTCTCCTCATGTTGGCTTTTAGGACAATTTTGAGTTGCAGTTTTCTAATGCTGACTCAAGCAATGCCACTCACATTTTCATTCTACTCCCATCACGGTGTCTCTGATTCATTAAAGCTAGTGACCCAAATGAGTCATTCGGCATTAGGCAATACGCTAAAATTAACCCACGGGACTTGTCAAGCCTGGGCAGGACCAGGATCTGGGAGCTGCCTTTTTCCTCTTGTAGATGAAAACTAGCAGGTCCTTTCCTTCCCTTTTTTAATGAATGAATTAATGACATCACCTCTCAACAAAAGAGCTCAAGGTGACACACAGCAGGCCCGAGGCATTTTGCCAGCTGAGGTGAAGGACAAGGTGTCATCTCCTCCCCTTTCCACATTCAAAAGATGGCTAGACTGCTGGATGAAATACTGGCAAATGGAATAACATCGCTCCACCACCTTGTGGGTAGCAGGCCAGATCCAGGGAATCGGAGAAGCCAAGTGGAGGTAGGGTTGTCATGTTGCCTGTTTGGCCAGGTTTTCCTTATTTGGGATCTAGTTATGTGACCTGGTGCTTACTTTGACAATGTGAAGGCCAAGTCTCCCAGTTTTCATTCATTTTTTAAAAAAGCACATCTCTAGCTTCTTTGGAAGAGGTTGCTGTGTTAGTCTGTGCAAGCATATCAGGCAAAATGCAAAGAAACAAATGTTTCTTGGATCTGGCCTTTTCTATGTGAATTAATCAGAATATTCAACACTTACATATTTGGCAAATTAAATGCATTAAGAATTGCATGTTTCCTAACACTATGTTTCAGTCTCGGCACTATTTATATAATAAACACTGATCTGAGAGGGCCAGCACAGTACAGCTGGTTAGAGGATGCCAAATTCAAGTAACTACTCGGTCACAAAACTTAGTGGGCCAGTACCACTTAGTCAACTCTACGGGGTTTCAGCAGGGGATAAATGGACGAGCATGCACCAGGCAAAACAGCCATGTACTTTGCTTGTAATAATAATAAAAATATTTAATAATTAAAATTTTGTATTTTATCACACATGGAGCTTCTGGTAGCATTCCATTTTGTAGCTTCTTGCCATGGTTCTTTTACTGATGAAAACAAAAGAAAAAACCACAAGCCCCACCATGGAAGCCCCACAAATGACACACTGCCATCTGAATCACTTGGGAGATTACCCCTGTGTAGAGATCGACATGACTTAAGATGTGCTGCAGCGTATGGACTTGCGCCCGTGGCACTACAGCTGCTGTGCATTCCCTCCGACCCCCCTCCCCAGCTGGCTGCCCCCACTCACAAGCCTCCATGCACTCCCCGAGTCATCCTCAGTCTCTGGCTGCCCAGTCCAGGAGGGAGCTCAGGCTGAACACTTTGGCCAGGAGGCGGGAGAGGGAGTCTCCCTGTGCAGACGCTGAGTGGTCAGCTGCCAGAGGGGTGGGGTGGGGAAGGACAGCCTGAGCTCCTTCCCGGACTGGGCAGCTGGGGACGGAGGTCGACCCCGAGTGGTGTCTGGAGGCTTGTGGGTGGGGCAGCCAGTGGGGGAAGTGGTCGGAGGGAATGTGGGGCAGCTGTGGTGCCGTGTGGTGCAAGTCGTACGTACGATGCAGCCCCGACTTAAGTCATGCGCCATCTCTACCACTGTGCATGGAGCTTTTTCAATAAGATTTCATGACAAATGTTTTATGAACATTTTATTAAAAACTTTGAAAAAACAACCTCCTAATTGATATTGGAAGATTAAAAATAAGTTCGATTTTGACAGTATGTGTCTGACTTAGGGTGACCCTAGCAGGGTTCTGAAAGAAGAGTGGTTTATCATTGACACTCCCCCTAGTGAATGGCCCGAGCAAGAATTTGAACCCAGGTCTCCTGAGTCCTAGTCCAAAACTCTGTCTGTTGCATAACACCGGCTCTCTGGTTGGACTTGCTTCTGAGTGAGCATACATTTTTACCATGAAGAACAGCTAGAGAAGGAACTAGAAGAGATCCTTAAACAAAACTATGTCTTGTTGGAGACTCAAGCCAAAAATGAGCCATATTTAAGTGTATTTCCAGTTACTAATATGACTATGGAAGTTAGGCAATGAAGACAACCGACAGGAAAAAGAAAACAAAATATTTATTCAAAATGTCGTGTCAGCTGAAAAACTGTACAGACAGTATGGGCCACCAGAAAGACAAATAAGTAGATTCTCTAAATCACACCATAGTCTGAACCCTGACTTGAAGTTGAAATGGCTGGAATGAGGCAAGATACTCTCAGCATATAGTGAGAAGACAATACTGATTGGAAAAGACAATAATGCCAGAAAAAAGGGAAGGCAATAGGAAAAGAGGGATTGACACAATAAAAAACAAGCCATAGCCTTTAGTTTAGTGCTATTAACAATAGGATCTACTGGAAGTCTTTACATCAGAAGCAACTTGATAGCATATAACAATAGACCATATATGGGACTGTGTGGTTTCAAACAGTGGTTTTTGAAATCACTTATCTGTTTCTCTCCTGTTAGTCCCCTCACTTCTTCTTCTTCTTTTTAATCAAAGAAAGAAATTAAATTAGCTTAAAACAGGTGGCATAGCATGAAGGAATGTCAATGCACACTCAGAAATACTCCAGGCACGATGCAAGGGCACTGTATCGTAATTTGAATATTACACAGGTATAAAGTGTACCAAGGCTTTTTCTGTCCGATCTAGATATCATTTTGCTGGTGACAGGTGGCAACGAGGACAAGCTGTGGGAAGCTGTGGGAAAACCTGATGTAGCTTGTTCCCCAGACAGAGTTTAGGGTGTTTTTTTTTTAAGAACAATAACAACTCATACAACATGGGTTTGGTACTACACAGACTATTGCTCAAGGTTATCTAATCTGGCAAGAGTCTAATGTTCTAATCTTTGGGTGCCAATTTGCTGCTTGAATGGCTTTAGGGGGGGAAAAAATCCCGCCATTTGTCCTTCTGTCTTGTAGTGACCATCATCACCAAGAGCCCTGTGGGGCTGAAGGCAAACTCGCCCCACATCCCTCGGTAGTGAAATGTCAGTGCAGGTTTCTACCAGCTTGCAGATACAAGCCAGACGCAAGAGGACAGGGCTCCTGTGCCTTTATTAGCTGTGTGGAAAAGGGTCTTTCCACAGGTGTCCTCTATCCTGCAAGACCTCCCCCACTGAAATCCCTCTTCCCTGCAGGCTCTGAAAGGTGCAGTAGACTGGTCCTCTTTTGCAACTGGAGTGGCCACACCTCACCCAGCTTTACAGTTTGAATGATGAACAGGTTGGTATATAATATATTTGCGATAGAGTTCATCCTGCTGTGAATCTTACTATTTGTGGAATTCTATAGATATAACAAACGTGTATCTTTAACTGTTATTGTACACCCTTCTCAGAATTTTTAGATGCAAACTGGTTTACAACAATGATAAATCATTTTAAGCAAACAAATTCAATGGAACACACACCTTTTTCCCCCTGTGTTCCAGAATTCAACAGTTTGTATATATCTTTCTCCGTATTCTTCTTTCCACCAAAATGAAAAACTCCAACTTTTTTTAAAAGGGAAAACTGTTCTGGGGATTGGGAGGAGACTTCTTGTGACATCACAGACAATGACCAATCAGTGCTGTCAACTGCTAGCTTGTGTTGCAAACCTTGAACAACCAGTTCTTTCCCCAGCCTGGAAAGGAGATACTTCCTTAGACTGAAGGGGAGAAGAGGTTTTCTTTCTCTCTTTGTCTGTTTTCACCCTTTGAGAGCATAAGAACATTAGGAAAGACAGTGACCAACCAGCTACCCCCCAGGAGGTGCACAAGCAAGACAGAACAGCGGCAGCATCTTCCTGCTCATGTTTTTCAGCAAGTGATCGTGTGGAAGCATCATGCCTCTGGTGGTGGTTCAAGGAAAGCATGGTTTCGCCTGCCCAGCCAGGACTTTGGAAAATAACTACTGTGCCGACAATTCATTGCACCCAGATGACCCAAGAAAATCTGATTTCTGTGATCTGTATAAATGATGCACATGCATGAATTAAAAGAAATGTCTTTCTTTCTTTTTCTCCTGCATTGTGTTATTCTACTGCTGGAAGTAATGTGGGAGGCAAAGGAAAGAAAATTCTACCCTTCAGCAGTGAAGTTCTTAATCTAATCCCCCACACATGCACATTCTTGCCCCCCCCCCCCCAGATTTCATGAGGCCAGTGATAGGGAGCATTTGCCTCCAGATGTATTGCACTGCAATTCCCATGACTTTCTTACTCACTGCCCAGGTTGTCTGTGGCTAATGAAAAAATGTAGGACAAAACATCTGGGATGGTGAATGTTTCTCACTGTAGCACTAGATTTTGCCTAGAAACTACTATGTGCTGTCTCATCAATTCCAACTTACAAAGATCCAGTCCAGGTTTTTCTAGTTACTACATTACTCAGAAGTGGTTTAACCTCCCCCTTCTTCTGGGTGGTGCCTGGGGACAGTGCAGCTGGCCCAAGGCTACACAGGCTGGCTCTTCTCCTTAGGGAGGAAGCAAAGTAGGGAATCGAGCTCCTGACCCTTGGCTCTACAGCTAGGTACTCTAACTCACTGAATTAGCAAGCCATAAACCAGACCTTGCATTTTTATTTTGCTGTATTTTCAATTGAGAACTTGTTGCAGGTGCGTCGATTGCATAGTGGACAAAAGAAGTGACTGAAAGATACACTGAAGACAAATTGAAAAGAATTTAATATTGCCCATGTCAGATGGGAAGTTCTCATTCAAAACCAACATGCCTGTTGAAAATGCTATTAAACAAGGGGCTAAAGAATTTCGAATAAAAAGAATCAAGGATGCACAAAGAAAGAGAGAAGTAAGAAGGCAAGGATGTAAGCCCCGAACACCCAGGATCAGCTAAGCTACCCCCACTATTTCTGTATCTGGGCTCATATTGGACTACTTAATCACCTGTACGTCTATTAACATGCCACTGCTCAAACTTAACCACTCACTACTACTACTGCTTCTGCTGCTACTACTACATCCCCTAAATAATGAATATGAATCTGGTGAAGATGATCTTTTTCAAAAATGAAGAATGAATTATAGAGTATGTGTGCTTCGTATTCGTATCCAGGGGATATAATAATGGTCTGGTCCCCCCCCCCCCCCACCAGAACCAGCCCGGTTCACTTACCGGACTCCTCGGTGCACCTGTGTCCAGTGGCAGCAACATTGCGCCAATCGCCGACACAGTTCTGCCAGCACTTCCCCGTCTCTCCCCTCAGCTGATCGCTCAGCAGCTGAGTGGGAGCCTCATCTTCCTGCCTCCTCGCTGGAGTGGTCGGATGTGGGGAAGCACCAGTGGGACTAAATCCACAACTGACGTGATGTCACCACCACCCGGACTCGCGTGCCCCAAGAAGCCCGGTAAGTGGACGGGGCTAGTTGGTGGGTGGGGGGTGGGGGTGGGACCAGACAACAGTAGCAGCTGTGCTGCCATGCTTCGTATTCGTATCCCCTGGAGACAAATACGAAGCACACATCTCTATTCTTATTAAAGGTTAGATATTTTCTCACAAGGAAACATCTGACATTTTTTGCAATCCTAAAGCACAGACTATGTCCGGTATCAACATTCACCAGTTTTGCCATACTTATAAGTGATCGGGGCCAATATGTAGCTCTACCTGTCAGGTAATTCCACAGCAAAAGGAAGAAAAATGGCTCTTATCTGCCTGATCATGTCCTCAAAAAGACACTGTTCAGCAGAGGAGGAACCATTGTGGAATTCCCCACACTTTGCTGCATCACCCAAAGCTTGGGGCTAGCTTGGCAGGAAGTAGGGCAACTGTTAGGGTTGAAACAGGGCACCTTCACCTTTCCTACTAGCAGCAGAGGAAAATTTCAACAGGTGCCCTCTGCCCCTGTCATGGTGCCTGCAGGCACATGAAAAGGTTGCACCTGCTGAAAATTCCAATTGGGGATTCTTTGGTAAATCCCCGGGCTCCTCTGTGTCTGTGCCTGATCCTAAGATAATCACATGAACTGAAGTTTAGGGTTCCTACACCTTTAAAAGTTGTTTAGAAGAGGAACATACAAGCAATACCTATGGAAATATCCTCTTCCACACAATATTTAAAGGTACAGGAGCCTCATTCTCCATCTCTTGTAGCCACCAAAAGAGAGTGATGTCTATACTGGCAGTGGTATGGTTCAGGCAGGATGGCCACTGAAAGGTGGTGCCAGCTAATTCTGAATTGGTCCCCTTCTTCCTTCCTTGAAATGATGCTACAACGTAGCTCCTCAGCACATCAAGCTAAACTGAAGAGCTCATGTCAGTTCAGCAGGTTTGCATGCTGTTATACTTGACTCTCGGCTTGAGGGAAAATGTGGCCTCCACCACCCTTTCTAGAGGGGGGCAGTGTCTTAATGGACTGGCTCCACTGGTCACCTCTCTACATGCTCTAGATGTTTTGGACTTCAGCTTTCAGAAGCCCCCTGGCAGCAGGCCCAACAGTAACCTCTGGAGGACTAAAACCTCCCCACCCCCCATCCTGTAGCTATCGACATTTTGTGATGGAAAGGGGAGACATCTCTACAGTGCCATGAATCAAATTTCAAGTTCCCCAGAGCCAGATGTTGGAGTACCCTTGAGGTCAGAACACCCTCAATGGGCACCCTTCTCTCCCAGCCAGTTGACCTTCCTCACCAGCATTGTTGCCAGCTGCTTTTCCTTTTCAACCCTTCCCTTAGCCGAACTAGTGCTTGTTTGCTTGGGAAAGAGCCAACCGCCAACCAGGCATGGGCTTCTCCTGCTGCTCCTTGACACCACCCACTGTTGTTGCTGTTGTTGTTAATGTTTGGGGCAGGCCCAGAAGCAGATGAAACAAGTGAGTTGCAACTTTGTGCAGAGGAGGAGGAGGAGAGAAGAGGAAGAGGAGAGGAGGAGGCACCTACAGGACCTTGACTTCTGTGAAGTAACTGTGAAGTATGCCTATGAACCACTTAACACATGGGAACAGGACCCGGTATCACTGACTCCAATAGCAGGATGCCAGTTTAGCCACATGGACTCATTCATTCATTTTGTTTCCTTAAACTGTGTGTGTGTGTGTTGTAGAAATAAAATGAATGTATTATCGGATTAAAACCATGACCAATTATTTAAAGTTAAAACAATTCAAAAGCACATGGACTATAGAACACGCGCTGCCATTAAAAAGCCCTTTCCTTCCTCACCAGCTATGCAGTTCCCAAAACCTGCCTGAGTAGAATCATTGCTTCCTACCATTAAAAAGGACAGCAAGAGAAAGGCCAACCTGGCTTCTTTGGGCAGGGAGTTCCACAGTCCCCAGAGCAGCCCCTGACAAGGCTCTGTCTTGTGTCCTCATCAAACATGCCTGAGAGGGTAGCAGCCCCAAGAAAAGGGCAGTCTTTGTCAGTTGATCCCAGACTGTGGAACTGCCAGGCTTTGTTTCCATGTGTACAAATGCAAAGTATGCAGGTGTGGCAGTGTGCTTGTATGTGTTTGTGCACAAGGGGGGGGGGGTGTCGTTTGCATGCATGTATGTGTATTAGGGGGGCTTTTTAATCTGATTAGGGTGCAGAGCTGCCGGAATCATAATGGACAGAATCGACTATGAATTGGTTCTCTCATGCATCCCACTCTGGGCTCATGCCAGATTTTTTTCCTGGGTTCATACAACCTACAGAGATTGGAAGGCAATAAAAAACTGGAGTTTGGACTAGATAAGAAAAACCAGATGCTGGATAGCTCAGTGGTTTAGGTATATGACTGTGGCGGCAGAGGTTGGGATTTCAATTCCTCACTGTGCCTGCTTGACAGAGGTCGGATCCTGTGATCCATAGGGTCCCTTCTAGCTCTGCAGTTCTAAGATTATTGTTGTTAATTCATGTTTTCTGTAAGTAACAGTTCCTGTTTCCTCATTCAGTTGCCTTCTTGGGTGCAACAAATTACATAATTACACTCACAGGATTACCCTCCCTAAAATCTTGTGCAGTCAGACTTGCTGCGGCATGTCCTGAAACAGAACGAGTTGTGTGAAAGAGAAGGGAAAACTGTTTGCAACAGTTATGTGATCGGTTTCCTGTAGCTATTCCAGTCACAATCCCCATACATTTAAAACCGAATAATATCAGCATGGTTTGATTATTTTAAAAAGAAACGTACAAGCTAACCTGGATTCTATGAAAATGAACCAATAGCACTGAATAAAAAAGCAAAATGGTTGCTGTCATTTTACTATCACTCTCCAGGAGCCCCTTCATTCATAGTCACCAACAGAGATTACAAAAGTTATTTTTCATGTTCTCCCAGCCACCTTGTCTGGTAGTCTTGATGGCTAGGGAATGCTGGGAAATTTTAATCCAAAAAGAGTAACTTTTCCAAGCTGCACTGTCAATCAAAGTCCAAACTCTTCAATTTGAAAAGCCACCATGAAACAAATACCTTCATTTATTGGGAGGAGGAGGAACAGAAAAGTCTGAAATCATCCTGGCCGTGGGTCCAGGTCTCAGAACCTGAAGTTGACTGAATTTCCAAAATGGAGCCAAGAAGCTCTGCACAGCCTAGCCTGAAAAGTCCTGATATGAATATTGTGGGGGTGGGAGATGGAGGGGGAACCCCTCTGCTAGTACAAAATCTCCATTATTTTAATATGTTCTATGTGGACAGATGTACTGTGATGTTGTGAGCACACAAATTATGCTAACATACGTATCCTGTTTCTGAGAGTCATCTTGCCAACACTCTTGGCCCTGAGCACTCCAAAGGTTGCCTTAGTGGTTTAATAAAGCGCTTGAGGCTTACTCAAGTTTTGAGTTACTTTGAGTTTTGTTCATGGACCACCCAACTGTTTTTGTTTGCTTGGTATCATTTTGCTTTGCTGTGAAAATACCACAAATCACCACTCAGGTTTAGCATATATCCCAAGAGAGCAAATATTTTTCTGCCACTCAGGAAGGACTGTCTGCACCACACCAAGAACTCTTTCTGCCTCCAACTACTGGGTAATAGTCATAATTTGGCTTCAATCTACTATTTGGACTCCCTCAGGCAACACTGCATTATATTTGCTTAGATTGTTCCTTAAGCAGGCGTCTCTCTCTCTCTCTCTCTCTCCTGTTTTAGTGCTCAGAAAGTCCCCTTCTCTGCAGTTATTCTCTTCTCTTGCATAGATTTTTTTTCATGATGAAGATTACATTGTATTAGCAACATGATATTTAACTTAGATGATGGGCAATAATATGGAAAATGCATGAACAGTTTTAAAGAAACTGGACATTCATAGCAAACTTTTAGATTACTATGGAACAAGAGATTAAAAATTAAAGAACCAGACTTTGTAAAGACAAAAATAACAACATTGAGGATAATTTACAGCTGAATGTCTGCTAAGCTTGTTCATTTTAACTACCTTAGTATCCAGACTCTTCCCCCATCTGAATTCTGAAACCAACATCCAGCTCCAATGAAATCTGAAAATATGAATGGCATTCTAGTTTAATTGGATATTCAAACATCTAGCATTTTACACTAGTGATGCAATCAAGTGTATGTTTTCCTGTATTTTCAGCACATGGGAGGTAGAAATCAACTCCTATTCATCAGGCCTGGTAGGATTTCACAGCCAGAAATGAAAACCGACAGACTAATTCCATACAAATGAATGGCTTCTGTTTCCGTGCCTTCTTAATAAAACATTTGGAATCAATATTGGATGCTTCCATGGCATGTAGGGTGGAAAAATAATCCAGTGTTTACATTCGCTGCCAAGAAGATTTCAAAGCTGATCTTTTGGGATGTGTGGGCATTTGTCGTTTTCACCGTCTTCTTTTTTTTTTTTGCAGCCGGAAGGCAAGATATAATTTTTGAGCCAAAACTTTGACCCTTTGTCTGCCAACAGGCC
The DNA here is from genome assembly GCA_037013535.1 of Intellagama lesueurii. NCBI lineage: Eukaryota > Metazoa > Chordata > Lepidosauria > Squamata > Agamidae > Intellagama > Intellagama lesueurii. Next base: position 213,219,802 of record JBAJHW010000001.1, on the reverse strand, counting down.
ACACAGTGCAGGCTCCTGTTTTGGTATTAATAAAATGAGCCCGATATACATGGTTGCTCTTGCAGAGAGCATGTACAAACAAGCTGACAATGGAGATATTTCTTTGCCGGGGTGTAGGCTTTCATTTACAAAATGCACATTAGCTTCTCTTCTCTCTGCACAAGGTCAGAAACCGTTCTTCCTCAGACACAAAAAAACCACAATTATTTAATTGGCGCATGCAGCTGTTGACGAGTCCTCTTCAGGGAAGGCTGTTAGACAGAAGACAAGATGCTTCCTGCTAATGGAACTGCACTGCAGGGAGGGAGGGCGCCACAGTGGCATAATTAGCTTACCTCAATTTCAGTGTCACCAGGGGGGAGTCCAGCCGCCACCTATTCAGCTCCAAATGACACAAATATCCAGGACTCCAACCAGAAGTGCAAAACTCATCCCTCTCCCTGTTTCTTCGCATTCTGCTGTGATTTTTGACAGATCCAGCCGACTCCTTTCTTCCTCTTTCATTTCTAGAACAGATGAGGAATATTTCTCTAGACCCAATTGCATATTTAGTACCATTGCATTGTTTCGGGGGGGGGGGGCAGGAAGGGGAGGGGTATTGTTTTGGAAGTAACAGGTTTCCCTTTCAACTGTATAGTACAAAAACCAACCAAGCAACCGGACATGAACATGAAAAGGCTGGAGGCCTTCTCTCGTTGCAGCCTACAGGCAGAGCCAGCCTAAGACATTCTGCTGCCATTTTGCTGAGGAAGCAAGTGCATGTTGTGGAATATGCAGAATGGAACAAGCTTGTTTTCTGTTGCTTCAGAAGGTCAGACCTGAAGAACTGTGTTCAAATTACAATAAGATGTTGACTAAATATTAAGAAGGATCTCCTGGTGGCAAAAGTTGCCTGACTATACAATGAATGATGTTGGAATGCAGTGGATTCTTCTACACTGGAGGTCTTGTCAGGGATGTTTTAGGTCTGGATTTCCTATATCAGCAGGAGTTGGATTAGATAACCTCTGACATCACTTGGGACTCTTAAATGCTATGAATCTATTACCTTTTTTTTTAACCTCACAGGGCTCCTGTGCCTTTAAGAGCCTCACACAACAGTTCAGTGTACTCACCAATGGGGATTTTACAAGGTTGTGATGTTTTCTATGGAGGATAAAGTCTTGCCTTAGGCAGGAATCAATATTTGAAAAATTTGCAGGAAAAGTCAGCCAAAAAAGCATAGAGAGACTGCCCAAAACCCAGTCTCGTTTAGCACAGTAAATCTCAATGGACCCATTGAATCAATGGGAATTTAGTGACTAAACTCCTCCACAAGATCCATTGATTCAAATGGGCCTGCTCTAACTGCAACAGACTTTGGGTTAGTGCCGGACAGACAATCACCCCAATCCAGAAAAGTCCCTCTCAGTCACATAAACTACAGACATCATACGAGGTTGTAAACAAAACTTCAATAGGCTCAACTCACTGTTGGTGTTGTTTCTTAAGTAAAAAAAAAAGTGAAGAATAGTAAAAGTTACATGTTCTGCTGTTTGACTTGTTTTTTATAGGACTAGACATTTTTAAGTAATATAAAGTTGGAAGCAGGAGAGCTAATGTTCTAAACAGGCACTCGGTAGCATGAGTAGAATCCAGGCAAAATTCAGTCAACTGAGCAATATGGCAATCACATCTTTTCTTTATCACTATTTTTTCTTCTTTCCCCTGAAACAGGTGCTGATTCAGGCTCCCTCTACACAACTGTGTACACAGAGGAATAGGAAGTTACATCAGGCAGCTGGATTACACAGAATCCAGTTACAGCAGTGAGAAAGGCCAGAAGTAAAGATTTAATTATCTTGTCTTCACTACCCCACCCAAACTCCATGGCAGGCACTTGGACCACACCTCAAGAAACTCTGCTCTTGAGGAGACATCTACTCTTGAGGAAGACACTCCTCAGAACCCTGGCTGCTGCAAGCTAGTGACTCAAGTTGTACTATAGGCTGCACTGACATGTTTTACTTAATTATAAGTAATCCATTGAAAAAAGGTGTGTGCCCTCAGTGTTGCCCTAGTATATATGATATTGTTTGAATGTCTTGGACACATAGTCTTGATGCTCTGGCAGAGACAGACAGACAGACTGACACTTCCTTTTATTATAATAGATGAAGCAGGACTCTACCCATAGACTTTTCCTTTTAATTCCCATAGTTTGCCCAGATCACCAAATCTATTAATTAAATAATAATGCATCCCTAAATTCTGTTAGGGAATGTTTCAGTAAGGTCCTTTTGGACTCTGGACTGAAAGGCTTTACAATATGGAAGGCTAGCAGAATAATCGGCTGTATTAATGGTTATCTTGCTAATTCTGTCTCATGGGGCCCTGCGCATCTGCCCCAAAGTCCTGCCTTCATGACACCCCTGATTCCAGAACAGGATTAGTAACTCTTGAGGGACCCTTCTCTCCTTTCTTAACAGATGCATAGCATGACTCCTTTAAGTCACAATAACGAGGAAGAAATTTCCCTAAAGATTCTCAAGGAAGTCCCAGTTATTATGAAAAAGAAACTGCATACGTAACTAGGGGAAGAAGTAGTCATGGACCTCTTATGATCTTGTACCGCCTCCCCCAACCTGTGAAATTCCTGGTGTGCTGGACTACAACTTCCATCATCCCCAGACAATAACAGTGGTGTGATTTTGTTTTTGTTTTTATGTTTAGGAAACCTGGATGGCAACAGGTTGAGGGGTGCTTCATCTAGATCCAATAATAAAATTTAGTGAATTTCTTTCTAAGTTGTGAGATAAACGTATCAAAAGCAGATGGGGGGGAAAAGACCTCACAGATTCACCCAATGAAGAAAAACATTGGGCCAAATCCTGTTCCTTAACATCCTGTTGCCTGTGGAAAGGTAATGACATCACTGGCAGGGGGAGATTTTCAGTAACTGAAGACTTCCTCTTTCCATCCCATTGCTTCCCCCTCAAAAAAAAAACCAGATTACTGATGAGTCACACAAACTCAGAGATGTTTCTGTCCTTATTAACATACATCCCATCTGACACTGAAAGAACTTTCCAAAATTCAGTTTTTTTCATTTATTTTTATTTATTTTAAAAAAAATCAAATGTGGCAGAAATGAACGGGCCTACGGTGTTAAAACTGCAGTCATCAAAAAGGTTGTGTAATGTTCAGACTTGTACGCTACGCTGTTTGTGCCAGGTAAACCCAGAAAGGTTATCACTGCACCTGATTATATGTAAATACATAGGCTATGATTGGTCTGCTGACTGTGGGAAACAATGGTGTTAACATCATCCGATTTCTAGGAAGCTTAGATGGTCTGGGAGCTCTCAGGTAAAGGATCCCTGCGGCTGAGTGAATGCTGGCTGCACACAGGGAGGTGTGGCCCTTCGGACACGCTGCCAGCTTGGTTCCTCCTGAGCACAGTGCCAGCTTGCTTGCTTTGTTCTAAAAGTGAACTATACTCCTGAAAAACAAATACAGCTACAGAAATTCTACAATGTGTCATTTATGCAGATAACCCTGGCAGAGGCTGGTGTGCTAGGCATGGCCAGGGCAAGCCCACACTCAAATCTCCACGCATCCACAAGGCTTCCTTAATAGCGACCTTTTGCCAGGCTGGTTTACCACACGAGGTTAATGTGAGCATAAAATAGAGATTACAAGATCCATGTATGTCACCCTGGACTCCTTTAATTCAAGACAGGATTAAAGTATCATACATAATGCTAAGGAAAGGTACTTAGGGCAGAGGTGAGTAACCTGCTATCTACGGCTGCATGCAACCGGCATAAGCCTATGAAAAATTCTCATTTGAGACTTCATGACATCTCCTCATCCTTTATTTGCATTAGGCTGAAATACCTCCTTATTCCATCCTTTATTCTCATTAGGTTTCGGGACTTTGTGTACAGACTGAAAACTGTGCACATTTCGAACCTATTTTTCCTAATATGCAGGTGAATCTATCCATCTTACCCAATATACATTTTCTCCCTTACAGACCAAAGCCATTGCATATTTGTCCACGTTTTTAAAAAATGTCTTTTTTAAAAAATCTGTTTGCATTCTAAAATGTCCACTTTCACCAAAATCCTATTGGGAGATATCACACATGTAAGGGAGGTGGCGCAAGCCATTTTGTTGTTGTCTCATGCGTGTCCAGGCACACAACCAAAAGGGTTTAAGTCCCCACAATTTATCTAGATTTGGTTTTAGGAGGAAGTTGCATTGTAACTGCCAAGCGAACCTGTAAGGAAAAAAATCGAAGGCAACTGTAGTGTGGTTTCTCATACAGAAATCTGGGCTATACATTGGTTCACAATGCATTCAGGGTTAAAATGCAGAACATCCTTTTCTAGCTTAGCATTTTCTTCCCGACCTGCCATTGTTGCATTTCCATGTGGAATTATGTGACGCTGCAAATGCAGGGAGGAGCCTTCAGCCCAACCATATTGAAGGATTGTCCACGTTTAACCCCTCACTACCCCTTCGGAGTAGTTACCTCTCTGTGTAGTTTGGGACATCACACATTCCCCCACCCCTGCCAAGGCTGAGACAAAATATGCTACTTTAATAGGAGGGAGGTACTAATATAGCCCATGAAACATGCACTTTCTTCCACTATAACAAAAACCCAGATTATCTGGAGGTTACAGAACATAACATGCATGGTTAATGCAAAATCCATTCCTTTGTAGAGAAAAAAGGTCTATATTCAGATATCTTTCTATATAATAACAATGAGAGCCTACAGGGTTTTTAGCATTTTTCCTGTGCTGAGCCTGTTTAATTTATTTTTGTGTTATAATTATAAAGCGAACTCTGTTCCAAACACAGAGCAACCATACTATTTTTTTAAAAAAAAATGTAATCTATACCGCAGCACTAGGGATCACAGTCCAACGGTGGAAGTGATGTGAATGTGGGCAAGGCTTCCCTACCAAGAGACGGCAAGAGGCAGCTGCCTCGGGCACATGATTCGTTTAGTGTTACAAAACGATGGACAGAAACAACCCTGTTAGAAAGGGATTAGTGGACTGACAGCAGTTCTTAACTTTTTCTTTGCCACAGACCCCTTCAAATATCTTTTTGTTGCATCAAATATTTATTTAAAGTTTCTCATGAAGAGTCTTCAGATTTGGAGAGACGGGGGAAAAAGTTAATCTGTTAATGCACACACTCCTATTGTAATATTTTAAAAAAGTTTCCATACAAAATCATCATCATCAATCAGTGGTCCCCGTAGTCATCGGGGCTTTGGGAACAATATCAAGAAATTTCACACAGTACTACAAGCAGTTGCAGATCCCAGAAATAGCACCACCATCAGAGCTGGGGGAAAAACAACCCAGCAATATTAGGAACAGCATACATACTGTGCCGATACTTAACAGATACTTAGGTTTTGGGTTAAAACTTGTATCTGTTACAGAATACCAGTCAATGTTATTATAATCTTGATTGACTGTGCCTGGTGTTTCTGAGTAATAGTAATAATAATAGTCTTTAATTCTTGCTGGAAAAACTGAAATTACAAGCACATAAAATCATTAATATGACACACCTATACAAAACATCACTTGAAAATGAAACAAGAGACAACTGTTTGTCGGTGAAACCAGGAAAATTTGTGAGGCAGTTGGTTCAAAAAGCTACGTTGTACACAAATCTCTGTAAAGAGAACATCACCACCGAGCTGTATGAAATCTTTTGTCTTTGCTGGAGGGAAGGTGGAGTACCACAGGACATGAAGGATGTAAACATCATCACATTGTATAAGAACAAAGGAGACAGGGGCGACTGCAATAACTACCGTGGCACCTCTCTTCTCAGCGTTGTAGGGAAGCTGCTTGCCCGTGTTGTGCTGAAGAGACTCCAGGTGCTTGCAGACAGAGTCTATCCAGAATCACAGTGTGGATTTCGAGCTAATAGATCCACCACTGACATGGTATTTTCCCTCAGACAGTTGCAGGAGAAATGTAGGGAACAACGACAGCCACTCATTGTGGCCATTATAAATCTTACAAAGGCCTTTGATTTGGTTAGCAGGGACGGCCTTTTTAAAATACTTCCCAAGATTGGATGTCCACCTCGACTCCTTAACATCATCAGGTCCTTTCATGAGGAAATGAAGGGCACTGTAGTTTTTGATGACTCAACATCAGATCTCTTTGACATCCAAAGTGGGGTGAAACAGGGCTGTGTTCTCGCACCGACCCTGTTTGGGAGCTTTTTTGCTGTCATGCTGAAGCACGCCTTTGGAACTGCAACAGAAGGTGTCTATCTCCGGACTAGATCAGATGGAAAGCTCTTTAATCTCTCTAGATTGAGAGCGAAGACCAAAGTCCAACTGAAATGCATGCAGGATTTCCTCTTCACCGATGATGCAGCTGTTGTTGCCCACTCTGCTGAAGACCTCCAACAACTCATGAATCATTTTAGCAAGGCCTGCCAAGACTTTGGATTAACAATCAGCCTGAAGAAAACACAAGTCATGGGCCAGGGCGTGGACTCACCTCCCTCTATTACCATCTCTGCACAAGAATTGGAGGTTGTTCATGACTTTGTGTACCTTGGCTCAACGATCTCTGACACTCTCTCCCTAGATGTCGAGCTGGATAAACGCATTGGCAGAGCAGCTACCATGTTCTCTAGACTCACAAAGAGAGTATGGCTTAATAAGAAGCTGACGGCATATACCAAGATCCAGGTCTATACAGCCTGTGTCCTGAGCACACTCCTGTACTACAGTGAGTCCTGGACCCTTTGTGCACGGTAGGAGAGGAAGCTGACGTTCCATATGCGTTGTCTCCGACGCATTTTTGGTATCACCTGGCAGGACAAAGTTCCAAATAGAGTAGTCCTAGAACGAGCTGGAATTTGTAGCATGTATACATTACTGAAACAGCGACGTCTACGTTGGCTTGGGCATGTCGTGAGAATGGCTGATGGTCGGATTCCAAAATATCTCCTGTCTGGAGAATTAGTGCAGGGAAATCGCCCCAGAGGGAGACCACAGCTGCGATACAAGGATATCTGCAAGCGGGATCTGAAGGCCTTAGGAATGGACCTCAACAGATGGGAAACCCTGACATCTGAGCATTCAGCCTGGAGGCAGGCGGTGCAGCATGGCCTCCCCCAATTTGAAGAGACACTTGTCCAGCAGGTCGAGGCAAAGAGGCAGTCCCGAAACAAGCAAAATCAGGGAGCTGGACAGGGGACAGACTGTATTTGTCTTCAGTGTGTAAGGGATTGTCACTCTCGAATTGGCCTTCTCAGCCACACTAGACGCTGTTCCAAGTCCTCCATTCAGAGCACGATACCATAGTCTCTTGAGACTGAAGGATGCCTAATCACACAAACAAGTAAAAGAAATTAATATTTTATTCTACCTTTCCTTTTCTGGGTTTCATTAATTCATTCTTTCTTTTCTATTCTAACTGCAAACTGCATTTACACGAATCTCGCCTGGATTCCTGTAACGTATTCTCTAGGGGGGCTATCTTTGAATGGGGTTTTAGAAACTTCAAAATGCTGTAGCTAGGCTGTTGACTAGGGTGCTTCAAACTCTCCGAAACAACGGCTTCAGAGTTTGTCAGTCTGTTTCTGGGCCCAGTTCAAAGTGGTGGTTATCACTTATACATCCCGAAACGATCCAGTTCCAGGCCATCTAAAACTCTGTGTTTCCTCACATGAGCCTGCACAGCTTTTCAGATCTTCATGGAAAGCCTCAACACCCTCAAAGGCCCACTTGGCAAAATCACAGAAAAGACCCTTTTCGGTGGCTCCTCCCAGGACGCAGAATACCCTCTCACGGGAGGTCAGACTGGTTCGCTCCTTCCCGTCCCTTCTGCAATAGGCAGAGAGATCTTTCTTTTTGTAGGCAGGCTTTTAATAACCCCAAAAGTGTTTTTATTGTGGAATGCTCTATGTTTTTACTGGTTGCTCAGCTGTCTTTGTGGGGATGCTCTTCTTGGAATCTTTTTTAAAACTGCATTTTGAATTAGTGACCTTTTGGATATTATTATACATTTAATCATTTTTCACGCTATAACTGACTGAAGCTTTACCCGTATATATACTGCATATTTTAAATTATAGATGAGCTGCCTTGTGTTCTTATGCTGGAAGAAGGATGGCAATGAAATGACATTAAATAAATAAAATGAATAACGTGTTTGTAGGATGGGCCGTTCCATGTGGGAAAAGTGACTTGACTGGAGTTGGCCTTGTGTGTATATATATATGTTTTTAATAGCTAAAGATGATGGCCAGAATGTCAGCAAATGCAGTTTTTATTAGCACAAGGGGGCAGTAGGAGACCCATCAGCCCCAAATGTGAACACAGGCATTTGTCACTGCCATTCCTGCCAGAAGCAAGCCACTGATTCACTGGCACAATGTGAAGGAGCCATTGTGGATCACCAGGCCCACATCCTGGAAACAGCTGACATCTGTTCAATGATCAATAATGTTTGTCTTTGGCCCGCCTTAACCTCCATGTCTAATAGCCCTTCTGAAGACATTAGCCTTCCCTGAAAGATAGGAACCTATTTACAACTTTAAGCCAACTACTTTACTATTTACTTTCTTATGTTAGGCAACCCTGGGCCACTGAAGTACAGTCACCTTTTCCCACAGTTCTAGGTGAGAGGGTGGTTGCCTGCTTCTGGAGTTGCACTTTTCAAAAACGTACGAATACCTGAGGATAAAACCTCCAAAGAAGCGCATGAAAGAGAACTTCGCTAATTGGAACATTCTCCCTTTCTTTGCAGCCCCAGGGAGCATGGCGCCTGAACACATTTTTTATTGCTTAATTTGCTCATTGGTATCGTACAGGCTTATTTATTTTGTTTTTGTAGATATTGGCCTTTTACAGTTATTCATCACTATAAAATGTGTGTATGCAGTTTACAAACACAAATACGAGAGAGAGAGAGAGAGAGAGAGATTTCCCATGTATCCTTAAACTTCTCAACTATCTACTATCTATGTACTATCTTCAGCTATAAAACTTGTTTTTATTTGCTCTTGAGCATCTGCAGTTATTGGATGCTTATATTAATCACAAGCTTTGGAAGGCCCCCATGCAGTTTAATGATCTTGGAAAGGATGGTGTAAACGCACAATATGTACATGCATGCATATATACGTAGGCACAGAGCTCAGATTTTGAGATGCATTTCCCAGTATAAGAGAACACCCTGTAGCTGCGTGCCACTTAATGCTGAAAGGTGAAAAATCCCTTCAAGGTGTGTTCATACATGACAGCAGGTTCCCTTTTCTTCCCTCACACCAGAACTTGGAAACATTTCTGTTTTGCACTACAGCTCCCAAACCCCCCAGCCCACATTGGGATTGGGAGAGGGAGACTGACAGCACTGGTTCCTTGGGAGCACTTTATAAAAGATTAATAAAAAGTGGGGAAGATGAAGCAAGCTACTCTGAGGGTAGTGACCACCCCACCCCCAGGGAGGTGTATTCAAACACCCCTTTGTGGAATTGCATCCTCCTCCAAAAGTAAGGCAGAACCCCAAAGTGGGTAATCCCAGACTTCTTTGTAGAGATGTCCATTTCTGTCCATTGGGGCCACTCAGCTAATGGCCCGTCAAACTGAGTGCAAATCCGCCAGCCTGCTGGTTGCTCTTTGGGATGCTTGACCTTCTCTCTGTTTTTGCAGCCTCTCTCAAGCAGTTAGAACAAATTATGTCAAGTCCCCAGTAAGCCCTGATAAGTACTTGGCCTTTGGCTTGGTAGATCACAAGATGTGACGGTCAAGTGTCAGATTACCAGAATTATTTAAAACAATATAACAACTTGTTGTAATAAAACCTGTGGCATTGAGACTGTGAGATAGCTTTAAGGGAATGTTAATTTCAAAGCTAATTTGCTAGTGATGATCTTAATTTAGACACTAATTCATTAACTTAATTTCTTTAGTGAAAATGTGTTAGTGTGATCACACATAGTTTGCTAGTAGCATGGGTGGAAACAGCAGCCTGGCTCCTGGAAGGGAAGCTTGATCTGCTATCTCTGAAGATGGCCGCGGTGGCAGCAGGTTGGCCAATGGTGGGGGCGGGCCCATAGGGACTCGAAAAATGTGTCCGAGTCACAAGTCCCCCCAGAAATTGTCGAGTCCAAGTGAAGTTGCTCGTGCAACTTAAGTTGGACTCGACAGAGATTCACAAGTCCCCATCCCTGGTAAACTGTGTGGCCCATCAAGGATCCTGCTGCAGCTCCCCACCACCATAATTGCTCAAAGGGGGGACTGGCATAAAAAATATCAGTCACATCCCCCGAGGCCTCCACTGGTCACATGAGTTAGTTTTTTAATGCTATTTCACACCCAACCCTTTTCAAATTAAATGCACCCTGGGAGAATCAAGATACATAGTTCTATCCTTATGTATAACATGCCATGCATAATTAACCAAGATTCCTTTGGTGCAGCATTTTCCTGACTGATGAGCACGCAAATTGGCAAAACACGATTGCAAAAAAGAATTTCAGTAGAATTTACTTTCACCTAGCATCCAAGTTCTGCAAGTGAATCACATGTTCCTGTACACTGAAGCACTCTTTTGTTCTTAGAGTATTATATCATATAGAGTAGGACTATCAGCCTGTGGGGCCTTGGGCAAGCTGCATAGTCCCAGGGCTCCCCCATAAGAAGGGAATGGGAAACCATAAGTCAGGATTGATTTGACGGCACACCATTATTGGTGTTGTTGCTGTTGTTAGTAGTAGTTGTAGTTTCTATCAATATAGTGTTGTTGTTTTGCAGTCTTTTATTAGTAGGCTACAGTAACTACATATTTGCATCAGCAACATGCTCTACAGAAAACTCTTGGTAAGCTCATGCATACATTTGTATCAATATGGGAGGATCAGTGTTGTATCATTGCATCTGTGCATGCTACTAATAGATAAAGGAAGGCAAAGAGTCTAATTGAACTTAAAGCTATGGCTAATTGTGTATTGGCAGTACTTTGTACAAGACTCAGAAATTAAGACATAGAACAATAAATAGGTCCAGACACAATGGGTCCATTTCAGAAGCAAGACCAGGCATCTGGTAATCCATCATGAAGCAATAAAGTCTGTTGGGGAGATTTCTAGCAGTATTTTCAATCCTACTATTGTGCTAGTAAGATGTTATTGGACCATAAATATATTTCCCTTTGATCTGAATCTTCTTAAATGTTCTAAAGGAGCCATTTGAAAGAGAGGGTAGCATTGTTCTGCATTGTTGTTGTTGGTCAACATAGCCATTATTGAAGGTTCAAGGATGGTGATACTGTTCGGTGTGTGTGATGTGCCATCAAGTTGGAACTGACTTATAAAGGCCCTAATAAGATTTTCAAGGTAATCAAGATGTTTAAGGAGTGGTTTTACCAGTTCTACTCCTTCCCTCCTGAGTCCTAGTCCATCACTTTATCCCTTGCACCACACTGGATATAGCTCTAGGTTCAAAATAATTTAATTAATTAAATTAGTGCTAATGTGCTAATCAATTCATTAATTAAACTTTTGAAATAAAAAAAATGGGATTTACAGAGAATGGTATGTGCATTGTCATTTGTAGGTGTTTGTTACTGGAGCCTCCAAAAATACTCTTTTTCATTTTAAAGTTCTCCTTCCAAATCAGTGGTTTGGGTCTCTGGCTGTGGAGCCCTAGGTTGGGAGTTGGATTCTTCCCTGTGCCTCCTGCGAGGAGAGCCAGCCTGGGTGGCCTTGGACAACCTGCACAGTCCCAGAATGCCCCCAGAGGAAGAGAATGGTAAACCATTTCTGGGTACTCTCTAGGTGGGAAACCGTGAAATGGGTAGCCTTAAAAAGATGGCACATAGTTATTATTATTACTATTTTCCCAATCTGGTACAGTACTTTCTTTCACATGGACTACAAATCCCATAACAACGTTGTGTAAGGATGGTAGAGTCTAACATGCCTGCAAGCTGTTGGGTTGGGGACTGGTGAGTGTCCTAAAGCATGGGATATCATTTAGAACCCAAAAATATGCTCTGCTGGATCATCTGGGAAAATGACCCTGCCATTCTATAACCTCTGATCTGGGACTCAACCCTTTGAGTACAGTAGGAATAGACGTGTGTGTGTGTGTGTGTGTGTTGCATTTTACCTTTTATAAAATTAAAAGATATAAGCAGGTGCAGGACATGTGTTGTATCCTTTCAGCCAATGCCACTATATAAGCACTGGGCACTATATTCAAAATCATTAATTAAGGGGCCGAATATTATTCCATAATAAGCAATGGAAAGCTTTTCCATACCTATTAATATATGCAATACTAATAAGCCATACATCTGAAGTACTCAGGGAGCAAGGTGCAGCTTTTTTAAAAAATGTGGCTTCCCAGAAAGCAAAAAGAGCCACCAGCAGGAAGTGTCGTAAATATAAAGCACGTACACCAGTTCTCTGGGTTGAGTCACAGTCTGGTCCAGATCAAATCACAGCCAAATTGGATTTGAACCTGATTCCCTAACTTTGATCCTGTATGCTAGTTTTTCAATCCTGACTGCTGATGGACTTTTTTTTATGCTTGGATTGGAATTAGTCAGCCTCCCCTCCCTGCACACACTTTCAGTTAACAGTAGTGTAGTTGCATATTCAGAAGTACAGGGTTTCTCCATGAGGAACACACACACACACAATTTCCTTCCTGAGTGTGCATACGCACACACATTCACATGCTCCAAATGATGTCTTAGCTACAACTGGGGGGGGGGGGGGGGAGGGCAGGCATTCACCAGGCGGAAAGAGAGAGGCTGCCTTCCAGAGACCAGCTCCCCTTCTTCTTGCATGGCTTCTGAAATACAGAGATGGCAGCAACTGCCATGGCTTTCCTGCTATGCCCCTCCATGCTCTCTCTCACACAGAGTTGGATGGCAGAGGAAGAGAAAAACAAAGTTTTCTAAGTGGTCTTATGAGTGAGTTGCAAGGTGGCTTCTTTCCTGGGTTTTTGTTGATCCCTTGTGTGTTCATGTTGACAAAGAATGAGGTGCAGAAAGCCAAGCAGCACCCAAGACACCTTAATCAGGCAGGCAGGGAAGAACATATATATCCTCCGTCTGTCATATATGACACAAAGGGAGTGTGGTTTTGAAGGAGGTGCCGTTTGAAGAGACAGGAGACTGGACAGGATTTGGAAGTGACCTGCAGGGAGGCGGTGGAGGGAGTGGTCTGACTGAGCCAATAAGGAGGGACCCAGGAGGGTCCTGGTTGCCGGAAAAGTCCCATGGGAAGGCAAGACTACACCAGTGTCAGTTAGAAAACAAAGAAATGAATTAACTTTTAACAGTGAGGAAGGAACTGCCCAGCTTGCAGCCTCATGATCAATGATGCTTAATGAGAGAAACCTCATAAATTTTACAATTAGGCACGTGCCCTGTCTTTGGACAAATGCACAAAAACATACAGAACAGGAGTATATGTGTATTTCTGGAGCAACTCCAGGGTGGACAAGCAGCCACTGTTTGCCTCCGTGGTGGATCAACAGCACAATGGATCTTTCAACATTTGTAGGTTTTTAAAAATCCACTACAACAGTGCTTCCCAACTTTGGGTTCCCAGATGTTCTTCAATTATAATACCAAGAAATCCTGGCCAGCACAACTTGTGGTGAAGGCTTCTGGGAGTTTTAGTCCAAGAACATTTGGGTTACCCAAGGTTGGGAACCACTGGTCTACAGTGTTGTTTGAGAAAGGGAGGTACCCAGTGTGGTGTTGTGGATAGAGTGACAGACGAGGATTCTGGAGATCAGGGTTTGAATCCCCATTTGGCCATGGAAACTCACTGGGGAACTGGTAAAGCGACTCCTTAAGTATCTCACTTACCCTGAAAGTTCTATGAGGTTTGTTGTAAGTTGGTTCTGACTTGAAGGCACATAACTAACTCCCTTCCAGCTCTGCAGTTCTAAGATGATGATGATTCATTAAGAAGTAATACAGTAGATAGAGCTGCTGGCATCAAAGGAGAAGGTGGACCCGAGATCTAAACTGCTGGATAGCTCAGTGGCTGAGCTCTCTGGCTGCTGAGCCAGTGGTTAGGAGTTCGATTCCCTACTGGGCCTCCTTGAGAGGGGCTGGATTCGATGATCCATAGGATCCCTTCTAGTACTTCTGAGATAAGATCATTATCTCCACTGGGCACTCCAGCGTCTGAAGCACTGGAGGGGGGGGGGTTCGCACAGTCATCACCCTCTATAGATCCGGCTCTCACTCTAGATTCCCCCCCCCCCATCAGTCACTCCCCAATCCCTGCTTGGAGTTATGGGGTGAAGAGAAAGACTTGTGTTGCTTTTTAGATAGAAATTTTTCATGCTAGAATATTCTTTTTCTTTTTTTCTCCCACTCCTCTTAGTTTATTAAATATTTCTGAAATATTTTTACATTCTTAGGATTGATTGTGATGGTGTAAGGATAATTATTGTATGAGGCTTGAGTAGATCGGTCACAGAATTAAGATTCTGCATAGCTCCCTCTCATCATAGTTATTTATGCTTCCTCCCATTCACTGGATTTTTTTGAAAAAACGGAAATCCAGGTAATGTCAGGGACCCAGGTATAAAAACAGGTTGGAAGGGTGTGGGGCAAGGGTACAGCGCCGGTCAACCTCAATATGTAGGTCCTTTTTTCAGGTATAGAGCGAGTCAGGGGGGGGGGGGTTCCCTGCAGCCCTAGTTACAAACACATTGTTAAGTTAGACTAAACTATTAAGTTACAGGCACTATGGCCCATGAAATGAAAAAGTAACAAATTAAAATAATCAAATATGCAAATTAGCTCTGTTCATTAGCTATTGAAAATTGGGGAAAAAGGCATTTTGTTTCTGTTTCATTGAGATTTTCCTAGATTTGGTTTTCAAAGCATCCATTTAAAAATAGGTAATTTGCAGCACTTGGATGGAACTAAAATTGTACAATAAGACATCCCCCCCCCCCATTTACGGGATCACTTATCCACTGATTCACTTATCTGATGCCTGAAAATTCTAAATAATAATAATAATAATAATAATAATAATAATAATAATAATAATAATAATAATAATAACAACAACAACAACAACAACAGAACTGGCCACTAGGGGGAGCCAGATACATTGCAATGTATAGAATTTGATCCTTCTGCGTTTTTTGGCATCAACAGGAGGGGGGCTTGGAAGCTGTGGATATGGCGGTCTCACTATGGTCTCAAATCTGGAATCCAACACTCAATGAAAGTTCAGTACATTTGTTGTCTGTCTGTCTGTCTGTCACTGAAAGCCCAACATCACATTATATGGCAAGATTTACATAGTGTGCCAAGGATTACTTACAGAATACTTCTACATAAATGGCTCATGTACAAGAGAAAGAGGCCACCAGCTTATCTTTCTCTGCCAGTATTAATGAAGGGAATTAACAGTACTGCAGAAACAAACTTTTTTCAGTATGAAGTGAGCACTGAAGGCATTCAGAGCTTTGCTTTACTTAATATGTTGAGGCAAGTCTATGTTCCCTAAACAGTTTATTTCATTGCTTATTAAACTATGTACTCATATTTTAATCCATGCCGGTGAAAGACCAGATCCATGAGATTAAACTGCTCTGTTAAACAGGAGCCTCAGAAGCAAACATTCTGGCAGAACCAACTTAGAAGAACAACATGAGCGAAGAAATACCCGTCTATACACGCCTGAGTTCTGATTCAGAGTCTGAATTTTAAAAACCACATCTTGGTAATGGAGAAAGTAGATCAGTAGAACAATTAATTAATCTTTCTCCATTTTTCTTTGTTTCCTTGCTCTCCTCCTGCAATAGTGAAACAAACCACAGGTCTCTCTCTCTCTCATATTTTCTGCATAGGGAGGGGGAGTTTGCTTGCGATGGGGGACTCAAGTCACGGAACTTGCTGTCAAGTCCGACTTAAGTCACACCCAGGATTTGATTTGGGTTTGTTTGTTTGTTTTTCAATTACTCGGACTCATGACTCGGAACCCACCCACCTCCTCTTTTTCTAGGGAAAAAAAAACTTGTCTTTAATAGGGACTCAAACTTGGGGTTTGGGACTCGGACCCAAAGACTTGCCAACATCCCTGGAGTTTGCAGAGAAACAATCTCTCCAGATGAACTTTATCATTCAGTATGCAGAGTGTAGGCAGAACTGCTAATATTAAGAGCTAAAAGCCTGACTTGGAAAAAAAAACCATAAATATTATTATTCAAAAATACCAGGCACAGTCAATCAACATTATAAAACATTGACTGGCATTATTGTTGTTGATGATGATGTTAGGCCAGAGCCAAGCCTCAGGCAGCAGATGCTGAGAGATGGCCGCAAGGTAATGCAGGATGGAAATGTATGCCATGTGGCTTTCGGACACAGTGGGGGACGTATTCCCGTAGAGGTGTAAATCTTTTCTCTATTCCCGTAGAGATGTAAATCTTCACTTATTTCATTCTCACAGGTGGGAGTAAAAAGTGCTGGTCTTTTCACTCTCATGCAGGGGTGAAAAATCTTTCAGTGGTTGACAATTTTTCTCTGGAATGTCTTGACATCTCAGCGCATCCTTGTCTTGTGGAGGATGAGACCATTCATGTCTTCTTCACTGTCCCATCATCCCTGTTGAAGGCAGATTGAACTTCTAGTCCAGTCAGGTTTTATGAATGGAATGGGATAGGTGACATTTTGTTCTTATATCCATCGATATTTTCTGTCTTTAAAGCATTTTATTCTGCTTCTTGTCCAAAGGCTGGAAAGTTGGTTCAAAGGAGAAAATGACAGTGGAAAACTGAGGCGTCTGCGTTAAAGAACGCCCCATGCTGTGTAGGACTGTTGAGAGAAAAGTTTAGACTTCAAAAGATCTTGGGCCAGCCCTGATTTTTACTCCCTCTACAAGCGGTAATGTATATTCCCAACAATTAATGTATTTTCTTCTCCTACAACAGGGTTTCCTCTGAGGTGGAATATAGACTTGCTAATTAAACCAATGTTTACCTTCCAGTGACCAATCCCTAAATAAAACATGTTAAATGCAAGGTATGCACTAAACCTTTCATCGTTTGAGTACAGCACCTTTTATAAAACATCTTTCATAAACACTGACACACACTCTCTCCTTCTGTATGTGCGTGTTTGTGGTTTCTCTCAAGTTGGTGATCATACAGAAAGCACAGATAAGAAATAGCATTTCCAGGGTTCGCCCCTTGCCTGCCTGTACAGATGAAAGTTGATTGCTGTGTGAAGCCTGCACTTTGTGGTCATGGAGTCCAAAGAGGGGCTGAGTCACCGAGACGGGCTCTGAGTGGCATTGGTAGGTGGCTACGTGCTACCAACATGTACCATTGGCCTATCAGACGGAAGGGGAAACAACGCTGCCATAAGATGCCGCTTCTGATCAGATGGTGATTGAAGGAAACTATTTTCTTGATACGGTACTCAATATTTTCTTGATTTGGGTGGTCCTTTTGTTGAACTGCTTGAGGGAAAAAAAATCAGCCCAGAAGCAGGCGAGGTTCTGGCACGAAACTTAATCTGAAGAGAGGATAAACTAATTTACTGGGAACAGATTGGGGACAACTGGTGAGAAAATGGTGGTGATACAATTAGATCCGAGAATAATTTGAAAAGGAATGAATTAGAATTAATCTGGCGGGACAATCCATTTGAGGGAGAAACAGGGGATTTTGAAAGGCTGAGGTGAAACTTTGGCTGTGGTCACACTGGCAAGGAGAACCGCATTTAAGCATCATTTAAATCAATTTAGATTTTATCATTCACATGACGCAAGGGTGAAATCAATTTATAGGGGCTGCAAAGTGAGTTTTTTCCAACTGTCCAGCAGGGGCTTTTTTAAATACCTTGCTTCTAAAATTGATTCAGTTCAATGTGGTTTTGTGGATGTAAACGCTGCTGTCATTTTAATTTGTGTCTATGTGGATTTCGGTGGCAGGGGAACCACCATTTTTCCTTTTAATTTTTTAAAAATTATTTCTGAAAATATTTGTCGCTGCATCATTTCATCAATAATATTTACAACCACCTACCCCATTCTCTCCACTCAGCCAATGAAGGAGCTGGTAGAGCAGCAGAAGACCAGTGGGCACAGAGCGGGTGTGCCAGGATACGGAGGGCGGTCCAGGTGCCAGGAGCACCACCCCACAAAGCAGCTGGAAGCCTTCCCCCCCCTTCTCATTTTCTCATCATTGATTGAGTTTCCAGTTTTCCCCCCCATGGTTTCTAGCGACTATTATGACACCACGTGGCACCCCCAAGACACTGGATTTATCAATGTATCACTTGCTTTTTAAAATAAAATAAAATAGAAATCTTTAAGATCAGCATGCTCCTAAAACAGAAAGGAAATGAGTTGATGTCAGCAGTGTAGATGCCCAAACCAGTTTAAATCCCCAGAAATAAACCAGTTTCCATTCAGTACATGTGAACATGGCCACCAGTTTAAATACCATGTGCCTTGAATCTGATTTTTAAAAAGTCTGAACAGAAATCAATCCGAATTGCCAGTGTGACCACAGCCTAATTGAAGGGCAGCCAGCTGGTCCTTTACTGAATTTAAGATTTGGGCAAGTCAACTTGTTTCGTGGGTCTCCGTAGTTCTATAAACTAGATGTGGTAGCAGATATTGGACCAAGATCATAGTCTAGTGTTTGGGACTCTACCCCTGTTTCATTCAGTTGTATATCTCTGCAACCCACCTGCCTCCATCTGGCACAACCTTTTGCCTTCCACAGCAACTAGCTAAATGCAACTAGCCAATTAATCAAGCGCTATACCTGACTTAGATCTGTGGTGGCTGGAGTGTCCTGGAAATTATGGGCCAAAAAGGGAATTTTCCCATTTCTGGGAAATGCACAATCCTTTGATCAGCCATGGAAGTTACGTGGAACTGCTGCCATCAGGTCTTTTGTTCCCAGAATCTGGTCTTTCCGCCCCAAAATCTGGTGTCTTGTGATATACTGTCATGGAACATGGCACTTCCACAGCTGATCCAAGGAGCGTGATGTTGGTAGGAGGAGCCCAAAGTGGGTGGAGCTGAGGGAGGAGGAGGAGGAGGAAGGAGGAAAGCAGCATAGCAAGATGTGAAGGGACTTGTAGCATACTTTTAGAGGCACACATCGCCATGGCTAACCTCACAATGTTTAACCCTGCTCGTTTGTTTTTTAATTGATGACATCTGGCACTACATCCTGCCCCTCCTTGAGCCTACGTACATCTTGGGCCCTTGCCTCAAAATACATAGCCGGAGGGCATGTGCAGTCATGGGGAGAAGCAAGCATGACTGACACAATAATGATGGCAGTTTTCCTGCTGCTGAGTCACAGAACCTTTGCTCCTGTTAACAAGCCCTTTCGAAAGCAGCGTCTCAGAAGGAGCGGGGCCACATTCCCACCCGCCACCCCCACCCTGGGCTCTAATGAGTGAGATCAAAGTCCTTGGAGGTCAATGAAAATCTGCTCCCTCACCCACCTCCACACACACACTGGAAAGTGCTGCTTTTATTTGTGAGGCATCTCTCTTGAAATTGCTACATGACACAAGGATGCAACGGTTGAGAAAGCCCCTGAATAGTCACACAATGCTGACTGAGCAAACCAGCCAGGGCTCTGACACATCTATGGAAGATCTCTTCCCTGGGCAAAACCCAGTATTTATTGATTTATTTAATATTAATCACATTTATACCTCATTCTTCTTCCACTAAGCTCAAGGTGATGTGTAAGGGTCTTTGGCTCCGTGTTTTATGCTCACCACGACCCTGTGAGGTTAAGTCAGACGGAGGATGATTGCCCAAAGGAGACCTGATGGGGATTTGAATCTACCTCTCCCAAATGCCAGTCTGACACTCTCATCAGCACAATTAAGGTGTGCACAGTTACCCGGGAGTAAGTCTCACCAAACCAAATGGGAATGGCATCTGAGTAAACAACCAGAGGTGCAGACTGTAAAACACACCCCATTCCAGCCAACAGCTTGTGAGATGAAGGAAATTTCACAATTCCCCCCATCCTGCAGGAGATCAGGTATCCATGCAGCCAGCTAGTACATGTTGAAGCAGAACTTTAACAACCTTTTTCTCTGGAGCTATACCAGACTAGAAGAGAATAACAACTTTCCTGTATCCTTTTATGGATGTTGTTGCCTGGTGTGTTGCCACACAAGGAGGGACTCCCCAAATGGCATAAATGTGGGTGCTGTTTGTCTAGGCCTCTTATATGCAAACAACGTTGATTCACAGTATTCAGGCACTAGTTGCACTTATATTGTTGGACTACTTTAGAAGTAACATAAGCAAGTGTTTCTAGCGAGCAATATGTCTTGCTTGAAGCTACTGGGTTTTTAAAAGTTGATTTGTTAAGATACAATTAAGATACAGCATTCAGAAGTAGAGATAGTTGTAATAAGCAGCAATTATTGTAGAACGGGAGACTATGTTATTAGTGGTAAAGGCAAAAAATGTTACTTTTCACATTGTATCTTGCAGAAGCCTTACTGTCGAAGGGAGAACGAGACCAGGAGTTACAGTATGAAGAAGCAACTTTTCCAAGCTCTACAGAGGTATTGGTACTCTCTCTCTGCCCCCATCCCGACACATACTGTACATACAATTTAATATTCCATTGGTTTTATGCCCCATCTGCTATTCATTCTTGTAAGCCAACACCTATTATCAGCCAGTTATAGACCCATGAAATCTCAGGAGCAAGAACTGCTAGAGAATGGCAATGGGGAGGGCTCCAGCCATGACTTTAAGGCTGACCTGGTCACAGAAAAATCTGCTAACAAACACAGAAAAAAGGGGTGACCTTGTACAGGACGGGGGGGGGGGGGAAGCTCCTGTTAACCCAACAAGCTGCCCCTGGTGAGTGAATGAAGAATAAATTTAATCTTGAAGACCCAACCGGCCCTTACCTCGGTTGTCTCCTATCAGTGTAGAGCAGTGGTTCCCAACCTTGGGTGACCCAGGTGTTCTTGGACTGCAACTCCTAGAAACCCCAGCCAGCGTAGCTGGTGGTGAGGGCTTCTGGGATTTGCAGTCCAAGAACACCTGGGTGACCCAAGGTTGGGAACCACCAATGCAGAGCAATCCCAGGGAAGTGTGTACAGATGAAGCATCCATCCAGATTTGTACCGAGGATATACCCTGACAGGCTGGACGGCCACACTTCTCTTAGTCTTCCTGCCACCTTCATCGTCTACCTTCCTCATATCCTGCCCTTCCTGGGAATTATCCCTCTCCGTTCCAAGCTTCCATCACTTTTTAAATCCTGGCTCAGAGTACAATAGACTGAGCGAACATGGTGGTGAACGCCTCCTAGTTAGGTGCCATTGTCGTCATATTTGTTTGTAGCATATTCTTCAGCCAAAAAGACTCCCAGAGCACCTTACCGATCAGTAAGAACAAGACAGCCCCTAAGCTTTGCAATAGAGTAAGAAAGCCTAAGGTTTACAACATAAGAAGACAAGATTCAAAAGAAAAGACAGATGGGGAGGAAAATAAAAATATACAAACATCATAATCCTACATTTGTGACTTTTGGGGGGGGGGGGGAAGAACACATCTTTATCCGGATGGCTCATAATCTAGACTTCCAAAGAACACATTTACTATTACTAAATTAAGAGACACACGCCTTGCTTTATATTTGAACCCAAGAGGGATGGGGTTATTATGCCCAGTTTCCTTCTTACTTAACTGTGCAGTTTGAAGATTTGGAAATGCGAAGCCAAGAGAAACAACAGAATAATGCAAGGTGTCTTGAAACTGGTGGAAGTGGGGCAGATCCTTACCTTTGTGGAAGATGCATTAACTTCTTCGGTTTGACTTGCAGACAGAAGAATCAAAGGTAAATTGTGTATTTTTTAGACTGGAATCCTGTTACCTTGGCGTGACCAAGAAATGTTAAACCATTGTAACAACAGGCTCCCTCTTTCCAACCCCTTCAAAACCCAAGGCAGAGCGAGGCTTCTGTCAAGGAGGGCTGACTGAATGCTGATCATGGCCCCTAGGTACAAATCTCTCATTTCAGGAAAGGAAAGAGAAGCCCTCTAAAGGGTTTTGGGGCTCCTGGACATTAAACGGGAGGATATTCTCAGCACCTTCATAGCCCGGAGCACTTGTTTTGGAAGGATTATTTGATGTGAAAAGAGACCACAGATGCTTAAGAGAGATGCCAGTATAAACTCTGTGGCCAAAGGTAAAATATAAAATGAAAGCGGAGGGAGGAGGGAGGAGGGGAGCCCTGCTTTCTGATGTCTTTCCCCCTCTACAGATGTTAGTAGTTAAGATTCCTGCAGGAACTGGGAACTGCAAGCTTGACACATCAGAAAGTTTCCTGTGGCCTGAAGTCAGGTCCCTGCAAACCAGGCTCAGGAGGGCTGGGAGCCGACGCGGCGAAGGCGCTTTTATTGCGCTTGGACTGGTTTCAATCTCTGCTCTATGATTAATTGCTCTTTTAAAATACATATAAAGTTCAAAAATGTTACCCACTAAGCTGCATGTGGGAGAGGATGCCAGCGGCAGACTAAGGGCTTAGCTCCCAGGATTGCGCCTTTCCCAGATTCAGTATTATAACTTTTGATGGTGGTGGTAGTGGGGGGGGCGTTTTGAGAAGGACTTTGTGCTGAAGACCATGGCAAAGAAAACACCCCACTGACCTCTGTTCTCTCTCTCTCTCCCTCCCTCCCTCCCCTCTCCCTCTCTCTCTCTCTCTCTCACACACACACACACACACAGAGTGAAAGAGACAGCGAACAGTCAGCCAGGTGAGAGTTCTTTCCCTTGGAGTGAAGGGCCAAACATATGCTGCATATCCAAAGTTGTTCCCCTCTCCACAGAGGAGGGAATATGCTCTTCTAGCTTACCCCATAATCCCCAACTCTTGCAGCTGCCCCTCATCCAGAGTTTAGAAGTTAATAGATCACAAATAATGCTAACAACAACAATGTGCTGTCAAGGCAGCTCAGCGTTATGGTGACACTTTCCAAGGTTTTCTATGTGTTGAGAACAGTCAGAGATGGTTTGTCATCCCCCTCTTCTGGAGGCGCTCTGGGACTGTGCAACTTGCCCAAGGCTACATAAGCTGACTCTTCTCCTGGGAGGCAAAGTGGGGAATTGAACTGCTGACCCTTGGCTCTGCAGCCAGGTACTCCAACTCACTGACCCAGAAACCATACCTTGAACAGCGTGGAAGTGAACTCTCAGATACCTCACTCACTGACCAAGCCAGCCAGCACAAGTAACATTACCTGTAACAAATTACTTCTATGCACAAGGGCATAGAAAAGTAGCACTTTAAAAGTAAGTTCCTTTTCTAGTGTAATGTTTTTTAGTTACTTCCAAAGTTAGTTTGAGAGGGCATTTTAAGGCATTTCCAGCGGTATTGTGGCAAGAATGTTTCACATTTTATGTCCTTCTCTTATTAATCCTAACATTTCCCCTGAAAAATGCAATGTAAATTCAGAAATATGATAATGAGTTCTTTGTTAGACAATCTCATGTGTAATATCAACAGAGTACCTTTCATACACTGTAATGAGTAACAGAAACATGTTGCTTCTAAAAACTAACTTTCCATCTCTGGGTGTCCCTACACAGAGTCTACTTTACATGGAATCTTTCCAATGCCAGGACAGTTCCTCTCACACCATATTGGCTAAAATCCTGTTGCATAGTTGTGCAAACAATGTGGCTTTTAGAGACAAATTGCTGGAAGGTGAGAAATCTCTGTAGGCATTAGTTGTTGCACACCGAGTTGTGTGACTCAGTATGCAACAGACAGTGTCTGTGGAGAGTTATTAACTTAAAGCTGTTTTCTTCCAAAAGTTACGCTGTTTGGGTTAACCATGCAACAGGATTTCAGCCATGATGTCTGATATTTTCTGGAACGTCTTTTCACTTTTTCAACTGATCCTCAAGATTACTACACATGGATCAGTTACACTTATGACTTTTCAGTGTGCCTGAATTACTTTTATGCTTTCCTTAACTTAGAATCCAGGATATTAAAAAGTGATTGTTTCTCACTCTTTTAATACTGTGGTTAAAAAGAGAGGTGCATTTATTGAATAAATGACTCTGTTCATCCAGCTCTGCAGTTCTAAGAGGAGGATAATTTAACAGAAACCATTATTTCATGATGATTTATATGATACATTCATCCTAAGGAGGATTTCAGGGTGTTACACAAAAACATTAACAATTCAATGTAAAAGCTGTAAAAATCAAAAGTCTTAAAAATATATCAAGCAGCTTAAAAATACAAATTTCAAATTGGGTTTGCTTTTAAAAATTTGTGCAGAAATAAAGAAGTTTTTAATGTGGCTTTGGAAACATTGACAAGCCTTCTCTTTTTAAGATGACAAATGCACTTATTTTATAGACGGCGACCCAAAAAGTGCCCTGTGTGGACAGACTGTACAGGACAGGGCATACGTTCAGTTGGTTGGCCCTAAATTAGGCACAGGCATCTTGAATGAGCCCAGTAGCAAACAGGCTGCCAATGGACTGTCTCTTTGCTACAGAAATGACTTAATGCAATTCCCCTAAATAAACTGGACAGAATGCTAGCATTTTCATTTTTAGGCCTCTGGGTCATTTTCAAAGGTCTACATGTAACACCGTACAATAATCCAGCCAGCGTCCATACTAGTTAGTAAATTATGATCCAAAAATGAATCATTTCCCATTTATTAGGGCATGAAATGCTAAAATTACGTACTCCAGGCTGGGTAAGATAAAACAGGAGATCTAACCAAACAAACCTGGTTTAAAAACTGTAATGTGTGATACCACCTGGAGGCATGGAGCCAAGATTCTTAGCTGTCCCAGGTTCGTTAATGTCAGGAACATGAACACAGTCAACTTGAGCAGAGCAGAATCACTGGAATTTCTGCTGCAGAAACACTCCTCCAAGCTGTGTTTCATCTCCATAGAGTCCCACAGCTTTACCCAGAACAGCCTCCCGTGGAGAAGCCTTGTTCAGTAGCCCTAGAAGTATGCTTCTGGTATTCAGATGCCAGGCATCAACCACAAGGAACGGCTACCTTCAAGCATGTCTTGCTTGTTAATTCTGGTGAGACAGCAGGGTGGCTGCCTAAGAAGCCCAAGAGTGCCAGACTGGACTAGAGAGACATTTGGTGTGATCTGATTCAGCAAAGCAGGTCTTGCTCTTTGAGGTTTTGTTGCAGAGTTGTGAACCTCTGGTGAAATTATCTCTTTTTGTTGAAGAGTTTTGAACTTCTCGTAAAATGATCTTCTACTACAAAAGTCGAAAGTTTAGAGAGTACAGAGACCCACAGAGGAGAATAACTTCATTTCCCCCAGAGTAAAAACCTTTCTCATTAACTGGCACTTAAAGTATTGATTAACTCCCTCTGAGGCATTTGTGGGAGAAAGAATAAAAAACATTTCTTTACATACAGTTGCTTCAAATTATCATAGAACCATAGAATAATTGAGTTGAAAGGGGCCTATAAGGCCATTGAGTCCAACCCCCTGCTCAATGCAGGAATCCAAGTCAAAGCAGATCAGACAGTTGGTTGTCCAATTTTCTCTTGAATGCCTCCAGCGTTGGAGCACTCACATCCTCCCAAGGTAATTGGGTCCATTGTCATACTGCTCTAGCAGTTAAGAAGTTTTTCCTGATATTCAGCCGAAATCTGGCTTCCTGTAGTTTGAGCCTATTATTACATGTCTTGCACTGTGAGATGATCGGAACAGATCCTGCCCCTCCTCTGTCTGACTATCAAGTATTTGAAAAGTGCTATTCCCTCAGTCTTCTTTTCTCAAGGCTAAATATGCCCAGTTCCTTCATGTCTTTCCACACAGGGCTTGATCCTTGCTGCCCTCCTCTGAACCTGCTCCAGATTGTTGGCATTCTTCTGTGGTGTCCAAAACTGTAGACAGTACTCTAGATGAGGCCTAACCCATTCTGAATAGAGGGGAAACTAGTACCTCACAGGACTTGGAGACTATACTTCTGTTAATGCATCCAAAAATAGTAATTGTCTTTTTTTTCCAGCCACATCACTCTGTTGGCTCATATTCAGCTTTTGATCAACAACAATTCCAAGATCCTTCTCACATGTAGCATTACTGAGCCACCCTTTTTGTAGCTGTGTGTTTGGTCCCCCTTGCCCCCTGGTGTAGAATTTTGCACTTATTCCTGTTGAATTCCATTCTGTTGCTTTCAGCCCAGTGCTCAAATCTATCAAGATCTTTTTGAATTTTGTTCCTGTCTTTATAGACTTATGTATATTGCTTTCTTTACTTCACACATACTAGCAACCAACCGAACAGATCAACAGCAACAAACAACTGCCATCAACATAAAAAGAGAGAGATAGAACATTTGGGAGAAAAGTGGGACTTTGGATTTCAAAAGCTGGAAGGAACTATTGGTGAGTGCTGGATAGATACACAATTACTCCTGCCCATAAAAGTTCCTCCAAGTCACTCAAATTATAGATAGCATGTAAGGTTGTAAATAAAACTTCCAACAGTTTTCACAAGCAGAAGTCGCAGACGACGCCCTGCTCCTGTTTGACCTCCTGGAAAACAGACATTTGCTTTGCTGTGAGAGAAAGAGTGTTGTGTTTGTTAAAAGAGAAAGATAAACATTACTAGATGTGCTGAAATAATGGACAATATCTTAGCTCATCAGCAAGCAAATTAGCATTCCTGGGATTAGGTTCTCTTCCTGAAATCATTTCAAACATGCATGGAAGTTTCTTCTCTCAATGGGAGCTAGAGGCTGGACATATTGCAAGAAAAAATGACACCATTTGTGTAAGCTGTGAGAAGGGCTGTGAATCTTTTAAGCAGCCCTGAAACTCTGATCTTTATTTCTTCTCTTGTATTATCAACATTTACCAAACCAGATGCTTGAGTCCCCAGCACAGCATACCTAGTTTATGTTAAACTGCATTTTGATCACTGTTCCTCCATCCTTCTTCCTTGCCTCCTCCCGTGTCTTGTTCTGCTTATATACTGCCTGTTTTTAAATCTGGAAATTATTCCTGCAGATATTTTCAACTTCACAAAGTACCTTCCACTTAATTCTCATTTAAGGACTCCTTATTAAAGAGAGCCTGGGTAAACACATTTACTAGGGTATATTCTATTGGACACAGTGAGACTTCCGGAAATGCTATATATTAGCTGTTCTTGACCTTTTCTTTACCATGGACCCCCTTTAAATATATTTTGTTGCCATGGACCACCAAGACTCAACTCAGGATTTAAAACCCTAAAGTGCATCAAATATTTGTTTAAAGTTTCTGATGAAGAGTCTCACCGACATAAATTCCTTGCTATAAAAGTGCTGACACCTTTTAAGATGACTGGAAGAAGCTGCATTTTGCTTTGAACAGGATGCTCCCTCACAACATCAGTTCTTTTATGTTTCAAACTCAGCCAGCGATCCATTCTGAGGATCAGCCAAAATGCATTGTTATGAAATTCACTGCGATAATATCGAAAACTCACTTAACCCGACAATAACCAAATGGTTTTACGAGTATTAGCAGAAATCGAAGAAGAAACACAATCATGAAGTTCGTCCGAACACTCACTCACACTGACACTGACTGACTCTGACTCTCTCTTCCCACAGCTTCTGAATGTCTGCACTGTAGCAAGAAATGTCACGCGTTGTCTCTTAGCCACTCAGCGTCATTCACTTGCATGTTCTCACCATGTGCAGAAATATCGAACAGTTATTTGCTATCAAACATAACCAATTTCCATAACCGATCTTTACTTTTGTTTGTTTTTAATGGGGGCGGTAGGTTAGAAAAGCCAAGTTTTACACGCAAGATAAACTAAGATTTTGTTCTTTCTTTCTTTCTTTCTTTCTTAACTGCAAAAGATCATAACATTTCTTCAAGTCTACGGACCCCCTGTCAGGACATCACGGATCTCCGGGGGTCTGTGGACCACAGGTTAAGAGCCTATGCTATTTATCATTCTTAATTTTTTCCCCCAACTGGCATCATGCCAGTAGATGTTTCTTATTGTTTCTACAAGGAAATGGGATTCCTGTCACTCTCAGCGTCTCCAGTTCTCCCACCTTCCTTCACCTTCCTTTCACTCTTCTTCTGCCACCCTCTCCACCTCTGAGGCCCCTTCACTTCCTCCCACCTCTCCCTTCCCCTTTTTAATGATAATAGCTCTAATCTGCCAAAAGTATCAGTCTGGGATGCTCCTACCATAGATATTACAGGAGATGAGAAAACCCATAATGCTAACGTCCACCTCCAGAAATAGGTAACCCACCCAAAATCTCAGGTTTCAATTCTAATAAAATTAGTACACAACTCATCCTTTAAAGCAGAACAAATGCTGCATCTGGAACATTCCTTCCTTCCAAGTAACGATACGGGTGAAAAGATCCCCCCTCCCTTCAGTTTTGAAGTGCCTGCCCTAGACCTTAGACCCCTGTTTCTAGACAAACAAAACACTTTAGCCAAATCCTGATTCTTCTGTTTTGTCTCATTAATTATACTTATTTGATGCTCTGGCATTTCCAACAGAAGCATCTGTAATACTCTGTATTTTCTATAACAAAGACCCCAAATACGTCCTCTGTACCTGAGTGGAATGTATTTCTGTGCATTACATGGCAAGGGACGACGGTCATGTCCACACATAACAGTAAGCTGGTTCGTGGAACTCTGTCATGTTTTATGCCTGAACCTGTCCATGCAATGTTTTGTTAGGCAGTTATCCATGAGATATCATGGCTTGCTAGCTTCCAAATGCTTCTTAGTTTATACTGTGGTTAGATCTGGATGCAGAATCCCTGCTACTGCTGTTTCTATCATTCCTTACAATTGGCTAGGCTGGCAGGCCTGTTAAAAATGGAAGTATAATATCTGGAGAGTTACAGGTCTACATGCTGCTCTGGGGATACCTGATACCTTTCATTTGTTACATATATACAGACTGAGGGCTCGACTGAATGTCGTAATACTCCTATTTTTGTGTTGGGTTTAGCACACTTGAAATCGAATGAAAAATCTCCGACTACATGGCATACAGCTGAGCACACTTTTTTTTCAGCCAGGAACCACAACTCTCACCCATGTGAAAGTTTTTTTTATTTTAAACCGATTCTGGTCTCACTTTTAAAAAAAAAACCTTGTTTGGCATGTGCGATAGTCTTTACCTGAGTCAATAGTGTCTATGGGAGTCAGAGGGGTTTGCTGAGTGTTGGATGCCAAGTAGAATGCCAAGTACCTTATTTTCCTTGGTCTGTTTCTATTTTAGCACTGCTTCAATCTAGTGCAGTGTTTCCCAACCAAGGGGTTGTGACCCCCAAGGGGGTCAAAGCGTTTTCAGGGTGGGGGTTATAAGTCACCTTATATGTGTTGTAGTCCTTGTTTCATCGCTTCTTCCTTGACTTTTTGGAGTGGGATATTAAAGTGAGCGTGTATGAGAAACAGGCACTTCGGAGGGAAGAAAGAAGCCTATACTTTCTGAGAAGGGATGACTTTACCCTATTAAAAATGCCTTTTTATGCAAATCTTTACTGAAGAAGTGTTAATTAAGTCCCATAGTTGTGGTGATGGGAGAGGGAGACATATTTGTGGGTTTTTTGGTTTACTAAAAGAGTAAAAGAGCACCACTCACAGTATATCTGGGAGGCTTCAAAGATCCATTCATACCGAGCACTTTCATAACATGCTAAAATTTGGAGAGGAAATGTTTTAACTTTGTGGCAATTAAAGGAGGGGGTGAACCCAGCCAGGCATCTCCTTCCTCTCTTCCACTGAAGCATGAAACACCCTCCTCCATTCATAAAAAAAAAAGGGGAGGGAGGCAAAACGCCAGGGCCCTGCCACATCCCTGATGAGCATGAACAAGCCAATGAGGTTCATGTTCTGGCTTGTGAGTGGATGAAGCTCACAGAGATGCTTCCCTCACCCCCGCTTCTGAGTCATAATCAGATGTGGACGGCTCTGATTTGCTCATTACCATCCTGACTGTGGTTAGTCACATCAGTGCTGCCAATTCATTGTCTTTGAAGAAGAGCAGAAACATTGATCAATGGAGGTGGCAATCTACATTCTTTTTAGTGCGGTACGCATGCTAATCAGGAGCAGATGAAGGGGCTTAAAAGGGAGGGAAGGAGGGGGCCAGAAGCCATGTCGATCCTCGTACTGTTTCCTATACCTTCTACATGACCCCAACTGCCTCTGACTTTTGAGCCTCCAAAGTGGGAACTGTCACAAAGCCCCACAGTCCTCTTGTGAGAGATGAAAGGATGTGGTAAATCAGAGCCCCTAAACGCTGCCAGTCAGCCCAGTGGATTGCAGAAGAAGGATTGTTTCCTACCCGAAACTCTGAGCAAAAACATCCCTACAGCTAAGTCATTCTAATGAAAGACCTGAGGGGCTGCTCAGATGCAATGGCCCTGAAGGTTACTTTGTGAGTGGCCACGCAGACCTGAGGATCCTAGCAATTCTAACTCAAAGAGTAAGTTTTCCCAAGGTCGGGCAAGAGTGGCTCATGGGGGATAGCCTGCGGAAGACCGTAATATTAAAACCAGCTACAACTGTATTATATGCAAAGTAAGTGCCACAATGTCAGCTTAATTCCTTGCTCTGAAGCCAGTTCAGGGTGGACTGCCAGACACACTTTCTGAAGTGACTTGAAAGTGTGACATCACTCCAGAGTGCAAGTGGATTCGAAAACAGGAGGTCAGCACTGCTCTGAGTGGTGCAAGGAACCTTCTTTTAAAATGAGAAATCAGAGCTGGGCCCCTGCTGCCTTTCAGTTAAGGTTTGCCACCACAAAATTATCCCCACACAAGCACTGAGTTTTGGCATTACACAACAAAGGAAGCGGTGTTGTCCTCACATTACCCTCGAAAAGAACTTGTTTTATGTAAGATCCTTATTTGAGATGCATTAATTCAAAGCTCTCGGCTCTTTACGATCACCTACACAGAAGCCTCCTTACGCCTGTAGACAGCACCCCTTCGATGGCAACAACAGGCACACTCAGCAAGATGAGCACCTGCTTTTCCCAGCATTGTTTGCAAGAAGAGGAACCACTGCAGCTTACCGCTATCCACTCTTGCTCTGTCAAGAAGTGGTTCTTTCTTTCTCATTCTTTCTGTAGAAAGGACTAGCAGGTCACTGTGGGGTGTTTATCTTTCTTCTCTTCCTTGGTATTGGGTGTTTTAACTTGTCTTTCTCCTCTTGATTCCTGGGAAGAGAAGGAAAGTAGCCCATGGATTGGCCTTTGCTTAGAAGCTTCAAATGGTTGCTTTTGCAGTGCCTAAATTTTAAGGTGCTGCAAAACAGATTAAATATAAAGAATCAAGAGAGGCCCCACCTACAAGTTTATAATCGTATGACTCCCTACAGAAGGGAAGGGGGAGGAGGAGCAAAATAACTTCAGAAGCCATTTCTTACAGTGACAGAATTTATACCTGCTTGTTCTCCTAGCGAGTGGCTAAAGTGGCTGCTGAATAGAGATGGGTATGAAGCACTTTTAGGGACGTGGTGGCGCTGCAGGTTAAACCGCAGAAGCCTCTGTGCTGCAAGGTCAGAAGACCAGCAGTTGTAAGATCGAATCCACGTGATGGAGTGAGCTCCCGTCGCTTGTCCCAGCAACCTAGCAGTTCGAAAGCATGTAAAAATGCGAGTAGATAAATAGGTACCACCACGGTGGGAAGGTAACGGCTTTCCGTGCCTAGTCGCGCTGGCCACGTGACCACGGAAACTGTCTTCGGACAAACGCTGGCTCTACGGCTTGGAAACGGGGATGAGCACCGCGCCCTAGAGTCGGACACGACTGGACTAAATGTCAAGGGGAACCTTTACCTTTACCTTACGAAGCACTTTGCGCCATGTCATATAAGCCCATGGTCTAAGTCCTCCAGCAGCTGCCCACTCAAAGGCAACACTGCAGGAATCCCTGTCCTGCCTCCATGTTTCAGTGGCCGGCTGCTGGAGGAAGCAGAGAAGGGAAGTCCATGCTCCTGCCAGAAGGGAAGATTGCATGAAGGGGAGGGAAGGGGCAGCCTTGCGCCCGCAGGTCAGTGGGGGAGCTGGCCGGGGTTGGGTGGGGGAAAGTGAATGTGAGGCACCTGTCATCCACGCTGACATAGATGACATGGCATGAAGAGCTGCAGGCCCATCTCTACAGCCGAAGAGGCTGCTCTGGAAGGGGAGGAGTTGAATGGCAGTTGGTCCCAACCAAGCTAAGAGAGGGGACTGTTTTCTTCCTCTGATATATCAGAAAAAGGCTGTATGGTCCCCAAAACAATGCAAAGAACTGCTGGATAGCTCTGTGATTTAGGTCTCTAGCTGCAGAGCCAGAAGTTGGGAGTTCAATTCCCCACTGGGCCTTCCTTGACAAGGACTAGACTCAATGGTCCATAGGGTTCCTTCTAGCTCTAAGATGATGGTGTTTGTTCTTGTTCTCGTTATCATAGTCAATGCAAGAACAGTTGATACTTTTATTAGACCATTAAAAAATCAAGCAAACACCAACTTCCGATGATAATTCATCTTCCCCTTTCTGCAGATTGTTCAGAAAAAGGTACATTTTAGAGTCCCAAAGTTTCGTGGCTGTTGTTCGTGCCAGGCCTGCTTCTGGAGATAAGTTCAGAGGCAGTCTTCAAGCGGCTCGTGGGGTGTGTGTGTGTGTGGTTTCAAACTCCTCCACAGGCATCAGTAGTTTGGAATTTATCTCACAACTCTTCAAACAAAGAACCATCGAGTAATCTGCATGTACTGCTCTTCCCGGGGGGCGGGGGACTTGTGTGAAAGAGGAGTTCAAGTCACATTCGCTCTTCCCATTTTCCCTGACACCCTCTTTCCTATCATGTCCAGTGCCATTGCCATGACAGGACTCTCCTGACTATCCACATGATCAAAGCCTTTTTATGACACGCGGCACAACAATCACTGAAATTTTTGGAAGGAAATGGTGTGGGGCAGTATGGTTCTAGCCATAATACTTCCTTTAAAATCCACTTCCCACTTAATGGCACAGGACGCCACGAATTTGTAGGCAAGGCTGATGTTCAGGTTTGCGTGTTGGTCGGAGCTCAGTGCTTTGACTGACTCAAATTCTGGGTCCTCTACAATATAATCTGCTTGTAGCTTCAGAAGGGAGGTGGCCAAAAGCCAATAATTTTTGTAAAATGGGAACAAAAGATTGAAAAGCTATTTACGCTGATTACAAGGCATTGTTTTGTGAAACAACGTGTTAAAATTCTATTTCCATTGTTTATTCAAAGAACAGGTTCTTTTGAAGCATTTCTACATTTTGAAAACTTTTCCAAAACTTACTGAGGGGATGCCAAGCCAATTTGAAACACACACACAAACACACAGAGAGCAGCCTCTCTTCCCAGTTTTCAGGAAATGTCACAATAACATTGAGTCTCCTCTTCAGCTTGTTGTGGATTCTTGCCCTTCCTCCCTTGTCCCAGTTTCACTGAAGCAGCAGCTGGCTGGAGGGGGGGGGGGGCAGTAGGGCTTCTGCAGCGGCTCTGCCTCCCTCATCTTTTCCTGTGTTGAGCAGGAACATCTGCAGGGGAGTTTTTGGCCATATCCAGCTGACTGCACAGGGTTCCTTGTCGCAAAGGAAAGCTGTAACTAGTCCTCTTCAGGCATTCAGGGAAGGCTGAATCTGAGTGTATAATGAGGAAGTTGGGCTCTCTTAAGATCCCCCGTCAGTGTTGTCTTCACAGGGAGAATGACAGTCTGAAGAGGAAAGCCTCTACTACCCTGTTTCCCAGAAAATAAGCCCTACCCCAAAAATAAGCCCTAGTTAAGTGAAACCCCGCCCTCCACCATTGTGCAGCAACCAGAAGATGACATGACTGTATAATAAAATATCCCCTGAAAATAAGCCCTAATGCGTTTTTTGGAGCAAAAATTAATATAAGACCCTGTCTTATTTTCGGGGAAACACGGTATGCCCAAGAAGCGGGAATCTTCAACACAACTGTGAAAGGAACCAGGGCTGGCCCTCTGCCTCCCCCACTCCTCAGATGCTCAGATGAATCCTTTTTTAGATGCCTGGATGGGACAGTGTTCCCTATAACACAAGGACCATTTCCCTTGAGATTCTCCCATTGGACGTGGCAGGGCCAAGGTTGGGGGGGTATGGCGGCCAATAATGCATCACTAAAAAGGAGGACATGGAGGACAAGGATCACACACAAAAAAAGGAGGACAGGTAACATGATCAAGAAGGACATGGAGGATTGATTTTTGCATCAGCATCATCTGTTGGATAGCTCAGTGGTTTAGGTCTCTGGCTGCAGAGCCAGGGCTTGGGAATTTGATTCCTCGCTGTATCTGCTTGACAGGAGCTGGACTTGGTGATCTATAGGGTCCCTTCCAGCTCTGTAGTTCTAAGATGATGATGATGATTGTGACAAGTAAGTAAATAGAGGAAATAACCCTAATCTAAGTTTACTCAGGACTGTGGCTGTCTCAACTACTCCTGCCCCACTAACTCACAAGCAGGGGGGGGGGTCTCTTTCTTGTGGTGAGGTTTATAGGCCCCACGCACCCCTTTCCAATCCCGCCCAGCTCTGCGAACATCCCTCTCAAAAAAGCTAAGTTTTGCTGCCATTAAAGAAGCTTGGCATTTCCCCTTCTTGAGCTCTGGCCTGGGAAGCCATTCATGGTCACCGGGGGGGGGGGGGGGCTGGGGGCTGGCAGCAGGAATCCTGGCTGATCCTGGCAGGGGAAAAAGAAGCACCCCTGGCACAGACAGGAAAACAAAGGAGGTGTCTGTAGTGGATTGCCCTGCTATCAGCCCAGCACTTTGCACCGTCTGTTTCAGCTACTCGGACCGATCCACAGCCAGATAGGAGGACAATGTCCCAAATGGAGGGCTTTTTGGCCAGAATCCAGACCAGTGCCCACACTGGGTGGAGGGGATGGAACTGGCCTTAATGTCTGACAACTCCTGCTCCTGATTTCTGAATGCTTGCATATGACTCATGATGACCTTGCTGGGCATATGGGAACCTTGTCTGACCTCCTGACAGCTCATGGCCTGGGAAAGAACCAGTGCTTTACTCATGTCTGCACATGAACAGTTCTGAGTCAAGCAAGCGATTCTTTCCCATTGCTTTTTTCCTTGCACCACTATATTTCTTCCACACGCAAGCTAAGACATCTGTATTCAAGGAAGCCTTTGCTATATAAACCAGCAGAATGGGGTTACTCACCTGGATGCTTACTCTGTCTTAGTTTTGAATGGCTAAAATCCTTTTGCATGCACTATGCCATGTAAGGCTGATGATGTCATTAGCCATGGTGACTTTTCAGAAATAAAGCATTTCCAATTTCTCCCCCATACGCCCTGAGGTTCCCATGGAACCCCTTTCGGGGGGCTAGGGGACGGGAGCAGGAGGCTCCCAAAATCATGACTGTCAGGATGACTTTACCAGCACCAGTGGTTTCTAGCAATTAAAGACTCTTGCTTCTATCCTGGGATTCTGCAAGAGCCTTGTGACTTTTGTGGGGAGAAACTGAAAGTGGTGTATGCCTGAAAAATCACCACGGCTTATGAAGTCAACAGGCTTACGCGGCATAACCTACACAAACAGGATTTCACCCATTACGTCACTCATTGATTATCTTGTATGCTATGTTTTAATCAAGATTTTGATTTTAATTCTGTATTTTAGTATCAATAGCACAATTGAGCACCTTGTCTTGGCTACAAGGTGGGGCATACCTTTATTGAAAAAAATATATCAAAATTCATTTCCATGGTTTAATGCTTCCACAGAGAAGCCAACTGGCAACCTGGTGGACTGCCTTGAGCAAGTAAGTCAAGATCATTCTTCTACAGTTGTTAAAATCCTCCAGCTAGTACAGCTTATGCTGTGTAGGGGAACCTGGGAGTTGTATTCCAAAAAAATATAACTTTTCCAAACTCTGACCAAGGCCTCTAGGCTAAATATATAAATATTGAATGTTTTAAACATTTCTTCCATCTTCCTCTCTTTTCTTTCGACTCAGGATGGATAAAGTTGGGACAGATTGTTGTCAAGGAACAGTGCCACTAGACCTCTGAAGAGCACAAAAGCAAAATAAGCTGCTGGCTCGTGTTCCTGCAGCCCCAGTATCAAAGCCAACAGTCTAAGTACAGTTATCATAACTCAGGCTGAACAAAAGTGAACGGTTAATATCAAGAATGCACCCTTTTCTCCTCCTTTGTTGTTATTCTTCGAATTCTAAAGGAAGAAGAAAATATATCAAGCTGTTCTGCTCGACTTGATTGTAAAACAATTCAATTGTAACTGGCAAAGTTAGCAATCAGGAGGACACCTGGGGAAACAAATGCGATTCCAGTTCTGGGCAGGAATACCCGATGGAGGGATCTGCCTAGGAAGATTATTGCCAGATGGTGGGCAGCGTGATGGAGGTCTTCCTCCGCACCACAACCAAATGAACGTCGCTACACCACAGCATGTGAAGCAGGGCCGCCCGTTCAGAATGGAAGGACTTGGGCAATCTGTGGGAAAGAAAGCTGTCCCTCAGTTGGGAATCTTAGCCACCCATATGCAGGCAGATGTTAATTTTTGCTATTCAGTTAGGAACTCTTGGACTGTTTCATTAAGGCATGCGTCAGTTGTGTGTAATCATTAATAATGGCATGCCATCAAGTCAGTTCTGACTTATGGCCAACCCTGCAGGGTGTTCTAGGTACAAAGTACTCAGGACTGGTTTCCTACTCCCTCCTTCTGGTGATGCTCTGGCACTATGTAACTTGCCCAGGGCCATAGAGGTGGCAGGAACCCAATCAACCACACACACTCTGGGTGACCTTGGCTCCCACTCCCAGGAGACAAATTGCTGGGCCCAGCTACTCCGCCAGGCACTACAACCCACTGAGCTATACCAATTCATATTAGCAGTAAGTGTCAGGAGAGGCTTTCCCCATCTTGTGTATTTCCCTCCTGTATTTGCATTCAGTTTACTATGTAGTTTAAGAGTAGGCAGCTTGCAGTCACCTGCCGTTCCCCCCAAAACCACATTAACAAATTTTGGCAGCAAGTTGTGTCTCTAAATTTTGATGACAAAATAATAAAGCAAGCACACACTTTAATGGCAGAATTCACCACTGAGATCCTATTGTCTCTCCACCGCCCACCCCTTTCTCCTCACTTGGGAAGAAGGGAAAAGGATAAACCATGCATGTTTTAATGTTTTGTGCTTTGCACACAATTTATTACCACAATTCAGGAATGCAACAGCAACCACAGAGATAACAGCCTGTGGTGGATCCTGTGAAGGAGACGAAACTGGCCTCTGGGCCTGCCTAAGTCGCCGTTCCCACTGTAGCTGAATATAACATTGCAGCCTCTGTGCCATAAATTGCAAATGATCTGCTTGTACATTTCCAACCTAAGTGCATCATAACAATCGGAAAGAAATCAGAAAGCTGATTCTGGTCCAGAAATACTCATTAATTCTCACGCTTTCCTTTTTAGACACGGAGACCCTCCACGCTCACTGCTCCCTGTGTTATCAGCCAATAATGTCATCACTTCCTAGGTTCTGGCATTTCCCATCATTTTACATGGGAATGTAGCAGAGAAAGGAATGAGAACAA
This sequence comes from Intellagama lesueurii, assembly GCA_037013535.1. NCBI lineage: Eukaryota > Metazoa > Chordata > Lepidosauria > Squamata > Agamidae > Intellagama > Intellagama lesueurii. Next base: position 213,182,155 of record JBAJHW010000001.1, on the reverse strand, counting down.
TTTGAAGAAGGCTTGCGAAGAATGTACTAGAGATGTGGACGTTACTGATTACCCAGTGAGCGAGGGCTAGAGATTCTGATGCAGAAAGCAAAGCCTGAGAGATAACGGACTGGTGGCGGATTCTCCGGCGTGTGGGCATTGCTGAGGGCTCCTCCTGAGACACCGTCTTGTGCCTAGAAGAAAAGAATCTAATTAGTATCAGACACCAACCTTCTACAACATCCCAGTATTTGACCCTCTGGGTTCTGAGGCGTGGAAAATGGCACAGAAGTGTCATTTGGCTTCAACTGTTGTGAGTTCCTATAATGAAACCTGGCCAGCGTTAGCACCCTGCAGCTGCCGCTTGCTGCTGACCGAACAAGAAACACTCATTAAAATGACAAGTTCAGCCGAGAGACCAGAGACTATCCCCAAAATCAAAGCCAATACACTTCTTTCCCGTTTTTCCTTGCAGCTGACATAGTCACCCCATGCTAAATATAGCTGAGAAAGAAACTATGCTAACAGTGATTCCCCCCCCCCCCCCATAGGAATATCGCATTTTGTGATATTCAGGCAATTAACGGCACAGTGGAAACCATGAGTGGACAGAAATAGAAAATGACTTAGAGAAGATATAGAGACAGGTGCTTTGGAGTCAAGGATATTACCTTATTGGAAAACTGGGAAAGGAAAGGGGGGGGGGGGACGGTTTACAGATGCTGAAAGATACCATTTTTGGAATAAAGATTTTGCTCTGAATTTAAGCCACTCGGAACACCTGGTTTAGGATGCAGGACTCAAAGCCAGGGCCTCTCCTGTCTCTTGGGACTTACCTTACCTTGGCTACGATTGCTGTCAGGGGCAATCTGCACCAGCAGACGGACAGTGGACATGTGTTCCCGTTTCCCATCAGAGAGAAAGATGTTAGAAAGAAAATGGGATTTGTGGAGTACTGTGTGGAAATCAATGGCAGGCTGGTGATGAGTGAGGAAATGGTATGGCAGCCTCACACGCATCTCCAACTGCAAAAAGATAGAAGATAATAAATCACACGCACACACAAATGACTGAAAAGGCTAGGGATTTGCATCAAGGCGTCTGTACGGACAGACTGAAGTTCATAGACAGGTGTAGCAATACAATACATCAAACCACAGCGAGGTCAATTTTGACTTGGTGATGTCTGTACTTTTTGGCTCTGCTGTCCTGCTGCTAATTGCTACTCTGGCCTTCTCGGCGGTGGCTCCTCGCCTCTGGAATAATCTTCCTCCGGAGATTCGTGCCGCCCCTACGCTGGGTATCTTTAAAAATCAATTAAAAACATGGGTGTTTATACAGGCCTTCCCTCCAGTCAATACCTGATCTTTTTATCTTTTCTATTTATCTTTATTTTTTGTTTTATAATTGTTATGGAAATTGTTTTTGTAATAATTTTGTGATTTTATCTGTTGTTTTATGTTGTTTGGAAGCCGCCTAGAGTGGTCGCAAGACCAGATAGGCGGGGTATAAATGAAATAAATAATAATAATAATAATAATAATAATAATAATAATAATAATAATAATAATAATAATAATAATAATAATAATAATAATAATAATAATAATAATAATAATGCCAGCAAACAGGCACGTCTCACTTGCAAGGCCAGACCCTTCTTGCCATGACTGGAGATGAGCAAGTGAGGTGGCCAAACCCTGACACTTGGGCTAGGGACTTTCATATAGTCTTGGAAGTGGACATACAGCCCTGGGACAGGCTTACAATTCCCATCAGCCCTTGCCAGCATAGCCAATGGGGAGAGATTGTGCAACTGAAGTGGCAATCCAGAAATATCCACACTTGTTCATTTTTTTGCTCATCTCTATAATCCAATGCCCACAGCTGTGAATCAACCCAAGGAAAACAGGCCCTCTAGTCCATTCAAAAGCCCTATGAAGGGTGGGAGGCAGCTTGGTCCCACACCTCACCTCAAGGGGTGGGGGTGGTCAGCCCCATACGCTTATGCATTCTACAAATTAATCTCTCTTTAAAAAAAAAACCCCAAATTCTTTACACTAAAAACAATGAAGGGGGCCTCACAATGTGAGATAGCCCAGGCCTCATCTGAGTTCTCAAGGGAACCTGGCTAGGATCCTACCCACACATGCCAATGAGTGTGAAAGGAGCCGTTTTTCATTTTTGCCCTTTCCCCACAGGGCATTCATTCTTCATAACCTTTTTCAAAAACCTTCCCGATAATTCATTTAGGCCAGCTCCTGAGCTGTTCCAAATGTTCCCCTGTGTTAGGAGCATAATTAGGGATGGGAAGACTCTGTGGGCCCCCATCCACTCCTCCCCTCCCCTCTGATGCTGAGGAGGAAGCCACCATGGCTGAGAGGGGCCAGGAATCTGGGTTCAAATCTACCTCACAAAGATCGGAAGCCTGTCTCTGACCTTGAATGGGAGTTTCTAGTTTTCCCTATGACTCCAGAGAGCTGTCCCTAGAAATCTAAGATTGTTTTCTTAAGCTACCACGGTTAATCACCAAATTATCTTACACCCTTTTATAGTTCAGTCCTGTAGATGCTTCCTGAAATAGGACCGATTCTCAAGAAACTCAGCAAAGGGTTGCAGTTCTAGCTAGTTCATCATTTCCTCACAGTCCTTGATTTTTGGTCAATACTTGACCACGGGGGGGGGGGGGGGGGTTAGGGTGGCTGGCATGTGTGAAAGCAGTTCTTCAGGCCATGTGGTTGCAGACCTTTATGACAGGAGTGAGGAGCCACACCATTCCGGTCCCTGTCAAGGGGCTTCTACTTTTTATGGGGTGCAGGTAGAATCACTCTACTTTGGTGCCTCTCCAGCACATGAGTTCACTGGGAACAGACCAAAGGAAGCCTTTCACTTTCAATTTGGCAACATCTTGAAGGGGTTTAATAAAAGAGACACTTCATAATATAGGCAAATTAAACACCTCCGCGGCTCCATGAAAGTGTTTAATTTCCATAGGCAGCATGAGCAGACTGCCTTTAGAAAACCAAACCCTCCTCTGTGTGTGCGCATCCCTCTGTATGTGGCTTAGCTTGGCTTTTTAAAAGGGCAGGTGAAGGAGCTGCGGCAACAGGAAGAAACGGGGGGGGGGGTTGCTTTTCTCAATTGCCTCTTTAAGAGAAAAGCAAACACGTATCCCCCTTGTTGCCTCCTCCCACTTCTGACACTGGGCTGGTGGGGACCAAATAAAGTCGCTTCAGCCCCGTGTACCATTTGGATGTGAAGAGTGCTCCAAATGCATACTGGACCTCCTAGTGACCTTATTTAACCCAGACCAGCCTGCTCCAAACTGAGTGTGTAGACAAGCCCTTATTCATGTTACACTGGTATAAAATCCCAGTAGGATTTTGGGCAATATCCCCCCTTTAAATTTATATATATACAGTGTGTACGGTATATACAGTGTATATATATATATATATTGCACATATTCATTTTACAACGGTCACTTCAGTATTTCACTTGGATTTTTGAATCATGTGGTATATAAAGAATATTCCCCTGTTCCCTACGTTATAGTGTGCTATAGTTCTCAAAGGACCAGGGTTCTATTACCGTCTTCTATGCAAAGTTATCCAGTTATTAAGATCAATGTCAGAAGTCTACTCTCATTCTGTTGTCTTGTGATACCAGAGTGGGGGTGGGGGTGGTGGGGGTGTGAGAGATAACGAAAGACCATCCTGTGGAAACCTGCAAAGCACCCTCTCTTTCTGTTTCCATTTTGTATCAATTTCAAAAGCTAGGTTGCTTTATGGATAATTCTGTACTGTTTCTCTTAAACAGGTATGCTTTAGTGCTATTATTTCTGTATGTTCAATATCCAGCTATCTGGCTGTAGACTTAGAAGTTGGGAGTTCAATTCCCCATTGTGCTCAACAGGAAGAGCCAGCCTGTGTATCCCTGGGCAAACTGCACAATTCCAGACCATGCCCAGAAGAAGGAAACAGTAAACATTTCTGAGTATTCTATACCTAGAAAACCCTGGAAAGGGTTGCTGTAAGTCAGAATTAACTTCATTGTGCACTATTATTATTATTATTATTATACAAAAACACCAAGCACAGTCAATCAAAATTATTAAACCATTAACTGGTATTATATAACAGACACAGGTTTTAACCAAAAATCTAAGTGTCTGTTAAAAATCGGCGCAGCATGTATGCTGTTACAAATATTGCCATTTTTTGTAGCTCTGATGGTGTTATTCCTGAGATCTGTAACTGCTTATAATACTGTGAAATTTTTTGATATTGTTCCCAAAGCCCCAATGACTACAGGGATCACTGAGGTATGTTTCATCCACAAGCGAGATATTTCAATTGCCAAATCTCTGTATTTTGTTATTATTATTTTTTCAATTCTTTATCTTCAACTCTGGCATCCCGTGGAATTGCAATGTCAATGATCCAGACAGTTCTTCATTCCATTACTGGTGTGTTATGTTCAAGGTGTCTATTAATTTTGATCCAGAAATCCCCCAAGGTCTTGATTTTGTCATTTTCCAACAGCTTCTCTACCTCATGTTCTCATGGGTTTTTTGGAGGGTGGCAAGTTATTTTTTTGCATAATAACCAGTGCACTAATTTTGCCACTCTATCATGTCTAATTTTGTGATCTGTTTGTACAATCTTTGGACATTTGCAGATGAGGGGTGACACAATTCCATCTTTTTCTTGTCAGAGTTGACATTTACTGTTAGCACTAATTCCTTGAATCTTAGCTTTCATCACATTAGTTTGGAGTGCTTGTTCTTGTGCAGCAAAAATCAAGCCTTCGGTTTCTTTCTTAATGGTCCCCAGTTTTAGCCATGCCCATGTTGAATTTTATCATACTTTCCATCAATATTTCTCAGATGTTGTCCATGTAGTGGTTTATTTTTCCAACTGTTTAATTTTTTTTTCAAACTGTTGTTTCTTATATTGAGCCTTTGTTTTTGTTGTTTTCCAAGTATTCTTCATTTTCACCACCTTAAATAATTTTTCTCTGCTTGTACTGATATAATCATTTAGGCTTTCCACCCACCCTCCTCTCCTACCTGCTGTACTTGCAGTAATCCATTTTTCATGGTAAATATAATCTGTCCACATCACTTTTTGGATGTAGTGTGTGATGCATGTTCATTAGTTTCTGTGGGTTTTTTTTTATCCAATTCTTCTAATTCGTTTTCAGTCCAATCTATTATTCCAGATGGGTATCTAATTACTGGAACAGCCCATGTGTTTATGGCTTTGATTGTATTTCCACCATTCAATTTTGATTTTAAGATTTTCCACAGTCTTTTGATATATTCCCTTTCTGACAGTTCTTTAACTTTTGTTTGCAGGATGTTATCTGCTTCTAGTATTCCAAGGTATTTATAATTTTCATCACTTGATAGTGATTTTATAATATCACCATTTTAAATTCTGTTCCATCTAGTTTTCAGATCTTCCCACGGTGTATAGACAGAACTGCACATTTGTCAATTCCAAATTTCATTTGAATATCGTCACTAAATATTTGCACTGTGTTAAGCAGCGATTCTATCTCCGTGGAACTTTTTGCATATAGTTTTAGGTCATCCATGTATAAGAGATGATTGATTTTTCTTGCTTGTTCTGAAATATGGTAGCCCAATCCAGTTTTATTTAAAAATATTTATTTAAAATTAGTGAGATGTTAAACAGCAGTGGTAACAAAGAATCCCCTTTAAATATTCCTCTTTTGATGCTAGCTTCCACAATTTCTTCACCATGGGACATTAAGACGTTGTTGTTGTTGTTGTTCTTGTTCTTGTTATCAATGTTAGTGTTGGAGGCAGACAAAAGGTCAAGCCTAAAAATTAGGAATAAGTCCTCAAATTTTGTAGATGAGATGAGGACAATGAATTGGAAAACAAAAAGAATCATAGAATCATGAAGCTGAAAGGGGCCTATAAGGCTATCGAGTCCAACCCCCTGCTCAATGCAGGAATCCAGATCAAAGGATATCTGCCAGGTGGTTGTCTAGGTTTCTCTTGAATACCTCCAGTGTTGGAGCACTCACCACCTTTCGAGGCAATTGGTTCCGCTGTCTTCCTGCTCTAACAGTTAGGAAGTTTTTCCTGATATTCAGCCTAAATCTGACTTCCTGTAACCTGAGCCCACTGTTGCGTGTCCTGCACTCTGTGATGATTGAGAACAGATCCTGCCCTTCCTCTGTAAGCCTTTCAACTATTTTAAAACTGTCATATTTCTCATCAGCCTTCTTTTCTCATGTTCCTCTTGATGCCAGTGGGAACTTTTTCCCTAACAATTCTAGCCACTTTTGGGAAATGTTAATTCTAGCTATGCTCAGGAAGGAAGAAATGAGATCACACACCCCATATGCTGTGTTTTAGTAAGCATAATTTCCCCTTGCCTGTAATTGTTGTTGTTACATGCTGTGAAGTCACTTCTGACGTCTGGCAGCTCTTAAGAATTAATACCTCCAAAAGTATGCTATAGATTATAATCTCATGCTAGGTCTTTCTGTTTCCCTACGGCCTTCCACTTTTCTTCTTATTTTCTTGTCTTCTCACGATATAACTCAAGTACAACAGCCTCAGTTTAGTTATTTCCATTCCTAGAGAGAGTTCAGGTTTGATTTAATCTATAATCCACCTGTCTTTTTGACACTTCATGGTATCCATAAAATGACTGTTAAAAAACAAAGATGCAGCTACATATCACACATTACTATGTAGGCATCATGTGTGCCATGCCCTAGGGTTTTTAAAAGAAGCTCAGACATGATAAGATCATCATTGTCTCCCATGCCCGCTAGTCAATAAACTGTCATCTCTTAACAATGCCCCAACATCCCTAGGTAAAAAGAATGAAAAGGTATTGGGGGGGGGGGGGGCGCGAGTAAACGTGACTGAGAGTTTATGGATTCTTATCAATTTCTCCAAGAATGTGACAAAGCAGAACAGAACAAATCTTAGGAACGTGGAACACTTTTCCTGCTTTGCCTGGCTGATGACTGGCTTCCAAAAAAGAGCTTTTCAGGACAGGCTTCCATTGCAGAGGGAAAATCCACCAGGAAATAGCTGTTAACCCTCTTGCTCACTTGATGACCGCAACAGTAAGCGGTGATTTGCATGTGTGAATGAGCCATCCTACATCAAACTCCTTCAGATGCAGAGTTCAATGATCTCACTTCATTACACAATTGCTTTACGGGCTCTTAAGACTTGCAATTCCGAACAGAACATGCTCCAAGGAACTTAAAGACTATAAAAGCGTCACATGGGATCATTTTACTTTAAGGGGAGGTTAAGAGTTAGAAGTTGTCTTCATTTTTAAGACCTCGTGAACAATAAGTCTTGACTCAGTTTCAGTTTCAGCCCTAAATACCATCACCCAGAATAACAGTATATGTCATAATCAGCACATTTCTTCTTCATATTCTGCAAAGCAGAACACACAGTTTCAGTCTTTTCCTGTACATGCAACGATGGCCTTTTGGATTGCATAGAACAGTTTCATCTCAGGGATTAAGTCAACCTCTGATCTTTGTGGCCATCCTTGTCAGGTTCTTTCATTAAGTCCTTTTGCAATTACAAATCAGACACTGAAATACAGGGAGGTTTGTGCCCACATATCAGTCTTATCCAGCCTGGTGCTCTCCAAGTGTTTTTGACTTCACTTTCCATTGGGCACAGCGAACATGATCAGAAATCCTGGGAGTCATAACACAATACACCCAGAAGGCACAAGATTAGAGAAAGCTGCTGATTACTCCCCAGAAGTGGATACTGAATACAGCAGCCCCCTCCCCAGTATCTGTGCAGTCGGTATCCACAATTTCAGTTATCCATGGTCACTGCTGCTGCAACCCAGCTGGTAGGGCAGACATGCACTTACCTCCTCCTCCTGTCCTTCCCCCTCCTCTTGCTCTCTTTAATGGGTTCCCTCGTATCCGTGGTTTCAGATATCCATGGTTGATCCTGGAACAGGTCACCCATGGATCCAGGGGGACTACTGTACTGCTGTTTTAATACTCTCCTTCACAGATGCACATCTTAACATGGTGAGGTGAGTCAGTGTGCTAGAGAAGCTGAGAGCAATATCATCAGGAAGCTAGACTGTGTTATTATGAGTCTAGATTCCTAACAAAATCACCCAAGACAGAATGGCAGAAGCTGAGACACCTGACTAAGACACATCTTTGCTCTTCAGGAGCCAGTGGTCAGATCAGCAGAAGTTAATTGATATTTCTAATAGTGAGGGGCAAAGAAAAAAATCTAGAAGGGTAACTACTTGACAGTAGCTGTAGTGGAAGGTGACACTACTGGAGGATTTTTCATAAACAATGGACAAAATCCTATTGCTTAGTGCTTAGTGTAGTAAGTTGTGCTAAAATTGGCCCATTGTATCAGTAGGAATTTGATAAGTCATCTCCTCCATAAGTTGCATTGGAGGGCCTAATCTAATTGCAATTTACATTAGCATAAAATAAAATCAAAGTAGGCCCCTTCTGAATCAATGGAACATTTTTTTACTTATTAAATCCCCATTGATTCAGTCGGCCTGCTCTAGTGTGGTGTACTATATTAAGCAACAAGATTTAGGCCAATGAGAGTTAACACTCAAAGTAACTCTTGTCAATACTTCACAGAAGAAGGGAAAGTAAACCAGTTCTTGATAGTTTGTAGCTCAAAAAACCTATGGTGAAACCATCCAAAAGAGACAGTGCTGTAAGATGAGATTCCAAGGTTGGAAGGCACTCAAGCAGCTATTGGGGAAGAGTGAAGGATAAATACAAATAGGCTAATTTTTAATAAACCAACTGAATGAAATTTGAAATAACTTGTGTGGCTGATGTGCACAGACACAAAACGAAAGTCTGAACCTGCATGATGCATATAATTGGAAGCTGTAATGTGAAAAGTATAAAGGTAAAGGTAAAGGTTCCCCTTGACATTTTGTCCAGTCGTGTCCGACTCTAGGGGGCGGTGCTCATCCCCATCTCCAAGCCGTAGAGCCAGCGTTTGTCCGTAGACAGTTTCCGTGGGTCACGTGGCGAGCGTGACTAGACACGGAACGGCGTGACCTTCCCGCCGTGGTGGTGCCTATTTATCTACTTGCATTTGCATGCTTTCGAACTGCTAGGTTGGCAGGAGCTGGGACAAGCAACGGGGGCTCACTCCGTCGTGTGGATTCGATCTTACGACTGCTGGTCTTCTGACCTTGCAGCACCGAGGCTTCTGCGGTTTAACCCGCAGCAGCACCACGTCCCAGATGAAAAGTATAAACCAACTCAAAATTGTAATACAAAGAATAGAAAGTATAAACATCACAATGCTTGGTATGAATGAAGTAAAATTGACTGGGATAAGAATTACCAGTCAGATAATTACTGTGTTACTTTGGAAATGATCGACTCACATGCTCAATTGCAGCACTTGACTTCCCTTTTTGTATCTATTCATACAAAAACAACTAGACATCCTCTCAGCTTCAATCCAATTGGTTCATTAGCAATAGCACTACTTCAGTATAAACAGTGATATTCATACGTATCTTTTGCTTTTCCCCAGAAGTTGATTAAGTGGGAGGCTCCACTTTCAGGATTATCTCTTGTTTTGTTTTGGATTGTCTCATCACAGGGTTGTTGAGGTATAAAGTATTTGGAAGTGGTTTCTTTTATATTCAGTGCTGAAAAGGATTAGCTTCAGTGTCACCACCATTACCTGTGTAAAATCCTGTGCCAAGGCCAGTTTCCGCTACTGTTACCCTTCAGTAGCTGCTCTTCAAGTTTCCCCTATCACTATTAGAACTATCTCTTTTCTTCTGGTGCTGTTACTATCAAGCACGGAGGAGGATAGCTTGATCTCTCAGCTTTAGCCATGTCACCCTGGGTGACCCTACTCAGAGTCTAGACTCATAACAGCATCTAGCCTTCTAACAACTTGGGTGTCACCTTTGCTGAGACACCCAACTCCTCTCATCCTATTAAGGTGTTCATCCAACAACCATGGTGAATTACTTCACTGTCAATTGTGACACACATTTATAATGACAAATAGGAGATGCATTCCAAAAACCCAAAGTTTAAATACTCAATTGTCAGAAACCAAAAAGTCATATACAAGTGGCTTTTGTGCACCATGTTGAGTCCCATCATTTTGCAAGATACAAAATAAAAATTGAAATATGTGTTCAGACTGCACTGTCCAACTGGAAATGCAGTGCAGTACGAATTCGAGTTCACTTCACAGTACGTAGTTCAGCTTCTGAAGATATCCAGCCTGAAGTCTTGATGACATGGAAGTTGACTTACCCATGAAGTTAACAAGGAACACATAAAGAACCACAGCTACAGGGCACTGAAGCACAACTCCTACTTTATAGAGGGGGCAGAAGTCAGAGAGCGACTTCTAGACCCCAGTGGGTTGTGTGGCAACATCTCCTCATGCTTATATCAAGCCTGTTAATTAGCTTTGCACTCTGTATGACCTCTGCTAGCACAGGGCCTGGCTGGAAAACAATCCCTAAGAAACAACTGACCCTGGATACACCTTTTCTGGAGTGATCCGTTTGCTATTGCTATCAAAACACATTAACTTATTTAAGGTGTTTTTCTCTCTCCTATGCCTCCATTGTTTAATTCGGTCTCAAAAGCCATTAAGACATGTTTTGCCACAATGAAAGCTGAATCTGTGATAGGCAAAGCAATGCCACAGCTTCCTGCTATACCAGCTTCTCCTGACCTGTATGTTTCTTTTGATATCCTATGAAATATTTTCTCATGTTGTACTTTATCGCGTGTTCAGGAAGACTGTTAACACTGCAAATAAAGAGTGTGGTGTATAGCATGGTAAAAAGGACTCCTCTGAGCTTACGCAGAGTCGATGCATTGACTAGGGATGTGCACTGTGCAAATTTTCATTTTGTTTTGCTTTGGGGGGGGTGCGCGCGCATGCACATCTATCCTTTTTGCTTGTTTCGTGAGTTGGTCATTTTGTTTGACATGGAAGGAACGTGTTCTTAACAGGTCATTTTGTTTTGTTTCCCCCGTTTGTTTTCTGGACTCTCCTTAGACAGGGTATCAGGGCCATGGGGACTGTTTGTCATGATGAGCAAATATCTGCACTGCCATTTGGCCACTGACCATCCTTTGACGGAGCGAAGGGAAGCCTACATAGACCTAACCACTATCTTATAAAGCTCACGTTAATCTTGCACACTACTTTAAAGCACAAGACAGATTTAAAGCATGAGACACTCTCTTTTGAAACATCTTTCTTACCCACCCTGGCTTGCTGGGATAATTTCCGCGGCAGTGGAATCAGTAAGTCAGAACAGAAAGGAGGTGGTGCTTGTTTCTGGCCAGGGTTGCCTTCTGAATTCACAATGTTCTCTCACACTTCATTACTAAAACAAAACCTTCACCAATGACTGTGTAAACAATTCGTCTCATCTCCAGACTGCTGTCACTGGCAGTCAGTAAGTGGATTGACTCTTCCCCTGGTCACAACAGAAGCTAGGCAGAACGTGGCCCTTTTGTGGGTGTGGGTGTGTGTGATTTAGGTGGAACTTTGACTGTTGTTCTTTATTAGTCTGATTTGGAGGTAAAGCATGCTAGGTCTGTGCCTCCCTCTCACAGCCGTGCAGCCAGCCAAACACTCAGCCATGGTTCTTAGGCTTGTCATTTGGCTGCTTTTGCACATACGCACATGAGGGCTGGGGTTGGAGGCAAAGCGAGGCACAGCTAGAAGAGAACAGGTGGCTGGCTGGTGGCTGCACACCGGTGGGTCTGTGCTTATCTAGAACTGTGGTGGTGACTCCAAGATGCCAAACCGCTGGTGAGAGAAGGGCCTGACTGGGGGTGGGGAAGGAGGAGGCATGGAGGAGGCCATACAGCTCCAAAGAGCTGGGACGGCCACTTGCCCTCTTTAATGCACGTAGCGCTTAAGGAGTTGTCCAGGCAGTGCTTGGCTGTCAGCCAGCAGGAGGAATTTTAGCAGGCTGCACCCTAGCTTACTGCATGGCAAGGGGAGAGGACTCTGGTGCTGAAGGTATTCCTTAAGTGGTGCCAACCTGCAATTCAGTGAAACATTTTCTGTGAAATGTGACCGACAGCAGGTGAAAGAAGGCACGAAGGAGAGAGGGGAAACAAAAGAAAAATGAACATTTTGTTTACCCTCCTTTCGTTGGGATGAAATGTTTGTTGTCATGAGCTTCTTTTTCAGAAACTAATGAAAAACCACAAAAATGAAAGAAGGAGCTTCTGTCGTGTTTTGCCCCACTCCTTTCCAGGCGGATTTTTGCTTACTTAAATAATGTTAAGGAAAGTGGGAAGCAAAAATCAAAGTTACCACCTCATGAATAAATAAAACTCAATTGTGCAGCGCTGACAAGCCTCCTGTCTATTTTTTATGCTTAATAGAGTATAACTACTGCATAAATTGATGTGGAGTGGCCATGCGCCCTCTTTTAGGGAAGACAGCCCTCCATTCAAAGGGCTGCCAGAGAACAACCCTACCTTTCAAAGTGTCCTCTGTCTGAAGGGCTGGCTGCCCACTGATTTAAATGTGAACTACAAGATGCAAACTCAGGACCCCAAGGGTGCACATCCACGGTGAGCATCTGGATAACGGAGTAAGCAGGCTTACAGGTCAACGGACAATCTTCCCTGTTTGAGGGAGATACACTGTGATTCTGTTTACATTATAGATATCATTTCTAATTTTTAATCTGAACATATAAATTAACATATGCAACTTTATGCAAATCAGCATCCCTCCTTCGTCCTCTTCTTTGGTGAGACATGTCCTTCTTTTCTGTTGTTGTGTAAGTGTACTGTAAGTGTACTGTAAGTGTAGTAAATCCCTATGGGGATTTACTACACTATGAACTTTGGCTACACCGCGTGTGTACCAGGGACTATCGAATAGTTTCCCAGAATATGGTACGACCCTCCTTTTGCAACTGTGGGTGTAGCCAAATGAGGGTACCGGCCAGGAATGTACCCTGTGCTTGTACTCACTCATTGTCTTTGGGATGGTGAGGTTCCAGCAGGAAGTGGTGTGGTAATATCTGGAGTCAGGGGAAAAACCTCAGGATCTTGAATAAATGGCTATTTGTGCAATCAGGAAGGTGAACCGCTATCTGAGATGAAAAGTATACAAGATAACCAGACTAGGCCAGTCATCTGTAAAGTTAAAAGAAAAATAAACCTCCCAAATGGAAGGATTGCAACATGTTAAACCGTCTGAACTCTGCAAAAGGCTGAAGGACTGACTGGTCATGGCACTCTTTCAGTTTGCTTTTTTACAGAGATTAGAGAGGAGGGGGAGGAACCATGGGATGTTCTGGATCTTCACTCTTTGGGATAGGTTTCTTTAGCAATGGCTTATGCTCCAAAAAAACATTGCCAAAGTGTCTGGAATCAGATGTTTCCTCACTCTTTGTTGCTCAAAATGTAATGGGAGATTTAAGGGAGTAGTCACTGAGGTTTTTAGACTGGTATATTTTACATTGCTTATTTTCCTATTTTGTGTGTGTGTGTGTGTGTGTGTGTGTGTGTGTGTGTGTGTGTGTGTGTGTGTGAACATTTATGCATGTGAAATATATGTGTATCACTGTCTCTGTATTATTTCTGTACCTTCTACACATATACCCCACCTTTTACTCCAAACAAAGCCTGAGAAACAGCTCACGATAATATATATTTAGATAAAAATAGTAACAAGATAATAATAAAATTAATGTACTGTAGCAGTTTAAAAAAAAGAGCAGAAAGAGGACCACAAGGAGTCTCTGCTATCCAACTGGGCAATCCACAGAGTCCAGATGTGAGCCTAGATTCATATGAAGAGACCCCTATGGATGACATAGCATCTGTCGCTCAGGCCCATCACTCTATGCATGGTGGAGGATAACAAACACAGAAACAAAGTGGGCAGGCTATAGTGATCTGCTCTTCCTCTGGTGAGCTTATGCAGTTTGCTAATGAATAAATAGGGCTTAGGAAGGGGAAAAAAACACCAATGGCATAAACAGGACGCAAGAAATTCAAACAGCGCCAGGAAGTGTGAAGAAATCTCATGAGCCGCAGACCTGAGCATCAGCAGTCCCCCAGAATGTGAAGCCAGGGGACCTCAGGGGGATAGAGCAATATCTGACACATCTGCTGGTGGTGAGGAAACTCTCCTGGGTTTCAAAAGGCCACGTTGCTGATCCAGTCAGAAAAGGTATGTTTTGTCATGCAACTGAAACCAGGATCTGAAAAGCCAATCAAACGGAGCTCTTATCAAGCTCTGCCTATAATTCTGGATTAGCTCTGCAGAAGGTCATCTTGGTACCACTCCTGACCTTTAAAAGTAAAACCACCACCACACACTTATACTGGGATAGAGTGGGGGGAGGGGAGAAATATTCCAGTGCACAGTGTTGACCCAAGTTATTCTGCTTCCCAGTATGAAGGGCAAGGAGGCACTTTCTCTCTAGTCAACACACAGAAGCTAAAGGTACTGGTGGTTTAATCTCACCTCTGCTTTGGCGATGAGATAAGGTCTCACCGGAGTCAGCAGGCAACTTTAGGTTTGGATGTGTTTGTATGGCAACACATGGCCCTGCCCTTCACAGAGGGAAGCAGCTGGAAGTGTGGGGAGAACAGCCAGAAGGGTGTCACCAAGGTTTTACGGCATCCATCCCCTGAGACGGTGGGGCACTCCGCCTAATGGGAGGGCCAATGCTGCTGATGCCTGAGGTCTAACCAGCCATTTTAAGTACAATGATCCTTCCTCAAGGAAATTCTGGATAAGGGCATTGTCTGCACTCATTATTCTTGCTTTTCAGTCTTCTGTGCTACTGCTTCTAACCTGTTGAACATCCTGAGGTCCTAAGCCCTGATCCACCACCCAATCCAAAAACTGCCCACGGATAGCATGGGAGAAAGGGTGGAGGATTTTTTACTCTTCACACCTAAGAGTGAAGTTGGAAAACAGCCATTCATATGTCAAACAGCAAAACTTCACCTCCTCTACTCCCTACTTTCAACAGCTATTGATGGTGACTCCATGGTGCAGGCATTCCCATGATTTTTATGGTACACCTCCACATTTATAAGTAGGGGAATTGACTTAGCATTTCTTTTATAGTTCTGGAGCCACATATTTTGGCTGTCATTAGTTCCACTGTAACTTCACAATATGTTTACAAATGCTGATCCTACTGCTAAAGTCTTGTGTCCATCACAAAGCTCTGTGTGTGCGCACACTCACCCATGCCAGGTCTCAGCCTTGAACCACAGGAAGCAATGATTTTAAAAGAGAGTGAAAGTAGTTTAGATTAGGGAAAGTGTTTTTTTCTGCTCATCAGTGAAGGCGTCTCAGGCAGCCTCTCTTTTCTCTGGGCTGAAGGACAAGCATCTTTATCAGAGAATTCAGCTTCTCGTCATAGTCAAGCATCGGCTGTAGCTACTAAAAACCTCATTATCCAATTTTCTCCAAAATTGTCCAAATGGTCTATCAACATTTCCAACTGTATGCTAACCCTTTTTTGATGCCCGGGCTCTCCAAAACTAGTGATGAAGTTTGATAACGTTACATCTTATCTTAGAACTGCAGAGTTGGAAGGGACCCTATGGCTCATTGGGTCCAGCCCTTGTCAGGGAGGTATAATGGGGAATCGAATTCCCAATCTGTAGTGAAACCACTAAGCTATCTGGCAGTTCTAATCATGATCTCTTTAGTGATGTAGAGAATTCCTTGCACCAGCTGTAGGTGCCTTCAGCAGTCATTCTACTGAATAGGGCTCTGGATTCCTGCTCCAAAGACCCGTCCTAATGGTGCTACTCTGTAGAAAAAATCTCCTTCCTGAAGACGTATGGATAAATATCTGATTCATGCTCTTTTCGATGGCCAGGCTTTTCAAACTTCACAGTCCGTTAGGTTCTGGACTGGAAGCTCTCTCAGTAGTAATAGAACACTTGCTTTCTTCACTTGTGTCCTATATAGCATGTTAAGAATTCTTTCTTGTCCTACAAGTTGAACTCCCATGTTTGTACCTGTCACCATGCCACACTCCTCTGTTTACATTGCACTTCCGTCTATGCACTCCCACGTTTATATCTTGTTGCTTCTAAATCCTGACTTCTGTCCTTGGACGTATATTGATTTGAAAAGAGAAGAGAGTGAACTTTAATATATATCTTTATTTTATGAGCTTCTGATGATGTCTTGGAAACAAATGTATCTCCATGCTCTATATGCTTAAACTTCCTTTTCATGCATCCTCTAAGTTAAAGTAGCTTGTCTGAAACCAGTTATCCAAAGTCTGTTTCTTACAAGAGTAGTTCCTAACCTTGGGTCACCCAGGTGTTCTTGGACTGCAGCTCCCAGAAGCCTCCACCACCAGCTGTGCTGGCCAGAGTTTCTGGGAGTTGCAGTCCAAGAATAACTGGGTGACCCAAGGTTGGGAACCACTGTCTTAAAACATTAGTACTTCCCTGATCCTATCCCGGATCACTGCAACAAGCAAGGTCTACCTGTTTCCTCAAGAAACTCCTTTGTTTGAGCTGTGAATTACCTGATTCACAGCCCAGACATTCTGCCAGCAGCAGACCAGAGCATGACAGGAATATAGGGGTGTGGAGGGGGCACTGCACTTCACCTGCTGCCAGAGGCACGTCTTCAACTTTCCTCATGGGAGGGCTGGGCCTGCCCTTGATGATTAGGGTTAAACTGAATGACACCTCAGGATTTGTTCTTAACTTTCATCACCACAACCATTTATTTAGATTATACTCAATGTTTAATTCAAGTGATCTAGATGTACATCTTTCTTCTTTGCATGTTATAATTTTTCAAAATTAATGGATTCATTTTCAGTCACTTCCCATGCATCTGGTAGTTCTGGCCCTTCAAAATGTTATACTTACTGGCTCATTCTGATCTTTCAGAACAATGTTCTGAAAGATCAGAATGAGCCAGTAAGTATAACATATATACTTACAGTAGTATATATATATTACTTAATTAGTCAGAAGGTGACTTCTCCCAGAAAATAGAACTCTAATCAGTGACGAGAAGGAAACACTTGACATCTCATTGATATATATTTGGAAACAGCCAAGAAAGTATTTGTTCAGTATTAATATCAGCACCAAGACTAAGTCTTGATTTAGCTAGAAAATGAGAGTGCTGATTCTGATGGATGGGAGGAGCAGGGGAAGGAGGGAATTCCCAGACATCAGCTGTAACTTCCAAATACTTTTAAAGCATATCCTTGAGAAAAATGTGTTATAGTACAGAAGGACACTGTAACCATTAATGTGAGGATGTGGTTCATGGAGGAAGCTGATTCATTTGTTTGATTTGTTAAAAATGCAAGCAAGAAGGGTCTCTTTCAACCCATTTATGGTAGTAAATGATCTTGGCATGGTCTTAATTTGACACCATACTGTTCGATACTGCTCTTCCCCCCCCCCCCCAGCAAAAGATGTTCTCACAGTAGCAAATGCTAAGAGTGCTGTTTTTCTTGTTTATCACATTCCTTGAGGGTAATTCTCTGTGGCTTTTGTCAGTATTGACTTTCTTCTCATGTCTAGCTTCGCTCCCTGCCTTTTGTATCACAGCGTTCTCTTTAGCAGATTAAAAAAAAGCAATGGCCCTTGCATACAAAAGAGAGTTGTCAGTGGCATTTTGTGCAGAAGCTTCACAAACCTGTCCACATCATTTCTGAATACATGACAAGCTGACAGGCTTCCTTTAGTCATCGCATGGAACTTAGTCCCTGCCGCTGGTTTGTGGACAACTCAAATCTCTACATTCAGAGATTACCACAGAGAAAGAGAGAGGCCAGGGTCTGTTCCAGATTTCTCCAACCCAGGCCTCTCCAGATGTTTGGATTGCAACTCCCATCTGCCCCAGACAGCATAGCCAATGGTTAGGGATGATGGCCAGTTGTGGGCCAAAACATGTGGCGGTCCACAGGCTAAGGAAGGCTGATAAACCCAATTAGTGCCAATTTATAGCATTTGGGACCATTCAGGTTCCCCAACGAATTGCTATTTTTTATTTATTCAGGGTCTTCTTTGGAGCCTTCATTTTAAAAAGCAGGGCACACCTTTTAAAAAGAAAATGACTCAAACTAGAATCAAGAAACATTCTGTTTAGTTTATTAACACAGGTTGCCTAAAAAAACAGTACGAGCCTCATGGTTTCAGAGTGAACGGAGACAGCATACCGTGTTCACAGAGGGACCTTCAGACATTATTATGCAGGAGCTATACAGGGATTCGTGGTGTGAAAATAAGAGCATGTGGGGTTTTGCAGCCTTTGGGGGCTTATATCCTCAACAGTTCGCTCACTCTAGAAACAATGAACGCTATCTATGTTGCTCCCTAAAAGTGAAATGGTTTGAAAACTGCCAACTGAATTCCAATACTACAGGCCCAGGTTTGATTACATTCCTTCCAGAGTGATGAGTCCCCCTCCTCCCGAGCACCCCTGGCTCCATAGCCCATAGGAGGCAGCTTGCTTGCATCCTTATCCTGCCCAAGCATGTCTTTTGACTTTACATTTGCTGTCACGGCCATCGTTACAATGTGAACTTTTGAAACTGTCCAATTCTGAATTCATAGCATTGCATTAATAATAATAATAATTGTGTGCCTTTCCAAGGTTTTCTAGATACAGAGCACTGAGAAGTAGATTACCCTTCCCTTCTTCTGGGGCTGCTCTCAGATTGTGCAGGTTGCCCAAGGCTACATAGGCTGGCTCTTCCCCTGGGAGACACAGCAGGGAGTCAAATGTCTGACCTCTGGCACCCAACTATCCAGCTAACTGTAACACTGCATACACAAATTCAGTATGCCAATAGTGAACTAAATCAGGCCAGAACTTAGAATGTTATCTTTAAAATACATGTTACCATTACATTTTACTTTTGGAGTACGGCAAACTCTTGTCACTCACCACTTTAGACTTTCCCTCCCTTTTATATATATACACCCTATAGTATTTTGTGTGTGTGTGTGTGTGTGTACTATTAATGCCATTTTTCTATGTTTTCTATGTGTTATTTCATAAAAGTAATCTTATGTTCTTGTCACCCTCTGGAAAGCAGTACATTACAGATGATGTCCTTACTCCTTACTTGTATTGGGGTCAGATCATCACACAGTGTTACCATTGTTGCCGTTCCTTGAGCCAAGAGAACCAAGCTGTTCCTTGGAAGTTCTCAAAACTCCTGAGCTCCACCGGAGTATTCCTTAATGGGAAGCAGGAAATTCCTGAGAGTAATCACTCAGGCTGTTTCTGACTGAAGACACTGAAACAGTCCTTTGGGCATACCCAGTGATGATTAAGAGCAGACGTGGTCTAGAAAGATCAGTCACTGAAAAACAAACCTTTCTGTTTGCAGGGTCATCAGATTTGATGACATCCATCCACGTCGCCATCTGCTTGAACTAGAACAGTCACTGGTGTCATAGTCATGAGGCCGTGAAGTCTTCAGATGTATAATGTGTACAACCTGCCTCTTCCATTCAGCCAGGAAGTTCTTAATCACTGTCTGCCCCCCCCCCCCCTGCAGTAATGCCACAATTATTAACTAAGTAATACCATTCCACATGCCCCTTCGGTTGGAGAACTACTGTTAATATCCACCGCCTGAGTCTGTATACAGTATCATGAGCATAAAACAAGCTTATTTGCTAACTTGAAAACTATTGAAATGGTAGCTTCTTCAAAACATCAGAGGTTTTTAAGATAAGGATCAACCATTGAGAGTGATCAATTGTTCAAACAACCCTCTGGTTTATGAAGGTGGGATATTGTACTTCTGTATCCATGATTCAAAACGGTAGGAAATGGCCTGATACTACTGCATAATATCATGTCTGTGTTGTGAGCAGGAAAAAGGATGCCAAATTTTACGTAGCAAGCCTGAATGAGGATGACACCCATGTCTACAGTCAAGATGGGTTTACAGGATACTCTCTTGTGCTCACTATCATTTCTTCTAGGTATTTCAATTATTTTGTGGCTCCAAGCAATAGATACCTACAGAATGTGTTGAAAAACAGCCCTGACAATTGCTTTGAGTTTGGGTGAGAAGTGGTTAACTGATGGAAAAAGGAGTCCGGGTTCTGAGATTTTCTCCTGCTTGGTATCTCTTTGTGAATAGTTTTGAAGATCAATATTTCAGCCGCTGCAGCCTGGATTCTTTCCAAATTAAAAAAAAAAGTAGGTAAAACCACCATCCTCTTCCAAGATAAGCAAGATGGGTCTTTTCAATTTATGTGATTTGTTTTAAATCTTGGGGCATTTCAGGTTGCCAATGTCTGAATGGGGAGACATTTCAAAAAACTATAACTTGAAAATCAAAGGGAATCCCCCAGCCCACGGGGCATAGCAAGAGGAGGGGGAAAGGGATCAAAGTGATCCCACAGCAGTGCGGCTGCGGGATCGCTTTGATCCCAGTAGGAATCAAAGTGATCCCACAGCCACCAGCCACGCTGCCTTTAGCACGGCTGCAGGATCGCTTTGATCCCTTTCCCCCTCCTCTTGCTATGACCCGCGGGCTAGGGGATTCCCTTTGATCCCTCTTTGATCCCTTCCCTCCTCTTCTTATGCCGCGCAGACATAGGAAGAAGAGGAAAGGGGAACCAAGCCATCCCTCAGCCCCAGAGGTGGGATTCCCTTCAGGTAGGCTTTAGCAAGCCACCTGAAGGGAAGACCCCTCTCTGCTTATGCCCCCAAGGAACAGCTGATCCACGGGGGCATAAGCAGATAGGGAACGAAGGGACTAATATAAAAAGGTTATATTTGTTGCTTCGTATTCGTTGGGGTCTCTGGACCCCAAGAATACGAAGCAATGAATATCTGATGAATCAGGAATATTTAACGAATATCCTGATTCATTTTTATATTCGTCCCCATGTCTAGTTTAGACATTATTCTAAACTCTGTGCATATAATATAGGAAAAGGATACACAGTTGTGTACAGCAGCTCTGCTCTCCAAATCCTGCATGAACCAGTCCTATCCTCTCCATCTCGGCCTCCACATTTTCAGTCTAAAGTTCTGAATGGAAATGCTAGGGATGTTCCGCAGAAACCCCTTAGAACTCTTGGATTTGTGGGGCAACTGGCTGCTAGGTATCAGTATCCAAGATTATCTGAAATATTTATCAGGAAAGCTATGTGTCTTGTATCCTGTTGGTATGGTTGCATGAGTTAGACTGAGAGAGGAGGAAGAGGAATGAGTGAGATCAGACCTAAGAAGCTTAAGTTCAAGGATGCAGTAGAACAGACAAGGATGGAATACTCCAGGGAAGCCTAGTTACCCCTCTCTACTTCTGCTGCCCCCCTGTAGGCCCCTTACATGCTTGTGCAATAATAGTTGCCCCTTTCAGCAAAACATCTCCTTTCTGAACTTTCTGCAGGTCCTGAGTGGAATCGAGAGGAATGTTGGGAGCAAAGGTTGGGCATGCAACCCTTTTTCACATGTTATTTTCACGCAGTTTGTAGCAATGTCTGAATGTAGCTAAAACCAAATGTGTAATCTGTCTAAAATTGAAGATTGAGATCAGCTATCAACATTCTGTGTGTAGGCCATCACATTCAGAGAGCCATCTTTTATTCCCCCCCCCCCCCCCTTTGTGTCATTTTTCTTTTCTTTTCTCTTTACTGTGTGCCTACAGGCGGGACGGTCTTGCTTTACTGACTGCACAGAATGCACCTTGGGAGCCTTTTTAGTTGGATAAAAATGGTTGGAATAAAATAGATAAAGAAGAAAGATAAGCTCACTCATATAATGCAGCCTCTTCTGATTTCAATTAATTTGGTTTTATATTCTCCAGATGAACCAAGATCAGTGTGCTAGAGTCTACCACCCCCAAAACACACACACAGAGAGAGAAAGAGAGAGAGAGAGAGAGAGAGAATCCTAACACACAAGAATGGAAGCTCAACCCACCCCACTACACTTTAAAAACATCTAACAGTTGAGTCGTTCTGTTCAGTTGTCCCTACCCAATCCATATTTGCACTTTTAAGGCTGCACCAGAAAGTAATTGTACAGAGGACTGAAGATTTTGTGATATATAACAAGAGTGTCCCATTTTCCAAAGGGCAGTTATCTACAGAGGTGACTTGCACTTGAAGAGCTCCCCATTGAAATCCAGTGGAAAGATGATGCACCCACCATCAGAAGCCAGAATCGAAGGGCCTTTGTGGTTGCCCATCCATGGATAAGCCCCTGGTGAGCAGGCTGCAAAAGGGCATAATGGTTGTGGGGGGCATCTGGTCACAGTCTCTCTTACGCTGGTGAGATGTATTGTGTTTTTCAACTTTAGCCTTTCCCCCCCATAATGTGCATCTCTACATATACATCAGCATGGGTATGTGCATTTCACACAAATCTCTCTCCTTCCCCCTCTCTTTTCAGTTGTCTAAACAGCCACTCTAGCTGCTCACACTCTTTTCTAAGCTTTCCTTGATTTTAAAGCATTACCAAGCCTGTGTGATGAAGAAAAAGTAGTACAACATGCACCAAAAGACCGGCAGCTCTGCAACACGACTTTCTACTGGTGGTGGGAGAAAGAACCTCTTACCTCTCTCCAGTCCCAATGTAAACTTCTTCTTTCTTTCAAACAATGGGATTTCAGTCTATTTCCTGTTAGTCTTAAAGGCGCCACAATATGTCTTGCTTTGTATTTGTTAAACATGCTTTTTCTACCTAGCTAGTTTCTGCAGGACTACTAAATATACGGTGGGAATGGTAGCTTTCCTGAAATTGCTGTGCATTCCCTGATAAAGCTCACAACATCCTACTATAGGAAACTAGCCATCCAATGGGAGCTGGTTCTGCCAGGCAGTTATTAGAATGAGTGTTCTGTCAGGCACTTGGCAATTTATTGGGTGTGACCCAGACTTGGTTGTATTTAAAGCAGACCCAGTGAAATCCTTCCAATCCAGACAAAGATTGTTAGCAATTCTTGGTCCTATGGAATTACCATTCGTAAGGTTTTACAGGGAGCCATGATCATCCAAGCAGCTCGAAATGGGTTTCAGTGGGGTTACCCAGTCTCTTGGTGCCAGCTGAAGTCTTCAAGAATGATTATGCTTCTCTGGGTCTCCAGGCAGAGGGAAAATGCTCGGGATCAATAGCACTTGCACGATATTGGCCCACCAGTGAGCTAGGGCCAAGGAGAGGGGACTGTGGACAGATATGTGGGCCTATTTTGATATTTAAAGCAAGGCAGGAAGAAAGGCACTGTGATCACAACTTGTGAGCCTTCTTGGTGCATGAGTCCTGGCAGCAGAGCAGAACAATGCCTGTGGGGAAGAGGGGTCCATGGGCTGATGGTGAGCCTCTGCAAGTCACAATAGTGTAGGGCCTGGAAGACGTCCCCGTGTTATCTGTGCTCTGGATAAGACCATGCAGAATGTCAACCCTGGCAGGAATGGCAGCAGTAGCTGCACCTGTGAGGTGCATTTTGCTATCTGTCTGGCTGCCCAAAGATTTAATTTTCTCCCCTGGGTCCAAGTTGATACATTACCAGATCAACTGGGGTTCATTCCAGGCCCATTTACCCAGATTCGCCTTGTACCCATTTCCACAGTGACCTGTGCCAGGAGCAGCCTGGGTCCCCCTCCCAGCCCTTCCCTGATACCAAGTTTCCATCCAAGATGTGAGGAAATGGGATGCAGTGGGCCGGGCAACTCTGGGTTTCAGTGCTTCCTATAAACATGCTCAGAGCAATAGTATAGCTGCTGTATAATCACACCATGAAAGGGAAGGGTGTGTGGGGAGGAAGAAGACAAGCAGCTCAAACTGGCAACATTCAGTAAGCTTGCAAGAGAGTTGAACTGAAGTTCTCTCTTGCCATCTTAACCAAACTTTACCCCTCTAAATTTTGCTTCTGTGCTGCTCTTTTCTGTGGCTTTGGGCATGGGATTTAGAGTTGTTTGGTGGTGGTTGTTTTTTCTCGTCCATCTCACTTGCAGTGCGATTGGGTGTGGGGGCAGGGGAGACAGCCCTCACGGCCTTACTGCACAAAGGGGTGTTGTGAGAATGAGCAGGGTAATAATCTCATGAGGTGTTCAGGTACTGTTGTGAGGGCCTTGCAAGGGATCTTAGCGAGCGATAAAGATCATAATAATATATATTATTTAAGGCATGCTTGTCCTTCCTTAGGCACTTTCATTGCAAAGTGCATAGTTCTAACATGTTCTGTACACTCCCTAATAGCCCCACCATTTCTTCAAAGGCTAATCCCGCACAGATTTGGATGTAATAACCTAGACAGACAAGGAAAACCATACGCATGTGTTCCTTCAGGCTCAATGGCAACCGCCTTTTCTGGAATGGAAATTCTGGTTCATTTTTTAAAGAAGTCAATCAGCCGACTACCCTCCTTCTGGGAATGCTTTAATTCAATACTGTTTATTTGTTTGTTCATTATTTAGTCTTGCTAACACTGAAATATAGTACTTTCTCTACACTGGTGTGAGTAAAATTCCTCTCCAAACCATGTGTTTCTTAATAAAGTCTAGCCAGGCCTTTCCTGCTAATCTGGTTGAACTCATACTACTTGTCTGAGTATTATTTTCCTTTGGTAACCAAGCAAAACAAAAAGATGGGAAATGGGGTTTCCCATCTGGTTCATCGGTTTGTCAGATACCACCCTCCTCTCCTCAGCTTCCTGTTGGGTGGTGACTTTAGCCAGAATGGCCACAGGCCTGCCTTGTCATTTCTGACCCAAAGGCATTGCGGTGGAGAGAACTGTCGGACTGACAAGAAAAACAAAACTCTCCTGAACTCCCAGCATGCCCATGGGCATTATTTGTTATGCTAGAGCCACTTTAGGTCTCTTGTTTCTTTATTTTTATTTCTTCTCTCACCTACTTCTTATTTGGTGGGAATGTCAGTTAAACTGCCGTTCAGCTAGGAGAAGATGGCTAGCATCAAAAGCCCAAGCACCTTATTCTTAACACAGATCTCCTGCCACAAAATGGCAGCAGTGCACCAAGTTCTTCACTTCTACCCTTGGACATGTAAGACAGTGGTTTTGATGAGATTTTTTCCCCTGTCTCTGTGGAGCAGGGCAAGGGTGAGAAAATTCACCAGATGGTAACAGCATCACCACATAGGATAGGTTATCCTACATGCTACAGGGAAGGCAACAGTTCAACACAAGGATGCTGTTGGGTAACTCTATAGGTAGGGAGCCTTGTGGCACAGCGGTTACACTGTAGTATTGCAGTCAAGAGTTTGCTCACGATCTGAGTTCAATCCCCACTGGCTCAAGGTTCACTCAGCCTTCCATCCTTCTAAGGTTGGTAAATTGAGTACCCAGCTCACTGGTGTTTGTGTGCAATATGTAGCCTGCGTAATTAAATGGTAAAACACCCAGGGAATGCTTTAAGTGCTGTGGTGCCGTATATAAGCAGCACACTTTGCTGTTTTGATAACTCCCAATAGTTACCTATAGTTATCACTGTAATTCTGAGCAGCATCAGGGTTTGTAATCAGTTCCCTTGTACCTCCACCCCTTTGATAAATTAATAAGACCACAAGGTAAGAATTCTCTTTCTCGCAGGCTCAATTACATGTTACATCTGAGAAGGTTGACTGCAGTTCTTGAATGCTTGTGCCATTCTTAACAAAAACCATTTCTAATTTTTAATTTTTATTTTATTTTTAGTCCTTAAAGTATTACAAGACTTTTTATTGCCTTGACTGCAACAATGCTACCCTGCTCAAAATGCTTACATGTTAACATGAAGTGCCAGGGTTCTTTGCTCTACAGGCTGTTAGTTAGAGCAGGAGAGACAAATCTGTCAAGAAAATGTATATGGTCCTTACCCCTCTAATCATATCTTTGACTCAAAATCAGCCTTGTCCACCTATGGAAGCAAAAAATATGAGATTCCTACAGCTTCCTTGTATGTTTTCCCTCATGGGTGAAAAAACAAGTGGGCGAGGATGACTTTGAACTGAAAAACAACTGTAGGGGGAAAGGTTGAGCAACACCTCCCTGGTTGGCCTTCTTCTAATAACAGACCACATCCCTAGGGCTTGTCTTGGGTCTTAAAAGAGGAAAGGAAAGAATGCTGGAGTTCTAGGTAATTTGTAATTTAAACTTCAGCAGAACTACCCTGTTTCCCCGAAAATAAGACCTAACCTGAAAATAAGCTCTAGTATGATTTTTCAGGATGCTCGTAATATAAGCCCTACCCCAAGAATAAGCCCCAGTGAAGTGAAACCCCACCCTCCGCCATTGTGCAGCAATCAGAAGATGACATGACTGTATTTGAATAAATGTAGATTGTTGTACATGAAAAAAATAAAACATCCCCTGAAAATAAGCCCTAATGCGTTTTTGGAGCAAAAATTAATATAAGATCCTATCTTATTTTCGGGGAAACACGGTATAGACATTAATTTAATGTCAAAGTATTATCAGATTAGTTTCTAAAACAAACATCTGGAATTTGTTACCTTGAACAAGCCTTATACAGATCATCAAAGAATGGATAAGGTTTGGGGGAGCAACTGGAACCAAGTGAATCTTGTAATTTGGGATACTACAACATTCAGGTTGATCTCTGCATATATTATTAGCAATGTGCACTGTCTTCAGACAAATGCGTTAAAATAGACCAAATTGGGGCTATTTCTGTGAATTTGGGGCAACCATAGAACAGAGCAAATAGCTACAGGTGATCCACAGGGTGAAACACCTGCCCCCAAGTGTTTAATCTGACATTCTTACATAGTTTAAAGACATGAAATTTCCAAGGCCCAATGAACGGCATGCAAGAGTATTAAAGGGACTGGATGAAGAACTCTCAGAAACACTACCTATTATTTTCTTGAAATCATGGAGGATGGGTGAAGTGCTGGATTACTGGAGGAGGGCTAATGTTGTCACTATTTTCAAAAAGGGCAAAAAGGAGGAATCTGGGAACTACAGACCAGTCAGCTTGACATCAATCCCAGGAAAATTCTAAAGCAAATTAAAGTGGTCATTCTTTCACCTTGAAAACAATGCAGTAATAACTAAAAGCCAACACAGATTTGTTCAGAACAAATCCTGCCAGGTTAATCTTATCTCATTATTTGATCAGGTAACCTCCCTGGTAGACTGTGGGAATGTTGTAAACATAATATATCTTTACTTCAGCAAAGCTTTTGACAATGTGCCATATGATATTCTGATTAGGTAGGTGGATAGAACAACTGTCAGATGGATGCAGTTAGAGAATCACACTCATTGATGGCTCCTTCTCAAAATGGGAGGTAAGAAGTGGGGTAACACAAGGCTCAGTCCTGGGCCTAGTAATCAAAATTTTTATTGATGACTTAGATGAAGGAGTGCAGGGAATGCTTATCAAATGTGTAGCTCACACAAAATTGATGGGAATAGCTAGTACCCTGGAAGACAGATACAAAATTCAAAAATGTTTTGATAGGTTCAAGCACTGGGCTGAAAACAACAGATTGAAATTTAACAAGAATAAATGCTAAGTTCTACACCTGGGGGGGAAAGGCACAGTTACAAGATGGGGGTACTTGGCTCAATAATACTATGAGTGAGAAAGATCTTGGAATTGTCGTAGACCACAAGCTGAATATGAGCCAACAGTGTAATGTGGCTGCAAAAAAGGCAAATGTTATTTTAGGCTGCATTAATAGAAGTATAGTCTCCAAATCCTGTGAAATACTAGTTCTCCTCCATTCAGCACTGGTTAGGCCTAATCTTTGAATACTACTGCATGTCCACTTTAAGAAGGATGCTGATAAACTGGAACAAGTGCAGAGGAGGGCAACAAGGATTATCAGGGAACTGGAAACCAAGTCCTAGGAGGAAAGACTGGGAGAACTGGGCATGTCTGGCCTTAAGAAAAGAAGACTGAGGGGAGATAATGCTTTTCAAATACTTGAAAGAGTTGGGGCGGGATTTGTTTTCAATCATCTCAGAGTGCAGGACATGTAGTAATGGGCTGAAGTTACAGGAAGCCACGTTTTGGTTAAATATCAAGAAACAAATCTTAACGTTTAGAACAGTAACCCAGTGGAACCAATTACATTGGGAGGTGGTAAGTGCTCCAATGCTGAAGGCATTCAAGAGAAAGGTAGACAACCACCTGGCAGATCTGCTTTGATTTGGATTCCTGCACTGAGCAGGGAGTTGGACTCAATGGCCTTATAGGCCCCTTTCAGCTTCATGACTCCTTGATTCTATGATTCTGTGATGTGATTCCACAGTAGAGATGGGCACAAACTGCCAGTCCAGTGGTTTGTGCTGGTTTGGCTGAACCAGCAGGTGCCCTCTCGGAGGCAGCACTCTGGCCTCTCTGCCTGGCCTCCTCCAGGGTGCTGCCTCTGTGTGCGTGCCTGCCAGAGGTGGGGAGCAGGGTGCCAATCCACAGAACAGGTGTACGCATCAGCCGAACCAGCATGAATCACCAAATCTCTAATACACAGTACCCAAGAGGACTCAGCAAGTGCCAGAAGAAAAGCAGATGAACAGCTGAACCCCACAATAAAGGTCAAGTTAAAGACATTCCAACCAACGTCCCGGCCACACAGGCTTACACTGAGGTCACCACCAGGTACTAAATATTGCTTTGCAGCCTACTATTTTCACATAGCTGTATCATCATTACTAATTAGATTTCCCCCCTCTTTCTTATCCAACGGATTAGTTTACTAGACTTTACATTGCTGTGATCGAGTGAATATGTGACTGTGGATTAATGCTTGCATCTTTTGTGTGGCCTTTGAGTGGCTGGCTACTCCATGTACTGAGGCCCGTCTTTGTCTCTTCCTCCTCCTCTTCTTTTTCCTTGTTGGTGGGGTGATAGAAGTCCCACAGCCTGCTGGCCTTTGTGCCATTCCCAGACGGATGCTGTGAGCAGAAGTAAAATCCTGCCCTCCTGCTCACCTAGTCTTAGCTGTTTACATTTCACCACTTGTGAGAGTGGGATAAATCTGTGCGCTCTAATTCAGACGCCACCCAACTTGTGGGGCAGTGGACCTCCGTGGTATTTATCATTTGGGAATTGTATCAGCCATGGGTTGTTTGTATATGTGCAATGAACAGCCATCATGGATTTGGGGAAAACAGAATGCTTTATATAATCTTATCTTATTCAACTACAAACTGTGTTGTTTGTTGGGATCCACATTCCAAGGCACATCTGAGAGCCAATGAGGTGCACTGGTTGTTTTTAAAGTTAACGCTTTTAATCCCTTCACATATTTGATTATTAGGATAGTTTAAACTGTTATTTAATGTGTTATTTATTGTGTTTTAATTTTACTTGTTTTAACCTTGTGAGCCACCTTGAGTCCTCTTAAGGGGAGAAAGGTGGCTTATAAATGAGACTACATACATACCATATTTTTCCGTTTATAAGACGCCCTCATGTATAACACCCCCTCCCCATTTTTCTAACCCAAAATTAGAGAAATCTTAATTTAGCTTTGAGTATTCAACCTCTGGGCTCAAAATGCTCGGACATTACAAGTCTCTGTTGCATCTGAGCCTACAGGCTCCAACTCCAACAAGGTGTGTTCCAATTGTTTTGTTCAGCATTAGCTGATGTCAGTTCCATAAGGCTCGTGATTGGAGGAAGCTAAGTCTCCTGACTGTAGGAAGCTAAGCCTCCTGACTGAAGGAAGCCTGTTTACAGAGGCAAGGTATAGGCTGTTTTGTTCTCTCCTCAGTTTACTTCCATGTATAAGACACCCCTCAATTTTTAGTGTAATGATTTTAGGAAAAAGTAGCATCTTACAGACTGAAAAATACGGTACATACATACATACATA
Organism: Intellagama lesueurii; assembly: GCA_037013535.1. Taxonomy (NCBI): domain Eukaryota; kingdom Metazoa; phylum Chordata; class Lepidosauria; order Squamata; family Agamidae; genus Intellagama; species Intellagama lesueurii. The sequence continues at coordinate 213,152,340 of JBAJHW010000001.1, read as the reverse complement.
CATACATACATACATACATACAAACAATGCATGACTGGGACTCAGGAGCTCAGGTGAAAATCTCTACTTTGCCAAGAATCTCACTGTGTGATCCTGGAACAATGGCAGGTTGATTTCAGAGGACTGTTGCGAAGGCAAAATAGGAGAGGAGAACCATGTATGGTGCCTTCTCTTCCTTGTTGAAGGCTGGACAATAATCCATCTTTGCAAAAGCCAGCACATAAGGTCTTGCCTTGGCATTTTGTAGAACTGCTGTGTTTTCTTTCTTCGCCTCCACCCCTTGCAAAAGATGAAATCCTCTGATCCGGATGTCTTCTGTCACACCAGCATCTGGGAAATTGCAGGGCTTTGAACTTTGGACTCGCAGAAGCTGGAAAAACACACATCTCACTTGCCTCGTTCTGCCACCTGGGAGACAGATCAGAGAGAGAGAGAGAGAGGGTGAGAGAAATGGTACACAAACATGTAAGGTGAGATGTTGACACAGAAAGACAGACCTTCTCTCTTGTTTCACAATAGTCCTAATCCTTTTTGACTTAGTCTGAGTTTTATGGAAATGGATGCTTTATTGGTTGGCAAGGGCAAACAAGTAATTTCAACATCAGTTTTAAAGACGACTAAGTGATTTTAAAGTTGACTTCGAAGTTCTGACATTTTCCTAGTTGATTTGCATGCTTTTCAAGTGATCTCCTGGTGGAGTCAATGGTCAGCTACCATTAGTTCCTATAAAAGGGAGGTGGGGAGGAAAAAGATTGAAAAATGCAATACTTCTGCTAGATTTATAGCTTTTTGAGATGCCCCAGACAAACGTCCTTAATGCTGGGATGAATCGTTTTGGGAGGAAGGGACAGCAGGCTCACTGGCCCCTCCACATGCTGATCAGGTCTCCTTAACAGAGCCTCTACACCTATAAGCTATAAGGAGAACATGGAAGGAGCTTCCCTGGACAATGTGAATGCATGTGGATGTCCCCTGGGTAATGACAGTTCTCAGCAATGACAGAATGCTTGCACTTCAGAAGCACCAACTTAAGGCAACTCATTCTATAAACATCTATAAAGTGATCATATGTATACACTGCCTATGTAATCTATAGCAAGCTGTATCAGGAAAAAATGCATGGCATGGATGCCATAGGAGGTCCTTTGGTAGATCTATAATCTCTGGGCACATGGGCTCTGTCCCATTCTCCTCTTTCATACATTGATAATCTCCAGAAATGTCTCATTTACAAGGCTAAAATATTGGCTGTCAACACCCAAAATCTACTCTACAGATAGAATGGCTGACAGTGCAACCCTGTACTTGTCAATTCAGATGAAAGGCCCAGTGAGTTCGGTAGCAGCACTCGGGAAATTTCCTTTTCAGACAACAGCTCCCAGAATGCACCAGCCAACAGGAGGCTCTGGGAATTGTAGTCCAAAAGTATAATTTGCCTAAACTCTGCTCCCATGTTTGTGGGCATACACTTCGCAGGTGAAGCGTATCCATGAATCCTCTGTTAACTAAAGGGGTTTATATCATAGTTTTGTGCTGCATGATGGTCTTAACTAATCTTGACTAATGAAGTGACGCTTTCTTAATTTAATATTGGATTATCATTCACTTGTTAGTATAAAATGCACACTGTCGTCTTGCCCCTGTTACAAATGAGAGAAAAACCTCATTATTGCCAGGATGAAAAATTATTTGTTCATCTCTTATGCTCTGGAGAATTTATGATGGCTTTTTTTTTTTTTTTTTTTACCCTAATAGTCTCTTTTTCACCATGTCCTTGCAACAATTTTCTGCAGGCCTTATCTATTATTAACATAAGGTATTAAGAGGTTGTTTTGTTGTTCTTCCGACCGAGGTGGCGTCCGTCCCCTCCTCCACCTTGAATCAGACCATTGTCACTTCTGGCGCATACATATGAGCCATCCATGGGCCATGCTGTGCGTCTGCTTTCTGATAAGTATGCAGAAGGAAGATGGTGACTGAGAAAGTTCCAGACTTCACACCGCTTCAAAGTACAGGCGGGAGTATCTTTTCAAATGCAACTTTGGATAAAAGGTAGCAACCTAGCCCTCCCCCTGAGGGCTAAATTAAATTTCTCTCTGCTTTGCTACATGCAGTGAAATGGGGTGAAGCTTTAGGGGAGGAAGTGACCCCTCTGCTCCCCCACCCCACAAGCAGCACAATCTAGAATTCTGCCCTTTTAGTCCGTGTGATGTAGCACAGGTGTTTAAAAAACTGTATGATTTTCAGAAAAGAAACAGAAGCGATTATCTTTAGGGAGCTGTGAATATTCTTCACCTTCTCCTTTCTCTTCCTTTTGTTTCCTTTGCAAAGAATTCAGCCAAAGTTATAAAGTCAGTTTTTGTGAATGCCAGAAGTCCCCAAATGTAGGGGGCTCAGTGACTTGAACTGCCGTGAAATATGGGAAGCAACTTGATGGCAAGGCATATTAAGAAGGTCTAATGTTAGACAAAAATTGATTTGTCTGAAATGTGGTGCTGGAGGAAAGGTGGGCTGTCAGAAAGATGAGCAAGTGGATCCTAGATCAAATCAAGCCTGAACAATCTCTGGAGACAAAAATGTCAGGACTGAGGCTGTCCTCCTTTGGGCACTTCAAGAGAAGGCAGGATTCTCTGGAAAGACAATAATGCTGGGAAAGGTGGAAGGCAGTAGGAAAAGAGGAAGCCCAAATACAAGATGGACTGGCTCCTTAAAGGAAGCCACAGGCTTGATTCTGCAAGAGGTGAGCAGGGCTGTTGAGGGCAGGACCTTTTGGAGATCGCTCATTCCTAGGGTCGCCATGAGTCGGAGGCGATTTGACGGCACATTGCAACAACGTTAGTCTGAAATCAGGCAATAAAAGTAAGAAATGGGAGGAGTTAGCTTTAAGCATCATTTGTGGAAACAGCTTAAATAAATTCTGCAAGCATGCAATCCTTGAAAGCTGTATAACACATTTGGTAAGGGCATCCACAGGATTTCTGTTTTGAAGATGGGGAGGAGGGGCAAAGGCACCATGCTGGTTTCTGTGCATAATGCACCTTGATAGCACAGGCTGCTAGAACACATCCTGGCATTTTACCTGCATGTACACACGTATACAATAAGCCTTGGCGTTGTTTCAAATAGCACTTGAAAACTTGTAGACAGTAAGAAGAAAGTCTTCAGAACTTGGAATTTGACAGCATTAATATAAAGACCTCATAAAGTCTAAGAGAAGTTTATGGGAGACATAAGGAAAGGTGGAAAACGCAAGAGGAAGATGGCGAAAAAGAAAGAAAAAGAAAAAGAAACCCCAAACAGATGAATTAACATAGTACTTAAGAATGTACTGGGCATTTTATCTTTATTTCGTGCCACCATGTTTATCACAACAGTGACAGTTTCAGGACCAGATATGTCAGAAGAAGGTTTCCCATGTTCCGAAATAATTGTCATCACCTTGGAAACGGTGGTGTACTCCAAACGGAGTAGCAGTGAGGCTACATATAGTGTCTTTGCCAGAGGGGGAGGGAGAAATGGCTCTTCATGATTAGGCTTGGGGTTCTAGTGGAGCCTAGACTGTTCTGTTTTTTTAAAAACATTATTACCAGCCTTTTTCTTTCTTTCTTTCTTTCTTTCTTTCTTTCTTTCTTTCTTTCTTTCTTTCTTTCTTTCTTTCTTTCCATCAGCTAGTGTAAAAGAACTTCCAAATCACTTGGATTTTGAGCTGCGCAAATGTTCTTTTGGAATGGCACATTTTGACCATGAAAAATAAAGCCCTGGTGGTTTCACAGAACTGGCCTAGCTGGATGTGCAATTATTGGTATATATCAAAATAGATAAATAAATTTAGGATTCATCCCACCCTGGCACAAACCCATTTGCTTGCAACATCTTTTAATTTCTGATCAATGTATCTCGATTAGAATTTTGAAATGACTACGTACTTGGAAAACCCTAGGGTTTTGTTTGTTTTTGTTTTTTGCTTTTGCTGTTCATTCATTTCTTTTCCCAGTAATGAAGACGTAACTCTGTTACATCATGACTGCAACTTAGCAAGAACAGCTAAATTTATTTGTGGTAAAAAAAAGTAAAACACATGTGTGTCAGACAGAGGCAGAAGCTGGGCGGGGAGCATGAATTAACAGTTGCTTTTAAATGTGTTTTCAGTATTGATTTTTTTTTTTAACCATTTTAATATAACATTTGTTTAATTCTTTTAAAATATTTGTATACTTGCTGTTTTTAGCTGTTTTATTGTCCTTTCAATGATGTGAGCTGCCTTGGGTCCTTTTAAGGAGAAAGGTAGGGTATAAATAAATAAATAAATAAATAAATAAATTGTGGGTTACCTTTGAAGTTACAGGTGTGTGACTTCATTAAATAACAGAACAGGATCATCCTATGAAAGACCGAAGAAACTATCTGTTATCTTTGTGTCTTAGTTAACATTGAGAAACAGGGAAAGGAAGTGTATTTTTTCAAAGTCTCAAAGACTCAGGATGCCTGAAAGACTTATTTGGCCTAGCTTTCCATGGGCTGCAGCTCCCTGATTTAAGGACACCGGGTTTTGTTCATTCCCAACTGGACTTTGTTTGGTCACCATCTTTTCTCGATTCCCCCACTCAGGAGAGAGGTGTTGTATTTCTGTTTACATTTGAAAAGTCGTTTCTCGTTTTGCAACTGTACCTGTCAGAGAGCATTTGCAATTTCAGGGAAACGGGCTTGCTTTTTTGCCTTTTGCTTTGGTAACACGCAAGTGGCTACCCTGTCCACAGGGCAGAGTCAAACAACAGAGGGCGGTGGGGGCCGCCTTTTCTCCGGGCAGCAAGAATAATTTGTCGTCTTGGACTTGGAGGTCTGAGGAGGCATGTGCCTTAAGCTTCCATTCTCAGTCATGGCCACTGCACACGCCAAGAGTTTTGGGAGGCAAAGGGGAACAAGAAGTCAGAGTGAAAGGCTCATTAGGCCTGGTAGCATTTCCTCTGTCAAAGAAATAGCTGTGCTCAGAGGACAAGAACTCTGTGCCTCCTTTCTCCCCTGGTTCTTAGAACAGATACTTGCTTAAAACTGTTTCTGTTAATTAACTGCTTTTGTTTTTGATAGACCAACTAAAGCAATGTCAAGCAGAACTGCCCCTCTCCATTTCTGCAGAGAGGAAGAAGTTTGGGTGCAGTTGAATTTGGGGTATAAAACAACACGTTGGCATTTTCAAGTACACCCCCTGGCCCCAATCTAATTCCTGCTCCCAAACAGAGTAGACCATGTGAATCAGTGAGATTTACATGAATGTTAACGTATACCATTTAACAACCAGTTCAGTGGGTCTATTGGGAGTGGGGGGGGGTGGGGGGAGAGGGGAGGCTGACAACTGGATTTAGGTCTCTCTGTGTTAGGAAAAGTGTGCCCCAAGTAATGTGGAAATAGCCAAAAAGAAAAAGGAGGAAGTTTCTTCTTCCGAGCTCTAGGTCTGACTTGTTGGGAACATTTGGATTACAGACCCAGAATTCCGCAATTAGCATGGCTAGTTCTTAGAACCGTCACAACATTTTAAAAATTTATTTATTATTTCAATTTGAATTTTTTTTAAATCCACCATCTGCAACAATCTATTGGTCCACCTATCTGCACCAAGGTGGGCCACATGTGACCCACAAGGGGTATTTTTGCAGCTCCTTAGGAAACGAACAAACCCCCCCCCATTTAAAAACTAAAAAAGAAGAGGTCAAAAAAGTCCTATTTTGAGTGGGGACTTTGAAAAGTGTCCCCCAGGACCCCCTAAAAAGAATTATAAGTGCCCATATAGGACTTTTCCATTTTTCTTTTAATTTTTTTAAAAAAAAAACATACCCCAAACAGCCATTTCCAGATCCGGTGTGGCAGGTGTGAGCACAAAAGTTCTCACCCTCCCAAAACCCATGGAGGTCGCCAACACCAGGTCTGCACCAGCTGGCAGAGGTTTTCTCCGAGTTCAGGTGGGTGTCTTTCCAGGCCTACTTGGTGATGCTGGGGACGGAACTCGGGAGCTTCTGAATACCGACAAGCATTCCCTATTTATTGCTGTCTTACAGCCAGTGCCCTCTCTGCTCCTCACAGACAAGAAGAAAATGGACACGTCTCGGGTTCCCATTGACATAGGTACTCAGAACACATACTGGCTTGTTTACAACATTTATCAGTAGCATATAATGAAAAGTAGCAAGATATGAATAGAAACAAATTAAAAATGTATTAGCAACAATATGTATCAAATCGTAAAATCTAATTGTGCAGAGAACATCCATAAAACTCAGTACACACTTGCATCATCATTTCCATTTGACATTTTAACATTTTCACTGTTCTACGACCCAAATAGGTCCCAAGAAGGAAAAGGAAACCATACCACATAAAGCAGTTTTTAAAATATAATGCTTAAACAGAGTTCACAGTTACGACTACACATGAGAAAGTTTGGTAAAATCCAGACATAAGATATGGATCCCAAACACAGAGAATATATATTAACCTGTAATCCTGTTCAGTAGTTACGTATGCAGAAGGAATGCCACCTGTGGCAACTTCTCCAGTAACCTGACAAGGTGTTGGTTGTGTGCTCAGTTGTGCACAACTGCCATTTTGTCAGACAGCCATGATACCTTCCACAGCTGGAGCTCTGCACAGGAATAAATATTCAACAGGATGCAGAGCACTGAGTATAATCCAAAAATGGGGAATAAATAAACTCTAAATGCTGTTGGAATACAATCCGCATCAACCCTAGCAAGTAAAGCCAGTGGTGGGAGATGATGGGAGTCGCAGTCCAGCAATGTCTACAGGGTCTCATATTCCCCACCCCCTATTGAATTCCTAGTAATTTTAAAAGAACCAAAGGTTCTGTATTGCCTATCTTCTACGTAGGACCCAGCTCAGAATCTATGACATACTGTAGTAATTAAAATCCTGTTGCATTCAGTTATGCTTGTGGAAAGCTGATGATATCAGTGGCAGGGGGAGATTTTCAGTAATTAAAACCTTGAGTCACCCTAAGTTGCAATGGACTTGATGATATGCAATTATTGATGATTATCAAAGACTTCCTCATTCATCAGAGAAAATATTTCCATCCTGGTAATGTCATTACCTTTCCACAGGTGTAGTTTACACAACAGGATTTTAGCCAATTGTTGTCCTACCTTTGCCTGAGGTCCAAAGCACTTTGGGGCTGGAAGAAGAAGACCTTCCTTTCAGAAAAATAACAGTGACTCCTGACTTTTAACAGGAATGTGCAAACCAGCCTTCTCCAACTTGGTGTCTCTAAAACCAGACCCCCCTTCAAATGGAGAAGGAGCGGCAATACGAGAGCTTTCTGCATTGTAGACTGGTCCATCAGGGCATATGGGATACAACCTCATCTTAGTCCTTCCCTGGCCAGCCCACTCCTGCCTGACTCCTTGCCACTTTCCCTCCTGAATACCCAGCATCACACCTACGAACCTGTGTGTATGTGTGGGTGGGCAGGTGTGCCTATATGAATGAATTCCCACATTTTGCCTCTGCTCCCTGTGTCTACTATTGGCTGCTGTACTTTTTGCCTCACCAACCACAAGGGGCATCAGCTGCCATTGCTGTTTTGTTCTTTCTCCAAAAACATTAAAATTTATGTCATGGGGGGGGGGGGGAGGTAGAAGGTGAACAGAAGAATTCAATTTGATCATGACATCATGCAGCATTCAATTATACTCGCTGAATGTAGCTGTTCCACAGAAAAATACCTGGTTTTAAAACATTTTTGATTAGTACTCCGGTGTAATAAAGGGATTAGGTCACAGCTTCTGTAGGGATAGACAGTGTCGTCAACTCACAGACATGCCTTACCCTGGCTGTGATTTCTACTGTCCACACCCGTTCCCAACAGCATTCTAATCACATTTCTGTATTTTTCCCAACCCACCCTTACCACGACCTCCCACTCAGCTTCATTTTTATTATTATAATTAGGGAGGTGCGTAGGGACAAAACGAGGATTACTTGGGTCTGAGTCCATCTACTCCCTTTTTCCTAGTCTGTGGCAAAGCAAATACACCAATCGTTACTTAATGCTTAATGCTTCTCCCTGAAGGATGAAACACTTTCTTCCCAGTACTTTGGGGCAGCAATCCTAGTTACACTTATGTTGGAATAAATCAAGTGGAGTTCAGGGGGACCTACTTCGAACCTGACATTATAGCAGTGTAAATGGTTCAGTTACTCATCCCAGTAAACACAGTTTATTTCACTGGCCCAGTTACACTGGCTCATCCATTTTGTCTACTGGGCAAGGCCAACTTTTATTTACATTTTCCAGAATCTTTTTTTTTTCATCCTAGGTTCCATACCATTTTTAGCAGAGAGACTAGAACTTCTCCAGGGTTTCCATATTCATGCAGTGACTCAGAAGGAGGCAGAATTACAGTGCATTGATGTCAATTAAAATATGTTACTTCATTAGCGTGACTGAATGGAAAACACTTTAATTGACAATGAAGAACTGACAGGGACTGTAAACATTGAAATGTGGGTGGGATCACATCCTCCTCCCTTGATAAATGATTCTCATTCCTCTTGCAAGAGGAGGCACTTGAAAAGTTGCCCATAAATTTACCATGGCTGTGAGGAATGAATGAATGAGCCTTGTTTCCTTTCTTTTGTCACTGACATATATAGATTAGTTTCAGCCATGAACCTTAAAGCAGCTTCCAAGTGTCAGCAAAAGATAAAAGGAAGGGGGGGGAGTGCCATGTTCTTTTTTCCTAGGGATGAAGACCACAAAATGCTTGGGAGATCAAGTTCTTTCACTCATTATGTTTAGCTGCTGAGGTCTATAAAGTATGTGCTTTGAGTCCTGCAGGCTCCAGATGCAATCCTCTAGAACAGGGGTCGTCAACCCCCGGTCCACGGCCCGGTGCCGGTCCGTGGGCTTGCCGGAACTGGGCCGCGGATACGGATCTCGCTCACGGTGGGCATGTCGCGCCTGCAGGGGGCGTGTCGCAGGCGCGACATGCCCACCGCGAGCACGACACGCCCACCAAACAAGTGTGACACACCCACCGTGTTCGCGCAGGGGTGCCCCCGCCCCCCCAGCGCATGGAGCTCGCTCCCCCCAGCCGGTCCATGGCCCCAAAAAGGTTGGGGACCGCTGCTCTAGAAGACACCACTGATACAGGACGAAAAGCTTTCATCTGCCTTGATTTATATCCACATGTTATATCCCGAGTTATCAAAGCACTTTTTGGGGTGGGGTGTGTGGATAAAAGAAAAGGCTATATAAATGTCAAAACTCTCATACAATGGATCAGCTCAGGAACAAAACATCAGTGTAAAAAATTGATTATAATATTATAAATCAGTGGTTCCCAACCTTGGGTACCCCAGGTGTTCTTGGACTGCAGCTCCCAGAAACGCCATCCAGAACAGCTAGTGTTGAAGGCTTCTGGGAATTGCAGTCCAAGAACACCAGGGCTACCCAAGGTTGGGAACCATTGTTACAAATAATGGCACCACTGCCTTGTGTATGTCCTTCCTCAAAGGTATGAAGTTTGGTGACTGGAAGGCTCCCTTAAAAGTGAATCAAACATTGCAGATTTCACAAGCTCTTCTTCAGTTCAGATGTTGATTTAACCTGGAGAAGAACATGGGTTTTCCTCTTACTTGTTCATCCCCCTCCAAATGCCATAGAACAGCAGCATCAGGAAAGTGATATTTCCCAGCACTCTGGCAGTCTCACGGATGTAGCAGAGGGCTAAGAAACAGAGAGTGAGTAGGAAGCCAAGTAAAAAGAGGGAAGAATGGGATGAGCTGGACAAATACCCTAGTAACACAATGGCGGTGGTGGGGAGGAAGGGTCTTATTTGGCTTTGCATTGGAACTATAATAAACTAAAATATTTTCCATAGTTTGGGATAAAAATGATTTCATTTGTTTGTCTGAATGTAGAATTTTGAACCTAAGCTCAGTAGGCTACTCCCACAGCTAACTGCAATAACTTTGAATTTATGGCTAGAGCTTAATAAAATAAAGTAGCACAATTAATCAAAAGGTCTTTTGCTAATTACTCAAGAGAGATGCAGTTGGCAAGAGCATATTTTACCCCTTTTGCCTGTAAGTTAACTTTGGGCTTGTCTAAGCCGGTTCAATTGCAGCAGACTGGAGCAGGCTTAATAGAGTTGCTTAAGGTCGGATAGAGGTGTGGTATGCCATTTGGTGCAATTCTGGTATCTAAATGGCATACACAACTCAAACAACCCTATATAGTCTGACTCCTTTAGGAAGACAAAGAAAAGAAAAGAAAAATCTCCATCTTTTCTCCTCTCCGCTCTCCTTCGCTTCCAGGAGGAAGATTTCTTTTAAAAAAAAAAAATCTGTAAGTGATGCAGTGCATTAGCACTGCCCTAACTGGGCAAAGAAAGCATCAGTCCTAAGGTTTTCATAACATGAGAGATGGGATCATTTACAGAAACTTAGCTGATTTAATCGACATGGTTATTTATCACATTGGTGAGCAGCCTTAACAAAAATGCACTGAGCAAGAAGAGACTGGACATTCTGGACTTTTAAAGGTTGGATCAACAGGAGGGTTTCAGCAGGAGCAATGTCTCTCCTGGTTGCATGACCAGTTGCAGTGGCTGAAGCAACCTCTCTTGTGCACCATTATCAAACTCAACAGAGTCTCTGTACCCTTGGCGTGAGGCGACTCTATCCAAAGACTGAGGCCAACTTGATGCATTATATGGGAGGCAAGATGTTTTAACGGAAGCTCACTTGAGGACAATGCCCCAGACTTTGCACTATGCAGTCCTGGCAAAGTGAATCAAATAGTCATTTCCCCTGGGTACTTTGGCTCCAGTCGCATAATTATCTCAACAGCGTATGCTATGGCAACAGCCTTAAGTACACACCCTTTTGACTAATCAACCACTCACACTCAAAAACCCTTCTGTTTATCCATTCTGGACTGAATTACAAAACAACCAAGACTGTCCTCTTAATATGTGTTGCTACATGCTTGGTCTTCCTCAGTGAAAGCTAATACCAAAGATAAAAATCGCATGTATTTGTCAGCCCTAGCACTCTCCTGAGGTAAGCTAGGGGGGCAATCTGTGGGGAAGTGGAAAAAAGCAGATGTAATCTCAGATGAACTTCACCAGAAGCCAAAATCAAATCAAGGAACCTGACTGAATGAGTCTCTCTCATCTTCTACAAGCCAATATACATTTCTGGACTACAACTCCCAGAATTCCCAAACAGCATACATCTTTGGACTACAACTCCTAGACTCCGACTCCCCCAGCTGGAATGACCTTTGGGCATCTTGTGTGGAGGATGCTGGGAGGGCTCATCCAAAGAAGGAACTTGCTTCCTTGGCTCTGAGGCCAACCTCTCCTGATACTGTGAAAGCAAAAGAGTTAGCAGGTCTCTGATACACAGATATATGTTGTGAGCGTGGTTTGTATGTGTGCAATTTGCAACTTTCACACACACACCCCCGCAAAAAAAAGCAGGTTGATGCAGCAATGAGCCATCCCTTGCTAGGTAAGGTGCAACAACCTGATTTTGGGAACAAAGAGGCCTCTGTAGCAATATCTCAGCTCCTTTCTGCTTGCCTGTCAGCCCTGCAGTGCTGAATTTTCCATTTCCCTTCCACTGTTTTCTGCTTTCCTTCCACATGGGAACAGCCCCTGACATACCAACTTCTCACTCTATAAATCACTGATAACAATCTTCCACTTATTCTCAAGGGAAACCTGCCGCTATCTGAAGCAATCGGCTCCCACAGCCCTCTCTTCCCCTGAAGAAACTACACATAAAACACATCGGGATCTTCAAGGGTGGCTTTTACATCAGAAAAGGCAGAGGGCAGGAACGGAAGCCAGGCATTGTCATCAGACTTCTAGGAGAGCATAGGGTTATTATTATTATTATTATTATTATTATTATTATTATTATTATTATTATTATTATTATTATTATTATTATTATTATTATTATTATTTTTTTTAATATTAATATGCCGCATTTCTTCCAACAAGGGACCCAAAGTGGCTCACAACATTAAAATTCACACAATTAAAAACACAATAAGTTAAATATTAAAAGATAAATTAAACAATATATGATTTAAAATACAATTAAAACATGAAAACATGGAAAGATCAAAATTATTTGCTGAAATGGGGTTCAGGGATTCAGTTGTAATTGTTAAAAGCCTGCCTGAAGAGATAGGTCTTTAGCTTTTTTCGGAAGGATAAAAGGGAAGGGGCCATCCTGATCTCCCGAGGGAGAGCGTTTCGTAGCCTGGGAGCTGCCACAGAGAAGGCCCTCTCCCGGTATCCCATCAGCTGTGCTTGTGCTGGCAATGGGACCAAGAGGAGGGCCTCCTCTGCTGATCTTAATCGCCGAGAAGGCGCCTATAGGGAGATAGGGTTGCCGACTCTCACCATTTAGCTTGCACCCTATGCAACTCAAGACAATGGCTGCTGCTGAAACTGTAGGGCTTTGTCCTAAGAAAAACCTACTCTTCCAACAGAAAGGTATCCAGTGGATGAGATGTAAGCCCATGGCCTGAACTGATTTCTTTGTCCACCAGTTCATTATCTCCCATGCTGGAAAACATATGCGTAGTATTATTAAGAAGCACCTCTCGGAGCAGAGCCTATGGACATCGTACAAAGTGTAAATTAAAACAGAACGGAATGTAATTAAAAATCAACATTCAAATCCGTTTATTTTTTGAACTTACGCCCCAGCACAAAATTACCATCACCAGTACAATAGTGAATATTAAAGTCACAACAACTGAAACAACAAGCAGGAAACAAGAGATAAAAATCTCAGACACAGACAATATGCATCGGCAGCTCAAAGGCTACCTAACTGTGTCAGGACCACGCCTTAAAATACAGATCTGCCCCATTTGAAGGGGTGGGGTGAGATCTCATGAGTGGAGTAGTACAGGGAGCTTCAGCAGGTGCGACTTGTTGTACAAGGGGAGAAAAAAAGCTGCACCTACAGAAATTCTCTGTTCCAGGTGACTCTCAGAAACAAGAGGGGTTCCCGTCCTCTTTTGCCTCGAGCCAACCTAAGGATGTCTCAGTAAGCACCAAGAAAATGCCAATGGAATGAAGGTGTGGGTGGCTGAGCCTGCTTCGGCAGAAGCAGTAAGGAACCCTGCCACCTGCCCAACCTTCCCCTCACACCTTTCGCTCACTCTCTCCCCAGACCTCGAAGTTACAAGAGGAGGGTGTGTCTGGCAAGAGTCATTTCCAGTGACGTGGCTCCTGAAGATCCTTTTCAAAGTTGCCCCAAGAGCTGCCCTTCTGTTATGCTCCTCACAGCAAGGCGGGACATCACTGAGAAGGACCCAAGCAAGCCACATGAGAAACCACTTGGGTGTGTCGATGGTGCTGGCCGGTTTTATCTGTGCCTTCCAAACTCGTTCCCAAACTGTGGCAGCTCATTCCTTAGGCAGAAGCTACTCTGCGTATGTATGTCCCCATCAGTCACAACAGGCGCTTGACACCATGGTTCCCCCTCCAGAAAGTAAAAAGGTCCCGTGGGTGTGATTAAAAGAATTTCTTGAACCACAAGGACGGCTGTGCTTCATACAAAGGGCATGCTCTGATGTCCAGGGCCCATGTCACCTGAGTGCTTCATTGCTCATGCCAAGAAAACGCCCTCAGCTGTATGACTGTTTTGGACTACTTCTCCCAAAATATCATAGCCCGCCTGGCCAGTGATGTCTCCCAGTTCTGGGGAAGCTGATGCCACAAAAAATGTCTATGCCACTCTAGGCACTGAATGAATGCTGTGCTTTATAGCCAACTATGAGAACTGCTGGACAACTCAGGGGTTTAGGTCTCTGGCTGTGGTGCCAGAGGTTGACAGTTCGATACCCCACTGGACAGGGGCTGGACTTGATGATCCATAGGGTCCCTTCCAGCTCTGCAGTTCTAAGATGATGACAACGAGGATGATTTTCCCCGCTACATTTATTTAACTAATGTATTTACATGTCACATTTGTCATGCGCTTACTTTGAAAAAGGCTGAGAATTGACTTAATACACATACACACTTTAAAAAGGAAGTATGAAGACAAACAGAATTGGAACTTCTTGACTGCTTTGTATCAAAAATACATCAGCCATGAGACTGGATTTATTGGAAGTAGGAACAGAAATTATTACTATAAACTAGGAAAATGCCAAAATGCCTGTGAGGAGAAGATTTAAAACCCAGCTTGGAAATGAGGGCAGTTATTACCAATCAGTGAGGTATAATTTAATCAGAACAAGAATCCAACAGGTGCACATCCAGAGGCCAGAAACCTAAATAGGGCCTAACTCTGTCATTGTTGTTACATGCCCTCAAGTCACTTCTGACTTATGGTGACCCTATGAATGAGTGCTCTCCAAAATGTCCTGTCCTCAACGGCCTTCCTCAGCTCTTATGAACTCAAGCCCCTGACTTCCTTTAGGGAGTTAATCCATCTCGTATTTGGTCTTTCTCTTTTCCTGCTATGTTCCGCCTTTCCTCGCATTATTGTCTTTCCCCGAGAATCCTTTTCTCCTCATGTTGCGCCCAAAGTAGGACAGCCTCAGTTTCAACATTTTTGCCTCCAAAGATAGTTCAGGGCATAACCTTAGATGGCTGTTTTCCTCCAGGTCAGCAGTGCTGCCTCTCAATACAGGGGTCCCATTAACCCAAAATTAAGGCTAGCCCTTCCATTATGCAGAGTGGGGCGACAGCCAAATGGTATTTATCTATTGTTAAAAATTAAATGCCAGGGATGGAGAGAGAGCTTGGTAGGATCTCCTGCCTCAGAGGACAAAAAACAAACAAACAGTGGTATTGGGTGCTGTGCACCTTGATATGTGTGTATGTATATGTGTGCACACCTGTACGCATGTGTGTGGACTTTGCTGTTCTGCTTCAGGCAGAAAAAATGTCATGAGGTGACGCTGGCCATCATGGTCAATATTAGTGGGAGAAGCTTTGGACGTGGCATTCAATCCTCTCCATCCCATTTAAAATGCTTGATTTTGGACACTGGCTACATAATCCTTCCTTTCAATTAGCCACAACAATGGCAGCCCATCCTTCGTGCACCGTGAGTGTAGCAAGAGCCTTCGGCTGCTGAGATCTCCCTCCAGCCCTCGCCACCGCGTCGTCGGAGCAGAGTGGCACATTTCCATGGTTGCCGAAAAACATCTAAAGCTTTTTGCAGACCTCTCAGGAAGATGCGCGACACAGCCAAAATAGATGGTTTGTGTGTTGACTCACCACTGATTTGTTCACTCCCAACCTTCCGTGCAACTAAAAAGCCCCATTGTTTATTAATTCCTTAATAAGCGCTTGAGGGAAGGCCTGTATTTTATTGCTCCTGCTCATCTGCAGCTGTATTTGCACCTCTGCTTCACTTCAGAGAGGTTGGAATGTAAGTGAGAGCTGTGGAACTCCCCGCCGAGGGAGGCTCGTCTGGACACCCGTCTGATGTCCTTCCACCAACCAGCTAAGACATTTCTATTCAAACCAGCCTTGACAGCGGAAATTGGGCTGTTGCTGATGTGGGATTTCACTGGTTGGATGTTGGTCTCCTTTTATGGATTAGTTTTAACTGTGATTCTAATCTTTTTCATGTAAATTATATTTGATTTTGTTGGATTTACCTAGGTTAACAGCCTTTAACTGTCTTTCGATGGTGGGAAGATGGGGAAAGAATGAACAAAGAAGCAAACAAATCCATAAAATTTAATAGAAGTGGTTCCCTCTTCACAGCAGCATAGGGAAGTTTTCAGGAAGGAACCTTGCAGTGGGAAAACCAGTTTTTAGGATATTTATCCTATATATGTATATATGTACTGTCCAGACTACTTGCACTCATTACCCAGGGCTAGCTCAACCATGCAGAGAAAGGAGGTATCGGGCAGTACCAATGACCCTTTCCAGTGCAATCAGACACGCACCTTCCTCGCTGTCTGATTGCACCCTCCATTGAGCTTCCCGCTACCCTCTCCCTGTACACTGTTGCTGAAGGAGTCAAAACAGAAAGAGGAAGGCGCTGCAACTAGTTTGCGCTCTGGCAGCTCCCCACCCCATTTGGACTCTAAATTAACATGATGAAATTGCAGAGGTAAAGACATCCAATTTAGGTATAATCACACTGCTCATGCTGCCCTGAGGATAGGCACCTTTACACCGCTGATGTATGACTCCTGTGGGTAGAAGAAGTGGAAGAACCTGCACCACGTAACGCTCAACTCAGACCTCAAAGTTCTGCAGTTTAAAGCAAGACAGAAATCCTCAGTAAGTAAAACTCTGCCAGGACTACAGACATTGGATGTTGTTGTTAGCACCCTTGTAATTGTATTAGTGACATGTTTTAGCTGTCGAAGGAAGGAAGGAAGGAAGGAAGGAAGGAAGGAAGGAAGGAAGGAAGGAAGGAAGGAAGGAAGGAAGGAAGGAAGGAAGGAAGGAAGGAAGGAAGGATCTGCTTTGATCTGCTTTGATTTCGATTCCTACCTTGAGCAGGGAGTTGGACTCGATGGCCTTAGAGGCTCCTTCCAACTCCATGATTCTATCAATTATTCTTTGATCCTATGAAAAGACAAGAAAAAACCATGAGGTCCTTCTACTCAATCTGAAGGCTAGATGGATTATGCCTTTATTAGAGGTTTTAAAAATAACAAATATAAGCTAGCTTTCTACCTCATACAGGTCTTTCTCAGGCTGACCAAGTTGGCACAGGCACATTTCTCCCTCTCTTTAACACAGTAATATTTCTCTGCCTTTCTGTGTTTAACTAGGAGAGGGAGACTATAGCTCTCTATGTGTTTTTGAATGTGCCCATAAGCCACTGCCACAATGCATTTTTGGTATCACCTGGCAGGACAAAGTTCCAAACAGAGTAGTCCTAGAACGAGCTAGAATTTTTAGCATGGATACATTACTGAAACAGCAATGTCTACGTTGGCTTGGGCATGTCGTGAGAATGGCTGATGGTCGGATTCCAAAAGATCTCCTGTATGGAGAATTAGTGCAGGGAAAGCGCCCCAGAGGGAGACCACAGCTGCGATACAAGGATATCTGCAAGTGGGATCTGAAGGCCTTAGGAATGGACCTCAACAGATGGGAAACCTTGACATCTGAGCGTTCAGCCTGGAGGCAGGCGGTACATCATGGCCTCTCCCATTTTGAAGAGACACTTGTCCAGCAGGCCGAGGCAAAGAGGCAGTCCCGAAACCAGCCAAATCAGGGAGCTGGACAAGGGACAGATTGTATTTGTCTTCCGTGTGGAAGGGATTGTCACTCTCGAATCGGCCTTCTCAGCCACACTAGACGCTGTTCCAAGTCCTCTATTCAGAGCACGTTACCATAGTCTCTTGAGACTGAAGGATGCCTAATCTAAATCTGTAAAAAATAAGCCACTGCCAACATGATTAGCAGGGAAGGGGAACTAGAGTATAACAATATCTCAAGGGCCACACATTCCTCTTCCCTGTTGTATAAGATGAAAAGCGTGGCAAACAGATGCATACAATGTCTGCCTTCTGATTGATCAAATAGTGATTATTCAAAATGGTTCTTATTCTTATAGGTGCAACCAAATAGAGCAAACAAGGTAAATGTATGGAGTCATCATGCCTGGACTGCAGAGCCACCCTCAGAAATATGGAATGGTTCCTGTGTTATTTGGAACTAACATTTCAGGTTCAGCCTATTAAAAAAAGAAGGATGGCCCAGGAAATAAAGCATTTTTGAAATCACTTGACTCCAAGAGTCTTCTTGGTGGGCCATTGAAAGCCAGTTTCTAATACAATGGAGCACCAGGGATCTGGAAATGTGTGGAATATCACGCTAAGAAAAATAATTACAACGGATCTCCCTCTCTTTTTCTTTCTCCACCTCCCTTTCTCCATGCAAGATTTGTAACTTGAAAGCACATTCTTTCTTCTGGATGGCCTCCTGCTCAGAAATATTGATTTAGCAATTGCAGTTGTTTGATATTATGGCTTTGCACTATATCAAAAGGATATTATGTGATGGCTGAAATACTGTTGCTTAGCATAGTAAATCACATGAGAGTAGGCCCATTGAATCAATGGGGATTTGGTGAGTCAACTCTTCCATAAGTGCCATTGATACAAATGGACCTAGTCTAGTTGCGATTTATTTTAGTATAGTACGTCACAACTAGAGTAGGGTAATTTGAACTAATGGCATTTATGGAGGAGTTGACTCACTAAATCTCCACTGATTCAATGAGTCTACTCTTCTGGGACTGAGTGCAATAAGCAACAGGATTTCAGCTGATGTTTTAACTTATAAGCTGCTTTGAATTCAATGTGTGTGTATGGGAGGAGAGGCAACAGGTAAAAGTTTTAAAAGTAAATTAATGAAAAAGGGTTACAATTTACAAATGAAAGACAATGGCATTTGGTTCCCTCGTAACATTTCATGCAGCAGATTCACCATAAAAACTTCAATAGGAAGCTTCCCAAGTACTTTGGTATGATTGTATTACTTGATATGCACATAAATTGTAGTGTGTCTGGCATACATTTCATTTTCTCTACGGTCAATGGAAAAGGATGAAAAGTCCAAATCCAAGCTTCCAATATTGGCAGAAGCATCTCTAATGGGACAAAAATTGGCCTCTCCCCCCTCCATCACCATTGGGAAGGGAGGGGATTATGACCATGGGCCACGGAGGGCTAGCACACAGTTCACAGGCCCTGGAACAGCCCAGTGGGTCCACCGATGGGGGCCTAGGCAATCTTGTAATGGCCAGGATTAACCAGTCATCACAAGATCTTGGGTGAGCATGCGTGAAGTCTCAGGGAACCTACTGGCCCCACATTAATTTGTGAGCCTGTCTTACAAGGCCTCTTGAGTCTTGCGTGACTTCTGTGGGCTATTTTAAGGCCTGCCAAAACTGAACTAGTCTCTATGTTGGGCTGCAGCTAATGCAAACCCACCTCCCTTCATAAAGAGTTTCCCCAGGCATTTGCTGGTTGCCCTTCAAGATCCCAGAAAGATATAATTTTTTTCCTCATGTCATTGGGGCATGCTTTTGCATTCCCTAAAGACCCCTTTGCAGGGGCTCAACATATAGTTTCTTTTTCTATATATGCTCTCTCTTCTTCATCTTGAGTGAGCTGCTTCAGTCAGAGTTGGAGGGGAAAGGAAAGGGAAGGTGGGAAGAAGGCAGAGGCCAGCACTGCTTGGGAAACTGACCTGAGTCCCAGAAGGGAGCTGGGGAAGGGGGAATGACCCTGTAGGCTTGGGCACCTCTCGGAGGAAAGCGGATTCTGGCTTGGCCCTACTGGCTCCTAGGGATTGCCAGCACTAAGGGATTGGCCATATTAGGGGCTTGAGCTTGAGCCCCAAGCGACTGCCTGAGGTAGTATCAAAATATGGCATATGATTTCTTCCCTCACCCCACCTCCTTCTGCTTCTGAGGTATTATTGTCATGTCGATTTTGCTATGGAAATAAATTGTGACTACCCCATTCCGTTCACCCTGGGTGTCTGGGTCTTCCTCCTGGCTGCAGTCTGTTTTTCTAAAGTATTTTTAAGTGATCCGCTCGTTGTTAATATAAATGTCTATATTAGGAGCCTCCCTTTTTTAGCTCTGAAAGTGGCTGCTAACACAAGCTATCCCTTGAATAACAGAAAAGTTCTACTATGTAAAAGAAAGACAGTGAACAAGGACAGAGGAAAAAAATCAACTCATTTGAAATGTTGTGTTGGAAGAGATTTATACAATCTGAAGAGAAACCAGAGGACTCTTCAGATCCTGCTGTAAGAGAGTCTTACAGATGCCGTCAACAATCAGAAAAGCAGATAAGTGATTGCTCAATCAAGTCAAGCCTGAACTCTTACTAGGGCAAAAATGAATAAGCTGAAGCTATCCTGCCATGCAACATATAATGAAAATATGTACAGAACTGACCAGAAAAGATAATATTGCTGGGAAAAGGGGGGGGCAGTAGAAAAAGAGAGGAAGACCGAACATAATACAGAGTGTCTCAATAAAGGAACCCACAACTGTTAGTTTGCAAGTTTGAGCACAACTTGTTGGAAAATATAATATTGCTGGGGGGGCAGTAGGGAGAGAGAAGAACCAAACTTCAGATGTTGTTGTTTGCAAAATCTGAGCAGAGTTGTTAATCTGGGAGGTCATTAAGGGACTTGATGGCACGTAACATCTTTGGAGTTTTTTTTAATTACCAAACAATTGTATAGTGACAACACGGGTGAAATGGTTGAAACTGTGACTGGATGTAGGCACCAAAGCTCTGCTAACATCAAGTAAAATCATGCCCAGCCACAAAGCCAAAACCAAACAAAAAACAAAAACAAAAATCAGTAATTTCACAGCTAAAACAAGTGAGCTTCTGAATATTTCTTATCTGTTCTTTTAAAAATACCTTTTAAATATATTTTTCTAACCAGACACAGAATCCTTTTGCAAGCACCAATTCCTGTTTGGCCAGGAAGGTGTTAAAAATTAAATTGGGTCCTGATTTACAGGTTCAGAAGTTTGCCCCAGACCTGGAGCTGATTTCCCCTTTGAAGACTTGAGTCAGGAGCCCAGTCTCAGAAATCCTGAGAGAATGTTTACTGAAAGCACTTGGGGCTGGGACAAACACAATTGCTTTGTGCTTTTTTAATGCACAAATATTTCAACTATGCCTCACAACATTGTATACCAATTCCCTAGAGATACATGGCAAAATGTCACACTTTCTGGAAGACTCTCACTCCCTGGTTGTTGTTTTTGTTTGTTTGTTTGTTTGTTTGTTTACAGAATATCTGTCTTTTGACTTTCTTTCTGTGACCTATAATTGCCCTAAGCTCTCCGAATATCTTCCTTTCCTGCCCATGAAGCTGCAGCAACATATCTATTTTGCAAAGCTCTTGCTGGTAAGCCTATTCCATGCATGCTCAGTATAGTAAGAAATCACAGTTTCTCTCTTTTGAAAGGCCTGTTTTGAGGACCAATATTTAGGCCGCCTCAGCCTGGAGTATTTCCATTCTTTTTTTAAAAAAGCATATGGGGTCAACCATTCTCTTTCATGATAAGCAAGGTTGGTATTTCCAATGTATATGATCTGTTTTAAATCGGGGGACATTTACAGTTGCCTATTTCTGAAGTGAGGGAGTAAAACAGTTTTGCTTTTAAAAAGTTATAACTTGAAAACCTTTTGCCCAAACTTCCTCAAATTTGGCACAGAGCAAGAGCTGATTGTCTGCTACATCTAAGCCAAATTTGATGCTGATCCGAAGCCAACTTTAAAGTTATAATTTTTTGTTTGGGCTTCCCCAATTTTTAGAATTACCTTCTAGAAATTTGATTTACTCTGCCAGTGCAAGATCATTACTGTAATCTCATGCAGCAGTAATAACAGACTATCTCAGCCCTTGAAAAGAAGAACCCTCTCAGTCTTCTGGCTCTGCTTTCTAAGGAAAGCAGTATCTTTTCTTAGCTCCTGATTTTTTTTTCAGGATTAAAGGAAGGAAGGAAAGAATGAAAGAACAGTTTTGTTGTTACTGCTGTTCACTGTTAGGGGGCGGACACAATTGTTTTTGTCTGTCTTTCTACCCTGTCTTGTCATGGATTAATCCCTAAGGGTAGGGACATGGATATACCAACTGGGATCCCTGGGTCCAAGTTCCAGCTGCTCTTCTCAGCACTGCTGTATCATCCCAGGAGGAAGAGGGTGAGAGCAGAGAAGCAGCTGCTCACCTCAGGAAACCACTTCCACTGTCTGTGGGCAACAGCTGAGAACCTAACTTCCTGGATTGTCTCTTCCACAGAAGTCAGCAGTATGATTGGGGAACCAGAGCCTTCCTGCACCGGCCGCAGCTTCGTTGCAAGAGTATTGTGACTTCATCTGGCCACAATGGGGGAAAGAAAAAAATTCTGTTTGTTCACTTGTCCTTTGTTTTTGGACTGTCTGGTCTGATAAAGGGTTCGTGGTGACTCAAGAACCCAAACAATTTTGTGGTGTTTTGGCTGGTCCTAGCGAATACATTCTCTGGCTGTTGATTTTGGATTTGTCTCTTGGACAACCATGACTATCTTCGTCACTCTTTTTTTTTTTAATGTGTTTTGGAAAATACCACATTTAGCTATTCAGGGTAGCATCTGCCACCATCAGAAGATTTTCTACCATTTAAAGAGATCTTGGCTGAAATCCAGTAATAAGTTGTAACTAGAGTAGGACCATTGAATCTATGGAACTTAGAGAAGAGTTAACTCACCAAATCCCCATTCATTCAGTGGGCCTATTGTAGCTGCAGTTTCCTACTGGATTTCAGCCATTATGTGCTTAGGGTTCTATTCTCTACATCCATTAATTATTATTTATAATTTGGTGTCAGTTGAGTATTTTACCCTATGCATCACCTAAAAATAATCTCATTTCGTTGAAATAAAGACTGTCACGTTTCCCTTTATTTTACTCTACGCTCTCTCTGGAAGCTGTGCATTTTAACCAGGTCAAGAAACAGATCCAGGTTTTACCTAGGCCTGTATGCTATGAGAAATGGGATCACCCGTTCTTGCTCCTTTGTAGGCCCATTACAATCAGCTGGCAAGTTGGTGGTGGCCAATTAAAGTCCCACTGATCTCAAAGTTTGTTTTCAGCAATGACTATGTCTGGCTCCAGCAAACTAGCTTTCAGAAATCTTCCAAAATCTGCACAAAAATCTGTTGTGCAGTTTTTATGCTATTGTGAAAACATTTGTGGTGCTGGTGAACATTTGTTCTCTTAAAATTTTAAAAAAACTAACTCGTTGAAAGTAATTCTTTCTTTGTGTGGGCTTCAACGTGACTCTTCCAGGAAAAAAAAGGAAGAGGAGGACAAGAGAAGTTTAACTATCTGGATGCAACTGCATAAAAACACTCACATATGTTGATCTGAGAAACACTCATTGACACAGAAAGCCAGCTCAGTCAAGGTTCTAAATGGAGGAGGGGTGCAATCAGCCTGCCCACCACAATTACCTGCTCTCTCAGCCAGACAAGCATTTCATTGCTAGGAATAAGTACAGTCCAATTTAATTTCTTGCAATCTCTAATGGAGCTATATTACATGTAATTGTTTTGTGAGTTGTTATTACATGCCCTAAGAGATAGGACATGACTATAAATTGTACAGACACCTTTTGTTGTAGGTAGACCACCACAGAATTCAGAGTTAGAGTGTGAATTTATTTATTTATTTCCCTTTTTAAAAAAAGGAAATGTAGTACATGAGAACTCTATAGAGAAGAACTGGAATTTGGCTTAAGAGGAAGAACTTGATAAACCAAGGGACACAGCTACATCCTTGAATAGTAGCTCCAGCTGCAGAGATCGCTCATAATAATATGGGATCTAGTTTGCCACTAGAGGCCAGAATTACTGAACTGCAGCCTCCTTGAGAGTAAAGAGGAATCGCTGGAGACCAAGGCAAAGGTCATCCATATTGCTTTATACGGATGTGGAACCTGGTCAGTGAAAAAAAGCTGACAAGAAGAGATGTGATGTTGGGGAGAGCTTTATGGATTGCATGGTTCACTAGAAAGAAAAATAAGTAGATTCTAAATCAGTGAAATAACAATGAGAAGGGCAGCAACCTAATTTCAAATATTTCAGTATATACAATACGTACTGTATTTGATGTTCCTATACCTACAGTGATTGCATCCCATGGTGTCAATCCTGCTAACACAAAGCTTTTCGCTTTGTAGAATGCCACCTTTCATTCTGGCACAACACTTGGATTCTCCTTGTGCAAGCCATTGCACAAATGCATTCATGACGGCTTATAGCCCACAATACTTGCGATTGGCACGAAAGCTAACAGACAAATAATGCAACCAGTACAACATGCAACCAGCACAGAACAAGGCCTTGTCTTGTACTTTTTCTGTTAGCATCATATTAGATCTGATCAAAGTGGGCACTTTGAGAATGCATCGTCTCCTGTAAAGAAGAGAAAGCGAGGCAGATTTGCATAAAATGTGTATATGCTGCTGATATATACATATACATGCAAATTCATAAACAATTACTGTAACTGAGATAAAATTACAAAACATCTTCCCATCATGGGGAACAGGGTGATGACATGACCTGTGTACCTACTCAGTCTGCAGTCCAGGTACTAAATTGTGTTCAAGACCCTGCTTGCTCTACTTCCGTATGGTTCTTTATCACTAAAAACCAGGTTTGGCAGGAGAGACCTTCAAACAGAGGATGGTTTTCAAACCAAAGATTGCCCTTTAACAGCTGCCCTAGGTGCGACTGTCTGCTTTATGGTTATATATCCACTGTTTTTATTATGTGCCATCAAGTTGCTTCCAAGTTATGGCAGCCCTACGAATCAACTCTTACAAAAGGTCCTATCCTTAGCTTAGACCCATAGGCACTGAGACACATTCCCCTTTCTTTAAAATAAATTTTCTGTGTGAGGATCTATTATGTATTTTAAGTATCTTAGGCTTTTCCTGATAAGCCTGAAGGAAACTTATGTTCCAGAAAGGAATGTTCTTATGGACATGGAAGATAATTTGATAATGATCTACAAACATTCTGGAGAGTCAGGAACATGGCGGGGGGGGGGGGGGGAACCAATTCTCATACAATCCCTACTAAAAATGCTGCCCTGCCCACTATAGCCTTTGCCTGAGCATGTTCTGGAAATCAGATTGGCAACGGGTTTCCTCCAGTGTCACTAAGGATTCAGGTACAAACAAAGAATGAAACAAAAATAGTAGGATTGAACTGGTTTGAGCTCAAAACTGAAACCTCCTGATTAACACTTTCTTGACATTTCCATTGTCTTGCGCACAGTTCTGCCTGATTGCAAAGCTTTGAAATACTAGAATACAGTAAATATTAAGGATTATGTATACATAGGCTCCTAGTGAGGTCACAGCCAGGCCGTGAGAGTAATGCAAGAGTTGCTAGGATTATGAAAGTGGTGTGAAGAGGACAGGTACCGTGGATCACCCTGTTGGCGAGTCGTCGTGCTCCGACCCAGGCCCTGAGCAGCCCACCTGGTCCCCCTTTGAGCTTCCAACCGTGTCTCCCACAGTGGAACCCGAAGAGAGGGATATTGCTGCCTGCCACTCCCATGAAAGCAGGACTCAGACAAAGGCAGCGGTCTTGACACCAGGAGGAGCAGATTCATGGAAGGCTCCGAAGAGAGGAGGCAAGGTGCCAGATAGACTGAGAGAGAAGGGAGTGGGGCCTGAGCAGGAAGAGGAAGGGGAGTCCCCTGAGGAACCTGGAAGGAGAGATCTTGGGGCAGAACCTAGGGAAGGAGAGCCGGAGGTCTCAGGGGAACCAGAGGAGAAGGACCCCAAGAAAAATACCTGGGGAGGCCCCTGGGAAGATTAGTCTGGGACTTACTGGTCTGAGGACTCCCCAGAAGAAGAAGAACCAGAACCTCCAGTGGGACTACGAGGAAGAACCCTAGAGAGGGGTTCTGGGTTCAGCTAAGGGTTAGGAGGAGAAGCCTGAACACCCCAATCTCCCCTCACGGCTGTCTTACTGGGGGAAGCATGAGGGGAAAGCTGATAATGGGAGAGCCTACCCCAACAGAGAGTAAATGCGGACACAGAAAGAGACAGTGCGAATGCCAGCACCACGAGAAGCTCAGAGAGAAGGGTCAAGGGAACCAGAACAGGCAAGGGGCTCTGAGAAGATCTATCCACACCTTCCCGCCCTGGAGGCATATTGACCCTCATTGCTCGGAGTGGTCCTGCCATGAGAGGACGCCAAATCAGGGCCCTCTGAAACTATATTACCAAGGGGCCCAGTGACAGGAACTGGGCTCACTGGACAGAATCCCTCCCTCCCTGTGAAAGAAACCAGGGAACCGAGGACAGCGGACTTTACCCACAGCACCAGTGGACTTAACGTGGGCTGGGAACTTGGACTCTGTTGCACCATATATATTTTTTTTTGAGCCCTTCTCCCTCCATGTTATAATAAACCCGGTTGAGTTTGAACAGCCACGTTGTGTTCTCATGGATCACACAATGGAAGAGAGGGTTAGTCGGGCTCACAAGAAGATTCTTTAAAGCCCAAACATCAGGTTGGTGTGGGAGGGATAAGAGGTGGACTTTCTGATTTGCCAGAGAGAGAGAGAGAGAAAGGAAGGAAAATGTCTCTTTGAAAGCTCCTTCTCTGTCGGCTTCACTTTATACACGGTGGATCTCAGATTTTCCACCAGCCTTAAAGCACAGGATGAACTGTTGTGGGTGGTATCATACGTACGAATATTGTAACTTCTAAGTTGTTAAGCTGCCAGCACCAAAGGCCTAAGTAACTTCTGAGAGAACAACTATCCTAGCATCCTGCAGGATCTTTTTCCTCTATCTCTTTGGTCCTCTTGTTATCTGTAGTCAGCCATGCACAGCAAGCTTACACCAGAATGGGAAGTTAGTTCCACCACCCTAGTTTCGGAAGGATCCCCCAAACAATGGAAAGCTAGGGCTAAATTGGCAGGCAGTCTTGAGGAAGTTCGGGTGTGACCGTTCAGAACAATGTTTGTCTGAAGGGGCTGCTCAGAAACAAGGTGACAATGGTGTTGCTTCCACAATCCACTTCTCCCCTTTCTCCAGAAACCTCCTCTCTTTGGTAAGATGTCCGTATCATTCTTTACCTTTCAGTGATGAACAATATAACCCATCCTAGTTGCTGGTGGGCATGGCTCACCCAGGATGCAGGGCCTGCCTTGCATTACGTAGCCATCCTAGATGACAGGACACGAGGTTTGGTAAAATGGCACTGCATGAGTTTTGCTTATTGATCTGTTTGCTTTACCTTCCCTTTCTTTCCAGGGCTGAGACTCAAGGCTTGATGTGAACTACATCAAGATGAAAAACATCTATTCCCCACTGCTTGACAAGTCTGGGGGTGAGAAAAGAGGAAGAAACACGAGAACTGGGCAGGACTTTAAAAATTATGATCCAGCCTGCTGAGCTTAGCAGGACTGGGGTGGGAAGGAAGAAGATGAACCAACCCACACAAAGGTCTATTTTCTCACAGTTTTCTACCAAGAAAGAATTCTGTGAAAGAGGCAATTCTAAGTAATAGCTGGATGTTATATTTTCAAAACTGGGAGGATCAGAGCGTTCTTCCTTTCTTGCTCCTAGGCGCAACCTGAAACTACCAGTCCCCCCCCCCATCCTTTTTTTTTAACCATCTTTTGGTTGCCCTAATAAGAATATTACACTGACAGGGATTCAGGGATTTTTTTTTCTTATTGCCAAGGTGGACATCTTTGCTTTCTTTGTGAAGATCAAACCAAGCTGGCTCAAAGGAACAAAGGGAGCCTATGTCAGAGAGGCTAACAGGGGGCTCTTGCCCCAGGAGCTGCCTGGAAAAGATGAAAAAGGTACATAATCAAAAGTCACAGACCATGTTTGCATTTATAGAAAAAAAGATCATGGCTAACGTAGAATGCACACGTAGTGGTAGAGAAGTAGGCAGGGAGCCGCAGCAAGCGCCGGACGGAGGGACTGCATTACAGCCGGTCGTGTCTGCTGCCCTTTGTGGTTAGTGTTGCGCAACTGTCACAATAACCAGTGGCGGGCAAAGCCAAGGGTAAAACTTGGGCATTCTCGCACCCTCTAGTTTGCTCTTCCTTTTTCTCCGCGTCACACACACACACAAAGGGGGCATACGCCACCAGGCAAAGAAACAGGCAAGGAAGCAAGCAGGCCTTCACACAAGCATGCATATGGATGCTGTCGGGCTCTGGAAAGGAGGCCAGGAGGAGGAGTGGCATAGCTTGAGGCTGAGATGGGGCAGCACCCCCTGTACCCTAAAGGATGAGCTGCTGCTGATTATGGCTTGTTACCTCACCTGCCCTGTGAGTAAAGCATGCTCGGGCATTGCTTACTGCAGGCAAGGAAGGCACAGATCAGACATGTGACACTGTCTGAACAGGTTTGTTTGTAGAGGAGCAAGCGACAGATGCTGCCTATGGGAGTGATGAGAACCTGGAATTTCAGCAGCTGCAGAGTTCTCAAAAGTACACACAACCCTACTTGACTCCTCTCCTCCCTCCCTCTCTCCCTCCCAACCCCTGGGGACGAAAGAGGAGTAAACGTTATCGTGGCCCAGAGATCTAAAGTGACCCACGCCAGGGCTGCAGTCCCTTCTCCTGTGAAAAGGAAAGAAAAATGAGGGCAGACTGGAGTTTATGCCTGAGGATAAGGTGTTGGGGTGTGAATGTGTGTGGAGGGGGTGTTACTTTTTGAGCGGCCTCCCCACATTGCTTGTGGGTTGCATCCCGTCAGTTTTACCTAAATTCACTGCAAGGATCAGATCAAGAGAAATCCCAGTATTGGACTAATCCCGTCTCTCTTTTTACAGATGCACAGTGTTTGCAAAGCTAGGACTGACTGACCTTCTGTCTTTGTGTGTCGTGGGGGAACCTGGGGGGAGGGGGGGGAAGAGGCATTTTGGGCTAAGTCACAATGACAGGCACTGCACGTGTATTACAAAACAAAGCTCAAGTGAGCTCCTTTTCTGTGTTCACCAAATTTCAGGCGGAAGGGCCACCTCTCTTCAGGGCTGGCCTACAATCTGAATGAAGAGGCACCTCATCCTATCCTCCTCCAGACGACGAGCTGATGGTGGCTCTCTTTCCTACTTTATTCTCACAACAGCCCTATGGAGAAGATCAGGCTGAGAGAGAGAGACTGACCCAAGCCCCTTACCCCATTGGCTTCATGGCTGAGTGGTTTGAACCTGGGTTTTCCCAGTCCTAGTCCTGAACTCTATCCACTGCACCACGCTGGCTGTGTAATTTTCTGATGATGGAAGTCTACCTGAGAAGATGCTGAAGGAGGGGGTTGTTGCCAGCCAGGAATGGAAGATCTGTGTGCTTCACCCAGAAGGTCTGGGTTAGGAGGTGCAGTAGCATCCTCTCTTGCTGCCTAGTTGCTAGTAAAAGGTAAGTAATAGCTCAGAGATCATGCCAGCTAGGAATAGCTCAGAGATCACACCATGATCTCTGAGATATTACTTTGCACCACTGCCAGGAGTGGTGCATAGAAGACTATGGGGGAGGGGAACACCTAAGTGACTAGACAACATGCTGGGGGCATGGTCTGCACGGACTCCACCATTCCTCTCACTTTTTGAATCATGGTCACTTCCCCCCCCCCCCCCAATGAGAGGCTTCCATAAAAAGTCTATTATGGAAATGAAATACAAACCCCTTTGCCTTGGGGCTCCTGAGAGCATTTCTGAATTACTGATTAATATTTGCTTTTTATCTCTTTCTTCTGCATTAGATCAGTTCCAGACTTGGCTTTATTGAATAACCATAGATTTCCTTATCTGTAGCATAGAGATAATTACTCCCTTGAGGCTTTCAAGTCCTCTAACTGTTTCTCCTTCATTTTTACCATTAAAGTTGGTGAATGACTTAAGAAAGAATGCACTGAGAATTGAACTAGAAAGTGTTTCTCCCAACAAACGTATGCGTAGAATCTAGACGGCCTGGGATCACCCTTCATCAAAGTTCTTATTCTTTTTTTGTCTCTAGATCCTTTTGTTGTTATGTGCTGTCATGTCGGAATCGACTTATAGCGACCCTAACAGGGTTGTCAAGGTAGGTGAGATATTTAAGGACTGGCTTTCTCAGTTCCACCCCAAGTGGGTTTCCATGGCTGCTTGGGGATTCAAACGCAGACCTCCTGAGTCCTAGTCTGTCACTTTATCCACTTACGTAGCTATACTGGCTATCCGCAACATATTCCAATGAAACTAAACATGGGGAGGGCCGCCCAAATCAAAACCTTAAAGGCCAGCCCTTGAGTACACACTCACACACACACAGCATACCCAAATAGCACTTTGATTTGAAATTGTTGTACACTGTCTAGTGATAGGTTTAATTAGATTAATGTTATATTGGTTTAATTGTTTTGAGTTTCCTCCAAAGAATCTTTGGAAGTGTAGTTTGAGGAAGGTGCTAAAAATTCTCTTTTGGGATGGCCCCACATAAAATTTTTTTCCTGCATGGCCTTGTTGTTGTTGTTGAGATTCTAGACCAGCCTTTTCCAACCGTCACAACTCCAGAAGTATTGGGCTACAGTATCCTCACACAGCACAGCATGGGGATAATGAGAGACAGCATATGTGGAAAGACTAGTTCGGTCATAATACCAGCATCCTCTGTGTTATCTCTTTCCATCTCGTTTCTGTCCATCTTTGTATCATTTGGATGTGATAATTTTTCTTCTTCTGCTGCTGCTGCTGAATGGTGCAGTGATAAAACACTAGCATCAGACAATCCTTAAACTCAAGTCATGTGATCAGTAAAGGAAATGACATATCAGCAGTAGAGGGTAGGGAAGTGGTAGGTGAATAAGTCAGGCGTGTGATGCATTGTCTACACTTAGAATAGAAGACATGCAAATATAGAATTTCTTAGTCATCACAAGCACTCTGCTCCCTTATCATCAGAAATATCCTTCACTATATTATGGGGCACTTGCTCATTAAGAACAGAAAGCTCTTGGGATTTCATTTAATTATGAGAGAGGGAGAGAGAGTCTATTCCCCTTTGGAAGCTCTGAGTGGCAACACTTAAGCTAGAATGGCCTTCTACCAAACAAGACCCTTGGTGTATCTAACTCAGCATCCAGAGTAAGGAATGTGTGGCCTGCCAGCTGCTGTTGGACTGCAACTCCCATCATCCCTCACCGTTCAGGATGATGCCTAGGACTGATGGGAGTTCTATCTGGAGGGCTCCTTGTTCCCATTTGTTCTGTTTGGGCACTGGTTGTCCAGGATTTCAGAGCGGCTGCCTTTTTCTGTCATACCACAAGATTACCAAGGATGGAAAGGAGGGCCTTCTTATGTTCTTATGAGGCACTCCCCTCAAAGAGGGAACCTGTGGTTTTCCAGATGTTCTAAGCTTCCAACTCCCATCAGCACCAGCCAGCATGGCCAGAGGGAATGATGGGAATTGTTGTCCAACAACTGGAGGTGTCCCTCTCTCTGCCCTACAGGGAGCCAACATAGCCTCCATGGCAAGCAAACTTACGCTACTCTTGGCAGCTGCTCCTTAAGTAGACCCAGTGAGGCAAAATGGCTGAATTGCTTGCCTCCATCACCTGTAAAATAATCTCAGCTGAGTGATCAGTGTGGATTAACTGCTTTTCAGCACTCTGTAGTGTTGCATCAGTGCTCGTTAACAGTCAAATAGAGAAACAAAGAAGCGTGTGGATCTCAATGCGTATAATAAAAAAAAAGCTTCCCAGTTTCAAAAATAACTATGAAATGCAGTTGTCTATGCATGCCAGTTACTGTCGCCTTTCGCCAGTGACGGCATGGCTTGTCGTGCCCATAAGCAGAGCTGAAGAGGGCACGGATCAGATGTGCCACCTCGATACACCTGCCCCCTCCCCCTCTGAACAACAGTGCTGCCTGGGCAAGTCCCATCTTACGATGTGAAAAGCTTGGCCCTGGCCCATCGCAACGTGTGAGTCCGCAGCAGAGCCAAAAGCAAAGATGAGTTTTATCTTTTGAAATGAGATCATTCATTGCCCTCAACCATTTGCTGCCACCCTTGATACATCATCTTCACTTATTTCAGATGGGAGACTGATGGTTGCATAAATAGAGGAGGAAGTGGAGCCAGATTCCACCCGCTCACTGCCAAGCGTGCTTCCGGGACTGACAGGTTTTAATGTGCTAGATTTTCTCCCTAGTAGGGATGGTTCAAAGGCAAGCAAAATTATCACTGATAACGGAGAGGACTCTAATTTGTGCATGTGTTAAAGCACAGAGATTCAGGCACCCGCTTTGTTTTCTGGCCTGCGAACCTTTCCGATGAATGAGTTAAGGTGCCGTTGATTTGCAAGTCCAAAAAAACCACAAACACCCAGCAATGTGCTAATATGCATCCTGACAAGTGAAACAAAGCCTTCTTTTCATAAAGCGATCCAGCTGAGGCATGCTACTCCTTCCTTTTGAAAGGAGTATCAAAGAATAAAAATATCTGGCAGATTAAAGGCAAGTGCCTGCCTGTTTATGACAAACAGAGACTGAATGTTAATAAGCAGTTTCAGGAGAGGCAAAATGGAAGAGTATGCAAGACCGCTGAGCCTGCATGCATGCGCGCTCAGACAGAATACATCTTTTGCTCCAGCTCTCCTGTGCAAAGTCTATTTCCACTCAGATTCTGAGCACCAGTTTCTGACATCTGTGAGCATTCCTGGAGAAAGCCTGGCTTTTACCTTTTGGAGCCGTGCTTGGGAAACCCAAGGTGCTGATCAGCACTTATTACCTGGAACCCCCTTTGGCATGGCTTTGGAAAAGGAGCATTTGCCAGCGGCATTGATACTTGCTGAACAGTTTTATGGCATTTAGGACAGATGTTCAGGTCAAGGCAACCTGTTAAACATTGAAAATGCTGATTGCGCTGCATTTCCCTCTGGCAACATTGTCGCGTCTCCTTGCTTTGCTTTTGACAGTTGCTGGGGTTGAGTCAACTCAGGTATAGTACACATTTTTTGTTTTGTTATTTACAAAAACAACAACCCTGGATTTAGGGATTTAGGTTTATTTTTTGTGGGGGAGAGGAGAGAAAGATACGGTACAGCAACACGAAGCCCTTCTGTAGTGGAGGAAGCCTTCTCTTTGTGGAAGGCCAGTTCTGCATCCAGCTCCTTTGAGTTCAAAATTTCAGGATAGAATAGATTGTTTGGATTTTATATATATATTTTTGTCCTCTTGAAAAAGTTTTAGGGACAGCCATGGCCTCCTCTCCACTCCCCCCAGATGGTTTGTTTTCCCATACAAGAATTCCCATACAGGGAATTCTTGCTCTTCAGAAATTCAGAGTTTTACAAAATAACTCACTGGATGGCCATAAGAGAGCTATGCTTTTGCTCTCTAAGCAACGTCACCAGCCTTTTGTGAGGATAAAATGGTGGGGGTGGGAAGAACACGTCATCCTGTCCGTAGCGTAAGCCAAGTCATAACTTTCAGTTTGGTGTGTGCACCCCAAGAATCACCACAGGGACACTTTGTTTATCGAGGGGGGGGGGGAACAGGCCCAAAGTTACAATTTGGCTTAGGTGACAAACAGGATATCGGCCATTGTTAATTTTGCTATGTTTAATATGTAGTTATTACTCAACTTATCTGCATGAGTTAGGGGGAGAGTAACCTCCTAAGAACCCATTTATTTCACAAAATCAGAGACCATTGGTAATGGTGCGGCTAAAAAATCTTGTAAATAAATAAATAAATAAAATTGCAAAACAATGATTTCAAAATAGGTTTAGGGTAGCTAGCTTTTGACAATGTTAGGTTACTTTACCTCGTCCTTTCTCTTTATAACAAGGAAAATCGACAATGAAAAACTGTGTGAAGTGGTTAGAGGGTTAAGACTAAGACCTGAGATATATAAGTCCTAACTGCAAAGCCCATCATCACTCTTTCGCAGTCTAAGCAACATCAACCGGCCTTTTGTGAGGAGGAAGTGTTTGGGTAGGAAGAGAAACCATGAGCTTCATACAAAATTAAGATGTGGGTCTCAAGTTTTAAGTTCAGCAAACATTGTCTCTAGCAGAGTTGGACCAGGCCTGTAAATTCTGCTGCTTTTGCAAATTTATTTCAAGCACAGCAAAGCTCCTCATTGATTTTGCCACTTTTTCAAGGTTTCTGAATCCTCAAGGAGTTTCAGTCCCCAGTTTCAAAGGGAACAGCATTTGATCCTAAACGAACAGTCATCCTGTCCATATAGCTGGCAGTGGAAAGCTGTAGCAATCTGAGATTCTGTGACTCATGGATGTATGGCCTTAATCAGGACCTCACTGAGGTTCAGATACAATTTAGGTTAGGAACAGATTTGGACCTTGGGAATACTTACCACAGCAAACAGGCTGAGGCCAAAAAAGAAAAAAAAAGGAGCAAAGAAAAGTTACACAACTTTACTTTCTTTTTTGAGACAGATCCAGAAAGCTGCTGCTGAAGGTAACGAGCTTCGGTATTACAGCTTGGGTGCAATTTTCCCATAGATGTGTTTTTACAGCTGTGGTTAATGTGTGACTAATGCTTAGCATGGAGTAACCCATAGAGCCACTCCTTAGGAAACTGTACAACTTTGTTAGTGCATGGGAGGGGAAATAGGTATGAAATCGGCGACTTCTGAACATGCAAGATTTATGCTTCTCAATTATTATTTTTCTAGCTGGCTTTAGCTGAGCACATTTTACTATGAGCTGTTATGTCTGGCCCTGGTAGGTTTATGACAAATATCATGGCAATACAGCACAGAGAAGTGGAATGCCATCAAATATTAATGCCAGTAATAAAGCCAGCTTGCTTCTTTGGTTGATGGTCTTTCAAATAAGGACTAAAAAATTCAAGCTTTCCAGGACTGCAAGGAGACCACCCAAGCCTAATAATCTTGCTACTAGCTTTAACGTGATGAAGAAAAAGCTGGAACAAATTCAGAGATATTCCCCCCCCCCCCCCCCCCAAATAGCACTGCAGTTTATCAAGTCACTTATGATAGAGGGAGGGAAAAGAAATCTGCATACAGGGATAGGAAACACGAAGTTTCAGTTTGAATCCATGATGACTCCAGAGACACTACCCAGAAACTCTGTTGTTATCCAAGAATAATGGAAAACTGAAACATGTATCATGAAGCATTCACTGTATGCACAGAGAGATATACATATAGTTGACTCCATCGTGCACACTGCTGTTGTTGTTATATGGAATCAACTTATAGTGACACTAAGAGGGCTTTCAAGATAGTAAGATATTTAAGGAGTAGTTTCACCAGTTCCACACACCCAGTGAGTTTCCATGACTGAGCAGGGATTTGAACCCAGGCCACTTAAGTCCTAGTCCATCACTCTATCCACTACACCACACTGGATTACAGTGTACAGAGAGAGAGATGGGATCTATGGTGGGAAAACATCACACAGCCATGCTCTGGTGACCATCATGTGTACAACATAGTGCTTGAGTGCATGTTTTCAGCTCTCATTTCAAGGACAGAACATACACCAGACTAGACATGCAGCCAAGAATGCATACATGGCATTGCACTTTCAAAGCACCACAATGTACACAATAATTACAGCAGACTCCTGTGCATATCTATTTGTAAACACACAGGATGGCATTAAAGTAGTTCTGTAAAGCCGTAAACCATTGTTTGGGGAAGAACTTGTATTGGACAAACACATTTAGAATGAAACACCTTCTGTTTTGATATCACTGCTCCAGAACAGTTTGTGTTCACCAGTTCTAATGAAAATACTTATGAGGTGCACTTCATAGCTAGCATTCCAATGAAGTCTGAAACCATAAGGCTTAAGCACCATCAAACGGGGGCGGGGGGCGGGCGGGCATGCATTTAGGTTTATCAAATTTGGTCTTGAAGCCTTAGCAGAAGAATATTTATACAGAAGCATACAGCCATTGGATCCTGTATTGCCAAGAGTTCTTCCAGGCAGCTGGATGGAAAATCATGCTGTTATTCTGTATTTTCTTCCATAATGTTTGAGGTGGGCAGAGAATGGAAAGGAGAAAAATAGATGCAAAACATTAGAGTATTAGATTCTACTTGGATTCCTTCAATGAAGTGCAATGGGATGATATCTTCATTTGAGTTTTAATTCTATTAAGGAGAAAAAAAAGTCTCACAGGTGATGCATCAAGCTAGATGTTACTCTACTTACCGTGTTTCCCCAAAAATAAGACAGGCTCTTGTATTAATTTTTGCTCCAAAAACACATTAGGACTTATTTTCAGGGGATGTTTTATTTTTTTCATGTACAACAATCTACATTTATTCAAATACAGTCATGTCATCTTCTTCTGGTGGCTGCACAAGGGTGGAGGGCAGGGTTTCACTTCACTGGGGCTTATTTTTTGGGTAGGGCTTATATTACGAGCATCCTGAAAAATCATACTAGGGCTTATTTTCAGGTTAGGTCTTATTTTCGGGGAAACAGGGTACTACGGATCATTCCCAACTATAAGGGAGCAACCAGACTTCTGCTAAGAAGTGCAAACCACTGACCCTTGCTATAACAAAGAGTTCAGGCACAAAAAACCCCACAACCTGTTTACTTCTGAGTTCAAACCCACATGTTCACAACCTCCTTTCAAAAACTCGAGAAGCTTGTCTACCACATAGTAAAGCCATACTTTTGCTGCTGTGGGGGTGTACTGTCATCAAACCTAAAATAAGTTAACACATAGTATTATTAATGCTATTCTCTTTATCATCATCTATCCTGAGCAATTAAGAGTTTTGTTTGATAGTGTATTTTATTATGGGATTATTATTTTTTTGTCATACTGAGATGGAGAGGGAAAGGCAAGCATTAAAAGTCACTTTTATCTAAGGCACCTGATGAAGTAATCGTTTGTTCTCATTCCACGTATACGTCTCTACTCTTCAAACTGAACAAATATTAAGAAGCCAGTGCTGCAGCTATAAAAAGCTATTTAAATTTGTGTCTACCATTTTGATTTCTGCGCAGGCTGGTGGGTGACTTGGGCCGATTTCTACATGGGTTTTTGAAAACAAACAAACAGATAAGATACTGGTTTGGCCCCGGAGGCCTTTTTTGCTGGAGAAGACAGACACCTAGCAGCATGGCTCCCCTTTAACTCCAGGCACAGTTACTTGTTCCACCCCACTGAAGAAATCAGTGAGCCTACCTTTGAAGTAAAATTTACAGAGATGGGACCATGCTGCATGTATTTCAATTGACTTCTTCCATCTCTAGGGAGGGAATGTGCCAAGTTTTCTGGCCTGGCGCAAGATGAGCCAGAACAAACTGAAGGGCTACCAAGCCCAGCACTCTGTTCCTGCCATGGTCAGCCCCAGGCCTCTTGGCAAGCAGGACAGGAGTGCATTAGTACAAACTACATTGGACTTTGAAGCTCTGGGAAGGAAGGGCCACAAGGATGATCAGGGGACTGGAAACCAAGCCCTATGAGGAAAGACTGGAAGACCTGGGCATGTTTTAGCCTTGAGAAAAGAAGACTATGATAGCACTCTCCAATTACTTTAAAGCCTGTCATGCAGAGGAGGGGCAGGATCTGTTCTCAATCATCCCAGAGTGCAGGACATGTAACAGTGGGCTCAAGTTACAGGAAGTCTGCTTTCGGTTGAATATCAGGAAAAACTTCCTTTACTATTAGAGCAGTGCAACAATGGACCCAGTTACCCCAGGAGGTGGGGAGTGCTCCAAGGCTGGAGGCATTCAAGAAAAAAAATTAGACAAATATTTTCAAGAAAGAAAGAAAGACAGACAGACTTTATTACACAATTTTGGATCTTTGCATATCAACTAGATTGTTCCAAGGAAATATCTTTTCAGCTTAAGTGGTAGAGAAAATAAAAATTTTAGCATGGGGGAAAAAAGGAGTTCAGGCAATGAAACGAGACAGTGCATTTTGGCAGGCCACCTTTTTATTGCATGTGTATGGTTTATGAAATACAAAAATCCCAATTGAAGTACTTGCACTTGGAAATTAGAAGTTAAGTTTGCACTATTCAAAGTTACAGGATTCCAGTTTCTGCTTGACCATTAAAAGAAACAAAACACAGAAACACAATTTTATTGATCTTGCCAAACAGAAGTGAGGATCTGAGGTCAAGAACAATCTTTTCATACATAAAAAGGACATACCACCACTTAAAACCTCACTGTAAAAAAGGCAGTTACATATAGTCACTATGTTTTGAATGCAGGTCAAGGGAGGACAGCCAGGTTTCACATGCTGAAAAGGTGTTTAACCCAGTAGTGTAACCATCAGGAGCTTTTTCCGCCAGGAGAAATAGGGAAGGCACCAACTGTGTGGTTGGCAGCTCATGATTCTGCTTTATCTGAAAGATTTCTCTCTCTCTCCTTCCCCCCCCCCCCTCCAGGTTTAGGCCTATACACTTGCATACAGTGCACTATTGTCAACTCAATTTCTTGCCTACACTTTCACTAGGAACAGGGAGCATCTTGCAAGCCAACAAGTGTACATGGCGAAATGAAGAGAAGCCTAAAAGGTGGATGGGTGTGCTATTCTTTAAAAAAACAAACAAACAAACAAACTCCAAAGCCTTTACAGAACACTTTTTTAGTATATTTAACATCCATGTCATCCTGTACATTACAGAAATCATACATCTGCACTAATTATTCTACATCAGCAAACTGTTTTTCAAGAGAGCTTCTCCACTGCTCCACACACAGTGTACTTAAAACACATTTAAATACTGCTTTCGAAGTGCTGAGATTCACTGATTTGGTCCCACAGATACACAAACCCAACAAGACCCCTATGTTACATTTTGGACACACAAAGGAGATGAAGGCACACGATCCATCATTAACTCCCTCTTCTACATAGAACAGCTTTTGAAGACATTTGATCTTCAAACTCAGTTAGCGTTCGAACACAAGTTGGACTGAGATAAAAGTCAGCCACGTACATAACAGATGCTCAAACCCACCCACCCCCCGGCTCTGTATGCCGAGCTGATGCTCCCTGAATTCCTACTACAAACGCCTGTCTAATGTGATTCTAGTCCCTGGGACTTGGCAGCATCAGGCGGTTTTTGTTACCCATAGCATGCTCAGTCCTGTACGTTGCATGCCACACCCAGCATTCTAAGTACCATGCGGTAAAGACAGGGTTTGAAAATCCAGTAAAGTTGCTGCTATCAGGAAACGCAGAAGAGGTAGATAACAAGTGGTGGCCCATGGGCTGCTAAGTGGATTTTTTTTTTTACACAGTGAATGAACAGGGGTTAACACCAGAGTCAGAAGAACTGGAAAAGTACGCCCATCTCAAAATACCCGCACCTCAAGTGTCATCTCTTACATTGCTTCCGACTTTGAAGCACAGTGTATAAAAATTTTTTTATCCTATTGAATTCTAGAGAAATCACACCTAATCTGGCAAAGGCCACGGTTTAAGAACTCCACCACTTTAGACAAGCCTTTAAGTTTCAGAGAGACCCTTCCTTCTTAACACCACTCCCCTCTTTCAACTGCAATAGGGTGACTTAGTTTTATCCCTGGAAAAGAGAAGACCTGTTAAACATCATGTTAATAGCCTTGTTTTTTTTAAAAAAAAGAACATTTTCTAAAGCACTCACTTGTGACCAGTAAATGTTGCCGAGGGGCGAGGGAGGGGGAATTGTCATAAGTATACACATATTGTACCTCATTAATTCCTTGGCGCTTTCCTAAGACGTCAAGGCTATATACAATCAGTTCCTTATCTTCCCCCAGGAGTCCTTAGACAAGACAGAGTTCCCACATGACAGGGAATCTTTGTGCAAGAAGGCAGGTAAGGGTTTTATTCATCCAGAATGACTTTGGAAAAATATAGTAGCAGTAGTTCCAAATGTCAAGGAGGCACAAGGCTTAAATTCAGTCTTATGGCTTTTAGTTTTTTCCCCCCCTTTAAAATGCAGCGAGAACTCAGGATGTCCAGAGACAGAAGAAAACTGTATTTCAAGTCCAGCTTTTTCATGCATAGAATTCTTCTTGTTTGTGTGGTTTTTGATAGCCTCCATTTGACTGTTTTGGCTCATCCAACGAATAGCTTCCTTCATCTTTTTTCTTCATTCTGTACAGCATGAACCCAACGAGGAATCCAGCAAACAATAAGCCCACGAGTCCACCAGCAATGACCCCTGCAGAAAAGGTGTGGATTAATGTTTTCAAATGAGAAATAAAGGCATCCACCCTTCTCCTCCTCTTAAATAAGACACTGGTGCTTTATCAATACCAGAGGAGTTTGAACAAGACAGCTGTTTATGTGGAAGAAGTCTAGCTCAAGACTGAGCCCCTTGTGCCCCCAACCCCCACTGCAAATGTTTGACTATAAGTCTCATCATCCTTGACCTTGTCGTTTGGTCTTAACAGAAATTGGAGTCTAACAACATCAGGAGGAGCACATGTTCCCCATCCTTGGCCTAGAAGGGTTCCCAGATGGGCACCTTTCTGTGTGAAATTTCCCTTCAAATAGCTGAAAATAAGTCACACTCCTATCAGAGTTTTCTTAGTTTATGCAACACTTAACACTCCTGACCATCGGGGGGGGGGGGGAAGTGTAACTGGAATGGGTGGAATCTACCCATCGTGCAGTCCTGAATAATGTCAGGGGGGCATAGTCAGTATCATAACTTTCCCATCATCATCACCAGCAGTACCACATCCTTGGCCAAAACACAAAGTAAAGGACTTTCAGCTGAGGGTTTTACTCCTCTTCTCCATTTCCAACACAGGGAAGGAGGAGGATGAAAGCGCTTCCAGGTGATGGCGACAAGAGACAGTCAAGAAGCATAAGAACAGAATCTCTGCTATCACAGATCAGAGATAACAGCAGGGATTGCCCCATACACAGCTCACAACCAGGAGAGCGAGTGGGGTGCAAGGGACTCCCTGACAATACTGCTGATCACTAATTGGAGACAACCAGGACTACCCTCCCCACCAACCTCCAAGGGACAATACTGGCATAGCAATTTCCAAGAACTACTGGAAAATCTATCAGGCCTACAAGCCAGACCACGCCACCTCAAGCAAAGTTCTATGGCAACTGAACCAAGTCAGTGCCATAAAGGAAAGACTGGCCTGAAGGGACACTATCATCCCACGTGAATGACTGGCAGAAGGAAATGGATTAGTGGATTCCCTTTTTTTTTTTTTTTTTGCAAGGAATAAAGGGCTACCATATTCACCTGCCATACAAAGAGCTGAGAATCCTACAAAGCCCTTTGTCCAGCCACTGTGATTCTGTCACATTGCTAGGTGGGACCAGCATCTGGCCTCAGATGCACAGGATCCATCTAGCTTCAACCATTTGTACTGTGACCTCTGTAACCATTCTTAGCAACTTTCCTGTTAGATCAGAAGTACAGCCCCTCAAACCCAAGCTTCTGTGCCACAATAAGTACACCAGAATATCATACAGCAATCTATATTGTGCAGAAGACTGCACTTGGCAGTTCCAACATAGATGGGAAGTGAGGTAACACTGGGCCCAGCCGAAGAGGAACAGACACACAAGTATACCTCCAAGGACTCACATACCTCCAAGGACTTCTTTCCTGTCCATTATTCCCTGTGGGGTTCCTGCAGACTTTTCGTCCTTCACTCCTATACCCACTCCCGTTTTATCTAGTTCAGCTTCTTTTTCACCATGTTGAGGAAACACGAAATCTCCCTGAATGAAACAACATATCAGTTACATTTCACCTATTTCACTTCAGTGCACCCATGTTTTCATACAGTTATGGATTCTGAAGGCAGCCATACTTATTAACAAAGCACACTGATATCCCACCTTCTGCATTTAAAGCAGTTTCAACACCTAAACTAAAAACACAAGGATTATGACCTTACCGGATCACCGGAACTCTCTTCAGTCTGTGTAATTTCTCCTTCAGGTGGAGAAGAGAGATCCTTCTGGACAGCAGAGGACCCTGTAGTGGAACTGATAATATCTGGACTTCTCTCGCTAGGTGGCACAACCGCAGAAGCAGGTATTTTTTCCTCTGGGGTCAATATGTGATGAATATTATTGTAGACTTCAGGCTCAGCAACTTTTAACGTGCTAGAAGCTTGCGAGGTTGTGATTCTGACAGTAGAAACATGGCGAG
Organism: Intellagama lesueurii; assembly: GCA_037013535.1. Lineage (NCBI taxonomy): Eukaryota > Metazoa > Chordata > Lepidosauria > Squamata > Agamidae > Intellagama > Intellagama lesueurii. The sequence goes on along the minus strand of JBAJHW010000001.1, from coordinate 213,110,663 downwards.
TGACCGGGAACCCTGTCGTTACAACTGTGGACTGCGTTCCTTGTTTAGAAAGTGAGTCCAGGGCATCCTCTTCAACAGCAACTCTAGGCTTGCCGGGCACCATACCTAAAACGTGGAACATAGAGGGGCTTGTGGTGGATCCTGGTACAGTTGTGTGGTCTTCTGTAGAGTCTTCTGTTTTCTGAATCTCAGGATGATTATCTCCAAAGGCAGTAGACAGTTCCGGCATCAAAGAGGTACTTGTGACGTCCCAAACAACCACAGGATGGTCTGGCAACGAACCTAAACATAAAAACATGTTTTAGACAACCTTCAGAGATCCTCTAGAACAGTTCTGTATCAGACAACACTCAGCCAAGGGCTCCGGGAGCTTGAAACTCTGTCTCCTTCACAGCTCAGCTGCACTCTGTGACCCCCATGCTACTCCTTTCTAAAGGCTGAGAGGATCCCACATATTCACACTCTTGACACAGCCGCCTAAGAAGAACTAAAGACACCTTGTTCACTACTAAATTTGTTTTTCCCTTACATAAGCTAAAAATCCATGTTAAGTTGTTTCTGTGTTTGTTTGTTTTTAAAATTACACTCAGTATGATAAGGCTTAACTTAGCCTTGGGGATGCCACACTGACTCTGCCCCTAGGCCATGCAAAGCTACCAGCTACAGGGTTACTATAAGGACCTAGGAGGGAAAAGGGTATCCTTCAAACAAGGATCAGGACTGGAAAAAACCCAGTTTAACCATCCTGCGTAGGAAGGCCATGCTCACTGGCTGACTACCAATCACCAGCCCTTAAGCTAGCCTATCTCACAGGGTTGAAAGAATAGAAGAAATGGGTGAGGGACCACTACTCTGCTCTGCCCTGGGCCACTACGGAAAAGGAAAGAGATCAGTGTAACAAGAAATAAGTTACGTGAAATGGTTTGCACATGAAAAAGCATTAGGACTACTGTGTGGCTCCTCGCCCTCCCCATCCCCTTTCTCTCTCACACACAATTCAAAGTGAATCTAAAATAGCATTTCTGTCAGTCAAGAAGGCTTCTATTCACAGCATAGCAAGCTCCAAAAACCACACTCACCGGAGCCGGAAAAAGCGTCATAATCGTCTCCAGATGAGTCCTGATCTTCAGGGGGGAGACTGATGTCAGCTGGCTCCTTTAGAAGAAAAGGAGAAGAAGAAAAAAGAAATTTTAGGATATATTCACTTGGTCATATAGAAAAAGTTATGAAGCGCTTCCAAAATGTCCATCGTTATTGGTACCTGTGGAGAGAAGGGTTTGATATTGCTAAGACCCAGGGTGGCATAAAAGGGCATAGCAGGTCCAGGTGCTTTGCACACTTGCAAGTTCATGCAAGTCTCCAAATACGCACCCCCGAAAAGAGCTTGGGGGGGGGGCTGCATCCAGGTGGATCAACCACCTTCTATTTAAAGATTTCCAACAATAGTCCATCATCTTCTGAAGCCCACTGTTTTTCCTGCAATTTGATACCAAGGGCTTAAGCCTTTATAATATGCAGCTACAACCAATTTGCTCTGATATCCGTATGACAGACCTTTAAATACTTGAAGATGGCTATCATACCATCTATTAATCATCCTTCTGCCCCCCCCTCACCATTTGTTGCCCTGCTCTAGACATATATCAGCCTGTCAAGAACCCTTTTACACTGCAGTAACCAGTGGTGGATGCAGCATTCCGAGGGAGGTCTTAAGAAAGAGTTATGATTACTTATTATCATCTGGGCAATTTATCCGTTTGGAACACTGAGGGTCGAACACTAACTTCCCTTAGAAAACACACCTTTAACTAAAACCCAGCCTACAATCCATGCTAAATATGGATCTTTCCACATAAATATGATTTTAAGTGAATTATCATCCCTTTCCACAAAATATTAGACACCAAAGTACAAGACGTCCTCACAGATCCTCATTCAGGCAGACATGGGATAAAGACCAGCTTTCCACGTAGATTTCCAACTCCTCTTCTGTAGCAATACAAAAAGGCTTTAATGGCCATGTCGTTGGCCAATTAAGGAGAAGAACCAAGAAATGGGAAGGGAGGAGCAGAAAAGGACCTGCAGTGAGATGACCAGAGGCTATCCGGACAAAGTCATTCTCACGTGAAGGCATTAGCAGTCCTGACGGCTGATGCATGCTTCCGAATGTCTGCTTCAAAGTGCATTTGGTCCTCTCAGACAAGATCACCCTTATTTCCAGCACTTCATCTTCCCAGTGTGGGAATCTGAGGTTCCACACACTGCCACAGACCAGGGATAGGGAACGTCAGTGGATGTGGGGGTCCATCCTCTGTACTTCTATTATTAAATCTCTGTCCCACCACCACCACCATTTTGGCAGCAAATTAAAAAGACTACTTTAAAACATTGGCTCCCCAATGAAATTAAGCTGTATTGTTTTGCCCCTGACGTTTTGGCAGCTGGGATTGGGAGCTGCCCAAATAGGTTTGGTGGGACAAACGCCGTCCACCCTTGCTGCAGATCCTATTCAGTCCATCCTAAGCACCACAAACCTGTGCCGGCACAGCCGCCTGAAAGAGCTTCTTGTTCTCTCTCACAGTAGCATCACAGCAGCAGTGTCAACTTTTGATCATATAGGAGGAGGCAAGAAACACCTGGTGCTATCTCACTCTACTAAATCTGCAAGAGAAAGCAAAGCAGCCTGGAACAATGCACCGGAAGGCGTACATCTGCCTGCCTGGGAACAAGGAGGGAAAATTCTCAGAGGGATCCTTCGAGAAGACCCTCAGCATGCAGCTCAGAGAGAACTCAGTACCAACTACTAGCAGAAGCTGTAGTAGAAGGGCACTTTCCCTGTGGACCGATGAATTCTCTTTCTTCCAACCTTACAGTTACCAGCGAAGCAGAGTTCTAAGCACGAGGCGATTTTAGTTATATTATCCAAGCAATGTGAATTCTATTTGGAAAATTCTTGTAGGTTCTTGTTCTGTGCAGGTGTTAGTTTAAGGGGAGGGGGAAACCCTGGAGTTAGATAGCTACAGGTGAGATTTCTGGGTAGACTGTGTAGGCTCACAGTCTTCTTGTGAGCTAGCCAGAAGAACTTGTTACCATCCACCTCCGGGCAATCTGACTGCACAAAGCATACCTTAAAAGGCAGTGCTGTGTGTTCCAACATGGTCTGTTAAATGCTGACGATGGAGAACCTCACACAGTAAGCTTCTTTCCACCTGGAAATTTTCTTGGCTCTTATAGCCCTGCATTTATTTTTCTGCACAAAGGATCCGAATCCCACATGCCCACCACAGTAGCCTATGTAGCACTTACAAGGACACAGCAAGCTACATTATTGCCAGGGAAGGTCAAATCACCTATTTTAAAAAACACATTTGAGTCAATATTTACAGTGTTTTTAAAAATATATATATCAATATTTCTCTTAACAGCTAGGTATATATTAAATTATCTCCATACAAACAGCACGTTAGCCTGAAGTTACAAGTAGAGGGGGTCAGCCTCTGGACCGAGCCTGGTGAGTAATCACTTCGGTCAGGACCACGCAGCATTTAGTTAAACTGCCCTTTGGAACAGCGAACAACAGCCTTCAGGCAGAGGAACTTGAGCAAAAGTCCGGCAGAGCCCTGAGGAGCCAAATCATTCTAAAGTCTAGCTGACCTGGAGCACCTGCAATTTCAGGGTCCACCAGCAGACAGGATGCTGATTGGGCCTCAGAACAGAATACTGCAAGCATCATGGTAGCCTCTGCACTTCACTGTCACACTGAGATGTGAAAGGCAAATGAAGTATCACACACGGCATCATCCAAGCACACCTGTTGTGATGGTTAGATAAGAATCTAAGGAGGCTTGGCTGCCATGAAACTCTAGGGTGGAAGTTATATGAGAAACTTGCAATGCACAGAGTATTATGGGGCAGGAAAAACCTACAATCCAGTAGAGAAATGAGAAGAATGGCCATTCAGACCCCTACTTTAAGCGCTTTGGCCAGGATCTGGCCAATTGGAGGTAGATACTCGGCAGAATATGTTTTATTTGAGCGAAAATTATGCAATCATAGCAACAACAAAAATCAAACATGCAGCTGTGATAAACATGTGCCTTTACTCAGACAAGGTAATGCTTATCCAATGAAAAGAAAATTCCACAAACATCAACAAGGTAGAACTATGTCTCCCAAGTGCTGGAAATGAAGAAGAACAGACAAAAAATTTATGAAGAAATCAATGCAGCTACAAAACAAATAAAGAAACAGCAGTTGCATTTCATAATGGATAGGTTTAAGGGTAAGATAAGCAAATGAATCTGTGGGGATTTTGCTGGAAACAGTGATCAAATGTGGAAAATCAATGATACAGTTTTAAGAAAAAGAACTTGTATCCACTCATGTCATATTCAAATTGCCATCAAGAAGACAATATATGTGGAAAACCCTACACTAAAAGCAAATGTTGCAAGGAACAAAGTCAATTATATCTTAGTTAATCAGAGGTGCTGAACCGGTGTTAGATCTGTGAAAAAACATCACAGAAAACATCAAGAAAAAACAGGAGGAGAAGAAAGGAGGGGTTTCATGGAGGTATTAATAGGACAGTACACTCAGATAGCTCAGATGGTCTAAAGCAGTGGTTCCCAATCTTGAGTCTCCAGATGTTCTTGGACTACAACTCCCAGAAGCCTTCACCACTAGCTATGCTGGCCAGGATTTCTGGGAGTTGTAGTCCAAGAACATCTGAGTGACCCAAAGTTGGGAACCACTGCTCTAAACTGGCAGAGGTATGCAGATATGACATATTCAAAAGTAGAAATATAAAATAAAAAGAAGAAGTACTTAATGGAAGAAATGTTAGGGATAAAGAAAAGAAAAAAACAGAAAAACAAAACAAGAAGAGATAAAATACGAGGAACTGCATAAAAATATTTCAAACAAAATTAGGTTAGCCAAATAAAAATGGTACGCCCCTCAAAACTACTGAAATAAAAACACTTAGAACTGACAAATTAGATAGTTCTGGAAAGGCTAACCAATAAAATAAATGAAAAGTAATGAAAACAGTATAAAAATGCATATTAAATTCATGGTAACCAGTAAGAAGGCAGCAGTCCAAACAAAGTGAGTTAAAGCTCCTAAAATGAAGCTTGTTGGCCAAAATATATACCTTTGAATTTGCTTGAACAATGAGATTATAGTCACACAAGAAAAAGTCAGAATAAAGAAGGTTCAGAGCAACTTCCTTAAGAAGGATGTAATATGCTGCAATAACTTAAAATTGGCTTTTAAGGCTGCATGGAGCTATGTGCTCCTAGTTGACCCTTCTCTGACAGGACATAATCATAGACTTTAACACAGGAAACTACAAAGAAGACTTAGACATTTGAAATGCAGATTTATTGCAGGATGCTAAGAATTTCCCAAATCAAGAAAGGGCTAAATGCAGTAATACCGAAGCAAATGAGCAAAAAGCCAAAAAAGCAAAAAAATAAATAAATAAATTTAACAAATTAAAGGCAGAAATGCAGGAAAGTGAGCGAGCATCCTTCAGTCACATAGTGAGAAATGAAAGTAGAGATGCAGTTGATTATTTAAGGCAAAATAAATGGGGAAAGAAGGGTTGAAAAGAAAAGGAAGACTGGTTTGGATGCAACAGAGCACTGTTGCTTAATACAGAGTTGCTGGATCCAAAGTCAAGAGGCATGACGTCACCTAACCTCCAGCAGAGGAGGAACAAGAAGAGGGAGAAGTAGTCTCCAGTTAATCTCTACAAGGAATCAATGATCCTACCAGAAACTCTGAGTCAAAAGGGAAGCTTTTCTATCTAAAGGATCCAACAACATGATTTATCAAACACGAATATATACACTCCACCTAGCAAACACACACATTTCACCTTCTCCTGAGGAAAAACAACTGCTTTGATTAATCCTGTAATTAGTCAACTCCTATTTCAATTGGATATGGACAGCACCTTTTTGTTTGCTATGACGTTTGAAGGTCAAGCTGAACCAAGAAAGAATGAAATTAAAAGAAGTAACAGGGGAAAAAAGAAAAAGAAAATATGTAACACTGTCCAGCATGCAGGACCATATATTCTTCTACTTCAGCTGTCAACAATCATGGCACATGGTCTTATGATATACCCAGTATGGGAATAGTTGAAAGACATTTCTACAAGTCAAAAAGAACGTGTGCAAAACAGATGCAGGATCAAGTTGAAAGAGCAAAGAGCATATACCATACTGTCATTGGAGGCTTATCTTTATTTAGTGGTCAAATCTTTATCATTATTTAGGAAATATTCTAAGTATTTTCAATACGAACCACCCCCCTCATGAATTTAAATCAATCCCCTGCAGTTATATCTATCAGAGCAAGAAGCTCTGTTCCCCAAAGGTACACAATTTCAGCTGGATCACTTAGCTTGCTATGATCACTGACATCAAAGCTGCCATTTAACATTTTAATGCTAAGATTATCCATAAAACTAAAATACCCATGTAATGGTTGTTTTGTGTTAGATTATCTCTTTTCTCCCCCCCCCCCAAATATTTTTTTTTACTCATTTATTTCAAATATTTATGTATTCTTTTTCTGTTTGTTGCAGCTCCCAAAGTAACTTTACAAAGTTTAAATTTATTTAAAAATACACTTACCTAAAAATTACAAGCTCTGGAAACCAACTTTAAAACTAATTCTAGAGAGCAAAGGCCCTCCAGAATAGTATAGTTTTGGCTTCCAATCAGACACTCAACAAAGACGGGGCCAGCCTGACCTCCCTTGGGAGGGATTTTCACTGTTAATGGTGCTGTTAAAAGCCCTGTTTTAGGGTAACATGGATCTTCTCTGCTGAAGATCTCGAATTCTAGGCACACGTACACAAGAGAAAATGGTCTTTCAGATATCCTGAAGCCATTTAGGGCTTTATAAATCAAAATCAGCACCATGAATCAGAGTTTGGAAATAATGTATTAAATCATTACTTCCACATTAAACAAGGAGGAATGCATAGAAGTTTCAGAAAATGTTTCAGTATCAGAAACTTTACTGCAAAAACATGATTCTTTATATGAATCAGATGGCTTATTCTCCTGTTTAATTCAGATGTAATTATTTCAGTGTCAATGCAGCGGAATAGCAAGTCATATCAAAGCTTTACCTTGAATTAAGTTCAATAGCAAGCCAGTGCAGTTGGTTCAAAACCAGCATTTTATTGTCTAAACGGCACTGTAGAATTTGATCTATTGACTTCTAATCTATCCTGACTAGGGCCTGATTGACTATGACACCTGATCTGCTTGTGCAAGTCTGACAATTTGCATTGATATAATAGACTGTGGCCACAGGCCCCTCATACACGTGTCAAGAGTAAGCAAGAACCACTCAACCTGTACAAAGGGCACATCAGCTGACTTCCTGACAGCAAAAAAAAAAAAAAAAAAAAAATCTTTTGGCTATGATTCTGTAAGTGCAGAAGGGTTCTTTTTTAAGTCCTATAGTACTAAACCAGTTCGAACCAACCATTTGGGGCAACGAAAGTAACAACTGGCATGTGCCCTAGATTCTGAAAGGCCTTGGAATAATCTGTTCAAGCCATAAAAATGACTCCAAGGCCTTTCAGAATCTAGGCTGGGTGTATGCTAATCATTCAGATCCTCACATAACTATTTTGATTCATATAAGTAGTATGATGGCATTAGGGTCACTGGAAATGGGAGAAGACCATCTTTAAAAGTTAACGGTCAAAATACTGCCAGTAATGGTATGCTGTTTCATATTTTTGGACTGCTACTCCCATAATTCTCCAAAAATCCCCCTGAAGAATTCTGGAAGGTGCAGCCCAGAAACTTAAAAATCATGGATGAGCTTTCTGGTGATTTACTTCTCTTGTTGAGCTTGAGAATTCTGGGCATTGCAATTAAAAAATACAAAAGGAAACACACCTAGCTCCCAGTGTGACTCAATTGATGTAAATCTGAACAGAGAATTATTGCAGGAAGGAACTGTAAACACTTGCTGTTGTACATCAAATTACACAATGCAGCATGGAACAGCAGATATCTATACCAACTTCTTAACTTGTAGCAGTTCAAGTTAAACCAACTGTGTTATGTGTTACACTGGCATAAAAATGTAATAGGATTCTGGCTGTCATCCAAAAATATGGAGATCATTCTTCAGCTACCTTGCATTTTGTGAAAATGCTGCTCTTAACTTCCTTTTATCTCTGTACAATTTATAAGCTAATACAAGATTCATGATTGCTCTACTGTATCTTGATTTTTCTTGTTTTGCTCTATTTTGTTGCTTCTCAATCCTTTTAGTAAACTGTGCTTAAAAATTGGCTGTGCTGAAGTTCTCAGAGGATGAACTGGGGACAAAGACTCTGTTCTGGTTAATTGAGGGGTAGGTGAGGGGGTTCTTCATTACATTATCAACTGGGGCAGCTTCTTACCATTACCAGTACACTTTAAACAGAACTGTTTAAGTCCCAACTGCAAGCCAGACAGAGGGGTGGATCTCCTATGAAACTATTGAAGCTTAGGCTTCAGGGCCCCTAATCCTGGACAGGGCCCTAGAAGTGAATTTAGTCAACACTTTTTTTTTAAATGATGGTGATGTTATGGAACAACCCCATTGAAGGCGGTAACAGTGGTTACCCAGATCTTGTTGGTGGTTGAGAAGGGGACCCCATAGCAGTTCAAGCTTCAGAGTCCCCCAAAATGTAGGTCCATCACATCAATCTGGCCAGACGTCAATCTGGCCACCATATTAATCACTATGCGTTGCTGGCAAACCCTTTTTCAAAGGCGCCTCTGCACAGTATGCTCAGGAAAGTGCTCTGAAAATTCCCAGTGTGTTACAGAAGATCATGTAGAAGTGGGCAAGAGGAAAGCCATGTACACCAGCTTGGACTTACATAAAGGAAGGTGGGGTATCAAAGCAAGTAAATGTAGTAACACAATAAAATTAACTCATGGACTTTCCACCCTCATATTCAAGTTCAGAAGTGGGAGGGAGAGAATAAATATCCTCTCAGTGTAGACATCTGTTGTTCTATACCATCAAGTTGATTCCATGTTATGGCAACACTAATGAGTTTTCCTAGGTATGTGAGATATTTAAGAAGTTGTTTTACAAGTGCTGCTTAGCAAGTGTAGAAATAGCATCTTATTCCTCACTTCAGATTATATTTACAGGAAGTGAACTACATGAGACAGAAGCTTCCCTTCTTGGTTGTGACAGCTACAACAGTGTATATAATAGGCATAAAAGGAATCATCAGCTAATTATAAAGCATGGAACTGTAACATTCCAAAATACCTTGAGCAACTCTTTCAGCTAAGGACTAAGACGAAGATGTATGCACAACTGGACTAAATATCCAGTTGTCAGTCTTAAGTACAGCAGATTCAATAAATCAACACATCTTAGGGAAGTGTTAACTTCTGAAGTCCCCAGTAATTCTAGGCTTAATCCACCATGATACCTGCCTCTTGGGAAATGAATACTGACATTTGGAAAGATACAAGTAGCCAATACCCTCAACTAGAGACAGTTCTGACATGCAATAGGGTGAAGGAATCCCACTGCAAGCAGCAACATGGGGATGAGGAAAAAATGCTGTCTGAGCGCAGGCTGCCCACATGCTCTTCAGAATCACTGACCATAATGACCCGAACGTGTTACGCTCTCCATGCAACGTCTGACTTCCCACTATACAAGCCATACTGAACAGAATAGGGCAAAAGGAGGCAGTGGATACCTCTTTCTGTAAGCTCACTAAAAGTCCAACTGCTTGTGCAACTAGCCTTTACGTGCATAGAACAGGCTAAGAGAATGCCAGACAACCTGCTGATGTTGAGTGAATCAGATTTGGGCACTGGCTCACATAATATAATATCTTCTGAGGTGGCACCAATTCCATCACTGGTGAACAAGTAAAAACATATCCTGTCAAGTTTTTGTGTGCTTGTTGTTGTTATGTGCCATCAGGTCACTCCAACTTACGGCGACCCTAGGAATAAGTGATCTCCAAAATGTCCTGTCCTCAACAGCCCTGCTCAGTTCTTGTAGACTCAGGCCTGTGGCTTCCTTGATGGACGTCAATCCATCTCACATTTGGTTTTCCTCTTTTTCTGCTTTCTTCAACTCTTCCTGGCATTATTGTCTTTTCCAATGAATTTTGCCTTCTCATGATGTGCCCAAAGCACAACAGTGCCAGTTTCATTCGAAAACCTCTCCTCCAGTACCATATTTCACACAAATCAATTTTCTTCCTGTCAACTTTCTTCACTGTCCAGCTTTCACACCCGTACAAGGTGACTGGACATACAAGAGTGTGGACAATCTTAGTCTTCATCTCCAGTGACATATCCTTACACTTGATTAATTTTTCTAATTCCTTCATTGTTGTTCTTCCAAGTCTTAGTCTTCTAATTTTTTGGTTGCAGTCTTGCTTTGGATTGATGACTGAACCAAAGTATACAAAATCTTTAACAATTGTCTATATTAAGGTTGTGTAATTCTTCAGTAGTCATGATTTTGGTATTTTTAATGCTCAGCTACTGTCCTGATTTGGCACTTTCACTACAAGCCATTTAAAGTCTTTGCTGCTTTTTATCAGTAAGATAGTGTTATCTGCATATCATATATTATTGATGTTCCTTCCACCAATTTTCATTCCTCTTCCATCTGAATCTAGTCCAGGTTTCCATATGATATGTTCTGCATACAGATTGAACAGATAAGGAAATAAAATGCACCCTTGTCTGACACATTTGCTTTAGGAAACCATTCTGTCAATTCATATACTGTCCTAACAGTAGCATTTTCTTCACAACACAGGGCACTCATGTGCTGAGGCACACCCATTCCTTTCAGAACAATCCATAGCGTCTCACAATCCACACAGTCAATGGCTTTGCTGTAATGCATAATGCTCAGACTGACCTTCTTCTGAATTTCTTTGGTGCACTACAGTAGCCAGTGGATATTTGCAATATGTTCTTGAGTGCCTCTTCCTTTTCAGAATCCAACTTGAACATCAGGCATTTCTTGCTCCATATAAGGTAAAAGTCTTTGTTGCAACACCTTGAGCATTGCTTTGCTTGCATGAGAAATTAGAGCAAGTGTCCCATAGTTACTGCACTCCCTGGCATCTCCTTTCTTGGGGCCTAGAATGTATATCAAACATTTCCAGTCTGTGAGGCATAGTTTCATTTTCCATATTTATTGGCATATTTTTGTTACGATTTTGACAGATTCAGTCTCTGTGGCTTGAAATAGTTCTATCGGTATTCTATCTACCTCTGGTGATTTATTTCTTCCCATTGCTTTCAGAGCAGCTTTGACTTCACTTTCTAGAACTGCCAGTTCTTCACCATAGGATTCATCTTCAAAGGAATCTATCATTCTTTTATATCTTCTGTACAGGTCTTCAGTATACTGTTTCCACCTTCTCTTTATTTCATCCTGGTTAGATAGTGTGCTTCTCTGTTGGGTCTTTCAGCATTCCTAATATAGGCTTAAATTTCCCTGATTTCTTGGATCTTCTGGAAGAGATCTCTTGCTTTTCCTCTTCTGATGTTCTCTTGTATTTCTTTGCATAGATTATGATAGTTCTCTTTGTCTCTACATGATAGTCATTGAAAAGCTGTATTCAGGATTCTGACCTTAATTCTGTCAGCTTTTACTTTTGCTTCTCACCTGTCCTTAACAATTTTAAATGTTTCTTCCATCATCCATCTAGGTTTTTCTTTTCTTTTCACTAGCATGTCTTGAAAGCATCAAGGTAAAAGAATTCAATTACTTCTGAGTGCCAGCAAGATGACTACTATACGTGTCTTAAACCACTCTCTGCTGATTTTTGCTACAAAAATATTTGTTTATATCCTGAAGTCGAAGAGCATAAAAACCTTGGTGCAGTTTACCACCTGTATTCCGCTTGTGATAGCTATTCTGCATTTAATAATTACTTGAGTGCACAGTTACTTGAGTGCAGATTCTTAACAAGCTCTCTATGATACTCAACATAGTGAATTTTCAATTGTGATTCAAACAGTTCTTCCAACTATTTAGACAAATACATGGCCTAAATTTAGGCTGAATATGGAAGTGTGGTCAGACTTCATTAAAATGGGCAGAATCTACTGCCACTTGGAGTTATCAATGGATTGTCTACAGAGTACAGTGGACAGACAGTCCTCAGAAGACCTGGATTCAAATTCCTACTTCGCCAAAGAAACTCACTGGGGAATGGCAATGATAAAACAACCTTGAGAAGCCTATTAAGGTTGCTATAAGTCAGATGTAAACTTTACAGTACATAAAAAGAACAATTCGAATCCTCTTGAACTGCATTGCTGAGAAATCCATTATTTTAAGGAGCAATTTCTGTAATAGTTACTGGACAAGATCTGTCTAATGCTGCCTGCAATGCTCAAATTATCAACTCAAATTCAAATCATGCAGTCTTCTGTATGACCTACAGAAGCTACCACTCTAGGAAGCAGCTAGAGTAAAATTCCTATCCCTAATATCTGATTCTCTAGTTTTATCTAATTTGTTGATAAAGAGGAATCTTCACAGCCACTAATATTCTTTGTCAGCCCTTCAATAATTAATACAGTCCATCATCTTTGCAGCCAATGTCTGGAAGACAGTACGTTGTCAGGCACAGCTGCCACATGAAATAATGCAATTTGAACAATCATCATGGATGTCCTTGAGTGACGACCAGACACACTGAAACTTTTTCAATAGTTATTATCAGATCAAGTTCAAACAGACAGAAAAAGAATAGCGTACACTCAGTGAACTAGGCTTGGAAGAAGAGGAAGCACATCAGCCTTTTCATTTAACTTTCTCCTACAGTGTTTGAATGTGCCATTCATAGTATGGGCCAATACCAGAATGGAGAATCCCTGCCCCAGGATGTTGCTGGTGTGTGGATCTCATCATCCATCATAATTGGCTATACTGCCCAGGGTTGATAGCAATTACAACCCAGCAACAACTGGAGGGCTACACGGTATCCACCCCTCAAAGAACAACATTTTAAGATGGCCATTATGCCCTCTTTTCTTGGATAGAAGGGCTAGACCTGCCTCCCACGCCTGAAACATTTTGGCAGATGGGCAGCAGCAGGTCGTCCTTGGAAGGGAGACACAAGGTGAAATTTGCAGGCTGATTCATTGCTGTTCCACCTGTCAAACACCACAAAGCAAGCATAATCGTGGGTGCCTGTTTGCTCATGGGGTTTTCATGATCAATGCCAAACAGGGAGACAGATTATCTTGTCGAGACAACACCCACCTCTCATGGTCAAGGCTTTGCCATGACTTTTAAGTCTTTTTAGTCATTTTCCACCCGAAGTCTTAAGCCCACAGATTAGCCAGTAGTAACAGACAGCATTACCTACAGAATCAGACATCCATCACCACAAGGTCTTCTGCTCCAGGAAATGAAGAAAGTAGTTTTTAGAAAGGATTTCCTCCCCCCCCCCCCGCGCTCAATATTATTCTAAGCAACTCCTTAATACAACACCTTTGATGGACACAACTGAAGAGACTGTTAAGGGCTAGACATGTAAGGTGCTAGGCACACCTATACTACAGCACAAAAAAAGGTACCAGGAAAGGCAAACTGCTCCATGTTTCGCCAGGACAACTGTAGGCCACAAGCCTGAGGAACAAGATAGTGTTAGAAGAAGAGCTGCCCCCGAAAGCACCCCCACATACTGTAGAGTGGAAGTCAGTGGCTGTGCCATATCACCTATTCCTAATCAGTCCAGAGGGCAATATGGGTCATCATCAGGTGAACTGGGGGTACTGAATGCATGAGATCTCGAGAGACAAAATAATTTCATTAGGTCCCCTAAACTGAAAAGTCATGCAGGAACGTCTGTGAAAAGCCAAATGGGAAAACAGCTGCGAACACAGAATGATTTGTAACAACATGGGTCCAGTTTGTGGTGCCACCGAGGAATACTTGCAGGCTCCTCCCTTCGCAGGCCTTGTACAATCACCTCTGAAATCTCATACGGCAATCATACAATCCAGCCCAACCAGTACCTACACTTGTGCCAACTGTCCATCAACACGTTGTTATCAACATGCAAGGGACTAAAAGGATTATTTCCAGAGAACATACGTTTATCAATCACATAAAGTGATAGAAGTACTTATCAGGTGCCACAGAGGAGATATCATGACTGTTTTGCAAATATGTTTAAAAGGTCAACTGACAGACATTTCAACATGGCCACATACAGTATACCCTCTGCCATTCATATTTAGTGTCAAAAGATAGGGGAGAAGACACAAATTGTGTAAAACTATCTTATCTGGTTATCTGAATAGTTTTCATTTACACACACACACACACACACACACACACACACACACACACACACAATCAACCAGAAGTGTGACTCTTAACAAACCTGATTCATGGGAAAAGCCAGCCAGTTACACAGTTGTTGTTATTACGTGCCATCAAGTTGCCTCTGACTTATGACAATCCCATGAATGAGCGCTCGCCAAAATGTCCTGTTCTCAACAGACCTGGCTCAGTTCTTGTAGACTCTAGCCTGGGGCTTCCTTTAGGGAGCCAGTCCATCTCATATTTGATTGTCTTCTTTTCCTGCTGCAAGTTCCATAAGTGGGAATACAGCATTTTTTCCTCATACAATTTATTCCTCTTTGTGGATCACCTACTTAGAAACAAAGCTCTGCAATTTTGATTCAGGTGACAAAAAGCAGAGCCATCTACTATTCGTTACCACCAGCCTCTAGTCAAACTGTACCCATCCTCCCTTGCCCACCATTGAACTAAACAAGACTCTGCTGCTCCTTGATCCTTGTCAGGTTCAACATTTAATTCTGAGATGTTTAACTCTGTTCCTTCCTTCTCATTTGTACCTGGCACACAAGTATCATTGTGCCCTGGACCAAAGCAACTCATGGGCTCGTAAGAAATGCGCTAATGGTCTCCATACGGTTATCCTCAGTGACCTGAGGACAGAAGCAGATGGTTAACACAAAACCCAATTACAGTAATAGGATGACGGAACAGAATATCAGAGCTCAATTTGTCACTATTACAGAAAGCGCAGTGTGGATGCTCAACACTCTTCATTTCCATTATCTAAGAAATCTCGTTTACTACGTACTATGGGACAGAGGCCAGTATTATTCATGTATTACAAAGTCTGATGCAGATACATAGTTGGGTACCAGCTGTATGGCAAGCATATGATAATGAAAACCTTTCTGATTATAGTAAGCAAAATATGATCCAAAGACTTATCCTTCTACTTCAAGGCTTGGAAAACAGTAGCTAAGCATTATATCTATGGAGCACATCGGTCTGCTCTCCAGAGTCTGCAAACCATACTGACAGCTGAGCTGATGCAGCAGCTACCCTCCCATCCCAGGCCAAATGTCCTTTCCCCGAGACCTCTCACAGAAGGGACACCAACGTGCCGACGTGTGTTGCACAGAATGGTGGATTATCTTTCAGCCTTGCAAGGTATGCTGAACTCTGAAGGTTATCCACTGATATTGCTGATCCGAGTACAGCAGCATCACCGCTTGTCACCAAACAGTCTAGCAAGCTTTTTGCACTGGCAGCAGACACGGGAGAAATCTTTCCACCAATAGGCTTTGTGAGGTACCCTTCTGGTTTACAATGACGACTCTGATGCAACTCATTTCGTGAGAAGTTATTTGACAATAACAGCACCACATCTGGCTTTTTTGTCATAAATCACAGAAGCACTGGAAGATACCAAGTGCTGCTGTTAGTTAATATTAAGTAAGATGACCTACTTAGTCAAAGCGATGGTTTTTCCAGTAGTGATGTATGGAAGTGAGAGCTGGACCATAAAGAAGGCTGACCGCCGAAGAATTGATGCTTTTAAATTGTGGTGCTGGAGGAGACTCTTGAGAGTCCCCTGGACTGCAAGGAGAACAAACCTATCCATTTTGAAGGAAATCAACCCTGAGTGCTCACTGGAAGGACAGATCCTGAAGCTGAGGCTCCAATACTTTGGCTATCTCGTGAGAAGAGAAGACTCCCTGGAAAAGACCCTGATGTTGGGAAAGTGTGAAGGCAAGAGGAGAAGGGGACGACAGAGGATGAGATGGTTGGACAGTGTCATCGAAGCAACCAACATGAATTTGACCCAACTTCGGGAGGCAGTGGAAGACAGGAGGGCCTGGCGTGCTCTGGTCCATGGGGTCACGAAGAGTCGGACACGACTAAACAACAAAAGATGACCTACATTTTAAAACACCAGGATTTTAAAATACTCATGGCAGATGGCTTGTGGGCCAACCAGCCTTACAAGAGGATCTTGATGCAACAGAGAACAAAATGTTCCTATTTGTTATGTCAGGCTCCAATCCAGATGAAGGCTCTTTCATACTTCTTGCCCATCATACACTTTTTACGACTATTCGGGGACTCTGACATGGGTGCATTCAAGTCTTTTCAGCTGGAGGATTCCCTGTCAGAAAGAGCAGGCGTCTACGCCTGCTGCCCTCTCTAAGAATAGTTGCGTATTTTCTTGTCACTCTGTTGATTGCAACCTAAACAGCAGAGTTTCGGGATGTGACAGCAACACAGCACTACCTTCTGAGGCATTACAATATTTTTATGGGTCTTTATAATGCAGTGTAAGCCTTGATGAATTTGCTCTGTAGGTCAATAACTCTTAGTGGCTTTAACTGCACACGAACAACGAACTAGCCATCCCATCATCTTTGTAGCTTGCTCAAGAAGTCTGAAACTCTTTTATTCTGACAGTTCATCACAGTATCTCATCTATCTATCTAAGAGAATGCTCCTGTGATCCAATAGTCTCCTCTCCTGAAGCTGGCATTATAAACTGCACAGATAACAACTAGAGCACCATGTAATAATTCTTCAGAAACTGTTGTTTTTGTCTCCAAATTATATATTTATATATCCTGCATTCGCATTTCACACATTCTGAACCCCACAAACGCCTGATTTTTACTCAAACCAATGATCAGCATTTGAAAAGGTAGTTATTGTACTATTAAAAGGTGAAGCAGGGAGTGAAAGAGAGAGAGAGAAGAAGAACAAATTTGCCCTGAGAGGATACTCACTCTTTTTGAGAAAGGCAGGACGTTCCTGCCACTCCGTAAGGAACTTATGCTTGGTTCAGATTGTCAATTATGCAAAAGAACATTAACCTTACTGGCAATCAGCCTTTGGTACAATTCTTCCTCCACAGAAGACACTCAGTACAGAGGAAAGTCAACCCCAGAGCCTTGCCCAAGCTGATTGACAGAATGTGTTAAACAAGAAACACATCAACATAGCTTTGAAACCCAGTTTTTTAGGAAGTAGAAGGAAGCCAAGCTGTTTCAAATCTGATTTTTCTACCATCAGTTCTCATATGCTCAGAACTGGCCAGGAAACCAACACATAGCCAATTTGTGTGTCACCTGAATAAACCAAGGCCATTATTTCACCTACAGTAGCATTCCCGAAAGCAGCAACGAAACAACCTTAGTGGGTCATCATAAATTCTACATTTGTTAAAAGGGATAAAATATTTTGTCAGGCCCAGCAGTGAAATTCTGGATAGGAAACAGAAACAAAAGAATACTGAAGATGCATTTTTCAACACAGAAACCATGAGGAGCACCAGATGAAACACAGAAATAAACTGCTGGGAACACATGAAAATCCAAGACAAAAGACAGCAGCAATACTCCTATGCAGCAGCAAAAACATTGTGTACCTGCTGCTTAACGCTTCCTCTCAAGCATTTTGCAAACAACTACTACACTGCATTAGCCAAAAGGTTCCTAGATACACACGGAGGGCAGCAGAAGAACAAGAGCCGCTTGCTATCCAGTGCTTAGATCATACAATACCACCCTTGGCTTATGTGAAGCCAAACTAGTGCAGCTGAACTCCCATAATGCCTAACAACGCCTTTGTTATTTAGGTCTTGCCAAGTCAGAAGTTACTTCTATGGTATCGTGAGGTATTAAGGAGTGGTTTTACCAGTCCCCCCCCACACACACACACACACCTCAGTGATACACCCAGTGAATTAAACCCAGGTCTCCTGAATGCTAATCCCTTATTCTATCCACTACACCACCACACTGGGTAGTGGTTGCTTTGCAGCCTGGAGGAGTCTGGTGCTGAGTCTGCAGCACAGGTAGGAACAAGGATAACCCCACCAAACAACACGAGACAAACAAAAGAAGCATAGCAACAATGTGTGAGTATTGAAGTCTCCTTACACTTTCCCAAGACCAGCCGGAAATTTCTTTTATAAGCATTTTGTAGCGCTAGAATGCACTGCATAAACTTTGAAGCACGGAGATAATTATTGCCAGTAACATATATTACCACACTCAATAGATCAAAGTCGACATTGTTCAGTCTGCTGCTTCCCACCGAAGACAATATGAAGAACAACTCAAAATAATGAACACAGCACTACTATGTTGCCATCACTCCCCTCTCAGGACTGGTATTTAGATGCTAGAAAATTATATCTAAGGACTTGTTGTTTAGTCGTGAAGTCGTGTCCGACTCTTCGTGACCCCATGGACCAGAGCACGCCAGGCCCTCCTGTCTTCCACTGCCTCCAGGAGTTTGGTCAAATTCATGTTGGTCGCTTCGATGACACTGTCCAACCATCTCGTCCTCTGTCGTCCCCTTGTCCTCTTGCCTTCACACTTTCCCAACATCAGGGTCTTTTCCAGAGAGATTTCTCTTCTCATGAGATAGCCAAAGTATTGGAGCCTCAGCTTCAGGATCTGTCCTTCCAGTGAGCACTCAGGGTTGATTTCCTTCAAAATGGATAGGTTTGTTCTCTTTGCTAAGGACTAGATAAGTTTAAGTTTAATGTGCAAGCATTTGCATCACATCATATGACTTTTCCTATAAATCCACTCTCAAAGAAAAATATTTGTTTATTGACCCTTCACCAAATTAGCTAATAAACTTACTGGTGTCCTAACATTTTGCATCGGAGTGCAATCTATGGGTGTAACTAGAAACTTCAATGCAATGACTAAAGCCAGTGTGATTTTTCTTAATTTAGGGAAACTGTCTGGGCCGTACATAGACCTCTGAAAACCCATGTGATTATAGCAGTACAATAGAAAATTGTACTACAGTTAATTGTCTGCAGTTCCAGTAGAATTTTAAAAACCATAAGCTAAATCCTGTTATTATCCTCAATTAGAACAGGCTCATTTAATCAATGGGAGTCACAGAAGTCTTGTCTTCCAAAGTTCTACTGTTATAATGGGTCTAAGTCTTATCAGGACTAACTATACTGGATTTAGCTTCATATCTTTCTCTTTTCTAGACCGCAGTATTTCAGAAAGGTCCTCCTGAAAAAATCCTAGTAACTTCTTCTGTTCCTTAAAAAAAACAAACCAAAAAACCCCACAAAAAAACAAGTTCAGTCGTTGAGTGCATAGATGTTTATCACTGAGCATAATTGTCAGCTATTGTCCTCACTTCATATCATCTTAAGTTGCCTCTCATCAGCACTCCTGAAAGATGCAAACATTGCTTAATATTTCTCAACAAGTACAATTCAAAGACCCGCAAAACTCCTTTTTGGTTTGCAATTGTGTAATCTTAATGTATGCAAAACTACGTAAAACCTTAAAGTTTAGTGGTTGTTCCGATGTCCTTCTTCAAGTACAACTGTCGATGGAGAAGAAATATAGCTCCATGTTATACTTCTTTCTTGAGAAATAAAATATGCCCAGATCCTCAATTTCCCAAGTGTTACAGATGGAGACTGACTTTGTCAACAGTTAATACAGGTGTGCTCAACTTAATCGGGGGGGGGGGGGGTTGTAGTTTGGAGCGTAAACAGCACTTGTTATAACTGAGATTTGAGGCTATTATTCAGGATAAAGTGATACTAGACAGCAGTTTTCACAACTCAACAGGAGATTAAGTCATGCAAAATTTTGGGCTTACCTTTTGGAATTTCTGGTTAAGAAACCAACCAACATTCCACTTATTTCTAGAATGCAGTACAATTTGCCTACTGGAATTTGTAGCCAGAACACTGTGAGAAATCTCCTTCAGTTCTTCTTGAGGACCAGTTTCCCTTCCTACTAAAAGGGGTTCATACCACAGAGCAGTGGTTCCCAACCTTGGGTCCCCAGAAGACTACAACTCCCAGAAACCCTGGCCAGCACAGCTATTGGTGAAGGCTTCTGGGAGTTGTAGTCCAAGAACATCTGGGAACCCAAGGTTGGGAACCCCTGTCATAGAGCAAACTTTCATCTTCTTTCTGTAATGAAGCAGCATTGACTCTCTCAACAGATCTCAGCTTTCTTTGGCATCAGGCAGATTTAGGTACACAGGACAGCAGTGAATAATCTTAAATTGTAGAGCTGTCACTCACCACTACCAGTTTTACGCAATACAGGGTGGGGGAACAAAAGCATTGCAGGTCCTTAAAGACTAGCACATTTATTTCAGTATGTTTTTCTGTGGATTATGATCAACAACAAGGCTCACACTGAAAAAAATCATCTTTACAGTGCCACAATACTTTTGATTTTCTTATGCTGTTGAAACAGATTGATACAGCTATATGTCTTTGAAAGCAACATGCAACACAATCTTTAAGAGTTGCACACAGGGGTGGAAGTTCTTTCCATTCAATTCCCAAATAATAGTACCAATAGAAAAAACCCTCTCATCTTTCCATCCCAGAGACCTCAGTTACTAAAAGTTGACCTTTTCCAGCACTACCACTTAATAGACCAATGAGATCTGAGGCACAGCTTCACAACACATTATCCCATAAATTCACAGAGTTTTATTGCATACACCTCAGCCATAAACAGCATCCATTCAAACTCCAACTTCGCTCCAGAAAATCACTCAAGACCTCTTGAGTCAGATTTCAGAGTTAGAATGTCTGACTGCTAATGTAGATACAGACAAGTGGTGTTCACAATGGATCATGTGGGATCCACAACCCTACCCTGTATATATTTTGTGTATACTTCTAAAGAAAAGTCATGCAATGTGGCAGTTTCCATATACACAATATGAAAGAACCAACTGGGGAATTCTCTCTCTCTCTCTCTCTCTCTCTCTTAGTAAATGAATATGGCAGGTTTCCTGAGCATGCAGTACAGAGAAGTCAGAGAGACCTTCAGCAGCAAATTCTGCAGTATTCAAATCGTCAAGACATTTTAATTACTGGGATCAAAACCTTGTATAGCCAGGAAGTCAACCTCTTGGACACAAATCTTTCTGGAAGGACAGCATTATATTCAAGAACATCCACATGCTTTCAACAAAATATATGTGCCAGTTTTTGGAAAAAAGCACTTACAACCTAACTGGAGCTGAAACTAGAGTTTACTGTGGGAATGATTTATAAGGCAGTCTACTCTAGCTGTGACTTTGCAAGGTAATTATCCACTCTACATGTGCAACACACACAAAACTATGTAACAACTTACTCCAGATATGTTTCTATACAATCCAACAGTTCCTTAACCAGACACAGCCTTTAACCAAAGTAAATGGATTTTATGACCAGTCAATACATGCATGTGTACTACGTGATGCCTTCCTTACTTAGCCATGACTTTCTGTGCCGTATCAGATACCAGAAAAAAATTCAAATTACTAGGCACCTCTGCAGAAAATGAGGTAGTCCACACATGCTTAAAAGCTGCCAGCTTTTAAGCATCAAGCAACCAGAGTCCAAGATCATGGATATGAAGGAACACTGGACCTGATTTTGCCCAATTCCTTCTCCAGCTGAGAATATACAAATACAACATCCCAATCGGGGAGGATGGAGATACCTCCAGGAAAGAAGGACCTCAAACAGAATGTGATTTGTGCATGCATATGTGACTTGCTAAATATGTTTAAGATTATATTGCCAAAACAGACACCGGGTAGTCCTTGCTACATCATCAACAATTGTGAAATGTCATTTATAAATATCAAAGAGTTTATGCTTTGCCTGGGAGAAAAACGCATGCTGTTGCGGTAGTTACGCCACCCGACTGTTTTAGATGCAATTACGTGATTTTCTTCTTAAAAGTGAAGTGATTCCAACACACAGTTTTGCAAGTTAGAGGACTAAGGGAGTGGCAGTGAAGTAGAAGGTAAAGACTGTTATTCACTGGTGACACCTGCTGGTTGCCATGCGCAGGAAACAGGCCTCATCAAGCTTTAGTATACTGTATGCTCCAGTTTGACTAGTCTAACGTACTAATGTGTAAGGCTGCAAATACAGACACCAGCTCAACACACAAAATGACACCTTTAAGAAACACACAAAAATGTATCTCCTGTTTCACTAACTAAGCACAAGTATCCAATAGAAGAAAAATCTACTATTACTGAGTTTAGCCATCAAGGGGGGGGGGGGGCTCCCAAAGTACTCCTCCCATTTCCAGCTTTTAAGCTAGGCAATGCTGCACCAGTGTGAATATGAAATGAGAGAACACACTGGGCTCAACTGAGTCCCTTGCTAAGAGGACAGTGAGCAGTCAGCAACAGATATTATGAAGGCAGTGGCCGCAGTTGGTCCAAGAACAGACGTCCAGATTGGAGGTTATGATCACAATGACAGAACGAAACCAAGAGCTGGTTAAATCCTACAGTATTTCATACACTGATACAAGCCAATTCCCCAATGCTCCTAACAGTCTGCGAAACCAAGTTCCTCGTTATGTTTAATTGTCAGGACATCGGCAGAGGGGGGGGGGAAATGTACTAGAAAATCTTCATGGCTCCATATCACTTTCAAGTGCCAGCTGGCATCTGAACTATTTAGTTAAAGTCTTAAGAGATGGGGGGGGGGGACATTACTCCACTTATGTATGAGAGACATAAGATTCTTCCTTGTGCAAGCAAGAAAAGTAGAGAAATCTCTTTGTAGATATATTCGTGTTCTGCCTCCAAGCTTGGGTGTTGAATAGTTCTGCTGTTTCCAGCATTTTAAAACCGTACCCCATTGTTTTAAGGATGAATATATGTTGTAAAGGGAGGGTCTGGGAAGCTCTCTCTACCCGAGTATCAGTCATAAGGCCAATTTCTTTTTCTCTCATGTGGACTAGGATTGCTTTGAATTGCAAGATCAGCGGAAGATCCTGTACCTCTATGGATTACAGCAGTGGTTGTTCAGTTCAGGCCATTGGTCCTCCAAGAGCATTAGGTATCTGCTTCTAATCAGAAAAGAGCCCCCAGAAGCCTGTCATAAGGCACCTTTGTCGCTGTTGTAATTTTCAATCAACACTTCTTTTCCCAGCTCATTACTGCTGAAGGGCACAGGGATAAGTTTAACTATTCTGTCATAAATGAAATACAAGGCAGCTGTGATGCATGGATTCAAACCTCACTTGATCTGTGTGACCTGTTTCCAGAAATGGCAGGAATTTCCCTCCACGAAAAACCAGTGTTGTCACACACACACACGTGCCTCCCCTACACAGCACCCATCACACCCGTAACTTGGGAGCTACTACCCCGCGTTGCGCCCCGCCCATGGATTTGGTTTTAACCTGTGAGACCATACTCCCCACTCTCTTTCTGGTTCATCTACCACAAGGGGACCAACATGAGAACATCTAAGCAATCTGGCAGCTCCCTCCCTCCCTCCCCCCCCCCCACCGACAGCAGGCATTGAGAGCAATTACAGCACAGAGGGGAGCAGAGCCGGGCACGAGCTGCGACGGGCGGTCGCTCGGCCCGAAGGGTCGGTGGTCCCGAAGTCGCAACCTGAGGGAAGAGTTCGCAGCCTGGGAGCGGAAAGAGGCCGCGGGTTGCTCCGAGCACGGAAAGTATCCTGCGAAGTCCAAGGAGGGGGGGGGGGGCGGACCTTTGAGACACAAGGGAGAACCCTTCCAGGCCGGTCAGGAGCCTCCGCGGTCTGGTTTGAATTAAGCCTTCGGTGGGGGGTCGCCTCGGCTGGATTCCCCCGAGCGGCACAAGAGGCTGCGCTTGAGCCCCCTGGAGCCGGCTGCCTGCAAGTCGCCGCTCTTGGCGCGCGCGCGCGCGCGGACGCCCCCCCCCCCTCTCCTCCAACCCTCCCCAAACCTGTTGCAGCCCTCCCAGGAGGGTGTCCGTATGCGCGCGTGTGTGTGCGTGCGTGTGAGGAAGGGAGCCCCAGGGAGGCGGCGGGAAGGACACGCGCGCGAGGCGCAGGAGACACAAAGCCAGCGCTTCACGTGCGCCCTGCCCCAAAGACCGCGGAGTCGGCGCCTCGGCGGGAAGGGACGGCGCTGGCCAAGGGGGACGGCGGCGTCCCTTCCCCGCAGGCGGGGGCAGGGAAGCACGACCCCCGAGGGAGCCCCCCCCCGAGAGGCTTTGCTCTCGCGCTCGTTTTCCCTGTCCCACCGAACCGCCCCTCTCGCGCGGCGCTCCCGCTCTCCGACTCGCGGGCTGCTCGGAGGGTCGTCCTTACCGCCGCCGCCGCCGCGACCGCCTGCAAGCAGAGGAGCGCCACGCACAGCGCCCCGGCCGGAGGGGACCATCCTCGCCGTTTCGAAGCAGCCGCCTTTCCTTGGAAGCGCGCCCCGGGGACGAACCGCCCTTCTCGCACCCTCTCTCGCGCCCGCCCGCCCGGCTGCCCTCGGCTCCTCGCTTCGCCGCCGCCCGCGACTTGTGCAAAAAGGCGGCCGAGGCGAAGGCGAAGCCCTTCACCTACTGCGGGGCCACGCCCCCCAGGATCCCGCCCCGCCCCGGCCACCACGCCCCCCCCCCCGCCCGGCCGGACCATAAGCGGCGTTTCCTCCCCGCCCCCGCCCGAGGAAGTCGGGGGGGCTGCCGGCGGGCCCTTTGCTTGCCGGCATGGGATGCTGGGGGGGGGGGGGGGGCGTATTTTCATGGCTTGCTCGTCTTCCTGCCAGCGGTTGTTGCAGAGCCGGCAGTGTTGGCGGCGGTTGCTTTCTTTTCTCCACTTCGGCTCCCCTTGGGGGGCGCGATCCCCCGCCGGCCGGACCCCCAGCAAAAAGCCACCGTCCCGAGACGATCGGGAGGAAAGGAGACAAGTTGTAGGAGTGCACGGCGGAGAGTTTTGCGCCGAGAGGCTGGGGTCCGAGACCTAAACAACGAATTATCCCGCGAGGAGGAGAAGGAGAGAGAAAGGAAGAGCAAGCCAACCAGCTCCGAATCATCCGGATCAGATCTGCGGACGCCTTGCTTCGAATTTCCCTGCATTTCTCAGAACTCTGAAGTTGAGATTTTATGAGCGGGATCAGCAAGCCACTGAAACCCATTTACTACTTGGCTTTTCCAGTGAGTTTGCAAGATTTGGGGCTGGGTGAGAAGGGGCGCTTCTCTTCCTCCTGCCTGCCCGTCTTGGCTTTGATGTGGAGTCCAGATATTCCCATTTCATTAGTTCTTGGGTTAGTTGCAGATCTTATTGCCTTTATCAACAAACCCTTTCAGAGGCTTAAAAGTGCCTGGAAGCCCTAAGGAAATAAGAACTGGGGGATTTTAAAAATGTAGGCTGCGCTCCATACATCAGGGCTGCCAGCTGTCGTTTTCTAGCAAACGGACCTCCTGTGCCTTTAACACCTGCCTGATCTGGGTTGGTAGGAGAGGTGGAATGAAAACGTTTCACCACCTATCAAGTAGCTGTTAAAGCCAAAGAGCCTGGCAAAAGAAAAAAGAAAAAAATCAGTGACCTCAGTGGAATTAATAGGCAGATGTAAGTAGTCTGACCCACAAAGCGAAAGGCATGAATTCAGTGCACCGAAGTGAACGGTGCCTCTTCTGGAAAGACTTGCTGTTAAGAGAACTTAGCTCTCCAAACCTCTGGAGGTTGCCACTCCTGGTCTTAAGATCAAATCAAATCTTGCCAACAAGAAGTCATTCCTGATGAAAGCTGCTTGTTTGCTTTTTTATTTTTTTTAAAGTGACCAAACAACTACAAGCCCCAAAGTTTTGAGTTGTGCCTCTTGAGTGGTTTTTGTTAGTTTAATTTTATATTGAAAGTCCAAAACAGTCTTGGGTAAGCAAGGACTACTTGCACGTTGGGAGATCCTGGCCTGTACTCTGTACAATTATTCAGAGGGATTGTAAAACGAGCTTTTATGTCTCTACTCAGCATGCTCACATGTGGAAGCAAACTTCATTGATCCCAGTGTAACTTACTTAAAGAAGGAAGGCTTGGAATTGATTATACCAACTTAACTGGGACAAACAGGATCTTGCAAAAAACAAAAAACAAACAAACACCACACCACACTTTTTGTTCACGCTACAGGTTCCCTCTATAATATGATACAGTGTAAGTGGAACAAAACTCTTGCAGTATGGCCCTCCAGGTGGTGATGGACTCCAGTTGCCATCAGTCCTTGCTAGCATGGCCAGTGGTAAGGGGTGATGGGAGCAGTAGTCCATTAGCATTTGGAGCATTTGGAGCCCCTCCCCAGTCTTGCTTTGGATAACATTGTTCACCTCTTTGGGAAGTGGGCAGACCAACCCCGAGGTGCTCCTAGCTCTCCAGCAAAAGACCAGATGGATTGCCATTGTTTCCCTGTGCTCAAGCATCTCTGGCCCAACACTAAGACTTTGGTGCTAGTTGATGTATAGTTAGATTAATGTTCCAAGGTAGAATGAGGGAATCGATGGTCCCCCAAGTGTTGTTGGATTACAGTGCCCATCATGCTTGACCACTGGCTGCAACCAGGTGTGACTGTGGAGAGTTGATCTGGGGAACCACAGCACCACCATCTTGCATCTAAGCAGAAGCAGGGCACGGGGGCCAATTTTCTGCCTCCTGAAGCCTGGCCGTGACTATCTAAAACACAAATATGAAACCAGGAGTTGCTAGATTTCAGGGGGTGTTGAACAATTGCAAAAGGAGCTTGTGACCTTTTGAAAAGTTGTCACTCCTGGAGGATTCTAGCAATTCCAGTTCACCTTTTTTTATTGCTGTTGTTGGAAAACAGAGAGAAAGCTAGAGGAAAGGAGGATGGGGTGCCACACAAACATGCAGCCTCAAGGCCATGCTTCGTCCACTTTGGTTTAGATGAAATAAGATCAGTCAAAATATCTGCGCATACTTATAGGTGGGCATACTCTGAAATGCTTTAAATCCTCACCTTTTGGACATGTTTTGAGTTTGCAGTCCAAATACTGAAAATAATATTTTCTGTCTTAAGAAAAAAAAGACCATGTGTGTCTTGCATCTCTTAAGTGTTGTGATTTGGGATGATCTCAGCTACAAAGTTTTCTAACTTGCCAGACTAACTATACAAAGATGAGTGTTGTTGTTTAGTCGTTAAGTCGTGTCCGACTCTTCGTGACCCCATGGACCAGAGCACGCCAGGCCCTCCTGTCTTCCACTGCCTCCCGGAGTTGGGTCAAATTCATGTTGGTAGCTTCAGTGACACTGTCCATCCATCTCGTCCTGTGTCGTCCCCTTCTCCTCTTGCCCTCACACTTTCCCAACATCAGGGTCTTTTCCAGGGAGTCTTCCCTTCTCATGAGATGGCCAAAGTATTGGAGCCTCAGTTTCAGGATCTGTCCTTCCAGTGAGCACTCGATTTCTTTCAAAATGGATAGGTTTGTTCTCTTTGCAGTCCACGGGACTCTCAAGAGTCTCCTCCAGCACCACCATTCAAAAGCATCAATTCTTCAGCGGTCAGCCTTCTTTATGGTCCAGCTCTCACTTCCATACATCGCTACTGGAAAAACCATAGCTTTGACTATGCGGACCTTTGTCGGCAAGGTGATGTCTCTGCTTTTTAAGATGCTGTTGAGGTTTGTCATGGCTTTCCTCCCAAGAAGCAGGTGTCTTTTAATTTCGTGGCTGCTGTCACCATCTGCAGTGATCATGGAGCCCAAGAAGGTAAAATCTGTCACTGCCTCCATATCTTCCCCTTCTATTTGCCAGGAGTTGACGGGACCAGTGGCCATGATCTTAGTTTTTTTGATGTTGAGCTTCAGACCATTTTTTGCGCTCTCCTCTTTCACCCTCATTAAGAGGTTCTTTAATTCCTCCTCACTTTCTGCCATCAGAGTGGTATCATCTGCATATCGGAGGTTGTTGATATTTCTTCCGCCAATCTTAATTCCGGCTTGGGATTCCTCCAGTCCAGCTTTTCGCATGATGTATTCTGCATATAAGTTAAATAAGCAGGGAGACAATATACAGCCTTGTCGTACTCCTTTCCCAATTTTGAACCAATCAGTTGTTCCATATCCAGTTCTAACTGTTGCTTCCTGTCCCACGTATAGATTTCTCAGGAGATAGGTAAGGTGGTCAGGCACTCCCATTTCTTTAAGGACTTGCCATAGTTTGCTGTGGTCCACACAGTCAAAGGCTTTTGCGTAGTCAATGAAGCAGAAGTAGATGTTTTTCTGGAACTCTCTGACTTTCTCCATAATCCAGCGCATGTTAGCAATTTGGTCTCGAGTTCCTCTGCCCCTTCGAAATCCAGCTTGTACTTCTGGGAGTTCTCAGTCCACATACCGCTGAAGCCTACCTTGGAGGATTTTGAGCATAACCTTGCTAGCGTGTGAAATGAGTGCAATTGTACAGTAGTTGGAGCATTCGTCATCAAAACCTGTTTATTAAGAGTCGAAGAAGCATCTTTCTGTGTCAGACAAGCAGACCATCTGTTT
This sequence comes from Intellagama lesueurii, assembly GCA_037013535.1. Taxonomy (NCBI): domain Eukaryota; kingdom Metazoa; phylum Chordata; class Lepidosauria; order Squamata; family Agamidae; genus Intellagama; species Intellagama lesueurii. Next base: position 213,082,028 of record JBAJHW010000001.1, on the reverse strand, counting down.
CAGTATGCTCTTCTAATCAACAGTTGGCGCCCTTCCTTGAGGACAAACTGACAAGCAGAGCATAAAAACCTACATGCCGTAAAAATGTTAGGCTGTTTTTTTTACTACCACAAGCCTACACTCAGTATAGTACACTCAGTATAGTACAGCTGGTGCTATTCCTCCAATTTAGCTAAGTCTGTCAGACATTTATTCTGGGAATTGTAGCCCCAGTGTTAATGTTCTCAAGCTCTGGTGAAACCCAATAACATCCCTGTTGTTTCTCACTCATGCTAAAATGGTATGTTGAAAATGGCTTCCTACTGTAAGTGCAATGGTATTGGTATGTCTGATTCTTCCTTGTTAACGCTGGTTGCCAACCCCCTTTTTGTTCCTAAATCAAAATCTGAGAAGGAGTGACTTTTTCCACACAAGGCAATAGGAAAAATGTCTTCTGCAGTGCATATGAAAGGTTGCCTGCTGCTGTCACTGCTGTTATTATTATTGAAATCCTGCCTCTTGATCCTCATCCTCCACCAGGTTAAAAATACTTGCACTGTGGGAGTTTGGGAGTATTTTCTAGCTGAATTTTGAAGTACTGAGGGTTTGTTTTCAGGTTGTGGGTCATGTTAGAAGTATCTAATGTTCCCTTCTTGCATTTCCACAGTGCAGGGAGAATGCCATTGCCCCCTTCCACGGGGGCTCACAACCAGAATATGTCATGGTGTCTCAATGCTTAATACTGGATGGCGGGGGGGGGGGGGGGGAGAGTAAGCACCCCAATGGTAGAAAGTAGTAGATTTGGTGGTTGGGTGGTTGGCCCATCCACTTTTTCCTCTGTAAAAAGAAAATCTGTACATGGCCAGTAGTTGAAAGTATGGGACCTGGCCTTCTAAAAAGTTGTATACCATGTCCTAAAATGCATGCCTACCGTATTTATGGGTCTAGATTAGACATGGGATATCCTATGCCTAGTCTAGATCATGTGTGAATTATGTACTAAAACATATTTCTGAGGGATTAGAATGTCCTTGTGGTGGTGCATGAAGGCTAAGTATTCCTGTTCTTTGCCTTCCTTCAAATCCTTTCTCCCAGCCTTGTAGGCTGTTGAAGCTTTCTGTTCTTGCATGCCTCCATCTTGGCTACATCTTCCAGTTTGTAAGACTGAGCTGCTGAGACCGCTTTGTCTTCTAGACCAAGAAGGAAGCGGTAGACAAATCGATAAGCCCTTTCCAGAATTTTCTCTTCTCTTCTTCCCCCCCCCCCCCCCGTCCCCAGGAACCCAGGTGGGGTTAGGATCCTGCAAAAAGAAAGACTAGTTTGGCTTTCTGATGTGAGTTTTCTGAGACAACCATCTGAAGCAGAAAGATTTCTGCATCCCCTTGATTGGACCCAGAAATAGTATTTGCTTTAATTTATACACCTCACTCTATTTCAAGGACACAAACTATGAAAGAGTAATTATTTAATAATAAACGCGAGCTTGTCTGATGTCCATTTTTTCACCAAAAAATCCCTGATTCTTCTTGCTGAATTACTAAGAAACTGAAATCCCCTCTTTACCTTTTGTGCTTAAGGTGACCAATTATATCCAACTAAAAAGGACACAGATAAGAAATCAGTTTTGAAAGATGTGTGTACGCATTGACTAATTACTTTCTACAAGGCCAAAAAAAAAGGGTCTCTGATTGATCAGTGATCCCATGATAAATCAAAAGAAGACAGACCCACATATGCACCCTTCCAGATGGAGACGTGGTAAAACTTGTACTTGTGGCATTGGTGTCTGATTAAATGAATCATAAGGCAGTCCTAAATTGAACTGGGGCTAGCATAGAAGAGGACTTGGTCTCATCAGGTAGCAAATGGAGGAGATGGAAAGAAAGTCATAGTTCAGCTTTACATGGCTGATGGGGCAGCTGGGGCCCAAAGCCTCTTACATAGCTACGCAAACAGCATGACTTTAGGAGGCAAATTGCCCCACGCTGAGAAATCACCACAGGCATTTATCAGTGGTATGCTGACTTGCACAATGCAGTATGCAACAGGTAATGTCTACAGTGATTTCTGAATTTGGGGCGACTGGCGTCTAACAGTTACCCCCATTTGTGTTACACCAGTGTAAGAGGATTTGGGCCTTGGCTTCCTACTTTCCAGCAGACCATTTCATTGGAAAAGCTGGCCTTAAACTTCTCACGTTTAAGGCCAAAGAGCCCGTATGGTTGGTTTAGGACGTGGAAGGTAAAGGTCCAAGTCCCCTGCCACCCCCACCCCCAAGTAGTACAACTGCCTGGGGAGAACCCTTAGCCGGCCATTCTTTCTTTCTCGTTCTATTTCATAAGGCTGTTGTGAGGATGTGAGAGGAGGGAGAACCATGCAGCTCGTTATCATCAAATAAAGAACCAAAGGAAGAAAGGAAGCAGAAACCTTGAAGATGCCCACCTGGAAAGCAGATGTAAAAATTACAGGGGCCATTTGCTCACAGGCTTCTTCATCAGGCTTTATATTTCTTTTTAAAGTAATTGTTTCTAAATTTGGATCTGTACATTTACATTAAAAAATAACAAATGCAATGCAAATGCGGGCTCTTCTATCCTCTGATTTTTGCATGATGCGTAAGTGGTCACCCTAACAGCTGGGGAACCCTGACTCTACTCCGTTCACTTCCCCCTCTTCATCTCCATGTCTGGCAGACATGGAAGAAGTCCTGCTGGATCAAACCAGCAGGCCAGCCAGCCAGCCAGATGCTTCCAGGAAGCCGACAGCCACCACCTGTTGTGGGGTACATCTCAGCAGCTGATTGCTGGAGACACCTGCTGATGGATGGCTGCATTCGCAAGACATTGCCCAAAGTACTTCTGTGGTCCGTTAGGAAACTGTATTTCCCTGTCTTTCTTTGCTTTATCAGATTAAAACCTACTAAGATTCCTTACCTTTAGTCTGTCCAGCAGGAGAAGTATCGGCAGAATTCCTCTGGTACAGCTGAGGAACAGATATTTTGCATTTCTGTGGAAACTGTGCCCCTTTGTTGCCGTTGTCTAGGGCATCTGTCTAGTGTCCAGTTCATCTGCTTTGATTGCACAGCTGTCCTGCCTGTACACATCTAGGTCAGGGGTATTTGGGGTTTGGGGGAAGTGGTCCAAAAGGACAGGAGGCTCGGAGGCCTCCTGACTCTGGTCTAGGTCATTGGCAGGAACCCTTTTAACTGTCCAGATGTTATTAGACAATATCCTTCATTTCTGACCGTTGGCCATATTGGTTGGTGCTGAGGGAGGCTGGAGTCCCTCACTATCTGGAACACCCCTGTTTGCTCTCCACTGGAGAAACTAATGTCGAGGGGGAAGGGCAGGAGGGCACATTCACACAAGGGCCTGATAGTAGTCAACGGCTCTTGGTGTTTCCTGTCATTGGGGGCTGTGCAGGGTTTGAGGAGATGGTGAATCTGTGGTTCTACCTGTGAGCACCTGTTTCTCCCTTTCTGTTTGGCCTCATAGCTTGTACTGTTGCCCCTGCCGGCCCCCCATACACGGAGTCTCTCTGCAATGAAGAACCAAGCAACAGGTGTAAATCCAAGGGAAGCAACTTCGGTGTCATCTCAGGAAAACAAAAGGTGTCCCTGTTCTCTGCTTGATCTTCTATACTATTTCTTCCAGCACACCTCACTGCACCTGACATGAGGTTCTTAGCTGTTGCCCACAAGAACTCTTTATGGCTCTGTGGTTGCTCACTAGGGGGTGGCTATTCAAAGGCAGGATGGTGCAGTGGTTAGAATGTCGGAATGAGACTTGGGGAACTCAGGTTCAGGTCCTCGCTAAGCAAAGAAACTCACTAGGTGACCTGGGACCAGCCACTGGCTGAAATCCTGTTGTGCAGCTCCGCACCCACAACAGCAGTGACATCAACAGCAGCAACCAATTGCCACCGATTAAAAGCTTCCTTTGAGAATTTCAGGGTACATCGTGTTCAAGTTGCATGCACTCCAAAAGGGCCTTTAATCAATGGTGATCTGCCGCTGGTGATGACATCATCCCCACTGGGCATCGGGAGCTGTGCAACAGGATTGTGGCCACTGTTTCTGAGTCTGACCTGCCTCACAGGGAAAGCCATGTGCTTGAATGTATTGGTGGAAAGGTGGGATATAAATCTAATACAGTAGGTCTGTAAATTAATAAATGCTATGATCCAAACAAGCAAGGAGTAATTACAATTTGCCTGTGTAACCTCTTCTTTCCCCCTCTCATTAGGAAAATGAACATGTCTGGGTGGTGGGGCTTTGGCTCTTGTATACCTTCTGGCAGCTTCAGAATTGACGTTTGAAACCAGAGATGTAAACCTGGGCCCACCTTTCTGAGTCTGCGGTTGTGTACTGATGCTGTCTTTGATGCTTTGCACCCTTTTGCCCCAACATGATCCATCCACAGATACTGTACCAAGCTTTCATTCTGGCAGGCTGTCCTTGTGCTGCCAAGTGGCAGCTTTGTGTATGACTTCTGAGGCATTCTAGTGTGCAGCTGGCTGTGAAGTCATTCTGTTTCCATTGCTTTTTGTCACAAGTGGTGGAAAGGATACATGGCTAATATGTCAGAGGTTCCAGACTCAATTCCTGACATCAAGAGCCTAAACTGGGAAAGTCTTAATATTTTGGACAGCCATCACCGCTGAGCACAGACGACGCTGTTTTAGCGACACAGGTGGCTTGTCTTTGTAGAAGACAACTTCTTTGTTCCTTTCACATCTTACGTAGAGGGATTTCCTGCATTAGTGCATGCTTTATATTATGTACGTTTTCCTCTTTCGCCTGTGTATAGACAGACCCCATCCATACTACGCTTGGGTGTTTCATTTATGAATTGTGTATTATTTGGCCACCATCTTGTTCAATATTTACATGTGTGGAATTCCAACTGTGAAGTTGCCTTGGCAACCTAAGAAGGTGCCAATCAGGCTTGGCAGGGTGCCTGGTCACCCAACCCATCAGATCTCCGTGATAGCTTCCACCATTGGAGCACCATGTGTGCACATATTGAATGGGGAACTGGCTGTTACATGATTTGGTATTTTAGTCTTGAATTGGAAGTCCATTAGTATTATATTAACTAATAATTATGTGTTATCAAGTCAATTCTAACTTAACAGTGACTCTTCTGGGGGGGGGGTTTGGGGGTTTGTTTTTTTTTTTAGTTTTTTAGGAATAAAATATTCAGAAAGAGTTTACCAAGTCACTCCTTCTGATGGTATCCTGAGACTGTAGAGTTTGCTCAAGGCTGCACAAGTGGCAAGGCATAATATTTATTTATTTATTTATTTATTTATTTATTTATTTATTCGCCTTTCTCCCCATTGGGGACCCCAGGCAGCTCACAATTACTAAAATTATAAAAAAAAACAGCAGTTTTTAGAATGTTATATAAATATCATATTAGAAACAATTAAAGATCTATTAAAATTAAAAACCAAGATTAGAACGTTTATGTATGCTTATTTCTATCCTGCATGTCTTCCAGGGAATTCAAAGTACCGCCCACGCTTCTCCTATCTGCTTTATCCTGACAGACATGCTGTGAGAGAGGTTCAGCTGAATGATAAGGACTACTCCAAATTTTCATGGCGGAGTAAGGATTTGAATCTGGTTCTCCCAAGTTTTATCAGATAGTTTCTTTCATACTCTTATCTTTTTGATACTCTATTTAATATGCATGGTTTTCTCTTGGATTAATGTAGCTGTTTGGGGCTTCCCTATGAGGGAAAGAATAGGGTCTGTATAAATAGGGTTACAGTTGCGAAGAGAAGCTAAGCATGGAAATGGGTGAAGGGAAGGGCTGTGGAACCTTTTTTCCTCTTCCGGTGTTCAATAACAATTGCCGTTCTCCTCAGCTATTGGCCATGGGACTGATGAGGAAGAGTCTAACAATGTTTGGAAGGCCAGAGGCTTTCTGTCCCTGGTGTTAAGAACTATTTTCACAGCTGATCCTGCTAAATTACTGTATTATTCTCACCTTCACCACCACACATTTTGCTATCTTAGACTTGATGGACTTCTACAGACTGTAATAGCTAGAGAAGTTCAGACACACACATTGTCTCCCTAGTGGTCATGAGGTGGGTTACCAGTTCACACATAAACAGCAAATAGTCTTTTGACACCTTAAGATCTGAATGCAGTCGAGAGCCCCATTTGGAGTAAACCCATTGAAGGAATGGGATTTATGTCAGTGTTGACTCTCCAGCTGGCAATTGATTCAGTGGGTCTGCCCTACAATGGACCTATTAATTGGATGTAGGCCTAAGAAGTATAAATTGACATAATTTCATTTCATGAAAAGCCCACTTCACTAGAGGCATTAGTTTGCACTTGCTCACTCAGTGTGGGGAAAAATGTGTCTAAATCATTTCTTTAGGAAATCCCACTGTCAGAAATTCTGGCAGCCATTTTTCAAATTCTAAGGGTTTACACATCAAATTCTGGGATCTGGGCCAGAGGCCATAAATCCAGTCAGGCAATTTCTTTTTAGTCAACTGGGCAACTCTCGTTTGGTGAAAGGCTGCTTAGCCACCTGTCCTTCCAAAGGTCTCTCGTCTGCTCATGATGACGTAGCCCTAAGCTGCTCTCTCTGTGTGCAAATACTGCCTGGGTGGTTCATGGTAGGAACATAAAAGAACATAAAAGAACAAAGTAGACCTGAATAATACAGTACAGCTTTAAAAAAAAAACCCACTTCTAATATTTTATTCTGGTATTACCGCTGCCTCAGACCCAGGAGATACATTGCTCAAGTAGAAAATTACTGGACCAGGTGGATGAATAAACTGACCTATTATAATGCAGCATCCTATTTACTAGGATCAGTAATATTACCCTTTTATTTTATGAAGACAGTCCTTCTAAGGGAATGTATATCCAGAGACATATTCTTTGCCAGGCAGGTTTTGTTTTTCTTCCTTCTCCTTCCCTGCAGGCATGTGTCTATTTCCTGCCTTTTCCATGTTTGAGAACTGACTGCATAGGTGGAGTTTGCTAGAACTGCTTAAGGCCATTATCTGTACTACAGGCTTATTGTCTGCATTCTGTGTGTGGGTTTACCTATGGCGCTATTGCTGAAAGGCTATTTTACAGGCTTGCCTAACTCCATAGCCATCTGACTATGCATGTGGTCTGAATAGGGAGTGGGGAGAATACAGAATCGTCTTTTGTAATATTGACTACTCTCCTTTCCTCTCAAAGTATGTTCTTTGTTCTTTATAATAGGATTTAGGATTGTTTTACTTTCATACTGTTTGAAGGCAGGCTGTCTTCTAGCAAGAGAGAAGCCAAGAATTGTTTGGAAGCCTCCTTTGTAAATGTATCAACTGCCTTCTTCCCCTATGGAAGCTTGATGGAGAAGAGGAAGTGGGTGGACGTTTATGACGTGGAGATACCAAAAGAAGTCCATTTAGATGGGAACTCTCTAGATTAGGCTTTCCTAACCTTGTGCCCTCCAGATCTTTCGATGACAGTTTCCATCAGCTCCACCAGAATGAACATGAGTGACTAGAGTTGTTACCTAAAACATCTGAAGGACCAAAATTTCAGGAAAGATTCAGTTAGGTTTTTTTCACCAAAAAAAATCCCTATTTTTACTTTCCTTTCTCTTGACAAGGTCAGCCTCAGAGAGAGTTGGTTGCTGTCAAAAGGGCAAAAAAAAAGTGCAATGTTGGTGAACATCTAAATAAAAGATGGGCAACTCCTGTCATTCTTCAGCATTGTCTGTGTTGGTTAGGGTGGATGGCAGTTGTAGTTAACGCCCTTTGGAAAGTCATACTCCTGATCCACTTGGCTTCTATGGGGTATTATGCCGTCTGTCCCTAACAATGTAATCCACAACAGGATTAGGTAAGGAGAGCTGACTGCACTTGAGCACAAGAGCATCTCCCTTACCTAAATTAGAAATGTGGTACTTGTGCTCCTTCTTCTGCCCTCTTCCATGCCTCTTTCCTCCAGGTTGCACCTTGTTAATTTAAGGTTAAAACTAAAGGGGAACTGAATGCGTAACAACCACAAGCACATTGAGCTGAAGTTTGGGTAGCCGGAGTGGCCTGCCCAAGGCTTTGCTGGAGCACCAACAGGCTTATCCTCCCAAAGAATTGCTTATTCAAACAACAGGAAATGAGCAGGAGAGTTCTCTGCAGGTTCAGCCAGATGCCTGTCTTGGCCTGCTGCTCCCGTTCTGCTCTGTCTCTACTTGCACAACTGTTTAGGCAAAAATAGTTCTCGACTGTCAACAGCAAGTCATCTGTTGCCAAGGGAAGACTTTGGAAGAGGGAAAGGTGAGTGAAACCAGAACAGTGCTGTTTTGATTATGGGCTCACTTTCTTGTGTAAAAGACAGGGCTGGTCTGGGACGGTGACAAATTTCTTCCCACTGATGGTGGAAGACTGAGCTTGTCTTCCAGTCAGAAGATGCCGATATACGCCCACCTCTTCCAACTTTACACTCTTTAGATGTGTTAGATTATGATGTCAGTTGTGCCCAACATCTGTCAATGACTGTTGGGTTGGGATGATAGGAGCTGTGTTCTCACACATCTAGAGGCGCCTAGCTTGGGAAAGGGTGGTTGAGGGGAAGTCTACACTCTATAAAGCAATTAAATAATCAATATAATCTTAAGAAACATGTTAGCAGGATTAAAATTTATAATGGCTTTGAAGCACATTGAGGAAAATCCCCAGAGATAATGAGGTGATATAAAAGCATATGGGATACACATTCAGAGGAGGGCAACAAGGATGATCAGGAGGCTGGAAACCACGTCTTATGAGGGAAAGACTGAAAGAACTGGGCATGTGTAGCTTCGAGAAAAGAGGGAGGGGACAGATGATAACACTTTTCAAATACTGGAAAGCCTGTCATACAGAGGAGGGGAGGATCTCTTCTCGATCATTCCAGAGTGCAGGGCACGCAATAATGGGCTCAAGTTAAAGGAAGCCAGATTTTGGTTGAATATCAGGAAAAACTTCCTAATTGTTAGAGCAGTGCAACAATGGAACCAATTACCTCAAGAAGTAGTGAGCATCCAACACTGGAGGCATTCAAGATAAAGCTAGACAGCTGTCTGTCAGATATACATTAACCTGGATTCCTGCATTGAGCAGGTGGTGGTTGAACTCAGTGGCCTTACCGGCCTTTTCCAACTCTGATATCTATTAAATTTTGTACTGTGTAGATGGAAAAATTAGAATCCTACCTGGAAGTGGAGAAAGTAAGTAAAGATTCTGTGTCTGTTCATTAATGGCATGATAGATGTAATCGTTGTTATATAATAAAATACCTGTGAAATGATTTTGTTTGTCTTTTTTTTTGTCTCCGTGTTGCTAGGAGTCAAAGGGAGGTCTTGGTTTCTCAACATCCTGGAGGTATTGACTGGGACTGAGAAGAGATGTGTTGATCCACAGAATGCCTGAGAGGAAGAATAGTTCTATGGTGGGAACCATAATCCACCCACTCATTTCTCTCTCCAGGGCCTGCACCAATATTATTAATAATTATGTGGTCAAGTAAATTCCACGTATGGTGATCCTTTGTAGGATTTTTTAAGGTATAGCGTGTAGTTAGAAGTGACCTGCTGTTCTCTTTTTTTGGCAGATGCTGTGCAGCTGCGGAGTTTGCCCAAGGCTACCCAGGCTGGCTGTTCGCCTGGGATGCACCGTATTGGCAATGGTTAAAAGTGCAGGTGGGTGGAGACCTGCTGGTGGGATACGGATACTGTACAATCAGTGATAGGCGTCTTGCAGGATAGCAGGTCCTGCACATGAGCACACAGAGTAGCACTGCAGAAGCAAAAACACGGGCCTTGGCTGTTCCATTTATTCAAAACCACTTTAGTGTATGTGCTGAGAATATGGTATGACAAAATTACCTACTTACCTTCTTTCTCTTTCCCTCCCTTCTTTTTTAAAAAACCATCCTATCCAGTCTTCTGATGAAAAGCCCACTCTCTTCTTCTACTATGGGCAGTTTTAATTAGCACCCTCTCCTTGTTAAAATCGTATGTGCAGCTGCGTTTCCATGTGCATACTTTTATTATGCATCTTTTTTTAGGCATTGTTTTTTTACTGGGCATACTTTGCCAGAATTATTCCTGTAACCCTTATTCTGTTTATGGTGCTATTTCTGCAGCAGGGGGGATCGGTGAAACAGACTGCTTGCACCCACTCACTCCTGACGGCACAAGTCAAAGTCAAAGCCACATTGTTCGGAGATCAAGTGAGTGAAGGACTACCCCTCGCTTGAGCACAGCTAGCCATACTGGGGGCAGTGTGTTGGCAGGGGAAGTATTCAGCCCCTACAGGATACAAGGGCTAAAGTTTCTTGCAGAAAACAGCGGCTGTGCAGTAATTCAGAGTATGAGGCAGGCAATCCTTCCATTCCGCTCTCAGCTGGTCCACACAACCCTTGTACCCTTTTGGCATGCCCATACCTGAGACGGTCACAAAACCTTTACATTCCCTGTATAATGTTGTTGTTGTATCGATTTTATCAGGTTATGCAAATCAGCCCAAATGCTGGCCCTGTGCAAATCATGGCTTCTACAAGATCCCCATTTAAAGCAAGGTTTTCGGCTGGCATGCTAAATAATAGTACCTCATTTGAAATCCTGTGAGGATTTTCCTAGCAGTCAGTGGTTTAAGTAACTGACTGAAGACCCACAGGTTGGGAGTTTGATTCCCCACTATGCCTCCTGGAGGAAGAGCCAGCCTGCATGGCCTTGGGCAAGCTGCACAATCCCGGGGCACCCCCCAGAAGGGAATGGGAAACCACCTTTGAGGACTCTGTACCTGGAAAACCCTGAAGAGGGTCACCATAAGTAAGAATTAATTTGACGGCCCATTATTATTATTATTATTATTATTATTATTATTATTATTATTATTATTATTATTATTATTATTATTATTATTATTATTATTATTAAAGTTCACTGAACAAAATGGGACTTACTTCTGAGCAGACATATATAGCATTGCCTTGTGAGTACACAAACCTTTGAGCATTCAAACTTCAGGCAATGGCAGGGGCAGGGGTAGGGACACGCGGTCTTCCCAATGAGCATCTTATCCCCTAACCTCAATTTTTTGACCATTGTGCAAATTATTACTAGAATATATTACAGTTTGCACAATTAAATGGGGATTAAATATAGGGCTGCAGCCTGAAGCATGCTTATGTGCAAATTAACACCACTAAAATAATCAGCAGGACTCATTTTAGAGAAGATATGTTTCCGATGAGAATGTTAATGCAAACCAAATAGTTTTAAAGAAATCAGACGTGGGACACAAATGCCTTCATAGCCTTGAATGCACTTCATCCCTTCGGTCCTGGTTCTCCCACCACAGTACAAGCACTCCATGATCCAAGTGAAGGAGGGGAACTCACAGGAGAGACCCTTCTGCTCAGACCACACATTCTGCCTACACCCAATATTTCTGTTTCTGGTGTTGTCCCTGTAAAAGTATCCAAAGACGTCTCACGGCTTTGTACAATCCTGGCCTTGTGGGGGGGTGGGGCGCAGGTGGCGTGAGATTGGCAGAACATTGCTCACAAACCAAGATACTAATCTACAAGTAATCCACAGATTACTTTGCACAGCAGACAAATTATGGTGACTACATCATCAAGTTCAAACTTGGGTGGACAAGATAACCACTGAAGATCCACCCTCACAGAGGGAACTTCCCCATCACCTGCAACATTTAAGGAGAGGTTCTTCATGCTTCCGACTGTGAGTCACACCATGATGAAATGTTGAGTGCAAAATATGAATCAGAACAGAATCACAAGCCCTCACAAGTATCCACAGACAGACTTGAACAGTACTGTAGCTGTAAGGCAGCTTCCTCGGAAACCTTGGTTTCATGCAGTGACTCACCAGCTTTCCTACACTTCTAAGGAATCCCCAGTTTAGTTCAGGGACTCTCTCTCTCTTGCAAACACACCCCATAGCAAAACACTACATAGTCTTCCTTATATTACAAGTGCAAGAAAAACTGGCACTTTTTTAAAAAATGTAAGGGATAGTTCTTTGTATTACAGAAGAAAGTAAAATAACACAATTTGGAGATGCTAGTGAATGAAGCAGGTGTCCGTATGACTCCGGGGCAATCTGAACGATTGTTAGTAGAGATTGTTCCACATGCAGCACTACTTGGTTTTGTATCGTTTGCGGAGCCTGGAAAAACTGACTAAGGGTGTGTGAACAAAATAATAATAACACTAACTTTTCCAAGCTCTAGTAATTTCGATGAAGGGATTCTGTGGGTTTATCCAATCTCTTTGTAGTTGCTGCTTTATTTGTTTATTTTTAAACCCAAAACAACCCAAACAGCAGGTTGCACATGGGAAGCAAAGCTGGTGCTTCTTTGCAGGACAGGTGATTCTAGGCAGGTCAACTGGGTGCACATATGCACCCACCCACCAAGGCCATGCGCCCAGCTGCAGGTACTGCCAGAGAGGAACGCTGCCCTCTCACCTACGATTCCAAACAGCTGGTGAACTTGGGGCTGTATCTCTACTATTGCCTGCCTTCAGTGGGAGTAATTTCATCTTCTTCAAGCTTCAGTAGGTATCTCATTCCAAAAGCTACAGGGAAGGTCAGGAGACCACCTTCCAGGGAATGAATGGAATCACAGCTCCCACTGATGCCATGCCAGCCACTCACCCTCACGGTACCATGCAATTCCATCAAGGCCGGCAGGTGCAACAGTTCAGTAGCTCACAGTGCTCACAAGGATGGCAGCAGTCTCGCCCCCCCCCCCCCAATTGTACGAAAGTAACAGAGGCCCATAACTTGTCTCACGTCTTAGTTTTGAGTTGCATCTAACTGCCGTTTCAATCTGGTGGAGCCATGTTTGCATATCTGCTGATTCTTCCCCACTAGCACAACCAGGATGGGAAGGGGACATCAACCTTTTTAACATTCAGTCTGCTTTTGCTATTTCCACCCAGCCCCTGCCTCCCTCTTTTGCAATACTTCATGTGAGGAAAGGGTCTGGCGATCCCAAAAGCGCGCATGAGGGTGTGGTGCTTTTCCCCTGAGAGGGGTTGGCCTAATCAAGGTATTCCCCTAGCAAGGAGTTTTTGACTTTTGGACTTGGTCGAAGGGTGCATTGCTTGAAGAGTGGCATCACTTCAAGTACTGACAGTGGCAGTCTTATGATTCCTGCCAGCCAATCACAAAACTCCTGCTGCTGATCACGCAAACATCCCGGCAGCAGGTGATCCAATTGAAACATGAAGCACGATTATTATTATTTTATTTAAAACTCTTTATCCTGATTCACAAGTAACTTTTTCAAGTTCTTAACAGATTCATGTTAGGATACAGAATGTCCTGCTTACATTCTGTTCTGTCCTGTTACAATATTTTGGCCAATGCTTTTTATTTCAGGTTTTGTTAGAATAGCCACCCCTACGGGATGTCTCATAATTCTGCAACGATAGTCAAACTGTGCAGCTACTCTGTCAGAACCTGAACTGCAAAGGCTACTTGGTGTTTTATTTGTGTAGACACAAGCTAAGCTTTTGACTGAGCCCTTTGGGTGTGACAGAGGCTACTTTCCAACCCTCCTTTCAAATTACGGTGGGGATAGGCTGACATGCTGTTGGGTGCTGTAGAATATCACAGCTGTTTAAACAGCTATTACTCTAATAATAATAATAATAATAATAATAACCTTTATTGTCAATGCACATGTGTGCAGTGAAATTGAATGAGCCTCCATTGGTACAACCACACAAAGCACAAAACACAGAATACATTCAGACACAGAATACATCTCCAACCTTATAAACAAATCCCCAACCCCAGGAATACCAGGGCTAGGGACACATTATTCCACCGGTATGTACATACTGCATGTTATACTGGCACTGTGAGTCTGTTATATTAAGTGTAGTCATGGTGTTATGTGGCATTTAGAAGTCTGACAGCCCATGGATAGAAGCTATTTTTCAGCCTAGTTGTCCGGCTGGCTATGCTTCTATATCTCTTGCCTGATGGTAGAAGTATGAAGAAGTGCTGTCCCGGGTGAGAGTCATCCCTAAGGATTTTACTCACTCTGTTGAGACAGCGGGACCTGGCGATTTCCTCCAGTGGGGTTATGGGGCAACCCATGATTTTTTGTGCTGTGCATAAAAAAGGACCCACCAGTACCAAATGGGGGGAATTCTGACCATTTCTATTGTCTAACCCTCCATAGATTAGAATTTCTATTGGGTCAGAAAACACCACAGAAGTCACTCCATGCAGGTTTTATTGGTTGATTAACTGCTGGATTGATTTAAATCTGCCTGGATGAGGATTTCTTGGATGCTGTTTTTCTTGTTTCTCGGGTACTGGTGGTTTTTGTGTGTGTGTGTGTGTGTGTGGTGTTTTTTTCTTGTTAAAGGACGGGTAACCAGAGGAAAAAAAGAAAAAGGGAAAGGGAAAAAAGGGGGGGAAACGGGGGGAGCTTTGAATAAGTAGTCACTGCAGAGAGATTAGAGAAAATAGGAGAGCCATGGGCTCTGGAGATTCAACCGATGACTCAACATTCCCGTCAAGAAAGGTTGGGAAGCCCTGCGGCAAAACGCAAGTGAGTGTCTTACTAGCCTAGATGGAGACAAGGAACAGCGTAGCTGGCTCCCCATTACTCACTGAGGTAAAGTAAGCACAGTAAGATTACAGGACTGATCAGAGAGTACATTCTCACTTTCCCAGCCTATTTGCAGGATTACAAAAGTGTGTGTGTAGAGGGTTTTAGATAAGGAGGTGGCAATTTTTCCACATTCTCTAAACTGTTTGGGCAAATTGTGAGGAAAGGGATGGTGGTTTTTGGGTCAGCAGAGCAAACAAAATAGAAGATGTCAGCCCAAAGATGGTCTCAGGGCTTCAAAATCCTGAAACTGTACTCAAGAGGACTGAGTTCACAGAGAAGAAAATGCGCTTGGCATGTGCTCAGAAATAGCTTTTTCTACTTTCATTAGGATATATGTATTAGGCGAACTTCTCAGGGAGCACCTACTATTGCTCTTCCTCACTTTCACATTCTTGAGTGAATCCCAGAGTTCTTCCTCTTTTATGCATTATTTCGAATTGTGATACCCCTTGTTTCCCTCTAAAGCCCAAATCATGAGACTGTAAAAGTGGCAACAATTATGGGGACATTATTTGGGGAGCTGGTTCCCCCAAGTATTATATACAGGACCTAAGTCAAAGCCAGTACATTGCATGTGGCCCAGAAGCACAAACATAACCACTAATATAATCTAGTTGTGCCAATTCATGCCTAAGAGCAGTAGTCCTATAAAGCAGAGGTCCCCAATCCCCAGTCCGCGGCCCAGTGCCAGTCCGTGGCCTGAGCCGGACCGGGCCGCCGAGACAGACCTCCCGCCCCAACCCCCGCACACACCCCCGCAAACGGCGGTGCGGCGCTCGCACAGGCGTGCTCGTGCAAGAGAGTGCTTGTTCGCGCATGCGCACGAGCGCGGGGGGGGGCCTGCCTTCCCCAGCTGGTCCACGGACCAAAAAAGGTTGGGGATCGCTGTCATAAAGGACATCTCCCTGAGCTGTTATCTGTATAGGCAGTCCCACACAGATGGCACAAAGACACTGATCAAAAATGTTGTTTTCCAAGAAGGAACAGCTTAAAATGCTTTCTTTGAGAGAAAGACCAGGAATGTTCAGTTGTGTTCCTCCTTACTTATTTTTAGCTGTATTTCCATACAGAGGTCTTAAGGCCAACAAGGGAAGGCAAAGCCTCCGATTTTAAAGGCTTATTGACATTCCTAGAGCTCAACTCATCTGTAAGTTCCATGAAGACTATGCTAAATCACAGCCCGTGGCAAAGGAGAGTTTACCTGTTTAGTAACAGCAGGCATCGGAGGCAAGCCCCAAACAGCCACAGCAGCAGCTGGCAACTGATGCTGAAGGATGCACATATACCTCACCCCCCCACCTCGCCCCAAAGAACACAGAAGGGATGAGAATCAGGAATGGGATTGTCATGGGCGCTTCAGCCTCCCCACCCCCTAAAAACCCTCTCAGGTGTTTGATCCAACTTACGGTGACAGCATAAATTAGAACACAGATCCTTCCATTTCTGAGGACTGATGGAGGAGGAATTGGGGTTCAGCTCTGCCACACTGCAAAGCATCAGGAATATAGTAGTTATAATGGCAGGGGGACTACAGTATCCCTAACGCTTTGCAGTGCCACAGAGCTTAACCCTAGCCAGCCAGTTCCTCCTTCACTGAACCTCAGAAATGGAAGGATTTTTTTTCTCTCATTTAGGCTGCCACTGTAAGTTATATCAAATACCTGAGAAGGCTTTTGGGGGGCCCAGATTTTTGGCTGGGGCAGCCCTTCTACCTCCATGCCTTTCTCATGCCTCTTCTTCATGCCCTTAGAAAAGTGCTTCACTGCACTGTGGGAGTCATGTAATTAATTAATTAATTGTTTGTTTGTTTGTTGTTTTGACTTATATACCGCCCCATAGTGCTAAAGCACTCTCTGGGTAGTTTACAGCTTAATAAAGAAACACTTTGCCCCCGTTCCCCCAGCGAGCTCATTTTACTTACCTCAGGAGAATGGACAGTTGAGTCAACCTTGAGCCAGCTATCTGAATTTGTCAGGACTGAACTCAGGTCGTGAGTAGAGGCTTTGCTGCAGTAGTGCAGTTTAACCACTATGTCACAGTGCTCTTGTTTGCATTTATTTATTAAATGCAAATAATATTGAATTAATATAAATAATAAATATAAATAAATAAATAAACAAACACAACTTTTAATATAAATAATCTTAAATAAAAATATTTATTTAAATATCTGTATTCCTCTTAAGAGTCAGGCAGTTGGATAAAATGCTATTAGTGTATGGAGCCAAAGCACTACTCTTAGACTGTGATTACTTTAGGGGGAAAAAACTATGTTTGAATTGGGTTTAGCATGTTTTAAATCAATTTTTAAAAAGGTGATTACATGACAGCACGTGGAAGCTTGGAATTTTTTCCACAGGAATTGTGTTTTTTGGTTGGAAAATGAAGTATTTTACTGAGCAGCAAAAGGGTTCTTTGTGTTCATGAGAATGCCTCTTGTCAGTGTAAATTGTTTCTGTGGAGTTTGCCACTCCCACCACTAACTGGTATGCCTTCCCTCCTACCAACTGCTTGCCATCCATCCATCCATCCATCCATCCATCCATCCATCCATCCATCCATCCATCCATCCATCCATCCATCCATCCATCCATCCATCCATCCATCCATCCATCCCCTTAAAAAGGAGCCATGGCAGCTTACATAATTAAAAGACAGAATTCAAAGCTAACTACAGTGAGTATGCAAATTCTAACAAGGATCAAATACCATACTAAAAAGCAGTAAGCAAAAGCAGCACCAAAATACATTCAAAGCAGTAAAGTACAACAATCCATTTAAAAACTTCCACTCAGACAGCCAGTCACTGGGGGAAAGCCTGCCTGAGGAGAAAGGTCTTTTAGCTGCTTGCGGAAGGACAGCCAAGATGGGGCCAGCCTGGCCTCCTGTGGGAGGGAGTTCCAGAGTCTGGCCACAGCAAGAGAGAAGGCTCTCTTTTGCGTCCCCACCAAGCGCACCTGTGAAGGCGGTGGGACTGAGAGAAAGGCCTCTCTTGATGTTCTTAACATCCAAGCAGGCTCCTAAAGGGAGATGTGGTCCTTCAGATAGCTTGGGTCCTAGCCATTTAGGGTTTTATAGGTTGGAACCAACACTTTGAATTGTCATCTCCTCCACCGGGCTTCTCTCTCTGTGTGTGTGTGCACATGCGTCTGTGTCCATGTGCCATGTGGCTGCAGTCCAATCTTTTTTATTTTTATAATTTGCTATCTGTTATTTTGACATAGTGGTGTCGCAGTTTGAAATATTTTTTTTTAAAAGGCAGCCAGCACCAGGGGGAAAGTGCTCCCTCCTTCCAAAACCTAGAAGCTGCAGGGCTTTGTCAAAGGTCTTGTCAATTTCTCTTTCCTTCCCTCTTGTCAGCGGCGGCTGTCTCATTCCACACACACACACCCCTCTCTCCTGGGCATCCTCACTCAGGAATGTTCAAGAAGAGAAGGCTGCTGCCACTTCAAAAATTTACTGAAAGAGGGGCTTCTGTCTGACTTCCACGAACTGCAGGAAACCTCTGTTTTATTCCCCCCCCCCCTGTTATACTAGCATATCGCTATGTCAATTTGAAAGAAATTAAAAAATATTTCAAAAATACCACTACAGCAGCAGTTTTAGAAGAGGGAGCCATTTTAGTCTGTGCTACCATATTGGTGCATAGTCAAAGCTATGGTTTTTCCAGTAGCGATGTATGGAAGTGAGAGCTGGACCATAAAGAAGGCTGACCGCCAAAGAATTGATGCTTTTGAATTGTGGTGCTGGAGGAGACTCTTGAGAGTCCCCTGGACTGCAAGGAGAACAAACCTATCCATTTTGAAGGAAATCAACCCTGAGTGCTCACTGGAAGGACAGATCCTGAAACTGAGGCTCCAATACTTTGGCCATCTCATGAGAAGAGAAGACTCCCTGGAAAAGACCCTGATGTTGGGAAAGTGTGAAGGCAAGAGAAGAAGGGGACGACAGAGGACGAGATGGTTGGACAGTGTCACTGAAGCTACCAACATGAATTTGACCCAACTCCGGGAGGCAGTGGAAGACAGGAGGGCCTGGCGTGCTCTGGTCCATGGGGTCACGAAAAGTCGGACACGACTAAACAACAACAACAACAACCATATTGGTAAAAAGAAAAGAAAAATTACAAAAAATAAGACAAAAATATAGTGGCACCTTAAAGACTAACAGCTATATTTTAAAGTGAGCTTTTGTGAACAAGTCCACCTCCTCAAAATTTTGTGGAGAAAGTCTGAGGAAGTGGACTTGTCCCTGGAAGCTCACATTAAAATATAGCAGTTAATCTTGAAGGTGCCATGACATTGTTATCATCATTCCTGTTTATATTTATTTTGCTTTTGACTGATATGCATTCATTCAGCTCTACTATACACCGCTAGCTGACTGTTATGTGGAATACAAACACATGCTCTGGGTGATCTTGTCTGGCCCCTCTCCTTGGGGGCACATTAGGATTTGACTTCTCAGCCCTTGGCTCCATAGCTGCAACCCAAAGGAGAAAATGTTGAGCCACCCCTCCCTATCAAGGGGTTGTAAAATTACAACAAGCCAATGTTAAATTGTGGGAGGTGTAATTTTTAGAAGGCTGCTCCTAAGATAACCAGAACAGAGGTCAAGGCAAACACATTGGACAGGGACCAGAACTACATAAGGAAACCTTGCATAATATGGTCATTCAATTCTCATCTAAGAGCAATGCTAAACAGAACAAGGTAATGTCATTGTGCCTACTTAGGAGCTTAAAAAACACATGTACAATATGCTTTGTTGTTGAGTGACAAAATGAGATGTTTTTGAACAGGCAGTGATTGCTGCCAGAACTAGGAACGCAACTTGTTCTGTTATTCACAAGTGTGGATCAGCAGATCCTTATCGTTACTGTTGCAGCAAAGGCAACTCATTCAGTTGCACTTTCTTAAGAGATTGATTTTACTGGCACAGTCAGGGGGGGGGGGGCAGGCAGGGGAAATGCAAGGAAATTCTTCCTGGTTCCCTCAAGTGGCCAATTCAGTTTATTGCAGGCTGGAAATCCTGTGGAAAGCCCCATACGGAACATATCTCGATACCTTCTTCCAAGATACTTTGAAATTATCTCTAATTCAACCCATCAAGAAAATGACAGATTGGTTAGAATTCTGAAGACAGGCAACTTCTATGAGTATTAATTCAGTGAAGAAATGGAATGGTCAGAAACAAAAGCAAAATGGGTCCCTATAGAACGAACTCCCATTTCCTGAGTAATCTGCAACGAGGATCAGAAATTGCAGATCATTTCTGTGGTGGGTTGGGTTGGGTGCCATGTTGGCTGGAGGTCCTCTTAAACAAAGTCCCTATCCTCCAGTCGCCCTCTGAACAACGAATGTAGGAGAATGTAGGAGAGCTTTGATTACGGATTCTCCTACTAAGCGACTGCTTGACAGTCATAGTCTCCAGAGACTGATATGGAATACATTTTTATAAACTTTATAAACTTTGATGACTCCATGTATCTCACAGATGACTTCCAAAATCCAACACTAGCCACCTCCACCTTGGCCTTTTATTTGAGGAATTTACACTGGCCTTTCCCCATGGAATTGGATTCCTTGGGCAACTCACTTAAACCAGTTCGCTTTGCTTACACATGCGCGTGCCATCTGATGCAGGGCCTCCCTATGCTAGAGATCCTAAGCATGCGAACATGGCATTTCCAGGGTGTATTTCCTCTCCCCTGGACTCCCCACAACCCCCAGACAGCGTCTCTCCAGGGAGGAATTCACTGAAGAGACCAGCCAGGACTGCTGCCATCACATGCAAAGCTGCACTGTCCAACCATCCATGCTTAGTCTCGGGGAAGTTCAGTCCTCATTTATGAGTAGGCACGTGTAGACTGGATCCGTGTACAATGTTACTTCCCACTGTTCCTTTTTAACTGATTTTTGGATAGTGTGTAATGGTTTGCTAGTAGAGCAGACTCAAAAGACCTGCTTTGGGGGATTGCAATTTGCTCTACCCTAACAGTCCAGAGCCTGGCGTGCTCTGGTCCATGGGGTCACGAAGAGTCGGACTCGACTTAACGACTAAACAACAACATTCCATCCTCACCACCCATCCCTTTTTTTGGACAGTAGCAATCAGCAGACTTCTTTAACTCAGCAAAGTTCTTTAAAAACCCTAACTGGAAAAAAATGCACAGTTTAACTTATTTAACATAAAAGCAGGTGTTACACAGGTGATATTCTTTTTTTAAAAAAACCTTGCACAAAACTGTTAAAAGAGCATTTTGTAACCCACAATGATCAATGCTGGAGAACATGAAAGAAAAAGCAAAGATAAAAAGAAGTTTCACAAAACACTGGGTCATAAAAAACAGTGGAAGACATCCAGTGTACTGCAACAGCTTAACTATCCCCTGCCCCCAGTTATATATAAGAAAATAACGCTGTGCGTTTTCACCGCACAAGATTTCGCTCCTGTCACGATTAATCCAACAGGCTTAATTAATCTCCTAAGGGTAAAATGTATTCATTGGATCCAATGGCATGCAGCAGTGCTTTGGAAACAGGAGGAGGTTTTTGTAGGAATGCACATTAAAAACCATTGGGGGAAAATGTATTGCAGTGCTGTTGGAAGTAGTAAGACCACTCAAGAAGGGTAAAGTGGAGTCACAGCAAGCTGATTTTTTTTAAGGCAGAACAAAAGAGTAACAGGAATGTTGATGAAATACTTTTAAAAAATGAACTCACGAGTTTTTAAGGATACAAGGATTGGGTATAGAGATATAAGTGAAATGTCTGCAGAAGTTTTCTGGATTTTTCCTGTTACAACACTCTTGTGCTTGCCCTTGCTTCCTAAAGGTCAAGCGATGTTCTGCAACAGTGTGTAATGGAACCATGGGGTTTGCACTAGATGAGAGGTATAGAATTGACAGGGCTGCCTTGCAGAAAAGTAAGTCTTTCTCCTCATGCATGATCTTGCAGTACAAACTACAGGGAGTATGTACAGGCTCAAAAGTCTGCTCAAAAGCTTTGCAAAAATTTCAAGAGGCTGCTAAGGTCCTCAGAAACCCTAGCAAGATGATTAAGTGGAATACAGTGGCAAGTGCTATTTTTGTCATGAATATTTATCAAGATTCTTGGCCTGTAGCTAAGAAGTAACCTTTGACTGGTTATAGAGATATTTCACACACTACAATTCCGTATGGAGGGAGGAGTGAATACTAATACTTCTCAATTAAATTCTACTTTTATATATGAAAGCCAGTACCAAATGATAGCTGGAAAAAAAAGTCCTCTGCTATATTTGCATGTCAATTGTGATGGTTCACATGGATTTTGTACCGTTTAAAGTTTTAACAAATGGAATTTCAAATGTAGTCCTAGTCCTAGTGTCAGGGCTTGGTATCTTGTTTGTTTGAGAGTGTTAGAACAATTATGTGGGGAGGTATAGAAAATTGCCCTAAAAATATAGTACTTTAAAACTTGCGGCATTATAGTATTGTTTGCTAGAAGTGTTTATAAAACAATGGACCAGTCCGGCAAGTAAGGTCATTGAGATTGTATCAGTTCATTGGCAATCTCCTATTTTGTTTTGCTATCCAATGTATATACAAAAAATAGAAGTATAGTAAACTCTGACATCTGAAGGGTCACTGGTGTAAATACAAGCAATTGGCCACTTTTTGTTGGATGCGTAATGTATGGATGTTTATTTCCTTGCTAACAGGTAAAACCTACTGCTGTCTAGCAGTTAATGTAAACAACCACCACTAACAAGTGGGGGTAATTATTGCTTCATACCAAAATAGGTAAACAGAACTTAAAATATAAATAAACAGTGGCTTCTCACACCTAAATCGACAAAGAATTAGAACAGGAGCAGCTGTGAGAGGCATCCAAAGCAACAGATAAGGAAGTGGCTCCAGAGAGTAGACAATGGATTTTGCTTAGAAGAGTTAGCATGAGTGAGCTGTTTAAAAATGTTTTTCTGTGTGTCTTAATATGCTTAGAGTTAAGTAATGCTTTTTTACTTTATATATTTTTACAACTTAAAACTTCAGTACTTTAAGAGATACTATATTTTCTACCTTTTGCTGTTTTAACATGCCTTATTATTAGGCTATGAGCTATTGTATTTTTTTAATGTATTTGAAAAATTGTCATTGTTCTTTTACTTTTACAGGAGTCTTTGCTCTTGGAAGAGATGTCCCTCTAATTTTAAGTTCGCCCACAACATAAGTTTTCAAGTTGCAATGATGGATTTTAAGTTATGTGCCTACAATTTTACATAAAGTCATGTAAAAAAAAGAAAGCAGGCTCTCTTTGAATTTTATGGTTTTATGTATCAGGACATAATAAAAATCATCTTAGTAGGTCTGAAAATTAGGCAAATACAACCTCAGATGAACAACAACACATGACATATTACACCATGTCATGATTTATTTTACCAAGAAAAGGCCAAAATAGAGAAGCCATGTGTGAAAAAATAAGTACACCCTTACTGCTTCCATAGGAATTAAGAGGCTAAGTAGCAGCCAGGTGCTGCTAACCAAATACCCTTGAGTAACTGATCATCAACAAGTGTGTCCACCTCTATAAAAGCTGAAGTTTTAGCAGTTTGCTAGTCTTGAGCATTCAGGCATGTGTTAACACAATGCCAAGGAGGAAACATATCAGCAATGATCGTACAGAAGCAATCGCTGATGCTCATCAATCTGGGAAGGGTTATAAGGCCATCATTCTGCAGTAAGGAAGATGATTCACAAGTGGAAAACATTCAAGACAATTGCCAATCTTCCCAGGAGTGGACGTCCAAGCAAATTCACCCTAAGGTCAGACCGTGCAATGCTCGGATAAACTGCAAAAAACCCAAGAGTTACATCTCAGACTCTACAGGTCTCAGTTAGCATGTTAAACAATAAGTTCATGATAGTACACTTGGAAAAAGACTGAACAAGTATGGTTTGCTTGGAAGGGTTGCCAGGAAAAAGCCTCTTCTCTCTAAAAAGAACATGGCAGCATGGCTTAGGTTTGAAAAGTTGCATCTAGACAAACCACAAGACTTCTGGAACAATGTTCTTTGGACAGATGAGACCAAAGTGGAGATGTTTGGCCATATTGTACAGTGCTACATTTGGCAAAAACCAAGCACAGCATATCAGCAGAAACACCTTATACCAACTGTCAAGCATGGTGGTGGAAGGGTGATGATTTGGGCTTGTTTTGCAGCCAGAGGATCTGGGCACCTTGCAGTCAGTGAGTCAACCATGAACTCCTCTGTATACCAAAGTATTCTAGAGTCAAATGTGAGGACATCTCTCTGACAGCTAAAGCTTTGCTAAAATTGGTCATGCAACAGGGCGATGATCCTAAGCACACCAACAAATCTACAGCAGAATAGCTGAAAAAGAAAAGAATCAAGATATTGCAATGGCCCAGTCAAAGTCCTCAACCCGATTGCAATGCTGTGACAGGACCTTACGAGAGCTGTGTATAAACAAATGCCCACAAACCTCAATGAATGGAAGCAACGTTGTAAAGAATGTGAGACCAGGGGCTAGAGAGAGGAGTCTCTCGCTGGAGTGCCGTCCCTTCCACAAAGAGCAGAAAGGGAGGTACAAACCTCACCCACTCCTGAGCCTAGAAGAACAGAATGGGGTACTGACACCTGGGACCTGGAAAGGGAATTGCGCAGGTTAACGGTGGCCGTTCAAACCCCAGACGATTTGGCGGGAACAGGAAGGAAAAAGAGGGTGGAGATTGAGGCGGGGACGGCAGAGATAAAAGGGAGAGAAGCCCCGTTACCATCAGGTTGGGAATGGGTTTGGTTGCTGGACCCATGGACTGGAGAGTGGGAACGCCTCAGGGTGCCTAAAGAGGAGGCGGATTACCGTCACCGGAGAGAGATCCCTCCGAGACCCTCCTATTCGGGTAAGGCAGAAGCCTGAGAGTGGCGGAGGCGGTTGAGAGAGGAGAAGGAAAAGGTGGAAAGAGAGAGATTGGCATGGAGGGTCAAAGAGATGAGGATGAGGGGCCACCAGAGGGACCCTGGTCGACCTTCCCACCCACTAGAGAGACCAGATGGACCGAACTTGACGATGACGAGACCGTTCCCTTATTGGAAGGACAGACCAGAGAGGTTCTAAGTGAGGATGCGGTGGCAGGCTGCCAGGTCCCTGGAACAACAATGAGACTAACCCCTTCCTCAATGATGCGTGGGTGCCCCTGTCAGACCCGTTGGTGACAGGAGAAAAGTTGTGGAATGACTTTATTGACACTGATCTCTTGTTGAATGTTCCATTAAACCTTTCACCTGTTTCAAAGTTTAAAAAGACTTCTGATTTTTTTGTGGAGTCCAAATGCTCGAAGCCCGAACCCTCACAAAGAAGAGTGGGCAAAAATTCTTCCACAACAATGTGAGAGACTGATAAAGTCATCCAGAAAATGATTACTTCACGACTTGCTGTTTTGAAATATGGAACCTAGTAGCATTGAGAAAACTCCAAGACAGTGTCAGGGGGGACAAATCCGATTCTTCAGTTCAATTGCTGATGAAAGTTTAGTTCCAGTATATGAAGTTTTGAAACCTTAAAAAACATTGTCATGCAGACCAATGAAGACTAGATATTTGCATGAAAGAAAGAAAGAAAGAAAGAAAGAAAGAAAGAAAGAAAGAAAGAAAGAAAGAAAGAAAGAAAGAAAGAAAGAAAGAAAGAAAGAAAGAAAAGGAAGTTCTAGTTTATAACTCCTGGCACAAAAGGTTTGTGGTCGTATCCACAAACTGCACATTTCAGTTGAGATCTGATTCCAACGCTTCTCAACCATTTATGACAACACTCAAAAAGGAAATGATACATGAATACCGATTCCTCAATGTAGCCTCACTCCCATGTGGTTTTCTCTTTACTGACCTATAGTGTAAAGAGCTTATTTTCTAATTGACTCTGGAGAAATCTCCTGGGGAAGACATGGTGCCTCTCAAGGTCTTTAAATTGAAGGCCTCCTGGTAGTCTCTAATACTAGTTAGGCTTTTCTCTGAAATTGGTAACACTTGTGTTGTTCCACAAATCTGGAAAGAAAACATTACCTGCTCGGTTTACAACAATACAGGCGAAAGCCTGATGCCTATCAGCTAATTAGTCCTTTGGACGTATCCTCCATGTCCTTGCCATCCCTTAAACAAAGTGGAAGATTGGGCGGAGTCAACAAAAGTTTTTTACCCAGAACAAGCAGGCTTCAGTAGGGGCTGCCGAAATATACTAACTGCTATAGCAAACATTTATTGATCTTTCATGAGCTTTTGACTCCAATAGATCTTGACAGTGGGGAAAAGCTTCAATGGACAGACATCACTCGATGGCTTCTTAAAGTTACTGATTCAATAGCACTTTAAATTTATAGTTAGGGTGAGGACAGGCCAGTACAGATCTCTCTTTGATCCCATTTTGTTAAACAGAGGTATCAAACAGGGCTGCTGTGGGCTCCTTTTAAAATTAATTTTTATGTAATAATATCGCTCTATCCACATAATCACAATTATTGTCTTCCTCAATCATTGATGACCTGTAGTTACAACAATAAACATACTCCTTACTTTCCACGTTTGGAACACAAAAATGCTCACCATTTTGGAACAGATGTAATTTTTCAAGGAGCTGTACACACAACAATTCTTTGTGCACATGTGTGAAATATATTTAACAATCCACACAAGGATGTGGTGTCATATATGTGTGCCCAAGTGTTCAAATAATACAGTTGGGGAACCATGTGTTATTCTCCTCGACTTAAATTTATTTTAATTGTAAGGAGTATAGACAAAATTCCCTATGGAACAGATGGAGAAATTTTTTTTTACTGTGACTTCTACAAAGATATGCTCAAATTATTCAAGTAATTTTGCTTGAGATCAATGGCCAAATTAAGTAATTAAGTGGTCCTTCCAATTGGGAAAATGCAGACATCATTTGAAAATGCTATGATATCAACCAATTGAACCCAGAAAGAAAATACATGGATTTCAATTACGTATTAAATATCTGGAAGGGCAGTGAAGTAGCAGTTATCAAAAATGTAACACTACTTTTTGGTAGGAATCAAAACATAAGACGAAGCATATTGCATAAAGTAATTCACACATTTTCATTCTGTTGTTTTCTTTACAGCATATTACAAGTGAACATTACATTATTCAATATGAACTAAAAGCGGCCTCGAGGCAGAACAGACCTAAACAGACTCGGCAAAATGTCTCATAATCTACATCAGAGAAGAGGCCCAAGGAAGAGGGGAAAAATTATAGTGGTTCCTTAACTAAGCACAGAATGACTCCCATGTATAAAGTGAGGAAAGGTTACTCCTGTTTCCCCACATTCCTGTTGCGTTAAATCTGACTGAGGAAAGTGTTGGTCAGACAACAAATCAGAGCATCCTTGTCAGTTACAAATATCCCATTTAAGCCAGCCAACAAGATTGCAGTGTACCCAAGATTACCAGATTATTGTTTGCAGGTTGGTTTAAAAAATATACTAGATATTTGCAAACAGATTTATACCTACTCTCCTCCCCTCCGTTAATTTTGCAATTATGCCCTTTCTGTATTCTTCAAGCAAACATGTGAACAGATGAGAGTGATAAGGCGAAATTTTAAGGAAAACCCCAAGCAATGCAGATTACAAACATTTTCTTTCCACTGGAAAAGTATACCAAAAACTATTATTAATTTGACATTTATGCAAGTACTTACAGAAGTAGTGCATTTACACCAGGGAAAATACTACTAAAAATGCCTAGTTATAACAAATATTTGACATTTTTAAGTGTAACTCTGCTACTCTGTTAAGGAATCAACATTATCACATAATCCATTTCTTCTGGAAGCAAACTTCAGAATATTCTGATTAAAATGAATAATGGCATGGCATAAATGGAATATGTTGCTCTTCTACCTTCTTGTAAGTTCTCCTCCAAAAAACTTCCTGTGACTTTTTGGTCATTCCCTTCAACAGCCTATATTATTCCATCAAAATGAAATGTTTACACAGAATATTGACTTGAACAAAATACAAAGCATTTTATCTTTCAAAAACAATATACACTGTAAGCTTCTTTCCAAAATATTTTCATAGGCAAAGGATTAAAAAGGATTTTAATTATACACATATGGTCACAATTCTGCCTTAAAAAGGAAACTGGGAAATGTACATAAGGCCGCTTGTAAATGTACACCTTTATCTTACTGTTACAGTGTCATGTTCTGAGAAAAATTGACAGTATCATACATATTTGCTTTAGGATGAAACAGGCTGTTCAAAAATACAGTACTCTTCTGTACAAAAACAAACTGTGCCACATTTAAGATGGAAGAAGCACTGGTTTATCTGATCAATATTTCAATCTATAAATTTGTCTCTATTCTCATTAATGTTTAAATTGATTAAGTTTCCCAATGTCCGTATTAACAGAATAGCTAAGTTATAAACAAAATGTTTCTCATAATAGATAAAAGAAAGCTGGTTCATATCTCTGAAACCATATAAAGATAGATTTTTTTTTAAAAAAATCAGTCTTGATTTGCCGAAATAAATTTACATTATACAACACTATGTCAGAGCAAAAAGGGACAGGGATATGAATATACACTAAAATGCAAATTTTCTTCCCAAAAGGGGTAAAACAAATTACATTTACAGCATGAAGGTTTACAAATGTACATCTGTACAACAAAGGTAAGCATCACTACTCAATTAGCAAGGCTTGTAAAACATTGAAAACGAGAAGTTTGTTTACAAATGGTAAACTTACATCTATTAACTATACTTATACAATGCTTATATTTATAAGGAAGCAAAAAGCTATCTGAATATTTAAATCATGCTTTAGATGTTGAGCTACCAAGTTGAAGTAGGTCCTCTCCTCTTCCATTAACTGCCTATGGTTTCATCTATTGTGAAAACACAAAGCATATGCTCAACAGCTTCAAATCTTCTCTTACAATTGTATATGCGAAGCAAAACACACACACCTTTACGCCAACTGTCTGTCTACTCATTTAATACTCTTTTTCCCAGACAGTACATTGGTGAACTGGAGTACCACCTTGGTTTCATTCCCCTACCTTGTTCTATTAATTAAATATTTAAATATATACATGGCTTTTATACACCTCTAGAGAAAAGGGCACTACATTTTAAAAATTTCTGAAGTGGAAGGTAGAAACTGCTCCTCAATTTCACATTTTATCTTTTTTTTTTAAATTGGTATCTGCAGTGCCCTGATTGCTATTTGGATCATAAAATTGTGAACCACCAAAATACAGAACTTAACTTTCTGTAACTGTTAAATAATAAGTATGCAATTGCTCTGTTGTTCAACTGGTTTAAAAAAGATTCTGCACAAAGGGGGAAAATGAAAACTAATTTTATATACAATTATATAAACATGTTGAGCTACGGTGACGGGCAGACCTACCAGATTGTAAGCCAGTATATTAAAATAATACTGTACTTTTTCCCTTTAAAAACTATTTTATTCAGTGACTTTACAAGGTAAAAATTTACAAAATGTGAGAGATATTCTGATAGTTACATCATTTACAGGCATTCTGTGCTTTGTGAGCCATGCAATCTGATAGGTCTCTGATAAGAAATGGCAATATGTTGCAATTCATTCCCCCAAAATATACACATGAATAAAATTTTTACAAATGGATAAAGTCAATAAATATTTCTTTTAAAAAATCACAACATTTAAGTTGTGTGTTTTGATAATTCACAATAAAATTCATCTTCCAGTCTCCCAGACTGCTGTTTGAATGTTTCTTTAAAGCATCCCATTTGGTGGCCCTCCAACTGGCCCCAGGTCAGCACTGTTCTTCAGGTAGTATTTTTCCAGCTTGGCAAGAATATGTTTGCCATAGGTGTATTTACGCAGAGTTGTAATATGGGGCCGAATCTGCAATAAGAAAGTTTAGATTATCAACACATGCCCATCATGAAAACTTGATTATGTTCAGAGAATGTAGGAAAGTGAATTGGGGGAAACAGTCTATAGCTGAATATTCATGATATTCCATGTTAATTTACTGTATCTTCAATATTTATGAATCTCTCAATATAAGTTAGAATTTTCAATACCTAAGGAGAAAAAGTAATACCAAGGTGAGTGCAACCAAAGCTAGGTTCAAGCAAAGTTAACTATTGTCTAATAAGGACTACTTTACAGGCAGAATCCTCTTTATTTTTTGCTTTGTTTGCAACAGTCCCTTGTGCCTTTGGTTGTTCCTTACCAGATATTTGTATAAAGGGCAAGTACAAGCCTTGCTGCTTTGAACAGAATGATCTCCAGATTGTTTAACTGCAAGCTCGAAGTCACCTGGAGACCAAACACTATTAAGGATATGACAGTAACTGAGTTGTTAAGGCAGCAATATTTTAGACAGCCCCTTCATTTATGTCAGTGGTTCCCAACCTTGGGTCTCCTGGTGTTCTTGGACTAAAACCCCCAAGAAGCCCTCACTACTAGCTGGTGCTGGCCAAGATTTCTGGGAGTTGAAGTTCAAAGAAATCTGGGGATCCAAGGTTAGGAAGCACTGCTTTATGGGAACATAGAAACAATGAAGTGACAGGTGGATGCTTCAAGTTTCACTGATTTTCAGGAGGAGCCCAACAAGAATTTCCTTCAGTGGAAGCATCACTGCAGGACATACACAAATGAGGGATGTATCATTTGTGGCTTAGAAGGATATGCATTCCACAGAAAAAATGAACAAATATGTAATCCTATAGTCAAAAGTTCTAAAGTGCACTTACATAAAAGAGCAGACTTGCAATACAGAGGTCCTAACTCATCTACTATGCATGTATGTGCAACAACATATTGAAAAGTCTCCAAAATACATGTTACATGGAAGAAGCAAGACATATATTTTGTAATTGCCTAATATCCTATCACTGGCACCGACTACTGTATTTGGCTAAATGCCAAAACACAAACTAAATCTGGACTATTTAATGTTTCCAAGACAACCCATGGGCAGAGCAAAGAGCCCAAGCACACTCACAGGGTGTAACCACACTTATTCTTAGTGTTAAATCTTGCTTTCATGTGATTAAAAATATTAAAGTTTTTAAAAAGATGTATTGTGATTAAAAGTATGGGAAGGGGAACGAGGTGGACAGGTTCATCCCCAATGCTTCTCCTGCACAATCCAAATATTAAGGTACCAGAAAAGGTCTCTAGTGTGAGATCTCTAGGCTATACCAGCTTTTCACTTTCTCTCTTTTTTAAACTGCAGCACAAAGTAAAGTACTTCAATTGGTGTAGAATATTCCTTGAGCTTTGCCTTTTCCTCATTTTTAAAAGACTGCTGGCTACGCTACTACGACTGAGTGTGTGTATGTGCACAAATGAATGTCTGCATTCTTGGGGTTAGATTACAATGTCATTTCAAATAATGGGGTCTACCCCTCTTTGGTTTCTCTTTTTTGTTGGTATGGGGGTGTCACTGCCAAAGTTTATAGCAGCTATTCTCCTGGCTAGTTTTGTTCTCTGGCTCGGAGACAGGCAAATCATTCTGCACAGAAAGAATTTTGATGGTGCTGTGTAGTCCCCCCACCTAAGTCGAGTCACTTGCATTTCCCCATTTATAGGACAGGGGGAAAGGGACAAAATTCAGGTAACGGTGTCTCCAAATGGGCAAAAGGCAGGGCCAGTGCCCTGCCAAATCCAGGGGAAGGAGGGGTACTGCATCTGTCTCCCCATCAGATAATAATAGTGATAGTAACAACAACAACAACAATAGGCACAAAGCTTTTCAATACACCCTCAATTGTGTGTACTAGTTTACTTTATATCCCACCTTTTTCCAAGTCTAGATCTTAAAGCAGCACACAGGATAACTAAACACAACTTAAAACAAATGTATTATCAAGAAATATTTCAAAGGTCTTTAGCAAGAAGGCAGAAATTGATGAAAATTTGGAAACTCCCCTCATGCAAGCAGAAATGACTCCTGGCTGCACAAAAATATGTATCAACGATATATTATTATTGTTGAGGTAAATCAGATTTTGGACAGTATTGGGCTTTATTTATAAATTGCTGGAATAAGAATGATCACTCACACTATATGTCATTTCCCACCTATCATGCATGAAATCATTTTCTTTCCATACTACTACATCTACCAACTAGCAAGAAATCTTTATTGTGGAGTACATTATGTTCTTCCTCCATATTTATATTGACAGTGAGAAAGTCTCCACACAGAAATCTTCAATCTTGTTTTTAATACAAAGTTGACACAAACAAAATGGAAAACAAAAACAGAGTGTTATAAAGAAAGGGGATGATTGTTAAACACTACAGCATTAAGAGCCATCCCACACTCACAAAGGTCAGGAAATGATGAATTTTAATAAAGCTCTTTCCAACTCTGAAACTAATGTGGACAATTACCTTGTGCATTATAATCTTACGCTGGGCAGGTTCAGCCATGTCAATCATCTTCTGAACAACATAGTTTGCATATTGATCCTTCATCATGGTGTATAAGGCACTGTGAGGACCATCATTCTGGCAACACACTTCATCAATAAGTAACGCTCTTTCCGCACGAGATGCATGAGTTACACATTTTTCTACCACATTGCTGGAAGAGATTAGTTTCATCAATACGGAAAAAGATTTGTGTATTTCAGAAAGACACACTTTAACTCACAGCTGAAATGCAATACATGCATGCCACTTAAACTGAATGCCAACAAGAACCTAGTATAGTGTGCTAATCTCCATGTTTGTGGCTTTCCCTTATATTAATCTCTGTGGTGCAGGATCTGCTATAATGTGGTCCCTTCATCCATCACAAAGGTAACATCAAAAATACTGGGACATTACTCCAATAGCACTCATGCCCTGGAATAATACTGCTCCACTTTCTTGGAAGGGCAAAGCTGGTTTTAGAACAGTGCTACTCTGGACTCCCTTCACACGGCTTAACTCTCTTCAGTTATACAGTACTACGGTTTGGAAACTCTTACAATGGTAAGAAAAGGTAGCGGGCCCTGTTTCAACAAGGTATCTTCTAGTCAAATTGTAGACGGACATGGCAGATTCATGTTTAAACACAGATCTTCCAAAAATATAAAACACAGTATCAGGGATCTGATTTTAACAGAATCTAGACAAAGGGGTCTGGCAGTGGCTTCTTGGGCAATTTTCTACAAACTGAGGAAAGTACTTGGTGAAAAAAACATTAGGATAACCTTCATCATATGTATAACCCTTTATGTGATTGAGACAGACCACTACTTAAACACAGTGACATGCTGTCATGTATCTTTTTTCTTGCTGCCGCCATGTCTAAGTTAACCCTAGTTTGCAGTTTGAAAAGTTGGTTCCAGGCCTTTCACTTGAATATTGTTTAGAAGCATGTTTCTACAAATGTCCATCTTAATTTATTTCTTTTCTTTTTGGGGGCTGGGAAGGGGTATTTGCTTAATTTTTGAACCTCAAGGACCCATTACAAACCATCTCAACATATTTTCCACAATCATAAATCTATTTTTTATTTTGTTTTCAAATCTAAATATTCTTTGGACATCACAGCAGTGTAGTTTCAAAAACACAAAAGCCCACCACCAATTGAAGGATTCTATCAACAGAACACAAACTTGGGTAATTTTTACTCTTCCACTGAGCCTGCTGGAGGGCAGAGAGAAAGGAAAGGCTCACTGTACACACACATCACCTGATGTTAATGCATACCCTGACATGCAGTTCATGGCTCTGGAAAGCTTAAAAGCAACTGACTATCATTCAATACCTGACAGTAAACAGAGAGAGAGAGAGCAATTCTGAATTTGTTTTTATCCATACCTGGCAAACTTATGCTGACTTAGAGTTAGAACTTTTCCTCTAATTTCAGTAACAATTTTACTCTTGTCTTCAGGACGACCATGTTCTAATACATGTTGGATAACGTAGTTTCCATATTGATCCTAAAAGAAAAGTTTGCTTTAAGGTCATTCATCATGCTAGAATATTTTTTCAAAAAACGAAACACCCAAGTGCCAATTATGAAGCAGAATTTACATATTTATGTTGTAGGATTGTAATATTTAAATTACAAGAGCAATATGACCGTGTCCAAAATAAATATCAAGCTAGAAACCAATAAATTAAAAGATAGACACAATCTTTCTTTAAAACATTTTTCCAGTGCCCAAATTCTCTGACAATATTTACTAAATCACAATATTGTGCTTTTCATTGTTTTGTGTTTACCAGAATGTATCTGAACACACCAACCTGCACAAGCTGTTCTGTGTGTTGATGTAGTTCTTCTAAAATGGGTAAAGTCTGTTCTGCAGTACAGTGCTCCAGTATACGCTGAATTACTCTGCAGCCATAAGGATGAGTTGAAAGCACGAACACCTTATAATAACAAGATTAGAGTTAATTACATATGCTCCTTTACATCTATGCAAGACCAAACTAAGTTCCTTGATGCTTTAAATCAGCAAAATGAGAAATTTATCTATTTACTAGAGATCATGGGAAATTCAGGATAATACATGTAGACCACTGCTTTCTGTTTCTAACATTTGGCATATACTCCTTCATATAGAGAGCACTAAATGCGTAGTGGCAGATGCACGTAATCCAGTCTCTAGCCCCCCCCCCCCCCCAAGTGAGTCAGATAAGGCAGGACTTCCAGTAACAGCAGTCTGTAAGTGGATTCAGTTGACTCTTTTCTTTACCTTCAGACCTAATATCTGAGTAGGATTAAAGACCACATGAAGTGCTATCACACCTCCTCCTCCACCTACGTGCACTGCTTCTCAAAGAAAAATCCTCACCAAACCCCTGCACTAAGTTTCAGGTTGCTACTGAAACCTGTAAACATGGGCTCCTTCTCATGGATTATTATCACTAACCTAGGCAAACAGACGGTGTTTCTTTTTACATTGCTGCTTTAATTCCGCCAGATTAGGGCCAATCTCATGCTGCCCTTTTTAAAAATAAATATGTTTTTGGTGAAAACACAGCCTGGTTTTCTCCGGTGACGATATATAAACCACACAATTTGTATTTAAGTCAAATTCACTCTGGATCCAAGATAAGAAGGCATTTAAACAAATTCATGGTCCAGAGCTGGGGCTTAATTCTGAGCAGCCTGATGTGGAGTACTGGACTGTGCTTTGCACACTTGGTGGGAAAATGTTAGCATTAGCAAGAATTACACATGGCTTCACCCACTTTGCTTTGGCCCTGTCTACTCTGTCCTTGACCTTACCATTTTGTTTTAGCTCTTCCCTGCCCACTGCTGGAATGCAGCTCTTTCCTGACCCTCTAAAACGGGAATCCAGTTCCTGGATTGCAAAAAACTCTCCTCGCTCCTGAACTAGACAAATGTCTGCAGATGACCATGCTTCCTTTTAGTAAAGGACCATACATGGAATAATGTGAATTGCTGCTATATTTTTAATGGTAAGTTATTTTTATTCCCCCCTTAAACAAACAACAAAACCCTCCACATTTAAAACAAAATTGCATGTACACAAATTTAGAAATCAGAATACTTATTTCTTACCACTCAATAGCCAAAGGCTCTTGGTGGTTTACACAAAGAAAAGAAGAAAAATGACAGTTAAGATCATATAATATGCAGACAAGACAAGAACAACTTCAAATGGCCACATAATACAATCAAATGAAAGCAAAAGCAGCAGACACCACCAGTGGAAGGTCCAAAAATTCTAGTAGATTTGTAAAGCTGTGAGAAAAAAGAGAATATTTTTTAAGTATTCACTGGGTGCTGAAATAAGTCCACCACAGGTGCCAATTTAATTCTCTCCATTAATAAAAATAGTACTAAAAAAATCTGTACTTTCCTTTTAGCCTTAAGCTAAATATCATTATGTAAAAAGTTACAATCATGGAAAACATTCATTTAGTAAAAGAAATGAAATGAAAAACTCAGTACCTGTCCTTTGAAAGCATCAATTATAAACTGGAGTGACTGTGGCTGGACACATTCAATACACTTTTGTACCACATGGTTTCCATTTTGATCCTTCACACATTTCAAGACATGACCATCCAGCTCTTTCACCATTTCATTCTACAAATAAACAATGTGAGGTTACCAAATCATACATGTTCCTAATTGTAGTCATCCCCACTAATGCATATTCTTAAATTATAATTTAACATTAATAACACCTCCTATAAAAAGTTAAGACTAATATTTTACAGCAAGTATTTCACAACAAAAAAGAAAAATATTTCAAAATTACATCTTTATATAAAATACAAAAATGATGTTCTAACTTACAATTACCTGCTGATCAGGTGAGATAGATTCTAGTGCTTTCTGAATAACACGACAGCCATACATCTGCAAAGCTAATGGGAGAACGTGGCCACGGATACGCGTTGCAAGTGCTAACTTCTGGTCAATGCTTCCAAACTTGGGGGGGGGGGGGGAGGGAGGGAAAAAAGCACCAGACTATTAAGAAGACCAAACACACCACTACATGTGATTCTGAGTAAAGACACAAGAGTAGGTCGTTTTTGCTATTTGCATTTATAGTTTGTATTTGTTGGTTTAACGTTTGGTTTGAAGGGTGTGCCTACTTTTTTCTTAATTGTAAGCTGCCTAGAGTAGTGCCTGGCACTTGAATGAATGGGTGGGTGGATGGATGAATGAATGGATGAATGAACGAACGGATAGATAAATCTTAGTATAAAGAAAAGAAAAAAGTTTCTAGTTTGTTTTATTAGCATATTTTACCATTTTATGGTAATTTTTTCCCCTCAGAAATAGGCAAGTTTGGTTCTAAAGCATTTCATTTCATGACCTGCATGAAATTTATACTACTGAGTGAACTTCTTTGGGGAAGCAGGCTAAGAAAACAGTGTTCTTACTGAAATATACTGACTCTGTCGCAAGTCTTTACTTATGTTTAAGGCTAAATACTTTTTAAAATATGCAGAATATCCTATAAAATGAAACTGAACTTATGATCTTGTAAATTCAATACGTTTTCAGAGCAATATGGATAATTTGGTTTTGCTATCACTGTTTGCAACACATATGTATACTTTTTAAACTTGTCCCTTGCTAAAGTGGATTTACGTTTTTTGTGGGTTTTTTTGAGTGCTTCAAATGCCTGGGGACACCCTTCTTGAACTGTCTCAGGAGAAGCTGAGGGTTGAGCTGCCTCGCTTTGTTCTGAGGAAATTGTTCCATTGGCATAGGCTGGATTATGTATGTAACACTATGTATTAGGGCTCATTGAAATACGCCAAAAATATTACAAACATCTAGAAAATTACTCTGCCTGAAACATCCCAGACACAGACACTTTGAGAAAAGGGCAGGTTACTCAGTTGTTACTGTGGTCATCTATATATTCACAGAGTTTGGTTCTGCACCTGCACAGACACTCTCACAGAATCTTCCAGAGTTCTAGCCTCATGTATTTTTCCCTTAGCTTTTTGCACATGCTCCACCCTCTTAGCCAGATGCCTAAACCACTTAGCTTAAAACTGCTGGATAGCTCAGTGGTTTAGGGATCTGGTTGCGGAACCAGAAGTTGGGAGTTCAATTCCCCACTGTGACTCCTTGATAGGGCCTGGACTTCATGATCCATAAGGTCCCTTCCAGTTCTGCAGCTCTAAGATGATGATTATAGTTGAGACATCTTTCTGAATTCTTTAGTTCTCAATAAACAGAAGGCTAAAGCCCTCTTCTAAGGTATGCAATGTCCCCTCCAAACCAGTTTGTGGCGATGGATAAAAGTTTGGTAGAATTAGTGATTGTGACATATGGAATGATGACACTACTTTTGGCAAGGATATGTCTGTGTATAATGTTACTTTGTCTTGACTAAACTGAATATACGGTGGATCATATACTGCTGAAATTTCACTTGTTCTTCTTGCTGAAGTAACAGCAATCAGAAATGCTGTTTTAAAATTAAGTAATCTAAGATCTGATGTTGCCAAACCAATCTCTGTGCTTCAACAATGGTAAAGTCTGTAAAGTCATCATCGAAGACTTTTTTGGTGTTATACTGTTATATCTGTTGACTCCTCTCAAGTCTAGAATTGGTCTGAAACCATCATCCTTTTTTGGTACAGTAAAATACTGGGAGTAATATCCACTGTCCTTGTATTTTCCTGGTACCATTATTCTAGCATCTTTTCCTATTAGTATTGCTATCTCTTTGAGAACTTTTGATGGTGTGGTAACTTGAATATGCCCTGTAGGAGGAAGTCTGTTGAACTCTATTACATGACCATAAGTAGAGATGGGGGTATCCGTATACGAATACAAATATCCCCACGCAGCTGGACTTAACGAGGGGCCAGCCCCTGTGGCCAGCCCATCCACTCACGTCGCTGGCCCATCCACTCATGCGTCTGCCCAGCAGCGTAGCCTCGCTCATTCTTCCAATAGCTGCTGGAGCTCCGATCTCTTCCTACTCGGCTAGCTACTCAGCAGCCATGCAGGGAGACTCGTCCTCCCTCCCACTGCCTGGAGTGGCCAGGCAAGCGGGATGAGAGCAGAGCTCCAGGAGCGATTGGAAGAATGAGCGAGGCTGCTGCCGCCACCGGCCCCTCGTAAAGTCCAGCGTGCAACTTTGTTTTTTTATCTGTCTTTTTTGTTGAAGACTGTTGCTTGTATTTGCTGTATGGATTATAACAGCATGTTGTTGAATAGTCTGATTTTTTTGACCTATCAGGTGGCAATTTATGTCTAATATTGGTAACTTCTTTTCCAATATGGTTTATATTGCTGTGCTGACTGATGTTTTGTATTCAGCCCCCTCCCTTTTCTGCTGTAGCTTTCTTTTTGTGAAGATCCTCCATGAAATTGTCCATTTCTGTGTTAAAGAGATTCTTACCATCCAATGGAAGGTCCTCTATACAAGATCTGGAGTCCTCTGACATGACTCAGTTATTAAGTCTGTTAGTGTTTCCAACACTACCATCTGATTGAGCGATTTCCAACACTACCACCTGACTGAGCGATTGACAAAGTCATTACACATACAGAAGTCTTAAACCAGTACAATCTGCAACGGACTCTATTTGCAAAGGTGCTAAGGAAATCAAATAACACTACCATCTGATGGTAGTGTTATTTGATTTCCTTAGCACCTTTGCAAATAGAGTCCGTTGCAGATTGTACTGGTTTAAGACTTCTGTATGTGTAATGACTTTGTCAATCGCTCAGTCAGGTAACACTACATGATGAAAGATCTTCAGATGGAGAGTGGCGAAAGTCTTATACATCTGAGTAAGGGGGGAAATAAGAAGTAATTCTGAGATCATTCTGTTTACTGTTGGGATCCAATGGATCGGGCATTATGTCAATACCGGTGTGTAAGGATACCGCCTGGATCTGGTGGCAGCAAGGCAATTGTGTTTGATGCTACTGTATCTGCAGTTATCAAAATCATAGTAGTATGCTTCTTGAATGGTGATGATTCTGAGGCTTTGCTTGTTTATTTTGTATCTTGATACTGAGTGTAAACTAGCCAATGAGTGTGGTGATTGGTGGACTTCCTATCGGCACAATGATTTCTCCTAGGTGAATGAGATCTTGATCTTGATTGGTTTCATGTCTGATAGTATCTTTTTCTGGACTACTCTCTCCAACCGTGATATGATGATTACCTGTCCTTAGAGAGTCTCTTTTCACCATAAGATACTGGTCAATCTATAATTTTATATAAATAAGGTGCAGGACAGAAAAAGGGGGGCAAATACAGATCCACACAATATTGTGAATCAATTGGAGACCCTGAACAGCTGTAACCTCTGTGTCTTGGAGACTGGTGGTGTGATATTGATATGGATCATGATTTTGATCACCAATCTCCACTCCATGGTGTTTCTTTCAGACATGGCAGCAAGTGATGTCTTTGAGGAGTTCTTGGTTTTGTCCTTGACCTCATAACCCTTCTCTCCTTGGTACTGTGCTTGAAGGCAGTGAGAGATCTTGCTCAGGTGAAACTCTTGGAGATGGGAGCTTTGATGAGGACAGTGGAATACTCAGCATTAACCGACTATGCAACTCTATATGTGAGATGGAGCCAACATTTTGGGATTTATCCTGTTGGCTTGCTGCAAGTTCCACTATTTGTGACACTGCATCTGAGGTGTTTCAGATTTATCCTTCTTAGATTTTTTTTTCCCAATTTGTCTAGACTGGTATCAGAGGTACTTTTTTTTTCTTTTACTATGAGGATGTGATTTTTTTCATTGATTTCAAAGATGCCTTCAAAGGCAAAGGACCCTTATTGTTCTTTAATACAGCTAGTGGTTCTTGAGCAGATACATTTTTAGATACAGCTTCAACTGTTTTCTTAGTTTTCATAATTTATTTTGATGTTACTGTTTGGTTACAATGTTTTTATTTAAAGATTCTGCTGCCTTCAAGGATTATTTCCAAAAAAATTTTTTTTAAATGATTG
This sequence comes from Intellagama lesueurii, assembly GCA_037013535.1. NCBI lineage: Eukaryota > Metazoa > Chordata > Lepidosauria > Squamata > Agamidae > Intellagama > Intellagama lesueurii. Next base: position 213,041,905 of record JBAJHW010000001.1, on the reverse strand, counting down.
GCGATTTTTAAAGGTCAATTAGTAAAGAATGTGCAAATGGGTTTCTCCTAAACAAAATAAACACTGATGCCCACCTTCCTAAGGTATTTTTGAACAACAACTTGAACAGTATTTCCTCAGGACTGCTGAGGCCATAATCTACAAGACGTAACAGTTAGAAGGAAAGGGGGGGGGGGGGAGGTTTAACCTAATATTAACACCTAATATTTTTTTTGATACGTTTTAGGCACGAAGAGCTCACAGAAGGAAAAGATAAGTAAAATACATTTTAGAGGCTATTTACAAACATTTTTTTTCAGTTTTTGAAGTCCGCAACTGGAGAATGTCATTTTTGCAGCAGACAAAAAGGGAATGACAGAAGTGGGCAGAGCATACGCTGTAAAGGCTAAGGGAAAAGATGATGTGAGATCAGCACTCTGGACGATTCCATGAGACTGTCTGCGCAGGTGCAGAACCCAACAGTGTGAAACACAAAGACCATGACAAAGAAAATGGGTTTTTAGCCTTTAAAGATTACAAATCTGGGCATTGGAATGGAGAAAAAGTTTAAATCTTCCTCCATCTGGACAACTTTAAATGATCAAAACCTTCAGTGACATTCGCTTTTACATTCTTACCTCAAAGAACTTCTGTATTACATAGTTGCCAAAGACATCTGTCATTAACTGATATGCTGCTTGCAGAATCTCACTAAATACCATCTGACGTTCAGCTGGTGTAGCTCTTTCTAGTTTCTGCTGTATAAACCTGTCAAGCACCAGAAATTCATATGCTACTATAAATAAAAAACCCAAGTATTGTAAAACGTTATTATTGGCCACATCAGGGCACTAAATTAAAAGCCAAAGACTATATATTAACACAATATTTCTGATTTCTAAAAAGAGTTTATCCAGTGTTAACGGAGTAGTCAAGGGCAAGCTCTGACAAAGCCCTAGAGAGGTGCACTGAAATTCTTAGGGTATCATCAGCTTCAATGAGATAACATTTCATTGCCCTCAGTGGGACAGAATCAATGGAATGAACCTGTTACTCACTGGCCCAAATCCTCTTGCTTAAGATACACTGATGTGACACAAATGGCAAACTGTCATAAGTTAAAAAATTACCACAGACACCTTCTGTTTCATACTGCGTTGTGTGACTCAATATGTGCAACTGATAAAGTCTATGGTGATTTCTTAAATTAGTTTAACTTGCCTCCAAAAGCTACACAATTTGCTTAGCTACCCCAGAGGATTTTGCCACTGAGTGATGACAATGGCCATTTCATCTCACACTGGCCTTCTTAATAAGGAAGCATGCAAGCAGAATGCCATATTCAATTTTTCACAGGGTACTTTAAGGGTGAAATATTGTCTGAATACAGTCAATAAGAGCCTCCCTCCAGCTATTTCTGTGCTGACTATTAAAATGCCGAAAATGCTATGAGTTTTCCTCAAAGACTAATGGGAACACTTCTAACTGTTCAGCATTATTGCAAATGCTTACCTTGAACCATGCTGGTCTCGAGAAAACTCAACTATGTGTCCAACCAGGTCTCTTAACTGAAGATTAGGAAAGCGGTTGTTTCTGAAATCCTCCAGTAACCTACTACGCCCGGAAGGCATAATATCAGACCTACTATAACGAAGACGAGAGGGAGGAAATAACTGGCTGCTGGAACTAAAAAGGCTGGAGGTACTTGCTGCACTGCGATACTTTGCTTCTGCTCCTGGTGCTGCAGATATATAGCGACCACTACCATTGGTCAGTCCTCCTACAATGAAGCAGATCTGTTAGAGATAAGTCTTAAATATGCTACAGTTAAATTATACTACAAATCAGGAAGGCTAGAATAATGAGCATCTTTTCACATTACTCCTTCTTGTTATCTTTCAGTTTATTATGGGAGAAAGAAAGAAGGTCTTTCCCTCCCTCCCTCCCTCCCCCCACCTCCAGCTGAGGACCAGAAAGCATAAAACTAATCAAGACAGCTCCAACATAAAACAAGAACTTTGCAACTAGTGTCTGGATATCCCTACCCTTTGCACAAATGGAAACTGAACGTTAACACTGGGGAACCAGTTGGTGTTAGATCAATATGAGTCAAAACAAATACTCTAGCACCTTTGACACCCTTTCTCACATTATGACATACTATCAAAATATTAAAAATAGGTCCACGCCTCCTGTTACTCAAAGTCTACCTCTTCTACAAAAAGAACCTAACTGATCGGTATGCCAGTGTCCTAATCTGTTATCAAATCTGTTTAGCAAAACAAAACAAAACAGAACACCTGAAACCCTTTTTAAAGAAATAAAATTACAAAAATGGTTGTTTTATTACAACAACTGTGATTTATTCAAAACAAATTCAAGTGATGTCCTTCTTGAGATTTGCTTTTCTACCACTTTCCTCCTCCCTCTGTGCATCTTCCTAAAACAGAGACCTCCTCCTCCTCCCATACTAAAACAGCTGCTATTAGAGATCACCAGAAACACTGAAGAGTTTGTAAACAAGGTATTTTCCAGTACTTTCATTAGCTGGTATATATTAATTTGATGCATATTGTTTAAGCAATTGAAGAAGAGCCTATGGCAAACATCTGCTAATTTGACCAACCTAGATAAAACCAGGTCAGGCTATCCCAAAGCTTCCTCTGTAGGCTTTGACAGGATGTGTAACTTAACATTTAAATATATTCATATACTATCTTTTGTTATAAAATGAAAAAAGCAAGTTTTTGCATAGGTAAAGCTGACTAACTATACTAAATTAACTGATGACACTAAATGCACAATTCTAGATAACATCAGGAAGTTGAGTCATGGCATCTGGACTTCTTTCTTGTTAGGTTGAAACGTTCTGCTACTCCTCCAAGTAGCTTCCTCAGACTGAAGAAGCTACTTGGATGAGTAGCTAAACATTTCAACCTAACAAGAAAGAAGTCCAGTTGCCATGACTCAATTTCCAGATAATCTCATCTGGATGACTGAGAATCTTCACAGATATCTAGTTAACATGGATTAATTTGATTGATGGTTGATCTAAAGGGTGGTGAAACATTTATAACACAATAACAAGTCACATCCAAAGGTTAAGATCCTCTGTTCTCCAACACATCCTGAGAAACCTCTTTCTTAAGGGTGTCCCCCAGAACTAGATTGCAGCTACAGCTGGGGAAGGGGGGAATGGTACTCTGTCAGATGGAGGAGCATTAGTGTAGTTTTGCTTGCATGAAATTTTTGTGTTCAATTTGGGGCAGAGTGGATTTGAATTTGTTTTAAATCACAATTTCAATTTTAAAAAAATCTATTTTTTGACGATTTAAATAAAAAACAATTTTTTATTTAAATAAATCATTGATTTTTATCTACCCTGATTTGGGGTAATTCTCCACTTCCATTGAATCCCTTGGAAGAATTCCAAACTATTCAAGAACTTTCCCTCAATTCCCTATAGAAGCAGATACATAGGGAACAGAGGAAATGAAAGCCTGGTCTCATAAACAACGTTCCCTCTAGATCTAATCCCCTGTTTCAAGAAGCTCCTCTGACCCCAAAAAGGCTTCTGCTAGTGTCAGAAGGGAATTCAATTATGTGAGCAGTGAGATGGGGACAAGCCCTGAAAACTCTCTCTCTCTGTATATATATACGAATATATATATAGAGAGAGAAAGAGCGAAAGATTTCACAAGCTTGCTACATCTAAGTAACTGTGATGATCCAAACTGTTCATCAGATTAGGGAAATTAGTTCATGATGAATCAGAAATGATATAACAATAAATAATAATAATCTTGGAACTGTAGAGCTGGAAGAGACCTTACAGATCATCAAATCCAGCGCTTAACAAGGAGGCACAGTGGAGAATCACACTCCCAACCTCTGGCTCCGCAGCCAGCTTATTGTAATATATCCTGGTAAGGAGGAGAAAGCACTTCTATTAGCTCCAAGCAAGGCCATCCCATTTTTGTTGGTTCGCCCCTGCAGGGAGTCTGTCAGCCTCTTGGAGCAGGTTCTTTGGAAGGCCCTGGCGCTGCTGCAGGAAGGAAGTGATGGGGAGCCCATCTTCTGTGAGCAAAATCATCTTTCTCTGGACATCACTTTTTAAAATTATTGAAACCTTCCAAACCTTTTAGCCATTGCTGTTAGAGACTTTATAAAATGCCTCCATTTAAAAGGTACAGTGATATACATGTGACACAGTAAAAACACACACACTGTTCTTGCATTTGCTAAGGTATCAATAGAAAGGGAGGGGGCAGAATAGGGAAGCAGACCTCTGTATCAGACCTAGATCCTAAAGATTTCTTTTGCCCCCTTCTCCAAAGTGCAGAGGACTAAAAACAACATATTTTTCTTCTGGATTCAGCCTGAATTCAGATGAAAGCTAATATGCAGTGATATTACTACAGAGATCTAAAAACTAAAGTTTGAAGGAAAACTGGCACTAGGTTAAATGAAGTAGCACTCTGAATACCACAAGGTGGCAGCAATTATTTCATAATTAGAAGAAACCATTACTTGCATCTCCTGTATTTCAAGTGCACAAAATCTAAAATCTGTATTATTAACCTGCACATAAGAATTCTTATTTTCAGCTTGAATATTGGTAGGTATCTAAGAATTTCCATGAACTTTATGGTGTAATTAGCACACACAATCAAGGCATAACAGACAAATTAGGAATCTCTTGCACACAATTTGTTTTTTAGACCAAAGTCCATGAGGCTAAGTCATTGCAAAATTTTCCATCAGTTTTGATTAATTTACTACATGTCAATGTTGTGCAACCAGATCTACATCTAAATTGTGGTCCTTGAGGGTATGAACACGTCTTACTAGTCTTATTTGGGTAAAATTATGGAAAATTGTCCCTGGAAACAATTTTTTCTTTTAAACATTGGCAGCTCTTCACAAATAGTGAATGGAGATAGTATTGCTTTTATTATTAACAAAAATCCTGCCCCATTCTTTTTATACAATGTGAATTTTTACCACTACCTCCACAAGAAACTAAACTTGCTAGAACACATATCTGTATCAGGGTACTGATTCCTATTGAAAACAATGTTTGTAGCTGTTCCAGTATGTGACAGAAGATGCATAGGGAGAATAATGGCAGGCATAACCCTAGGAAAGCTAGTCCATCTATCAAGATGAAGAGGGGAAGGGAAGGCAAAATGGCAGGACTAAGCAAAAAGGTCAAGATGAGCAACTAGTAAAAAAGGGGGAAAGAAAGGATAGATACCCAAAGGAGAATGTAATATATGAGACTATTAATTGGTGTGAAACAATGGCTTGGGCCTTTCAGTTCTCTTTGGCACATGAAAGAAAAAGACAGAAACAGAAGACCAAGAAACTTTTTTTTTTTGTAATGCTGGCATACATGGCAGCTGAATCTTTCTGATATTCTTATTTTATGTCCCCATGGTTAACAACAATTTAAACAGATTATAATTCTGATATACAATCAATCCAGCCTTTAAATCCTGTCTGTTTTGAATGTACTGTATTAAAAGCTGTTAATAATAAATACAAACACTGCTTGGCAAGCGGCATCAACGTTTGCTACAGCAAAACTTAGTGGCCAGAATCCTATAATTTATGTACGCTGGCATAGGTTAAACACTGTAAATCACAGTGAATCATTGCTAAAGTCCACACTGGTATTCTTTGTCAAGCACCAAGTCACACACTTGACTTGCACCAGCATACATAAACCATGGGTCAATACTGATAGTCTGCAGAAATGTGTCCTCAGATTAACACATTTCTTCTGTACATGTGAACACAATAGCCAATGTTTTCTTTGAGATTAAAAAATCATTCATAAACTCTGATGTCTGTCTCCAGTTCTCTGAGGGAAGTGCTAAGAACTGCAGAAGAAAAGAGGGACTAATGAAACCCAGTGATTTCCAACCACCCCAAAACAACCCTAAGTGGAATTCTACTCAAGGAGTGCTCCTTCTAGTGGTAACTCTAAATATAATTCAGGATTTAGAAGAAACTTAATGAAATGAGGCTTGTTCATTTGGCTGCTGCTAACCCTATACTACTCTTCTGCAGGAAAGCACTTGCTGCTGAATTTATTCAACTAGCAACTTGAAAACAAAGTGTGCATTTCACAAACTGTCAATAAAAATTGTAATTCATGCATTAAAAAGCTATAGAATGTGTAATGGGTGATCATTTCTGTTAAGGCATCTTTCTTTTTAAGGCATTTAACATTTTAATTCAAAAATTTTCGCTTTCATGACTGTGAACATGTGTTTAAAACTATTTTATCAATGCATGATAACAGCCAAATACAAAATAATTTCTGAGTTCAGAGCTTCCAGATGTCAAGGCTTCTCTTTTGCGCCCTCCATAACTGGTCAGAAGTAAAAGGAACCAGGTATCACAAACTATGCAAAATAAGAGCTGCTTAACTCACACACTTTATGCAGCTTACAGGTCAGGTTTTGTTGTAGACTGAATTATCCTGGTGCACAATTAGGGTTGGATTGTTGTTGTTTTTAGCCTAGGGTACACTCAACCACTTTTTAAAATGGGGCCACAAAAGCACATAATGTTAGGGAATAAAACTGTGTGATTCTGGGAGAAATCAAACCACTAGGAAATAAAATTTGGATACTGACTTTGGCGCACCATGACTATAATTTTAATAAGTAAATATTGCATGTTAATTTGACAAAAATGTATAAGGCTTCATTTGCATTGTATCACCCCAAAGCAACCAGGCGTGAAATATAAAGAAGCCCAATAAATATATATCCCAAAACTGGCTGCCTATTTTCACAAGTCAGTCAGAAGAAACAAAGACTATTTTTGGGGAAGGCGGGGCACCCCCCGCGCTCGCACGCATGCGCGAACAAGTGCGCGCCCCCGTGCGCATGCGCAAACGGCAGCGCAGTGCTCGTGCGGGTGGGCGCACCCGTGCTAATATGGTGGCGCGGCGCTTGCACGGGCGTGCTGGAGCGCGCGCGCAGGCGCAAATGGGCGGCGCGGGGGTGAGTGCATGCGGGGGGGGGGGGCAGGAGGTCTGTCTTGGCGGCCCGGTCCGGCCCAGGCCACGGACTGGCACCGGGCCGTGGAGAAGAAGCCATATTCAACTTACACTAAGTAGAGGATTACAGTAAGAGGAAATCTGTAGTTACAAATTGCAAAATACACCCCAGCAGTACATAGAGAATTATATATCTTTCAACAAAATATTGAATATCAGCATACCACCTCACTAGCTCAAATAAGATATTGCTGATGCAGCAAGTGTAATGGAAAAGATGCATTACCGAATAAATATTACTATTTCCCTCACATATATTACATGATTACCTTCATCTGTTTTGAAGGTAAGCGCTTATAAATTATTGTGAATCCATGAATCTATTGGCTCAAACAACCGTTTTTTGTACCACAAACTTTGATTGAGCTTTTCTTTAACAAACATGAGAAAGCTGTATCATTACCACGCACCAAACATTAGCCTAAAGCTGACTCCATAAAAAATAGAGGTATGTTTAACACAGATACAGGGAAAATATACCTTCACCTGTCATACAACAACAACAACGACACAACAACAACCCAATCATAGTTTTGTCCTATGTTATCAGGACATTTTCATTTTTACGTGCCAAATCTGTAGGGTGGCATGGGAAAACGTGTTAGTCCCATAACTGATCCCTTGCAAAAGCAAAAGATTGACCGCACTGAGCAAAGACTGGGACTAGGCCCACTATACAACAGTGTGTTACTGAAGAGGCAAGCAGACAACATCTTTAACCCAACATAAAATATTTATATACATATAAAAATACATATACACACATACATATACAACAAAAAAGGGCTTTGGTTTTTTTACCTAAATGCAAACTGGATGAGGATCCATGTGATGAAAGTGATGGCGGTGGCGTAAGTGAATGTCCTGGAGTTTGGCTTGGCAGAGGCATGCCTATTGGGCTTGGAGAGGAGGAAAATCCCAGACTATTGTAAAATGGCTGCCCTATGGGTGCTAGGCTGCTACTAGATCTTTTGTACATGTCAGAACTAGTAGATAGAGACTCTCTCCTTGTGGCACTACTACTTGCAGAACTGCCAACTGAAGAAGAAATAAAAAGACCCTATTACATACAGTGTCAACCAAAGAAAACCTAGCCCCAACCTACAGCTGGGCAATAACAGATGTGATCACAATAATTTTAACAATCAAATTATGCTAAAGACAATTACTGTGATAACCACACATGATTTAATAAATCACAAAATGAGTACAAGCATTCCTCAAACAAGGAAGGATTTAAAGCAATCTCTAAGCCTTGATAACAGTCAAGACTTAGTAACATTTTTATAATATTTGATACTCTGGAGTCAGACTTTGGGACCAATAGTCAGGTATGTCGTACGGTATTAAACTTAACCAATGAAACTGAATATTAACTTGAAATCATTTCTGCAAACAATTCCCCTTGGGGGGTTCCCCCCCCCCCCCCAGCCAAAATACTATATTTGACCAGGAAACCTCCCACTCCAACTGGTTTGAACATGCTACTGGACTTGTTCTGCATAAGATACCTTTAGGGGACACAGTTAGTTTCATCCTATTTCGCAACTGCCAGTAAAAATTATTCCTAGCTTCTTATTTCTCAGAACCATTCAAACTGACCCCACTATGCAATCTTGATTGATGTTATTAAAAAAAAAAACAAGAGAAGGAAAGAAAAAGGAAAAAAGTCCAGTTGTATTTTGGAGGTAGGTCATAAAAGGACTTGGACTGTAGATGCAGAGTACAGGCCTGGGTGAATAAGGTTAAACAAGGAACTACCGTATTTCCCCGAAAATATGACAGGGTCTTATATTAATTTTTGCTCCAAAAAACGCATTAGGGCTTATTTTCAGGAGATGTTTTATTTTTTTCATGTACAACAATCTACATTTATTCAAATACAGTCATGTCACCTTCTTCTGGTTGCTGCACAATGCTGCACAATGGTGGAAGGCGAGGTTTCACTTAACGGGCTTATTTTTGGGGTAGGGCTTATATTACGAGTATCCTAAAAAATCATACTAGGGCTTATTTTCAGGTTAGGTCTTATTTTCGGGGAAACAGGGTAGGATGAGCACAAAGATATGAACTTGAAGCTTAACATTAAAAGAAATTTAGTGATATACTTGTATACTGCCCAATATCACAGGATACACTTCATACAAGTAACTTTATCAGTTTTAGTCAATTATTGTGAAAGTTATGCAATAGCAGGGCACTGAGAAGGCTTGATTACCTACCTAGCTAAATTTGAAAACAATGTCTTATTTTTCTACTTAACAACTATGAGCAAGAAACATGAAACTCACTTAGAATTGTGTCTTCTGTTTAACCTGGACAATTTCACCTTTGTCTCCTGATTTAAAAATGCAGCATGTGTCCAAATTAAGTGCTTTTTGTTATGTCAAACAGATACAGAATTAGGCTAAAGTCCAGTCATATAAGATTCAAGAAACATATATTCATCGGGGAGGAGTTTCATCTCTTGGAGATATGTGAACATATTGTTGGTGCTAATCTTTTAATTTTGAAATTAATTTTGGTGCAGTCTAATGAAGTTAGAAAGGAGGTCTACATAGTATCAGAAAAAGAGGGGGTGTTCTGCTGACCCCTCTCAAATGTCATGAGGCTCCCAGGGAATCCCTTTTGTTTCAGGGAAGCCATTAGGGCTTGGGGAGGGGAAAGTTTTAATTTTGGCAAACTGCCACTGGCAGGATGACTTTACCAGCTACAGTGATTTTTGGAAATTAAAGAGTACCCTCCATTCTGCAACCATCAACAGCCTCCCCACAAGGAAAGGGATTCTATGGCAGTCTCAGGACCTCGTGTATGTGTGTGTTGGGGGTGGGGCAGGAATCAGCTACTTAACTCCTACACACAAAAAACCCCCAAAACAAACACTCCCAAACAAACACCTCTACTGTATTAAAATATTATTTTATTCCTTACATTTGATAATATTCTTACTTGGGGGTAATATGTTAATATCTTATGCAATACAGAGAAATAATTAAGGACCAAGATAGAGTTCCATTTATACAATGAGCCGGAATTTGCTTAGACAGAATTAACTTTGAAATGACATAAGGCTCTAGTAAGTAGTAACCTAGACATGCAGGGCTACAAATAAAGATAAATAAAGATGTTTTTATATGTGAATATCTTGGATTCAGTATCAGGTATTGAAGAACCCCTCATCATGAAATTTTTTTTTAAAGTGTTCTAAGACTAGTCTTTTCCCTAAACAGGAAAATAATTATCAGTTTTGTCATTAATAGCTTTTTTAAAAAAAAAAATGGGTATTGAATATTGGGTTCAATTCTTACAGTACATTCTATTTCTCTATTCATTTTTAAATGACTTCTGAAATCAAGATTCTCAAAGCCTAAGATGGAGGACCTGCCTGTAACAGTCAAGCTGCAAAATTCTAATGTTTTTGAAATATTTTTTAAAAATTGTTTCACATGGGACATTTTCCAAAGTCAAGGTGTGCAAGCTCACTTCCATTCTCTTGTTAAGTGCACAGAATTGTGTGGGCTTCACTCATGCCTTCTACGTGATATAAACAATTAACAACTACTCATGTGTGCCTCATCAGGAAGTAAATTTTTCTGCTATAAGCCATTTCCACAATCTAAGAAGCTTATGATTTCTAGAAAGGATGTTTAGGTACTTATGTTATTACAGTGCAAATAAAGCAATACAGTTCATTGTGTGATGAAAATAAAAGAAAATGACAATGCTTAAGCACTTTTGAACTGAAGTGGTTAAAAAGAACAAAGTAAAGCCTAGACTTGCAAGATGTCTGAAAGACCAAAAACTACATTCTGGGATGAAAGAAAGTGCCCCTTGCCTCTGCACAGAAACAGCATGTTTAAAGAGCAATACAGAATGGAAAGTATGTTTCCACTCACTCTCTTTCTCTCTCACACATACACACACACACATTACGAGGTATCCTAAAGAATGCTCACCTCACTCGCCAAAATATTCCTGAGCATGCACCTATCACACTGAGAAAGAAACCCAGCTTCTCACATCCAGGAACAACATTCATAATTGCTGCTGCAAAAAGTAGTGGAGGGAAGGGATAACTATTGCTCACTGCTCAGACAGAAGTGGCCCTGGTTGCAATTAAGGGACATAAATTTATGTATGAGACAAACTAATCATATGAACCAAGTGTTTTAAAAGCCCCCAAATGTGACCCACCTGCTACACTCCCTGATATATTCAATACTGTTCCTCACGTGCAAAGCCTAACATGCCCAAACTGCCTTCCTTTCAACTCCAGATATAACATTTTAGAACACGTGCAGAATAAACGGAGAAAAAGAGACTTTTAAAAAAAAACCACAGCAATGCACATAACTACTTCACGGGGTTGCTTTTAAAAAAATATTAACACTTACCAGATGAACCAAATCCACCAAGTGCAGACCCAATAGCAGCTCCCAAGGAGCTGCTGCTTCCAAAGCCAAGGGATGTGTTTCCTGGCTGGCCAGGACCATGGGAAAAGAGTGAACTGCTTTGGGAATTATTGCTCAAAGTATTGTTGCCATAAAATGAATTAGACTGAAGACTGTTGTTTGCCTGCTGTTGCGGCTGTTGAGGCTGGGCACCAAGGGGCCGAAAGATCCCATTTGTGGCTCCTGTGAGACTGTTTGTGGTTCCTCCAGCTGACGCTGCTGCGGCTGCAAGACACATGGTTTTCAATCATTATCCATTACATTCTAGAACAATTCAACTTTTGACTACTGTTTTCTTCCATCTCTATTGCAAAGACAAGTTCTCACTGTGTATAGCAGGACTGAGAAACCAGTGGCCCTACAGATGAGATGTTTTTGGACTGCAGATCACATCATATCTCAACATTGGGTTATGCTGACTAGGGCCGATGAGAGCTACCAACCATATGTGGACAACCACATACTTCTCATCCTGGTGTAGAAGAAAAAACTGAGAGAAAAATTATCACCAACATAAACTTTCACGCAGGCAAAGGATTCTATGGGGCATGGAAAGATTCTCTGCAGCTGCCATAAGACTGAACTGTGACTTACTTTAGTGTGCTAACTTGCAATTAGAGTAGACCCATTTAAATGAATGGAACTTACTGAGCAGGTGACTTACCAAATCCTCATTGATTCAACAAGTCTGAATCCCGCTGATTTAAGTCACAGGATTTTGGCCAAAGTGTTATGCACAGTATTAAAACAAAAAACTTGTCATCACTCCTCCCTTTATTTTCTTATCAATTGACACATTAGCTGGCTGGATAGCTCAGTGAGTTAGATATCTGGTTGCAAAGCCAGAGGTTGTGCGTTCAAGTCTCCAGTGTGCATCCCAGAAGAGCCAGTCTGTGTGGCCTTGGGCAAGCTGCAGAGTACCAGGTGCCCCAGAAGAAGGGAATGGTAAACCACTTAGTATTCTCTACTTAGAAAATCCTGAAAAAGGTTGGCTTAAGTCAGAACTGACTTGATGGCACATGATTATTATGTATTATACCGGAGAAGAGACTGTGAGCACCTTCCTTGCCAGGAGAAGTTCCCAGGAGGGGAGAGAGACTAGCACACTACTGTCATTGTTAATACATAACCTGTTTGTTTTTGGCATGACACTGTTTTCAGGAACAGGACTCCAATGTGAAACATTGTGACTCTAAAAAACAAGGACTCGACTTATGACATCTCACTTTGTGAGCGCTGTCTAGGAACAAATTTGGTTGTGTGTGTGATGATGGCCGGCTATACTGTTTGGGACTGTTTAGTTAGGACAAAAAAGAAGATATACTAGAGGTACCATATTTTTCCGTGTATAAGATGCCTCTCCCCACTTTTCTAACCCAAACTTTCTTTCTTTGTAAGAAAGTGGAGGGGGAAAGCAGGAATCAAAGTGCTTTGATGATTCCTGCTTTCCCCCTCCACTTTTTGCGAAGAAAGTGGAGGGGGAAAGCACTTTCCTCGCAAGAAAGTGGAGGGAGAAAACAGGAATCAAAGTGCTTTGATGATTCCTGCTTTCCCCCTCCACTTTCTTGCGAGGAAAGTCCTTTCCCCCTCCACTTCCTTGCGAAGAAAGTGGAGAGGGAAAGCAGGGATAAAAGCACTTTGATCCCCCCCCTCCTTACTTCCGTGTATAAGATGACCCTCAATTTTTAATCTAAATATTTTAGACAAAAGTATCTTATACACAGAAAAATACGGTATATACAGATGTCCATCATAAAGAGAGGAAATTTTTCTCTCACACATGTACTAAAACCCAGGGTAACCCACGAAAACTGAATGAAAGTACTCTTAGTATAAAGATAAATGGAAACCTTTCTTCACACCAACAAACTGTGGAATTTTGTGCCACAAGATGGATCAATGCCAATTAATGCTGACAGGTTTAAAAAGGGATTAGATAGATTCTAGCAGGTTAAGGCTCTTAGTGGTTTTAGTCATGACGGCTATATATTACCTCCAATATTAGCAGCAGTATGCCTCTGCATACCAGCTGCTGTAGACAAGAGTGGGAGAGTGCTAATACTCCCATGTCCTGCTTACTGGCTTCCCACAGGAATCTTCAATGAGTGAACAAAACACTGAACCAGACAGGTCTTTGTTCTGATGAGCACAATTCCTCTCATGTTCCACTTGAGCTCAATAATATCTACAATGCCAGGTAGGGCTCTCTTGGTATTAATTCCTAGCCTTATCATGTTGCCATGTACCATGGACTCTATCATGGAGTTAATAGCTGTCACAATAATAATGCTACCTGAAATAATGCAAAACAGAAAATAACTGTTTGGACTTATTTTTGTCATCCAATTGTGAAAGCACTGTGGAAGAGCTACTTACCTGCTTGGGCCGCTGCAGAACTGATGATAACGGGTGCTGAGGCCACCAGCCTGACAGGTGCTCCAAGTCCTGTTCTGGCCCCAGGACCTACCACCAAGGCACCTGTCTGATCATAATAGGCAGTGGGAGCTAGCACTTGATAGCCTAACCAATACAAAAAAACACATTCTAGTAAACTTTGGGGATAAATGCTTTATTTTGCATCTAAAGAACTGAATACTGAATAGTTAGTTTTTTAAAAAAAGAAATAAAGAACCTGTTCAACTCCAAATTTAGCCCCCTCCCCCAAATTTTAACTCAGAGCTACAGTTCATCACTCACCTGCCTATTTGGTTCTAAACAGAGATCACTCCTAACTGAGCAAACACTGAGAAAGTGCACCTTCCTCCTTCATCTACCCTCATGCATCTGCTGACTCATTTGCCAGTGCCTTAGAATTTGAAGCTCAGCCTTTGGCAACCATGTCTATCTTCAGTAGCAAAGACCTTCCCTGTGTTATTCTAGACCAGTTTTCCTCAATGTGCTGCTCTCCAGAGATTTCAGACTTAACTCCAGCACAGGTGATGGTCAATAACACTAAAATATATAGCCCAGAACATCTTGGAGGCCCCTGGTTTAGGAAGGCTGGTCTAGGCATTCAAATAGGGTAAGTGATAATCTTACAAATCCACACTTAAATTTTCTTCCTTTATTTCTTAAAACATTCCTAAGGACCCTTCTGCTTTGTTTTGAAAAAAAAATCACATTCATAGACAGATAATGTCAACCAGCATTCAAGAACGTATCACATACTGATTCTGGCAAGCACTGTTTAATATATTCACCACACCTTCTTAAGAACCAACTATTCTGATATACCCCTCCCCCGGTTTTTTGCCTAGAGCTTATTCAATGGGCAAGTGTTAGAGAGAGTGTCTTTTGTTTTGATACTTTTTTGAAGTGGAAAAATGCTTTATTCTTTTCATTTAGATCGGCAGTACTGGAGTAGTATCTCACTGTCTTCTAAAAAAACTGGCCTGTTGTTCTACATGCATTTTCATAGGAAGAGCAGAGAATCAAAGTAACTCAGGACTAATTTAAACAAAAGATTGAGTTATATTTCACATAACATGTCCCATTCCTCCAAAGCATTAATTACTCATACTCTGAGGAACACTGACAGTGGTTCACATATGTAGTTCCAGAAAGAACTGGAGCTACTGGATCATTCTATGGCGATAGGCATACTCCTAAATTTAAGGTAAGAAGAGGATACAGTGCTCCAAATGCAACTGCCAGTCCCAACTAAAACAGACTCACACATTAATGCCACTTCTGTTGGGATTAACCACTGGATTCAGGCCACCGATGTATACTTGACTTATTCACGCCAAGGGCCAGCAGAGTGAAGGGGAAAAAATTAACTGGGTTCTACAGGAGTTCCCTCTCACACATGAAATCTGGGAGGAGAGAAGTAGTGGGCTCTGGGCATAGCACACACACACACACACGTGTGTGTGTGTGTGTGTATATGTGTGTGTGTGTGTGTGTGTGTATATATATATACATACATACACATACATACATATAAAATATATGTATGTATGTGTGTATACACATACATATATACATATACATACACACACACATATATATATAAAAGAAAAACAATGGAAGAGATTTTCTGCATATTGTAGGCTTTTGAACCTACACTATCTGAAATCTTTGAATAACAGTATAAAATCATAGAAACAATAAAAAAAGACTTCTGAAAAGTGGAATTACACAGTCCCACATTGAAATGGCATACACAAAACTAAACTGTACTGTTCTGTTCTACTACCTTCACTACCATTTTCACATGCTAGCAAATGGTCAGGCTTGTACTGCACTCTGCTTACTGCTCCTCTGTAAAGAATGTAGAATATGCTGTTAGAAAATAAATTGTTACAGGCAATATAACAAAAAAAATCTCTTCGCAGATTGAATTTACACAACACTAAGTACAGGATATATGAACAATTAAAATTAAACAACTGTCCTAATAGTCCTGAGACTGTATACCCACTCATGCTCGTGCATGTGCCTCCATCTTTGAACTATGGACCTAAGCAAAGAAATAGACTTATTATGCTCACACAAAACAGTAAGCTGGAATCCCGTATTACCTTGATTTTTTATGTACACTGGCTGATTACCTCCCATTAACAGGAATGGCTACAATAATCAGGAACTAAGCTGCCAAAAACGTTTAAATATTATCTCTAAAACTGATTCTTGGCTTGTTTCTCCTAGACAAGCCAAAAATTGAAACTCTGACTTCTTAGGTAAAATAGTAAATCAGAGTCCAGGTTTGTACATAAGGCCATCCTTTTTTCCTCCTGGCAATATTATTGCAGCAACTTCCACTGGCAGAGCCAAGTCATGAACTAACAAGTCAATGGCACACTGCTGGTAAGCAATGAGAACTCTCTAGACCGGTTTATTCCTTAGAAGCAATGGAGTCAGTTACAGTATACGGCCAATAATGGAAACTATGCCATGTCAGAAAAGACTCTGGGGAAAGGTGTGTGGTTTTTTTGTGGGGTTTTTTAAAAAGCTGGCCCTTGATGCAAGTTATGCATATCTGCAATTCTGATTTTCCAACGGCTATTAATCACACCATGTGAAATTTCCCAAAATAATTTAATTTCATTGACTATTTGACATCATTTCAATAGTCAACTGACTGGCTTCCCAGTACATTGAAAAAAAAACCCTAAGCTATTAATTCTCCAAAGCATTAAAATTATTGCCAGCCACTGCTACAGTAAATGACAGCAAATTCAAAGGAATATTAGTGCACTCTTATTTTGTTTTAAACATAAACTCCAGTCGCCTTACATGTAGTAAAAATGCTGTTCCTTCTTCCGAACCAACCATGATCTAATCTGTAATCTTTAATTTGCTAAACTAGAAGATTCAGATCTGTTCTTTATATTAAATAGAAAACTTAGAGATATTGCTGCACTATTTTGAAACAGAAGATTGATATTCTGTCCCAACAAAACAAAGCAAAAAAACACACCAAACTTACAGGGTGCTCTGTACATTTATCTTTAATAACCTGGCAATATTTACAACCATTCCTTTGTTAACAATGTCAATGTTCATCTCTATTCACCTTAACTTTGGTACTCCAAAGTACATGCAACACAGTTAAACAATAAAAGTAAGGTATTCTATAGCTGACTGGATAGCTCAGTGGTTTGGGTATCTGGCTGCGGAACCGGAGTTTGGGAGTTCGATTCCCCCCTGTACGTCCTGCCACCAGAGCTAGACTGTACAGTGCTGAGCAAACTGCACAGTCCCAGGGTGCCCTTAGAAGACACAAACCACTTCTATCTAGAAAACCTTGGAAAGAGTCACCATAAGTCAGAATTGACTTGAGGGTACATTATGATGGTTATTAAGGTAGTGTATGAGCTTTTCCTATGGCACTGCCAGTACTCTTCTTTTATAACATCAAATGTAAGTTGCCTGATTTCCCCAAACTGCTTCAACAACCACTTCATCCAGGATTATCCACAGCTGCACCAGGGTGTAGGATCTACTTAGTTGTGATCATGGAAATTATATCAGAAATCAGAAGCTCAAATCATTCTGTTCTTCAAAAATGTCTATGTACAATTAGCTAGCACTTGTGCTGCTTTGTATTACTGGGATAGGTCAAATAAAATTGTTTCATTCTGTCCAACATTCTTCACTTGTACACCCTCTTAGTCTGAATAACTCTAAAAAATGTTGCACAAAGGTTTATGCCCACCATCAAAACATGTTATGATTCAAATGTTGAGCATTTATCCTGTATGCATAACAAGTGAAATTTTATATAAACACACAAATAATCTTGAAAAAGCATCCCTCTCCCACTCTTTCTCAACTAAAAATGGCAGGTGACAAAGGCAACAATCCTGAACAAACACTCTTGGGGAGAAGCCCCACTGAGCCAAGTCACAGACCTGGCACAGGATTATGCTGCCCAATGCCATCCTATTAAGTATGGCCATTGTAGCCAACAGGGCTTCCTTCCAAAGTGTACGTGCTAAGGATTGTAGCTTTAGTTTATGTTGGGAAATGCAAGTCAAAGGAGATCTGACGTGGATAAGGTTAGGCAGTGATGATTACAAGATGAAGCCAACAATTAGTCTTAAACACAACAGAATAATCCGACCATCTTGAATAAGCTCCCACCATTGGACTTCAAAGGATTCTTACATCAAGTCCTTAGGCATTCACTCAACATTTACAAGATACTAGAAAGCACTTCAGGGCAAATAATAAATGCAAAGGCTTCATTATTATTATTATTATAAAACAGTTCTAGTTCAAAGCGCTTCCCAGATAACCTATGCAAGAACAGAAGTTAATGTCTCATGTACCAACGATAATCCTTTCAGTGGCCATTTTTCTCCCTTTGTCTCTAGGGGAAAAGAATCACTTGCCTCATTCACCAGAAATAAAAGCTGAAACTTTTGAATCGCACTAAAACCATAATGAGGTAGGCTATACTGATACATGAACTTATAGCTTCTCTTGCTGACCAAGTGAATAACCCATGCCCCGGGGAGTGGTAATATTTTGAAGAAAAGCTATGCATTTTGATACATAGTCAAATCAAAGAGCAAAGGCCCAGACACCTAAGTTTATACTTAGCATGCAGGACTGCTGGACATTATCCTGCAGAATGTTAACTGTCATACTACTAGCCAGTATGGATAAATGGACATTTTGAATTCCATTATGGCCAGTTACAATTTTTGAACCTTACAGAAAAGCAAATACAACTGTAATGTAGGTAGTGCAACCCGTAAATTCCATGCACAGAAGTTCCATTTCTAATAGTAAAAATGTTTGTGGCATAAATTTATAATGCATGTTAGCCTAAAGCAGCAATGGCGAACCTATGGCACTCGTGCCACAACTGGCACAAAGAGCCCTCCTGCGGGCACGCGAGCCATAAGTCACCGGACTGCTACCCCCGGCAGCCAAACCTGAAGAGGCAGCTGCAGCTGCGGTGCTAGCGTCCCGACAGGCAGCAGGCCAGGATCTGGAGCAGCTGGCGCTGGCGGGGTTGGGCATGACTGGAGGTGGATCTGGAGTGGGGTCTGGAGGCACCTCCGTGCCCAGGATTCCCCCTTCCGCCGCCACTTCTGCTTCCGCCACCACCACCGCCCGCTGGGTTGTCCCCCCCCCCCCCCCGTTTGGGCACTCGGGCTCAAAAAAGGTTCGCTGTCACTGGCCTAAAGTCTTGTTTTACTGGAAGTGTACTGTGCACCAAGATAAAGAATGTCGTTTAAAATCAGTTATGGCAGAATTCAAATTGATCAGAATCCGCACTGAAAAAGATGCCAACAGAATACTAAGCAATGTGTTATCACAAACTAAATACTACATATTAAGAAAAAAACACCTTTGTTTAATAGTGGTTTGGGATTAAAGTGCACACTGCAGAAAAGGAAGGCCCTTCCACCTGCCCAAGGGGATTGTCTTTCATTTCTGGCTCCTCCCACTATGGTGCACCACAACCCTTAACTTCTTAACTCTGGAGCTGATCCTTGGATGGTGCAAAGGGTTATAAATGGGAAAGAAATGGGAAAGTACCACAGATATGTTTCTTCGATACAAATCATTATACAAAGCATCTTCTAAAAACATCTTGAATAGGTGAGTGGTAATGGGAAGCTGATTTAATTTTCTCAGGAGCAGTGTAGACATTAACACCTTGTGTTAGAAGGAGTGAAAGCAGACTGCACAAATAGCACACACTTCCTTGGCTGTGCACACAAATCTCTCCTGCTCTTTTTCTGTCAGCTGTAATCATAATCAATGAAAGTCACATTCCAAAATTCTACCCAAACTAAACAACACAGTTATATTGTGACTAAATCGTCTGTTGTGATCATATCATGATTTTAGAAGACTAAGTCTGAATGTCTTCTTAAGTTGCCTTAGCTCATCATCATATACCTGGCATGCCTGTGGCAAGACCCTGACCAAAAGCCAAAGCTGGATTTGCTGCCGCAGCTGCTGCAAGTGATTCTGCCTGCTGCCCCTGCTGCCCCTGATTGGGAGTAAGAGGGCGCTGACTTCCTCCAGTACGAAGAACCTACAAGAAACCAAGGGCAACACTATTTGTTTAAAATGTGAAGTATGAAAATGATAAGATATTAATAAAAACTCAAACATATATTGTTGTGTGTATTTCTTGATTTTAGGGTAATTTGATAGAAGATTTATGGCACAAAGGACACAAGTTCAGTGCACTAGGTGGTCTATAAATCAGTATCACTCACAAAAAGTTCAGAGACAGAAAGTAACAAGTTTCAACATTTCTATAAGCGAAACAGACAAGCAGGTTGTAGTTTTAACATCAATCTTTATGTCCATTCTCAGACTTTGAATTTTTATTGCTGAACATTTTGAAAATGACTGTGTTATACAATTTGGTTAAGACATTTATAATCTTGGACCAATGCAGATGTAACACTTGTTGGCCTTAAAACTTATTTAAGGGATTGTTAGCAGGCTGTATAATGACACTCATTCTCCCAGCACAGCCCTTGAACACAAATTCCCACCACCCTTAACTACAGCTCAGCATTACTGTCTCACTGATCTCAACCACAGTAAATACAAACCAGGATGTGCACCTAACCTAGGATTTGAATGGAATTACTTCAGCAGCAATCTCAAACACTACATAGTGAGAACAACTCAACTTGCAACAATGGTGGAGAAGCTACAAATATAACGATAAACCAACGTTAAGTGGTTAGCAGCAGCAGAGAGGGTGAAGGGAAATCACATATGAGAAATATAGGATCCCACAACCCATCCCTAACCACTTACTTATTCATGGCAAAATGGAATTACTTCACTAGCCTCTTTTCTTGTCCGTGCACATTTGTAAATGCATTGTAAAATGTTACTATCATCCGTTTCCAGGACAGTTTTCTATTTTATCTTTTACATCTCCTTCACTACTAACTAGGAGATGAATTTAGTTTCTTTCACTTTAAATCTCTATTTAAGGGATATAAATTGCAAGTGACATTTTGGTACTGTATGCTCATGCACTCAAGTTCCATATCCAAACATTGTAGACTTATTATCCTCATGTGAAATACAAAGAGTTCAACACTTTGCAAAGGTATCTTACTTTAACAGGCAGTTATTTTAAATACACAAAGGCTATTAATGAAATCTTGTTTTAAAGCTCACTGCAGACACACACTATTTTACTAATTTTGCTCAAGCAACAGTTACATGCAAATATTCCTGTTCACATGTTATTATTAATCATTATTAGGCAAATGAAATTTATAAACGGCTTCTAGCAATGATCTCAGCAAACCATCACTATTGTTTTTTGCATAGACAAAAACATTACACTAAAACTAACTATGGGAAAAAGAGTCAGGTGGAAAGGGATCCTGACCATAATAAGGAGCTTGGGAATGTTACATCTATATTGAGCCTAAGAAGATGTACTAACACATTTATAACAACACATAGAAAGGCAAATACCAAATTTGCAGGAGAATGCTAATAACAATGAAGCTCATTAAAAAAACAACAATTAGTACAGTGCTTCCCAGTCTTGGGTTCCCAGATGTTCTTCAACTAAAACTTCCAGAAGCCTTCACCACTAGCTATGCTGGCAAGGGCTTCCGAAAGTTACAGTCCAAGTTACATCTGGAGACCAAGATTGGGAAACAATGAACTAGTATATTTCATGTACTCTGTATTATTACACTATGCCACTCAGAACCCTGAAATTTTTCACAGGTGTGAGATCACCTATATACAATGCTGAAGTTGGATAACTATTATCATACAAGCCTGGCAAAATTCAATACAAATAGAGGGCTGTATTCAACGATATCTTTGCACTAGGAGAAAACATTTCCATGTGAGAGAGATGGAACACTTAAGTTTCACAAAGCCCACCCCTGTGTAGCCCACTATTCCTTTCAGAAAACTATTCCTGCAATTTGGGAGACTCTCTGGAGTTGTATGTGGAGAAGGACTGCAAGAGACAGGAATGACTGGAGAATATCTAGCATATTCCTGCCCAACATAAACACTTTCACCAGTGCAAAGCTATAACTGGATACAGTCCACAATCTTAAAGACAACACACATCTCATTCTATGTCTTATAACTCACACAACAGTGTTACATTAAAATCATTAGCAGATCAAGACCAGAGAAGATTGAAAAATACCCCTCAATGAGCCCAGGTTTTTAATAATACTGGATTTATCTGTAAATTTCTATTCTTTCCTTTGCAAGAAAGAAGACACAGTTGAACACACCCAGGTAATACAGTAGTCCAGCACTGTTGTAATCAACTGCACAACAGTTGCTCTTCTTCCATTGTATTTCAGAAAATACAAGGTTCCTTTATTTATTTACAGAAAACAAGGAACTGAAGGATGAACATGAACTCTGCTTTCAGGATCCCATCTGACAGCTATATGGGATTCCTGGCCAAGAAAGACTGATGTCACACCTTTGCACTGCTCTGAAAATGACAGCTCCTTCGTGGCTCTTACCAGTTCCTGATGGATGGAATGTAATAAGAGAGCACATACAATCTGGGACCCACTAAGGACACGGGAAATTACTGATGATGTTTAGCTGTCCTGAGCGAGATACTTAAAACATCACCATCACAGCTACATTTCTTTCATGTATATCAATTGGAAGAGACCAGGTGGGGGGTAGGTAGACAAATTCCAAAATAGCAGTGAAGTTTGACCAGCATAATAGTTTACACAAAAATTGCACTAACAGGCTGATCCCATCGGTTCTCTCTTTGTCCTTTTTCTACCTGGCTTCTGTTGGTTTCTGGATTCTTGGCTGGCCCACAAACACAGAACTCAGCTGAAGCCTGGCTTTCAAAGGCGGAGGTATGTCATCTTCCAATTCAGCTGTCTTTACAGTTCAGGAAATAGTCTTTAGAACCTGAGAAATGGCTTTTCCCAAAGCTAACTGCCCTTTCTGGAAAGGGGAAGTTGAAAGTTTACAAGCCATTTAAAAATGAAGCATGGTGGAAAAATTAAAAGTTTATTAATTGAACGATTATCTGGCATGGCAAGTGCACAACTTGTGTGCTATTATAGATACTAACAATCATATGCATATACTAATGCACTACATATCACAAGAATCATTACAAGGAGACAAACATTTCTAAGTTTTCAGATGTGTATGCCTCTCTCTCTCTCTAATTTACCTGCTGCTGTCCTTGTTGTGCCTGTGATGCAGCCTGCTGACTGGCTGTGTTGTTTGCTGCAGCTGCTGCTTGCTGCTGAAACAAATTGGCTGGATACACTCCCCAAGGAACTCCATAATACTGGGGAGGAACTACTGCTGGTCCTAACCAAAAAGAAAATGATAGTTTAACCCACACGTATTATGTACAGATAATTGTACCATTCAAAGACAGTGTTGATTGTATTATGCCAAAATAAACTACATACACTCACACACAGAGGATCCAGTCATTGATACCTACAGTCACGAAGCAGAAAATGATTTGCCCCACATCCCAGAATCCATGACAAATGAACAAAAAAAAATTTAGATTCTCCCCCCCCCCCCCCTCTAATATTCTGAAAGGACAGGTCCCACACACACTGGTCAGAAGAGTTCAGGAAAGAATTACCCTGTCCCAGAAAGGTAACTCTGCATCACAAAAGGCAAAGAATGATAGGGGGGGAAATGCTGACAGCAGAAGAGCTGGAACTATTTGCTAGAAACTAGTATTTGTTTAAAACCTTTCTTTGCTAGTCTACCAATTAGATCAGCTACCATAAAGGGAATCATCCTTTCCTGCAAAGGTGCAGCACCCATAAAGAGGGATCCCTAAAGAACTCAACAAAGCTACATTTCTCTCATCTTAAATTCACTTGCATAAGCAGCACAACAGGACACTGAAGCAAATTCTGGTTTGACCAGCTCTTTTTCAGTACAACTTCTTGTAATCTTTCCAGCCCTTTCACTCAGTCAAATTACATAAGCTGTAGAATTCCTGCTACATTAGCTACCCAGAGGGATATGGGAGACATACAAAATAAACCCAGCTTGCTTACCTGTAATAGTGGTTGAGTGGAACATGCACAATTAACTCATAGATTAATCTGCAGTTGCACAGAGTTATCTAGGAATCTTATACAACTCAGCAAAGTATTTTGGTGTGAACTCTGTCTACTCTTCAATGAGCCCAGCTTCATGCACTTCCCACTCTTTCAATTACTAGTCCACTGTTGTGGATACGGACAGCAAAAGAATGAGCAGATAGGTTATCTAAGGTCAAAGATGGCCACTTGAAGAACCACAGTTTGAGGTAAGCAACCAGCTTTTCCTTCTAGTCTCTGTGATTCACATAATGGGAGATCAGTGAGCTAACTTGCTAAATGAAGGGGGATTCCATGCCATCAATGATGATGCAACAACCCTTTCAAGGACTGTATAAGATATTACACTGTCTTCAAAAGGGTTGTTGCATATTATTAATGGCATGGAACCCCTCTTCATTTGGCATGTTAGCTCACTGATCTATCTTGTACTAGCACCTAGACAGTAGTGGCACATAAATATGGATGGCTGTGTAAAACTATCACCTTTGCACACATCAGTATGGACCATGCCTTAAAAAACAACAACTCAAAAACCCGGAAGAGACAGTCATGGCTCTTGTGGAATGGCTCAGGATTTATTCTGGAGGAGACTCAGCCATCTGATAATATAATTCAATCGTTGCAGGTGGAGTTGTTGTTTAGTCGTTAAGTCGTGTCCGACTCTTCGTGACTCCATGGACCAGAGCACGCCAGGCCCTCCTGTCTTCCACTGCCTCCCGGAGTTGGGTCAAATTCATGTTGGTAGCTTCAGTGACACTGTCCAACCATCTCGTCCTCTGTCGTCCCCTTCTTCTCTTGCCTTCACACTTTCCCAACATCAGGGTCTTTTCCAGGGAGTCTTCTCTTCTCATGAGATGGCCAAAGTATTGGAGCCTCAGTTTCAGGATCTGTCCTTCCAGTGAGCACTCAGGGTTGATTTCCTTCAAAATGGATAGGTTTGTTCTCCTTGCAGTCCAGGGGACTCTCAAGAGTCTCCTCCAGCACCACAATTCAAAAGCATCAATTCTTTGGCGGTCAGCCTTCTTTATGGTCCAGCTCTCACTTCCATACATCGCTACAGGAAAAACCATAGCTTTGACTATGCGGACCTTTGTCGGCAAGGTGATGTCTCTGCTTTTTAAGATGCTGTCTAGGTTTGTCATCGCTTTCCTCCCAAGAAGCAGATGTCTTTGAATTTCGTGGCTGCTGTCACCATCTGCAGTGATCATGGAGCCCAAGAAGGTAAAATCTGTCACTGCCTCCATACCATCCCCTTCTATTTGCCAGGAGGTGATGGGACCAGTGGCCATGATCTTAGTTTTTTTGATGTTGAGCTTCAGACCATTTTTTGCGCTCTCCTCTTTCACCCTCATTAAGAGGTTCTTTAATTCCTCCTCATTTTCTGCCATCAGAGTGGTATCATCTGCATATCTGAGGTTGCTGATATTTCTTCCGGCAATCTTAATTCCGGTTTGGGATTCATCCAGTCCAGCCTTTCGCATGATGTATTCTGCATATAAGTTAAATAAGCAGGGAGACAATATACAGCCTTGTCGTACTCCTTTCCCAATTTTGAACCAATCAGTTGTTCCATATCCAGTTCCAACTGTTGCTTCCTGTCCCACATATAGATTTCTCAGGAGATAGATAAGGTGGTCAGGCACTCCCATTTCTTTAAGAACTTGCCATAGTTTGTTGTGGTCCACACAGTCAAAGGCTTTTGTGTAGTCAATGAAGCAGAAGTCGATGTTTTTCTGGAACTCTCTGGCTTTCTCCATAATCCAGCGCATGTTAGCAATTTGGTCTCTAGTTCCTCTGCCCCTTCGAAATCCAGCTTGTACTTCTGGGAGTTCTCGGTCCACATACTGCTGAAGCCTACCTTGTAGGATTTTGAGCATAACCTTGCTAGCATGTGAAATGAGTGCAATTGTACGGTAGTTGGAGCCTTCTTTGGCACTGCCCTTCTTTGGGATTGGGATGTAGACTGATCTTTTCCAATCCTCTGGCCACTGCTGAGTTTTCCAAACTTGCTGGCATATTGAGTGTAGCACCTTAACAGCGTCATCTTTTAAGATTTTAAATAGTTCAAGTGGAATGCCATCACCTCCACTGGCCTTGTTGTTAGCCATGCTTTCTAAGACCCACTCGACTTCGCTCTCCAGGATGTCTGGCTCAAGGTCAGCAACCACACTCTCTGGGTTGTCCGGGACATCCAGATCTTTCTGGTATAATTCCTCTGTGTATTCTTGCCACCTCTTCTTGATGTCTTCTGCTTGTGTAAGGTCCCTACCATTTTTGTCCTTTATCATGTCCATCTTTGCACGAAGTGTTCCTTTAACATCTCCAATTTTCTTGAACAAATCTCTGGTTTTGCCCTTTCTATTATTTTCCTCTATTTCTTTGCACTGTTCATTTAAGAAGGCCCTCATGTCTCTCCTTGCTATTCTTTGGAAGTCTGCATTCAATTTTCTGTAACTTTCCCTATCTCCCTTGCATTTTGTTTCCCTTCTCTTCTCTGCTATTTGTAAGGCCTCGTTGGACAGCCACTTTGCTTTCTTGCATTTCCTTTTCTTTGGGATGGTTTTTGTTGCTGCCCCCTGTACAATGTTATGAGCCTCCAGCCATAGTTCTTCAGGCACTCTGTCCACCAAATCTAGTTCCTTAAATCTGTTCTTCACTTCCACTGTGTATTCATAAGGGATTTGGTTTAGACTATACCTGACTAGCCCAGTGGTTTTTCCTACTTTCTTCAGTTTAAGCTTGAATTTGGCTATAAGAAGCTGATGATCAGAGCCACAATCAGCTCCAGGTCTTGTTTTTGCTGACTGTATAGAGCTTCTCCATCTTTGGCTGCAGAGAATATAATCAATCTGATTTCGGTATTGCCCATCTGGTGATGTCCATGTGTAGAGTCGCCTCTTGTGTTGTTGGAAAAGAGTGTTTGTGATGACTAGCTTGTTCTCTTGACAAAACTCTATTAGCCTTTGCCCTGCTTCGTTTTGAACTCCAAGGCCAAACTTACCTGTTGTTCCTTTTATCTCTTGACTCCCTACTTTAGCATTCCAGCCCCCTATAATGAGAAGAACATCTTTCTTTGGTGTCAGTTCTAGAAGGTGTTGTAAGTCTTCATAGAATTGGTCAATTCCAGCCTCTTCAGCATCGGTGGTTGGTGCATAAACTTGGATTACTGTGATGTTGAAAGGTCTGCCTTGGATTCGTATTGAAATCATTTTTGAGATTGTATCCCAGTACAGCTTTCCCCACTCTTTTGTTGACTATGAGGGCTACTCCATTTCTTCTACGGGATTCTTGCCCACAATAGTAGATATGGTAATCGTCTGAATTGAATTCGCCCATTCCCGTCCATTTTAGTTCACTGACGCCCAGGATGTCAATGTTTATTCTTGCCATCTCTTGTTTGACCACATCCAGCTTACCAAGGTTCATAGATCTTACATTCCAGGTTCCTATGCAGTATTCTTCTTTGCAGCATCGGACTTTCCTTTCACTTCCAGGCGCGTCCGCAGCTGAGCGTCCTTTCGGCTTTGGCCCAACCACTTCATTAGCTCTGGAGCTACTTGTACTTGTCCTCCGCTCTTCCTCAGTAGCATGCTGGACACCTTCCGACCTGAGGGGCTCATCTTCCAGCGTCATATATTTTAGGCTTTTGTTTCTGTCCATGGATTTTTCTTGGCAACGATACTGGAGTGGCTTGCCAGTTCCTGCTCCAGGTGGATCGCGTTTAGTCAGAACTCTCCACTATGACCTGTCCGTCTTGGGTGTCCCTGCACGGCATAGCCCATAGCTTCTCTGAATTACTCAAGCTCCTTCGCCGTGACAAGGCAGCAATCCATGAAGGGGTGGAGACTTTTCTGAGAAATGATACAGAATTTGCTATAAAATCAAGAGAAAATGCAAAGACTTCTATAAAGGCAAAGCTAGTGGGAGCAGTGATTCAGGTGGTCTTGACACAGTGCATGGCCTCTAGTGATGTGCGCAAGTGTGATAGTTGTCCTTTGCCATCTACCTTCATCTGCTACTCTATCTGTATACCAGGGCGTGATCTCATATAGCCTTCAATGATCTAGGTATGTATATGGGATCAGAGAGTCTAAAAAGCAGTTCCAGTTCCTGTCTTTGTCATCGTCGTCGTCGTCATCATCGTATTTGTCCCTGAGTAAGTAACTGCAATGAGATCCCTGTTCCCTTCACACTGTTGTCTTCACAAATCTGGGCACATGGGACCCTTTCTCCACCTTACTTCCACCATAGCCTGCAACTAATCCTACTGCTCTGTTGTGGCAATAAAAGCAAACATTAAGCCACTGATCTTCTGAGGGGCAATGTCCAGAGAGGAAGATCTTTATAAGCCTTTCGCTGAAACTTAAACCTATAGGTAATGCCGCCACCACTGGTTCTCAAACCAGAAACATTTTACAAGATATATTTTAATCCCTTTCTTTTTCCCTCTGGCTAGAACTGAGGCCATCAGCCAATGTGGGTGTTTATATGATAGCTGATACCAGAAAATAAAGATATGTTTAATGCAAAGATCGTGTTTTCTTTAATTTTATACGAGATTACACTGAAAAGAGCTGGCGTAATTAATAAAAACAAGATAAAGATTTTTCATAGAGCCTTTCACCTAATTTAAACCTAATCCTAGTTTCTCAGCCTACATCTAAACCTATCTAATCCTCTTACCTCTCCTTACCCTTCTCTCTCTCTCACTCACTCAATCGCTATACTGCCTCCTTCTTAGGGCTGAGGTAAACAGCCAATGAAAATAAGATTCTATAGAGGCCTTTTCCCTGCCCATCCCAATGCCATAACACTCTTACCTGGCACTCATCCAGCACTCAATCTATTCATTCAAGCAAGCAAACAGCCAAGCTATCTATCCACAAACAACAAGAGACGAGTGTGGATTGAGATCATATTGGTCCTCTTGTATATGCTCTAAACCAGGAACAGGTGACTGCCAACAGTTGAATTGGAGGCTGTATTATCAGTGCTGCATACCTCCAATTTAGAAATATCTAGAAAGCAGTGTAGTCTTTGTGGCACTGTCTTGTACTTTCTTGAAGCCTGAATACCAAACTACCAAATGTTTGGTATTCAACATGGCTTGCACTTAACCTAGCCCTGAAATCACAGATTTAGGCACTCAAGAGAAAAGTTCTTTTTCAACACTAAGAGCTGTATAATGAAATTCCTGGTCTTGAACATATTCCTACTGAACATATAAACAGAGGCCTGTTTCAGGCTGCAACCTCAGATGCATTAATTGCATCCCTCCCCCCTCAAAAAAATAAACACTGGGGAGAGAAGTCTTATTATATTTGGCTTGAGGGTTAAAAGAAGGACAACACTGCATATGGATAAATAATATGAACTTCAAGGCAGACAACGCATTTCAGATAGTGGGTTTAGCCCTTCATTCAGTGCATTTCTTAAAGAAAGCTGTCAGGGCTGTAGGCCCAGAAACTAAGCGGAGAGAAAAACTTGTGATGTCTTTTAATTTACAGCACAAAGCTGAAATGGCAAACTGAACAGGAGAATGATAATAGAAGAAAGAAATGAAGAAAAAGAACAAATAAAAATATTCAATGCTGTGCTCTCAAAAGTCATAAGGAAAGTTGCATGCTACTTCTGCAGCAGACAAAATGAAAGAATGACTAGAATCTGCACAAAGAGATGTGCAATGCAAAGTGTGTGGAATTCTTTCTAAAACACTCAACTGATCTCTAGAAGGTTCCAAGACAGGCCTATGTAAGGATAATCTATTTGTGTGAGTCAGAGGTGATGCAAAAGAAACTTCCATTTCACACTGTAGTCTATTTAGATGCAGCTGTATTAAAAACCAGGGATTCCCCATGCATGGGCACTGTGACCACGCAGATAAAGACTGCAGCCCTCACTGTTTGCTGATTAACATAAGAAACAAAGTGCAATTAATAGAGCAAAGGCATTGTAAGCCCAAAGCAGCCCAACAAGCATTTTTACACACCACTAATTTCAACTGGAGAATTAAGTAGTTTCCCACTGAGATTACTGAATTTATTTGGCTGGACTGTATTCCTCATGTAGTTTGGTGTTATCACCATAAAGGGACAGTTTTAAAATGCTTCTGTGAAACTGTGGGAAGTTCTTTTTCAGTTCCACTAACAGATCATCTGAAGGATATGGGCTATCAACATTTTACAAAAGGATTAATTTTAGTAACTTTATAGACTTTGATATGGAGGACATATTACAGTAAAAAGGAAAGAAAGGTTACCTACCTGTAACCATGGTTCTTCAAGTGGACCTCTGTGAATTCACACAATTGGGTTTAGACAGCGCCTGCGCTGGTCTTCTCGGAATCTTCTAGAGCTTTTGTATAAAAGTAACAAAGTTAGGGTTGCCCCTATTGCGCATGCTCCACCCGCCTCAGCCTTCAGTTCCATTTATCCGCCACAATAGCCTGAGCTTAGTATAGACATAGTCAGTGACGGATAGTGGGGAGGCCGGGCGGGATGTGTGAATTCACAGAGGTCCACTTGAAGAACCATGGTTACAGGTAGGTAACCTTTCTTTCTTCTTCGTGGCCTCTGTGAATGCACACAATTGGGTGACTAGCAAGCTCACTTACCGGAAGGAGGGCCGTCACTGCAGTACAGATGTCAAAACTGCTCTCCCAAAACTTGTCTCCTTCTTGGCCCGAAGGTCCAGTCTATAATGCGTCACGAAGGTGGACACATTAGACCATGTGGCTGCTCTGCAAATATCTGGAATATCCACACCACGCAGCAACGCTGTAGATGTTGCAACAGCTCTGGTGGAATGTGCTTTCAGACCCTCTGGTGGGGTCTTGCCTTGCAGTTCATAAGCTAGAGCAATAGTGGAGACAAGCCAACGAGAAACCGTTGAAGAGGAGACAGGGGATCCTTTATGTGATCCTTGGAAGCAGAGGAATAGCCTTGGGGCAGCACGAATGTCCTTAGTCCGTGAAACATAATATGCCAAGGCTCTTCGAACGTCCAGAGAGTGGAGCATGCGCTCGATGTCCGATGATGGATGAGGAAACAAGGTTGGCAGCGTTAGTGATTGATTAAGGTGGAAATCAGACACAACCTTAGGCAAAAATGAGACATCAGGATATAGAACAACCTTGTCTTCAAAGAACTGTAGGTAAGGAGCGTCGGATCGAAGAGCTGCCAACTCACTCGCTCTTCTTGCCGAAGTAATGGCAACCAGAAACAAAGTCTTAAATGACAGCAAACGCATGTCACAGGATGCCATGGGCTCAAAAGGGTGGCGCGTAAGAGCGCGTAAAACGAGTTGTAAAGACCATTGAGGCACAGGAGGCTTAACAGGAGGTCGGATGTTAGACAGACCCTTCAAAAAGGCCTTGAGGGTAGGGTGAGAGAAAAGTCGTGACGATTCAGAGTCCCGAGGCTGAAAAGAAACAATTGCTGAAATATAAACCTTAAGGGTGGATAACGCCAAACCTGCATCAAACAAGTAACGTAAATAAGTGAGCAGGGTTTGGAGAGAAACAGGAGAAGTCTGTAACTGCTTTTCTTGGGCAAACTTGAGCAAATTAGTCCATTTGTACTTGTACAGTAGGTTAGTAGAGGGCTTTCTCGCTTTGTCTAGCACCTTCTGTATGGATGGGTGAACCTCCAAGCTGTCAGATGTAATGATTGCAGATCGGGATGGAGGATGTTCCCTGAGTCCTGGGTGAGGAGATGAGAAACCATTGGCAATCTGATCACGTCCACCGCCATCTCCTTCAGGGTGGAAAACCAGGGTTGACGAGGCCACCATGGTGCAATGATAATTGCGTCTGCCCTCTGTTGTTGAGCTCTGACCAGGGTTCTCTGTATGAGCGGAATTGGTGGGAAGAGATACAGAAACTCCGATTCCCATGGGATCATGAAAGCATCCCCAAGCGTGTCCTCGCCTCTGCCGGCACGGGAAGCATACGCTTTGCATTTCCTGTTGCTCTGAGTCGCAAACATGTCCACTGTGGGATAACCCCACCGGGCACAGAGCATGTGGAAGATGTCCTCGCTCAGCTCCCATTTGTGGGACTGTCCCGTGAGACGACTCAATCTGTCCGCCAGTTTGTTGTCGGTCGTGGATATGTGTAGAGCTACCGGGAAGACATGATGCTGGTAGCACCATTCCCATAGGTGTATGGACAAGTACAGGAGTGACATGGATCGTGTCCCTCCCTGTTTGTTGATGTAATACATGGTCGTGGTGTTGTCGGTGATTATCTGTACACCACGACCCTGTATTAGAGGGAGGAAGGACCGGAAGGCCTTTATTACCGCCAGCATCTCGAGATGATTGATGTGGAGATGTCTGTCTTGATTGGACCACAGGGCATGTATCCTGTGGGGTCCGCAATGTGCACCCCATCCTGTGGGACTGGCATCTGTTGTCACTTGTATTGATAGTTGCAGAGGACGAAATGGGCGGCCGATCAGAAGATGTGGCAGATAAGTCCACCACTGTAGTTGTTTTGACAGTTCTGATGTGACAGGCAGACATTTCTTTGGGCTGTCCTGAAGGGGATCGAAGAGAGCCAGGAACCATGCCTGCAGAGAGCGCATCTTTAGGCGCGCATGTGTCACCGCAGATGTCGTAGAGGCCATGAGGCCGAGCAAATGTTGTGCATGATGAGCTGAGACTTTTGAATGAGGTCGAAATTTGTGAACAGCTCTGTTTATCTTTTGTATGCGGTCTGGTGGAAGGAATATCCGCGCCCTGATTGAATCTAGTCTTGCACCTATATAGTCGACCACCCGGGATGGTATCAGATGGGACTTTTTCTCGTTTATTGCGAGACCG
This sequence comes from Intellagama lesueurii, assembly GCA_037013535.1. NCBI lineage: Eukaryota > Metazoa > Chordata > Lepidosauria > Squamata > Agamidae > Intellagama > Intellagama lesueurii. The sequence continues at coordinate 213,009,032 of JBAJHW010000001.1, read as the reverse complement.
AGGCCTTTCAGAGTGTGTAGGACAAACTTTGTGTCTCGAATTGACTTTCGTCTGGATGATGAAACCACCAGCCAATCGTCTATATATGGGAATACTTGTATGCCATGTAGACGAAGAAAGGCTGCCACTGGGGCCATGCACTTTGTGAAAGTGCGAGGAGCTGTGGACAGTCCGAAGGGGAGGGCACAGAATTGGTAGGCGGTGTTTTGAAAAATGAAGCTGAGATATTTTCTGTGATGTGGATGAATTGAAATATGAAAATAGGCGTCCTTTAGATCTATTACCACGAACCAATCTTTTCTTTTTAGTAGGTGAATAATGGATTCCAATGTGATCATCCGGAAACGCCGTGGATGCAGGTAAGTGTTTAGATCTCTTAGGTCTAGAATGGGCCTGATCCCGCCGTCTTTCTTTGGTACAGCGAAGTAACGGGAGTAGAAGCCGTGTGGAATGTCCCGCGATGGCACTTGTTGAATAGCTTGTTTTTGGAGAAGAGTGAGAATTTCTTCTTCTAGCACAAGGTCGAAGGATGTAAACTTGATTTGTCCTAGAGGAGGAAGTTCTGCAAATTCTAATCGGTATCCGAATTGAATAATACTTAAGACCCAAGAGTCTTTTGTGATGTTGACCCAGTTGTGAAAATAAGGGGCTAGTCGAGTGGGAGTGCATGGTTCGAATGACATTACTGTTAAGTCAAAGGTACTGCTTTGATTTCTTGGCAGGTGGTCTGTATGGTTGACGGCGTTGTGAAGAATTTTGCGGCCGGAAGGTGGAAGCAGAAGAAGAGGCTTGAAAGGGTCTAGTCTGGTTCTGATTCTTGAAGGGACGGTAAGACTGAGAGGCTGATTGTTGATAACGTTGTTGTGGTTTGCGCCACTGATATCTGTTGAAACTGGGCTGCTGTTGGATTGTATAAGATTTAGCAGTCTTTTTGATTTTATGAAGGTTCTCTAGCGAGTCATCGGTTTTCTCATTGAAGAGACCTTTAGCATCAAACGGCAAGTCCTCTATACGGGTCTTGACGTCATCTATAATCCCTGAGGATCTGAGCCACGCATGCCATCGTAAGGTGATGGCTGATGTCAGTGTTTTTGAAGCTGTGTCTGCTGAATGGCGAGCAGCCAGTCGCTGATGTTTAGAGACAGTAAGAGCCTCAGCATAGGTGTTCAAGAGGGCTTGTCTGGTGTCCTCTGGGGCTGCTTGAAGGGTCGGCAGGACCCTAGACCAGAGTTGTCTTTGGTAAGCCCCCATGGCTGCTTGGTAGTTCGCCACTCTGAGCAAAAACGTGGTGAAGGAATATATCTTCCTACCCAGCACATCTAGTTTCCTACCTTCCCTATTTGTAGGGGTACCTTGTGATTTTCCAGACGATTTAGATGAACTAGATTGGACAATTATGGAATTTGGGGCAGGGTGTTTGATGAGAAAATTAGTGTCATCCCCGTGGGTGCGGTACAAATTTTCAGTTCTACGAGTCACGGGCACAGAAGTAGATGGTTTATCCCACGACTCTTTGATAAGGTCCATTAAAGTTGGAATGAATGCCAGGCTAAGTGGAGGAGTTCTTTCTTGATTAATGTCTCCGAATATGAGGTCTTCAGTAGGAGGGGCAGGCTGTTCAGTTTGTAACTTCAGCGTCTTAGCCATCCTAGAAATCATCTGAACAAATGATGAAAAATCCTCTGAGGGTGAGGATGGGTGTGGATCACCAGCATCTGACTCAACGTTGTCTCCCTCCATAGATGTTTCATCTGAGACCTCTGAGAAGACGTCCTCGTCATGATCTGAATCAGGAGATGTAAGTATATCACCTTGATCGGAGGCGGAAGGTAACTGTGCAGATTTCTTTGATTTTCGCTTTTTGTTACCTGGGTCAGGTAAAGGATGTGTGCGAGTCGAAGAGGTTTTAGGTGGAGCAGTCTTCGACGTCGATGTGGATTTGGTCCGCGTCGACACCTCTGTAGCCTTCTCCTTGCGCCTGGGCGTCCGTTGGATGTCGACGTCGAGATGTTGCCGGCGTCGACGTCGAGGTGGAGGCGAGGATGAAGAGGAAGACGGAGAGGCATATACATATCTAATCCTCTTCTTCCTATGATATTCGTCGTCACTCGACAAGGATTCGAGTATATCGACGTCGACGACAGGACTTGTGACGATCGACCTCAACGTAAATGGGGTCGTCGTACGTCTTTCTATGTTGGCGTCGAGAAGGTCTAGGCAGGACCACTACCTCACATCGTGGAGATCGGTGGCGATCCGGAGACAAATACTTTGTCTTCGCCAACCGTTTACGGGGCGGAGAAACAGGTCTCGAGACAGTCGACGGCGAAGAAGGCGCCGGTGATGCCCGCCCGGTAGAAACAGGGCTATAATGGGCAGAAGCCGGGCTAGAGACTATGTCCACTAGCTGGCTAGGGCTCGGCGAGCTGTCAGGGCCGACAGGAGAGGTCTCGAGCTGCCGCGGAGGTAGAGAAGCGGCGGTTTCAGAGAAGGATTCCCGGTCCTGGGATGAATCCTCCAAGATCGGTGACGGCAACGAGGCTGAGACCGGGGGAATCCGTTTGCGACTGTCCTTTTTCTTATCTTTTTTGGCCTTCTCTGACACCTTCTTTTGTTTCAGGTGGTCTTTCGACGACGAGGCCGAAGAAGTCTTAGACGCCGAGGTAGGTTTCTTTGTCGACGTGGACGACTTCTTTGATAATTTGTCGACAGATTTCGATGTCGACGAGGGTGGAGGGGAGGCAATCTGTACCTCAGATCGGGGGGTAGCCGACGGCGTCGGAGTCGTTTCCATCTCGGACGGCTTCGACGAGGAAAGAGTTTTTTCCCACAAATAGAGTGTCAGACGTTGTTGTCGGGCTTTAAGGGCAGCCTTGGTGAAGGTTTTGCAATGCCTACAAGAATGGGGCTGGTGAGACTCACCCAAACAAAATAGGCAGCGGTCGTGACCATTAGAAAAGGGTAACTTGCGGGAGCACGACACGCACCTACTGAAGGGTCCGGACGGGGACATAAAGTTGAGTAGATAAGTGGTAGACTCACGATTGACTGATAGAAAGTCCGGAAATATCCAATTTCCCGAATTGTCAGAGAAGAAGCGTGAAAAAAAGGGGGTTATAGCGGTAGGCTATAAAAAGGCGGGAAAAACGGCGATTCGAAAAATACACCGTGAATCAAAGAATCGTCAGGCAGTCTGTGGTCAAGGGGCAATAGAAATATCCAATATCCGAAGAAAGTCCGAGTCAAAAGCCAAAATATCTTTAAAATTGATCGAAATAGAAGCTCTAATACCGAGAAGTTCCAAGCACCAGAGGCGGTAAAATGGAACTGAAGTCTGAGGCGGGTGGAGCATGCGCAATAGGGGCAACTCTAACTTTGTTACTTTTATACAAAAGCTCTAGAAGATTCCGAGAAGACCAGCGCAGGCGCTGTCTAAACCCAATTGTGTGCATTCACAGAGGCCACGAAGAAGAAAGACTAAATATTTTCTGTTTAATCTGTTCAAAGTTTAAAATAGTTTGATTTAAAAAAAATCCACACAACTAGAAGCTCCCAACTATGGTTGTAGGAATTACCATTTTAAAAAACTATAATCTGGACAGCTCTCACGTGGATTCATAATGTAAGAAGTTAAATCAGCTTTGCAGAATACTGTGCTGGCTGCCTAACTGCCAAACACACATACATATCACCTTTACAGTGGCCGCTAACCTAGATAAGGAAAAGCAGCACTGCACATCCAGATAGCAGAGTAGACTACTGTCATCTCAGTTTGCTCTCCCTATCTTACAAGCAACTAGGTCTTCATGGCAGAATAAATCCTCTGTGTATGTAGCTTAATTATGTTGTTGCCACTTCTCCTGGGCTGGTAGTTCCTGTGACACTCAACTGCAGAGAGCTAATTCAATCACAGGGATTATTGCCCTGTGCATCCCTTGGACTTCTGAGCCTACAGTGGCTACAAAGCAAAGGGCACAAGACTATGTTCAATATTAGAACTCCACAAAGCACAGCAACTTCCTTGAAAATGACTAAATAAGATGGTGTTCAAAGCCATATCTGACAACCCACAGGGAGAAATATGCTCAAAACTTTTGTGACAATGAGATATATGAGGACCTATATGATATGGTACACAGAATGAAATCCAAGTCTTAGATACTGGGCATATGGGAAAAGACCTCTGTGGTTATAAATATGCTAATTTTCAGATCTTAAAGTTAAAAGAAATTGCTTATAAAAAAGAATACAGTAGGACCACTGTATCTGCAGGATCAGTACCCGCAGTTGCAGTTATCTGCTGCCTGAAAATATTATATTAAAAAGTTGAGAAATACACATTTCCAAGGTGTGCTACCAGAACTGGCCACTAGATGGACACAGGGGTTGCTATATCCACCATTTTCAGCATCCACAGAGGGGTGTGGGGATGCTGGAAGTTATCCCCTGCGGATACAGAGGTCTTACTGTATACTAACAGGCTTACAACAGAGGCATGGAGAATATATCAGCACTATTCACTGGCTATCCAGCAGGGCTAATTTGAGCTTCTTCTCGTACCCTCTCCAATTCAGTTTTGGTGATATATATCCAATAGTAGCAAATGTTTCCTGATAGTATTTTCTTACCTGCCAGTGTAGCTGCTGCAGCTAAACCTGCTGCTGTGTATGGGTCAGCACCTGGTGGAGCAGCACTGATAATGTATGGATTTGGCACAAAAGCAGCTGGAGCCAAGCCTGCCGAAAATACACCTGTTACAGTAACAAAAGATTCAATTTCACCAAAAACAGACACCACACACATTGTTGCATCAGACAAAATATAAACTTTAGCATTACAAATACACGTCACCAACTAGTGAATAATAATAGGAGTTAGAAGTATAATATTTCTCATTCCTGTCATTTAACTACCAGGTTCAAGAGCTACTGCCAGAAGCATTCCTAATTCTCAGTCAGTGAAGGACTGGATCTGACACAAAAGGGTTAATTCCCCTAACCTGAAAAGTTCTTGCTCTCTGAGCTTCAGCAGCCCTTAGAGACAATATTGGACTCTCTTCCATTCCAAAAGTAAAATTCATCACCCAGCATTAGCAGTTCTTCCCCACAGAAGGGTCACCTAAGATTCTTAAGTAAACTGTAGTTTACCTGCTCTGTAACAAGGGCAAAAAGAGTCAAGGCAGGTAGCACGTCACCACCAGGAACAGGGCACCATGCTTCCTGATATTTGCTCGATGACACAAGCTAGACACTTCTCATGAATATCAGGCATACCTCAGACATTTGAGTATCAAGTCAGCCTTTTTAATGGCCAGTTGTCCCACTGTACTATCAATCACTGGTTAACTGAATAAACTGTCTTGGTGTATCATTCTTTCCCACTGGGCAAAAGAACCAAGTGGAACCAGGGATAGTTACTAGCTGATGGGCAGCTACAACAGCCAGTTATGTCCTCTGGGAAAACCATGAAAGTCTATTTTCCCTCACTTGAAGCAGAATGGCAAACATAATAGAGAATGTAGGAGGCTGACTGGGAAGATTTTCTGAAGTTTCAAACTTGAAAAAATGTTCCAATCTGTAAGTATACAGACATTGCATAGAAAGTTTTCTATAAAATTCCAACGTTTCAAATATTTTCTAAGAAAAAGTTAGCACAGACAAATGCTCCACGCTGTTAAGATTCAGTATGTCAACATCTGGATACTGAATTTGACCTGCATTCTGAGAGGACAGAAACAACTGTAGTAGTAACTTAATGAACTTCCAACAAGATAAGAGCAATTGTGTTGTAAACCATGGTTGACATGGCCACCACAGTTTAAATACGACGGCATTCACTATGTCTTTCGATGTAGGATGGCAACGGTTCTGTCTTCCCCAAGCTCTACTGTAACTCAAGTGATGAGGGGGAAAGGAGTAAAGTCGTACAGGAATTCCCCTGAACATCAGCCCAAAAATACAGTGCCAAGGGAATGTTGCCCAGTCCCCATCTTTGGGAAGAAACAGTAAGGTAGAATAATACTTGCACTAGTTCCCCTTTGTGGGACTTGTGGTATCACTGGCCGAGAGTATCTGGAATTCTGTTTTTATTGACTATGTAATGTAATAGGTAGTATACGTCTGTCAATACTAGCAAGTGTTTGAAGGAATTTTTCCCAGCTAAACTCACTGCTTGAAAGAATTTTCTCCAAAGACGCAGCTTTAATTTAGAGTCTCTATTGCAAATACCAATTTTAGTAACCCATGGTAAATGGTATACTGTCATGCAGGGCATCTTCACCCATGCAAAACATAGATGAAAAAAGGTAAATGTATAACTCTTATTATTTTTAATGTAGAAAACAAAAGTAAAACTACTGCAACAAAGAACAAGAGGAAGAAATTGAAAGCCACTTAAAAACATGCTGGAAAGCTCCTGGCTAGATGAAAAGGAACTCAGAGAAAGCAGACAGGGCTCATCTTGACATGCTCAATAGAGTGGTGAAGGCATGGTTCCCACCAAAAGCAACCCAGAAGAGACTCCAGAAAAGCTCTGCCCAGGTGCAAACCCTATGCATGTGAGTTGCAAAGATCACAAATACAAAGTCCAACTTATAATGTTGAAGATTCTTTCGTCAGTAGAAAGCAAATCCAACATTCCCTCCAGAATGGTGACTTCTCTGCATCAGGATGTTGGCATGTTTGCATGATCTCCTAATTCTAGTCTTAGTATTTTCACCTGAGCTACTGTTGGCTCTGGCGCTGATGGCAATTTCTGTAAGTGGAGGGGGTGTCCTCCTCCCTGTTTGGAACCAGAAGAATGTCTGGGCTCTCCCTTTTCAGACTGGAGAAGTTAAACTTTTTATATTGGCTTTCCCGACCAAAAGGAATCCTCACAGTAAGTCCAACATTCCATTTTGGGTTACTTTAAAAAGTAACTGTTCTGTGCGATCAAGTTAGAACTAACGTACAGCAACTGTAATAGCGCTTTCAAGGTAAGTAAAGTAAGATATTTTAGGAATATTTTAACTAGCTCCATCCCCCTCATGAGCTTCCACGGCTAAGTGGGGATTTGAACCCAGATCTCCTGAGTCATTACTTTTAAGAGTAACTACATTGGCCTAAATCCAGTTGCAAGTCCGAGCTACAGCAGAGCCCCTTATCCAACTGCTGAATGGCAAGTAAACACTTATGTACATACCACTGATTGAATGGATCTTCTGTACTGTGGAGTAGCACTTGGGCTTAGAGCATTAAAAGAGAAACTAGTCTCCTGCTCACTCGGATCAAGTCTGGGGGCAGGCTTTGTCTGTGGAATCACCCTCCTTGTTTCAATAGGGCTTACGCTTGCAAAAGGAGAAAATGGATATTACCCTGCACCAGCCCCAGGAAAGCCTTACCACTCATGTGAACCAGGAACACAATACTAGTCACAGCATTGTCTACTACCAATTTAATTCTATGACATATCCATTACCACAGCACAATCTTGTCCACTATGGCTACACCATACATTGTAATTTTCATTTCTAAAGAAACAACATCTAAGGAGGATGCCTGATGTCTCATGAGCAGAAGTTTTGATCCTGCCCTTCTCCCCCATTTGCCTGTACCTACACCCTTCACAGATTGCTGCCTTGTCGTGGCGAAGGGGCTTGAGTAATTCAGAGAAGCTATGGGCTATGCCGTGCAGGGACACCCAAGACGGACAGGTCATAGTGGAGAGTTCTGACTAAACACAATCCACCTGGAGCAGGAACTGGCAAGCCACTCCAGTATCTTTACCAAGAAAACTCCATGGATAGAAACAAAAGGCTAAAAGATATGACGCTGGAAGATGAGCCCCTCAGGTCGGAAGGCGTCCAGCATGCTACTGAGGAAGAGCGGAGGACAAGTACAAGTAGCTCCAGAGCTAATGAAGTGGTTGGGCCAAAGCCAAAAGGACGCTCAGCTGTGGACGCGCCTGGAAGTGAAAGGAAAGTCCGATGCTGCAAAGAAGAATACTGCATAGGAACCTGGAATGTAAGATCTATGAACCTTGGTAAGCTGGATGTGGTCAAACAGGAGATGGTAAGAATCAACATTGACATCCTGGGCGTCAATGAACTAAAATGGACGGGAATGGGCGAATTCAATTCAGACGATTACCATATCTACTATTGTGGGCAAGAATCCCGAAGAAGAAGAAACGGAATAGCCCTCATAGTCAACAAAGCAGTGGGAAAAGCTGTACTGGGATACAATCTCAAAAATGACAGAATGATTTCAATACAAATCCAAGGCAGACCTTTCAACATCACAGTAATCCAAGTTTATGCACCAACCACCGATGCTGAAGAGGCTGGAATTGACCAATTCTATGAAGACTTACAACACCTTCTAGAACTGACACCAAAGAAAGATGTTCTTCTCATTATAGGGGGCTGGAATGCTAAAGTAGAGAGTCAAGAGATAAAAGGAACAACAGGTAAGTTTGGCCTTGGAGTTCAAAACGAAGCAGGGCAAAGGCTAATAGAGTTTTGTCAAGAGAACAAGCTAGTCATCACAAATACTCTTTTCCAACAACACAAGAGGCGACTCTACACATGGACATCACCAGATGGGCAATACCGAAATCAGATTGATTATATTCTCTGCAGCCAAAGATGGAGAAGCTCTATACAGTCAGCAAAAACAAGACCTGGAGCTGATTGTGGCTCTGATCATCAGCTTCTTATAGCCAAATTCAAGCTTAAACTGAAGAAAGTAGGAAAAACCACTGGGCTAGTCAGGTATAGTCTAAACCAAATCCCTTATGAATACACAGTGGAAGTGAAGAACAGATTTAAGGAACTAGATTTGGTGGACAGAGTGCCTGAAGAACTATGGCTGGAGGCTCATAACATTGTACAGGGGGCAGCAACAAAAACCATCCCAAAGAAAAGGAAATGCAAGAAAGCAAAGTGGCTGTCCAACGAGGCCTTACAAATAGCAGAGAAGAGAAGGGAAACAAAATGCAAGGGAGATAGGGAAAGTTACAGAAAATTGAATGCAGACTTCCAAAGAATAGCAAGGAGAGACATGAGGGCCTTCTTAAATGAACAGTGCAAAGAAATAGAGGAAAATAATAGAAAGGGCAAAACCAGAGATTTGTTCAAGAAAATTGGAGATGTTAAAGGAACACTTCGTGCAAAGATGGACATGATAAAGGACAAAAATGGTAGGGACCTTACACAAGCAGAAGACATCAAGAAGAGGTGGCAAGAATACACAGAGGAATTATACCAGAAAGATCTGGATGTCCCGGACAACCCAGAAAGTGTGGTTGCTGACCTTGAGCCAGACATCCTGGAGAGCGAAGTCAAGTGGGTCTTAGAAAGCATGGCTAACAACAAGGCCAGTAGAGGTGATGGCATTCCACTTGAACTATTTAAAATCTTAAAAGATGACGCTGTTAAGGTGCTACACTCAATATGCCAGCAAGTTTGGAAAACTCAGCAGTGGCCAGAGGATTGGAAAAGATCAGTCTACATCCCAATCCCAAAAAAGGGCAGTGCCAAAGAAGGCTCCAACTACCGTACAATTGCACTCATTTCACATGCTAGCAAGGTTATGCTCAAAATCCTACAAGGTAGGCTTCAGCAGTATGTGGACCGAGAACTCCCAGAAGTACAAGCTGGATTTCGAAGGGGCAGAGGAACTAGAGACCAAATTGCTAACATGCGCTGGATTATGGAGAAAGCCAGAGAGTTCCAGAAAAACATCTACTTCTGCTTCATTGACTACACAAAAGCCTTTGACTGTGTGGACCACAACAAACTATGGCAAGTTCTTAAAGAAATGGGAGTGCCTGACCACCTTATCTATCTCCTGAGAAATCTATATGTGGGACAGGAAGCAACAGTTAGAACGGGATATGGAACAACTGATTGGTTCAAAATTGGGAAAGGAGTACGACAAGGCTGTATATTGTCCCCCTGCTTATTTAACTTATATACAGAATACATCATGCAAAAGGCCGGACTGGAGGAATCCCAAACCGGAATTAAGATTGCCGGAAGAAATATCAACAGCCTCAGATATGCAGATGATACCACTCTGATGGCAGAAAGTGAGGAGGAATTAAAGAACCTCTTAATGAGGGTGAAAGAGGAGAGTGCAAAAAATGGTGTGAAGCTCAACATCAAAAAAACGAAGATCATGGCCACTGGTCCCATCACCTCCTGGCAAATAGAAGGGGAAGATATGGAGGTAGTGACAGATTTTACTTTCCTGGGCTCCATGATCACTGCAGATGGTGACAGCAGCCACGAAATTAAAAGACACCTGCTTCTTGGGAGAAAAACGATGACAAACCTAGACAACATCTTAAAAAGCATAGACATCACCTTGCCGACAAAGGTCCGCATAGTCAAAGCTATGGTTTTTCCAGTAGCGATGTATGGAAGTGAGAGCTGGACCATAAAGAAGGCTGACCGCCAAAGAATTGATGCTTTTGAATTGTGGTGCTGGAGGAGACTCTTGAGAGTCCCCTGGACTGCAAGGAGAACAAACCTATCCATTTTGAAGGAAATCAACCCTGAGTGCTCACTGGAAGGACAGATCCTGAAACTGAGGCTCCAATACTTTGGCCATCTCATGAGAAGAGAAGACTCCCTGGAAAAGACCCTGATGTTGGGAAAGAGTGAAGGCAAGAGAAGAAGGGGATGACAGAGGACGAGATGGATGGACAGTGTCATCGAAGCTACCAACATGAATTTGACCAAACTCCGGGAGGCAGTGGAAGACAGGAGGGCCTGGCGTGCTCTGGTCCAATGGGGTCACGAAGAGTCGGACACGACTTAACGACTAAACAACAACACCCTTTCAAAACTCAGCAGAGAAATCTTTTATTGTGCATAGAAGATTCCCAGTTTCAAGTGATTCTCTGCTCCCATTTGCAGCACCATATGACTCAGTCTGCAATTTTCAATAGGTACTTCTCTAGACAGGGCTTTTAGGGATACTAAGTACTGTAAAGGCCAGAAACTGGGAGGCGGATCTGTCATACAATATTGCCTTCCATTCATGTAATCATAAATATTTCCCTAAAAGGATTTCATCTAGCTGCATATATAGTTTTATATCAGAATATCAAAATAACTACACATGTTTTTGATCACTTACTCCTTCCAGCCTAAGTTAACAAGCCTTTGATTAACAGAAAAGTGTGAATCATACATTGCTAGTTCTTCTGTGTGACAACTGAAGACAACATACTTTGAAAAAAGTCTCACCTATGTGTGGTTGCTGTGCGGCTGCCAATGCATATTGTTGTTGTTGGGCTGCTGTTAACTGCTGGACAGTAAGAGGATTAGTCCTCTGGAAAAGCTAAGAAAAAGGAACAATTTAAACCCTATTATTTTAGAAGGAAGCTCACATTGTAAATTTTAAAATGAATGGTGTGTAGTTCTGTTCACAGTAATATCCAAAGACCACTTCCCTTGGAGCTCTGTACATAGATCTGTCCAACACTATATGGGAATTTTAAATTCAGGAAGACTTTATTCTTAAGAGTCACTACTATAGAGCTAGAAAATACAATAAACATGCAGCTGCTGCAAAAAATGGCAGCCTTGTGTTGTACATTTCCACTCATGTACTGTTAACATATAATAAAGTGTACCACTGACCTGAGGTTACCACAGTATTTGCTTCCCTAGCAATCAGTGATGTGAAAAGGATGTGGGAAAATGAACAGAATGATGATTCCAGGACATAAAGACAGAGGAGAACTTTATGTGGCTGCCATTTTTCGCAGCAGTTTGTGACTGCCATAAGCTTGTTGTTCCACTTTCAAATACTTGTATAAAAATACTAACCTGCTGCTGTGAATTGTAATCGAAGAGTCCCACGGTAGCTCCTGAAGAATCCATTTGTACCTGATTTCCAGGATAATCAAACTGCAAAGAATCAAGACCCACTTGTTCCATAGCATCCAAATTCTGAGATTCAGAGTTTGAAAATTCTTCCACCAGTGGTTTGTGGGCTGGAGGATTAGGAAGGGAAGCCAATGCTTCAGCAGTGCTTGGGTTAGGCCCCAGGCGTTCAGTTACTTCAGTTGGGGAGGCTTGCCGGCTTCCAGGAGTACGACTGCTTAGAAAATAAATGAAAAACACACATCAGTTTTTGTAGAGACAATTGTTTTTAAACAGAACTCAAGAATACTTCCACATATTTTTAAGAGTTTAACATTAGAATTACCTCTAGCTATTTGATCTATGAGAAAATCGCCTACAGCTGTTCTGAATAGCACTGTTAAAACAGTAGTGCAGAGATCTTTGAAAATGAAATATATAATTCTCTGAACAAACAAACTCTGATGATTGAGTGTAAAAACAGTGAGGACTGAGGATCCTCAGAAGCCATAGAATGCTAGATATCAACTAGGTAAAACAAGAGTGGATTGTCTGTGCCTCTCACAGCATACACTAGCAGTCTTTCTCAGCTTGGCCAATGGACACATCTGGGGGCATCCAGAAGCAAATGGAGGTCTTAAGTCTGGGGAAAAACTGGACGATTTCAGGGAAAAATAATTTCCCATCTCCTTTTTAAATAAACCCTTTTGTTTTGATAAAAATTGGAAACAAAAGACTGGAATAGAGCATGCAAGCACACACACATGCATACACATGCATGCACACACACTCCTGGTGAAAGAGCTGAAAGTATACTTACTTGAAAGGTAAAAGTGTTATTTTATCTGAATTCAGAAAACTGAACCATATTTTAATTGCATGAGTTTACCTTCATAACCATTAAGTATATCACAACTGAATTCCCTACTAATCTGATGCCCTGCTGCACTCCCACATACCGTGATGTCTACCAACAAGCAAACCATTAAATAAGTTTTCCTTTCCCTCCCCTCAGCAAAATGGCATATAGAGGCATATCCACACTGCAAGTTGTTCTGAGAAAAAGAAGATTTGTAATCACTGTTACATGAAATATACCGTTTCAAATGTTACTAGAAAGTTAAAACATATCCTTCCATGTAAGAAATGCTCTGCAGACATTAAAAAAATCTTTCATGGATTTAAGTTAGGAAACTATAATTATGCAAGCTCAAATAGCTTTTCCTAATGTTCTTGGCTCCACAAGTCCTCTTCCTGCTCCTTCTATATCACCAGCATCATCACAACACATTTCCCCACTAGCAGCAAGTAAACAAACACTGTAAACTCTATCCATAAAATGGCACGAGTCAGTAGCTTCATTTGCGGACAAGATGACACCTGATGATTAGGGAAAAAACTAGCCAAATTCTTACATGAGCAAAATGCTATTTTGAAATCCAGCTGTCAACAGCTGAAAATGTATATTAGTAAAAAGTTTCTAAATCACTAAGACAATCATACTGTTTGTCCAGAAGTCTTTGAGCAAGCCGCTCTGAGAGCCAGAATATGAATGCATAATGGAATCCATGGAAGGAAAAACAACAAAGCATTATGTCTCACAGTACTTACAGATGGATGTGAGGGGAGAAGGAATCACAGACTATGCTATAACAATACCTCTATTAGTTTTTTACAGCCCTGAAACAGGAGAGAACAGACATACTGCAGAGGAATACAAAAGGTAAAGTACATCCTTTGCTGACTGACAGAAAGCTGCATGGGAGATCGTGCTTGTATTCATAATTAGAGGATGTGCATGTCATGGGGGCTAAACTTGTTTCTTAATGACATCATAATGACATGACACCCCTAAAAGAAGATGTACAGATGAGCAAAAGAAGTTATAAATCATGTAAAAGCTATGCAAATTGTAGTTTCACTCTTCAAGAAGATGCAAGAAGAAGAAAAAAATAATGGTCAAAATCCTACAGCACAGTTCTACCTGTACAGTGGAAATGATGCCTTTGTCAGTGGCAGATTTCCGATGATTAAATACCTGTTTCAATGTCAGGATGCGTATGGCTCACACACATTGAGACAAAATTGTGGGCATCTCAAAACTGGGGGGGGGGGGGGGGGGTAGTCTTTAACCAGCAGACATCTGCTGTTGACAATGCTATCATTCCCACTGCACAGGTGGAATTTGCCCAATAGGATTTCAGCCAGTAACACAAACTCTGTAGTAAAAGTGGCAGGAGTGGAGCTTTGATCTCCTTTCAAAATTCACAGGAACAAATAAAGTACTCAAGAAACTGTAATAGCTGAGGATCTTAAAGTACACAGAAGTGTAAAGAATGCTGTACTTAATAGGATGTCCTCAAGGTTACGATGCAGAACTCCTTGACGATTCTAAAGCCAGTTTCCTCAGCAATTACTAATGCTGAATCAGACAGTGCACTTTTGTCAGAATTTCCCTATCAAATGCCCAGGACAAAAGCAACTGGTTCTGAGAATCTGTGTGTACCTCCACTTACTGATACAGAAGAAAATAATTATTAGGAAATGGGAAGAATTTTGTCACCATCCAATTCATGTTGCTGCAAATTTGCTGGATCCAAAATTCAAAGCAAAAAAGTTAAAGTGATGCATTTGACTGAATTACAAAACAAGCAGCACACTGAAGACTTCATGTTGGAAAGGTATTTTCAAATGTTGCAGAACACACTTGCCCAAAATACAGTCTGTGACTCTGCCAATATATCTCTCCTGCAACATGGTGGCAGGGTCTTCGCATAACTAAGCCTCTGACTCTTCTTACTTCCTGCTGCATGAAGTCATACTTCTGCAACATGTGGAAGAAACTAAACTCAAGAAATAAACTGAAGTGTGAAAGGGTAGAGAAACTTGTTTCAATATGAGCAGTTTTTATAAGTCCGTGATAGATATGATGAAGACAAACATGAAGCCACAGAAGCAGAAACTGAGCAATACCTCAAAACATCAGATTGATTAAATTTCAAGTATATTCATTTTTAGTTCAACTTCCCTTTTCTTTTAGTTGCTTTTATGAGAATGCTTTATGTCTGCTTGGCACTGCAGAGGAGAGGATTAGGAGATACAATTTTCTTTGTTTATTTTTAATAACATTTATGTTTTTTTCTATTTTTATTAGTTTTTGCCTACTCCTCATAAATCACAAAACCAAAGAGATTCCTTATATTTCAGGCAGTCCCTACAGTTTGGGGTACACATACACACACCACTGAAAAAGTAAGTTCCATTTGTAATCATTGCGTAAATAAACTATACTGCTAATATGTGCAACATGATAATTGCATGCCAAACTAAATTATACATAATACATTTTATCTTCCTAAATAACAAAGTGGCTTTCAATCTGTAAAAAGTGGTACTATTAATATTGCTTTCCCTCCATTTTCTCCAAAAATTTCAAGAAAAATTGTTTTCCTTCTGCAGTTTCAAATTTTCTGGGAAATTACTCTCTCTAGAAGAACGGCAGAGCTAAATGTTTGATGGCCTGAACAGGAACACCTCTCAGGAGTAAATATACCCTGTAACATTTCTTGCACAGTCTCTTTCTTACTAAGTGTACTGACGCAAGTGGTCAACCTTACAAACAAAACAGACTGGCGTGACAGAGAGAAAAAATACTTAACACTGATAACAATAGTACATATTCAAAATGTTGAATGAAAACCAAAAATGTTTCTAGTCATAATATATTGATGACTAAAGCCATATTCAAGTATTACTGAATTTTGGAGAATCTAAACACACGAGAAGAAGCATGCTAGCTCAAACTCCCAGTTGTGTTTCCACTAGTCTTCTCCCAAGGAGGTCTTAAAAAACAGAGGAGATAGGGATAGCAGATTCCTCTCACTGTGTACTTAGGTTATCCAGAGCTAACATGCATGAATACAGCTCAGGAGATATGTTTCAGATTAATTTCTTTTTAGTTGTTCCTCACCATTGTGTCTACTGCAGAACCCTATATCATTTTAGTGAGATATACAAAAACGTCTTGAACTGTGGTTCCTAAATTTGGATCTTAGAATGCAACTTGCAGAACTACTGATTATGATGGTTAGGGCCTCTGGAGGTTACATTCCAAGAACATTTGAAGCCTTAAGTGGGAACCACTGCTCTATAGACCACAGTGTCTCCATTAGAGATGGGAACGAACTGCTGGTGTTCAGCGCTTCAAAACTCTGCCTCCTCCAGTGGGTGCCCACTCAGAGGCAGCACCCCAAGGAGGAGGGGCAGGGAAGCCACTCTGAGTGGGTGCCTGCCAGAGGAAGTGCAGCTTTGAAGCACCAAACACCTGTTAAGTCGAGAAACAAACTGGCACAAATCATCAAACTGGTGGTTCGTGCCCATCTCTAATCTCAATAGTAAATCTATGCCTGATGCTCACATTTTCTGTACCTACCTAACCAGTGATACCTCTATACTAGTCTGTCTCCACAATGTGATAAATCCTGCTCCTCATCCCTAAGTTTCTATCATGGGACACACTGGGTTGATCACAAAAGAGGAGAGGTGGACAAACTCTTATCTGTGTTTGAAGACAGCTTTTGGGGCCTCTGAGATGGTTTGTTATTAAGGAGGATTAATTTATTTGGTACGTTTGATGGAGTGAATAATCTTCAGCCCTCTATATGTCGCTGGACTCCATTCCCCACCAGCCCCAGCCAATATGGTCAACAATCAGTAATGACCTTAGGTAAAATCCAGCACACGAAAGGGCTTCAGGTTGTCCATCCTTGTTTACAACCTGCACAAATACAACATAGTGTAGCCTAAATATGAATTTGATATGAATTTGTCTCATGAGACAAAACACTTATCAAGATGTCAAGTATTAATTCAAAAGAATGAATAAGTTTATTCATCAATCTGAAAGTGAAAAAGTATTTAAACCTGTTATATTAATCAATAACTTGTTTTTAAAAAACAATCCTGTAAGATTCAGAAAAAATTAACACTTACTTAAAATCTTTGCAATCAGCATCCATTCCATTTGGCAAACCTCTTCCATTTATTTTAGCAACATCATCATCATCTCCTTGTTTAAGCTCTCTGTTTTTGTCCTCCTCAAATGGAGAAGCCTTGCCTTTCTGGTCTCCTTTCTCAGGTCCATCTGTTTCCGCTTCTCTAGTACCCTACACAAAAATATTGTTTTATTCTAAACTGAACAGGAGCATAGCAAAGTAATCCCATTTTATATTATACTGCAAGTTAATAACATCAAATTCATTTGCAGTAGAAAGATGCCTTGACTATAAGATTTCAGTGTTAGGCAATGCAGATTAATATCTGAAAGCAAGCAGTTAAGATAAATAGGAAATAATACTTTAGCTAAGGGGTGAAGTTAAATCATCGACTTAGATCCAATGCAACCCTTGTGCAGGCGCTGTCTAAACCCAATTGTGTGCATTCACAGAGGCCACGAAGAAGAACCCATGGACCAGAGCACGCCAGGCCCTCCTGTCTTCCACTGCCTCCCGAAGTTGGGTCAAATTCATGTTGGTTGCTTCTGCAGACATAGTAGCCAGAATTCTCTATGTTGCTACACAATGTAAAGTTACACAGGTGTAACTTTGCCAGTAACACTTCTGCCTTGGTGCTATTACAGTTGCTGTGTAACATAGAGTTATACAAATGTAATTACCCAATAGGATTTCAGTCAAAATCTCCTTCTACTTAAGCAAGAGCTGAAGATTGAGTGGAATTTCTTATTCACAGACTGAGAAGGTTATGTGATTTTCTAAATAGGAAAATCACCCACTTCCCTTTGTCGACTTCAGTATCTCCTCTTCTACTGTTCTGAAGGGTCTCCCTCAAATCTGAGTGGTAGGAAAGATAGGCACAGGGAAAACCAGCAAATTTCACATCTCTCACTTCCATGAGTGGAATTCCCCTCATGTGATGTCAGTATCCAACCTATTAACAGCACGCTAGCATAATGCTCTACACTGTGTTTGTTATAAAACATATCAAGCTTCATTTGCAGTCTGAAGTGGTGACCACAAAGCCATTTTATACTAATTAAATTACTTTTCCAGTACTAACTGTTCTCCCTATACATTACATACATGCGTTCCAACATACAGTTTAATACAAAAAAAGTCATCAAAGATTTCTTTGTGCCACAGTAGTTTTTAGCTACAGGAAGCAAAGAAGAGCTTAATTTTTAAAAAGAAGAAAAGATCAGAACACTCTAGATACTATAAATACCAACACAGCAGGTGACTTATAGTAATTTCAATATCAATAAATGATCAAGCAGCCATGAACGTTTGCCAAAACCCTTCCATGTGCACACCACAACTTGTCAGATTTCCCATTCCTTCTCAGACACTAGAAACTTTTCAGGAACCAGAGGCCTCTGCAAAAGCTCTGAAGGACATATGGAAGTTTCATATGTACCACTTTAGACCAAACCTATTATTTTAAAGTTAATTATTTTAACATGAGGCAAAATCTTAAAATGTAGAGGCACAATGTCTACCTGCTGTGCTACAGGTACATATGCCTGCAAGAAATGTTGCTTCTCAGAGATAAGAATGCAAGTTCAAATGGTTAGTCCACCCTGTTGTTAAAATACAACAAAGAACCAGTGAAGCCTGATAAGTGATAGCTTTTGATAGCAATAAGAACTTTTTTTGACATAACCAAGTTACTTACAAAAGCTCCTTTTCTAAACCTGGAGTCCAATTTATCAGCTGGAGAAGAACTTAACACATATTCTACCATGCTCACACCAAGGCCGCCACTCTCTGATCGAGGAGATAAGACAGCATTTACTTCACTGTTTCCATGAAAAACATGTCCTGGCTTTCTCTGAACCATAATAGGCTGGGACATA
This sequence comes from Intellagama lesueurii, assembly GCA_037013535.1. Classification (NCBI taxonomy): domain Eukaryota; kingdom Metazoa; phylum Chordata; class Lepidosauria; order Squamata; family Agamidae; genus Intellagama; species Intellagama lesueurii. Next base: position 212,990,307 of record JBAJHW010000001.1, on the reverse strand, counting down.
GAGTGGTCTAAAAAAATAATAATTAAAATTAGTAAGGTGCAAATTACACCAACAGAGGTTAAGTGCAGAATTTTAGATCACAGCTTCTTGAAATTCACTAGTACTTACGAGGGGTTCCCCAGGCAGTTTCTCTCCACTCATCGCCAAGGAATATACCTTTTTGTCCATCCTTTGCTGGATCATCTGGTTCCCAAAATTTTTTGGCAGGTAGCAGCTATTTAGGAAGGAAATATCATATTGAACACTGATTAATTATCACTTATATAATTATTAATTATCAATGAACTAACAGTAAAAGAAGCACGTTTTTACCGTCAGTTCACTAATGATTACATATATGAGCAGCTGGTTGAATTTAAATATATCTGATTTTTTTAAAAGGACTAAATACAAACAAATGCATGCAAGACCACAACATCCGATTAGCCCCCTAACCTACACAGACTGTTACCACCCATAGTAAAATGTGGCAAGCAAGGCCAGAAATAATATGTTTCACACATCAAAACTAGCATACATGCCTGATAATGACTAGTTTGAGATATGACAGTGTAAACCTATGTAATAAAATTAAAAGAAGTATAAGAGACCCTGGTCCCTTAAGCCAAGGTTGTCTCCTAGCATTTGTTTTCTATTCAGTCCTTGATTTCATTTGATAGCACTCTTGTCAAATGATACAATAAATTCATTTTGCTGGCAGGTTCTATACAATGACTGAAATCCAGCAGTAAGTCACAACTAGTAGGCCGGCTGAATCAATGGAATTTACATAGGTGTTCCATTAACAAATCCCTACTGATTCAATAGGCCGAGCGTAGTTGCAAATGACCACTGGATTTCAGCCAGTGACTGATTTTCTTATCAGAGCAGTTTAACCCACAAATCTCTCCAGGGCAGCCTTCTTATGTGTCTCTTCCCTATCAGGCATCAGAGTCCTCCGAAAATACTTCTTTGAAAGTTAGGGGACCTTTTGGAATGGAGTGGACTACGATACGGTGAAGAAATCACAGGGAGACACCCTGGTCCCAGTTTACCAGAATTTCCCCTTTCCTGCTCAATGAGTGACCCAGGCAAAAATCAATTCAATTCAAAAGTTTTAGAGAGCGTGCTGTGGGCTACCCAAGAGAGGATAAGTTGAGAAGGTCAGTTAACTCTAACTTGAGGCAAAGTTAAATTGTCTTACTCACTATAGGGACATTTATTGAATATCCTACTTTTCTTTAAAAAATCAACATGTTTCCAGCTTGCTGGCCAGAATCCCATTATTTATGTACATGGGTATAAATCAAACTGCTTAAATGGTACTGCTTAAATGTGTTTTTTTTTTTTTACTTTTGTACCTTACTGCTTTGAATGTGTTTTAGTATTGCTTATGTTTTTTAGTATGGTATTTGTTTGATCCTTTTTAGTATTTGTATACTATTATTAGCTTTATGTAAGCCGGCTTGGGTCCTTTTTTTTTAAGAAAATGGAGTAAAAATATTTTTAAATAAAATCTCAGTGGCAAACTGCTACTGATTAATGAGTTGCCAACAGATTTATAGCAGGTTTGCCTCATCTTTTGAAAACCAGTATTTCCCTAGTTTCTATTCATGGGACATTGCAGCTGACTTATCTCCTCTCTTGTTGCTATTTTTTTCCACATGAATTACAACTAGCTATATAATTCCTTGGGACATCACTCCTAGAAGGCCATTCGGATGTAAGTAAAGTACTCAAACAAGCATCTACCACTTGTTGATGCAGTATATGCCTGCTGTGTTGTCTCTGGCAACTTGTGAAACACAACCTATGAGAAACTTTTTAAATTTTGTAATTGTATGTTAGGCAAGCGTTCAGTCTCTTTAGATGTAGGTGGTACAGATGAAAGTCTTCCAAGATGGTTGTACCACAGGCAACAGAGAAGGAAGAACTACCAGAGCAATTATCTGATATTGGACTATGACCATTACTTGCTTATGAGGTATCTAGCTTTCAAGTCCAAGGGAGGCTGTAATTCAGCCAATCTGCAAAATACTTTCAAGGTATTCCATGCACATGTGGGATGCATAATATTCAACAGCCAAATAGCTGACCGGCAGAGCTGTTTCTTTTTGCACAGGTGACTCAGATGGCTCTCTGTTCGTCCTCCTGGCTTGATGTGTTGGTGACGTTTAATCAGTTGTGAGGTCAAGAATAATGGAGAGTTCTTCGGAATGGAAAGAGCAGGAGCATTCAGCTCCATTCATGTTTGTGATAGAGATGCAGATTGTAAGACTTGCCTACTTCCTGTTTTTGGGCAAGGGGCTCCATTTCCCATACCGCAATCACACTTCAGCTACACAGAGGAACACTGATCACTGATGTGACCTGTCTCATAATCACTAAGATCTCATTCCAACAGCAGTGTCACTATGAAAAGATGGCAATATACTTCAGCCTGAAACTACTACAGTCTGTCTGGTCCACACTGCATACATCACTGGTATAGAACCTAGGGCTCAGTGCTTCCCATTTGGAGTGAAAACAAGTCTAATAATATCTTGATCACAAGCAGCATCAAGGCCACCACGTCCATGACTGATAAACACACATATCAACCAATTTATGCTATACATGGATCTGAGGTGTTTTTGACCACCTTGTGTCACAATGTGACTTAACATATTACATGTTATCACAACCAGGTCATGCACATTTCAGAACACGAGGCTGGTGAAGTCACTTCCTTCAACATAGGTTTTTTTTAAGCAGTGTAGACTATGCCTGTGCCTTACTTATTTAGGGTGACTTCACTATGATAGGTGATTTTGATGTCCTGAAGACTGGAATCAAAGCCGTCCTCAGTACAGACTCATCTGCTGTTCCAAAGCTAGAAAACATTTCTTAAATTTCACTTTCATATTTTCTCTTAAGAAAAATACATGGAAGAAGGCTGCTGATGTCCCTTCATACCAATACTGACTACTGCATATCTACATTCATGAAAAGCAGTTTCAACAATTTGTAGGCATCTATAAATACTGTAAACGTAATGGCTTTTTCGATGGGTTGGTTTTTAGCTACCAAATGTGAACAGCAAATAACCTTATCCTAGCAAAGTGCATGAAGCTACAACACGCATGTTTTGTCAACTTGAGGAGTTAAGTGGTTGATGCTGCTTACAAAAGTCCGTCATGTGGACTTCCTTGAAGCATAAGAAGCCTCTTGAGGGGGCATTACTGGGTAAAATTACACAAGATATATGGGATGGGGTGGGTGGGGAAGAGACAAAGCATACAGTCTATAAGTTCAGAATAAAGGAGGTGCCCAGTAGGCTCTCTCTGTGGCAGATAATAGGAAATGAGGGAAACTGGAGGAAACTGTTCAAGAGTTTTGCACAGTACAGAGGGTAGGGCTCACACCAAAAAAAGAGCACAAGTCACCTTTAGAAGGTTCTGAACGTACTCTATGTAGGCACAAGAGTGACCTGAAGACTACAAAGAAGAAACTGCTTTGACAAGCTATATCAAGTTTAAGAAGTAGACTGTGGTCAGGGTTTTTTAACAATGTACCCTTCACTACCACATGTACTCACTGAACCTGTTTTGAAATTTTCATCTCCAATTCATGAATGTTTAACAGTAAACTTACTGTAGTTATATTCCAAAGTGCGTGTGTGTGTAGATTTAATTATGCTAATGTTTTAAACAAGTTTATTGTCAGTGTCCGATGTACTTTCTGACAGCAGTCCATTTTGCACACTACCTACAGTATAACTGCCCCACTTACCATGCAGTATTGACCACATACAATTCTAAACCACATGTCTATACTATGTTCTTAAGATTATGGAAAACTGGTTTTCACAAATAATGAAACTGCAGATAAATGTATTGGGAATCAATTATTCAAACATATAGCTATCCAATAAATGAAAACACAAGTACTGTACCCCTAAAAACCTTTTACAAATAATGTATTCAGAATAAGGTTTCAAAAACCTATGTACAGCTTTGCAACCACTACAACATGCTGTCGCTCACTCCATAATAGGCACAAATAACAGGAAGCATACTGCTCCAATTCTACCTCAATTGCACTGGCTACCCACTTGCTTCAGATCCCACTTAAAAATACAGATGTTGAACAATAAAGTCCTAAACCATCTGCATATTTAAAGAAGCACCCCCTCCTCTAGTATATGGCTCACACTATCTAAGATACACCAAGTAAGCCTTCCTCTACAGGCCCTACTTCTGTTGAATAGAAAATGAAACAAGCATTCGGAACAGAGTTGGACATTTCAATTCTGTTATCTCCTCTGATGGTCTTTCTTCAGTTCAGGAATTGCTTTTTATTTTAAGTAATTATGACCGTTGTTTAGTGGGGAGATTAAAGAGCTTGATGGTAATACTGGCAGATTAAACATTATTAAACATTCAAGATAAAGGCCAGAATCCTACAAGAGATTTATACCAGCAACACTGCGTAAATTACAGGAGTGAAATACCACCGATTAACAAACTGTTGCTTCCATTCCGTCATGTGCCAGGTCTGACTTGGTGCACTGGTGCACTATCAGCAATGCAAGCAATTTATTAATTAGCCACAATTTACTGTTACGGTTTACACAATTGTACCTATCCCAATTTAAATCCCCAATAAGATTCTGGCCACAGTAACATAATACGCAAAATTTCATTCCATAAGATTTCAAGTATTTACCTCTCCCATTCCCCGAGATTCTAGTGCAAGAGCTTGAAACTCATGATTCATTTCATCCACAGAGCAAGTCTATAAAGTAGAAGAAAAAAAAATTAAAATTAGAATACTGAACAGCCATTTTATATTAAATTAGAAGCAATATACATTAGTGGATCTACTCAGTGGATTGTACAAAAGAAAGGCAGCTTGCCCAATTGATACCCTACTTCCTCTCATGCTCTTCTCTAAAAAAACGTGGGACCCCTTCCAAACAGCATGGCCTGTATTACACAGAATTACAATAAACTGCCATTAAATATTGGGTAATGCAATCCTGTGTGAGCTTATTTTCAGGAAATTCCTCTCCCACTATAATTCTTCATGATCCAACCCAGGCTGTTCTAATTGTACGGAGGTACAGGGACTGTAGATTAGGGGGCAAAGAGAGAGACTCATGGTTGCTGTCTTCTGCTCATATAAACCCCTTTTTTATAATTTACTTAATGTTATCAGATGTTTGCTTCTTGCTGCCTACCTTATTAAGTGTTCTCTATATTTATTAACTGAACAACCCTAACTGAAAGAAAGCAGCCAATCCTCTTATGTATTTATTCCAAATATTTGGAAAAAACATCACTTAGTTTCTTTTTAAATACATTTTTTAATTTTTCCTACTACATAACATTAAATATAAAACACAAATAAGCAAGAGAGAAATTTAAAAACTAAATACAAATTATCAACAGATATTATTAAACTGGGTTAAATTTCAAGTTTTCTTTGTATTTCTAGTAAAAAAAAATTTGTACCATAGGTTTATAACATATCCTTTCAAAATTTTTGTCTTTGTTCTCAGTAATCCATGTATTTGTTCCAAGGAAGATGTGATATCTATAAAACAATGCCACGCCTCATAAAATCATCTCTATGTGAAGATCCTGTTATTTTTCTTTTCTTGGCTAACTTCTCTGAAGTCATTGTTTCCTATCGTCTCTGTATCAATGTGTGCACTGAAATATTCTTCAATGTTTTCCAATCTGGTGTTATATCCATTCTAGCTACCATTAGCCATAATGAGATTCAGTCTTTACATAACATATTTTTATTTCTGCCAGTGAATAAAAAAGTTAATTCGAGGTCATATTCAATTTTTAGCCTCTCATAAATTGGCTGAAATCCAGTAATAATTTGTAGCTAGAGTAGACTCATTGAATCAATGGAACGTACATAGACACTGATTCAATGCACCTATTCTAGCTACTACTAGATTTCAGCCACTGTATCAAATTAAATCTATCTTCCAAGTATTTTTTTTCACCTTGAGGCACTTGAGCCACATGTTATGAAGGGATCCCCTGTATTAGATTAGCATTCTTTCCAGGATAGTGATGATAGTGTAGCATCATATTCTGACATATTTACTAGGCTTTAATGCCACATGTATTAATCTGAAAGTTACTTCTGTGAATTTAAGAGAAACTAATATAAATGGTGAGGATGGCAATATTTTGTAGTATTGTACTTTGGAGAAAATTCTTCCAAGTGATTTCCAAGGAATTTTCACCACACTCATAATCCCAAATCTTGCATCCACCATCCAAGAGTACCTTTTTGATATTTGTCCTCATATTATGTTTCTGTGACAGTTCCACATTGCTTCAAATTAATCTAAGGGGTCATGGCAGTTAATTAGCTTCCTAATAAAATCTGTAGCTTGCCTAATTTGGAACCAATTAGCTTTCACTCTTCTAATTTACATACCACTTAGTAGTGATGAAACCTCAGAACAATACCAGGGTAAGTAGAATTGATGTGATCAACACATAAGTACCTAAGTAATTAATTTCATACTAACCATATTTGAAAAGAAGCAAATGCTTACATAACCAAGGAAAAATGAACAGTAATAAAATAACAAATATCCAAGGAAATATCTTAATTTAAAAAAAGGAAATACTGAAAACCTAATGTAATAGTGGAGGATCTAATCCCTGAAAAAAATGAGCATCTCTCCCACAAGAGAACTTTGACTTAAAATATTAACTTTTAGTGCAAGTCCTTAGAGCAGATTTTAAAACCCTTGACTATATTAGTGCTATTTAATTACTAAGAAACATCCATGTTCAGATATACTACACAGGGAGCAGAAGAAAATTATCTCAATCTTTTTAGATGACAGATTAAATATATATAGTTTGTTTAAAATAATTACAGTAGGAGACACCAAACACAGGAGCTACTTCTTTTACTTCTATATACTCAGAGGGATGATCTCATTTCCATATATACGGTACCAGAACTTAATTTCATCAGTGAAAAAGACCTATTTTCTAACTAATCTGTTACATAAAATAGAATGGTTAAAAGATGATAAGTGATTTTGCGTAAGTGTTTGCTTCCTGCTAGTTAAAAGGGAAGAAAGAATGTACACCCAAAGTCTCCTTGAGTAAAACCTAAACAATGTTGCTTTGGGGAATGTGCAAGGTGAAAAATTCCATATTTCTTTTGTTTCAGGTTCTTTTAGAGGTGCACCTCTTTCATTTTTATGAACTGGTCCTTTTGTTCAATGTAACAAGAAAACCCTATTTCAGATTTTTTTGCTTTGGGTTTCTCATTCATATCTGCCACTAGTCCAAATTAAGCACTACACAACCCTGAAAAACTACTCAAAAAAAGCAGGGGTAAAACAATAAGAAATCTATCTACTCTAAAAGCAGACAACAGTACATGAGAAAGAATCACCATTGTCATATCTCTGCAAGCACTAGTTTACATTACCACATTTACACAGCCCAGTGGCACATTATGACAGTGCCAAAGTCCACCCCCCTGGCCCATCCACAAATACTCCACAGAAGTGAACTAAACAGTCCTCAAAAAACCCATCAAAATATAATCTTTAAGAGAATAAATACACATAGTAAATTAACCAAATAAAAATTCCAAAAAATCTAACTTGGAAAGCAACCCCCCATACACACGAGAGAAAAACAGCAAAATAAGGAAGTGCACCCAAATTAAAACCCCTCTCAAAAATCAAGACAAGCAAGCAAGCAAATAAAGGCAAAGCCTCAAACTAAAAATACTAGTATATGTGGAGATTTCCCTCCCCCCACCATTTGATGTCTTATTTTTTTGAGTCCGGCAGGCTGCAGCAAAAATAATCAAAAGAAATCAGGAACCCTCTACCACCAATTAAGAAGAGCAAAAAAGGAAAAGATCCAAAATGGAGACACAAAGTCAAGCAGGGAGTACAAAATGAGGGCACCAGTGGTTCAGCAGCACACAATAAGACCACCCACAAGAATGATTGAAGCAAAAAAAACCCACTCATCACTAGTTCCAAACCATTCAAGTCCTTTTACAGTTTCAAAATTCCCACTACCCTCCCTAGATATTCTGATTGATTGCCGACAGTAGCCCTTGCAATTCTAGTGGATGAAAAGCTTCCCAGGTAATTTGGCAGGCATAAGGGTGAAAGAAAGATAAAATAAAAGAGGGAATCATGAAAAAACATGAATCTTTTGTTAATATGAATCAATTGTGTATCATTTCGGGAATAAATGAAAACCAAGAAAGTGCCTCTTTTGTGTTTTTCCCCCTTCCATTTTGTTAAAAGCCAAAGACCCATCCCTAGTTTCCTTAAGAACTACAGAACAGATATCACATTCAGACAACATATTTAACTGTGGTAAGTGTTATGTCTAGAGGGAGGGTTTCTATGATACATCATTTTTTTTCCTGCAACCTATGTTTGAGCTTATGAGTAGGTTTGCACATGTTTATGAGTAATCTGGTGAGAAAAGCCAATTATTCATAAACACATTTGAACTTGCTTATGGATTCAAATGTAGATTGCAAAGAAAATGTGAAATGTCATAAAAATCCTTCCCCTATATGTCTATATGTAACATTCCAAATGCCTCATCTGCCAACTTTCAGAAGAAGATTGTTTCATTGTAAAAGAGCCACACACATTCCTACCATGTAACTTGGAAGCAATTATCACTCTACAAGAAATAAAGTGATCATTTTACAAAGCTTTATCCCAGATGGGTATTTTTCAGTTATGAATCAAATACTGTATCACTCTGGTTTTTTAAGTTACCGGGGGCGGGGGGGGGGGAGTTTGTTCTACTGTAGAACACTAATTGCTAGCAATATTGCTTCTCTACAGATAACCCAGGGTTCACTTGACAGACCTGTCGTTAGCTCATTAACTAAACAGCAACCATCTGGAACAATAGAACTATACCTTTCCTGTCAAGGGACTAAGCAATTATTACATATTTCACACTATATACTACTCTGTTTTTATTTCACATAGTGCCTAAAAATCTATGCACTCACTAACCAGCATAAATCAGAAACAACTTTCTGTTCCTTTAGGCATATACTTAATCTCTACATATACATCACTACTAAAAATAATTCTGAAACTAATGTGGTATGATGCAATTATGTTACTGAAACATTTGTAATCTCTGGCATCTGCACAGACTGAATATTCTTATTATACCCTTATATTCCAATGAGGCATATGCCTGGCTCATTTTCCACACACTTTGTTCCTGTCCAGAAGAGGATAGGTTTACCTCTACTGGATGTGAGAGAGGAGAAATAGGTGGACAGTACAAAGGTTGTGTGTGTAAAAGAGAAAGAAAGGAGTAAATACTTTGTGCAAGGGAGGTGCCAGTCATGGCCAGCACCATTTTGACATGACCACTGGCACATGATCATTTGGAGCAAGAAGTCTGCCCAGTTTAATACATCAGAATAATCAAACTCAGCTGTTACCCAAACTTCACCAAGTTGAGCAGGTCAGTCAATAAGTAGTAATATTACAAAACAATTAAACACGTAAAAAAACTTAAAGGACCCAATTAAAAAAAAATTAAAACCACAATAAAGTAGTAACATGTAAAGCATCCTGCATTAACAGTCTTCTCATAGGTTCTGTATGATTCAAAATCTGAAAGCCTGCCTAAAAGCAAAAGTTTTTCTTGGCCGACAGAACAACTGGGAGGTAGGAGAGAGACATGGCATTATTCCACAATTATGGAAGCAGGTGCTGAAAAGTCCTCTTGCACATGCCAGTGAGAGTGGACAGACTGAGAGAAGAAACACCCCTAAAAAATTTTAAAAGCTGGTGAAGGCTCAAATGGAGAGATGTAGTCTTTCAGACAGCTTGGACCCAAGTTGCATAGGGCTTTACATAATTTTCAACTAAATCCAGAAATAGGCCATCAACCAGCAAAGTATTTTCAACCAGATGAAGTTACCAAACATTCAAGACAGCCCAATGTACAGCGTTTACAACAATCCATGCAAATACATCATATTATACAAATGGTACCTGTAACAAAATGTCAGAAAATGGAATGTTATTGCTCAGGATTCTAGCTATTCCATTCCTTTCTCCTCTCCAGCCTGTCCTATCCAGCTAGTATTCGATGGTCACTGGGCATGGCCATTCCTCACTGGGCTATTTCTGACATCCTGTTAGTGATATTTTTTCTCAAACAATTTTTTGTACTTCTGCAAATCCTGCATTTCCTCAAGCCCACTGATAACCTTCCTTCTGTGAATGAGTTGGACTATTTTGGCTACACAAGCACAAGCTTTGTGATCTTACTCTTACACATCTATAACAAGACTAAATGATCAAGGAAAGAACACTATTTAAATATTTACAATTGCTTCTTGTGGTGTCTGAACAAGTACACATACAAAACATATTGACAACTTACCAAGACTGACTGGAAGATAGACTGGGATGTACTATTAAGATTTTTGGGAGTACAAGAACATCTAGTGACCCAAAGATGGGAACCAGTTCTAGTTCAATGAGAATTTGTCTCCATTCATTCTTTCAGACAATTGAGGGAATCCTACTGCTTACTTACACTGGGATAAATTCAATGGTGTAAATCTCAGTGGCTAATTACCACTAGTTAAGAAATCAGCAGATGTACCCAGTATGGTGTAGAGGTACCCGGTGTGATGGACAGAATGATGGACTAGGACTCAGAAGAAATGGGTCTGATTCCCCAGCTCTGCCATGGAAACTCACTGGGGGAGTGGAACTGGTAAAACCACTCCTTAAATAACTCAGCTTGAAAATCCTATTAGGGTCGCTGTAAATCAGTTCCAACTTGACGACACATGACAATAACAAATCAGGACTTGTATTTCTTGCCACACATTAGTCATGAGAGTTTGTGAATGACATGAAATATCAGCTTCAACGTAACTGTTAGCAATCTGATGCTAAAATTTATGCCACTGAACTTACACCAGCATAGGTAAGAAAAAAATTCTGACCAAAGAATAAGCTCAAATCAGCAGCACTCTGTGCTTCGTTTATTCCATTACACATACCCATAATACCATTTTATACTAATTAAACTGAAGTAGTTTGCTTAAACAACATATTGTAAGCCCTACTGATGCTAACGCTTAAGACGAACTAAGCATCTTTGAACAGTCTAGCACACCAAACATCACATGTGCACAGCGTTTTGCACACAGAAGACAACCATGTGGTCTCTATATAACCAGTCCTTTGGTCAGTGAGAATGGAGACGAATTATTAGGTGTCCATTCATACAAGCAATTCAGTAGCTCTTCTTTTCCCTAAATCTGCAGTTTCCAGTTTGTGGCAAAAGCAGCACAAACAATGGCAGAAAAAGTAGGTCTGATTTTTGAACTTTTTGGTATCTCCCCCACCCCTGCTTTTCATACCACTGTGCCTGAGCAAGGGTTCTCAAGGATCTGAAATCTCACGACACCTTTATACCATTTCCCCGAAAATAAGACCTAACCTGAAAATAAGCCTTAGTATGATTTTTCAGGATGCTCGTAATATAAGTCCTTCCCCAAAAATAAGCCCCAGTTAAGTGAAACTTTGCCCTCCACCATTGTGCAGCAACCAGAAGATGACATGACTGTATTTGAATAAATGTAGATTGTTGTAAATGAAAAAAATAAAACATTCCCTGAAAATAAGCCCTAATGCGTTTTTTGGAGCAAAAATTAATATAAGAGCAATTCGAGTTACGACCAGCTCCGGCCGCAAAATTTTGCTTCGACTTGCAACCGGAGCTTCGAGTTACGATCGGAAAATAGGCAGGGAAAAAGGCGGGAAATTCAAACTGCTAACCGTTGGTGGCGAAGAGGCTGCTTCTTTGTAGCTCTTTCGCCCCAGCGGTTAGAGAGTGTGCGTTCGGAGGAGGGTTCGGACTGCCTGGTAAGGTGCTGCTTTCTGCTTTTTAAAAACTGCCTGTTCTGGGTGGGTTTTGCAGTGTGGTTTTGGGCTGGGGGGGTTATGTTTCTGTGCTGTGATGGGTCTTGCAGTCTTTGTTTTTTTCGGGGGGGGTTTCGCGTTTCCGATGGGTCCTGCAGAGTATGTTTGCTTTTTGGCTCCCCCCCCCCCCATTTCTGATGGGTCTTACGGGGTTTGTTTGCTTTTGGGTTTTTTTTTTCCCCATTTCCGATGGGTCTTGCGGGGTTTGTTTGCTTTTGGGTTTTTCCCCCCCATTTCCGATGGGTCTTGCCGGGTTTGTTTGCTTTTTGGGTTTTTTTTCCCCATTTCCGATGGGGCTTGCAGGGTTTGTTTGCTTTTTGGGTTTTTTTCCCCCCATTTCCGATGGGTCTTGCAGGGTTTGTTTGCTGTTTTTTTTTTTTTTTTTTTTTTTTTGCATTTCCAATGGGTCTTGCAGGGTTTGTTTGCTTTTTGGTTTTCTTTTTTTTTTTTGCATTTCCGATGGGTCTTGCAGGGTTTGTTTGCTTGTTGGGTTTGTTTTTCTTCAGCCGGAATGGATTAATCGCGTTTCCGATGGTTTTTGTTTTTTGTTTTGTTTTGTTTTTTCCCCCGGCCAGAACGGATTAATCGCGTTTCAATGCATTCCTATGGGAAATGGTGCTTCGACTTACGACCATTTCGAGTTACGACCATCTTCTGGAACGGATTAAGTTCGTAAGTCAAGGCACCACTGTACTTTATACATAGGAGATGCTGGCAAAGGTTACCGTAAGTTGGAATTGACTTCGTGGCACATAATTCTAAAGATTAATGAACAGTATGCTCGAACTCTGACTTTTGTTTTTTACTTATGAATCATACTGTTACTTTATTTTTCTAACTTGCAAAGCCAGAGCTAATGAACAGATCATGCCATTATTTTGGGATGCTACATGATATTCTGTGTATACAGAATCCAATGCAAATCTAGATGGGTACATGGAACCCTAATCCCATACATAGTTTCTAAAATCTTGAAAGAGAGAGATGAGAAAGGAAAATTCAACAGGTGTCAAGATGTGTGAATTATTGATAATTTTATCAATACTGTCAGTCACAATACAGGAAAAATTAGTCACAACTAGGTTATCACTGAAAACAATGGGATAGAAATTAGTCCTAAATAACTGTTGCTATATTGAGTCCAGTCTAAGTCTATACGTTTTTTAAAGGTTGCATGCAAAATCCATAACATATTTCTTAAGCCTTTTAAGAATATTTTTGTAGATATTTGGAGAGAATATACTGATTATGTATTATTAAAGGAGAAAGGCTGAGCTCATTTTGAAAGCACCTTCAAAAGAATCAATACAAGGGAAGGGGACTCTGTATGGGGGGGGGGGTTTGATTATCTCTCCAAACAGTCCTGGTGGATGGAGCACATTTGTTTAATGAACTTTGTTATTATGACTGGGCAAGGGTCCAGTCATGATATCTGTGCAGCTGAGAAAAACTATGTTCTACCAGGTAACTCTAAAAACGGTGGCAGTCCAAACAAAACATTGTAACATAAAAACTGGGAGTCATACCAGCACCAAATCTGGTACAGTAGACGAAAACAATCTGCTCCAGCTCTAAGCCAAATTTGGGGACCTTTGGACAAAGGGTTTTCAAGTTATGATTTTTAAAAAAGTAATATACAACTTGTATATTAAAAAGTAATATACAACATGTCCCTTAAAATGGCCACAGTGCCAGAGGACTGGAGGATAGCACATGTCATGCCAATCTTTAAAAAGTGAAGGAGGGGGGACCCGGGAAACTACAGGCCGGTTAGCCTAACGTCTGTTCCAGGAAAGATGGTAGAAAGCTTTAAGATAAAATCTTAAAACACATAGAAGAACAAGCCTTGCTGAGGGAAAATCAGCATGGCTTCTGTAAGGGTAAGTCTTGCCTCACAAACCTTTTAGAATTCTTTAAAAAGGTCAACAGGCATGTGGATGCGGGCAAACCAGTGGATATTGTCTATCTGGATTTTCAGAAGGCGTTTGACACGGTCCCTCACCAAAGGCTGCTGAAAAAACTCCACAGTCAGGGGATAAGAGGGCAGGTCCTCTTATGGACTGAGAATTGGTTGAGAACCAGGAAATAGAAAGTAGGTGTCAATGGGCAATTTTCACAATGGAGAGAGGTGAAAAGCTCTCCAGGGGTCTGTCCTGAGACCAGTGCTTTTCAACCTGTTCATATGACCTGAAGACAGGGATAAGCAGTGAGATGGCCAAGTTTACAGATGACACAAAATTTTTCCGGGTGGTGAAGACCAGAAGGGATTGTGAAGAGCTCCAGAAGGATCTCTCCAAACTGGGAGAATGGGCGGCAAGATGGCAAATGCATTCCAATATAAGAAAATGTCAAGTAATGCACATTGGGGCAAAAAATCAAAACTTTAGTTATCAGCTTATGGGTTCTGAGCTGTCCGTGAGGGATCAGGAAAGAGATTTGGTGTGCTGGTGGACAGCTCAATGAAAGTGTCAACCCAGTGTGTGGCGGCAGTGAAGAAGGTCAATTCCATGTTACGTATCATTTAAAAAGGGGATTGAAAATAAAACAGCCAACATTATAATGCCGTTGTACAAAACGCTGGTAAGGCCGCACCTGGAGTACTGTGTACAGTTCTGGTGGCCGCACCTCAAAAAAGACATCGTGGAACTGGAAAAGGTGCAGAAAAGAGCAACTAAAATGATTACTAGGCTGGGACACCTCCCTTATGAGGAAAGGCTAGTATTTGGGGCTCTTTAGGCTAGAGAAAAGGCGCCTGAGGGGGGACATGATTGAGACATATAAAATTATGCAGGGGATTGATAAAGTGGATAGAGGGAAGCTCTTTTACCTCTCAAGCAATACTAGAACCAGGGGACAGCCACTCAAACTGAGTGTTGGGAGAGTGAGAACAGACAAAAGTAAGTATTTCTTTACCCAGCATGTTCTTAGTGTGTGGAACTCATTGCCACAGGATGTGGTGATGGTATCTGGCCTAGAAATTAACCCATTCTTGGCTCTAACGGCCCTTCAGCAACCCAGAAAAATCCTGACTTTTACCCTTTGTCTCATAAATTCCAAACATTCTAAACAAGATTGGACTTTTTGACCCTGCCACTCTGAGGCAGACTGTGAAAGAAAGCAGTTAACTCCATCTTGGCCAAACATGTTTAGCTCCTTCCTCTGGAAGTATTTAAAAAAAGAATAATATTCAGCAACTCACTCATTTAAGCTATGAAATTACTGAGTTTTTTGCTTTGTGGCTGGGGATGATCTCAAAGAATGTTTTATCCGGCTTACTCATGAGTGAGAAGACAGCAGCCAAGGAAAGCTGCAGCTTAAGGGGAGAATATTTCCATTATACTTGCATGGTAGGTATTTTGAAATATACAGTGGTGCCTCGCAAGACGAATGCCTCGCAGGACAAAAAAAACTCACAAGACGAAAGGGTCTTGAGAGATATTTTTCGTCTTGCGAGGCGCGTTTCCCATAGGAATGCACTGAAATTTAATTAATGCGTTCCTATGGGGGGAAAAAAGTCAGAAACCAAAAAAAGTCACCAAAAAGTCACTTACCAGGTAGAGTAGACTGAGTCCAGCTCCTCACAGTGCGTTTGTAGCCCAGAACAGCCGGAAAAAGAGTGCCAAACAGCGGAGAGTCAGCAACCAGCAGGGAGCCGGCAGCCATTTTGTGGTCGTCTCCGCTCCTGCCCCCCCCCTCTCCCCGCCTCTCAGCTGATCGGCACTGGGTCTGAGAGGCTTTTTCCCTGCTAGGCAAGCCTCGGGAAGCCCGTTAGACCCAGCGCCGATCAGCTGAGAGGCCGGGAGAGGGGGGGGCAGCTGTTCGGCGCTGGGTCTAACAGGCTTACCGAGGCTTGCCTAGCAGGGAAAAAACCTCTCAGACCCAGCGCCGATCAGCTGAGAGGCGGGGGAGAGGGGGGGGCAGGAGCGGAGACGACCACAAAATGGCTGCCGGCTCCCTGCTGGTTGCTGACTCTCCGCTGTTTGGCACTCTTTTTCCGGCTGTTCTGGACTACAAACGCACTGTGAGGAGCTGGACTCAGTCTACTCTACCTGGTAAGTGACTTTTTGGTGACTTTTTTTTGGTTTCTGACTTTTTTCCCCCCATAGGAACGCATTAATTAAATTTCAATGCATTCCTATGGGAAAACGCGCTTCGCAAGACGAAATTTTCGCTAGACGGCATTAACCGTGGAACGGATTAATTTTGTCTTGCGAGGCACCACTGTATTTTAAAAAATACAAAATAGTATTCAGCAGCTCACTCATTAAAGCTGTGAAATTCTGAGCTTTTTGCTTTATGGCTGTGGGTGATCTCAACACAAGTTTTATCTGGTTTACTCATGAGTAAGGAGACAGCAGCCAAGGACATCTGCAGTGTGCCGGTAGAACAGTGGGGTGAAGGTTAGAGAGACAGAAGGTAAACCCACCTCCCCCCTGCCTTTCTCGTTCTATATGAGGTACTGACTTCCAAAATGTCCTATTCATTAAGAGCTCCACTCAGATCTTGCAAACCAACAGCATCTCACATTAGGTTCTCTTTTCTTCCTGCTGCTCCCCATTCCTAGCAATATTTTCTTTTCCATTAAGTTCTGCTCAGATTTTGAAAACTAACATCTGTGGTTCTTTTACTGAGTCAATCCATCTCATATTAGATCTTCCTCTTTTCCTACTACTCTACCCCACTTTTCCCAATAATATAGTCTATTCTGGTCACTTCTGTATTTCCATTATATGTGCATAGTAGGATAGGCTCAAGTTACTCATTTCTGCTCAAGTGAGAGTTCAGTTGGTTTGACTGAGCACCTACTTCTTTGGCTGTCTTTAGTATCTGAGCCAACACCACATTTCAAATGACTTGATTTTTCTCCCTGTTTTTCTTCACAATCTTCCTTTCACATACTATGGATGATTTTGACCTTGGTTTCCAGTGACATTCATTGCTAACTCTAACCTCTTCCTCTTTTTTTTATTTCAAAAAACAAAGGAACATATTTTGGAAAAAATGTATACATGTCCATAGAGCTTTTGGTCCAATACTGTATAGCTTTTCTTCCTCAGCTTGCCTAACTCAAAGAAAGGGATTGGAAATTGGAACATAGCTTTTCAGTCTACATTTTATATGTTTGTACCTACTCACACCTTTGCTTCACCATTTCATTAAGTCCAAAACGGTCCTTCAAAATAATTTGTCACAGAAAGACTACAGGCACATCCAAACTGTTCTTGCTTCTGACTTCTCCCAGTAAGCATAGTACAGATCATATTCTCATCTTCTGGAATCCTCTACCACTAGGTAATTCTATATGAGGGAAACTTCTGATTGAATTTGTGGGTAGCTTATCTAAACTCCCATTTGAAAAAGCTGGAAAATTCAATTCTTAAGAAAACCTCCAGTTTATGAATGCAGAGCAGAATATTGCGCTTCTGTACCCACAATTCAAAAATGGGTCAATATTGCTACACATTATCATGCCCATGTTGCCAGCAGGAAAAAGGATGCCAAGCCTTACATAGCAAAGGGTAGCCTGAATGTTGACAATACCAATGGCACCAGTCAAGATGGTCTACAGATACCCCCTTGTGCTCACTACTAGAGATGGGGTTATTCGTATTTAAATCTGGGGATGTATAGGGTCACTTGTTTCTGCATGGGGGGGCAGTATAAAATGGTTTTACTTTTAAAATGTCATAACTCAAAAACATTTTTCTGAACTTCCCCAAATTTTGTATAAAACAAAAGCAGGAAAGTTGCTCTTTCCCATTGTTTTCTTTAATATTAGAAAATCTTTACTGAAATATTTCACACTGAGAAATGCTAAATCATAAAATCTTTATGGGTTACTGCATGTTAGAAGATTAAACATAATCTATGTGCCTGTTTATGCGTACAAACTCACATACATATGTGTGTGTGTTTGTGTGTGTACACAAACATATAAAACTTTCATTGTAACAGCACAGGTTCTTTGAGTTCATTTACAGAAGGCCTACAGGATGTTAAACTGAAAATGGTGGACATAAAAGAAATGCTTGCTTTCCAACTATTACTCAATTCTAGTTGTCAGCCATATGAAACTCCTACTAACATGCAACTAACGAAGACTGTAATAATACACAGATATATTTAGAAACAGTACATGAACTTAATGAGACATCGGAAAATTGAAATTATTAAGTATACATTAAAAGGATTAAGCTACAAAAAGAAACCCTACCAGAAAGGGGGGGAACAGGGAGAGAGATATGGCATTAAAACCTGCTACGCCAGTCCAAGACAAGATATGCTAGTGCAAGTGTTGTGTGAGCAGAGACAAAAGCAGGACAAATCAAGGCAGAGACAAAAGCAGGACAGAAAAGCAGCACACATATGTCATTTCCTTTCCCCTCCAGACTACAACCGTATCCACCAATGGCATTCCTTTGTCTTAGCTGATACATAGAATATTCCTCCCACTGACTAAAGGGAGAGGAAAAGTATAAAAGTACAATTCCAACTAATTATGTCCATCATGTCACCATAGCATAACAGGAGCTAGAAATAAACCATGGAGTCTACTGTGATGTGAATACAGCTACATATTTCTAACTGATATTGGACACGCTCACACCAAACAAAGGAGAACTCCTGATGAGTGGAACTACAGAGAAAGGGTGCTTTGGAAAGGCACCCTAGCCTCATCACTCACATGTGAACTCAAACACAACATTAATAATTCTTTTCTATAGTACTAACACAAGAACAAGAAACACAGATCTGCCTGTGCTGGGTGGGGTTGCACTCCCTCTGAAAACACTGGTGCACAGTTTGGGTGTGCTCCTGGATTTGTGTCTGATCCTGGATGCCCAGGTTTTGGCAGTGGCCATGAGTGCTTTTGCTCAGTTAAAACTAATGTACCACCTGCACCCATTCCTGGAGAGGTCTGATCTGGCCACAGTGATGCACGTCTTGGTTACATGCCAGATGGATTACTGTAACATGCTCTGTGTGGAGCTGCCCTTGGAAAGTGTTCGGAAATTTTGGCAGGTTCAAAAAGCAACAGCCAGATTGTTAACTGGGGTTGGTTACAAGGATCACATAACCCTCTTGTTTACAGCAGCTCCATTGGTTGCCAATCCATTTCTGGGCACAATTAAAAGTGCTGGTTTTACCCTATGAAGTCCTAAATAGCTTTGGCCCAAGTCTTCTCAAAGCTAATCAATGATTTTTTAACAATTAAATTGATTTAAATCACAATTTAAATCAAAATGTCAATTTTTTATTTAAATAATCAAAAATCCATTTTTAATTTAAATCAAATCCATCCTGCTAAGTGAGATTTTAAAACAAGATGGTTTGTATTTTTGTTGCTTTTAAATCTGTTTTAGTAATGCTTTTACCTAACATTTTAATATAATGTTTATTTAATTTTATTTAAATATTTGAATAATTTGTGTTTTTAATACGTAAGCCACTTTGGGTCTTTTTTTAGGATAAAGGTGGAGTAATAATATTTTAAATAAATATATTCATGGATAGAAATGTCTTTTCCTGGCAGTAGGCACCTAGCTTCAGCACAGAATACTTAGAAGGAGACTGATACTATAAATGAGCTTTCTGTTGGATTTCCTTCTACTGTTGGGGAGGGGGTGTTCAAAACACACTAGCAGGAGGGGGGTGCAAATGAGTAGCAAAAAGTTTGTTGAGAGGGTTGATGATACGGGGGAGTGTACCAAAAGAGCTACCAACCCATGAAGTGTCCCTTCTGATTGGCTTAGCTGTGAGAATTCATCACCACCCTTTTTGATGTGGGACTGCATCCTGGAATCAAACCTAGGTCTTCTCACATATGGCATGCACACCAGAGTTGAGCGGTATTCCTTGCCTCTTGGGGCTCAAACTCTAATCTCTTGCTTCCCAACTTTATACTACGTACTGGAGCCTGCTACTGTCAGCTGTGCATAGCATCCCTTGCTGTCTGGTTCGTCCCTTGCCTGCTTTGAAAAGACCATGATTTTGAGAAAGGCTGAGTAACTTTGGACAAACTTCTGGAAAGGGATATAAATGGGTGTTGTGTTCTGAGTCTCATCCTTCCCTTGCACTGTGATCCAAAACAGTGCTGTCATCTGCATGGGATTAGTGGTATGAAGCACCTTACAGGACAACCACCAGCCTGTGTAGCCTTAGACAAGCTGCACAGTCTCAGAGCACTGCAGAAGAAGGAATGATAATCCAGTTCTGAGTACAGTGGTGCCTCAACTTACGAACTTAATTGGTTCCGGAACTCCAGTCGTAACTCGAAATGGTTGTAAGTTGAAGCACCATTTCCCATAGGAATGCATTGAAATGCAATTAATCCGTTCCGGCCGAAGAAAAAAATCACCAAAAAAAAACCACACAACAAAACCCACTGCAAGACCCATCGAAAACACAATTAATCCGTTCCAGCCGAAGGGGGAAAGAAAAGAAAAGCAAACAAACCGTGCAAGACCCTTTGGAAATGCAAAAAAAGCAAAGCAAAAAGCAAACAAACCGTGCAAGACCCATCGGAAACGCGATTAATCCGTTCCGGCCAAAGGAAAAAGAAAAAAACAAACAAACAAACCATGCAAGACCCTTCGGAAATGCAAAA
Source organism: Intellagama lesueurii (assembly GCA_037013535.1). NCBI lineage: Eukaryota > Metazoa > Chordata > Lepidosauria > Squamata > Agamidae > Intellagama > Intellagama lesueurii. Next base: position 212,969,728 of record JBAJHW010000001.1, on the reverse strand, counting down.
AAAGCAAAGCAAAAAGCAAACAAACCCCGCAAGACCCATCGGAAATGGGGGGGGAAAAAAAAACCAAAAAACAAACAAACCCTGCAAGACCCATCACAGCATAGAAACGTAATCCCACCACCCAGCCCAAAACCACGCTGCAAAACCCACCCAGAACAGTTTTTAAAAAGTAGAAAGCAGCACCTTACCTTACCAGGCAGTCTGAAGTCTCCTCCGATCGCACACTCTCTAACCGCTGGGGCGAAAGAGCTACAAAGAAGCAGCCTCTTCGCCACCAACGGTTAGCAATTTGAATTCCCCGCCTTTTTCCCCTGCCTTTTTTGGTTGTAACTCGAAGCTCCGGCCGCAAGTCGAAGCAAAATTTTGCGGCCAGAGCTGGTCGTAACTCGAAATGGTCGTATGTCGGCATGTTCGTAAGTCGAGGCACCACTGTATTCCCTTACCTGGAAAACCCTGAAAAGGGATGCCATAAATTGTAATCAACTTGCTAAGACACAATCGTTATTAGGTATCCAGTGTTGTACCCAACAGAATGGGTCACAGTTCACAAAAGATTACATTGTAGTAACTTTGTTAGTCTCTTTGGAGGAGTAACAGGGCCCTGCTGCTATTGTATTGAGAGGTTTCTCTGATACTTTGAAACTTCTGTTGGGAGGTGTCTTGTATAATGGATATAATAGCTATTAATTAGGGAATACCAAATTAATAAGGATTTTGTACCTCAGGAACACTGGTGGAAGCATTCAAGCTGTTTTCCTTGTAACTCTACTGAGTTCATGTTTATGAATGTTATGTGCCTTTAAGTCACACCCAACATATAAATGCTTAATAAGTTTTCGCAGTAGGTGAAATAGTTAAGGAGTGGTTTATACCAGTGCTTCTCCCCTAGTCAGTTTCAAGTGGGAATTTGAACCCAGGTCTCCTGCGTCCTAGTCCAACACTTCTATCCACCATTTAATCAACTGCATGAAGTTACCCAGAATTTCAGTTACAGTACACATAAAGGGAAGATTAGACTTTTGATATGATGGGAAAGTGAGAAGGTGATCAGAAAGTGTAAAAATTCTCTCCGCCCGTCCTGTGGGTATGTCTTTAGTATTCGATAGCTATTATATAGCACAAGACACCTTCCAAAAACAGATGTTACAAAGTTTCAAATGCACACAGACATACATGTATATATAAGACATGTGTGTGTACACACACACACACACACACAGAATTCTGTGTGTACATAATGAAGCAAGCTACAGCTCATGAACATTTGTGTTGCAAGAACTGTTATAATATTTCAGGCAACATTGGACTTTTTACTGTCTCTGCAACAGACAGTCTGCCTGCATTACTTCTGCAGCCACTCACACAGCTCCCCCTTTGGAAACACATGTTCCCCTTCGAACTCAGGCTTAACGTAACAACAGATCTTTAAGGAACTGAGTAAGTCTATACATTTCCTTTTTTCAAACACCTTCCCCCAGACTCATTTTTGGTCCAACATACCCTGCCTTCTGGCTCTGTTTTCTCAACTACTATTACCCTCCTCTGCCATCTTTTGTTACATCGACCCCTTCTCAGATTACCAAAACATAAAATATAATCTCTTCTAGTGAAAGGACTAACTACCATTAAACTTCCCTATGAACACTCACTCATCATCCTTCCCTAAAGAACTACAGATTATAGACTGTTGCTGCCGCTGCAGGCCCAAAGCTTAAGATGTTAAAATAGGCTGAGGGAGCCAGGCCAGTTCCTGTTGGCAAGAATCCACCAAAGCAACAAAGAAAAAAGGTAACTGTCCTTTGGCCAATTTCCCTGCACTGGATAAATTCTGAATCTTCCCCTCTTCCAGCAGCAATTTTAACTCCCACCAACGAGGCCTGCAAACACACCCTTCTACAAATGGTGGTCACCCACACAAGCACGGGCCCTTTTCCTTTACCCACACATCTCTAACACTCTCTCTCTCTCTCTCTCTCTCTCTCTCACACACACACACACACACAAAGGAGGTAAAGTATTTAAAACGCCCCCGCCAACGCAAACCACCCCGCCGACGTCCCCGGCTGAAACCGCCGCTTGCCCTGCTTCCTCAAGGCAGCAGCACCTCCTCCTCGCCCAGTGCTACAATCATCCTCTCCCTTTGCCCTTCCTTCGCCATAAATCTTCTTGACCTCCTTGCACTTCATGAAACGTTAAAATAATAATAATAATAATAATAATAATAATAATAATAATAATAATAATAATAATAATAATAATAATAATGACACACAGGTTCCTCTTTAAAGGGGGGGGGGGGAGGACACAGCAGCCGTGGCCACAATAGCCATCTCCCTGCAAGGAGGACGAACCCACCCGTCCGCGCGTTCTTCCCACGAGCACCGTGTCGGAGCAACCACCGTGTCCCACCACCACCACCACCACACCCACACGGTGACATGCACGCTTCCTCCTCCTTCCACCCCAGCCCGGCCCCCTTTGTATGGCTTCCTCCTTGCCTCACGGAGCGCGGCCCTGCCTCCCAGGCCTCGTCCCATCCGACACAAAAGGAGGGCCGAGGGGGCGGCGGCGGCGGCCACGGGCGCTCAGCCACCGCCAACCAGGCCCCGACCCGGCGGCGTCCCTCTTTGGCCCGCCCGCCTTCCCGCTCCCTCCCTTCCCTTCCCGGGACCGAAACAATGGAACGGGTGGGCGCGCCTGTGAGGGGTCGGGGGGGGGGGGGGAGAGGCGGGTTAGGCTGGCTCGCCCGCTCCTCTTCCTCTCGCTCGCTCGCTCGCTCGCTCCCCCCTCCGTTCCCTCCACCTCTCGCGGAGCCGAATACTCACGGGCTGGGCTGGGCTGGGCTGGGCTGGCGGCTCTGCTCCCTGTAACGGACACGGAAAGGGAGGGGGGGCTCCCTCCTTCTGTCACGCTCTCGCCGTGAACTGCCCAACCTCCCCCTTTCTGCCACCCTCACCTTCCCCCCGCCGCTGCCTTCGCCTTCGCCTCCGCCGCCTCCTCCACCACCGCCCCTCCGCCGCCGCCACCGCCACCGCCGCCGCCTCCGTGAGGAAGACTCACAACAACATGGCGAGGGATAGACAGAAAGAGAGGGACGGACATACACACTAGCAACGGCGGCGGCGGCGGCAGCGGCAACCCACCAGCACGCATGCGCGCCCTGGGCCCATCGGCGAAGGTTGGGAGGGGACTTGACAGGAGGGAACGAGCGCGGGGACGGGTATGGGTGCTCGCGCGCATGTGCTCGCGCGCGCGCCCTGTCCGTTCATTCCCTCCCCGTAGGTGCGGCGCGAGCGCCCCCTTCGCGCGTGCGTACAAGGAACGGCAAGGGAGGCGGGGGGGGGGGAAACCAAAACAAAGTGAACCATAGAAGCTAGCTTCCTAAATAGCTCCCTAGGAAGGCTTCCGGTTCCCGATGGAACTCCGTGAGATAAAGAGTGTGCAAGGCTCCATCTGACGTCAGCGCTTGGAGAGAGCCCTGGTGCGACAAGGAAAGCGAGCCCATCCAGGATGTATGTGGCCGGGCTGGGGGTAAACGAAAAGGGGCCCGCTTCCATGCGTGCTCCCCAAGACCTGGGAGCTTCCTTTCTCAGCAGGGGCACCAAAGCAGTGGCAGGGACTCCAGAAGAAGGAGCCTGAAGAAGGTGACCCTTTTCATCGTCATACCTGGTCATGGAAACAGGTGGTGTAGTAGGGGGATAAAGGTTCCCGCCATTCTCCCCCACCTACCTACATCACCTTCATAACTCACTGTGCAGTGGCCATGGTTACTGGGGAGGTGGATTTTTTTGGCAAACCAGAAGTATCCATCTTGGTATCTTCTTATTTGGTCACTATTCTTCTTCAGAAAAAGTCCACCATTCCAGGGTTAGAAAGACGGTGTAGTAATTTGTCTTTTTCCTTCTGTAAATGTTAATAATTAAGGAATGCATTACACCAATTTCACCATAAAAATTATTAAAATCAGCTACATGTATAAACAGCAACACAGAATTTCAAAAATCATATTCCAGTTTAAAAAGGCATTTTACACCTTTCTTGAAAACAGTGTGGAAACTCGTCACAGCTCTTAGAGGAATTCCTTCCACAGCCTGGGAGCCACGCAGGACAAAGCTTGTTAGATGGGCCTCTAACAACTGCAGGCATTCTTAAGGAGGTTTCTGTGTTAACCTAGTGGTGTTAAATGTGTTGAGATATATAAACATGGTCAATGACTTGCATGGGTATGCAAGGAGAGTAAAGTAGGGGAGGGCAGGGTCTGGGGATGTTGGTGAGAATGGTTTGGATTGGCTGAGAGAGAAGAGAGGGTGGGATCTCAAGTAGAGAAGGTCGGAGAAGACTAAGCTGAAAAGAGTGGGGAGGTAGACAAAAATTAGATTAATAAAACTACATTTTACTGGAATTGTTCCTGTAATAAAAGTGGCTTGATTCAGTTCACGCTCATTGGTTCAGTGTGTTGGCTATGCAGTGGGAGTGGGAAAAGAGCAAGAATGGCAATCACCAACTCATAGGAGCAACTGAGGGTTGGGGGCAGCGACCGGTGAGGGTTATAGGAGAAAAGAATGTTAAAATACACAATTGTTCTTGTGAATTGTGGGCAAACCGAGGTCTAACAGTTCAAGCGGCAAGTTGGAGAGAGAAGTGGGACATATAGTGTGCATTGGCTGTGACAGATTTAGCGCAAACACAGCGTGATACAAATGTTGAAGTGACAAGGGTCTGCAAGTGAAAAAAACAGTCCAGTGTAAATCTACAGTATAAAGAGGTCTTACAAGTGAGTGAGATTAAACATAGAATTAAAAGACATTGTTACTTCTATAGAGAAAAATAAGTGTTGGCTGTGTTCGTCTAGCACAGTCACTTTGTTCATGGCTCTAAAATCCATGCAGAAGTGAACAGGTCCATCTTTTTGTTGTGTTCAGTATCTTCCCTAAAGGAGGACATTGGCCACTCTGAAGCCTCCATGAGATTAATTGAATAAGGCAGGGCAGCACTGTGATAAAAAACACATCTGAAATTGCCCCCCCCCCCCCGAAAAGCTTCCCTAAATATACTGTATGCACAAGTTATTCAGGCAGGAAAGATGCCCGATACTCAGCACACAGAGAGTACATCTCCCTGCTTGAGTGCTAAGACCTTTCTCTCAATCATGCCACCTTCACAAGTGTGTTTGTTGGGGACACAGGAGATGGCTTTCTCTTGCTGCTTCCAGACTCTGAAACTCCCTCCCACTGGAGGCCAATCTGGCCCCATTTTTGCTGTCCTTCTGCAAGCAGGCAAAGACCTTTCTCTTCAGGCAAGCTTTCCCTGAAGCCTGCCTGAGTGGGGTTTTAAATGGATGGTTGTGCCTTACTGCTTTGAATGTGTTTTAGTGTTGTTTATGTTTTTTTTTTTTTTGTATAGTACTTGTCTGATAAGAACATAAGAAGGGCCCTGCTGGATCTGGCCAAGGGCCCATCTAGTCAAGCTTCCTGTATCTCACAGTGGCCCAGCGTTTTGTACAATGGCATGATAATGTTGGCTGTTTTATTTTCAATCGACTTTTTCATGACACCTAGCATGGAATTGGCCTTCTTCACTGCTGCCGCACACTGGATTGACACTTTCATCGAGCTGTCCACCAGCACACCACAATCTCTTTCCTGATCCGTCATGGACAGCTCAGAACCCATAAGCTGATAAATAAAGTTTTGATTTTTTTACCCCAATGTGCATTACTTTACATTTTCTTATATTGAAACACATTTGCCATTTTGCCGCCCATTCTCCCAGTTTGGAGAGATCCTTCTGGAGCTCTTCACAATCTGTGAGAGAGATGTAGAGGAAAAGGAGAAAACGGAGAGTGTGCCGTCCCCTTCACACATGATACCTGCACACAGTGAAATAGATAAAGAGGGAGAAAGATCAAAAGGAGAGGCGAGTGTAGAAGAGATAGCCGAGGGAGAGTCGAAGAGAGAAAAAGAGAAGATTGAGATCTGTTTAGTGGAGGAGAAAGAGGGAGAGAAAGGGGAGGAGTTAATCTTACCCGTCTGGGAGGGGGAGATTGAAGGTGGAGAGAGGAGGAGAGAATTCAGAATAGGGACAGACGGAGCAAGGGAAGGAAAGAAAGTGGGAAGAGAGGGATATGGTAAAAAAGATTATGAGAGAATGAAAAGCTTGCTGGAGGAATTTCCAAACTTGAAGACAGGGGGGCTGCTCCCAACTCCAGATTCTACCAAGCCAAAGGACACCCCAATTGATCCGTTAGAATGGACAGTAGTGGTGTACCCCAGAGGACAGGGTCGCTGGAGGAAGGTGGTCCGGCCGGACTCCTCATTCATTCAATCTCCTCTGGAAGGCGACTGGGCCAGACATCCCTGCTGTGGGACCATCTGTGCAGTGAGGAGCACTCCGCTACGAAGACTGACGGATCGTGAGCGGTTTGGACCAGCCCCCTCATAAATCCATTTGAGAAAAGAACAGAACTGTTGACCCCGAATTATGGTCAGTTAAAAGACATTAGTTTATTGGATCCAGTGGAGATAATTGTTGATTCTCCCAATGTTCGAATTAATAAATCTGTTGACGTTATGAAAGAGTCTCCTTCATTTTTCCCCACCAAAAGAGAGGAACTGCTCACAGATCATAAGAAATCTAATCACACAGTCCCTTCTGGTCTTCACCACCCGCATACTCACAGTTGTTAGCTTTAATATTTTCTTTTAATAATGTAACCTATCATGGGTCCTTTTAAGGGGAAAGATGGAGTAAAAATAATGTAAATAAATAAAATAATAATAACAATAATACTGTGTCCAGTTCAAAACATTATCTTTCGTTGTTCAAATTTGGTATAATATGAATAAGACCCAGGTTAGAGAATTTGCGTTTCGTTTATTTTATATGTCACCTCAGGCAAGAAGGTAGATCTGAGTGATTTGCAATAAGGCTTCTGATTCTCAATAGTTTAACAGTAGCAATTCAAATAGGAATTTTAAAAAATAGTCTCATCTAGAATTAGAATTTATAACCTCTATTCCATAATGAGATATTTCAGCTACAACATATTTTTGGTGAAAATTATAATCACAAAGCATTTTAACTAATTAGGAAAAAAATCTTATCCTAAATTTTGAAAAAAAAAATGTTTGAAACCCGATTTTTTTAATCATTGATTTTTATCCAGTGTATAGTTTGTGCTTTTCCAGAACTGGAACAAGGAGACAAGATACCTCTGAAACCTTATTTTACTAGTGTCTAAGATCAAAATGTGAACATTGTGGACCAGTCATAAGCAAACTCTTTTCTGATGTAAGACAGATTGCAAATGGAAACTTATTACCATGTAACTGTTGTGATACAAGAGCCATAACTGCATTTCTCACACATGCTTCTGTAGGTCCCAATTGTAGCTAAACTCAAGAAAGAGACAATTTACTATACCAGTCTGACTATCAGCTACAGCTTCCCTGGGTATCCAGATGAACAAATACTGATGCATTCTACTGGAAAAGTGAAACCACCAGAATAACATATGGATATGTATCATTAATATGTATACAATAATTGAATGAAAAATAAACTCAAAAAAGAAAAAGAAAGGAGAAGAAGGCAGATAAATTATTAGGAGCTTCTGCTTACTATTACGGTTGCTGAACATCTTAAATTTCTGGAAAAGAGTAGTTATCCACTTCTAAATATAATTAATGCCACATTCCTTGACATCTCTATCAGAATCACATCCTAATTATAGTTATGTGGTTTCTTCTGTTGTGGCTCAGAGCTGCTTTTATTTCCCCAGGCCTCCTTTGTTATTAATCAAATTTAAATTGTTCTCGCAGTTGAGTTAAAACGATTCTTCAGTAAATTTGTCAACTCATCAAAAGTTATGACTTTCTGGAGTTCTAGATGTTGCTGGACTACAACCACCATCAACCCACACTGTTAGCTATGCTGACTGGACATGATGGGAGATGTTGTTACATGCCATCAAGTTGCCTCCAATCTCCAAAATGCCTTGTCCTCAACAGACCCGCTCAGTTCTTATAGACGCAAGCCTGTGTCTTCCTTTAGGGAGTTAGCCCGTCTTGTATTTGGTCTTCCTTTTTTCCCGTTGCCTTCAGCCTTTCCCAGAATTATTGTCTTTTGCAGAGAATCTTGCCTTCTCGTGATGTGCCCAAAGTAGGACAGCCTCAGTTTTGTCATTTTTGCCTCCAGAGAAAGTTTTATTTATTTATTTATTCAGTTTGTAACCTGCTCCCATTAGTGTCACAGCACTACTCTGTTCAGGCTTGCTTTGGTCTAGGACTCATTTGTTGATCTTTCTGGCAATCCCGGGTACCTGCAAAGCTTTCCACCAGCACCATATTTCAAACTAAACTTTTTTTTCCCTGTCAGCTTTCTTAAGTGTCCAGCTTTCACATCCATATATGGTGATCAGGAATACAAGCATGTGGATGATCCTGGTCTTGGTCTCCAGTGACACATCCTTACACTTTATGATCTTTTCTAATTCCTTCATTGCTGCCCTTCCAGGTTTCACTTGTCTTCTAATTTATTGGCTGCAGTCTCCATTTAGATTGATGACTGAACCAAGGTATACAAAATCTTTCACTATCATGGGAGATAAGAGACCAAAAATTATCTAGAGGCCATAAGTTGCCCAGCCCTGCAGATGTGAGCTTTCACAGTTCAAACTAAAACTGCCTTCTTTTTTATCATGGTGTGTTCTACCACAGGCAGTGAAATAGTGACTCAGCATTTCTTAGGACACCTCCCAACTGTGCTGCTGTTGGATAAACTTTGGGAAAAAGAGTTCCTAATGTGGATAATGACTCTCTCAACAGCTTTAATTGCAGCCGCAAGGGTTCCTTTCTGGTTTTAGAAGAACCTACGAAGAACCCAGGAGGACAGACTTTTTAAAAAGTCTCATGAAGCAGAAGCTTACTCTACAGTCTGTTTTGTACACACTACAACACTTTTTCAGAACGGACATAGGGAAAGGAAGAAGGCACAGTTGTGCAGAGGCAATAGCTGGAAAACAACACAATGAAACCCCTAGTCCATGAGCTCATGTATATAAGAAAAGACATGCTAGAATAGATGGCCAAGCACTTCTCTAGAACTGTCTTCTGTATATCCAGACACACACATATACATAACCTACAAGAAAATGTTGCTGTGTGGAATTCTCCTATTCAAGGTTTGAGCCAGCCCTCCCCTTTCCAGAATGTTCCATTTTATTCCTACCCCTCAGTTTTCTTCCATCATCACTGCCAGCATTCCACAACTATTGAACATCCTAGCTGAGCTACTTTGGGTTGGAATACCCCAATTTAGTGGATTTTCCTTGAAGTTTTCTTGTACTTTAGCAAACGATGGATTCTCATGAGGTTGCTGATGATAACTCTCCATGCTCAAAGGATGAGTTCACTCTTCGTATATAAGATGGATGGATCAATCAGTAGATAGACAGGCTGACAGAAAGACAGACAGACAGACAGACAGAGAAATACTTCCCAGTGTGGAGGCAGAGGAAATGGTAAAAAGCTGGCTTATTTATGAGACAAGACATATCCATCAAATGACTGGTTCCCTGCCTCTACCTCTGTGATTGGGATAGATTGAGCAGTGAAAACAAATGTGATGAAGACTTCTCCATGGTTTCTGCCACTAGTCTAGCAGAAGGCATGGTCAAAGCAAAGGTTACATATTTTATGGTATATATGGCAAAGCTATATTTTCCCCCAAAATACTGCAGTTTTATGAAACAGAATTGTTCTACTGTTTGAAGACCAGTAGATGGCAACACATGATAAGTTCCACAGGAGGTTAGCCACAGCAGTTCAGCCTTGGCATGCCTACCGGACTTCTCAATCTTAAATGTCTAGAATTAGAAGCGAGGAGCTGCCCTATCTGTTGTTTTAGGGTACCTTCATTAAGGATCAATAAAGTTCGCATAGACAGTGATGATAACATGTCCTTCAAAGGCTTCACTATTTATTTATTTATTTACAAATAAAACTCACCACTCACACATCCCAAAAAACAATACCATCATTATGAGGGTTCGCTAATCCAGACCTAAAATCAATACAAGAAAAAAGAAAGCATAAGAAAGAAAAAATTAAAAATGAATGTCAACAGCATCTGGGCATAAGTTATTAAAGGTAGGGGAAAGGAGGGAAAGAGCCTGGCATGTCTCACTTGGAAGCTTGTTCCTAAGACTGGGGGCCACCACTGAGAAGGCCCAATTCCTTGATGTTGCCTTTTTGGCTCCCTCAATGTGACCACTTTTAGCAGCAAAGGATTCAGAGGTGTGGGGGAAATGGGTATCTGTTTTCTGAGACATTCGGACAAGTACTGAGATCCCAAACCATGAAGGGCCTTATAGATCATAACCAACACCTTTAACTGAGCACAGAAACTAACAGGAAGCCAGTGAAGGTGAGCCAAGACAGTCTGGTTGCCACATTTTGGACCTGCTGAAGTTTCCATACTGATTTGAAGGGAAGCCCTAGACAGCATTACAGTAGTCTGTTTTTGAGATTACCAATGTGTTACTAGGCATTTCTTATCAAGGTAGGGGTGCAATTGAGCAATTGACCAGAATTGATAAAAGAAACCCCTGGCCACAACTGTTATTTGAGTCTCTATGGATAGTGCTGGGTTCAGGAATACTCCCCAGCTGCAAACATGATCCTTCAGGGCGAGTGTAATACCATCAGGGTCAGGTGAATTTCCCTCTCACTGGTCCAACAATCTTCCTTAAAGTAGGATCTTCGTCTTATCTGGATTCAGCTTCAGTTTACTGGCTTCTGTCCAGTCCATTATCAATGCTAGGCAGTGCTCAAGGACATCTACAACTTCCTTTGCAGATGATACGGAAGAGACATAGAGCTGTGTACCATCAGTGAGTACTGGTGACAGTGAACCCCAAATCTCTGAATGACTTCTCCCAGTGGGTTCACGTAGATGTTAGAGCATTGGGGAGATGGTCAACCCCTATGGGCCCCCAATGTCATATCTCCTCCTACCTGTTATCACAGATATAAGCTTCTCCTGACCTCACGCATGATTAGCTAGCATCCAGCACTTCCCTCCTCCCTCAGCTGCCAAGTTGACCAACCTAGGTCCCTTTCAGCTTCAAGAGAAAGAGAAAGAGGGAAAGAGAATAAAATCTACACAAATAAAAAATAAGACAATAAATAAATAAACTAGTTTGGCACTGTCTTGGGACATACATATTCCCATGATAATTCCCTTTGACCTCAAGGCAAAACATGGAATGTTAGAATTGCCGGAGGCATAAGTCATTGCCTAAGTCAAGGTTATGAACAGATATAGATAAACTGACCTAGATTGTTCTACTTTATATCCTTTCTTGCTTTAGCAACCACATAATATACTTCAGGTAATGACAAGAGGGTGTTTCAGGACAAGGCTTGGAGCTTCTACCAGGAATGAAGATGGAAGAGAGCGATTTGAATTTTCAGCAAGAGTTAACCTCTCTGAAGGTGGGTTCAAGTTGTAGAGCGGCAATAGTAGAGCATGAAAAATTGTTCACACCAACAGCCATTTCATTAGATGTAATTTTAATTTTAATTTAGATTAGCTATACTTATATCTCTCATGTTTACTTGTCAAATCTGTTAATGAACATTATGAATACAGTATGTTACTTATGTAGTAATATTTACTGACCTATGGTAATCAAAGTGAGCCTCTACGCGTCAGTGTCTCTGCCATAGTTCCAAGACAGAGAGATCTGTATATATTTGGGAGTTTTTTGTTTTTAAAAAGATTTTATACAATTAAAATATACTCCTATCCTGCACTACCAAGAACCCGGCGCAGGCAGTTTCTTGATCAGCACTTCCTCCATCCTATCAGGACCAGACCAATATGGCCTTACTCTATATATGTTGTTTATTTGAATCAGAATGCTAGTTTCTTTATTAGAGAGGTTTTAATGGCAGCATCTAATTTTGACCCTTTTTAAAAAAAGTTTAAAAGTTAGGTTTAGATTTCATTTCAATATGTGTGTGTGTGTGTGTGTGTGTGTGTGAGAGAGAGAGAGAGAGAGAGAGAGAGAGAGAGACTTCTTCTTCTCTTACAGTGAGTAAGCCCTGATGCACAGTCAGCATATGTATGTCACAGATGCTACCGCCATGCAGAAAAGCAACATCCGATTAGAAATTTTAAACATATTAAAGTGAATTCAAAGGTGACTGGTGCAAACCCTTCTTGACCGACCTGTCTGCAATTTGTCAGAGTTATTTCCCCATGAGGGGGCTTTCACATTTCCCAGTTTCATGCACGTTTGTAAAAGAACAAAAATTCCTCCAAACTGTATGCGCCTAACATGAAGGGACAAAAAGGCTGTTTTTGTCTTCTGTTGCCAATCAAATGTCAGCATGAAAATTAAAATGGATTTGGGTCACAGTCAGTTCAGATTAAGTATGAATTGGTCCAGACTACGACAGGGTCAATTGTGAAACACTAGATTGGGCCCCTAACCAAAGGAGGAGGGGAGGGAGAGAGCTTTTCCCCCTTCAAAAGTAAAATGTTACAGCAGACCAATTTCAGTGGACCTTTAAAAACGTTGAACCATTAACTTAAGGCAATAACAAAGATTGTGGCAAGCTAGCTGAGAAAGGTGTTCAAGCTGCTTTAATTAATCAGTCACAAAGAATAAAGTTCACCAAGGGTAAGACATTATATTCCCTCTCCTTCGGTTGAAACAGGTGGCACAAGGCCACTAAGCCTTCTGACGCCTCAAAGAGCAGCACCCTTTTTTGCTGGCATCCTTGAGATCAAGAGGAAGACATTCAGCAAGATCTGGGCCAGCAGAAAACAACAGTCCTTGCCATCATCACCACCCTCAGCCTATCTATTATTAAGAGGTAGAAAAGCTTAAGCAAGCTGCCACGAGAGCTTGGAGGAATAGCAAGTCCAACGGGCAAAGATGGCGACGTACTTCCCCCCCCCCCTCCTTTTTTTTGCAATTTATTAACGGCAATCATTAACTTTAATCAGTAGGCCTATCTTTACTTCTGGCAATCTCTGTCATCATGCCTAGGTGCACTGAAGAAACAAGGGCCGCCAATTCCATCATGGAGAAGGGGAAACCAAACCTGCCGGGTCCGTCCGCTGAAGTAAGCGAGGGGACAGAGGTCTTGAAACTGAAGCGAGAGATCGGACTGACCAGCGCGGTGTCCTTGATTGCTGGAACGATGATTGGCTCGGGTATTTTTATGTCCCCAGAGTGGGTACTGCGTAATATGGGTAGCCCTGGTGGTAGTCTGGTCGTCTGGGCAGCCTGTGGATTACTGGCGACTTTTGGAGCTTTATCCTATGCAGAACTGGGCACCTTAATTAAAGAGTCCGGTGGTGATTATATCTACATTCTGAGGAACTTTGGCTCTCTTCCTGCGTTCCTGTTTGCATTTACCTCAGTCATTGTGGTGAGACCCGCCGGCGTGGCAGCTGTCTCTCTAAGCTTTGCAGAATATACTGTGGCCCCCTTTTACCCCGGCTGTTCTTCACCTGATGTGGCTGTCAAGTGCACCGCTGTTTGCTGCATCCTGCTTTTAACGTTGGTCAACTGTCTCAGTGTCCGGCTAGCCACCTCTGTTATGAACCTATTCACTGCAGCCAAATTATTGGCCTTGCTGGTCATTGTAGTGGGAGGTGTGGTGGTTCTTGCTCAAGGGCAAACACAGAGTTTCCAGAACGCTTTTCAAAACACAAAAACAGGGGCTGGGATCATTGGAATTGCATTTTATCAAGGGCTCTGGTCTTTCGATGGATGGAACAACCTGAATTATGTGACTGAGGAAATTAAGAAGCCTGAAGTAAGTGTCTACAGAAAGTCTATAATAACTCTGTGAAATCTGAATTTTTCTCTCTTTTTTGCTAGTATTAGTGCATATATATTTAGGTCTATTGATTTCACACCCATCAATAGCTGGAAGTTGAGTCATGGAAACTGGACTTCTTTCTTATTAGGTTAAAATGTTTAGCTACTCATCCAAGTAGCTTCTTCAGTCTGAGGAAGCTACTTGGAGGAGTAGCAAAACGTTTCAACCTAACAAGAAAGAAGTCCAGTTGCCATGACTCAACGTCCAGATAACCTCACCTGGAAGACTGAGAATCTTCACAGATACCTAACATTACCATATGTCTCAATTTTCTGGAATTACAGATTCAGTACATATTATCTAATCTCTGTTTAGCCCATTAGCTGATCAAGATTTTTAGTTTACATTTTTTAAAAAACCCACCAATTCACTTGCCATTTGCCGTACCTGCTTGATTATTTTGCAAGAAATGAGCATGTTCAGTTGTTGTAACTAATGAGAGAGATACTTTATGGTAAGAGAGAAGTGGAGATATGCATTGAGACAGCATATCTGCAGACCGTTTTGATTCACTTGTCTGAAAATAGGATTCCTTGGTTTCTTTCAAAGGGTCCCATCCAACGGAGGTGAAAGTTAAGAGAAAACAGCGGAGAAACACAGGAAGGACATAGTAACACAGAAACACAGTAACATAGCTGTTACTAAGGCCCAAGCTCTGCTAGCCTCAAAAGGTGACAGTAAAACCAAGAATCCTTCCTATTTCTAACTCAGATCTCTCTCTCTTTTTGAAAGATATACGTGGTTTTATTTTATTACTTTTTAAATACTTAAAAATTGGCCTGTCAAAGCCTATGCAGCTCATGATCCCTATGGTCCCAGGCTAAGGCCATATGGCTGAGAGGCCATAACGGCTTATAGCAGTCATGCAATATGGTCCACTGCTGACGTTTTCTTGGGTGAGGGTCAGATTGAGGCTGGCTGGTACCTTCATCCAGCATTCCCCCATGAAACCCATTTGCACCGGTGTAAGTGAAGTGCGAAGGTACTCTAATTGAAGCCTTGTTTAAATCAGTCAAGGGTTTTTCACTCATGTCAGTGAGTTATCTGGTACGTCGCAGTGTTATGCTTGTTTTCCCGATAAAAGCCATAACATATCACCTCGATGCTTTTTATTTGTGAGGCACAGTTTGTATATACCTGAGCCGGGAATGTTCTGTGCATCTGATCTTGCCTAGAACTCCGATAATGAGTTGCCTGTGATTGATTCCTGCTTGTAATAGGGAAAGCATAATTAGGTCACATTACACTATTTCCTCTTACAAAATAATGTTACTTATTTTGAGGCTCAGCCACACTGTGATGTTGTCCCTAGTAGTTCTGAGCTTGCTCTGCCTTTTGCCGATATTTTCCATTGCAGATTGGAACAGATCATTCTGGTACTGGCATCCACACATAGGAAAGGGTATTTGTTGTTGAAGGTGCCGGGATGCACTTACAGGGAGGGGGCATGTCAGTCGTAGGAGAATAGAAGTTATGTCAAAAGACTAAGTTGAAGTACCAATGGCTATTGCTGAGCATCAAATATGGGAGACCACTATGCACCTTTACTGCACCGTGTACTACTATGTGGAGAGAACAATGAGTATGTAAGTACTGGTTAGGAGAAATGTCATCACACAGCGGTAAGCATGCATGGCATCACTGCCATCACTATTGAGATAAAGAGAGATGAGGGGGGGGGGAAATGTTCTCTTTCAGTTAGGTAAGGTGACTGTGAAGCCTCGTTTTCATTCCTGAGACCCCTGTTCCTTTAACATGGTGTTTCTCAAAACCTATGGGGCACAGCTTTTTATGGGGATTATTCTACAACCCAGTCTGGGTCTGGATTCCCAGGGCACTAGGGGATTCCTGTTATGTGGGGCTGGTATCAGAAAGTTACTCAGAAGCTTTTAAAAAAAAGGAGTCCCTTTTTGGAGAAGAGACTTGGACATTATTAAAGCACATGCAAAAAAAAAGTAGCTCATAATATTGCCATATATGTGGTTGGTTATGTTTCTCAAGCAATTTTGAACAGAGTGGCATCACTAGCATCGCAAGAGCGATCAAGTTTGATGCATTTAAGAGAAGGCACCTAAAAAGAAAGCATCAATGGTGAGACTAAGAAGCCGTCTCCACCGCTGAGAAATAGAACTGTAAAAAAGAAGAGGCATTCATCTCAAACTAAAAGAAATATATTTTAAGCCAGCTGGGTGGTTTTTATCCACAGAGACCCTGAAGAATGCACTAAATCTAGATCTATTCCACTTTGCCCTGTTGTTGTTGTTGCTGTTGTTCTTGTTATGTTCCATCAAATCGCCTCCGACTCATGGTGACCCTAGGAATGAGTGATCTCCAAAATGTCCTGTCCTCAACAGCCCTGCTCAGCTCTTGTAGACTCAAGCCTGTGGGTTCCTTGACGGATGTCAATCCATCTCACATTTGGTTTTCCTCGTTCTCTGCTTTCTTCAACTCTTCCTAGCATTCTTGTCTTTTCTAATGAATTTTGCCTTCTCATGATGTGCCCAAAGCACAACAGTGTCAGTTTCATTTGCAAAGCTCTCCTCCAGCACCATATTTCACACAAATCAATTTTCTTCCTGTCAGGTTTCTTTACTGTCTGGCTTTCACACCCAGACACGATGATTGGACATACAAGAGTGTGGATTATCTTGGTCTTCATCTCCAGTGACATCTCCTTATACTTGATGATTTTTTTCCTAATTCCTTCATTGTTGCTCTTCCAAGTCTCTGTCTTCTAATTTATTGGTTGCAGTCTCATTTCGGATTGATGGTGATGCCATATATGAGCAATTTCCAAAATATCCTGTCCTTAACTGCCTTGCTCAACTCTTATAAACTCGCCTGTGGTTCCTTTAGGGAGTCAGTCCATCTCATATTTCGTCTTCCTCTTTTCCTGCTGCCTTCCACCTTTCCCAACCTTATTGTCTTTTCCAGAGAATCTTGCCTTCTGATGAAGTGCCCAAAGGAGGACAGCCTCAGTTTCAACATTTTTGTCTCCAGAGATAGTTCAGGCTTGATTTGGTCTAGGACCCACTTGTTCATATTTCTGAAATCCAGGTTATCTGCAAAGCTCTCCTCCAGCACAAATATACAAATATGAAGCTCCCATTTCTAGTAACAACTGCCACCCTTGAAGACTTCGTAGAATTTTTGAGATTCCCTGGCAAAATAATTCTCGGCAGAGTAGTTTTGTAAGGATACAACCAGTGAACATGCCTCAGTGGATCTGGAGGGAAGCGATCAAGGTTTTATTTGAAGAGAAAACCTAACCTCCAACAGTTATAAGACAGATCTGATGGAGGATCTCCACACTGACCTATGAGTTCAAGAAGAACTGTTGTTAAGTGGTGCTCATGTGAACATTGGACACACACAACAAGGATGTTTTCTGCGTAATGAATGGCAATGCAGGTGGAAACTACAAACTGCAGAGTTTGACAGCCTCCCTTTCTGTAAAGAAGGTAAGAGTGGCCCCTGCAGTGAGAATAATGGCATGCTGAAGCTCTGCTCCTTCTAATGCCAAATATCCACTGGATTCTGTGAACGTGAAAGTGTTTGGTATCCCAAGAGAAAGCAGGAGAACCTGTTTTAGGGAAAAACTGCCTAAACAGGTGTTTATAGGCCTGGCTGACCTTTATTCCTCCAGCTGTTTACAATAAAACGGCTACTTCCATGTGGTCACAGCAAAATTCCTTCAGGTATTTCCAATTTTAAAAACCCTTTAATGTTAAACATTAATTGTCAATTATCACATTGATTGTATATCACTTGACCTAGATAGAGGACAGAACTCTACGAAGTGGTTTCAATTGAATTTTGAAGATGGCAAGAGCATAAGAGTTTGAGGCAGATTGCTGGCAAATATATGAAAGACAGACATTTAATTTTTTCGAATTAACATTTAATTACATAGGAGAAATGGGCAATAGAATATTTTTTTAAATAGAGGAGAGCATCTGACGTTGGAACTGCATTTTCCTAAGACACAACCAAGTGCTGTGAACATCTGCGTATTGTATTTTTTACAATGTGGTAGAAATAAAGCACAGGAGAAAGGTGCTCTTTGACTATATGTATCATGCACAGTTTGCCATTAATTCATGTGCGGTGTTCAAGTCCTTACACCTGAAGAGTGTCCTACGGTGCTTTTGCCTGTGAGACACTCACCAGAGAGAAGCTGCTACAAGACCTGTGGAGTTTGTGAGCAGTATATATAACCCACCTGCAGGATATTGATCAGCTACCTTTTTGACAGAAGAAAAGAGTATGTTGTGTTGTTTTTGTTTTGTTTTTTCAATTCCTCTGGACATCCAATAGATCACTACTGTTTCTTAAACCATCATGCAATTTTGAAGAAGAAAATGTTACCTGGTATGTTTCAACACAGTGACAAGCATAAGAACATCAGAAGAGCCTTGCTGGATCAGGCCAAGGGCCCATCTAGTCCAGCTTCCTGTATCTCCCAGTGGGCCCACCAGATGCCTCTGGGAGCACAGGAGACAACTAGACCCCCTGTCTCCTGATACTTTACCCTGCATCTGGCATTTGGAGGTCCCTTCCTTTTAAGCCTGGAGATTGTACATCCCCATCATGGCTCGTCACCTGCAATGCACCAAACTCTGTGGTGCATGGGCATCACTGTGTGTTTTTCTGCAGTAAAGGTCTATAGTTTAAGAAGATTCAAGAACTGAATTTTTATGATTTAAACAGAAACAATTAAATGGTCATAATTTTGTAGAAAAGGAGGACAGACCCATGCTTGCCCAGAATATGTTTCAGCCTGCACATCTTGTAATGATTTTCACAGCCATATCAATGCAATGCCTTCTAGGGAGGTTTTAAAACATGGTTTTGCTATGTGTAGTTATTCCCCCACCCACTTTCCCTTTAAAATAACTAGGAAAAGTAACAAAATAAACTTCAATTTTTTAAAAAATTCATTTTTGCCTGAATTCAATATGATGAGCCATTAAGAGTGCTTGCTTCTCCTGTTATCTCAGCCATTACTGTGAACGGTTCCCCAGCCAAGCAAAGTTTTATTATCTATGTTACTGTAATATACCAAATTCTGCCTTTTTAAAGCTATCAAAGCACTATAGGGTGTTGATCCTATAGACTTTGAATTACAAGGACCCTCTCCTTGTGATGCCGTCACAGTGGTCAGAACCAATCACAGAAGATGATGTGTAGAGATCTCTGTACGAGCATACCATAACATGAGATAGCAAGCTATTAGCATTCAAAACACACCTGTATGGTTTAACTAGAAATAAAAGAATTGCTAAGTTCCCACTCGCCAGTCTCAACTGGATATAGTTCTTGGCATTGATGCTTTGGTTAGCATCATCAAAAACTTGCTAGAAAGCACTGTACAAAACAATGACAGCTTATACATCACTTATAGGTTTAAATGAACAAACCAACATTCTTCAACAATGTGGTGGCCTCCCCTAATCTTGCTAATGAATTGGATTCTTTTCTGCATGACGAGGTTCATTGCCAATATCTGAATTATTTAAAGGGGAAGGGGGCATAACCTGCAGTTTTAGGATCCAGGAACGTTGCCTCTGCATGCTGTGAAAGAGAGGAGAAACAGGGATACTTGCAGCTTCAGAACCTGGGGCACAACCTCTGAATGTTGAGAGACCTTTTCAGGGGTGCAGAAAGAGGACATTTAGGTTGTTCTTTACTGGTTGAAAGCATTTTTGCAGCACTGTTCAATCATTTATAATCCTTTTCCTCCAGTACTGTCCCTTTCAGCATGTTTGTTTTTCCTTCCTCCATTTTCCTTTTACCCTTTTTCTGGGACTATTTATTTTAATCATGAGAAACATGAAACAGGAGCTTATGCAGGGATCAGTAGATATTTTAGAGAAATAAAACATTTTCAAAATGGGAGTTATCATTGTTGCATAGTTTTGAATTTCTAGTTAAACTTCTCTAGCTGTGTAGCAGAAGTGCAGGGATTCACAGAGCAGAATAACTTCAAGTTCCCCAGAGTGGTCCCCCCCCCCTTTATCATTAACCAGTAGTTACAGTCTCAATAGCTCACTCAGAGACATTAACAGTAGAAATAATAACAACCATTTTCTTTACTTACAGTTGTGAACAGATCCAACAGCAAACTGACAAATGTGATTGCATTCAACAGACTTAAAGAGATGGAAAGGAGAGATATAGAGCAGAGAGACAGGGCTCTCTTTGAATTTATTTATTTATTTATTTATTTATTAAATTTATACCCCGCCCATCTAGACCGAAGTCTACTCTGGGCGGCTAACAATAATAGATAAAATAAAAACAATAAAATAAAATAAAAAACAACAGTAGTAATATAGTTCAAGATGGGAAAAATATTCAAGTGATAACAGGAGGGAAAGCCTGCCTAAAGAGCCAGGTCTTGAGTTTGCTTTTAAAAACACCCAGCGAGGGAGCCAGACATATCTCTGGGGGCAGACTGTTCCAAAGGTGAGGGGCCACTGCCGAGAAGGCCCGGTTTCTTGTTCTTTCTTTCCAGGCCTCCCTCGGTGTTAGGCCCCTCAGCCGCCCTTCCTGGCTAGAACGAGTGATTCAGGTAGATCTAGGTGGGAGGAGGCATTCCGCTAGATATCGAGGTCTAAACCGTTTAGGGCTTTATATGTCATCATTAACATTTTGAAATCAATGTGGAAACGAACGGGCAGCCAATGCAAGGCAACCAGAGTGGGGGAAATATGTTGATATTTTCTCACCCCAGTGAGAAGTCTGGCCGCCACATTCTGCACCATTTGAAGCTTCCGCATCAATCTCAAAGTTAGCCCCACGTAGAGTGTGTTACAGTAGTCTAATCTCGAGACTACAAGCGCATGGACCAAAGTGGTGAGCGCCCCAACGTCAAGCTAGGGACGCAGCTGGGCAATCTGCCACAGATAGAAATGGGCGGAGCGGACCACTGACGCTACCTGGGTTTCCATGGTGAGCGCCGGATCCAGATGGACCCCCAAGCTGCAAACCTCACTCTTTGCAGTGAGAGTCACTCCCCCAAAAGAGAGGGAGTTTCCCAAACCACCGATGGAGGGGCCACCCACCCTCAGGACCTCTGTCTTGTCCGGGTTCAGCCTCAGTCCATTCTCCTGCATCCATTGCAGTACAGCCTCCAGGCAGCGCTGAAGGGACGGAACGGCATCCACTGTGGTTGGAGAAAAGGAGATATAGAGCTGGGTGTCATCAGCGTATTGATGACATGAAGTCCCACACCCCCTGATGACCCCACCCAGCGGCCTCATATAGATATTAAACAGCATTAGGGAGATAATCAAGCCCTGTGGGACCCCACAATTGAGATTCCATGGGGCTGAAACACACTCCCCAAGCTGTACTCTCTGAGGACGGTCCTCCAAGAAGGATCGGAGCCAGGCAAGCGCAAGACCACCGATTCCCAACTCGGAGAGCCTCCCCAAGAGGATACCATGGTCAACGGTATCGAAGGCAGCTGAGATATCGAGGAGGACCAACAAAGACATTTTGCCCCTGTCGGTCTCCCTCAGCAGGTCATCAAACAGGGCGACCAATGCCGTTTCCATACTGTGGTGCGGCCTGAAGCCCGACTGGAATGGATCCAGGGCATTGGTTTCATCCAAAAGAGCCTGGAGCTGGTCAGCCACCACCCTCTCCACCACTTTGCTGCGGAAAGAAACATTGGCGACGGGCCTATAATTGCCAATGTTGTCTGCCGCCAAACTTGGTTTCTTCCTTATGGGCTTAATGAGTGTCTCCTTGAGGGCAAGGGGAACCTTGCCCTCCTGGAAAGACCCATTAATTATTGCCATGGCCCATTCGGTTGTTACAGGCCTGGCTGCTTTGATTAGCCAGGCCGGGCAAGGGTCAAGGGAGGAGGTGGTGGCATGACAGTGGTCAAGCGCTTTGTCCACCTTATCTGGCATCACAGACTGAAAGAGATTGAGTCTCATTGGGCAAGGCGGAACACTGGACGTCTCTGCTCGATCTACTGTGTTCAAAAAAGGAGAGAGCTCCCGGCGAATGGCCTCCACTTTAGATTTTAAAAATGCTGCAAATTGGTCAGGTGAAATACTAGTAGGAGGCCTATCACTTAGACCAATTCCAGATAGATCGCAGACTATACGGAAAAGTTCCACCTGCTGATTTGAAGCTTCGCTTATCCGGACAGCGAAGTGAGCTCGACTGGCAGCCCTCACCTTAGTAAGGTAATTGTTAGTCGCGATCCTGACAGCTTTCCGATTACATTCCGTCGGGTTATGTCTCCACTTGCACTCTAGCCTTCTCCTACTTTGCTTCATAGCTCGCAGCTGCTGGTTAAACCAGGGTGCTGGCTGAGCTCTGCAACTGAGAGGGTATTTAGGAGCGATCGTGTCAACAGCCCTGGTGGCGGCAGCAAGCCAGCCATCGACCAGAGCCTTGACAGGAGCACCAGTCAGATCAGCCGGAATCCCTCTCATGGAGTCCTGGAATCCTACAGGATCCAGTAGCCTTCGAGGGCGGACCATTAAAATAGGTCTTTGCTCCTTGCGGGGAGGGAGATCCACTGAGAGGTTACATTTTATTAGGTGGTGATCCGACCATGACAAGGGAACTGACACAAGGTCAGTTACCATCAGACCACACTCACTCCGCTCGGTGGAGAACACCAGGTCTAGCGTGTGACCACCCATGTGGGTGGGGCCGTTAACATGTTGGGACATGTCCAAGGAAGCCATGGTTTCCAAGAACTCAAGAGCCGGACCAGAAACCTACGCCTCCACATGGATGTTGAAATCACCCAAGACCAGAAGCCTCGGGGATTCCAACAGTGCCGCGGAGACACAGTAAGGAAATGGCTGGGTCGCGGGGAGCGCAGTAACCCAGCAAGATCCCAATACCATCCCTGGCCCCAATCGACACGTGGAGGGCCTCCAGACCTGGCTTCACCACCGTAGAGTGCCTAACAACCTCCAGAGTGTTTCTATAAACAATGGCTACTCCCCCCCCCCCGCCCCTCCAGTCTACTTTCATTTAGTATGGCTTTTGCTTCTTCTTCTTTCTTCTGTAGTGTCCTTGAATCTGTTCTTTCAGCTGCGAAACGATGTCCCCAGTCACATGAGGGGAATGTTTTCCAGTTCTTCCGATACTTTCCATACCTCTGTTGTACTGAATCATGGTCATGTGGTTTATATCCCAGGATGAATGTCCCAGTAACTTTTAACAGTACCAATACAGTACTGTTTAGGAAAGTGTCCCTCTGTTGCATTGGCTGCTCCTCCAGAAATGCATTGCACACAATGGACTTGGGAGATCCATGCAGCAGTACTGGCGATCACACACACACACACACACACACACACACACAGTGACATTGGCGTACCAACGTTTCAATGTATCTTCCCACAGGAAAGAAAAAAAATACTACTCGCCAGTAATGTAATGGCAGTGACATACTTTTACCAACGTATTGATATAGCAGGCACGAAAAATTTTAAAAAATAATGTGCCCACTGCAGTAATGGTGGCCACCTTCCTGGCTTCAATTCTGAAAAGAAGCATGGCAGGTCATGCACACACGCAATCCCGGTAAGGAATGCACCGGTCCAACAAAGATACAAAAAAAACCACAACCTTCCTGGTGATGGGGAAATGTTCTGCAGTTACACCGCTGGCAGGGAAAATGTCTTGATCTTGTCTCTGCGTCGTGTGACCAGGAAACACCCCCCCATACTAACTGGGGGATAACTAGAGAACATTTCCCTCGTGTGACAAGGGCCTCAGACTGTGTAGGGGAGGATCTATGTTCCCTTTTGCTCCACATACAGACGTTGTTTACATGTCTTTCTGGATGCTCACAGAACATTTTTTAAATCAATACATTGCACCACATTTTCAGATCAAAAAGAATGTTTAAAATGTTTTTCTAACCTGTATGCTGGGGTTCTCTGTGGAAAAGGAATCCAGGATATCCTGCCACGTTGGAGAGATCTCAAACTCTTTCTCTTGCAGAAGGTAGAATGTATTATAGTCAAAACTTTGCTTACATACTGCTTTCAGAGTCTAGGTCTAGTTATCTGTTGCAGGGGTACTCAATTCTATCGGATACTACTTGGAGCCTCCATCTTCTGTCCTCAGATTATGTCTTGGCATGCAAGAAACATCAGCTATCAAATTCTTCCCAATAAATACCAAGCCTGTGAAAACTTATTGTAAATCTGCAGGACTGTGTTTTCCATCCACATGGGTCTCGGTGGTCTACAATCCATTCCTGTTCCTCCCCAGTGCTCTTCAAAGTAATTAGAGAGGTCACATAACCCTGTACACCAGGTATTCCACGTTTTGGGGTAGGATTTCCAGCTGTGGTTGAGTTTAAAGCTAAGACTTTTGAGAGGATCTGCATGCTCCCACTACTCATATCACCTCAGGCGATTTTTGCATCACAAGCCAGCAGCTTCTAGCATTCTGATCCCATGTATTTTTAAAAATACTAAAAATATTGTAGAATATTTCCTCTAGTGAGAAAGTTAAGAGTTGCTTTTCAAAAACTGAAACTACAGCACTAACTACTTTCTGGGATAGGATTGCAACTGTAGCTGTTTCTAATTACTTCTCAAATGTAATTTTCTAGACTTTGGCTATTGCTTATTATTTTACTTTTTTCTCATTCTTAAAACTGCAAATCATTTACTTTCAGCTCAGGATGCATATGCCAATGCATATGTGCGCACTCATCAATCAATTCACTGTTTACCATACTTTTTTTCATTGTATGTTGATTATGACGGTTCCATAGCGAAACTGCTTATAAGGTTCTTTCTTCACTAAACATAAGTTCATATCATTTAGCTATTCTTCATTATACTGTCTCAAGAAATTTCATGACAGCCCTCTTTCTTCCTGACTTCCATGTAAGACTGGCAGCAAGTATGAGTACTGTATTCTGCTCATCTCATCTTATTTATTTGAGGGAGGCTTTCTAAATAAGAAATATGGTTGACAAAATATGGCATTCTGAAACATTGCATTTGTGACATGAGATAGCAGCAATCAGTTACAATGTACGCTGTTATAAAAACCATGAATCATGGATTCATCTATCATGGTGATAACATATAGACTGTGAATTGCCAAATTATAAAATAACAGTTGTGAACAATCCAAGTTTTAGGTGGGAGTTTAAGTGTCCTCTTTTAAATTGCAGTTTATTCGTCTTGTTACATGCAGATTGAACTTTGATACTTGCTATTTTCTATAATGTAAATAGCAGGCAAAGTCTAATGGGATAGATGTTTAAGTATATACCATTTTAGTCAATCAGTGTCAGCTTTCCATATTCATTGTTTTGCAGATGTGTGAACAACAACAATGGTGAGAAAAGACTGTATTTTCAGCAAAGCTCGGAGGGAGGCAGGATCAGCTTAAATGCATATCAGAAAATAGATATTGAGCGATCATACTCTTCTAGAGACTCCACAGGAAATATAAATGTTAGGAACAACCAGAATATTCAAAAACAGCAATTCAGTTTTAGTGGTTTCCAGAACTTTTCATTAACCTTTGGGCTGAGGGGTAGGGATAGAAAAAAGCTGGCTTCATATTGTACCCACAAAATTTGCATTTTGTCACAATAGTAAGTCAAAGATTAGGAGAAGTTAGCAGAATGATGTCATAGAGTCGTCATGTCGTGGAAGTGTTCTTATAGCATTTTATTTGCACAGCTGACTCATGCTGGATACTTTTCTATTCCATATATGCCATGGAACTATTGTCCATTTTATTATAGACAGCTTAATTATCCCCTCTCCTGCTTTGATAACTTTGGATGGAAATATATGTTTTGCATGTGTTTATGTATTTTTTTTCTTAATTAATTTTGGACTAGCCAATTTATCCAGCTTTATATAAGTTGTCGTTGTCCTTTCTTTGATACAGCCTTGCAGTAACTTTACACAGCTGTCAGATTGGGACAGCCCAGTTTGAGTGAACCCACATCCACTTTTCCATGGCTTCAAACTACCAACTACAGTATAAGCCTATAGGATGATTAGGGAAATCTCCCACCCAGAGACTGAAGGCAGTATTTCTGGCAACAATATACGGATGTTAATTAATGTAATGTAAAAACCAAATAACCTTAAAGTACATGATCCAAAGGATCCTTTTAATGGGCGTTTAAAGTTTCAAGTGTCTTTTCATGGGCTTGGAGCTCTGGGTGACAACCAGAGGCACATTCTCTTTTAAAAGACTAGATTTGAGACACAGAGTGTTATACAAACAATAGTATGCAGAAAGAATTGTTTCATAATTTGTTTTCTTTTTAGGTGAACCTGCCAAGAGCAATGCTAATTGCTATTCCTCTTGTTACCTGCTTCTACCTGCTGGTAAATGTGAGCTATTTTGCAGCCATGACTCCTGCTGAACTTCTGTCTTCAGGTGCTGTGGCCATTACTTGGGGGTGAGCTACGCTTCTAAGCACTGAAGGTCTTACCTGCATTTCTGTGAGAAGCAATCACATCTTATCCATGCTGTCATTTTGCACATCACCACCAGAGATGAAAGTGTTTTTCCCTCCCACTTCAGTTGCATAATATCTCATGTTCACTACTGCAGTTCCTCCCAACCTGGCATCATCCAGATATGTCGGAATAGAACTCTCATCATTCCCAGCCAGCATGGCTGGAGAGCTTCACATTAAGGAAAGTATTATAGTATTGTAGGATCCCCGTATCCCTGGGGGATTGTTTCCAAGCCCCCCTGCGGATGTCAAAATAATAGGGTAATAGTGAACCCTATACATAGCA
Organism: Intellagama lesueurii; assembly: GCA_037013535.1. Taxonomy (NCBI): domain Eukaryota; kingdom Metazoa; phylum Chordata; class Lepidosauria; order Squamata; family Agamidae; genus Intellagama; species Intellagama lesueurii. The sequence goes on along the minus strand of JBAJHW010000001.1, from coordinate 212,943,048 downwards.
TGGTCCATGGCTCCTCCTAATGGCCAGTTCTGGTAATTACATTGTGGAAATAAGAATTTATTGGGTTTTTTTCTTTTAATATTTTTAACATTTTCAGAGTGCTCATAAGTGAAGCCCTGGATACTGATCCCACAGATACAGTAGTCCTACTATATACGCGCAACAAGCAAGTTGCTACAGTTGATCACCTTGCTACAGTTCAATGCTCCCTCACTTTACTTCTGTCATCCAAATTCCATCAGATAATTATCCCACTGCATACATGCCTTTGCCCGAACTGTCTCAAGTATATTTTGTCTAGTATAGAATTCAAGAAGAAATGCAAACAATGAAACGTGGTTGTCTCATGTGGTTAGACTCCATATTGCATTCTACTGTGAAATCAGATGTGATGAAGGGTGGTACAGATATGTTTTCAATAAATGACAACTGCAATAGTATAGCCAGATGATGTTCAGATGATGGAGTTCCTGAGTATTTGAGATCCCGAAACAGAAATATACAGATTTGTAAAAACATCAACTGTATAAAGACTATATAAAACTAATCAGCTTTCATAGGGAGGTATGGAAGTATACAAACCATAGGCAATCAAACATTTACCAGATGATGTAGAGCAGTGGTTCCCAACCTTGGGCCTCCAGATGTTCTTGGACTCCCAAGAAATCCTGGCCAGCAGAGGTGGTGGTGAAAGCTTCTGGGAGTTCTAGTCCAAGAACATCTGGAGGCCCAAGGTTGGGGACCACTGATATAGAGTGTCTCAGCAAGTATTTCATCAAGTGTCTGGACTCAGACAAGTGCAGAGAGTGGGAAGAAAGATGTGCACTCTCTTGTGTCATATAATATGCAACCAATAATGCTCATAAAGTTGCATTTTGACTCCAACGTGGTCCTCAAGGACCACAACTTTATTAATCAACCAATCCCCTGTGCTTCAGATCGGCTACCCTGTAGTGCTGATTCTAGGCCTGGGGGCAAGGGTCAGACCTAGACTCCCTCCCCCAGCCCTAAGGGTAAATTCTCATCCTGAAGCCTGTAAATTACAACTGAACCCCAGCTGGCCCAAATTTGGGGAGATCTTCCCAGGCCCCTTTCCAATCCCCATCTCATGACTTTAAGCCAATCATGGCCTGAGTCAGCCTCAAAGTGGGTCCCCACCCAGGTGCCCGAATTTCAAGAGGCCAGTGTTGAGGCAGGGTGGGCTTCTATGCCCTCCTATCTCCACCATCCACGCTGGTCACATTGGGCCCACGTGTCCCAACCCCTGTTCCATCTCTTAATCGGGCAGGGCAAAGATCCGCCTCTGCTCTAGCCTCCAGGATGGGCGTCACTGATGGAGGACGCAATGTGCTGCACCATGTTTTTCTCTCTACTCTCTAAGCACTGGTCACCAAAAGTGGTGGCGACATGAGAACAGGAATGAGCAGGACTAGCTCCACAGGTTGTTTGGTTTGTTGGTTGTTGTTTTTGAAGTATATATAAAGTTTCCTCCTCCAACTACTCCCACCACACTAGGGAAATCTGGCTTTGTGGAACAACATTTCGCATGGAGTAGGTGTGCAAAAAATAAAATAGAATAAAATGAGGGGACAGGCATAAGCTACACTGCAATGTAGGAAGCCTGGCCACTTTCTTATTTGGATTGATAAGGATATTGCCACCAATAATACCAGAACTCTGGTCTAGGAAAACTGAATCATGATTCTGGCAGAAACAGGATTGTGAAAACAAACTCACAACCAAGGCCTCTACTTTGAACAGATTATTACATATTTTAGGGAGACAATCAGTGGTTAAAATTTAAATATTGCATGCTTTGGTATTTTCATGACTTTTTTGGTGAGAAAATATGAGTGTGCAATGCAATGTGGAGTAAGCATCTATATGATCAGTTTATATTTTAGCCCATGTCATGCCAGCAGGCTAAAGAAGACAAAGAAGTCACACTCCAGATGCTTTATAATCTTGAATGGATTGATTTGGAAGAGCATTTTTTAAAAAAGATCTTAAGTTATCATGACAACTTTTATTACATTCCAGAAATGTGACTGTATTAGTCTGTTGTTTGGTTGAGGGTGGGGGGAATGGCCACAACAGAGAGTTTTTTGTCCCCCTAAAGACTGATTTACAACATAATCCTGAGGTACATGTTGACAGAAAAAAGTATTGTGGCACAGGCTTTTCTATAATAATTATCATGTGCCCTCAAGTCAATTCTGACTTAGGGTGACCCTTATCAGAGTGTTACCGGTAGAGATTATTCAGCAGTGATTTGCCCTTCCATGCTTCTGAAGGCTCCCTGGGACTGTGCTGCTTGCCCAAGGCTACACAGGCTGGCTCTACTCCTAGGAGGCACAAGCAGGAATCAAACTCCCAAACTCTGGCTCCGCAGCCAGAGACCTAAACCACTGAGCTATCCAGCCAGCTACAACAGGCTTTTCTAGGCATGATGTTGGGTGTTACAGTCAATGTGTGTGAACTGCACACAGACCAAAATACTCTTTTTTGTTCCTTAAGAAATAGAGGCATAAACCTGTAGGCAAGCGTTTGAGCACAGGGCTGTTAGGCAACCTGAAAGAAAAGGAAAAACAAATAAAGCAACCGGAAATCAGGTTTTTGGCTATCTCAATTGATTTGGCTATCAACAGGCCTGAAAGACTACCTGGAGACTTGCAGGCCTGCCCATGTCTTTGCCAGCTGGTGTCCAATTTGCGCTGCTTGTCTTCCCCTTTGTTTATAGCTATGGTTTATGGCTGAATGATTGTTTAAGATTATTGCCATCATTGTTGATTAGTATGTTAATAATCTAATATTTTATTCACAGTTTTATGCAGTAAATTTGCATGTGTACTATTTAGTTACATTCATACATATTCACGGGATTGACTGCAGATGAAAAGACCAGCAAGATGTCTCTGAGACACATAACAAGCCTCATGACCTTTCTGTGCACTTTCTTGTCCACCATTTCTTATTAACAAATTATTTGTGAAGAGTTCTCCTTTGTTCGTCCCCATTAAAGCCATGCTCTGTCATTCTCTCTCTCTCTCTCTCTTTCTTGCCTGATTGACTTGTTCATTCCTGGGAACCAGGCCAGGGTGAAGGCAGTCTAATGTTGGGATGGAAGGGGGCGAAGGGGGGGCGGTGTGTGTGTGTGTGTGTGTGTGTGTGTGTGTGTGTGTGTGTGTTTGTAGAGAACAACTGCTACCAAATGGCGTGTTCAAGAGAACCACTTATCTCGTGGAGCAGATGGAGGAGTGGGAGGTTACAGATACCTCAGGAAGTATAATATTAGCAACTATAACACAATGCTTGCTTCTCTCAGGGTATGCACCTCTGATTTTTCTTTTGAGTCATTTGTTTCCTTATTGAATTAAGAGCTTACAGTACTTTTATCCATGAAATGAGAAGCTTAGTGGGCATACCCTTTGTTTGGTGGCCAGCCTCTTGCACCCTGCATGGGGCAGAAAGCAAAAATAAAAAATAAAAACAACCCTCTGGGCTGTGAAATTGGGGGCTGGGATTGGCTAACCATGGGGAATGCTTGCCAGGTCTAACACAGGTATCTTCTCAGGGACGTGGCAATCATGGTGTAGGGGAAATACATGGTCAAATATTCTCCATGCCACCACTCTCTCCCCTTCAGTGAGGGAATCTAAATCGGCCCATGCACAACTGAGACTTTTTTTTTTTTAAGATAACATTCTTCAGACTAGGATTTGGAAACTATTTCATGCACATGACCCCCAAATTCATGTTTGTAAGGGCACTCTATTCATTATAGAAAGCATATAAATAAATAAATAAATATTCAGGATCTCAAACTTAGAAATCTGTGAATACAGTGATATTTCTAGGAAAGGCAGTTGTGCATCACCAAAAGAACCCCCCCAAAACTCACCCCTTCAAATTTGTGTAATATTTATATGTCCTAAATGATACGGACAAGGTGTAAATTTAGAATTGTTCACTACCAAAGAGAATGGAATGCTTCTCATGGTGCTAAAGAGTGAAGTCAGTAAGAAGGTGGCTGGTTCGCCAGCTCAGTCCAGCCATTGATTTGTTTATTAAATTTACTTAATACATTTTTATATAGCCCCACTTAGTGAAAATCCACTAGTCTGGGCAGTCATATACTGAACCACAAGCAATCAACAGACAAAACGCAGAAAGCAAACCCCCACAAACCTCTCCTCTCTTAAATACAAAGACATGAACATAAATAGATTGTAAATAGGCCACTTTGAGGCCCTGCTTGCTGTCTCCTCTTATGGTTCTCACTCTTTAAATTCCTTGCCACCAGTCTGTTTCTAAAATAGTAGTTAAAACAGGAAACTAATCTTGCAGATTTGATTCCTGTGAGCTAGTAAATTTAAGGTAATGTAGAGACAACAAAATCTATAATTTCTGGTATGATTATACCAGTTTTATTTTTAGGCTATTGCTGAAGTTATTGTTATTTGGTAACTCATTAGCCATAGCAGGCTTTATTTTGGAAGGAAAAGTAGGATGCCAATATTACATGAAAATGAAATGTAATTTAATAATAGTCTTAGAACTGCAGAGCTGGAAGGGACCCTAAGGAACATAAAATCTAGCCCCTGTCAAGGAGGCCCAGTAGGGAATTGAACTCCCAGCCTCTGGCTCCACAACCAGAGACCAAAACCACTGAGCTATCCAGCAGCTCTTTGAAATGATGGTTCTGCAATTCAGAGATTTAGCCTTTTACATAACGAGTGGGATATCATTTCTGGCTAGATATCACAAAGGAAGAACTTTTCTGGAGCAGTGAAAACCAGGACAGTGGATAGAAGAGATACTGCCTCTCTTGCTTCTGAACCTCCACTTGCAGTATTCGTTCTGCTCATCTGCTTACAGAGCAGGAAAAAAATAGAGGCTGGGGGCAATGCATGTAAAGAAATTATTTCTGTTCTGATAGTGGAAGGTGGAGTGACAAGATAGGGCAACAGACAACCAATCAGCACAACTAACCTGGTTTTCCTTTCAACCCAATCCAAACCCCCAGGGAAAAGAAAGCAGTGGAACATTTGAAGGAGATTTTAAGCAGAATACTCTTGAGTGTCAGAACATGTTAATGTTACCGTTTGGGACTACCCCTCCCAAAATCCACTAGTTGGGCTAGCTGGGTGGTTCTGGGAACTGTAGTCCAGAAGGGGAATATTTACAAGCACTGGGCAGAATTCCAAATCTTAGAGTGACCTCAGATGATGAGAAAGGTTTGTGTCTTGATCGCGCTGGATAGGGTTGCTTTTGCTGGCAGGGATCGTCCTGAAAGCAACTTTTCTGTCTGTGCAGGAATCGTTCCTCTCCAGCCTAGCCCAACCCCCCCCCCCAAAAAGTGGCCCTGCAGCTGGGCCAAAATGGTACCCGCCTGGGCATGGATCATGGTTGGGCTGGTTCATGATCTCCTGTACGTCATATGATCACTGGGAAATAGCTTGCTCTCGAACCACGCCACAAATAGTGCAAAATGCAAGCTATTTCCATGTCTGATCACGCCCTTCGTCATAAGACCTTAAGTCCTGGTTGACTTTTCTAGTTATATCTGAGTATGACTTGGCACAACTGAGCGGATTTTCCTTCCTTGGCCATACTGACAGGATTCCCTTTTCCACTTCCACAGAAATAAGGTCCTAGGCAACTGGGCATGGCTGATGTCCTTATCTGTTGCACTTTCTTCATTCGGATCAGCAAATGGAACGTTCTTCAGCGGAGGCCGCGTATGCTATATTGCCGCACGGGAGGGCCATATGGTAAGAGCTCTGGACCCACTCATATTTCTGCTATCCATGGGCACACACATGCATAAAATGATTATTTCCTCTCTCATATCCATGCCCATCCTATCAAAATCAAAGCATTCTCTTACTGTTATCAAATGCATGTCTAAACCCCTTTGTATATTAATGTGGCTGCCTCAAAGCTAGCTTGGGCAACTGAAGTAAATTTTCAGGAGCGGTGACTTGCATTATAACAGGTTCAAAACACAAAGCAAAATAGTCCATGTGTAAGGTGGAGAGGGTTGGTGGAGGATACTGGGTCATTTGAAATGTTGTAATCTATTCCCCCCCCCCCCCCGTTTCGATTGGTGCTAGATCTCATTTTCATTGTTTTACAAGGGGATCATTATATTCTTATAAGTCTGATGGCCTACCTCTTTGCCAGCTAAGTCGTTGTCCAAAGTAAGATATTTTGGTGCTCCAGGGCAAGCATAAGAAGCTGTCTGGTATAAGGAAACAGAATCTTGGGAAGTTTGGGTTCAAATCCTTGCTTGCCCAAGGAAACTCAACGAGGAGGGGCAATGCTATACCACTGCTGGCTAAAGAGCACTTTTGGGGGGACAGGACGGACTATAACTCTGATGTCCCAATCCAACCTTCACCAAACTTGGAAAAGGTGGGGAGGAGAGTCAGCCGAAAACTCGCTATGAGTTTGGCATCTCTTACGCATGCTGGGGCTGTTCTACCATTCCTAGAAGCCTCAAATTGCACAAACCACAAAGTGTACAAATCACCAACATTGCTAATAGTTCACTGTTTCATTTTGTTCTTGGCAGCTGCGTTTCTCCAAAGCACCCCGAAACAAACCACAAAATGGCCCAGATTCATGTTTTTTGCTTCATGGTTCGTTTCATGCCCATCCCTACTTATGTGCTTCAAAAGCCCAAGCTGGTGCTCTCCAGATGGTTTGGACTACAGTTCCCATAATAATTATCATTCTCTGCCCATGCTCTCTGAGGCTAATGGGAACTGTAGTCCAACACACTTCGAGTGTGCCAGGTTGCTACCCCATTCTGCACACTTTACCCTTTACAATGTAACCCACATGAACTAACTGAGTGTATGGATTAAACCAATTGGACTAAATGAAATTAAACTGGTTTAGAACAACTTGCTTAGCTGTCAGATAAGCTGGACTGCCAGATCCCAGACTGAATCTACAGTTAAACATGAGCCTGTATCCAGACTTAGACCATAGTCATAGCCAGGCATTTCCCTGGAAGGAAATCCCATTGCACTCCTATCCACTGTAGAACAGTAAAAGTGCCACAATAGAAACGATTGTTAAAACCAGAACAGCTACATTATGAACATAACTGCAAATCAAGTCAGGGCAGAAAGGGACAACGTGGCAGGAGAAGGAGATACAATTCTAAGCATATCTACCTCATATTGTGCACCACCAACGTCCAGTGGGGCTTACAAACAAGTAGGTTTGTTTCCATTGTCTGTGTGGTCAATCATTTGTGTGTTAAAAATGTGATGGTTCCAGTCTGCAGGGGGTGTTCATTAACTGTGATGAGCTTGAAAATGGAGTTAATGAATTTCGACAGAAATAATCCAGACTTCCCATTTACTTCTCAAAGTACTGCTGTCACGTTTATTACAGTACTTCATTGCTAGAACTTTGATGGGCACTATGAGGTCGGCTACATGGGAACTTAGCCTGGTTTGTAGCCCCCTGCTGGAATGCTTACTCAATGTTCTTGTTAGAGCATTCTAAGACATCTGATTGGTCTAGAGTTCGAGCCAACGTACCCTCTAATTTTCAGCCCCGCCTCTTTCTCTCTTGCAGCTTCTCCCCTGTGTGTGCATGCGACTCTGCCCCCCCCCCCCGTGCACTGGGTTCTGTCGAAACTGGAACCTAACACAATCACTGCGCGGAGGAGGAAGACAGCTGTGCAGAGGGAAGCAGGGTTGTGCGTGCGTGCACAAACACCCAGCTTAGCAGGAACCTTGGTTGGAGCCTACTGTTTATTTGGAATGATTAGGATTGGTCCAAATAAACATGGTTTTCTTCTTATCCAATCACCTAGATTGCTCCAGTGTGGTGTTGGGGGGGTGTTCTTTCTACACACAAAAGGGGAGGGGGTAGAAATTAGACAGATCTCTCTCTTTTCTCCCCTCTTCTGCACTTACACACATATGCAGGGGGGTGCAGACATACAAGTGTGTATGTGTGGGTATCTGTATTGCTGTATCTGTCTGTTTACTAGAGCGGGACAGTGTGCATCATTTTAAAGCTTTTGGGGGGAAATGGGATGAAGGAGCAGGTAAATATGTGCATGGAAGTGTGCATGTGTGCAACACACCAATCTCCCTCTGACAGTACCTGTGTGTACATGTCTGTCTCGCTCCCTTTCCCTAGATCAACGGGCCTTGTTTAGCTCTGTCCGAATTTCATGCTGCCTCCTCCTCACCTTGCCCTTCCCTTTTGATCTCACACTTTTTTTTTCACTTCCCCTGCCCTCTGCTGAGCAGGGGAAGTGATTAACTTGCCAGTGGCTGGAAGTGGCTCACTTTTTGCACCACTTCACAAAATTGGCTTTGTAACTGTTGGGCTTGATTAGAACCATCTAATGAAGCCTGACTGTTCTAAAGTGGCTCCCTGCTGCTAGTGTAGCTGTAACCTGTGTGAAGTGAAGGAGCACCACAACTTTTTCTGTATCACTTTTTCTCATTTATTCCTGTTTTTTGTCTTTATTTTCAGCCAAACATTCTATCCATGGCTCATATAAGATGCCTCACACCTTCCCCTGCTCTCATATTTACCTCTGTGGTGTCTTTAATGATGGTTGTATCTGGAAATTTCAGTCAGATTGTGAACCTTTTCAGGTATGTATGCTTTGTGTCCTTTTTACTCCTCAACAGCATTGGTTCATCAACATTGTTTGGATTGTGCTTTAGATGCCCCTTGGCTGTTATTGCCCAAACCCACAGAGGACAAGCAAGGCTGTACATGCTAGTCTCACTTCCAACGCCCCTGTGCCCACCCGCTGCACCCTTTGACCCTCCTGGGCCGAAGGCTGGTGGACATTGGACTCTACACCTCCATCTGCCCATTGAGTCAATAACATTCAAAGAGGGCTGTTCTTTTCCTTTTGTTTCAAAGGTGACCAAAAATGCTAGAAAATCTAAGGGCCCAAACACACATCCCAAGAAATGAATCTGTCCTGTTCTTACAATTTATTTTTTCCTCCCCAGCAACATGGTCTGCTTTCCTTATGTGTGGCTCTGGATTTAGACATGCAAACGAAGCATTGTCTGTATTCCAGAGATAATCCCAACAACACACAAAGAGTCCTTCTTCTTTGAATGCATTTTCACACTGACAACTTTTTTTACCACTTGAGGGAGGCAAAAAGGAACTTGCAGTGGCTCATCTTTGGCTGGGATTTTTCAGGTGATCAGCAGTCCAGTGGGTTGATGCCTCTCCCAAAATCCCAGCAGGGACTCAATAGCTACCTGTGAGAAGCTACTGCAAAACGATTCGGTATGCCTTGTGCAGGTTGTCACTAATGAACATGACTTTGGCCCTTGTACCTATCTGTGTGTCTGGGACTGGGTGCAGCTAGACAATGAAGCAGGATCACGTTGAAAAGGGTTGCTTCACTGGGCGTGGTGTAATTTAGATTGATCTTTCCAGGCACACATGATGCAATCCCCATTGTTGCCAAACAGAGTCGTCTGGTTGCTGACAGTATCAAAAAGACACAAGTGGGTGTAGGAAAGGGCTGGCCTAGTTTGTGATAAACTATACGTTGTGTGGTCACTGCAAAATAGATTGGACTTAACCATCCCCAAAGGGGGACGAAGGGGAAGATAAATCACAGTCTGGACACAACTTCTGCGTCTAGGAGAGTAAGGCTGCAACGACACTGGGAAGACGAATTGGAGAGATTTGGCTTTGCTGCAGCTTGAGTCACAAACTATTTTATAATTCTATTCAGATTAGATGATCACACAGATTATTTCAGTGCCAGAGTCCACACTGGCCCCTCAATCTGATGTGCTCTGATCTGTGCCATAGCCTACAACCCCACTTCCTTTAATCCCGCCCTCTGCCAATCCCCGGCTCGCTTTTTATGGTTCATTGTCAAGCCTGTGGGCTGTCTAAAATGTTGCATGGTGCTGGAGGAAATGGACAGTTTTCCAAACTTCCCCAGAAGATACAAACGTAGACACATATACCGTGGAAGCATAGTAGTGTGCTGTAGTTTGTTGGAGTTGTTTTTATTTCACATTGATTTTTATCTCTCTTTTTTTGTCCATGCAGAGCTGATCTAGCGCTAAACTACTATATCAATGTAGTGAGGTGATCTTGCGCTAAACTTGGTAGTTTATTTTTTAAAAAATTAAAAAAAAATACTTTGGGGCAATCACCAGAATACCACCCACAGTCATGCCCCCCTCCTTTTGGAGAATGAAACAACTGATCACATGGGGAGAAGTCTGTTGGAATCATTCTGGCTTCGAAAAAATAGAAGCTACCATAGCAGCTGAGGAAAAAAAAAATACAAAAATTCCATATCAGGAGCAAAAAGGGCCAGACTAATTCAAATTGGCCTTTGTGTCATGCCATTCATAAAAGGTGTTACTATACCTGTACTTTTTCTGTATGTGTGTGTGTGAGAGAGTGAGAGAGTGTCAACATTATTTTTAAGAAGATATAGTATAATGACATCCTGAAGCCATTGGCGATCAGCCACTGTTCAGTTGCGGACGGTCTCAGCATGTCATTTTATTTATACTTCCTAAAAGTAATTATCCATGCTCATTATGTTCAAAGGAAAGAAGAAAGGGTTCTATAGCTTCTTTATGTCTCTGCGTTAGGACTGATAAGAGAACAGCAACAAACTGGAATATTCCACTCAACATGTAAAAATGCATTTGAAAGTAAGTTGAAAAAGTCACAAGAAAACATGGCTCATTATACAAAAGGAAGGAATGTGATTCCCATTTACTAGTTTTATAATATTACTTCCTAACCAGAGATGGGAAAAGTTACTTTTCTTGACCCCAACTCCCAGAATACCCCAGCCAACAAAGTACAAGAGGACAAACCCCTGTTCATCAAGCATAAAATCTAAAGTGTGTGTTTGTGCCTGTATGCATGCATGCACTGTCTACAGGTGTTCTGTATACAAGCAAGAGAACAGATGGTGGCACTTGTTTTTAAACATGCATGAGATTGTGCACAGCACCTTGAGATAAGTTTTACAAAGGGCTGGTTTGAACTAAAAATGTGGGTGCACAAAGACTGATTTGTAAATAAAAACATGATGGGAGACACTGTAGTTTTTCTTTACCGCTTATATGGCACAAATGATAAGGCATAATTTGTGTAGGAATGTGTCAGAGCTGTCTTCTTGAACATATTCGATTTGAAAAATGCCATTTGAAAAATTCTAGTATACTACATTAAAAGGATGGGTTTGTGCCTGAGAATTAAATATTAACTATTTAATTGAACTGGGACTTACATGCCTGATTGGTGGAAGTGTCCAAAGATTAGAGAGTTGTAAAAGTAGGTACTTTAGATAAACTGGGACACAAGTAGAGGAAGGTTAACTGAGGATTCAGCTCTTTAAATATATGAACTTTGCAGTGTGACTGTTCATAATGTCAGGCAAACCTCAGATTATTTGAATCAACAGATTTAGGCACACCGAAGTGCCTAGGGTTGGCCTGCCTTTTTTTTTTTTAATAAAGGGGAATTCTAATTTTTTTCCGTACCTGTTGATAGCTGCACAAATATTATTGCTAAATTGTAGAGGAAAACATGCATATTAAATACTGCTGTTTAGTAATTGAATTCTTTTTCTAGTAACAGCCAAGAATTTCACAATCAATCCTCTAATACATGCCATTATATTAATGTTCTTTTTTGCCCAGTTTTACAGCTTGGATATTTTATGGGACAACTGTTACTGGTCTTCTGTATTTAAAAATTAAAAAACCAGAATTACCACGATCTTATAAGGTGAGTTTTCAACAATAAAACTGTTTTCTTACTTTTACAGAAAAAAATTGAATAAATGTTGAAAAATTGTTGAAAAATTGAAAAAAATTGAATAAATGTTATTTCTGTATAAGTGCATTCAAATCTAACCAGCGAAACTTTAACCCATTGTTTTTTAATATATATACCCAGTACGTGTGTGTGTGTATGTAGATAGATAGATAGATAGATAGATAGATAGATAGATAGATAGATAGATAGATAGATTGATTGATTGATTGATTGATTGATTGATTGATTGATAGATATAGACACATACACACACACACACACACGAGTAATGCATTTTGCTATCACTTTGGCTGAAATTCTGTTGCTTAGTGTTGGCCCATTGAATCAGTGGGGATTTGGTGAGTCAACTATTCCATAAATTCCATTGAGTCAAACTGACCTACTCGGGTTGTGACTTACTACACTAAAGTAAGCTCATTTGAGTTAAAGGAACTTACCAAGGAATGGACTGACCAAATCCCTATTGATACATTATTCCTGCTCTAGTGTGACTTAATGCGCTAAGCAACAGGGTTTCAGCCTTCGAGTGCAGTAGGGTTACCACACATTTCTTTAGGCCTATGGGAAAAACTTCCTTGGGGCAGGAGTTACTTTTATAGTTGGCCAGACATTCAAAGGCTGATGAACTCCACACCCAAAAGGAATACATCTGAAGGAGAATAGGCAGTGCTTAGTAGATTTTTCACACATTGCACACACACACACACAAAGTTACACATGTGAATACATGTATTTACATGTGTTATTTTTATATAATGCACTTAATTTTGTATTTTGTTAACATTTCTTATTCTGAATAACATTTTTTAGTACGAAAGGGCCCCATGAGTGCACTAAGATTGAAGCATTTGTTATGGTAAAGGACGTTAATTTAAACTCATTAAAGATTATCTCATCATTTTCTCCAGAGTCACTGGGACATAATTTAAGATTAAATGACATTAATTAAATATTACATTTAATAAATTATAGAATACATTTACCGTATTTTTCCATGTATAAGATGCCCCCATGTGTAAGACCTCCCCCCACTTTTCTAACCCAGAATTTCTTTCCTTGCAAGAAAGTGGAGGGGGAAGGCAGGGATCAAAGTGCTTTGATTCCTGCTTTCCCCCTCCACTGTCTTCGGAAGAAAGTGGAGAGGGGAAAGCACTTTTGTGCTTTCTTGCAAGGAAAGTGGAAGGGAAAAGCAGGAATCGCTTTGATGATTCCTGCTTTCCCCCTCCACTTTCTTCCAAAGAAAGAAAGCACTTTCTTCCAAAGAAAGTGGAGGGGGAAAGCACTTTCCTCGCAAGAAAGCACTTTCTTGCGACGAAAGTGATTTGCCCCTCCAGTTTCCTCGCAAGAAAGTGCTTTCCCCCTTCACTTTCTTCGCAAAAAGTGGAGGGGGAAAGCAGGGATCAAAGCGCTTTGATCCCTCCCCCTCCTTACTTCAGTGTATAAGACGACCCTAAATTTTTAATCTAAATATTTTAGACAAAAGTATCGTCTTATACACAGAAAAATACAGTAAATCAGTTTTGAGAACCAGGAACTTTAATCTTAATCTTCGAACTGCAGAGCTGGAAGGAACCTTCTGGATCATCAAGTCCAGCCCTTGTCAAGGAGGTCCAGTGGGAAACTGAACTTCCAGCCTCTGTAAACCACTGAGCTATCTAGCAATCAGACTTGCTTACTGTTGAAGAAGAAACCCCAGGAGCTGTCTAAACAAAAGAAAAGGCAGGCAGACAGGCAGGCTGTCTGGCTGGTTGCTTGGTTGGTTGCTTGGTCAGCTGAAGAGAAAGCAACAGAAAGCTACTGCTAATTAAAGGGTTCATTTTTCCATAGACACCAGCAGCACCTTCAGTCAACACAGACTTAGTGAAGTAAGAAGCCCATTTAGCACTCTGCTGCTGGATTTCAAATTTCAACTCAGATTTTTGAATTAATAAATTCTAGGGGACACTGAGGGCTACAGAAAAGCACTTAGGTCTGCATACATTCCGTGGACAACATTTTGCCCACCCCTGCTTTAAGCTCTTCATGCCTCTTGCTTTCAAGTTTTCTAGTTAATGGTAGCCTGAGGCTTCTAGGGGAGGTGTAGCCTTCTATGTGTTTGCTTGACTCTTGCTCTTTATGTCTCATATCATCAGTGAGTCCAACTACTTGAAACCAGGAGGTGGTGGATACCTCATTAAGGTCCCTACTAGACATGGTATGGGAGAACAAGGAACAAGAACACACACACACACACACACACACACACTGCTATATGTTCTTTTCGGCTCTCTGTTGCTTTATTTGGAAAAAAGGGATGTGTGTTTGTCAACCGTTTGCTCCTTTTAAGATCTAGCCCTCCCCCACCCAAAATATGTGTTTTGTCTGAATGGTATTATTACATATTTTTTCCTTTTTTAAGCCACCCATGGAATGTGTGTTGATTTGCAGCCACATAATTCTAGTTGATATCAACAGCCATGGCAGTGGTGAAGTTATTAGTCTATGCAAAGCTCCATACATTATATCTGGGAAAGCAAGGAACATTGTTGCAGGAACAAGCCCTCCCCCTTGCCCCCGCCACCCGCCATTTAAATCAAATCAAATAAATTTATTGTCATTGGAAGTACTATATACATAGTACACACATACAACGAAATTCACACAGACACCCAGAGACCAGACCCACATGCACACACATTAAAAAATCCCCAAACACTCCCCACCCACTAAAAATCCCCCACTAAGAACACAAACATCTGCACCGCAGGCTAAATAACACTGTCCAACTGTTCACTGCTGGTGGTCTTTAGGTTCATTATTAAGTGCAATTATAGCTCTGGGATAAAAACTATTCAGAAAATGTGTGGTCCGAGTCTTAATTGTTCTGTATCTTCTGCCAGACAGCAACAGTTCAAAAAAGTTGTGAGCAGGATGGGAAAAGTCTCTAAGGATTTTCTACCAACTTTCCTAGGGACATCAGTGTCCTGGCCTCAGGCCAGTTAGCTGGAAAGCTTTATCCTGAGCGAGTTTCATTTGCTTGGTCCTGCTTCCTGCTTTAAATTTAAATCACCTGCAGGCTTGAAACAAGAACATTGCAGTTTTGAATTTTTGGTTAAATTTCTCTAGCTACAGAGCAGATGTGCAGGGATTCACAGAGCAATATAGCTACCCCTTTTTCTCATCAAGTGGCATTTACGATCTCAATAAGTGCCAGTTGATGGCACTTGTTGAGACATCAGTAGGAGAAAGAATAAAAGGTTTCATGACTTACAATTGAACAGGTCAAGCAGCAAACTGACAAACATGACTGCTTTCAACAACAGACTTCAACAGTCTCCCTGCTTCCAACAGACAAAAGAGGAGGGATAAAAGAAAGAACAGAGAGGTAGGGCTCTCTTTGAAATCAGAGTGAGAGAAGGAATGATTGGTTAGTACTATATAGATTGATAGTCACCCCAGCCCAGAAAGGTCCCTCCCAGCCAAACCTACTAAAGGCAGCATGCAAGATTGGAAAAACTCCAAGAAAACAGACCCTCCAGTTTTACTGAGGCTGTTTGATAATTATTCCCTGTATTTCCAGTTTGTAGGCTCTAAGTGTAATTTGCTTTTATAGCCAAGTTGGCACCATCTCCATATAAGCGGGAAGAATGAGGAAATTTGGGGAAACCCCAAGATTTGTAAGTGTTCAAAAGTATGGTTCCAAGATGTCCCCTGATAAATGACCCCTTCCCCTCAAAATTAATCCATGCCCATGCATTCCAAGGCCACCATACTGGGACAGAAGAAAGGAGACACCAGAGAAAGGGAACAAAATGGAGTCTGATTGACTCCTTGAACCAGCAGGGCTCCCTGGAGCAACTATTCCTTGGAGGCTGCACCTGTTTCATCAGCTGTGACTTCTCTTGCTAGGCTACTTTTTGACTCAGGTACATGAGGCAGAATACATTATGCGAAAGGCAGGACTGGATGAATCCCAAGCCGGAATTAAGATTGCCGGAAGAAATATCAACAACCTCAGATATGCAGATGATACCACTCTGATGGCAGAAAGTGAGGAGGAATTAAAGAACCTCTTAATGAGGGTGAAAGAGGAGAGTGCAAAAAATGGTCTGAAGCTCAACATAAAAAAAACTAAGATCATGGCCACTGGCCCCATCACCTCCTGGCAAATAGAAGGGGGAGATATGGAGGCAATGACAGATTTTACCTTCTTGGGCTCCATGATCACTGCAGATGGTGACAGCAGCCACGAAATTAAAAGACGCCTGCTTCTTGGGAGGAAAGCGATGACAAACCTAGACAGCATCTTAAAAAGCAGAGACCTCACCTTGCCGACAAAGGTCCGCATCGTCAAAGCTATGGTTTTTCCTGTAGTGATGTATGGAAGTGAGAGCTGGACCATAAAGAAGGCTGACCGCCGAAGAATTGATGCTTTTGAATTGTGGTGCTGGAGGAGACTCTTGAGAGTCCCCTGGACTGCAAAGAGAACAAAGCTATCCATTTTGAAGGAAATGAACCCTGAGTGCTCACTGGAAGGACAGATCCTGAAGCTGAGGCTCCAATACTTTGGCCATCTCATGAGAAGAGAAGACTCCCTGGAAAAGACCCTGATGTTGGGAAAGTGTGAAGGCAAGAGGAGAAGGGGACGACAGAGGACGAGATGGTTGGACAGTGTCATCGAAGCTACCAACATGAATTTGACCCAACTCCGGGAGGCAGTGGAAGACAGGAGGGCCTGGCGTGCTCTGGTCCATGAGGTCACGAAGAGTCGGACAGAACTTAACAACTAAACAACAACAACATGAGGCAGCTGGAAATACGTTTGGAGACACCTCTCATGCCTGCTGCCACTGGCTACCTGTGAGTTCCTCTTGAGTACATGGGCTACATTAACAGGTCTTCTCTTTCCACAGGTCCCCATCCTCATACCTGTGCTTTTCCTGCTGATGTCTGTATATCTGGTGCTGGCGCCCATCATCGACCAGCCTCAGATTGAGTTCCTCTATGTCATCCTGTTCGTTTTCAGTGGTGTCATCTTTTATTTCCCCTTTGTCCATTACAAGTGTCACCCCACGTGCTTACAGAGGCTCACTTTGCACCTTCAGCTACTTCTGGAAGTTGCCCCAACAGAAAGGGATATGAACTGATCAAATATTTGCATGGTTGCTATGAGAAGAGCACGAAGCATCTCTCCCCTTGTGTACGTCTTACCTGAACCAGGAAAGAGGTGTCTTTGGTCATCCAGATGTTTTGGTCTTCCTTTGTCTCCCATCAGCCCCACCAAGGATGGCCGAAGAAATGGGATGATAAGATTTGAAGTCCAGAACTTCTGGAGGGTAAAACGTTGCCAGTCTGTGGGGAATATATGAGTACATCATGAATTCAAATTGATGGAAGCAGCCTTAGGTATTTCTGAGATGTGCCCTTTCAGTTCTGGAGTGCGTACCATCTCCAGGATGGACAACATATAGACCATAGCAATTTGCTTCCCATGAAGTTAATAATGCATATATAGAATCCACGTCAACTCCCACAATTGAGTTCAAGGGAATATTTCAGATATCATGGCTTTATATTGCTCCACTGGAGTCGATTCAAGTGTTACTATACAAACCAGATCCATTTGAAAATGTATGTATAGGAAAACTTTAAAAGTCACATTTACATAAAACAAGTCTTTTTAAAGAAAGGGGTGGAAATCCTATTAGTTAAGCCTATGAGTGTCATGCAAACAGCGTAACTTTTGGAGATGAATGGCCCAAAGTAATAAAAGCAGCACAGACATTATCTGTTGTGTGCTGGGTTGCACGATTCAACACGCAACAAATATTGTCTACCCTGAATTTGTCCTTGCGGCAATTCCCCTTCTCCCCAAAAGTTACCCCATTTGCCTCTTGAAGGCATAAAACAACAATAGGATTTTAGTCATTGTTTACTACATTTTAATATGAGCACTAGGGCCGACTAGACTGACTTCCAAAGAGGATGTTGGGAGGGTCTCTCATGTCACATGGTAATAACAATTTTACTCCTATTGTGTCAACTACTCAGTTCATCCTACATAAAAATAATACAATATGGCTGCAGTTCCATAGATTCATTTTCTGGGAGTAAGTCCATTGATCTTAATAGGATGTCTAAGTAGACAAATATAGGATGCCTGAAACCGTGAATGTGAGGGAACCCTATATGCAACATGCAAAGGATCAGGACAAAGGCCACAAGGGGTCATCCTTGTGTGTTGTATATAGGGATGTGGCAAACTGCAGATAGTGAAACTGTGGATTCCATTCCCATAGATACTGTTGGAGTTAAAGCATTTATATAGGCCTTCAAGAGGTCTGGGTGGAAGGGAGTTTGGAATGATTATCAATCACATAGTAGCAGTCAGTTTTTCTCCCTATACCTCAGATTTCTTTTCCATCCTTTTTCTAGTCAGGGTTCTGTGTCAATTAGCAATCTCAGTGTTCTCTGTGTGTTAAGAGTTTGACAGTTATGGAGTCAGCAGTTACGAGTCTGCGTGAAGTGTTTATGTAACAAGTCAGTTAGTCAAATAATGAAGTTAGCCAGTTAAGATCTCATACTGTGTAACAAGTAAATATGTTTATTTGTTATTTTGGTATATATGAAGATTTGTGAGTAAAACAGAAACATATTTTATTCTTCCTCAACACCAGAGTCGCAGACTGAACCTATTGAAACTATATTGCCAATTGAGGTAAAACTGATTAACAATGAGGAGTGGTACATGTGTGGGAGACTTCCAGTTATAATAATCTGCTCTGTAGGTCAAAGTCTGGACTCTCTGCAGCATAGCTGGAGGTTTTAAACCAGTTTCCACACACTGCTAATAGATATGGGGTTTTTTACTGTAGTTATAAGAAGTATCCTGGAATTTTCTTAATAAAGTCCCTCAAGTTCTCCAAATTGTATCATATAACTCAAATTAGTGAGTCTTACAAGTGCTAGAGGCAGGGTCTTTACATGATGGTTCTTTTCCAATCTATTTCCATCATGAGACCTAGGCGTCTGGCCCATCTGTGTCTGCTTTTAAATGCTTTTAAAAAAAATCTATTCTTCCAGGATTTTAACTGAATTTTCTGTTGATGGATCTTTTGAAATTTCACAGTAACAGATCTTATTTAAATTATTTTACTTTTAAAATAACATTATTAATGTATGTGTTACATTCTATTGTGGTAAGCCAGCTTGGAAAGACTATAGTCTGAAAAAGTGATCACATAAATAGAAAATAAAATACATTTCGCATGGCCATGTTTGTAAGTCAATGTGGTATTATCATTGCTACCTTGAAGAAGAAAATGCAGAGACCTACGGAAAAGTATCTTCTATTCTAAAGTTCACCTTAATGCAAAGTTACTGCTGTCAGCTGATATGGCACAAGCGCATATGGGTAGCTTTGGCTTATGCAACTGTAGCAGGACTTTGATCTGTAAAACATATGGTCCAAAGATAATCAGAAGGAATATTAGGCTTGGGAGAGTAGGCATGTGTGTAGGTGGGTTAAGTTATCGCTTGTTTAGAGAAGTGTTCTAAGAATGTCTAAATATAAAAAACCAAAACTAGGGCTAAGCATCAATCTAAAGAGTGGTGCATTGGAGACAAGGAAAGAACCAAGATGTAGATTCATTTCGCAACATAATTTTTGGTTTACAAGCACATGGAGAATTGCATTTGAAGAGAGAAATGCTTAGGGTTACCTGCATTATAATAAGTGTAGAAAATGGTTTATTTACAGTGAGGAGAAACAGTGGAGGAGATTGTGTGATTTCAAATTTTATTACCGGATTTCCTTGCCTTTTATGTAACTGGTAACTAAGGTTACCATCACAGCTTATAACATTGCTTTTTAAAAATAATTTGTTGCATAACCTGTTAAAAAAGGTTCCCCAACTATTCCATTACTGTTACTCTTCCTGATTTTCAAAACTGCTTCAATATGTTGTTCCTTATGTAGTCTGTTGCTTTTTTGTGACTTAAAACACACACACACACACACACACACACACAAACACTCAAAGCAAAACCAAGAACAAAAAACAACCCCCCCCAAAAAACCAATAGTAAAGCCCTGACATAGCTGTTTTGATTCCAGACTGATTGTTCATCTCATCAATCCTCCTCAACAAAATGATGCCTTTCAGAGGTTTTTTTTTTTTTACTACAAGTCCCATCATCTGGCTAGGAATGGTAGTCGTGCTGGCTGGAGATGAGAGAAGCTGCAGTGCCACCCAGCAGCCAGGTTTGCAACAGTTTAGAAAACTTTGCTTGAAACCATGCTTAGCAGAACAATCCTCCATGCTTCTATTCAAACGCAAGTCCTGCTAAGCTCAGTGAAGCTTATTCCTAGGGACAGATGCAAAGCTCATAGCATTTTTGTCTTTTTGAAGAAGAGACTAACAGGCTACATTTCCTTTTAAAAGGGGCTTAGAGCTGTAAGGAGCTTATAGAAACAAGTACCACTTCTCATTTTTCTCTTGATAAAATAACTACTCTTTGAATATAACAAAATGATAAGGAGCTGTCAGATCAGATAAACTGATGCCTGAACCTCTCCCTAAGAATCCTATACAACTGTATAGACTTCCAGGGAAAAATCAGAAGCCTGTGTACATCACAACAGGCATTTATGTCAAAAAAGGGTTAATTCTAGAATGAAACCAATCACTGACAATCATATGAAAGTTCACCTGAGTATTAAGGTATAAGTCTTTCCATTGTTGCAATGATTCTGGGCAACGTCAGCTTGTCTAATTCTACAAGCTTAATGTCTCCATTACTTCTATATTCCATATGATCAAAAATAAAATCCCAAATATTCAACAGTCTTACAGCTGTTGTAAGATGGAAAAAAAAACTGTAGGCATAAATGCTTAACAGACATCCATCCTTGCACCTTGTGAAGAACTGGAGATGTGATTGCCATCCAAAATTCTTACAACTATGAGAAGTTGCAAACAAGCACATTCAAAAACAAAACTTAAGTTGTAGGCAGAAATTAAATCATGCTAAAATCATGTTTTAAAATTGCAGGATCATACATTCTCAAAATATCAAAGTTGTTAAAAGTAAAATATATATGTAAAGTTAAAAAAAAACACCCAGCTTTTAGCTTCTAAACTATTAAGAGCATACAAAATAATTCTACATGCTCACTCAGCCAAACCAATTTGAATCTATGAAGGAAAATCCATATTGATTGTGTTGATGACTTTTGGAAATGAAGCTGGTGCAGTGCTACATTATTGTTGTTCTTTGATGTCTGGTGCCCAAAATAGTGTTGTGATGACATATGACTTCTGATTGCCTGTGTTTATGTCTTATTTCCCTACATTTATACTTCTTGCAGATATTCACAACTCCTCCCAATCTGTAAACAATCTCTTTTTCCAGGAGTCTAGAGATCCAGCAGTCTGAAGTTCCAAGAAAAAAAAATCAGTAGATAACTATATTGTTCCTGTAACTACTGTAATTCCAAAAGATTGCAATTTACAATCTTACAGGCTGCCACTATGGCAATAATGTCATTGGTATGTCTAATTTTTTTTTCCAGATCTTGGAGTAACAAAGGACTGTAGCATTAAAAAAATCTGGAAATCCCAGAATCCTGGAAAGCTAGAATATTTTAATTATGGAAAGTGCAAACCATAAGACCTACAAATGCCATCTCTATATTTACAAATTGTAACCTAAACAGCTCAGCTGTATGGATGTTATTGTTCAGTGACCTTGCTCAGTTGGAGAGCTAGCTAATTGTTTTGGAATGACTGTACTAAGCAATTGTTCAAGCCTCTATTTTAAAATCACCTTCATTTTCAGGGCTATTTTGTATAACCCCACCCCCAAGTTATTTTAACACTCTATACACATAAAATTTCAAACCCTGTCAGAGCCGCTACCGCTCAGGAGGATGGATGGGATCAACATCCCTCTTTAGAAATTACACCTTGGCTCCCATTTGGCAAAGTTGGTGGATAAGAGTAGGGGAGGGAACGGCAAATGAGGACTCTTCCATTAATCAAAAGGAAGGCATTGTTTCTTGAAATATCGGATCTCAACATCAAGCGCTCTTTAATCGCTGGAATCATTGTTACAGGCTGTTCCTCCCAAGAACTTCGAGGCTAGCAGCAACTGTGAGTGATCAGAGCAGAACATCAAGGAGAACGCGGATGCTTGTTTATGGTAGCTGTGCCTGAGAAGCTGACTGTTGAATCTGCCTTCATATGTCTGTGATGTTTTGACAAACTATAGAAAGGATACATTATCCTTCAAAGATTTCTAACAGCCATTCAAATATTTAAACAGTATTTAGATAGCAGTCTTCCCTAGCTGTGCACCTGGCACCCACATGGATTTCTTCAGACAGGCTTAATTTTCAGATGACCAGACGAGTAGTGTACACTGCAATTTCTATAAGACCCAACGTCACGTGGATGCCTCTAGACATCATGAGCTGCCAATCCTCTACATACTTCTAAATAAGTCACACTAAAGTCAGTGGGTCTTCTGAACATGCACGGATCGTGTTGGACTATAAATCAGGAGAAGGAGGAGATCCTTAAATAAATCTTCCATGTAAGTGCAAGTAGGATGAACTATTGTTAAAACACAAAGTCCCATCTCATACTGTGAAGAAAAACAGATGTTGTGTGTAGTTTTGTTATGCAGGGGTAAAACAGCACATGCGAAACCTACTGTTTGGACCATGGGGTATGGTGCTCGTAGTTGTGATTCCCAGCACTACTAATAATGTTGCCAGTAACGAGGAACATGAAAACAAGTTTTGAACATGGCCTACACACTTCATAGATTTAAAAGAGGTACATATAAGAGGCCAGCTGCCTATTATTATCATTATTATAGGCAGTGGGCCTGCCAGCCAGCCAGGTGGCCTCTATGCATGTCCCCACCTCTCAGCTGGTGACATGCAGGGAGACAACCTGGCCAGCTGACAGGCCAAGCTGCCTATAACAACAACAACACAACAACAACAACATATCAGCCAGCCTGTGAGAGTCAGCCAGGTTGCCTTTAAAGATGCCAGCAGCAGCAGAGGAGAGGGGCAAGTGACAACTAAAGGTAGGGAAGCGACAGGGACAGTGGGAAGGTGGCAAGGGACAGGGGTGTCTTTAGGTGCCTTGGGTGCCTCTCAAAAAATAAAAAATAAAAAAATTGAGATGACTGAATGACTCAAAAATTGCTCAGAATTAGTGGATTCATATTTGTTCGGGGTCATCGCCTTTGACAAACACGAATTGGTGAATTCGTGATTTTTGACAATTTTTTGCTTCGTGCCCATCTCTAATTCCGATAGTAAGGAATAAACATCTGCCATTGCATTAAATAAGTAACAATGCTACCAGTTTTATAGTTTAAGAAAACTGTTATTATGCCCCCTTTACCTCAAAAAGCAACAGGTTACAGGCAACATTATTGTAATGTGTGATGTTCAGGCTCTGGGGGTAGGTCAACTCATAAGATTCCAGAAGAGCTTCATAAAGCAATACAAGGCCAGGACAAGATTGGGTATCTTTGACAATCCCAGGCATTCCATCCTACACATCTGGGTGTAAGATGGAAAGGCCAAGGCAAAGTGAGGGAATATGGAGGGTAACTTGTCAGGAAGCACCATCTATGACACTGGAAACACGTCATGGACCACATCTGTTAAGGCATCTGCTTTAGCTTCCAGCATCTTGGTTTTGCAGAATGTGAGCTAACATGAGATAGCTTTATCACTATTCTTAAACTGGCTGCTGTTTTGGTTATTGTACTTCCTTTGTTTTTTCAAGAGAAGAGCTATTATCACAGGGTTGACAGTCTTACACTGCCCTTCATTATCCATCTCTGCCATATTGTTGTTTCAATGACTTTGCTGCCAGCTGAAGAGATGACCAACACAGACAACCAAAGGTCTTCTCTCAAGACACCGTTTGCGTGTTTCGAGCGTATCTCCCAGTCATGCGGGTCAAGTTGCATTGAGCTCTAAACCATACCCCAAATTCCACATCGGTGAAGGAGATGTAACTGTGCTATTTTTCACAGTCCTGTACTCTATGAACTGGTCTTAGTTAGGACACAGCATGTGAACAAGGTGATGTACCTGTCACAACTTCCTGCATTTCCAGCTTTGATGTTGCTGCCATCTAGCCACAAGCTAACTATATACACAGGCTCCTACTGAAACCAGGGGGCTTATCCCTATGCTTACAGGTTGTGTTGGGATGTAGCCATTTACTCTGTGGTTTCCTTAGGAAAACAGGGACAATGACCCATCTAGCTCAGCACTGACGACATCAGCTTTCTCCAGTCTGTTTTTCCTCCAGATTTTAGATTGAAGCTCTCAGAATCCCTCACCATTGACCAGGACTGATAGGAAGACAGGTGTGCCCTGACTGGCAGGGGCCAATCTCTAGGAATCTTTCCCAACCCTATCTGAAAATGCCAGGATTGAAGCTGGGAACTTATGTATGTAAAGCAAGTGCTCCATGGGAGAGGACCGGTGTGTGTCAACCACAGATAAAACTGGTGTCAATTACCACCAGCATTTTTGTGTCAATTACAGACAGGGCTTGGAAGAATTATGGTTTTGGACTTCATTTCCGACTGCAGCTATGCTGATGGGGGGTTCCAGGAAGTATAAACCAACAGAATAACTTTTCCAAGCTTTAGTTGCAGAAAGGTAGCTCATTGGCTGAAAAGAAGCAGTTGTAAACAAAGTTAAGGGCATATTTCATCAGCATTTACTGTTCTTGTTTTCCATGACCAAAAAAACTCTCTTTAAAAATGAACAGAAGCACATATAATTTCTTGCATGAGTATGGCCACCAGGTGGCATTAAACTCCAACAAAAATGGCCAGCTTTAACACCTGTTCTTGGCTTCTCCATTGAGTAATACATGCAAACAGATGAGACATGGGTGGATTCATATAAATCAAGCCAAATGTAGGTATTGTTGAGAACAAAACATGATAGTGCTTGTCATAATCTCTGTTAAATGAAACATGCAGATGCTCCAGTGGATTCATCTAGTAGGGTTCTTGGGAAAATGACGCTTGTTTACCTAGCCACATTTGTCAGTGCTTGTTGGTTCCTGATCATCTATGCTCCTTCAGCAGTAGTCTGACACACAGAAATGAAGGAGGAGAAACGTCCCACACAGAGGAGGGTGACAAAGGTTTTACGCACCTGATAGATACGCCTAAGTTTATAGCTAAAGCAAGGGTGGGTGACTGGTGGCCTCCAGATGTTTTTGGCGCACAACCCCTAGCCAGCATAGTCAATGGTAAGGATTTATTTATTTATTTATTTTCTAAACTGCCCATCTGACCAAAGGTCATTCTGGGTGGTACACAACAATAAAACAATACAAATAAATAAGTCCCCATATCAGGAGAAAGGTGGCCTACAAAACAAACAAACATTTCAAAGAAACTGCAAATTTAAAATTAATTTAACATCAGGCAGAGGCTAGAGATATTAAAAATACATTCTCAGTAGAGTTTTTAAGATGACATAATTTCAAAAGCCTGCTGGAATAGGAAGGTTTCTCAAGATTTCCTGAATGTCTCCAGAGAGGGGGCCAGGCGGATTTCAGGTGGTAGTTCATTCCAGAGCAGAGGAGCGAGCGCTGAGAAGGTCCAGTTCCTTGTTTTCTCCTTCCAGGCCTCGCTTGGGGTTGGCATCCTCAGCTGCCTGGCCTGAGATGCACAGGTAGGATGGGCAACCTCTCTTGGAAGGAGGCGTTCTGCCATGTACTGAGGTCCCAAACCATTTAGGGCTTTCTAGGTCAAAACCAGCACCTTGAGCCTGATATGGAAATGAACTGGTAACCAGTGCAAGGTGGCCTGTATCGGGGAGATGTGTTGCATTACCCTCACTAGTCTGGCTGCCATGTTCTGCATCTGCTGAAGTTTCCGGATCAGTTTCAAGGGCAGCCCCATGTAGAGCACATTACCATAATTGATCCTTGAGACTACCAAAGCATGGACCAATGTGGTGAGGGACCCGCTGTCAAAGTAGGGATACAGCTGTGCAATCCACCTGGGAGCTGTTGCCCAAAAACATCTGGAGGGCAACATTGCCCATCTCTGTGCAAAGGCCTGAGAGACCAGGATCAGGCAAGGATCCCCACCTTACTTACAGTGGCTCTGGAGTCTGGATGAGGCCCACCATGTCAAAGTATTCCCAACAACTTGATCTACTTTCTGGCTTTTTCAATATATGCTTTCCTTTTGCATGCAGTCTGAGTACACATGAAGAAGTCTGCCTTGCAGAACCTAAGTAGATCTAGACTTGCTGTATGAGATGAGAAAGGACTCCACATACGTAGTTGCTTCTTAGAAAAACAGAATTCCTTTTGCAGACCATGGTGACAATATGGTGGGATGCAAACACAGAAAAATAAATAAACCTAAAATGTCAAGCCATGCTTTTTTTTTGGTTCAGTAATAAACAGGAACAGGAGGAAGAAACAAGGGTAGAATATTCAGCAGGTTAAACTGTGTTGTCAAGAAGAGGTGATTAGGCCAAAAGGAAGGTATTGGAGAAGATTATTGTCATCTGACTGGCTTTCCATTCTTTTTCTACTATTTTTAATTGTTGCCTGGGATTTCTGGAAGTTGAATGTCCAAAAAGGTAACCTTTCCAAGCCCTGCTATTAACACCATTACTTTTTTTTAGCCCACTAAGTAATGCCTGCTCATTACTCCTGTAATATTGCATTTGGGGGGATTGGGGAGGGGCATTTTTGGATTTTTAAAAATGCAATGTTTAAAAAGGAATAATTTAAAAAGGAATAAAGGAGTTTAAATAACAGTTATTATCAACAAGTTATTTTTCTACAGTCTGAATTTTTAAAAAAGAGAAAAAAAGTAACGGATTACTCTTGAAAAAGAATGTTCTAAGCCAGGAGTGGCTTGGGGACCAGCTTGAGGGGCACCCCTCAGCCGAGTCGTGAACTGCCTATGTTCCAAGCTCTGCTGAGGACAAATCAGACAGCAATTCTATTATCTTTGCAGCCTCCAAATTCCATCCTCTCCTCTCCTCTTTTTTCATTCTCAGAAATGTCAGGGCCCCTGTTTATTTTTCTCCAATACAAGGAACCTCCCAGGCTGATTCTTGCTGCAGTGAGGGGCCTAGTTTTCCACACAGAGCTGCCTCACCATTTAAAACCTCAACAGTGCTCCCAGTGCACAGATTTCTATTGCGTTCATTTGGTTTTCTGTCTGCTGTGGTCCTTATGAAGAGGTGTTTTAATTCCCAATTAAAATAAACCAATACATAAAATGCTTCCCCCCAAAAATAAGACAGGGTCTTATATTAATTTTTGTTCCAAAAAACGCATTAGGGCTTATTTTCAGGGGATGTTTTATTTTTTTCATGTACAACAATCTACATTTATTCAAATACAGTCAAGTCATCTTCTTCTGGTTGCTGCACAAGGGTGGAGGGCGGGGTTTCACTTAACTAGGGCTTATTTTGGGGGGAGGGCTTATATTACGAGCATCCTGGAAAATCATACTAGGGCTTATTTTCAGGTTAGGTCTTATTTTTGGGGAAACAGGGTAGCTAGCTGTAAGGAAGGCAAAGTGCGTTTAGCCTGAAATCCTTAACTTATTTGTGTGTGAGAAAGACACACGGAACACAGAAGGCTTTACTTCAGTGGAAAGTTCAATGTCGAAACAGACCAGGGATTTTTCTTTTTCAGAAAAGTGTCATCCTCTCCCAGAGTGCCTGGGGTTATATATTTGCCTGGTAAGAGGCTTTTCTGCATTAATTTAAAAGGAGCCCCTTAAAAAATTTTTTTGTAAGAGTATGTTAGAATGCAACACAGCCGTAGTAGAATTTCTTACAGCAGCTCAAAATGAGCTTCATTTGGGAGGTTCCTTTTATGATGAATAAATAGGCGAATAGCCTAAAGGCTTCTGTAACTGAGCAGAGGTAGGATAGTGCCTCTGGGGACTCAGCCCATCCTTCTCCCACTGTTCTGTTAAGGGTGGCTTCCAAATACCATTCCATCCATTCGTCTTCAAAGGAACAGTCCAAGCTCTGTCTCGCTTGCATGCAAAGTGGCAGGCTGAGCCTAGCATGGTGTTCAAATTGGCATCCTTCCCATCCTCCACAGAACTCAAGGCAGCATACAGGCAGGCGGGGGGCTACCCCACTTTATCCCCACAATAATCCTGTCAATAGGCTGACCTCAGACAATGCTTTTATTGTGCAATTTCCCTGCCTCATTCAAGAATTTTACAAGGACCCCCAACCCCCCAAAACTTCCATTTAGAACTGTTTTCCCTCTGCTTATTTCATCCCTTCTTTCCGAAAGAAAAACAACAATAACAACATCCGGATACTACCCTCTGCCAGTTCACTATTTGGTGACTGTCAACTAATCCTAATTAATGGGGTGTTCTGTGTATACTGGTGTGATGGTACTGGGATGTAGGTGTGTGTATATCTACATGGACATCTTTGGCATCTCCTTGGGGAAGGTATATATATGAGTATGCGGGACTGTGGGAGGGCGCAGAGCTCCTGCCCTTTAAAACTGACCGCTCCATCACGGGTAAACATCGATAAGATGGTACTCTTCGTCTGTCTGCTGATAAAGTTTAGCCATTTTCCCCAGCTAACCGAAGCCGATGGTGAAGGGTCATCCCCAAACACGTCCCAGCTGGAGAAGACTGCTGTTATCCCAGGTTCAACCTGCCTTGGGAATGTGTTTCACTGACGTTAGGGCACCGGGGCAGTACCGGGAGGGAACGTTTCCACGCCTGCCATCAGGGGACCCTTGCGGACCCAGAGAAAAGCCGCCCGCCCCTCCAAACCGCAACAAGGGTCTTGCATGAAGGACGCGACGATGGCGGATCGGGGCGAGTGTATGTTGGGGGTGGGGGGACTAACACAACCGGAGAAAGTCCTGCCAACCTGGGAAGCGCAGGCATTTAGAAGAGATCACACTCGTCTCTCTCCTCCTCCTCCACCACCACCGCCCCAAGTACCTATTCGAGAAGACTGGACTACTCAAGTGTAAACTTGAGAGCCGTCTCGCTGGATCGGGGAAACTGGACTTGGCAACAAGTTCGTACGTTCATTCTGACTATGCCTTGATCAATGGATGGATAAGCTCTGGCGGGCCACTTGTTGCCTAGCCCAGTTTCGCCGACTTAAGGAACAGCCGACCCTCACATTTACACCGGAGTAAATCCAACTCGAGACACACACACAGAGAGAGAGAGAGAATAGAATAGGCCAGGCTACGACTTTTGCGAAGCGGAGACCCGGGGGAACTCAGAGAAGCTCCTACGAAGCCTCCTTTGGGCGGATCATCTCTGAACGAGCCAGCACCGTGGCGGTCTCCCTCAGAGGCAAACCCGGAGGTTGGAGGGGAGGAGGGCGGGCGGACCGGGGGCCTGCACCGGACTTGCATGAGTCACTCGCTGGCTGGAAGGCCGTCTCCCCCAGCCACCGACTGACCCTGGGGCCCCGGAATGGGAGAGCGGGGCGGCCCCGATGTCAAGCCCAGGCTTCCCTCCGTCCCCCCCCCCCCCCGGGTTCCCAGCTCCCGCCGCCCCTCTCGCCCTTACTCCGGGACTCGCGAACTGCAGTGGAGGCCCCGCCCCTCTCCCCGCCCGGCTCCGCCCCTTCGCTTCTCCTTCTGCTTGTTGGCGGCCCGTCGCTTCCTCGCTGGGCCCCGTCCCCGCGCCTGCAGCAGCCTCCGCCAATCCCCAGCTCGCTCCAAGAGGATGACCTCATCCTCTCCTTTCCTATTGGCTAGCTATATTAAGAAAGTCGCCGGTCCCTTTAAATACCCGCGTCCGGTTGCCGCGGTGCCTCGGAATAAAGTCGACAGAAGCCGGGAGAGGGAGAAGGGTGCATGGGAGGGCGCGGCGGCTGCAGCAGCACCCCCGAGGGCCCTTGTTGAGCTGGCGGCGGCGGTGGTGGCTCCTACTTCTGCTCCTCATCCGGAGGAGATCGTTGCAAAAGGGGGCCCCTGAAGGCAACGGACGGCAAGGAGGACCGGCGACCCGGCGTGCGCGCAGGGAGAGGAGGAGGAGGAGGAGGAAGAGGAGAGCGCGCAGAGCCAGCCGAGCGCTACCCGGCGGCGAGTGGGCGGCTCCCGCCTCCGCACGCCCGACGGCCGAGAAAGGGCTGCCCCGCCCGGTTCCTCCCCTCCCGGCTCTAGCTGGCCCCGGTGCCCAGCCCGAAGGAAGGCTCCGGGGAGGCTGCGAGAGGAACCGCCGCCGGCCCCGATCCCGCGGGCGACTCGATCTCCCTGCTGGCGCAGCCTGAGCGGGCGGGCGCGGCGAGGCTGGCCATGGCGGCGATCCGCAAGAAGCTGGTGGTGGTGGGCGACGGGGCGTGCGGCAAGACGTGCCTGCTGATCGTCTTCAGCAAGGACGAGTTCCCGGAGGTCTACGTGCCCACCGTCTTCGAGAACTACGTGGCCGACATCGAGGTGGACAGCAAGCAGGTGGAGCTGGCGCTCTGGGACACGGCCGGCCAGGAGGACTACGACCGCCTGCGGCCGCTCTCCTACCCGGACACCGACGTGATCCTCATGTGCTTCTCGGTGGACAGCCCGGACTCCCTGGAGAACATCCCGGAGAAGTGGGTGCCCGAGGTCAAGCACTTCTGCCCCAACGTGCCCATCATCCTGGTGGCCAACAAGAAGGACCTGCGCAACGACGAGCACGTCCGCAACGAGCTGGCCCGCATGAAGCAGGAGCCCGTCCGCACCGAGGACGGCCGCGCCATGGCCCTGCGCATCCAGGCCTACGACTACTTGGAGTGCTCGGCCAAGACCAAGGAGGGGGTGCGCGAGGTCTTCGAGACGGCCACCCGGGCCGCCCTCCAGAAGCGCTACGGCACCCAGCACGGCTGCATCAACTGCTGCAAGGTGCTCTAAGCCGAGGGGACGGACGGACCCCGGGGGTGGCGGCGCTGGGCGGCCGTGGGGGAAGGGGGGCCGCGTCGGGGACGGATGCTTCCCCTGGGGAAGCCCTGCCCAGAGAGAGAGAGAGAGAGAAAGAGAAGGAGACACAGCCGCGCGTAAAGAAGGGGGGGGGGGAGGCGGGGGGGGGGGCTCGGGCGGCGCTTTTCCCGAGGCGGCAATCTGGACGGTCGTCTGAAGACCTGGAAGACTTTGGGGGACTTCCACTGGAGAGAGGCGCCCCCCCCCCCCGCTGAATGCCTACTGAGCGCCTTGAATGTACCCAGCCCCCTCCCACCTTCCTCGGGATGGGGAGCGGAGGCCTCCTCTCATGGTGGTTGGCGGAGTGGCTCCTCCACAAGTCACCAGCACCGGGTGGCCAAGGACCGCCTCGAACTCTGGGGACGAGGGGTCTGGCTTTTCCCGCCTGCCCTGAGGTTCCCGCAGGCTCCCCGACGGCATGGATGGACTTGCGCTGTGCCCCTCTCCCGCCTTGCTCGTGGGGACGGAGTTCCCGCCCTTCCTCATGGCTGGGATTTGGCATTTTCCTGGAGGCTTTTGAGAGGGGCTGGGGTGGGTGGGTGGGTGGTAAGGAAGGATGGCTGGTTGGCTGCTCTGTGTACATAGGAAATCTGCTCTGGGCTGGGAGCCTGGAAACCCCCCCCCCCTTCTTCTTTGACACTGGACTGGGCCTCAGCAGCTCTGGGAGACTTACAAACACAACACAGGCCTCCTTTTGCGTTCTTGTGATGCGTGTTTGGGGGGGGGGGAGAAAGGAGTTTTGGACCTCCTACCAATTATAGAGGGAGAGGAGCAGGAAGGAAGAGGGAAAGAAATGGGTGGACAGTTTTTCATGCTTCTGGTGCCTGCTCTGGTTGCGGTTCTCTCTCTTCTTTCTTTTCCCGTTTGGTTTGGTTAATTTAAATGATCTACTTTTGCAAAAAAGATTTAAAAAAAAAACTCAAGGAGAGAGAAACTTACTTTGCACAACTAGGATGTTTTATTTGGAAACTTTATGTGTACATGTAACCTCCGATCCTGACACTGTAGCATTACAAAAAACCCTTCAGATGGGACCCGGCTAAGCACTTTCCATTGGAACACTTTTAAAAGGTCCCGCTTATGTACAGAGACGAGCATGTGAGTTTCCTTTCACTAGTTGATCCTCAGCGGGACTGCCAGATGCTTAACTTTGGCTGGGTTGTGCTCTTTGTTTTTGTATAACCGGTTGATTAAAAGAAGCAAAACCCAGTGGTCTGGGTTTTGCTTCTTTTAATTTTATTGTCTTCTTTGTTGCTGCCTCCAGAAGCGAGTGGAAGTACTGTCTTTACAACACTTATTTTTTTGTTCCTGTTTTTTTTAAGTGCTCAAATGCAAACTCTGTACAGCTGTACACTTTTATTTTCACAGGTCAACTTCTAGGCCTGTGTGAGAATAAATTGTGTTTCTCTGTTTCAGAGAAGTGGTTTAAGTATTTCTCTTCCTTGCCATTTTTTTTAAAAAAACGATGGTACTAAGGTCTTTATTAAAAACAAAAGAAAATGTAGAACACTAAATTGACCTGTTTGAAAGAGAAGACATGTGAAGTTTACAAAAATTATATTAAGCTGTGTATGCAGGTTGTTTTTTTTTTTTTGTAAAGTATTAAAAGATTCTATGACTATGTGTGTGAGAGGGTTTGTCTTGCTTTGTTTGCTTTCCTTTGTGATGAAGAAATGCTCCTTCATATAAAACGTGAAGCATTTAGGTTTAAAGGGTCTCTATAAAAAGGTTGTTGGCTCAAAGCTTCATTATTCGTGTTAGAACCCTGCCCTACCAAAGCTGATTTATTTCGCTAATTGAAATATTCTGTAACAGGATCCATTATAGAGAAATCCTGTTGATGTAAGCTTAAATATATGCAGGGTTGCCATCCTCTGGGCTACAGGATAAGCTTATGGATATCTGGCACTCTGGAAACACTTCAATAAGTTGAGGCAGGAAAAGCAGCTTTTAAAAATTAATTATCTTGATTTCTATCTCAGTAACAAAACAGCTGAGCAGCATTTTTTAAAAGCCTTTGTCCTGCTGGGGTGAGGTCAGTGCTGCTTGCCCTGTGTTTTCTGGGTCCTAATGCCTGTCCATGTGGCCTAAGTGGTGAACAGTAATCTCCTTTAAGAGCAGCACACATCCGTGGGATAAGCGCTGAATATATGTCAGCACCAGACAAAAACCTGAGATTTTGAAGCTGGCAACAATGTCTACATGAGCTGCTTGTACTGTTTTGTGTGTATCCCTGGAGACCTCCGCTTCACTGAAAACTGAAAGCATTCCATGGTCACTTCTGCAGTTTTTTCTGTAATCTGGGTTTTGACTTGATTTGTTGTTACTTTACTGTGGTGGTCTCGTGAGCTGAAATCTGTTGCTTGATATAGTAAGTCCCACCTAGAGTAGGCCTATTGAGTCAGTGGAACTTATACAGGAGTTAACTCACCAAATTCTCCAGTTCAGTTTGTTAACTCTAGCTACAACTTACTACTACACTAAGTAACAGGATTTAAGCGTTATAAAGAAAATTAGAAGTTCCATGTAGCTTTCGTATTTAAGTGATTTAAGCTAACTTAAGTGATACATCTTGGCCCCCCCTTTATTATATTAATTCTATGGAGAAACCTGATTGATGGATTTTTCCAAGTGATTAAAAAAAATCACCAGAACCAAAGTATAGTCCCACCTCAAACTACATCACCCACCCCAACCTTGCCAAGCCATTGCCAATGCTGACTGGGGATGATGGGTGTTGTAATCACACATATCTGAAGGGTGTTTGGTTGGGAGAGACTGAATTGGATTTTATCAGCATTCGTGGCCTGTGAATTTTCTCTGACGTGCCAGAATTCTCTTGTGAATGATATTAACATTTTCTAAACCTTTTTCAGTTTTTAGGAAAAGAAAGCTGAGGTTGGCATCAAAGAACTACATTCTTGGTCTGAAGGGGAATAGGAAACCTTCCTGTGGGATGAAATTTGTTTGTTGAGATTAGCCTTCAGACAGTTTATAGAGGCTATTTCTGCTAAGGGCAAGAAGGTTTGTTCCTTGGAAGGCAAGGGAGAAGATTGATATTCCTAAAAGGGAGAAAAATAAGTGGTGGGGGTTGAAAAAAGATCTGGGACTGTAGTGCAAGCTCAGGCCTCTCGCTCAAACAGCCTACATGAATTCAGATGCCTGTTAAGCTTGCTACCTTGATTTCTGTCTCAGTATCAGGTCCGTTTTGCATGTCAAATAGGGTAACTGAGCATGTGTGAATGTGGATAAGGGTGCAGAAATCCAACTGAGCTGGTACAATTGGTATAAGTTTTGGGCAGGTCACGTGACTTGCCCAAAAGGCCTCTCTTTTTCATTGCCATTAGCCTCAGTATATAAGCCAGGAAAGGTGGCACGTTTGACTTTTGAACTCAATTCAGTATAAACAGGATGAAATCCGAGAGATGGTTTGATTTGACCCAGTTGCATAAAACGAGCTGTCGGTATAGCACATTGACCAGGGCAAGGTCTGCTGTAAATTCAGCAGTGTGGTGTTGGTGAAAGTATCTTCAGGTTTTCCGCAGGAGCTACTGAGGATGGGAGTGGGCAACCTGCTGTTTTTGGCCTGATCTTCAAAAGTCCTCTGTAGGTGATAAGACCTCAGGAGACCGATCTGTTCCTTTTGCGGCAGCCAGAGAAGGAAAGGAAGAGGGCAACAGCAGTGGGTGGGAAATGAAAGTTGAACCTGTTTGTTTTGGGCCGTGTCTCCATCTACGTAGTGTTTGCTTCAGCACTGTCCTTCACCAACACAAAGCCTTGGCGGATTCAAACTGTTTCCCCCCAAATGTGGCCCAAAACCCTAACACAGTGGTCCCCAACCTTGGGCCTCCAGATGTTCTTGGACTTCAACTCCTAGAAATCCTGGCCAGCAGAGGTGGTGGTGAAGGCTTCTGGGAGTTGTAGTCCAAGAACATCTGGAGGCCCAAGTTTGGGGACCACTGCCCTAAAGGATTTACCTACTCTGTCTCAGATACTTGAGTTTTGCCATGTGGAATCGTAATGCTCTCTATGTCCTTCACAGAATTAGCAGGACTATGTGCCCAGTAAGTTCATAATTTCCTTTTTTGAACTGGTAAAATAAGGGAGATACCCAATTGGTGTATTTATTTTATTTATTTAAAATATTTTTTTACCCTGCCTTTCTCCTTGAAAAGTAACCAAGGTGGTTTACAACAGTGAAAGACAAGATTAAAGTTGAAAACAACGAGTATACAACGGTGGTTAACATCATTAAAGAACAATGAGTAGGCATCTTACATAATTAAAAGGAAATATAGCTAAGAACAGTAAGTATACAATTTTTAAAAATGCCACTCTGAGAAATGGAAAACACAAGTAGTACTAAAAATTCAGTCAAAGCAGCAATGCATCACAATCCAGCTAAAAAAAATCACACACAGGTAGATACAGGAACACCCCCAAGATGTGCACCTGTTTTTTTAATGGGAGTGTTACTGAGGGAAGGCTTGCTTGAAGAGAGAGGTCTTTGCCTGCTTGCGGAAGGGCAGCAAAGATGGGGCCAGCCTGGCCTCCTGTGGGAGGGAGTTCTAAAGCTTGGGAACAGCAAGAGAAGGCCCTCTCCTCTGTTCCCACCAAATGCACCTTTGAAGTGGGTGGGACTGAGAGAAACGCCTTTTCTGATTATTTTAACACCCCAGCCACTTCATAATGGGAGATGTGGTCTTTGAGATAGCTTGGACCCAGGCCATTTTGGGCTTTGTAGGTTAAAACCAGCACTTTGAATTGTGCCCAGAAACTGATCAGCAGCCGGTGGAGCTGCTGTAACAAGGGGGTTATGTGATCCCTGTAACCACCGAACCCCAAAACTCCAAACAATCATCCAGTGGTTTAAGGTAGAGACATTAAATAACATAGGAGACAAAACAGAACCCTGGGGGACACCACAGGTCAGCAGCCAGGGTGTCGAACAGGAATCCCCCAGCACCACCTTCTGAGCTCTTTCCTCAGAAAGTAGAAGTGGACAGAGGAATGGACTAGGTCTCTGGAAACCAGGGTTCGAATCCTTGCCTGGCCATGGAAACTCATGGGGTGGTGATTTGGAACTGGTAGCACCACTCTTTAAATATCTCATTTATCTTGAAAGCCCTATTATGGTCATTGTAAGCCAGTTCCAAACTGAAGGCACATGATAGAACAAGGGAAATTCACAGAGTCATGCTTGCACTTGCACAGTTAATAATGTGCATCTGAATGCACTTTGTATCAACACTGTGTATTGCAATCTCCGTACAAGCTCGAGGTATTTGTGGTGAGCTCCTTCTCTGCCGAGAAGACCCTGGAAAGGGTTACCACAAGTAAGAACTAACTTGATGGCACAAACTTATAATTAAATATGCAAAGGCAGGATTTCTCAGAGTGAGGGTTTAGGCCTGTAAGGGCCTGTGTTTTCAATTTACATTTCATAACGTACCTCGTGATGCTGACTTGTTCTCCTTTGTACTGTTTGTTTGATACTGTGTAAGATATTTTTATATTGCTTCTATTTTTTGGGGGGGAGGGGGAGTCCAAAATGCTTTACAAAATTAAAACTAGCAAACGGAGGAGCAAGAAAAATACCCAGGAAGCCAAGAGATAAAATTGTAAAACAGTGGTAAAACTGTAAACATATTTTCTATAAATTCTTTGAGTTCTAGGTATATTAGGGCTAAGAAGCTTGCAGTGTGTTAGATTTGTCTAGCAAGGGAGAAACCCCAAGAGGGATAGCTCGTTGGTGCTGAAGATTTTTCAGTCACTTTAAGCAGGTCCTCTTTCTGAGCTGAAACATACCATACAGTACGTCCCCTCCCAAGGATGAGAAAGAACTGTGGAGGGCTTTGCACCACCAAAAATGGACCCTGGGAGAGGTACTTTTTTGGATACATCCCCTTCAGAAACCCTGTGGTAGCAATTACTCAGAATTTAAACTAAGCAGGTCTACACTACAGGTCTTATCATAAAAGTGGGCAAAGAGGCCTTCCAGATGCTGGGCAGCTATTTTCATCAGCTATAACCAACATGCGAACAATGGGGCATGCTGGGAGTGGTAGCCCAATGACAGAGGACTGCACTTCATGGACCCTGCCTTTATAGCTTGCTGTCACTTGCATCAGATCCCCAGGTTTCAGCCATTTAACATCCATATTTCTCTTTCTATAAACAACCAGAAACCTCTGGAACAAACGTGCCATCTGAAGAAATCTATTATTTTTTTGCCATTGGGGGGCTGTCCTACTCTTATCCATTTTACAGTGTTGTGCGATGCTGGAATTAAAAGGAAAACTGATCTTAAGGAGGCAAAATTAAGTGAAAACAAAAAAGGGCCTTAGACATAAGCAGGATGTTGGAGAGAACAGGGAGGGAAGAGTGAGGCAAAGCTGTGTCAAGGTATATGAGGCAGCTTTAATGTATGGAGTGTGCCGATAGAAGACAGCCATCCCTATTTCTTGCAGGTCTGTTTTTGTATTAAGAGCCGTGCCATATAGGAGTTTCCATAGAGTGGCAGAAAATCCTGGAAATTCAATAGCAGTAATATAGAGGAGTGTTACATTCAGACATTCAGGAACCATTGTGAACTGCAACAAAAACTTTTATTGGGACATGAAAAATGAATCAAAGAAAGTATAAATTAAAAAAAAATCAAGCAATGATGTTGATGATGATTGATCATTTCACTCAAAACATGAGTTTATTTGCTAGGAAAGTAAGTTTTTATACTTTTTAGTTTTTACTGACTCATACTCAATTACTTTAGGAAGGGAAGTAGTTTTCTTGGGGCTCTTGAGGGAGGGAGAGAGGGGGGGGGAGTCAAGGGTGAGGGATGGATTTGTTAAGGAGGGTGCATCATTTGCACCATGGACCATGGAAAATCCGGCACTGGAAGGAAAAAAAAACACCCTCTGTGGTGCCCCCTTCCCTTGTTGATGCCCTAAGCATGTGCTTAATCCAGATACACCAAGATTTGGTTACCCTCCGGGTAACGTTCCATGAATGAGGCTGTCAACATGAAAATTCATAATGAAAAACCTCACTATGGGCACAGCAAATTACAACTTGAGCCATCTTCTGCATATCCTAGTACAGAGAGATCTCTGGCAGCTTGGTCAGATGTTAAAACTACCTAATAAAACAGATAGACATGGAAACGACATGGCAAAGTGATAGAGCAAATAACGAGCAATTCATGGGAGCTTGCTTGCGACCTGGAATTAAAGAAAACATCCAGACTGGACACTGAGATACTCATACATGGCAGTGCATTTTAAGCAGAGGTTCTTCCACATGAGGTGTTTAAAGACGTGAATCAGAAAACTGGTAAACTTAAAGACATGCACACATCATGCTTACTGAACAGGAGGAAACACTGCAGAAGCAAGAGCACTTGAATGTTTTTTGAGCAAGATAGAAGTTCGGCCCTGTGGAGCTCCTTTTGCATAGCTCAGGTGGCTGTAAACATTTGATTTGACTTTCATCACCTTCCTTACGTCTTTCCCTCCCCAGATGTGTTGGATTACAATTCCTATAATGCTCATGCTGATGGGAGCTGCCCTCCCTCACATCTAAAAAGTGCCCCCTGGGAAATGATTATCTAAAAAGACAAGTTCTGTGAAGGTCAAACAAAATCTTCACATCTTCAGATCCACCTGCATTGCCTGATGTTACTCAACCTGTTCCAGGTTATCTTCCTTGGCTAAGAAAAGCATCCATCCTTCCTTCCCTGAAGTAATACCAGCATTCAAATGCGATCATTATTACCTTGCATGCATAGGCAGACTTTGTACTATATATATTGTAGCAGGAACATGGTGAGGACTGCATGATGTTGTTGGACTTCATATCCCATTAGCCCCAGCCAAAATGGCCAATGGCGATGAATGATGGGAAATGAAATCCAACAACATCTCGTCAAACTCTGGCTTTCAGCTGGAAAATTCTGAGCAGCAGCAGTTTTTTTTTTTAACCGTCACCCTAGCAAATGAACAATGTATGGCAGTATTTCAGTTTCCTTTAATAAGATTTTTCCCCCTCTGTCAGACAATGAATTTCCCCCCTCCTTTCAAACACATTTCTAAAAATAAAACAAGGCTGGATTTTTCCACAGAATGATAATTTATCACAGCATTCAAGCAGGTCCTAGTTTTAGTTTTACAGAAACCAGGGAGTTCATATGTTCAGATCCTGAAGATACCCCCCAACTGCCCTGTGGGGTAGGGGGAGGAAGGGATGTCCCACTGGGGCAGCTGATCTCCCCCATGTTGAGAGCAGCTTTAAGACCTGAACTTCCACAAGGGAAGGATGAAAAAAAAGGAACATCACCATGCTTACCATCTCTGGAGGAAACCACCCATGGCCCGAAGCAACTTCTTGTTCTTGTCTTTCAAAACTTTTATTTTCCCTTAGTTTTTCAATGTTTTAAAATGGTTGGTTGTGTTGAATGCCTTGGTAGAAAAGCAGCTTATCACCCACGGGACAAATATACAAAATACGCAAGCATGCTCACTGGATTTTGTTTCAAAAACTGGACAAACATCTAGTAGGATCCCTGACAGGGATGGAGAACATGTGGTGGTTCAGTTGTTGTTGGGTTCTGGCTCCCATGGTCAGAAAAGAGCTGATGGAAGCTGTAGTCCAACATCCGATGGGCCAGCCATTTCTTCCTTCCATCTTAGCACCTGTATCTCTTAATAGTGCATCCTTTGTATGTTTACCCAGACATAAACCTCTGCTGCTATGAAGGTTATTTGGGCAAACTTCCAAATAAGTGTGGTTTCATCCCAGAATTGTGGTTTGAAGCAAGGAGGAGATGGTGGGGGAAAGGAAGAGGCCTACAGTGCTTGGATTGGAAGTTAAAATTACAGGATTCAAAACAGTGTATTCTTATGATAGTGGGACATCTGTAGAAAAACAAAGCAATATGGTGCAAGAAGTGCTTTAAAAGCTAGCCTGCTATTGACAGAATTTTGGAAGTGATGCTCCTGCGGGGAGTCTGGCAGAGTAACAAAGACTTAGATGAGAGTTCCAGAAATAAACTTACGTTAATAAAGCAAACATACTGCTGACTTTCTCTTTATTTACTTGTATTTATTGTTTATTTAGCCCTACGATTATATGTCCCCAAATTGTATTTAAACTGAATCACACTCCCGGAAAATCACCAAGAACAGAATTAGAACTCAGTTACATGCAGGGGGGCGGGGCGGGGGGGACTCTTTTTGAATTGGGTTTAACATGTTTGAAATAAATTTAAAATTTTTTGACTATATGATGCACAGGGAAGTGCGGGTTGGTTTTTTTTAGCCGAGATGCATGTTTTTGGGTCAGAAAGTGAAGCATTTTGCTCATCTGCAAGAGGGTTGTTTGTTTTATATAGCTTATGAAACTGGTTTATTCCAAATCATTTTGGCATGTGTGAACACCTCTGTCACTGCAAATTATGTTTCTGGGGGTTTGTCAAGTAATAGATTACAGGTTTCAAGCTGCAGGAAACCTTGCAGTCTGATCTGAAAAGAGGGCCAGCAGAGAGAGAGAGAGAGAGAAAGGTTGAGTGGGGGAAAAGTGTTCCCTCCTTCACAAAACTAGAAGCTGCTGACCTTGTAAATTTCTCTGGTCAGTTCCTCTTTGCCACTCACTGGAATGCCTTCCCTCTGGCCTTGTGCTGGTCGGCTTTCACAGGCACTGGCCACCGTGGCTGTGGTGTTATTTTTATTTTATTTTAATTTTTCTTGCTTCTTGCAATCTGGCATAGTGCTAGTGTGATGGATGGGGGAAAAAAATGAACAGGTTGGAGTGCAATCTGTCCGTGCAGCCTGACACACTCGGAGGGAGGGAGGCAGGCAGACAGACGCAGACATAGACAGGGTAGAGAAGGAGCGATTGCATCAGCAGCTGAGGCTGGTGAGACGGAAGGCACACCAGTGAGACATTGACAAGATCAGCCGCTTCTAGGGTTGCAATGGAGGGACACGCCCACAGGGGGTGGGGAAGGCGAAGGAGTGACAGAACCACTGGGTGTGGCAAGAGAGAGGGCACACCAGTGAGTCGCACTGCCAGTTCCCTTTCTCCCTCTCCCTCTCAACCCCCCTTTGTGTGTGTGTGTGTGTGTGTGTGTGTCTGTCTGTCTATCCGTCTGTCTGACTGTCTCTGCACATGTGTCAGGCTGCAGTGAAAGCTTTCACATAAGAAACATACATCCAAAACCCTCTTTCAATAGCAGAATCTGCTGCTGACATCACTCCCATTGTGCAGGTGGAGCTGTGCAAAAGGATCCCGGCCATTGCTATGTTACCTGGACAGCTGCCTGCTGAAATATTCACACAAACGTAAGTAGGGTACTAACCACAAGCATATTGAATTTATTCATTGGATGAATGGGTGGATTTTTATCCCTCCTTTCACCTGGAATTGCAACCCAAGGCAGGTTGTGACATTATTAAAGACAAGTGCAAATAAAAACTCAGTAAGTTGTCAATATTTAAACACAATTCAACAAATTTTAAACATCTTAATAATCATAACTACAACCAAAAATACAGCACATAAGATCAACCCCCTGTCCTGAGCAAGCAAACACTTGCTGAAGGCCAGCCTGAATAGGAAGGTCTTTGGGAGAAAGAGGAGGCAACAAGGAGGGGGCCAGTTTAAGCCCCCTCAGAAGGGAGTTGCATAGCCTGGGAGCAACCACCAAGAGGACTCCCTCTTGTGACCGAATTAGAGGTGCCTATCTTGAAGATTTTCAAGTTTGAGCAGACTTATATAGGTGTATATGGTACTGAAGGAATGAATGCTTTCACTTGAGCAGAAATCACGTTCTAGTTTTGATTGACAAAACTATCACAAAGCATAATGTTGAACCTATGAATTCCCCAAGCTCCAGAATATTCAGTGCCTCCATAGTACATGCTATCTCCAGGACTGGCTCCATGATTTACAAGAAAAACAAACAAAGAAGCAAGCAAAACAAAAACCCAGCACCAGGATCAAATGTCACTTGTAATCCACCTCTGTACCTCAGTTTATCTAGGAGTTTTTTCCCCTCTGCCATTGGGGCTTCTACTTTTTTCAAGCTTGAAGGATTCAAGCAGGCCATGTGTGATGAGTTGTTTCATTCTTCAAAGGATGGAGGTATGTGACTATGGGTGGTATTCTGGTGATGTATTAAGCTGAACATGATGTTTTGGACAGTGGGAACAACCACCCAAGTATGATTCTCTCTAGTTACTCTGAAGTCTTTTTAATTTTTTTTAAAAAACAAACTACTAAGTATAGCGCTAAATCACCTTATCACTACATTGATACAGTAGTTTAGCACTAGATCAGCTCTGCATGGACAAAAAACAGATAAAAAACTGATATGAAATAGAAACAACTCCAACGAACTACAGCAGACTTTATGGCATGGAGGACTTGGAAAACTTCCCCTTTCTCCTAACTCCATGCAACATTTTAAACAGCCCACAAGCTTTATAATAAACCATATAAGGAGAGCTGGGGATTGGCAGAGGGTTGGATTTTGTTTTGTCTTTTGTTTTGTTGTAGAAAGCAACTCCAAGGATCCTCTCGCCTACTGGGAAGGGTGGCTGGAGGATTCTTGGAACTGCAATAGAACAATTGTCACTTTTCTAAGCTCTGGATCAATTCCTTCTGGGCATGCAACCAAATGGAGAACTAGCAGATGGATTTAAGTTGTCCCTTCATTGGTTCTCATGAGAACCCCTCATGAGGGGAAAAAGGAAGAACTCATTTCAGAAAAATAGTGAACAAATATTTTCCTGCTTTTTTGTCTCATCTTCTATAAGCCAGAGCTCAGTTAATTTGCTTTGACTGTATGTAAAACAGCTTATTTATAAACTTTAGTTTCACATGAATTTATAGCCAGTAAATTTAGGGGCAGTAGAAAGAGAGAACAACTTAATATGAGATTTTGTTGGTTTGCAAGATCTGAGCAGAGCTGTTACTGATAGGACATTTTGGAGGTCATTAACTCTAATCACCACACATCCAAAGACTTGATGACACATAACATCTTTGGAGGTTTTCTTTTAAATCACCAAACACTTGTACAGTGACAAAATGGGTGGAATGGAGATTATGACAGGATACAGGCACCAAAGCTCTACTAACAGGAAATAAGACCATCCCCAGTCACAAAGCAAAAAACCGTACTTTTACAGCTTAAACAAGAGAGCTTCTGAATATTCTTCTGCATTATTTATTATTTCTGCATTTTATGTGTATTTTTTAAAATAATATTATCTTTGTGTCTCCATTTTTACAACCAGACACAGAATCCTCCTGCAAGCCTAAATCCGATAAGTCTGTTTGGCTAGAAAAGAGTTAAAAAGTTAGCTAAGAGCTAGCTAATTATGCCCTGATTGACAGGGTTAAAAGTTCAGATTGCCCCAGATTGGGATCTGATTTCACCTTTGAAAATTTACCTGAAGAGACTGTTTACTTCCAATAAACATCCTGTGAGAATGTTTACTGGAAGTGCTAGAAGAAAACACAACTGCAATTTGTTTTTCTAAAGTAATTGGAAACACTATGAATATGCCTTTCAAAATTGCATGTTAAATCCCTGAAGATACATGGCAAAATGTCCCCCTTTCTTGAGGACTATCACTCCATTACTTTCTCCAAAGCAAACTTTTTTTTTTACTCTAAAAAAATCCTGTCTGTTGACTTTGTTTTTGTGACCTCTAGTTGCCGTGCCACTCTGCAAACATCAAACATCTCTTTTCCCCACCCAAAAACGTATATAATGTGTCATTTTGCAAAGCTCTTGCTGGCAAGCCTGTATCACACATGCTCAGAGTTATAACAAAGTTGCTGATTTTCCCTTTTGAAAGGCCTTTTGGGGGAGGGGATCAGTATTTCAGTCCCTGCAGCCTGAATTCTTTCCAAATTAAAAATTAGTGGGTGGGTCAGCCATTCTCTTTCAAGGTAAGCAAGACTGATCTTTTCAATTTATGTGGTCTATTTTAAATCTGGGGTCATTTGGGATTGCCTATTTCTGAATGGGGGAAACAGTTTTGCTTTTTAAAAATCATAATTCAAACAACTATTGTCCAAACTTCCCCAAATTTGGCAAAGAGCAAAATCAGCCTGTTTGGTGCTGATTCAAAGTCCTGTTTCAAAATTATTATTTTTTGTTTGGGACACCCCCATTTTTAGAATTGCCTTGTATTGATTTGCTCTGCGGCACAGTAACATAGCTGCACTCTCATGCAGCTATAACCAATAAGCAATAACCCACAACTTGGTAAGACCTTACATTGTATGATCAAAGTTTGGGAAGGCTGATGTAGGACAGGATTATAACATTTATCTATGTCCAGGGCCTGAATTCAGATTTGGAAAGGGTCTGAATGGGTATCAGCAGTGAGTGTGGCTCATTGCTCAGACCAAGGCATGCAATAGGTTGCTGGGTTGCAGAACAGAACACGATTTTGTAGAACAACTTTGCAGGCTTATCAGTAGCTGTCGCCTCTTATCATGAGAGCAGATGAAGTTTGGTTACTAAATGAAAAATATTCTTCTCCCATGGGCCACGTCCTGCATGTGAGATAGAGGTTTACCTTTTTTGATGCACGTGATATTACAATGAGGGTGGGGGAATACTACCTCTAAGAAAATGGACAATTGTGGCTCTCTAGATTTTGTTAAAACTGCAACACCCGCCTTGAGTGAGCCGGACTCTTGGGAGTTGCGGTGAGTTCGAAAAACATCTGAAGGGTTACCATTGCCCACCCTTGCTCTAAGATGACCATTGCTTGTTCACAGTATTATAACTTTACTAATGACTGGTTCATACATTTTTTTTAAATATCAGAGTCTCAGTTGGTTGGGAAGATCTGAAAGGAGTCATGTTTTATAGAAGACAGATGCCTCCCCCCCCCCCACCGGGAAATTAGATCCCC
Organism: Intellagama lesueurii; assembly: GCA_037013535.1. Lineage (NCBI taxonomy): Eukaryota > Metazoa > Chordata > Lepidosauria > Squamata > Agamidae > Intellagama > Intellagama lesueurii. The sequence continues at coordinate 212,898,302 of JBAJHW010000001.1, read as the reverse complement.
ATAAGTCTACATTTTTGCTGACATTCCAATTTGCAGCTTCAGTGATGCCACAAGAAAGGCTTTGAATTTTAGCTCCCATTAATGAAAGCCAGGATGGGAAGAGTACAAAAGGGGGGGGGGGAGGATGCTGGAGGTGGTTTGGCAGATTACGAACTGTGCATCTTTGCACAGCCGTAACTCTGAAGTGAAAACCAAGAGCTGAGTTCAAGCAGGTATTGTGTCTGAAGAAGGCAAAAGCTTATGGTGAAAACTAGCATGAAGGAATGTCTATTAAGCACCAGAAAACTGTTATGGAGATCCAGAAAACATGACCTTAGGGTTTTGTGCAGTGTGATGGGTGTTATAATAAAACATGGCCAGTCCTAGATCATAAAGAAAACTGACAAGAAAAGGAACAATCCCTGCAACTGAAATGTGGTGTTAGAGGACAACTATACACGTATAGAAGAAATAAGTGGTGCCAGGTTCAATCAAGTCCTGAACATTAGAATTCTGTTTGACATAAATGTTTGTAATCTCTCTAGTCCACTGATCCTCATGTGTAAAAGCAAGTTGTGCTAACTGCCTCAAGCCCACCCTGCGAACTTCATGACTGAGGGGGTGATGGATTGGAACCCAGATTTTTTTATGTATTGATTTCCTCCAAACCAATTCACTAACTAACTAAATTCCCGATAAAAGCCATCAAGGTAGGCTCCCCCAGAAAATAAGCAATAAGCTCATAAAAACATAAAGTCAGCAATCAAATTGTGCTAAAATATATAAAGCACAACACAACACAAAGGATGGCACACAAGACAGGTTAAAAGTCATGTGGAAGGGATGGGACAGAAGCAAAGGCTCTGGTGATTAAAGGGGACAACCTTCCATCCAAGCTATAATTGGCCATTTGTAGCTGCATGCTAAGGGCACCTTCTAGTCTGCCAGATGAGGTAGCCTGTCTTTCACTGAGTACTGTTGGTCCTTTCAGGCCCTCTGCAACCTCAAAGCAGACCCACCATGACCACCACCACTACCATCAACAAAGGGACCTCTCTGGAGCTTTCATTCACAGAGGACCCGGCCACCACACTGGCTTCAGTGGGAAAGCTTTTCATTGCCGCTTGAAATATCCCTTGAATGGTGTTTTTAATTTCAAGGGTTTGCCCAAGAAATGGTTGTTCAAGCAGAGTCAGGCGATGCTCAACTGGCTTCAACTGAACTAACTTGCCTATAGTATGGAGTGTTTGCTTTGCGCTACTGTAGGTCTCTTATCACATTACAGCTTGCTTTACTGAAACACGGTGAGCTGCCACCCAAGTGTTTCCATCATGTGAAGAATGTCTGAAGTAGGAGAAAGAAGGAAGTTGAGTGGTTTCAAAATGAGAAGAAGAAAAGAAAGCAAGTTGGAGAGTGAGGTCAAATTCCATTAGGTTCACTTGGAAAGTAGTGGAAATGATATTCCATCCGACCTTGAGCATTGCATATATATCCGCTATGGACAGTAGAGGTAGGACATGCTGGCCTACCAGATGTTATTAACTCACCACTCCCATCATCTCTGACCATGCTGGCTGGTACTGATGAGAACTAGAACCCAACAACATTTTAAGGGCCACAAGTTTCACACTCCTGACTTATAGGGTAGCAAAATGTAACGGCTTAGGAGAGCAACAGTGCCCTGTGTACAGATTCCCGAGTATTCTGTTATGGATGAAATTTCCAGGTCCCATCTCACCTAAATCTATCTGCGTGTTGGCCTTATACAGGCTAAGGAGTAAGGAATAGACCATATTTTTATAACTCGAAAGGCCACTTTGAGGGCACTTAAGAGATTGATTCCAAACTAATTGGCTGGATGTGACATTCACAGCTGCTTCCCAGTGGGCCTCTTTAACAGACGTCCAGAAGGAGACCAAAGATCACAGGCAGGAAGTGGAAAAGTTGATCTTGGAAGTATTCTTCACAAAACCCAGCACTTATTTTGCCTCCCTGATAAATAACTGTTCTTCATTCTTTCTTTTTCTTTGCCATTGTTTTCCCATGAGAGCAGATTAAGTGTAGAGAGAAATGTGTATAGATATATGGACAGAAGTGGGTGATACTGATTTTTAACTTTACAACATGCCATCATAAGTCAGAATTCAGGCAGAAATCTTTTTGTCAGTGTTGAGGTTACCATGGCATTCCAAGAACTGCCTTTTTAAAGCTGCGCTGCTGGAGGAATAGTGTGGAGGTGGAGGGAAAACTTGAGAGTCATCTCAACTGAGAGAGGAGAAGAGAGGAGGGGAGCCAGAGGCTGGCCTTTCTCCTTGTGGCCTTGAGTTCTAATTATAGGAGAAAATACAAATAACCCACTTTCAGATTTGGGAAGGAAGGGGGAGTTGGACATGACAATGGAACCAGGGGCCCCCCTACCTTGGCTTTTTCCTTTTTAATATGAATGGAGGGTAATATTAATTTGCATTTGCATGTATGGTGGGGAGAGGAAATGGGAAACCAGTGCTTAATCTCCTGACGGACACTGATATGGGGCCTCTTCAGGTATTGTGCCTGGATAGTGTATGGGGACACATAAAAGAAACACTTGAGGTCAGCACCTCCCTCTGTCCTTTTGATTTATCAGCATAAAAACCATTTAAAAAACAAGTTAATCCTGAAATCAATCTGTCCAGCTGGGTATGGAAGAAGCACTTTCCTTACTCAAGCTCTTCTCTGTCCTACCTTTTTTGACCCTCATCTTCAACCTTTCTTTTTTTTTTAAAGAGCCAGCCCAAAATGTTTTGCTGTCTGAGGTAAAGAGCAACGCGGTGTCTCTTTTGTAGCACATAGAGAACCCTACAGAACTGCTAGTTGAATTTTACTTGGAGAATGATGGCAGAAGAGTGGCCTTCATTGCACTTGGAGGCTAGTTGAGGAAGGACAGGCACTTAACGTCTGCCCTTCCCAGCCTGAAGGAGTTGCCTCCTTCTGCCTAAAGAAAGGACCAGCTTCATTTGTTGTTGCCCTGTACCCAGGTGGAATGGTTTCTGCGAGCCTGTTTGACACAAGAGATTTCTACAGGGACAGAAAGGATATGTTTAAGATTGAAGGCCTCTTTTTAAAAGTTGCTCCGTCTTTCAAAGTAGATCAGCTATAGGTGAATGTGAATCACTTCATCAGTCTGAAAATCATGGCACGCACTTCTGAAACGGAACAAAAATAAATCCTGATTTCCATCGGATGTGGAAAAGGGCACAGGTTCTGAGTCCTTTTCTCATTTTTAAAGGAAAAATTATACAGGGATGGAAAGGGAGACACTGCCTCTGAAACATGTCTCTCAATACTAATTCTTACTTTTCACACTATCATCTTTTGGTTACTATCTTATATGGATGAAGTTTAATATGAACAAATAACTGAGCAAAGCCATCAATCAGGGATTGGAAAAAAATGGTCCTTCAGATGTTGGATTACAACTCCCATCATCCCTCACTATTGACTATGTTAGCTGGAGTCAATAGTCCACTTTCTCTATTGTGAAGCAGGAGTTATTTGCTTTTTTGGACAACAACTCCCAGAATTCCACAGCTAATGAATTCTGGACATTGTAACTCAAGAAAACAAGCACCTCTCATGTCTGGCCTGACTTGATTTATCCTTTAGTCTTCATGTTATAACAAACCACATTTGTTGTCTAAATTGCGGCACCACTGCCTGGCAACACAAGGTTAAGTCTGGGTAATTAGAACTTTTCAGCTCTTATCTGCCTTTCTCATGGTTGTCAGCTCAACCTGTTTTATTATCTATTCATAGCACCCATGGAAAGATTTTCCAACGAACCTGGGTTTTTGTTGGTTTCAGTTCAAACGCCAGGCATTGCTCTCCCTCTCCCACTCTGTTCCCACCCAATTCTGGATAACATCCAAAACCTAAACCCGTTTCTCTTGGAAAATAAAAAGAGAAACATTCAGATAAAATAATTCTGCCTCATACTGGCTCAGGATTGCTTCTTGAGCTTTCTTTGTTATTATACATTTCTTCTTCTCCAAATCTGTCTTATTCATGTTAGATATGAGTCAGTTGATGCCATCTGCAAACTGATCAGCAAATGTTTTCCTGGATTGTCCCACTTCAGGCTGTCTGTGGGAGTTGCTCATTAGAGTACCTGCCACATCTCAACCCACCAATGCAGCCCACTTTGAACAGAGGAAACCAATACATGAGGGGTGGTGGATGAGGGAAGATTTGGTTTAGCCTTCTACTCTCAAAGGAGCCTTCATTGCTCCAGTGATCAATATTCAACAGGATCTGGATCCTTCAAGAGAAATCCTTCAGCCCTGGGGATTATCTCAGTGGCTGTCTCTTTGTCTCTGTTATCTGGTCTAAGATTAGAAGAACCTTATGGTGGCTCCAGTCTACATGGACAGACAATCACCCAAGGTAATTCTGTACAATTCTATGGCCTTTGACTCGTGGGGCACCTCAGGACTCCATCTCATCTCTTAAAAGCTTTCCCACTGCCTACATGAAGATACTTGGCGACATCATCTGGGGGTTTGAGCTGTTCTGCTGCTGCCAGCACACTGTGAGACAGTGTAGCTCTTTTTTCATCTATGAATCCCAGGGATTTTTGTATATGTCTTTAAAACGGACAAGGTTGCTGTTTTGAAATGGATGAGGGAAAATCAGCTTGAAAGTTAATCTGGATCAGTCAGAGGTTTTCTAGATTGTGACACTTGGGTGTCAAGCCATCACTGAATAGAACTGCACCTCCCTCCCCTTCAAGGATCAGCTGTCTGGTTGCTTGACTTTGGTGGTGGTGGCGGCAGAGAGAAGGAATTCCTTTCATCAGCAAAGGGCGATGCCAAAGGACCTTGGCTACAGGGTTTGGCCGTGAGCAGATGACGTCTTAGTCCACCTTGCAAGAGCTCTAATAAGAATAGAAATGAAACAAAAGATTTACTTAATGTTTTAGGTCAGGCTGAAACCTTGCACTAAAGCTGGGAGGTAATCTGAGTAGACAAGAGACTAACAACAGTAATAAAAAGTTGAAATCTCGGCTGTTGAAATGGAAAGTAGAAAAAAAATGTTTGCACCTCTTAGCCCCATGTCTAATCCTCTTCTGTTCCGGCTACTTTCACATAGCATGTAGGTGTGCAGCAAAAACAGAAAAAGTCACAAAGAGCAATTTGGTGGCAGGTAGAGGGACCAGAAGAAAAAGTAAACAAGGCTCCCATACCTTTTAATCCAAGCCACATTTGCTGAAATTTCCTCCTCTATACCAGCAATTCAAGGTACAGTAACTCTGTCCTCTTCTTCCACTGATACACCCTACTATAGGGTGTGTATAGATCGCTAATAAAAAAAAACCTGATTACTTTAATCACCATCATCATGGAACTGTAGAGCTGAAAAGACTCCATGGATCTTCAAGTCCAGCCCCTGTCAAGGAGGCACAACAGGGAATTGAATTCCCAACCTCTGGCTCCACAGCCAAATGCCTAAAACACTGAGCTATCCAGCAGTTCCTTAGCTACTTAAAAATAAATAGGATCTGCCTTCAAGTAAAGTCTTTATTGAGACTTCAGTTTAGAGAAAAACAGGATGCCTGTAAAGCAGAGGAAAGGAGCCAGACCAGACAGGGGGAACTATACCGAGTCTTTCAGCTTACAGGAAGCGACATTGCGCTCTTTGGTCAGCCAGTAGTTTGCATGCCTTACTGGCCTCTTATGGGTGGGCTAGCAGAAGGAGACAGAGTGTCTAAAATGATGAGACGGGCAAGAATTCAGTAAACAGAGCTCTCTCTGTGTGTATGCATTTATTGGAAGCGAGGCCAACTCAAGCTGTTCTGGTGCTGCTAATGATTCCCCACTCCTAAATAGTTTTCCCTCTGTTTCTCCGCAAACTGTCACTCAACCGGTCCTCTCAGCCTTGTGCCGGCATGAAGTGCACACACAAAGGAATGTACATTGTTCACATAAAGTACATTGAAACAAAACAAGGAAGTGGGCTATAGCACAATTAAGCTGCAGTGGCGTCCAGATCTTGAGTCAGGCCCTTAAATTGGTCAAAAGTACTCAGCAGCGTCTAAACAAAGACGACTTGAAAAATTAGACACCTGCTAACAAAACACCCACATGAGTTCAGAAAGGTGATGGGTCACCACAAAGCCACAAATTACTTCCAAACAATATGTTCATGTTTTATTAAATGCATTTTCCTTACTTTTACATTTCCCTTTCACATTTTTATGTGCTAATGAAGGTATTTCTAGAAACCGCTGCCCGGCATCAAACCAGAGATTTTTTGTAAAACATGCTGAGAATAAAGGACTGATGTATGCAGATTTTAAACTCTGCCAATTTCAGTGTCTTTTTCTTTTACCTTTCTCTTGAAGAATACAAAGCAGTTCCTTTTCATACCCAGTTTAGCAAAAGAACGAGTCTTTCTCTTTTTTCCGTCTGTTTGGCAAAAAGTCTAGGGGAAAAGTAAATAATGCCATAAAATGGATGTAGGTAAGAATTTCAAGACGCGGTCCATTTTTTAAATGAATATTTACTGTTTATTATTATATGCCAAAGCCCGCCTTGCAGCTGTCATGCAATGCTAGCAAAAATGCACCTTCTTTTGGCAGATCATTCCTATTCTAGTTTATCAAGGCTGAAAGAGCTCATTACTTGGTTGATTGCCTGTCTGACTCACTGACTGACTGATTTTGTCAGTCTTAGTCCCATCCTTTCTCAACCTAATGCCTTCCAGTTGTGTTGGATGACAGTGCCCATCATCCTCAGCATCCTCAGTCAGCATGACCATAGGTTGGGGAAAGTTGTTCCATGTCCTTCCAGACATCAAATGGGGACATCAGTGTGATGTTCCTAATTTAGGAAGCAACTAAGTATTTGTAGACACTCAACAGTGCTTTTAAAGCGCTGAAGCCTCTATAGTGAGCAGAGAGGATGACTTTCATTTTCAAGTAAGGGGAATGAATAAACTTCTGTCTCCTCAAGAAAGGCAGAAACTCCATCATTATGATTTGTCTGAAGCTTCCAACTCTACCCCTGTATTATTTTGATGAATCTGGTAAATTATAGTCTCGAACCACTTTAATAACAATTTTAGCTTTCTCTTTGAAGCTAGGGGATTGTATTCTTGAAGAAGATGGGCTAAAGGAGGGATGAGGAACATGTGGCCCCCAGATGTTATTGGATTGCGCCAGCAGACCTAATAGTGAGAAATGATAGGCGTTGCAGTTCAACATCTGCAGGTCTACACATTCCTCAGCCCCTGTGCTTAAGATATCTCACCAAGAATTCTCAGCTGATCCATTGCAGGACAACTGGAGCAGTCTCTGTGGCAGCATCAAACTGGTTTTATGGCTATGCTGATGTGTAATATAGGTAAGCCTCAGAAGAATGGAGTTTAGATTGTGATTTTCCTTCATCACAATAACCGAAATCCATAGGGTTCATCTATCCTCTTTACTTGCCGGTCTTTGAACAATCAGAACTTGAAAAGTTACCTTTAAAAGTAACATAGTTTAAAAGAAACTATAACTATATAGTTTTAGGACAGAAAAAGTAGTTAGCTACTATTATAAGTATTAAAAAGTAATACTTTGTGTGTGTGTGTGTGTGTGTGTGTGTGTGTGTGTGTGTGTGTGTTCCCCTTCTCCAAAACCGGAAGCAAATTGACTTTGGATTCCTGGAGAACCCCAATTTAAGGAAAAGTTCTCTCAAAATCACTATATTTAAAATAAAAATTGCCCCAAGGAAAAATGATGCATTTACTTCAAAATGCATGGAGTGTTTGGGTTGAACTTTACCAGTTGCTTTGTTTTGAGGTTTAAGTCTTTTCCCCTGTCTCCCTCCCTCCTTCCTTCCCCCCCTCTCTTACACACATTTCAAACTGCAGCCTGACAAAATGAAAGGTTGTCTTTGATGTTACCTGTCTCCTGAGCCCCATAGCTCCCCTCAGCCTAGCAGCTTTAAATTTAAGACGATAGCTGAGAAATAGGATAGAAATTCCTCGGGGATTGTTTAAATGGCAGGCCTGTGAGCTGAGGCATTAGTCCTAGCAGTTAATCTAAACACATATTAATTAAATGTCCAAATGATGTACTTCTTCCAGAGATGACTTAGCCAGAATTTATACATTTAAGGCCAAGTAATATCTTGGAGGACTAAATGAAGCAAGATGCAGATACATCTGTTCAAAGTGGTGGAATGTTGCCTGTTTCATAAGCACATTAAAAGTCAGAGCACAACCATGGAGAAACTGACGTTCTCATGACAAAACACTGCTTGGTATTTTGTGACTAAATTGAGAGACAGGGAGCAGGGGCTACAGCATTGGTGCTCGGAAAACATTGTGGAGATAGGAAAAGGCGGAGATGCCTGCTTGATGGAACCAAAAGCCAGTATTGCCTGTTTCCTGTTTCCCACAGTTCCTAAGGAAGGATGGGGAATGGGCAGCCCTTCAGATGTTGTTTGGCTGCAGCATCGTGATCCATTGGATCTTACGAGGAGACCTGGCCTCTGGGTAGAATTTAGACACCTAGAGGCAGCCCTACCAAGGAATGATAGGAGTTGGAGCTGGACAATGTCTGGAGGGAAGCCCACATACAGGATAGGAAGGCAATAGGCTTTTCCTGCTCCTGTTTCTCAGTGGACCCGTCTTGAGAAGCTTAAGAGAAAGCAATACATGCACTTTCTAAGAAAGGCAGCCTCTGTGCTCAGGCCTCTTCATATGAGCCAGTAGGTAGACTCGTTGAGTCAACCATATGCCTAAATTCTACCTGGAGGCCTGGTCTCCTCATAAGATCTGATGGGTCAGGATGCGGCACACAATAGTGGTACGTGCTCCTTTTTTGCACCTGCTTTTCTGTCAGAGCAGCGAGGCCTTTGCTTTGTCCCCGAGGCAGTGCCAAAGTGCTCTGTTAATAGGCTACGCTCTCTCTCTCTCTCTCTCTCTCTCTCTCTCTCTCTCTCTCTTTTTATGTCCCTCCCTGGGAGGAGTTTCAATTCCCTTATGAGGATACAGCACCAGTGATTTGTGACATTAGGACAACCTGTTTATTTACAAATGGAAGCAAGGACCATACAATCTTTCATTGGCTACAGCTTGTTTCCTTTTATCTCTGCAACAGTGGAAGTGAAGGCGAAGCCTGTTTTATAACCCACCACACTGGATCACCACTGAGAGCCTAAGACTATGTATAGCCTGAGCCTGCACCATATTGGTTTGCCTGGACACAGATTATAGTTTGGATGGCGGGGTGTGTGTGGGGAAAAATCTGTCTGTTTTGCTTTCTCCAGTTTTCAAATACTTTAAACCTTAATTTCCTTCCATCTTTGGTAGTACGATTTGTGAATTTCGGTAAATTCCTCGCAATTAAACTGAAACAAAGTTTTCACCCATCTGCACTGACCAAATAAATTCAATAATCTGTTTCCAGCATGGAGAAGACTCCGCCAATGCCCAAAGGCTAGGCAAGTATTAAAGATGGGAAGCTTCTGGGGTGGGCCCCCGGAGATGGCCTTATTCAGCACTAACATGGCTGAATACACAGAGATTCCCAATCCCAAGCTTTGAAGAGATAAAGAAATAAGTGCCTTGGGCCCGGAGGGATAATGATAATCTTAGAACTGCAGAGCTGGAAGGGACCCCCTGGACCATGGAGTCTAGCTCTGGTCAAGGAGGCACAGTGGGGAATCGAACTCCCAACCTTTGGCAGTGTTTCTATAGTTTCACTTTCTCCCATGTTTGATTTAAAAAAGGAAATCCCCCAAGCTTTCCATCCTAAATATACAGAAATATGTGAATTTTGGACAATTTTTATAGAAACAGAGCGAAGCAATATCCTCCCCTATATCATCGCCCTCCAGAAAGTACTGTGTCTACTCTTGTGTCTTTTGTTCTCTCCTTGTCTTTAGTCTAGCCCTAAAGGTGTTGTGTGATACCTTCGACTGGGGGAAACTTATTTCATCAGAGACGAGAGTAGTGTGAAAGCAATGCTTGAGCAATGTGCTCAAAACAGCTTCAGTTCAAGGGTGGGATGGGTGGTGGGGGCAGGAGATCATCTGTCTCTCCTGAGACTTTTCTTTTATATTTGCATCCAGCCTTATGTTGCTTATATTAACACCCACAGCAACGTAGGCTAAAGCAAAAGAGGGAACATCCCTTAGTGAACAGATTGTTAGTGTATATATTTTTAGAGGAACGTCTGAGAAGGACTTAGAAATGAAAAGTAGCTTGGTGCAAGTGAAACATAATACAATACAATAGAATGCAATATGATACAATGCAGTAAAATATGATGCAGATCATAACTGCGCCGCTCAAAGGCTATTGCTTTATCTTTCCCAGCCCAGCAGTTATTTATCTGCTGAAACTTACACTTCAGATATATTAATTAAGCTCATACTGCTCCAGGACTGAACCAAAACAGCACCTGAGATAGAATATCCAAATCATGTCACTCTATTGATAAACACATATACAACACAGAGCAAAAGTTGGGAAAATGTGTTTGTTTACTTACTTACGAACTAACTAAATTATTTGAATTGAATTTTCCCAGCTAACATAGCCACAGGATGGGTTTTTTTTAAAAAAGAATCATAGTTGCTAAAAAAGCAACTCACCCAAGCTCCGGTGCTAAGATGACACTCATATACCTGGCTGTGGAGCCAGAGGTTGGCTCCTTGACAGGGGCTGGACTGGATGATCCATAGGGTCCCTTCCGGCTCTGCAGTTAAGGTATGCTCACGAAGGAAGCAGACTCAGTCAGAACTCTTTTTAAGCAACATGTTTCAGAGTCTACTGCAAATGCTGTTTATGGGTCTTGATGAGGCCCACCTGCTATGTGAGGTAGCTATGTGTATTCTATAACCTACAGGACCTCAGCAAACCCCTATATTCTGTTTGAGTAGGAATTGTTTTGACTTTGGGCCAAATGTCCCCCCCCCCATATAAATTATTTGAAAAATAATGCATATTGATCAGAAACACTGAGGCACTGAGACTAGTCAATTTTGTTTATTCATCTTAAATCTATGGATTTAAGCCATTTGTGGATTTGGTGCTTTATTTAGTAATTTGAAACAATTTATGATTTAAATAATACGCCATTCCAGCCACTGTTTAGAGAAGATGTTTCAAACAAAGGATTACTCATATGAAAAGGATAACGTTTTTAAGGCAGTATGTATAGAACAGAACAGTCTCCCCACCCCCTTGAATGATTCATCCAGCCCAGAGGGTTGGTTATAACATTTTGACTCCTTAGTCATTCACCTGGTCTATCAACACAAGAACCGCATATAAACACCCAGTCACTTGCACTGTCTCCAGAACACTCTGTATTTATATCAGTCGAGAGGTTTCTGAACAAACTGTACGAACACTTAGCCACACAGATCGCAGCACTTTGGAGCTCAGCGCAGAGCAGGCAGGTCCCAAACAGGCTCACATGGGGTTCCCTTGACAGGGCTGCATTCTTGACAGTGTCATTAAACAGCTTCTAGAGCAATGAAATTACTTGCTAGGTATGTATTCATGGCTGTCGTTTTGTTGTTGTTGTTTTGTGCTCTCAAATCCTTTCCGACTTATGGCAACCCTATGAATTAATGACCCCCAAAAGGCCTATTGTCAACCTCCCGGTTCAGCTCTTGCAAACTCACAGCTGCGGCTTCTTTTATTGGGACAATCCATCTCTTATTTGGTCGTCGTCTTCTCCGATTGCCTTCGACCCTTCCCAGCATTGCTGTCTTTTCTACTGAGTCTTGTCTTCTCATGATGTTCCCAAAGTGGGACAGCCTCAGCTTAGTCATTCTTTGCTGCTAGGAAGAGTTGATGCTTCGTTTGATCTAGAACCCACTTATTGATCTTTCCAGCACTCCATGGTTCTAGGTTTACAGGAGGTTTATTGGTGTTCTCTTGCAGAGTCAGTTCTGAATGGGTTTTTTTTTTTAAAAAAGATACTGTTAACAGGGCTATCCCAAACTTTTTGAGCATCTTAAGGAGAAACTGCTAAAATCAACAGTGAGATAGAGCCTAAGGGTGAGCTTGACTATGACCAAAGGGGGGGGGGGGGGGAGAGAAAGAGAAAAGGAGCTCTGGGTGCTTTCAAAAATGAAGCAGGTGAATTGTACCATTTTGTATGCCTCTTCTTTGGGTATCTGATAGTTGTCAAAGCAATCCTCACAATCTGGCACCTTCAACACACCTGCAGGGCACGAGGTACAAGAAGGCTGTGCTCAAGCGATAACAGCAGGACCACGATGAGCATGTGATGTTACCTTTAAAAAGTAACTAGTTACAATTTTAGTTCCTGACCCCAGAAAGCAGTTAGTTGCCACCATAGTTACACAGTTGTTGTATTTTTTTTAAAAAAAGCTCTACCCTTCGGTTTGTCAAAAGTAATTATAATTGTTACTTTTAAGTGAATTTAAAGAACATCTGAATTCTACAAATTTCTTTTTTCTTTATCTTTCTTTTTTTTCCTTAGGGTTTTTGTTGTCAGTTTTAATATTTCTATTTTTCATTTGGGTTTTCTATTTTATGAGATTGTAACCTGCCCAGAGTAGTGCTGTGACACTAATGGGATACTAAATGAATGAATTAATGAATTAATGACTTAATGAATTCTACAAATCTGTGACCTGTGATGCACACCAGACCCTCGGCTCATCTTGCTCCTCATCACCCTTACTCCTAGCAAAGAACAAAACAGCAGCACAAAACACAGCATCATGCGACATTTGAACCATGTGACACTCTTCCTTCAAAATTTAGTGTGGCTTATAGCTATACAATTATACCATTTTATGAAAAGCAACCCAAAAGCAGGTACATCGACCCTGCAAAGACAACTGAAATTACACCGTATTACATTACAATTATAATGTAACTAATTTACACCTTCATTACTCAGAAAAGCAACTAATTATAAATAACTGGTTGTTTCCAAGTCATTATAAATAACTGGTTGCTTCTAAGGCCATAACAGCAAGCCTAGAGAGGAGTATGTGTATGATCTTTCAGAAAAGCAGATATTAAGAGTGGATGCAGTCCTGCAGCCTAGACAACAGAACTGGGAGTTTAATTTTTTAAAAAATATATATGGTATGTATAATTGAAAATTGTTTTAACATTGAATATGTCCTGAAGAGATGCCCTCCATTTTCGCAGCATTTAGTACTTGTCTACCTGCTACAATGGCTTCTCTGTCTGTTTGCTCTCCCCAGTCAGACCTCTGGGGGAAGTGGTTTGCTTGGAATCCTAAACACCCGCTCACCCATTTGTGGGAAAGGCTACGGCTATATTCCTTTGCAGACTTACCCAGGGATGACTCCTACCGAATACAAGTATGTAGGTCCTACCTCTTAACAAAGGGGAGCCTCTGGCAAAACCCTTAGACTGCGCAAGCCATTCGTGCTCAAAGAACCCTCCTTTCTATATTTCCTGGTGTAAATCAAAGGATGTTTTCTACAAAGCATGAAAGACATGAATTCACTGACAGGTAACATTACATGGCCTTGGGCAAACCTTACGAATTCTCCACTGAAATGACCTTGCCAAGGCTAAAGACCTACAGCCCCGTATTCTGTAGAGGAAAAGGGGATTCCCTTGTTGAAGGGGATGATGGTACTGAGGAGGGGCTAGCAAGTTGAGTTGGACACTTCTTTACACTCCGTGGGATTTCATTAATGAGTAGACATTTATAGCACTATGGACAGCACTGACTAGAACAGGGCAAGCTACTGGGGTGGGGGCTTGTTTGCTCATTCAAAAGCTTTCCTTTCTACAACATACAGAAAACACACTCTTTATGGCTGCAACATGTGCAAACCCTTCCACAGGACTGAGGTAACTCAGGATTGAGCTAGTTTTTCTTTTTTAATGCTTCTCCAGGTTCAAATAACCTCTCTCTCTCTCTCTCTCTCTCTCTCTCTCACACACACACACACACACACACACACACACACACACACACACAAACACTTATTTATCTGATTTGCACATACCGCTCTCTCCCACCTACACATAAACATGCAGAGATATTAAAGAAAAGCCTTTAAGATTTTCAGGTCTCTCTCTGAAGGCCACCGTTTCTGCTCTAGATAATTAAAAATTCCAGATACACAGGTAGCATTCACTATTTGCTGTTACTGTATTGTTGTTGCATTCTGCCCATACTGAAGGGCTATTTCACATATTTCAGACCTGAGTCACAGAACTGCATGATGAGCTTAAAATTCATCCTCAGAGTTGCAACTCAGTTTGAGGGGAAATTCTGAAGCAAAACTTGTTACCATAAAATCAGCGGTTTGATGAATAAATGCTTAGCATAATTCCTTAAGTGTTATGATGAAGACCGCGATGCAAATCAAGTGAGTTGTGTGTAAAAATTCATACAGCTGTGTTTCACCCACTACGGCTTCCTTCGGCTGAAGGCAAGGCCTTTTTGGTTGTAGCACTCCCATGTATAAAATATATTTCCCAAAGCATTTTTAAACATAACACCATATTTCCACCCATTTTGTGCAGCCATTGAAACACGTATTTTTATTTACTGAGGCTGTTCTTTTATAATATACTTGCTGCCACTTGTCACATATATATACACGTAGCTCTGGGACCTATCTGTGAAGGAAAGAAGGAGGAAAGTGAGCCGTCCTCACCCATACAGACACCAGAGGAGGAGAAAGGGAAGATAGAGGTCTGTCTGGTAGAAGGAGAGGGAGGAAAAGGGGAGGAGCTAAAAATGTCAGTATGGGAGGAAAGTATAAAAGATCAAGGAGAGAGGAGATTAGTCAGTAGATTCAAGAATGAAGGAGTAGATTCCAAGTATGAGAGAACGCGTGGTCTTTTGAAAGACTTTCCTAACCTAAAGGTCGGTGGGTTGTTACCGAACCCGGAGGTGAAAAGAGAAGTAGAGACGACGTTTGAAACTCAAGAATGGACAGTGATTGTTTTCCAGCGGGGACAAGGAGGTAGAAGGAAGGTGATCTGGCCGGATCAGACGTACCCATGTTGCGACACCATTTGCGCGGTACGGAGTGCCCCTCTGCGGAATCCCACAGATCAGGAGCGTTTTGGTCCAGCCCCTCAGTGAGTTATCCCAATTTTCAAGAAGAACTATCCTCATCTAGTTATGGACCTTTGCCTGATTTGTCTTATTACGATCCGGTTGCGGTGGTTGTTGAAACACCGAGGGTTAATAAAGTCGAAGTTGTAAACAGTACGGACAAGTCTCAGTCGATATTTCCCGCCAAAGCTGAGGAACTGCCGCAACTTTCAAATGAACCCAATCACACCATCACTGAAGAAAAGGAATACGTCTTCTGCCTACATATATTATGAAGAATAATGGCGACCTTTGTTGACCTGTATTAAAAAAGAAGGCGCCCTGAGAGGCTGTGAACCAAATTCCAGCAGGAGAAAAGAGACAATGAAGAATGCTAGAGATAAGGGTATCAAACAAAAGAGTGAAAGAGAAAACCACAATGGAAGAAGTAGTAACAAAAAATGATAAATGTCGCAGGAAAGGAGTTATATTCTTAGATGTTTCTACTGGGACACTACTAGAAAGCCAGTGGGGTACAGTGGGCATGATCTCTCATTCTGCGTAGAAGAGCTGGGCTTGAGCCCCTGCTTGGCCGTTCCTATGTTGGCCCGATCTAAGCACGTTCTGTCAACCTAAACTTGAGAGGGAGAATAAAGCTGGAAGAAGGTCATGTTATGATTTAATGGTAATTAGTAAGCACCTGAAGGGGGGAGGGGGGAAATAAGTGGTAGACTCTCTTACCATTAGGAAGACTGAGGAATCAAACTTCCAACCTCTAACTTCTCAGCCAGATACTTAAACCACTGGGCTATCCAGCCAGCTTTCTAAGTACTCTGAAGTTTTCTAAGTACTCAGAAATGGTTTATCATTCCCTTCTTCTGGGAAGCACCCTGGGACTGTGCAGCTTGCCCAAGGCTACACAGGCTGGCTTTTTTCCTGGGAGGTGCAGTGGAGAATCAAATTCCCAACCTACTGTAATTCACTGAACTATCTAGCCAGCTCTGAATTATCCTATCCTATTATCGAAAGGGAAGTTCCCAATATGGTGTAGTGGACAGAGGAGTGGATTAGGACTCAGAAGACCAGAGTTCGATTCCCTGGCTCTGCCATGGAAATTGACTGGGGAAGGAGAACTGGTAAAACCACTCCTTAAATATCTCACTTACTTTGAAAACTCTGTTAGTGTTACTAAAAGTTGGTTCCAACTGGAGAACATGTAACAACATTGTCTAAAAGGACACTGCCCTAATCATCATATTATTTAATTTGTTATTGAGGCCCTACACCAGGGGTCAGGGAACTTTTTTACCTTTTACCCCCCAAAAAAATTTATATACGCCAACATTACCCCCTTGATTTGAAAGGAAAGAAATCATACATTATTTGAATTCAAAATCTTATTGAATCTACACAGGCTGTGTACCAAACTAGCAGGATACATCATCAGTATCAATGGCTGCCAGGCGATGTGCCGAACTAGCAGGATGCACCAAATTTAATAAAGATGTGCACTATTTTTGCTGGAACACATTGCACACCAGCCATGGGGTGGTATAGGGAGTAGTAAGGTGTCCAATATGCCTAGCAAG
This sequence comes from Intellagama lesueurii, assembly GCA_037013535.1. Classification (NCBI taxonomy): domain Eukaryota; kingdom Metazoa; phylum Chordata; class Lepidosauria; order Squamata; family Agamidae; genus Intellagama; species Intellagama lesueurii. The sequence goes on along the minus strand of JBAJHW010000001.1, from coordinate 212,881,682 downwards.
TTGCATTAAATATTTGCTAGCTCGCAGAGGATTTAATTATCATCAATGGCTGCCAGAGTGCTGCTAGCAATGACGTGCTTGCTAGAGACAGCCAAGGCAGAGTTGGGGGGGGGGGGCTTTTCCTACCACTTTAATCATTCTGTGTGTGGTGTGCAAAAAGGAACAAACCAGGCTAAAGGTCATGTCACCCACCCTGGTGCCACAGCCCAACATCAAAGGACTAGTGCGCTATTTTTTTATCATCATCAATGGAAAACTCAGCAGTGGCCAGAGGACTGGAAAAGATCAGTCTACATCCCAATCCCAAAGAAGGGAAGTGCCAAAGAATGCTCCAACTACCGTACAATTGCACTCATTTCACACGCTAGCAAGGTTATGCTCAAAATCCTCCAAGGCAGGCTTCAGCAGTATGTGGACCGAGAACTCCCAGAAGTACAAGCTGGATTTCGAAGGGGCAGAGGAACTAGAGACCAAATTGCTAACATGCGCTGGATTATGGAGAAAGCGAGAGAGTTCCAGAAAAACATCTACTTCTGCTTCATTGACTACGCAAAAGCCTTTGACTGTGTGGACCACAGCAAACTATGACAAGTCCTTAAAGAAATGGGAGTGCCTGACCACCTTATCCATCTCCTGAGAAATCTATATGTGGGACAGGAAGCAACAGTAAGAACTGGATATGGAACAACTGATTGGTTCAAAATTGGGAAAGGAGTACGACAAGGCTGTATATTGTCCCCCTGCTTATTTAACTTATATGCAGAATATCTCATGCAAAAGGCTGGACTGGATGAATCCGAAGCCGGAATTAAGATTGCCAGAAGAAATAACAACCTCAGATATGCAGATGACACCACTCTGATGGCAGAAAGTGAGGAGGAATTAAAGAACTTCTTAATGAGGGTGAAAGAGGAGAGCGCAAAAACGGTCTGAAGCTCAACATCAAAAAAACTAAGATCATGGCCACTGGTCCCATCACCTCCTGGCAAATAGAAGGGGAAGATATGGAGGCAGTGACAGATTTTACTTTCTTGGGCTCCATGATCACTGCAGATGGGGACAGCAGCCACGAAATTCAAAGACGCCTGCTTCTTGGGAGGAAAGCGATGACAAACCTAGACAGCATCTTAAAAAGCCACCCTTTTCCCCCGCCTTAATTCAAGCCTTCTGTTTTGCTTGCCTGTTCCTTGTTTCATAGTTTTGAGTCAGTCTCTCTCTCTCTCTCTCTCTCTCTCTCTCACACACACACACATCCACCCACCCATCTACCCACCCTCCCTCCATTTTCTACATACTGTACATTTAAAGAAGCTTGATGAAGCCTTTCCCTCCTCCTGCTTGCTTGCATTCATCTCCGGCGGAAGCTTCACAAGCCCCGGATTGATTGCCCGGGGCTGTAAAGCCCTAAACAATCAAGCAGGCTAATCTCCGATCTCTGAAAGAACGGATTTACAAGTGCCCTGCCGCAACCAAGGAAGTACTGTAACAGGGAGAGGTGGCTTACAATTTGAGGTTTGGCTGCAGGGGGTGGGGGGGATGGGGGGGGTAGCGCTCTGCTCATTACCTCCAGGATTTTCACTTTTACTCCATTTGGGGTAAATTACCCCTGTTCCCCGACCACTGCCCTACACCATTGGTGGGGAACATGCAGCCTTCCAAATGATCTTGGGCTGTAATTCCCATCAACCCTCATTAGAGCAACTAATTGAGGAGGGATAGTGGGAGGTGCAATCCAACAACATCCACAGGTGACCACACTTCTTGGCCCTGAGCTGAAGAGTTCCAGCCATGAGTTCTCCCAAAACATCTGGAGTGCCACATGTTCCCAACCTCTGCTCTCATCACTGCTGCAGCCTCGCCTCTTATAGGCTACACCTATCTTCACCTTTGTTAACAAAACACTTCTGCCTGACTCAGGAATGAGCTGAAGTAGCTGATGGGATCTAATTGGGAAGGGATGACTTTGTATGCTAAGCATGATTGAAGGTAGGCCTGGAGACGACAATTAACCTCTTTACAAATTGTAACACCAACCAACCCACCCACAAATAAATGACCTTACTGGAGAAAAGATGTCATTTTCTTGTCCAGACTGGTGTCTGAAACTTTCTCCCCTTTCTTATCTAAAGGAACCCCCATTGTTAAAGAGGTCATAGTCATGTCAAGGAAGGTTATTGCATTTGCCTTAAGATGTTTCCATATTTAAATTGGTTGAGTTGATGTTACCGTGTAGAATACAAAAGCCTCTGCTGGATAGGGTGCTCATGCCACATGACAACGTGCCTTTCTTCTGCTTTCTCTTGTGTGTCCTCAATGATAGGTTCTGAATAGAGATGGGATATTTGTGTTTGTCTCCTGAGGGAGACAAATACAAATATTGTCACCACAGGTGGCCGGGGCCTTTCGACCCTCCCCCCAGAACCAGTCCGGTCCACTTACTGGGCTTTGTGTGGCACACATGGCCATCGTCGGAAACATTGTGCCAATCATGGAAGTAGCCCAGCCGGGACATCCTCGCCTCTCTGTGTTGCTGACCACTCAGCAGCTGAGCAGGGAGACTTATCATCTCGACTCCTCGCTGGAGTGGTCAGCAGCATAGGGAAGTGGGGAAGCCTCGGCTCGGCTACTTCCGTGATTGGCGCAATGTTTCCGTCGATGGTCGCACATGCCATGCGAAGCCTGGTAAGTGGACTGGGCTGGTTCTGGAGGGAGAGTTGAAAGGGCCCGGCCACCTGGGGTGGCAATATTTATATTCGTCTCCCCGGGAGACGAAAACGAATATCCCATGTCTAGTTCTTAGCACGAAAAAAGTTTAAAGGTGATTTCAGCTTTGTGTATGAAAATTCTTACAGAATTTGTGTATGAAAATGCTTACAGGGCAGGGCATTGGGCTGGTGTGTAACACATTTGGCATACTTTTCAACAGCAAATTGCTACAAGTTACGAAGTTAGTGTAGACAATCGCTGTCGCGTGATTTGGTTGGCAACAGCAAATGCCTACACTAACTTCTTAACTTGTAGCAGTTCACCATTGTGATATATGCCAACATGTGTCACACCAGCATAAAAACTCATTAGCATTCTGGCCACTTAGTATTTTATTTCCTTCATTTATATAGCCTTTCTTCCAGGTGGCATACATGTCTCCTCTCTCCTCTCACCCCCACATTATCCTTTCGATAATGCTGTGGGGTAGATTCAGCTGGATGAGAGCACCAGCCCAGCATCACCTAGTGAGTTTTATGACCCTGGGGACTAAATCCTGGAAGATTGTATTAAGGCAACATCAGCTGGGGAGCCACCTGCTAGAAGCGGAAGCACTATGATGTCACTTTTAGTCTGCTTGCAGTGCTAACACTGTGCCTGGGAGATTTCCAGACTGACAGCAATTATGGCTCAATGGTCGGTTGCTCGGGGTCTGCAGCGCAGATGGGTTGTGCACCAATGTAAGGGGAAAGCTGAGGCCGTGAAGGCAGCACGTTGCATCAGGAGCACATCCGATCTTTGCAAAATACAGCTGCATCCTGATTCTGCAGATAGGCATGCAAAAGGAAGTCTAGTTGTGAGAAACAAAGGACAAGCAGCAGGCAATGACAACTCCTTGCGCTTGCACAAAAATACCTGGAACAATCTCAAGATTCACAACTTGTTTGAGTAAACTATAACTCTTGAAAGGGAATGGTTCAGGGAAAAAAGCTACGTCAACTGACAAGGGAATCTTTAAACGTACTTAAGACCCTGGGAAATGTTATGTAGTTATCCACCAGTTATATCAGTATTTTTTTTCCCCCTGATCACACAAAGTAGAGTCAGGACTGAGACATTTTCCTGTCTAGCGGTGTAACTGCAGGACATTTCCCCATCGCCAGGAAGGTTGTGTTATTTTGTACCTCTGTTGTATTGGTGCATTCCTTACCAGGATTGCCTGTGTGCACGACCTGCCCTGCTTCTTTTCAGAATTGAAGCCAGGAAGGTGGCTGCCATTACTGCAGTGGGTACATTATTTTTTTAAAAATTTTTGTGCCTGATACATCAATACGTTGGTAAAAATATGTCACTGGGGGGCCACCGCCATTACATTACTAGTGAGTAGTTTTTTTTTCTTTCCTGTGGGAAGATACATTGAAACATTGGTACGCCAATGTCACTGGGTGTGTGTGTGTGATCGCCAGTACTGCTGCATGGATCTCCCAAGTCCATTGTGTGCAATGCATTTCTGGAGGAGCAGCCAGTGCAACAGAGGGACACTTTCCAAAACAGAAACCCCTTCCTGATCAATGTTCCCTCTAATTTCCACCCCCGGTGTGCAAGTCCGCTCCTCCCGCATGGGGTTCTGTTGCAACAGGAATGAAAGGGGCTGGAAACGATCTCTGTGGGTAAACAGGGGAGGAGGAAAGCTGTGCAGAGGGAGGGCAGAGCCAAGCGCGCTCGCACAGTCACGCACCTTAGAGGGAGACTTGTTATATATATATATATATATATATATATATATATATATATATATATATATATATATATATATATATATATATATATATATATATAACAAGTCTCCCTCTAAGGTGCGTGACTGTGCGAGCGCGCTTGGCTCTGCCCTCCCTCTGCACAGCTTTCCTCCTCCCCTGTTTACCCACAGAGATCGTTTCCAGCCCCTTTATATAAATCCAGCCCCCCTTATATAAATCAAGGGGCTAAATTGCCCCTTGAAGCAAGAGAGAAAATAAACCGGGACCATGGTGTTGCTGGCCATAACAATTCCTATAGGAGGAAATAAATCAGTACTGCTAAAAGTTCTTGAGATGTTCGTCCTGGGATATAAACCACGTGACCACGGTTCAGTACAACATAGGTATGGAAAGTATTGGAAGAACTAGAAAATATTTCCTTTGTGTGACCAGGCCCTAAATAAATACACCAATGAAGTAATTATAATATGGGACACCAAGGAAGCTGAAGAAGATCAAGTATCAGATGCTGATTACCTCAGGGTATCAGTTGCTGCTGCTGGAGAGTTAGTCTGCAGGCACACCATGTGAGCTTCCTATGGACACCTGTTTGCCCATGGCAGGAAACGGGATGTTGGTCTAGATAGGACTTTGATCTGATCCAGCAGGGTTCTTTTTATCTTCTACAATGCAATGAGCAACTGGGGCCCCTGACCCGAAGGTTTATTGACCGCAACTCCCATAATCCCTTGCTATTGACTCCGCTGGCTAGGCTTCATGAGCAAATACATCTGGAGGGCTACAGCTCTTCTCCCATGTTCCATAACAATGCCAGATATGGCCAACCCTTGCAGGGCAAAATTGTGGACACAAACCTGTAGGGAGAGATCCCCAAGAAGAGAATTCGATCTGGTATAGAACGGCATCTGTCTGAAGATCTATGACACCATAATCCCCCTGGCAGAGGCTGTTCCTCCTTGTCTTTCTAATAAACAAACACAAGTGAGCTCACTCCCATAGGGGTTTGCTGCTTCATAAAGGAAAGTTGGACTTTATCTGACCTTTTCAAAAGGTAGAGAGGGGTTTGCATAGTGACTGCTCAGCCCTTTTGCAGTTAGACTTCAGTGACAGAAAGCAGAACTGATTATTATCTCAGTCCCAGCTACATGTAAAATTTGTTAGCCTTGTTTGGATTTCACAATATTGACATCATTTATTTCCTGCCTGGAAAGGTCATCTGATGTTCCCCTCTGAAGTTTAAAGAAGATCTCTTTTAAAGAAGCAGCAGCAGCACCACCAGCAGCTAAATGCCTCTACTAGTAGAGACTTTTAAAACAAGATGACCGCCGTAAAGGGAAATGACTGTAAAGTTCATTATTGCAACCAGTTTTGAAAAGACTAATTTGTGTATTTTTGTGTATGTGTGTGTTTCTCCTTTGATGATAAGAGCAAATGCTTCTGTAATTGGTGAGTCAATTATATTGTATAATTTAAAGGTTGTTGCAAGAACCTATTGATTAACTGGCAGTACATCAAACATTAAAAGTAACTGGCTGAAATCCTGTTGCTTGGAGTGGTAAACTGCATTAGACTAGGCCTGCCAAATCAGTGTGGATATGGTGGCTCAACTCCTCTGTAAGTTCCATTGATTCAAATGGGCCTATTGTTGCAATTTACTGTGCTAAAACTAGAGTAGGACTACAGTATTTAAATCAATGGAATTTATGGAAGAGCTGACTAACTAAATCCCCACTGATTCAATGGGCTTACTCTAGTGGAAATTACTGTCCTAAGCAACAAGATTTCAGCCATTGTTTATGGAAGCTGTTTGTTGTTGTTGTTGTTTAGTCGTTAAGTCGTGTCCGACTCTTTGGGACCCCATGGACCAGAGCACGCCAGGCCCTCCTGTCTTCCACTGCCTCCCGGAGTTTGGACAAATTCATGTTGGTAGCTTCGATGACACTGTCCAACCATCTCGTCCTCTCTCGTCCCCTTCTCCTCTTGCCTTCACTCTTTCCCAACATCAGGGTCTTTTCCAGGGAGTCTTCTCTTCTCATGAGATGGCCAAAGTATTGGAGCCTCAGCTTCAGGATCTGTCCTTCCAGTGAGCACTCAGGGTTGATTTCCTTCAAAATGGATAGGTTTGTTCTCTTTGCAGTCCAGGGGACTCTCAAGAGTCTCCTCCAGCACCACAATTCAAAAGCATCAATTTTTCGACGGTCAGCCTTCTTTATGGTCCAGCTCTCACTTCCATACATCACTACTGGAAAAACCATAGCTTTGACGATGCGGACCTTTGTCGGCAAGGTGATGTCTCTGCTTTTTAAGATGCTGTCTAGGTTTGTCATCGCTTTCCTCCCAAGCAGCAGGCATCTTTTAATTTCGTGGCTGCTGTCACCATCTGCAGTGATCATGGAGCCCAAGAAAGTAAAATCTGTCACTGCCTCCATATCTTCCCCTTCTATTTGCCAGGAGGTGATGGGACCAGCTGTTATATTTTTTCCCCACCACCATTCTCAGAATGGAGATAAATGAAGATTTAGATTCCTACTAGCCAAGAGAGCCAGGTAATTAGACATTTAGAATCTTCTCCTAAGTGCAAGCAGACCAGAACTTTCCTATGATTTCCCCCATGGTCATTCACCCTGAGAAAAAAGTTTCTTTCACCTTCAGCCTGTGGTCCTGCAAATAGCAGGATGTATGAGAATCTGACACTTTTCTATGTCTCAGATGATGATGATAGTTCCATGTATGTTCCATATATGATAGTTCCAAACCAATACTCTCTCCCATTCACACTAAGCAGTTTCAGTAGGTACACCTATTCCTACTGTGGAGGGTGCCGTAACATTCCAATAACAAGGCTCCTTGCAGGAATGAAAAAAAAAAATCAAAACAAAACATGAGGTAACCCTAATTCAGCATTCACATGATTGAATGCATAAAACATTCCAACACATCTGTACAAATTTAACCCCTGAAACCCTGGGCCTGGATGAATAATAGAATCATAGAATCACAGAGTTGGAAGAGACCACAGGGGCCATTGAATCCAACCCCCTGCCGTGCAGAAACTCAATCAAAGCACTCCCGAAAGATGGCCATCCAGCCTCTGCTTAAAAACCTTCAAAGAAGGAGACTCCACCACCCTCCGAGGCAGCCTATTCTACTGCCGACCAGCTCTGACTGTCAGGAAGTTCTTCCTGAGATTCAGGTGGAATCTCTTTTCCTGTAGTTTGAAACCATTGCTCCTTGTCCTAGTGTCTGGAGCCGTGGAAAACAAACCTGTCCCTTCCTCAACATGACATCCCTTCAAATATTTAAACATGGTTATCATGTCCCCTCTTAACCTTCTTTTTGTAAGGCTAAACATTCCCAGCTCCCTAAGCCACTCCTCATAGGACATGGCTTCCAGACCTTTGACCATTTTGGTCACCCTCCTCTGGACACATTCCAGGTTGTCAACATCCTTCTTGAATTGAGGTGCCCAGAACTGGACACAATACTCCAGGTGAGGTCTGACCAAAGCAGAATAGAGTGGTACTATCACTTCCTTTGATCTAGACACTATAATCCTATTGATGCAACCAAGAATTTCATTGGCTTTCTTGGCAGCCACATCACACTGCTGACTCATGTTCAGTTTGTGGTCTACCAAGATTCCTAGATCCCTTTCACGGGTACTGTTGTCTAGTCAGGTGTCTTCCATCCTATATCTGTGCAGTTCATTTTTTCTGCCTAGGTGTAGGACCTTACATTTCTCCCTGTTGAAATTCATTTTGTTAGTTTTGGCCCAGGACTCTAATCTGTCAAGGTCATTTTGAATTTTAATCCTGTCCTCTGGGGAATTAGCAACCCCTCCCAATTTGGTATCATCTGCAAATTTAATCAGCATACTCTCTGTTCCTTCATCCAAGTCATTGATAAAGATGTTGAATAGCATAGGCCCCAGAACAGAACCCTGAGGCAATCCACTAGTTACTTCTCTCCAGGATGAAGGGAAGCCATTGGTGAGCACCCTTTGGGTTCGTTCAGTCAAGCAATTACAAATCCACCGAACAGTAGCACTGTCTAGCCCACATTTTACTAGCTTCCTTGCAAGAATATCATGGGGATATGAATCTGACAGTTTCATTTCCATCCAGCATAGGGAGGTTCTTTTGAATTTTGAGGAATTTGATATACTATGAACTAAACTGAATTTCCACCCATTCCTAGCGAAGCAATGTTGAAATAGGGACAGAAGCTGCTGGATCTCTTTATGACCACCCCTTACAGTGAACCACTACACTGCAAATCTCTATTTCTTGGCCAAAAATCTACACATTTTTGACGAAGACCATTATTAATTAGGTCAACCAAAAAGAAGAATGGCTTCTTTATCTCTTCATCAAGCAAGCTGTAAAGGTGGAGAGGACAGCGAAAGAGAGAGAGGGAACAGGGAGAAAACAGACTAAATTTAAAATTCCTTGTGTCCCTGTATTGTCCCAGTTGTGGGAGAAACAACAAGTGCTCAGATGTGGCTCTCTCGAGCAACTCTACTGTTGGCATTGACTTGTAGCTGGAAATAGCAACTCGGTTGGCTGAGAACAAAGAAATGAGGACAGTGTTAGAAATAAAGTCCAACTGTGTGTTCAGACCCATTCTTTGTTCTGTTTGGAGCACAGGGCTCCTTGATAGGTAGAGATGTGACCTTCACTAGACAGGGTTCAGTCTTCATGTTAATGGTCAGCATGGCTGCTGTTCTTCTCAGTGAAGTGCTTTCAGGACCAAGATGGACTTCTCCTAGAAGAGGAAGTTCCTGTGGATGTCCTGAGCTGGTTGAGGAACACAGTCATCATCATCATCTTCATCTTCCCAAGCATTAATGTGTTCCAGGACCATCCATGCTGAGTGCTGGCTATCCCCATAGCTCTTGCTTCCTGGCTTATTTCCGACTGCTGCCAATAACCCGTGCCTGAGAAAGCAGGAAAGGGAAGAGGCATTCTGTGTTAAGTGTGTTGTCCTCATAATGAGAGTACATTAAATATTTGCCAGACGGGACTCAATGGTTCTCATTCCTGCCAGTTTTACTCTGCAAATGTCTCCTAAGGCACTTCGCAATAGTTTCTTCTCCCTTTCTGCTGCATTCCAAGGCCAAAAGTAAGTCTGAGTGAGAGATGAATAGTGGGAGAAGGGATTCAGGGGTGTGTGCAATATTGGAGGTGCCAAGTACTCACAATATACACACATGGAGGAAATTGCAATGGTATTTGAACTTGGTAGGGGCCTTTGAAAAAACAATTCGTTATAGTCAAAGTTCAAATGCCCCAGAATATTGTTACCTACTTTTGTAAGTGTAATTTAATAAAAGGAACTATGCATGTTACTGCTTCTACTGCTTAATTTAAGTTCCTTTAATTAAATCTGGATTTTTCTACTTTCACAGCATGATCCAGGACTTGACCCATGCAGTATTGCTCTTCCACCATGCAGTGAGGCCACACATACAAAACTATAAAAGTAACTTACAAGTTACCATTACACCATAAAGGGAGGGAAACTATCACTTAAGTTGCTACATACTAGACCACAGTGTCAGATAGACGATGGGTTGTGTGCCCCCATTGCCCTGCTCCCACCACCATAGGAAGAAGGGAGGCCTTGGATCCAAGGCAGAAAGGAAGGGAGGGCTGGGAAAATCTTTTGTGCCACATATCTCTCGGAACTGGGCCCTGAGAAACAAATGTTTCTCGAGAGCCAGTCCAAACTCCGGAGAGCCATGGCCCTGTGACATACCATCACCTGAGACAACCAACCGCTCAGGGCTGACCCTGCTAGGTACTTTCAAGACCTGATGGTTGTAAACCACAGTCCTCTGTCCATTTGCTGAGGAAACGTCCCACTGGAATCAGAGGCACTTACTGTACTTCTGAATCAACATGCACTGTTAGGCTGTTCTCAGCCCTTAATATATCTGTTCAAACATAAGCTCTATTGAGTTCAATGCGGCTTACCCTCATGCAAGCGGGTAGACACTGTCTGGAGGTCTGTATCGTTAATTATTTTTCTCCTCTTTCTCCCTGACAGTGTGAGACCGAGCCTGCCTTACAACATGCACACATGGTCTTTTTGTGTTGTCAGAAATATAGCATAGTTAGATGTGCTATTTTTTGGGGGGGGGGGGAGAGGAACCCTAATAATGCAGAGATAAAAATGTGTTTCTTTAATATGCTTGGCATTTTCTGCTGAGTTTTTATTTGCTCATTTGGATCCTGCCATCTGCCCAGCGTCGATAACCACATGCTGTAAAAAGCAAAATAAAATAACCCAAATGGAAACAACCTGATGCCTGCTGTATAACAAAGAACGCCTCTTCTCGTAAATAACTGGAGGCCTCAGGGAATTAAAAAGCTCGGCATAGCTTGCATTGTTTATGGAATTCAAAAGCTTGATCAGATGCATGACCACGCTCCCCTTCTTTCATCTTGTGTACATAGTCTCCAGGAGTAGAGAGAGAAAAAATCAGCTTGTTTTTCTTTTTTCCTTGTTTTCCTGTGGTGGAACCTCCTTGCTTGAGATCATAGGATTCACTTTGAAGGGAACATTTCTCCCAAATACCTAAACCAAGAGGACTGGGATGGATGCCTGAGACGATGCTCATTGGGGCACGGTTGGTGCGAAGTAAGGTTTAATGAGCTGGTGTCTGAACCCCCACCTTGAAGGAAGGGAAATTTTATGGGGGGGGAGGAGAGGAAAGGGGCTGCCTTTGGGGACATCACCTCAGAGAGCATGCTGCCAGAATAAGATGCAAGGAAAGGGATGCTCTCTGTTTAGCATAATGGGCTGGAGCTCTTGCAAATGGATGCTGCCACTCCCCCCTCCATCCCCCGACAAAGAGAATTCCGGGAGGGTTGTCTTCACTTTGCTCCTTGCATTAAGTGGCCATCTCTGGGGCTTGGCACCTGCCTCTCCTTCATCATATAGCAGAGCTTTGTGTCTCTTTTAGGACACAGATCTTGTGGTTTGTTCAAAGTCTCCTGATAGGGTGACAGCACTGAATTATCGTCTTCATGGACTCACGGGAAGGCCTAGTGCTTCGTGTAAATACTAGCAATGAAGGAGGTGATGAAATGTGGAAGGACTCTGTTCTCCTTTTCAGATGTACTACAATACATTAAACGGGTCGTTAACACACTTCTAATGCAGTTCTTTCCTCCCAAAAGCCCCTGTTCATCCGACACCCCATAGGAAGTTGTGAAGAGTTGCAAAAGGCAGATTTTGACATGAGCCAAATTTTGAATGATTTTTTAAAAGTTGCGTACTCGTAATCATGTTCCCTAAGAAGGTTCCTTTTTTTTTCTTTTTTCTACACCATATAGTTCCAGAAGACATGGCCATTTAACCCTTTCCCCTCCAAAATGTAGCCCCCTTGGCTAAGATCGCCCCCAACCCTTTCTGGGAGGGAAAGATGCACTTGTATTTATAAGAATAAATTGCGGTTTATAGCCTATACTGCTGCTAAAGCATTTTCTGGCCAGCTGAGCAATTCTGCTAATTCTGCCTCAGAAGTGAGGAAACAGCTGCCTCACCATCACCATTCATCCTTCAGTGAGGACCAGCAGAAATCTATAAAATGGTGTCTAGTGTGTCTCACCAAGACCTTTGAGCCCCCCGCCCCGCCCCCAGTAGAAGACCTGCACATGCAATGGCAGATAAAGCTGGAATATTTTTCTGGAGAAAAGGGACCTCAGTCATTGGGGTATTCCACTATCTACACTTGTTCAGATGGCTGAGATAATTACTTGGTTTTCCACAACTGTATGAACAAATCTACATTGTATTCTCAAAGGCTTTCACGGCTGGGATCTGATGGTTGTTGTAGGCTTTTCGGGCTGTTTGGCCGTGTTCTGAAGGTTGTTCTTCCTAACGTTTCACCAGTCTCTGTGGCTGGCATCTTCAGAGGACAGAAAGACTGGCGAAACATTAGGAAGAACAACCTTCAGAACACGGCCAAACAGCCTGAAAAACCTACAACAACCGTCAAATCTACATTGATTTCATACTTCATTTGTAACTGAGTACTATAATTTTGTACTACTATCCTGCTTAACCCTGGGGGAGGTTGGAAAGTTATTATTTTTTAAAGTAATGTGCCTTTAAACATATTACAAAGTGCAAGTTCTGACTTCTTACCATTAATTTTTAAATAACGGTAATTTTTTAATATAGCTAGTTATATTATTCACTAGATCATTCATTGCTCTTTTTAATACTATTTTCATTCCCTTTTTTGTCTTTCTTTAGAAGGAAAGATAGCAGTAAAGTAATAAAATTTCAAAAGCATTATTAGCTCCCCCAAAATAATGAGAAAGGTAACAGGGGGCAAAGTAACAATAGTCAAAATCTTGTTGTTCGGTGTAGTAAATCACACTAGAGCAGGCACATTGAATCCGTGGGGATTTGGTGAGCCAACTCCTCCATAAGTTCCATTGATTCAAATGGGCCTACGCTACTTGTGATTTACTTCAGCACAGTAAGTCTCAGTTAGAGAAAGCCCATTTGAATCAATGGAAGTTACAGAGGAGTTGACTCACCAACTCCCCACTGATTCAATGTTTCTGCTCCAGTGTGATTTACTACTCTAAGCTACAGGATTTAGGGCAGTATTACCAAGGAAAATATTTTCCTATCCCTCTTGTTTATGGGATACAGCCACATGGTTAGAAATTCTAGTTGGCCAGCATGAAAACAGAGTGCTAGACTAGATGAGCAATTGCTCTGATCCAGTTCAGTTGTGCTTACAAACGAGGCTCTCCTTTCTTTTATCTTGGAGCTGAGACTGAAGGTTATTTGAACTACTGGCATCCAGATGAACCTGCTTAGCCTTCAGAGCTCCTACTTGCCTGTTTGATCCCTTGGACTGGAAGGCACTAGTAGAGCCTTCTCAGTGGTGAGAAGGAACATGACTTCAAAAGCTATACAACTGGCCCTTTTAGTTCTGGATCCTAAAACTGGAGCATCCACTGAAGGAACAAAAGAGAAATTTAAAGCAGCATTTGAAGTTTCTTTAAGCCCAGAGGCTACCTCTGAACAGAAACCACAGACAGACAGACACATGCTCTCCGCCTTCTGCAAACCAAATGACCCAATCTCGACATCTCTTTAAATGTTCACAGGAGTGGGGAGCTCTGCTCCTACTGCAGGTGGTGTTAGCGCCTTGACTTTGATACGAGCTCAGCCCTGGTTGCTGAAAGTCTGTATTTCATCTCGCTAGATCCTCTCTAAACCCGTTGGAGGTTTAGATCGCCTGTTCCAGGCCCTGTCACACAGGAAGAAGTCCCGGGTGGGGTTGGGGGTGGGGAAGGAGAGAGCCAACTCCTCTCTGCTCCTGCCTGCAATTTCCTCCCTGCAATTTTCTAAGCCACGACCAAACAAAAGCAAGCAGCCAGCCAAATTACAGTGTGTTTCCATCAGGCACGGAGTGTCCGAACATGACTCAAATGTTCATTGTCTTCTTGTGTTCAGAGGGGCATCATGCTGAGAGGTTGGGAGAACTGTTTCTTATTATTATTATTATGAGGTGTTTTTGTTTTTACAGTGACTATCAAAGCTGACTTTCAATTATCACCCATGTCCTTGGAGCTGTAGTTGGCCTCTTGCATCCTTCATTGTTCCTGCAGCCAAGATTATAATTGGAGACAGGTTCATCCAGTGCACAGGCACAAATGCTGAGCCAGCCTGCTCTCTTCGTACAAAGGAGGCTCAGGCTGCTCCTAGCCTCCCTTTCTCTCATCATCATCCGATGTTGTTTCAACACCCTGTTGGTGACCCTGTTTCACAAGTTTAGCATGTTTTAGCTGGTTTACCATTGTAGCAAATTCTCAGAACTTCCTGTGATTTAATGTACTTCCCCAATGGAGAAATAAATCAGAGCAATTATGGCTCCACTGTATTGGAACCAGACCATTTTCCTTCCTTCCTTCCTTCCTTCCTTCCTTCCTTCCTTCCTTCCTTCCTTCCTTCCTTCCTTCCTTCCTTCCTTCCTTCCTTCCTTCCTTCCTTCCTTCCTTCCTTCCTTCCTTCCTTCCTTCCTTCCTTCCTTCCTTCCTTCCTTCCCTTCCCTTCCCTTCCCTTCCCTTCCCTTGTCTTTTCTTTATTCATATAAGAGAACTGCACAATTTAAAATGATGGGCGTAGTATATGAAATATAAATAAAATTAAGAGCAATTAAAAAGGTTAAGATAATTAGACTATTTTTGGCCAGAAGCAGGCTACTTCAATAGTGCTATCTCAACCGTTTGCTAGACCTTCTTTTGTACACATGGTGGGGCATAAATTGCATGCACGGAAGTGCTACGTTGATTGAATTTCTGCACAGTCACAGAAAACTCATCCTGTATCCAAGCTGACCCATTTTACTTCATTATTCTTTGTTCTCCCTACTTCACTTTGAAGTCTTTTAAGTGACGTCCAGATGGTCCAGCCAGAGTCTTGTCCTGGTGGGAGTCACTCTTCGACATTCGTGGATTTGACCTAACCTCTTCTGGTTTAATATTTAGAGCTTGAGAGGTGTGCAGAAAACTCTTCCTCAGTTTTGGCCATTGTCTAGGGGAGGGCTGGGGGCTGATGTCCACAAGTGGCTGGGTTTGGTACCATACTACCTTGTTTCATTCATTATTCCCAAGGCCTGATTAGCATCAAAACCAGTAGTTCAGCACAAGGTTAAGACATAGCTCTTCTCTAAAGCTTTGAGCATCAGCAGAATGGCTGGTTTAAGCTGCAGTGTGCTAACATAGTATACACTGTGTCCTCTGATTTAAATTGCTTCATGTTTCATGTTGTTCTTAGATTGTTTTAAGCTGGCTTGTGTCCATACCTTGCCCTGAGATCTCTTGATATAAGGCAGGACGTAAATATTTAGATAATTTTAAAAGCCTGGCCCCATCCCTCAGGCAATGAACAACAGCCACAGGGAATTTGCTCCCATGCCAGAAAGAACACTCCGCTCTGAATACCCATTGACTTGGGACTGCTGAGCAGAGAAGAAACACACCCCGGCTCAATCCATCCATCCAAGGGTAACCAGAGCTACCAAACACTGGTCAAATAAGGGAAGATCAGTCTGGCCAAAACAGGATATAAATGTCTGCTTCTTAGGAACCTGATTGCCCTGACTTTGAAGAATTTTGGCCTCTCTTTAACTTCCTCCTCTTTTGTGTCATTTCTCTTCCATGTGGGCCACTGAGCTTCAAAAGTTACTTTTTTAAAAAATGAAATAATTTGTTTCTATTAGGTGTTCTGGTATTTGGAAAGTAACGCATTGCCACTACTTGTTGCATTGTTGAAAAGGATACTAATTGCAGTCCTTCTTCATTAGTTCCTTTTATTTTGTGGGTGAAAGAAAATTGTGGAAAGAGAATGGTATAAAACTTGAGAATTCATGTAAAATGCATTTAAAACACCTAAAATATCCTTTAAAAGTATTTTTAAAGTAACTGGAAACCATTGCCTGCTACACTAGCAAAGTAACTTTGTTTCAACTTATTACATTGGTTTTGAAAAGTAATTTGCTCCTACATCCTTCTTACTAAAAACAAACAAACCACAACATAACTTTTTAACAGGCAAACAAATTTCTTTTAACTTGCTGCTTCCCAGCTCTGGGTGTGAGCCACTTTGAGAGATGATAACTGTAGGAAGAGTGGATGAAAAATAATAATTAAGGAGCAAGTCTGTCATTCCAGGCTTCTTTGAGGAAAGGCAGTGGGAGGGAGGGAGGGAGGGAGGGAGGGAGGGAGGGAGGGAGGAAGGAAGGAGGGAAGGAGGGAGGGAGGGAGGAAGGAAGGAAGGAAGGAAGGAAGGAAGGAAGGAAGGAAGGAAGGAAGGAAGGAAGGAAGGAAGGAAGGAAGGAAGAAGGCCGCTAAAAAGGAGGAAGTTCCACAATTTAATTTTGGCATCAACCTCCTATGATGCGCTATGCCAAGAGGTATTGAGTGCCCATTTCATGTAATAAGTTGCCCAAAGAACAATGCAATTGGGCAAGATTATATAAATATAGCAAGTGAATAAAGAAGTTAACAAGAGTTTATCCAGGGGGTGCATTTGTTCCCTGAAATATACCTTCTACTCTCAACTGAGGGGAAAAGAGCATGCAGACAGCAATTCTTGATGCTATTGCTGATCAATAATTGAAGATACTCATGAAGATTCTCCTTTGTGGTCCCATCTCCAGTTGATTAATGGAGTGGCACACGGCAAGTGCTTTGCCTGCTCCCTGTACTTGTCAAGGAATGGGCTTTATTAATGGCTCATCTACACAAAGTGCGCAGCTTGGATTGATATGGGTTGGAAATGTGGTCCCTTTCCCCCACTGTTCATGAACCTGTCATTCCAAGCTTTCATACCAGTTAGTCAGCCCCGCGAAATTGACTGTCTTTCCCAATGTTATCTGGGTCCCAGGGAGGTTTTCAGATGAGGGCCAGAAGGCAGAGGGGGGCAGAGGAACCTACAAGAGGTAGTTAACAGTGACAAGAAGTCAGCTGTGCTGGGAAGAACACTCCTGCAGCTGACATCGCAGCTGATGTCATGGGAGATCTAACTATACATGTCCCCATAGCTTGTTCAAGAAAAAGGAAAAGATGGGAACAACATATTTAGAAGGACCTGGACTTAAAACAAACAAACAGCTCCAGGCAAGGGAAAATTCTGAAGTGGGATGGAAGTAGAAGGAATTGATTCAAATCTCCTGTAACATCCTTAGAAATAACCTTAGAAATACAGAGCTAGAAGGGACCCTATGGATAATCAAGTCTAGCCCCTGTCAAGGAGGCCCAGTGGGGAATCGAACTCCCAACTGAAATGGCTAGAGCATGGGAAAATGCTCAATGACTTTCTTTTCACAGAGGTTTAGATAGGACAACACTCAGGTGGTAGCACTGATGGAGAAATGGGCTACTTGCTTTAGGCTGCTTAGAGGAGAAATGAAAGAAGATAATTTCATTAAGACATGGAGCCCTTTGTTGGTTTTTGGTTTGGATTTAAATGGGGAGGCTGAGGTTGTGAAAAACTGGTCAGAGTGTATGCATTAATGAACTATGGGAATGGATTGTATTATTCATAGAATTAAATTTATTGTTGTGTATGTGGTTGTATGAGTAATTGGGTTACAGGTCTTGTATTTTATTTGGTTGGTTTTATTTTTCAAGAATTATCAATAAAAGTTTTAAAAAATGTAGATCTGTGAAACTAATCCAAATGAATGAGCAAACAAACACCTTTTAAACAGGGGCAAATAGGATGCGCGGAGGAGCTGGGGAAGGCCTGGGCATGGTGAAGGAAGTTCCGTGGCTGGTGATGATCAGAGAATGATAGAATCATGGAACTGTCGAGCTGGAAAGGACCCCAAGGTTCATGGAGCGCAACCCTCTGCTAAAATAGGAAAGCCACAGGTGAAGCATTCCTGGCACATGACGACCCAATCCCTATTTAGAACTTTCTAGTGAAGGAGAGCCCACTGTTTTCTGAGGTAGCTCACTGTGATGTTGAACAGCTCTTTCTGTCAGGACGTTCCTCCTAAGATTTAGTTCAAATTTCTTAGGATCTGAATCCATTAGTTTGGGCTTCACTTTACTGGAGCAGCAGCAAACAAGCTTGCTCTTTCTTCCATATGTCAATTCTTATGTGAAGCATATCACTGCTCATTTTTCTCTTACTCCGCCTTCGGTTCTTTCGAGGAGGAAGGTGGGGTTAAAACAAACAAACAAACAAACAAACAAACAAACAAACAAACAATGCTGGCTAAGCCCACCCCACTTCTTTCAACCTTTTTTTGTTGTTGCAGTGCTTAATTTTCAGATCTTTGACCATCGTAGTCACCTTCCAACTCTGTTGATGCAGCCTAGAATTGCACCCGCTTCTTTTGCTGCCACATCACACTATTAGCTCATGTTTATTTAGTTTGTCACTTACTAAAATCTCTCAATTGCTTTCACATGTGATACTGCCAAGCCTAGTGTCACCTATCCTATACTAGTACATACAAGATCCTTTTTCTTCTTCCTAAACATAGAACTTTGCATTTTCCCCTGCTGATTTTTTTTTTGGCCCAGTTTTTCAGTTCATTAAGGTCCTCTTGAATCCTGACTTTGTGCTTTGACATATTAGCTCCCCCTTGCATACTGACATTATCTGCAGATTTGAGGAGCATCCTCACTACTTTTGCATATAAGTCATTTATAAAAGTGTTCAACAAGACATAGGGTCATCTAGCCCATGTTCTACCAGCTTAGAAGACCTGGCTTAAAACCTTACTGAAATCAAAGTGCATGATATCCATATAGCCATAGCACTCCCCCGATCTACCAAAATAACCCACATTATTTTCTAATTGCTCATAGACACAGTCTGTTCTAGAATCTCTTCTTGGTATCACTGACAGTTGCCTGGATATTCCCCCTCCCTCCCTTTTGAAGACAGTATTTGCCTTCTGTCAGTCTTCAGGGACCTGACTTGTTCTCCAAAACTTGTCAAAGAGTAGAGACAGGTTGCTCTGAGATTTCATCTGCAAGTTCCTGTAGTACCCTTAGGTGCAGTACATCTGGCCCTGGAAAGCTGAATTAACTTAAAGGAGCTACATGTTCCTGTAAAACCAGAAGGACAACTGAGCTGGAGAGCTTTAAAGAACCTGATTTATGCTACATGGGTGGACTTGAATGGAAACCTCCTACCTCTGGTCCACCTGCTGAAGTCCTGCTTCTGGGCTATTCAACACTCAGTCTGAATGGCTGGTCAGAGGGTGGACATGGAAACATCTGCAGAAGTTGCTGGGAAGCTCCTTGGCATTCAGAGAGAGGGGGATGGGTCCTGCCACTGTGTCAGTGTTACTCAGGGACCAGGGCTTTACCTGTTCTGGGTAGCAGTCTCCTCATTGAGTACAACACTTTTTAATATATATTTTATATAAAACGTTTCCATTGCACTCCTCTAGTTCCATGAGGAAATGCTAAGGGGAGATAGACAAACTGTGGAACTGCCTCTCTCTCTATATATGAACTTTCCGATTATACTCCTCTCTCTCTCGACATATATATAGAAAACACCATCAAGCCAAAAAAAGGGAGGGGAAGGGCAAAGGAAATTTCCATGGGAAACATCTGTAGTTTAGCGACCTCTAATCTGGCATGCTTTCTGAAGAAAAAAATTGTCCAGACATTGCATGCATATTGTATTACATACTGAACATTTTTTAAACTAGCATACATTCTTCAGTGTACATGTGAATAATTCAGTTTGTTAGAAATGTGAGCAAGTTCTGAATTGCATCATGTTACACTTGCTTGCCGGGGGCAGGGGGACTCACTGAGTTCAATGGGACTTACTCCCAGGTAAGGATAGAACAGAAGTCTCAACTATCTAGCTTAAAACAAGATGAAACCAATAAGGCATATTGGCTGGAACATCCTGACCCTCAAAATGGTGGCATTGGTGGAAACTCTATTCATGTCAGGTTAGTAATTACTCACAAGAAAGTCCTATCAAATTCAATTGGATTTAATTTTAGGTGAGTGTGTATAGGAATGCCTTCTCCATACTTACTGGATTACATGCAGTGGCCATTCATGCTGAGCCATGGTGTGTGGCCTTTTGTGCTTAGAGGAATAAACTATGGGTGGACAGCAAAGCCACCAGAAAAATATATGGGAGGGAGGGCACAGAGGCAAAGTACATTATACCAGAGCCCATACTCTGTCCCCCATATTAGATTTCTGAAAGAGAAACAATGGTATGGGCTAACAACCTGGTGCCTAAACATGGTACAGAAAGGAAATCGCGTCATCATCCGCATGGCTTCAGCCAGCTTCCCACTGACTGACCAGTTGTGTGACTGCTCTCACAATCAGTGTAAGAATGGATGCACAAATAGGGGCCTGCCAGAGCACAGGAGAATAGCTTCCATTATTTCCCTTCCACCCCAAATTTAGGCAACAGAATACTGGCCAGTCAGTTCATATTTTTCCATGGTAATCCCTAACGTTTAGGAATATAATCTTATTTTAATTTCTGATTTATGACTCAGTCATAATCTGTATGGAAAACTACCCTTTGTTCAAGGAAACAGTGGCTTAACTCCTGCTGCTTAGCCTAGTAGGTCACAACTAGAGTAAGCCTATTGAATCAGTGAGGGTTTGGTGCCTTCCTAAATTCCATTTATTCAAATAGGGTTACTCTAGTTGCAATTTACTATGCTAAAGGGGCCTAATCTAGTTGACACTTACTACATCAAAGTAAGTTGCAACTAGAGTAATCCTATTTGAATCAACTGAACGTAAGAAGGAGTTGACTTACCAAATCCCTACTGATTCAATGGAGCTGCTTCAATTGCTACTTTTTATGTTTAGCAACACGATTTCAGCCAGTAGGAGACACTTTTCAGAATGGGGCAATGATCTAGCCATTTGGGGAAAAAAAAGCTTCCCCCAATGCCTATCTGATGAGTTTAGAAAGGTTGGTTTCTGGACAATGACTTCCAGAATTCTATGACCAGCACGACAATGGAATTCGGAGCACTCTAATCCAAAAAAAGAGTAATTTTTCTAAGCTCTGGCTGAACTTGGATGTGGAACAGGATGCAGGCTGAATTGTTTCAAACCAACATTCCCTATGCTTTTTTGGTCCTGCTGCATGGGAGCCTCGTCCTGTTGGGAGGGGGGGCAGGCGGGCGAGGCTTTATCCGAAATGGGAAGAAAGCAAACTGGCTGCCGGCTGCCCATGCACAGCCCTGATGGAGCTCTTCCGTGCACATGTGCAGCTAAGAGGGAATGTTGTTTCAAACTCAGCTAAGAAGAGGAGGATTTCTAGTTGCATGTTGCATTGTGATGATAAACTTGGCTTCTCTTTGACTGATGCAGCGTTGCTCTCTGGCCACCTGATGTGGGCTGAAGTGCCAGCACTTCTCCTGAAGCCAGAATCTGCAGAGTCAGCTTGTATTAGCTCCGCCTCTATCCTCTACCTGCAGGCAGCTGCTGGCTATTTGGACTGGCCCCTCCTTGTATCCTCTCCCCACAGGTAGTTGCTGGCTCTTCAGAATGGCCTCTCCTTCAAAACCACTTCCCCTTGCATCTCATAAGGAGATCTTCCTATGAGATGCAAATCTTGGCTGTCCAAGGCGGCAGAGACCCTCTCACACTTTTGCTTGCCGGCCAGCTTCCCTGATTAGGATAGCTTGGGTGCTCTGTGGCTTTTTGTGCAAGGTGAACTCAAAAACAGAGCCATCCTGCAACTCACTCATTGGGCTGCTTGGAAGACTTTGCTTCTCTCCATCTCCTTCTCCCTCACCCAACTCCCCTTATGTGTGTGTGTTTTGCAATGTTTGATTGCTGAGGCCAGGACAAGAAGGAGGGGGAGAATAGAAACATGAAGAGACATAGTAGGAAAGCCCCAGCAGCTGCCACGGTTCCTGCATTTCACAAGCTGTTTAAGAAGAAGGTTGGGGGGGGGGGGCGCTGCTCGTGGGATGGCAGCTTCTCCCTTCCTTTTCCACGAATTCCTGCCTCCCCCCCCCCCCCTCCACATGGTAGTTGCAGCTAAGTCATAATTTGGAGTGTGTGAATGTTTTTGCACATGTGCTCACAAAGAATGGGTTTGTGCACATGGAAAGAGCATGTGTGTGTTTGTGAATCTTACGGGGGGGGGGGGCCTCTGCACTTCCGAATTTGTGACTACACTACTGCTGATGCAACCATGAAGTGCAGCATCCCACTCCTTCCTTTCCCACACCATTAAGCTTCCAGAGGAATTTCAGCGCAAGCCCTGAGGCTGGCTTCAAGGGCCTTGAGGATGATGTCATGTCTGCAGCAAATCAAATGATAACAATAATTGCCCATTATATGACCTTATTCATTCTGTGGAGGAGGTCCATTAATACAGCTTTAGAAAGAAGCCTTGGGCTACCTGAGAAGACTGTCCATCAGCTTCCTTCTGTTTCTGGCTGTGTGGTTTTTTTTTAAACAGGAAACTATTAAATCTATCATATCTAGCAACTTCCATCAACAATGCTCTTAATATGCAAAGATTTAATAAAGTTTGGCTTAGCAACAATTTTGTCTTTTGGTGCCTCCCTGGAACTGAAGCATCAAACTCAGAAGTGATGGGAGTGAGGTTTTATTAACGTCAGATATAATTTGGAAAATATTTATATGAGAAGATAATACCATGACTGTTAGTGCATACAATAATATGTTCATATATACTGCAATTTAAAAACATCAAGTTGATTCATGCCTGCAATGTGCTTACATGTCTAAAGTTTCCAAATTGTATACTGCTGTTTAAAACAACAAGCTGATTTTGATAAAGGCATTTAATATATACCAATGTTCAGCTAGGGTATATCAAATTACAGGTCAGGTCACTGTGCACAATAGACTATTCTGCTCAGAGCTTGGAAAAATAAGTCAACCTCCCCCCTGCTTGAACAACAGTTCCCAGAATCCCCAGCCAGCATGTCTTCTGGAGACATCCCCAGACCCTCACTTCTTCATGCCCTCAACAGAATTGCATTGCACTGCAATTGAAGTTTGCATTACCCAATACAAGCTTGCCCCAGTTTAAGATGTGCAGGCGAGGTCTTTCCCTCAGTCCTATCACCTTCAGAGGCATCTTTAGTGAGGATGTAATACAAGGCCTTTTGAGGGGCCACTCCCAAAATATTGAACTCTCTGCCCAAGGAGGCAAGGTTGGCCACCTATGTGCTATTTTTTTCTGTAGCACACAAAAATGTTCTCTTTTAGGCAGGCCTTCAGCAACTGACTAATCGCTAGTATATGAGACTTCAAGGGATGTGCTGCACTTTAATGGTTTTAGCTGTAATTTTTATTTTTCACTGAGATGTTCTTAAAGGTTTTTAACTGTATTCTGTTTTAATACAATAACTGGTTTAATTAGGTTTTAATCTTTATACAATACTTTTTAAAAGTTGTATTTGCTTGTTAATTACATTGCAAGCCATCCTGGGTCTCAGTTTTTTGGGAGAAAGGTGGGATAGAAATAAAGGAAATATAGTGCTATTCACATGACAAGCAGATGGTCCTAAAGAAGTTTTTAAAGTATCCACATGACATTTCTCATGTGGAATTTACCATTTAACAAAGGCAATGATTGAGATGCTGATAGCTCTGCTGAACTGAAAAGAAGGGATGAGGATACTGTTAGTATTATAAAGCTGCTTCATACCCTCCTCTCAATTTAGTCAAATTTAGTGGAGCAAAGTGAACAGAAAAGCAAAGCTGTTGGCACAAATTAGGTGCCAAACTTTTGTGAGGACCAGAACTGCAGAATGACTGAGCATTCTTGGTGTTTATATGCAATTTCCACTCATCATGCTTGCCAAAGAAATGTAAGGCGTTAGATCCCTTAGCTTCAAGGCCTCCTTTGCTTTTTTTTGCTGCTCATGAGAACATAAATGACAGCTCAGCTTTAGGACTGTAAGACACTGCAGATTTTGAGGCCTGAAGAAGATGTATTATGTACTAACAGTCACGGTGTTGTCAAGTGGTCAGTGTTGGTCTTGCACTTGGGAGATCCAGGTTCAAGTCCCCGTGGAGCCATGGCACTCATGAGGTCACTGCAGTCCAATCGTTCTCCCTAACTTACTTTACAGGGTTATTTTGAGGTTAAAATGAGATGGAGAGCCAGGAGCTCATTGGAAGGAAGAGGACACATAATTGTAATAATCAATAAATAATAGAGAGGAGAAGAAAAGAAAACCATAGCTGATAATGTTCTGGTTTTGATGCTTTTCTTGGAAGCACAGCTACCTACCCTAAGTGGAGCTGGGTTGCTAAGCGAATTTATTCAAAGAGTCAATGGTTGAATGAATGCTCGAGTCGCCTTTCAGTGATGATGACAGAATAGCTTATATACGTATGTACTGGTAAAAGGCCATCATGTGTTCTGCAACATGTTTTTCTCATATAGCTGAAACATTAGACTAAGATAAACGTGTGGGGGTTAGGCTGCAATTATAATTAAAAGGGACCATTTACACAGGAGGAAGAACCATGCTGCTGCTCCCTATTGATGCCACAGCCACTATCCAATAGGCCGTGGCAGGGAAAGTTACATCAGGTGACTGCAGCCACTACTTCTGCTCTCTTGCCAGGATTCCAGGGGTCACACCAGCCAGGAGCGTTCTGAGAGCTGCAGAGAAGTAACTTTTCCAAAGGTCTGCCCATAAGTAGGTATACTATTCAGGCAATGAGTTTATCTGCTAGCTGGGGGAAAGATTCCAGTGTTATCAGCAACAAAATGTTGCATTTTAAAAGAGCTGGACAAAAATGCCATTTTATATAATATAATATAATATAATATAATATAATATAATATAATATAATATAATATAATATAATATAATATAATATAATATAATAATATCCTGGAAGACAGGAGGGCCTGGCGTGCTCTGGTCCATGGGGTCACGAAGAGTCGGACACGACTAAACGACTAAACAACAACAACAACAATATAATCTAATATAATGGCATTTTTATCCAGCTCTTTTAAAATGCAACAATTTGTTGCTGATAACACTGGAATCTTTCCCCCAGCTAGCATAAAAACAATATATATCCCTCAACTGAACTGCTGCCTTGAGGAATCTCTTAGAAACAAATGATGACTGTGCATATGTTGCATGATAAAACAAACAGTACAGAAAAGTCCCATGAGTCTTCCCCCTCCTCAAATAAATTGAATATTACCTGCCAGTTCATGCCCCTCTCTGAGCAAGAATAACTAATAGCTGCATTTCTCTCCCCATGATTCATTTATGCTAGTTTTAAAATAGATGCCTGGTGCACTTGGGCTTTTTCCAAAGAACATATTTCAGTACTTTGAGATAGGTGTGCTTTTATGCAAAGACAATGGTTCAGAAGAGAAGCACAATTCATTTTTCCCCTTATCTTAACCAATCCATGGCAAAAAGTGGAAATCTCCACCCATCCTTTTGATTCCATTCCATGCATTCTAAGTTAGCTGGCACAAAAGAATCCCCTCTTTGTGACTGGCGCCTCACGCCCAAGTCATTCCTCCAGGAAAGGGAATATCAGACATTTCTCCAGCATAATCCTCCGAAGATGGAGCTGATACAGCTCTACAGCTGGTTGTTACTCAAGGAAAATAATGAAACTCTGGGTGGCTAAAACCACTCAAGCAACCAACTTGGAACTACTTGCAGAAAAGCCATACACCGAACGACGGCAGCTTGTGTTGAGAGAGAGAGAGAGAGAGGGAGAGAGAGAGAGAGATCTAGTCAAAGCTCTTAATCACTAAAACGTGATGCACAGTTCTGGTTCACATATCATGGTAATTCTGTATAAACCACAGGTTCTTCCTTGGGTTTGTTGAGGAGAAACATGGCTTCTTTCTCTGGCTCATTGACGAAAGTGGGTTCAGATATCCCACTAATCAAGTCACCACCTGGGAACTGCTGTGAAAGTAGTCAGCAAAAGTGTATGGTAAGCCAGACGGTTTTGGAAGGATTTCTTCTGAAGAGTTCTGCTTGCTGTGACATACAGATGTGGCCACAGAAAAGCAACATAGCTCCAGAAGACAAAGGACAAGAGATGGTTACAGCTAGACAGAAAGCTGCCTTTGTGAGGCAGAATATACTGACTGTTTGTTTAGTGCCATGTTCTCTGCCACAGACTTTTCCAAACTTGCAACCCCAGATTCTGATGAACTGCAGCTCCTGTATTCTCCTACTAGATTGTTCAGTGTCTGAGGATGGTGAGCATTGCGCTCCAACATCATCTGGGAGCTAGGATAGCTAAATCACAAGTTGCTGGGTGAAGTCTCAGACCATTGCTCGGTTCCTCTGGGTCTCCAGGTGGGAGAGTGACAATTCTCAGAGAGAGCAGCACTGAAGAAGAAAGTGTTATTTGTGCATGTGATGTGGCTTTAAGTCTTGGCCACACATCTGCACTCATTACCGGCTGGAGCCAGGGCACACCGACTCAGCATGGTGGTGCTTTTATGCTTGGCTTTCATCAAAATACTGATTTTTTTTTAAGGCAACTGGAAGTCTGGGGTTTCAGATTGGTTATTTTATTTATCTAATGGTCTCAGAATTGATTCCCCCCCCCCCCCCCGAGCAAACTAGAATATTTCAGTTTTGAAGCTGAGTTCACTTCAATTTCTATTTGGTTACATAGTGAGTTGCTCTGTTGTGAAATGTTGGGATTTTGTTGAACTATTTTGGAATGTTTACATCAGTGGAACAGGTTTATGAACATTGTGTTCGGTCCAGACTTAAAAACGATGAGACAGATTAGCTGATAGGACTACTCTGAATATCAGTATCCTATGTCTACTGCTATCATTTGGTGCTTGGATATTATGAGCCATTTTTGGTGTGCCATAAAATGGAAAAGTTGCATATTAATAATGAAATGAAATGATGGGAGTGCATGTGTATGAGATATGTTTTCAGAGATGGAAAGTAATCCAGTTTGGGAGGCTCAGCTTCAGAGATGTTTTTAAAAGCCTTTCAATCAATCACAAAGAAGAGTTGTTTCCTATTGGAGTCCATTTGTTCTTTGCTCCTATACGTACAGACTTCCACAAGTGGAATACCCAGTGAGGCCTTTTTTCACATTACACATTTCTCCCTGTACCCCACCCACCCATCCCCACCTCTGCTTCAGAGGCTTGGGGGACTGTTCAGACCAGCTTGAAAAATGGTGAAGGGAGAGAAGAAAATTCATCAAAAAGAGTCTGATGAAAGCGTGTGTCAGAACAAAGACATTTCAATAGAAAGATACCAGCTGGATACAGCTCCATAATCAGAGCTAGGTTCAGATACCACATATTTTTGTGCCATGAAAAGGCAGCAAATTGTTAAATTATTCTGTTTCTTTCAGAGCTTGAAAAGTTAGTCTTTTGGACTACAAGTCCCAGAACCCCCCACCTGCATAACAGGTTTGGGGCTTCGGGGAGTTGTGGTTTTAAAAAAAATGGTAATACTTCCAAACTCTGACGTTGTTCCTGCCAGAGGCAATTACTGCCTTTGCCTCAGGTGCCAGAATAACTGGGTTAAGACTGGGGCCTGTGCAGCTTAACTAAGCGTTTGCTTCTGTGTCTCAGATAGCAGAATGCTTTGGGCAGTCATGGGGTAATGTGCTGCCTTGCATAACTAGTCAGCTGAAACAAAGCAAGAAGGTGTACATTCCTTTCTAGATGGTAAAACAAATAGTGCACATTCACCTCCCGTCAAACAGTATACAGCAGAAGAGGCCTCTATAGTGCAACCTACAACAAAATGTGCATAATGATGCAGATGGGCAACCAGAAGTGGATTCTCATGTAATCTGCTGTTGGAGTTATTTCAACCTCGTATTCTCCTTATTGAGACTGAAAGTGCCAGTTAATGAAAACAAAGGAGTGGTCTACTCTGGGGAGACTTGGAAGTTAATTCTGCTCTGTAAATTCCTGCACTTCTGCTGCACAGCTAGAGGTTTTTAACCAATATTCAAAACTACAATATTTGCATGCCTGATTTCTCATCTAGCAGTAGTGTCTGTGAACAGAAGCTGTTGTGGACAGAATCTGCCAAACTCTACCTGTAAATTTGGGATGCTGGCTGGACAGCTTGGAGAGTTGGAGATCTGGCTATAGAGTCAGAGGTTGGCCATTTAATTCTCCACTGAGAAAAGCCAGCCTGTGTGGCCTTGGGCAAGCTGCACTGTCCTAGGATGCCTCCAAAAGAAGGCAATGGTAAACCACTTCTAAGTACTCACTACTGATGAAACCCAGGAAAGGGTCACAGTAAGTCAAAAGTGACTTGACCACATGTAATCAGATTTTAGATGCTTCTCTTTGGAACACAGTTCCAAACTAAATTTTCAAAAGTCAGAATTATGACTTCTTAATTGCCCTCATCAGGGCCATATTAAACCATGGCCGAGCCCCTAGCGTCTCGGGGGAAGGCAGCACACTTCAATCTTTCACTCGACTACAGCTGACAGCCTGACCCTGGTCAATTGACAGGCCCTTAGTTCCTGCGGGGCCCCTAGGCTTCAGCCTAGTCAGTCTTGTGAAGGATACGGCCCAGCCCCTCACCCACAGTACACATCAAGTTGTAGTAACTTCATGTAGAAAGTTTTGTATAATTCTATGTGTATCTCTAACATTTGCATTAGGTAGCAATTGTCTTCGCTATCTCATATTTCTAGATAGCAATCATCATAATGTGCCATCAAATCAATTCTGAGTTATGGTGACCCTCTTCAGATAGAGAATACTCAGAAGTGGTTTACCCTTCCCTTCTTCTGGAGACATTCTTCTCCCTGGTGGCCCCGTGGGGAATCGAACTCCCAAACTCTGGCTCCACAGCCAGATACTTAATCCACTGAGCTATCCAGCCAGCTATATTTCAAGATAGCTAAGATTAAATCACCCCCAGGGTTCAGTTGCCCTGGGGCTCCATTACTTTGAATAATATTTTTCATATAAACATCATGTACTTCCTGAAGAAGCGTAACTAAACAATTCTTATCAAGGGTCATTCCTCAAGCCTTGAGGCATTAAAAAAAATCCATAACTATCCTCAAGAAAACTTTCAGAATCTTACCAGGAAGGGGATGGAGAGGAACAGTGATTATGACCCAACCAAGATTAATTGTAACTCTAACTCTTTCCAGCTAATATTAATGGGATGTCAACCCACATAAGCCTCATTTGGTTTAAGAAAATTAATCTTTTTTAAGCTGTGGCCTTATTGCCCAACATTTTGTAAAATTTGTAGCTCCCTGGTTACAGCTTACAGAAATTTCCTATACCCATTGGTGAAACTTCGGCAATTATGAAACTTTGGGAATTCCTAAGATATAATTATTTGTTACAGCTCTTAGCCTGTCTCTTCCTAGTTATGGTCAGCTGAGTTACATGATATAAATTCCTTCACCAACATTTAGCCAGTAATAAATCATGATTGTAATTTAGAGTCTCCTTCCTTCTTTTTGAACTGTAACAGTAACTTCTGAAATTCTTTTTTACAGTGAGATGCCCTCACCGAATGACCGAAGATTATCACATGGTTCAAGTGCTGGCTTGCACTGTGTCTTTACACACAGTACATGGGAGAAATGTGTGTTTGGTTGTGCTTTGTAGCATTCTGAAGTTGGGTTTTTTAAAGTAACTGTTTCAGTAGTTTTTGAGAAACTGGAAAGCACACACTTTCAAAAACATAATTGTAACGGTTGCTAACTACATTTTGTGGTCTCTGAATGATAGCCAAAATCCAGTTGGTAAGTCCAGTTAGGTGGGACCAATTGAATCAGTGGCATAAATGCTGACATGCCAGTCACACGTGAGGCACTGGGGCTCTTCAAGTTGAGGCCAGCTGTTGAATTTAGGCCTGTAACTGTAAATAAGCTCTTTTAAAAAGTAGCATTCTAGGCTCCACTCTACATGATAAGTAAAATTCATAAAAAATTTTTTACAGCAAAAACAATCACATCAGCCAATCTGAGCTTCAAAACAATGAGGAGCCTGTCCTTTCTCTCTACTTAAGAAAACACACAGCCAATTTAATGTGGGATGCATGCGTGTCCCCGCGCACAGAGGGCCCACATGTACACAAGCAACACACAAACGTTTTCTGTACAGCCGAGTGGCTTCAGCGACAGGCCCTCTTTCCTAGGCATGGCAATCCATCTGGGAAGAAGAAACCTGATGTTATATTTAGCATTTTATTGTTTCCGTGGCAGCAATGGTGGTAATCACCTTGGAGACATTTATATTTTTGGGAGCTTTGCTTTTTCAGAAGAACACGGTCTAAAATGAGGATTTTTATTTATTTATTTTTTTGCTCTTCTTTCTTTGAATGGAACCCCAGGTTCCACAGACAAGTTAATAGGATCTGTCTGTCACAGTGATGGAGCTGCTCAAGCCATCTTCGCATTTCCTCACTCTCTCTTTGGGTGGTATTGTAGTCAGCTGTTCAGTGACCAGAGATATGGCAAGGCAACTGTATACACTAACAATATGTACGGAAATCAGCAGTATGGTGATGCATATCGTGAACATTGTTACAAAGCAAATGGTGCATTCTTGATGTTCCCTAGAAATATTCATTGCTTTGAAGGCATGCATAAGCTGTCAGGGGAATAGCAAAAATGCGAGCTGACAGCTAAATCGTCAGGGATTTATGTGTCAGTCAAATGGTAAAATATGAAAATACAATAATGGAGAGAGGTATAGTGTAGGAAACTCGAACGATATATGCATTTCTAATGAGCTTCAAAACAAAATGAAGGTGCAACTCAATGCACTTGCTTAGAAGAAAGCCCATTAATTAGACAGGTACTTAGTAAACATACTTAAAGCTGAAGTGTATGTATATACTAGCTATTTAATCAGGCAATCGAACCTTCTGAGTGCCTTTTCTCCTCTTTGCTGAAAAACTTATATAAAATTTGTCATGAACCTCCCATTTTTTTGTCTGCTTGAGCAAATCAGCATGGGGGAAAAGTGATTTTCAAATGTCACCCAAGCTACATGCTGTTCTGACATATTGAAAATAATTATTCGTCTGGCATTTTTATTTTTAAAACAAACCACTAAACTATCCTGTTAAATATTCACTAAGTGATAGAAAACTAATTTGAACAAATATATAGATCTTCAGGGCCAGGTGACCCTGTCCCCTTTACCTAACCGTTTAAACTGTCTTTCTCAAGAGTATAAAAACGTTGTCACCAATTATTTGATAGAAAACATCAACAGAAGGAGAAATATCATTGCTATTTTAATAAATATTTTGTTTGTTTGTTACATTTATATTCCCCCTTTTCTCCAGGGAGCTCAAGGTGGCCTGTATGGTTTTCCCTCTTTCCCACGTTATTCATACATCAACCCTGTGAGGTAGGTCAAGCTAAGAGAGGATGACTGGCTCAATATCACCCCTGGGTTTCAAGACATTATGGCCAGCTCCTGACAACCTTGCTATGCCTCATCTGTTTGCCTATTCCCACATAAGTAACCAGCCTTGTCAGATTTGGTGTTAAATTGTGTTAACACCTGCAGTTCCTCATATGTGGTTGTGTGACAGGATTTTTTGTATAACTGAAGTGATTTTACATTCTTTAACATTGCAAGTTTTGGGATTTTACTTTAGGCATATGGAACATTCCAGCAAATAGATAAATAAAGGCAAGCTGATGTGGCCCAGGATGAATTTTCTACCTGGGAAAATGTAGAATGAATGGGATGTGAATGTCTAGGGAAGGACTTATTTCACGGTGAAGCCATTCTGAAGAGAGACAAAGCATTTAAACAATGAAACAACCTACCCCTTGATACCCAGATGAACCTATTGCGATTGGTAAGGTTATCTGAGTTCTCACTGAAAGTTTAACCCTTTCAGGGATAAATGTTGGTGGTGCTGGACCACAGGCTCAAACTAGCAAAGAGGGTTATAAAGTTTTATAGTGCTCTGAGGTCACTGAGTGTCATACATTTGACCAAGATAAAAGGACAGTGTAAGGGCAGGCTGTGGCACGAGCAGCAGTGGCACAGCTGGCAATGGCATAGGTTGCATTTCTCTCTAGCTCTCAGGTGCTGGGAGACCATATTCCAACCTTGCCCTGTGGTCTGACCAGGGCTGAGTTCCCTTAGCTTCCAAAATGAGATAGATTCGTGTGCTCATGCTGGAATTAGGATGCCCTTCAGGGGTGCTGTAGGGCTTGAAGTTCTGCACTCCTGTTGTAAAGAATCAAAAGTCAAAATTTATCAAACTATTTCATCAATCCCAGAATCCATTCAGCAAATATATAACATTCATGGAAGCAGAAGGAAAGTATACATTTAAAAAACACCAGAAAGAGCTTTACAATGTACACTGTTTCTGTTTTGGTTATTTCAGCTAAAAGGTTATTTGTCGTATTAAATGTCCTAATTTTTTTGCACAAAGGAGAGATCCACCTTGAATTCAAACAAATCACTGCTGGATCCACAAATTCTGTTAGTGTTAATTATTTCATTAATTCTCTTGGCCTTGATTTATCACTCCGAAAGAAAATTCCCTGTCCGTGATGTTTTCCATTACAAACAAGCATGGAGCCTCAACCTCATCTCATGTCTCAGTAGCAATCTAATGTTCATGCTACCCCTTCTCATGAAGCTATACTGTGAAAGTTCAAGGGAATACTGCTCCATGGGAATTTGTCAAACATGACGTATGACAGAAACTTACTGTGTCAAATCAGGAATAGGGAACGTGTGACTCTTCAAATGGTGGACTTCTGTTCCCACCATCAACTACATCTGCATCTTCTCCACCACTGATAAAGGTCATTCCCACCACAAGGTTACCTGCTCCACATCAGCAGTGGGCATTCCTGATTGTGAACAATACTGTTGCAAAAAACTGTAGAGCCAGAGTGATCCATATTGTGAAGGATCCTCCTCACTAGTACTTTGCAGGGCTCAAACTGTTTAGTAATATTCTCAGGGCCTTCTAATCATAATCTTCTTAGAACTATAGAGCTGAAAGGGACCTTATGGATCACTGAGTCCAGCCCCTATCAAAGAGGCACAGTGGGAAATAGAACTCTCAACCTCTGGTTCCTCAACCAGAGACCTAAACCATTGAGCTAGTGTGGCAGGCATAATGTTAAATTATCAAATGTGATTGTTGGAAGGCTTACTATGGGGAATGACTAGACAGTTATTTGTCCCACTGTTTGTGCTGTGTTTCCCACTTTCCTTTCAATATTTTTTCTGCTGGCACAACTAACAGTAATTGTGAGTTCATCCAATCTTTTGGCATGAATATGTGGTATACAGTAGGACCCCTGTATCTGTGGGATTGGTATCTGCAGTTTCACTTATCTGTGGTCTGAATTTTTAAAAACACACACACCCAGAAATATGTATTTCCATGATGTATTTTCCAGAACTGGCCATTATAGGTAGTCAGAGACCATGCTATGTATGGGGTTGGCTATCCACGAATTTTGGCATCTATATGGAGGCTTCAAACCAATCCCCCACAGATACAGGGGTCCTACTGAATTTTGTTCAGCTGGCAGGGCTTCTACTTCTTCTTCTTTTTGGGAGCATATCCAGTTGCATTATTTTGTCTTGCTTACACCTTGTGCAGTTTCCTTAGGGCTGTGGTTGAATACATCCAGATGACATCACTGAAGATGCACAGATTAGGGCATGGTGTGGGAGTGAACCCTACTTCTTTTGCCTGCCTGCTGCTCATACTGGTAAGGGCTTTAACTACAATAAAATTTGTAAATTATATTCTTAAAACTATTTTTTTTTTCCTAGTAGCTCCTTGTTTAGTGCTATAGCTCTATGGTAACACAGCAGTCATTCACATGTTTAGCATGTTTTATCAGTTCAGCTCTATTTCACTTACTAAAGATTTTTAAAAAGCGAAGAGATTTGGATTCTGGAGAAAGCAGTCAGTAAGAAGGTGGAAATAAGGGCAGAGAAGGAGGGCTGTGTGATTCCTTGACAGGGGCTGTACTCAGTGACCTATAGAGTCCCTTCCAGTTCTGCAGTTCTAAAATTGATTATATACATGGAAACCTAAAATGCACCTTCCCAGGATAACTAAACAATGCTGTGTGAACCACAACAGTGATTTAAATGCCAGTATGTGACATAGAGAAGTTCTCATTAACCAGGGACAAACTTGTATGTGGTCAGGCCCTTACTTACTTATTTTGTATAGCACCTTTCTCCTAAAACTTGGGCTGAAGTAGTGTTTGTCCAACCAGGCAAAGCCACAAAATATATGAAGTGCGGAAACGTAATTTTTTTTGACAAAAATTCCCAGAATTTCCCAGCTATTGATCATTATAGTAAAGTCTTTCATCTTAAACCCACTTTCATCTTGAAAGGCTTTCATCTTGAACCCTCTTGACGCCCACAAGACACAGAGGTACAAAGATATACTCAGTCACCCCTATAGATGGGCACGTCATATCTAAAAATCTGACTGTAACACTGTGTCTGTGGTTCAATGGTCACAGTAGGGGGTATGCTACCATAATTTTCTTAAACCATGACATAATTTAGGTATTACAGAAACAGCTACCTCTGCCCCAAGGGTTTGGGCTTGAGTTAACTCATTAGTGGTATTTACAAAGAAAGCAGAAGGCTATTTAGGCAGGTGTAGGAAACAGCTATTTATTGAAATTGTATTAAATGACATTTAACTTGAAATAGATCCTCATTGTGGATTAACATATAGACAGAGAATCCCATTTATATCCTGCATAAAGATACACAAACATCATTTCCACATAAAGAGTCATCTCAGAAAAATGGTTTAACTCGAGCCTTGCCAATTTGTCTCAGAAATATGGACAGGGTGAACAAACACACAAATGAATGCACATGCATATATACACGTATACCTTTCAACCATTAAAAGAAAGCAAAAGGCAGCTGGAAACATCAGAATGACATTAAATATGCTCTTTGATGATGTGTGGGTGGTGGCGGGGGGGGGGGTGTTAGGGTATAATGAAAGACCCTGCATGCAAGATCAGCTCACTGTTGGAGAAAGATCTAAGAATTCCTTCACTCTTCTGCCTTAATTCAGACACTACCATTATGAAGGCCTCAACCCCATTGCAGACATTTTAAAAAAAACTTTCTCTAATCTCTTTAAACAGAGAAGGTTTTGTTTTATAGCCATGGGAAGAAGGGCTTCAGATGACATCTTTCTGTTGTCACTTTAAAGAACCTTCCAGAACAGGCCCAGTTCACTTAAAATTGTCTTGACAACCATTCCCAGTATTAAACACCTAATTAGGTACGATGAGAATTCTGAGTTGTTTCAGTATTAAGTCCACAGCTTAGAGAAGTTAATTTTTGGAAAAAGTTTTAGAATCATTGAGCTGTGGGTTTCTGGGAGTTCTAGTCCAAAAAAGTAACTTTTCCAAGTTCTACTAATGTTATTTATGCGTATCAGGCAAAATCCAAAGAAACATAACAAAACAAAACAAAGGACAAAAACATGTGGCATCTTCAAGACTATTATATTTTAATGTGAGCTGTCGTGGACCAAGTCCACTTCTTCAGACATATGGAATAAAATGAAATACAGAATGAAATGCAGAAATCACAAGTAAAACATTCAAAACATTCATTGGCTTTAAGAATTTTGGGTGTGTGGTTAAAGCTCACCTGCAGTAATTATTGGCCTATGTTTGGCGTTAAGTTCTACTGTAAACATTCCCACAGGAGACGAAAAGCAGATAACCAGGCGAGAGCAAAACAGAGGGGGAAAGAGACCAACTGTGAGCAGTAACAGGAATAAAAGTTATCAGTCAAAAACCCAAGGTGGGGGAAAGGGAGGGATAAGATATATAAATAAAAGTGAAAGAAGATAGCAGAGGAGCCATTTGTGTTAGTATAGGGAATATTAACAGTTTTTACCTTTAAGCCTTGTAAGGAAAGATGGGTCTGGTAGCTGTAAAGGAAAATAACAGTAGATAACAGCATAAGTATTACATTTGGTAATGACTTAAATCTAGGCTTATATTCAATCCATTTGGTAATGACTTAAACCTAGTCTTATATTCAATCCATCATGTGTATAAATTCTATCTCAGCTGTTTCCCTCTGTATTCTTGATCCGTAGTGCTTCTTTTCCAAAATAGCAGCTTTCATCTCTTCTGAGGAATGTCCGGGTAGGTTGAAGTGGTTGGAGACAGGTTTCTGTGCATTGTGGCTTCTGATGTCTGATTTGTGTCTATTGATCCTTTTATGTAGAGATTGTCCTGTTTGTCCTATGTACAGTGCAAAGGGGCATTGATAACAAAAGATGGCATAGATAGATAGATAGATAGATAGATAGATAGATAGATAGATAGATAGATAGATAGATAGATAGATAGATAGATAGATAGATAGATAGATAGATAGATAGATAGATCGATCGATCGATCGATCGATCGATCTTTGAAAATTACTTCCAGATTCCAGCAGTGGCAATCTGGTGGCAAATTTCAGAGATTAAAGGTTCCCCACCCTCCTGTCCTGATGCTCACAAAAGCTTCCTTAGATCAAAAGGAGCCACTGAACCTGAAAGGGGGAGGTGAGACAGGAAGTTTTATCTCAACTTAACTTAACTCAAGTCAATCAACTTAACTTAACTTAAAAGAATAACGTCACAGGCTGATGGTATCATCACCATTAAGACCATGGAGTTATTCAACAGGATTACATCCACTGTATTTTAATCTTCTATTGTATTAAACTGTTATGTACATTGCCTTGATCCCAATTCTGGGAGAGAGCTGGCATATAAATTGTTGTAAGCTGCCCAGAGACCTTTGGGTAGTGTGGGCGGCACATAAATTAAATAAATAAAAATAAAAATAAATTAAACCAAGTGCCCAACCACTCTCCCTCCCTCCCTCATGGGTGAGTTGCTTAGCTTAAAATAGGAAAGGGCAACTTCTGACGATGAAGGCTGCATCGATCCCCTCTGAACCCACTGGGACAGCACCTTATCCCTACACCACCATCCAATGTCTTGGCATACTAGCAATCCCTCTCCTCAATTTACCTTTGATGGAAGGATGATTCAGCTTGGAAACAAAATGTATCCCACCCCAGTGCCTTGATGTAAAGGCAGATTTATTTATTTTGCTTCTCCTCCTCTTCTTCCTACACCAAATTGTGGCAGCACAGAGGTGGGCCCTGTTAAGTCAGTGCCTGAACAGCTTCCTAAGAGCCCTATAGACCTTTCTAGACCTAGAGGAAAAACCAGAAGCCTGGTTTCACCACAGCTGGCATTTAACCCTAAAAGGTTTAATGCCAGTATGAAATCAGATAACCCAATTATATCA
Organism: Intellagama lesueurii; assembly: GCA_037013535.1. Classification (NCBI taxonomy): domain Eukaryota; kingdom Metazoa; phylum Chordata; class Lepidosauria; order Squamata; family Agamidae; genus Intellagama; species Intellagama lesueurii. Next base: position 212,844,379 of record JBAJHW010000001.1, on the reverse strand, counting down.
AAATTCATCTAGGTATCCAGGTAAAAGTTGATTTATTGTTGCAATGATTCAAGGCAATGTCAGCTTTTCTAATTCTGCAAGCTTTATTCACCTGCATTGCTTCTATGCATATAAATTTAAGAGTTAATGGAAGTGTGTAAGCTTTTTGAAAAGTTGCAAGGCACATTTCAGTTATATAGAAATCAATCTTGTGGCTATGAAAACCTGTAGGCACAAATGCTTAGAAATGTATGAAGATTAAGCTTAAGCTGCGGGCAAACACTATGTCAGAATTCAATCCAAAATGCAGGAGCATAAAAGGTACAATAAAAATATCAAAAAGAATTTTTAATTACATTCTAAAAATATAGGAGTTTATAGCTTAATAAGGCACAATCAAAAAGCAGAGAAAAAAGAATTATAACTTTGAGCAATCTTTAGCTTTTAGCATATCTAGCTAGACACATAAGATAGTTACTAAACAATATGGTCACACTCTAAAGCCAATGATGTGCCAGTTTGAATCCATGATATCTTTGCTGCTTCTGCCTGCTTCCTGGCATCTCACGCCTGGTATCTGTGTTGTTATCATCTGGTGTTTGTGGTGTGCACATGTCTCTTTTGCTTCCCTATATTTATATTACTCTCAGTTGTTTGCATTTCCTGTCAACTGTAAACAACTGAATTTTGCTGATGTAGTAAATTACAGTTTGCTATAACTGGTCAGAAAATGTTCAATTGGAAATCCTATTGTTTTTTGAAAGGTAGCAAACTCATACGGAAGCAAATCCTTTATTTATGTTCAGACTACATCCTTCGTGCCTGCAAACCTAGCAAACAGTAGGCAGTGTAGACTGTTTTCATACCATTTCACTTTGGTACAGCTTTGCTAGGTGAGCAAAATGGCTTATGAAATAAACTGGACGGCTATCAGTTTATTGTAACTCCATTTCAGTGCTCCAGAACTCCCCTCCCCATTGTTTTATTTCGCAACGTTATCTATTTCTCATCTATTGTTTACATGTTCAACTATCAGCTAGCTAGGGAAGGGTATCTTTAGCAAACTGCCATTCAAACTTCATTTTCTTAAGCACAATGTGCATTTTCAGGGTTGCATTTTCACATACGTACCCCTTAATTATTTTAACACTCTATACATACAACATTTAAAACTTTGACGGGCCCCACAAAACCACAGTTTGAGTAACCTTGATTTTTTTTAAAAGGGCAAAGATTAGCAGTGCGCTAATTCATGTGTGTGATGGATTTCTTGTAGTAATGCAGATGAGAAGTTAGTGAACATCAAATAGAGTTCTTATCCCCCACACCTCCTTTCCAGTTAATGAATGACTGAAGATTAAAATAATTTTTACATGGTATTAAATTCCAATCTGCTGTTTAAAAGGTTTTGAACAAAATGACTGAAATCCTGCTGGAAGTCACACAAGAGTAGGACCACTGAATCAATGGGGATTTGGTGAGTCAGCTCCTCCATTGATTCAAATGGGCCTCTAGTTGTGACTTACTACACTAAAGTAAGCAGCAACTAGAGTAGGCCCATTGGAATCAATTGGACTTATGGAAGAGTTAACTTACCAAATGGGCCTTCTCTAGCGTGACTTACTATACTAAAGCAACAGGATTTCAACCAATGTATTTGTCTTGGCTTTATTCTTAATGATAAACTCATTTCATACATTAAATTCCAAGGAAATTATTGTAAAATAAATAAATCCTTTCACATTAACACAGGAATAGTTACCATTATATGTCACACTCATCTTGGTGAAAACTGATCATACTTTAAACAGGCTAGTTCTAATGCACCTCCATTACAGTTTTATTAGACTAAATGCCATTAAAATGTCCAACGAAATAAACACTATTGCTTTTAAGCTCAAAGAATGCGTAATGACAGCTGCACCATTAGGCGGAACGTGGCAGCCAGCTCGTCAGATCATTATTTTAATTTATAACTTTATTATTACAAGGAAAGAGAGGTACAAACGAATATTTTGCTTCAGATACCAAAATAACCTGATTATCTTCAGCAAAGGGCAGGGGGCGAGGGCGGGAGAGACAATTTGATACTTTGCCTCAGACATGAAAATGCTTTAGGTTCACCCTGAACTTAACTTTGTTCTACATCAGATGATGCCTGCCCAGCGAAACGAACTCAACATACGATTTTGAGCCCAGCGACATTGGCCACCCAAGAGCACAGCCAGAATCATCTGCTGGAAAGTAAAGTGACTTTAAACTGCTGGCCATGATAGCTGAGTGATTCTGGGAGTTTTTGTCCATAAAGGTCCTTTTTCTTAATTCTGGCTCTGGCTTTTCTACATGACCTGCTCTGTCCAAGAGGAAGAGTATTTCCAAATTTGACTGATTGCCTCAGTAGGGCCCTGGTTCAGTCAGAAATCAGGGAACACTGCTGAGCCTCTGGTCCTCGGAATGTTTTCTCAGATCATAAATGATGTGACACCAGTCTTTTCACTTGCTGGATGATTTCCTTCTCCCATTTCCCAGACCCATCCAAAGTGCTAAGAGTCAAAGCATGGAGGTCTACGATTCTGGCACTGATGTGGGAGGGATAAAAATCTCTCCCACATCTCCAGTTCCACGTGGAAGGCAGTCTGTTGCATGGGCAACACAAACATCTGCAAAAGAACTTGCCAGAACTTACAGGACTTCTACATTTATTAGGAGCCCCGAAAAGGCAGCGTTCTCAATCATGCAAGCACTGTAAACAGGCTCAGTAGAACAATCTTACATGCACCTCTGCTGACATTTGCAGTGAATGAAAATGGCCAACGCTTGCTGGAGTTTTGCTGTTATTATGGTCTTTGTGTCAGCAATACGAAGCTTCAACACAGAGTTTCCTGGAGACATCCAAGACCGAAGCATTGGCATCAGCTCGATTTGATCCTCACTAGACGTTCTAGCCTTCCTAGTATTACGATCGCACGCAGCTACCAGAGTGCTGATTGCAATACTGATCACTCCCTGGTGTGTAGTAGAGTAAAACTGCGAGCAAAGAGATTGTATCACACGAAAAAGGAAGGAAGACCACGTATTGACATTAGCAAGACTTGCGATCAAAGAAAAGTGGAGGAATTTGCCCAAGTGCTTGAGGAAACCCTTCCAGGCCCAGCTGATGCAAATGCACCTGAACGATGGGAACATTTCAAGGACACTGTTTATAACACCGCCTTGTCCACATTTGGCAAGAAGACCAAAAAGACGGCAGACTGGTTCGAAGCCCATTCGGAGGAGTTGATGCCAGCCATCGAGGATAAGAGGAGAGCTCTAGCAGCATACAAAGCCTGTCCTAGTGAGTACAACTTGCAGGCTCTTCGACTTGCCAAAACGGCCTAGACAAGTGGGCCAAGAATTGTGATCAGCACCAACTCTAGCGTTAAAGTCTCCAAGAATGAACAGTGGTTCTCTCTCGGGGATTTTTTTGATAGTAGCTGCCAGACTGTCGTAGAATTTGCCTTTGACTTCTGTTGTAGACAACAGTGTTGATGCATATGCACTAATGAGGGTGACCGGTCCCACTGATGAGTGGAGCTGCAGAGACAGGATTCTTTCACTCTCCTCAGTAGGTGGAACAATGGATCTCAGCAGAGTATTTCTGACCGCAAAGCCAACACCATGTTCCCTGGTCTCATTCAATGGTTTTCCCTGCCAGAAGAATGAGAAGTTTTTTTCTTTGACAGATCCCATGTCTGGCAATCCCGTCTCTTGCAGGGCAACAATGTCCATCTGCAGTCTACTCAGTTTCATGTCGATGATAGCTGTCTTGCGCACGTCGTCTATTTCCTGCAGGTCGTCAGAAAAGCCAGGGGTCATTGTCCGAACATTCCAGGTGCCCAACTTTAGGGCGGAATTTCTCTTATGATTGTTGCGTGGTGCAGGGTTATCGATCTGCTTGTCGGCTTTCACCCTAAACCCCACGCACCCTGTGAGGTTAACAGACCGTGGCGAGGTAGCACCTTACTGGCTGGGGACTGCCCAGCTTAAGGCGGGCGGTAGCTACCTAGTGAGGTGCAATGACCTCTCCCACCGTCGGAAGTAGCCCCTGGCGTCATGCTCTACGCCAATCAAGCAAAGACTTATAACCGGTAACTGCTACTTCCCGTGTTGTTTCGACGCTGTATGCGAAGCTGGAGTGTCCTCTCCAGAGCACAAAGCCTGGGTAAAATAATATGGAGGATAGGCTGTTACCCAAGCAGCAAATCCCCCCTCTCCACATCGCTGAAGCAGTCCAATGGAAAGGCAAGAGCCAATACAACTGGCTCCAGCAACATCGCAGGAGTTGCCAGAACGACACAAACTGCCTCTGGGACTCCGGCTCCGGATTTTGCCTCGAGGTTAACTCCTGAAGCCTTTTCCATCAGTGGATATAGCCACAAGGCAGTGGAGGTTTGAAATCGGAGTTTTCCTTCTCCTAGATGGGCTGCCTTCCAAGGCTGACAAGCCCTACCTACCCGGCCTGCTCCCTAAGAGTGCGGAGATTAGAACACAGGCCTCCAGCTGCCGGACCTTGTCTTCCAAGAGGACCACCAACTAACACCCAGGCACCTCATTGGCTAGAAAACAAACATACCACAGGTGTTACAAGTGCAACAGATCCTGTACTCTCCATCATGACTGATTGGTCAGTGAATTAAAAAAAGGGAGGAAGTCTGATCCTACCCCTAAAACTTTCCTGCCCCCCAGGTGTATGCAATGCTATTTGGCTTTCCTATTTACCAGATTTGAGTAAAAAATAGAATCAGAGAAGCTGACAGCATATACCAAGATGCAGGTCTATAGAGCCTGTGTCCTGAGCACACTCCTGTACTGCAGTGAGTCCTGGACCCTTCGTGCATTGCAGGAGAGGAAGCTGAACACGTTCCATATGTGTTGTCTCTGACACATTTTTGGTATCACCTGGCAGGACAAAGTTCCAAATAGAGTAGTCCTAGAACGAGCTGGAATTTTTAGCATGTATACATTACTGAAACAGCGACGTCTACGTTGGCTCGGGCATGTCGTGAGAATGGCTGATGGTCGGATTCCAAAAGATCTCCTGTATGGAGAATTAGTGCAGGGAAATCGCCCCAGAGGGAGACCACAGCTGTGATACAAGGATATCTGCAAGCGGGATCTGAAGGCCTTAGGAATGGACCTCAACAGATGGGAAACCTTGACATCTGAGCGTTCAGCCTGGAGGCAGGCGGTGCACCACGGCCTCTCCCATTTTGAAGAGACACTTGTCCAGCAGGCTGAGGCAAAGAGGCAGTCCCGAAACCAGCAAAATCAGGGAGCTGGACAGATTGTATTTGTCTTCAGTGTGGAAGGAATTGTCACTCTCGAATTGGCCTTCTCAGCCACACTAGACACTGTTCCAAGTCCTCCATACAGAGCACATTACCATAGTCTCTCGAGACTGAAGGATGCCTAATCAAAAAAAAAGAGAAGCTTTCAGCTTTGGGTAAGCATGCATTTCCCATTCTGTATCTTCCTTAGGAACAGAGAACTGGGTTACTTGGAAGTCTTGATAGGCTACGGACTAGAGTTGGTAGAACCAAAGTGAACCTAAAAAATTGATGTTTCTCACCGACGCAGCCCTTTGTGAATGCAGAAAAGAACAGGCAACTTCAAACCTATGTCAATGTGCTCAATGTCCCCCAACATGTATTATGGAAGTCTTGATGTTAGCTGCCCCAAATGCTCTTCATGTTGCCTGTTACTGGGCAAAAATTATCTGATATGTTTATGAATTGTACTGTTCTGCTTCTGGAAAGATCCGTCCTAGCAATGAAGGTCACTTCTAGTTCCTGGGGCTCACAGAGGTGAGCCAGAAGTCATCCCTTTGAATCAAAACTAGCCATTTTTGTCCTTTCATTGTTGTTGTTTTAAAACATCAATGCCAAATATAAATTTGCTATTATATATGCAGGCCATTGAACAGGGACAATACTCGGAAAAGCAGTTCTGAAACATTCAGTTGGGAATATAAATTTGTTAAGCATTCACCAAAAAAAGAGAGGGGAGTTTATTTTGCATCAGGAATTAATGGGAATTTTGCAGGCATTTCTAAACTTAGAGTCTTTTACTCTGCCAAGAGAAACAATGCAAGAGGAGCAAAAACACCTTCACTAGACAGATGTCTGCTAGCAAAAATGTCTTGGCCTGATGCCCAGTTTAAATATGGTCCTGCCAAGCATATATACTTATACAGTATATTTTTTAAAATCTCTGCTTATTGCAATATTTCAGAGTCTTCCAAGTTACATGCCTTGGATCAACACAAATAGCCCCTTATAATGGGAAAGGAAGAAGCTCTATTAGCTTTGCTAAGGCGATTTGGCCCCCTGAAATCCTGTGGTCAGGAAACAGTGATATAATCAGTATTCTGTAAATAGAATTGCATGGAATTGTGAATCCCCTAAATGTCAATCACTTTTCCACTGAAGTCAATTGCTGCCTCCAGATGAGGCTTTTATTGATTAATAACCCATCTTCAAAGATGTCCAGATGACCCTTTTGCATTTGTGCCAAATGCATGACCCTTTTGTTTCCCTTCCATCTTTTCTTTTTTCTTTTCCTACTACAATAAGGAGGAAGGGAATAGTAGCACAGTAGTAAGCAGTGCTAGCAGCTGTTTATCAACCAGTAACCCATGCCTGATTTTTTAGAATCTGGTGTGTAATATGTATGGCTTGATCCACACAGAGGAGCATGTTCCTGTCTAGAATATTGCTCTAGGCATGACAGCCCAGATATCTGCACTAGCGATGGGGACGAATATAAAAACAGATTGTTTTTTTCCTCGAAAATAGCCAATTCATTAAATATTCGTCAGTCCGTATTCATCCCGACGAATACCGATCAACGAATATTTTCCCATTGTTATTTGTCCTTCGTAATTTTTTTAAAAAAAACATTCTGCCTACTGGCCGCCGATCAGCTGATCGGCTAGCCGATATGCAGCCACCCACCCCCACAGCCTACCCCACCCCTTCCTCTCCTTACCTTAGCCCCCCCGACACCCCCTTACCGTAATCGCCGCTGCCGAGGTCTCCATCTGGCCTCTGCAGCCGCAGCGTGTAAAAAGGGACACTGGCTGCCCTTTGCAAAGATGGCAGCTGCGGCTTCCCTACCCTAAATGAAGCCGCAGCCGCCATCTTTGCAAAGGGCAGCCAGTTTCCCTTTCCCGGTAAGGGGGTGTCGGTGGGGGTGTGGAGGGGTGGCGCCAGTGGCAGCGGTGGGGGGGGTGGCAGCGGGGGTGGCGGTGGCAGCGGGGGGCAGGGGTGTTTTTTAAAATAACCCCCCACAAATTGACGAATAACTTCATTATTCGTCGCTTCATGGGGGCAACTTCATGCTTTGTGAGTCGTCAACTTTTGACGACTCATGAAGCAGGACGACTCGCCAAAATGGTGAGTCATCCCCATCTCTACTCTGTATATGTTTCAAAATGTTATTCTGTTTGTGATAACAAAGAAATACAAAGACATCACACCACCGAGCACTGATGGCAGATCTGGAGATATTTATGAGCATAAACTGTCCCATACGTCATATTCATGAGCCTGTCCATCCTCACACTATAGATCTACAGTGTTTATCAGTGCAAGCAACAGTTCGTATCTGGCAGATATTTTGGATCAAGTGTAAATGAAAGTCTAGAAAAAAAATTCAGCAAAGGGCAATGCATGCTCAGTGCAAATAAATGAAAATCTAGACAAGCACTTGGTAGAAAAAATTGAATCAGCGAAGCAGATTTCTCAAGAGACAGTGCAATGGTGCTAACTGCCACCACCAACGAAGCCCTGTCCTGCATACCTGTCAGATGTATCTCAAAACAGTGTTGAGATGTAGAGCAGAGCAAGTTGGAAGCACACTCAACATTCCAAATGGCACACACACACATTTTCTCAGCAAGCTTCCAAAACAACGTTCAGGCATCCTTCTTGCAACAGCTGGGGGATCAGCTTCCGAGAATCCCACCCATCCTCCTCTTTGTCCATTCAGTAACAGCTCAAGGGTAAGGCCACGTTTTCCATACAACAGAGACGCTTCAGGTGCTCTCTTACGCCTCCCAGCTGTAATGGCAGAGGTATCAGGAAAGGAATCCTGAATGGATCGTTCTATGGGCCAACTAGCAGGACCATATGAAAAAGAAGACAAGGCTCTGGTACTAGGTGAAATTTCTGCAAGGGTTTCGTGTGAGCGACAGAACGTGTCAAGTCTTTTTCATGTGACAATCTGAGGGAGAACTTGAGTGACTAATAAGGATTTCTTGGACCACAAATCCTGTAATTCTTCATTCTGGGAGTTTTATCTAACTAACACACACCCTAGAGACAGCTGAATGTGGCTCACATGGGAGAAAAGGCCTAAATTAGAATGCTTTGAGGCTTAGCTAGGTCTAGCTCTCATGAGTTTCCTGTTCAGAAAGGAAGTTCCCAGCTATCACTGGGGCAGGAACAGGAAGCTTGAGTGGAGCTAGGACTAGCTAAGCCTCAAAGCCTTTCATTTTCGGTCTTTTCATATCGGTCTTTTCATTTTCGGCACATTCAGGTGTCTGAAAAGTATGTGTAAATTGAGTAGAACTTCCAGAATGGGGAATTATGGGGTTTGTAGTCTAAGAAATAAAAAGCAAACAAACCCATTCCTAGTAATTAATGATGTGCATCATTCTGTGCAGCTGACTGCATATTTTGGGCAAACTTAAACCAATCCCAAAACCTCACATAGGACAGCCTCTTGGTACTGTCAGCTGCTGTTTTAGAAACCTGCATTTTAAAAAAATTCCAGATATGCAATAATACGTTGCTATAACAACATCTCAGCAACTTGTGCTGGTACCCTTGCAATAAATATCACAAGAACATCGGGGCCACGGATGAAGGAGGAGCACAATATAAATGGAGCTGCCTCAAAGTGTGGCCACTCCAGGTTTCTCAGCTAGAGTTCCCAAGGGAAACATGTGTCCACTCAGCAATCTGCAGAAATGAGGGAAGAGTGATTTAAGCGTATGTCATGTAGTTGTGTAACATTTTGCTGATCACTGATTTGCCTTGCAAGCTGCTTTTCTGCAGCAATCAAAAACAATCTTTGTAACAATCAGCGTCAACACCTGAAGCAAATGGTCATGAGAGTGGGTTTAAAACTGTAGCTTATTCCTTGAGAAAGAAGGAAAAAAGTAATCTTACGTACTTTCTGGGTTTTGAGCCATCAGAACATTTGATTAAATTCAGCTAGCAAGACTTGACATTTGTATTTTTGAAGCAATTCAGCAATGATTATGGTTAGTTCCCTCCTCCCTTGTGGAAGCAAGATGTTTGGTTTCTTAGCTACAGGGAGGATGGGGGAATGGGAGGGAGGGAGAGTAAGGAAGAAAGAGAGACCCAGACACAACATCTTTAATTTAGTATAAATTGATGTGAGCCGCCCAGAGTAGACACTGTCTAGATGGGCGGGATACAAGTTCAATAAATAAATAAATAAATAAATTGAAATGCCACCTTCATTTCCTTTTGTGAATACATTTCTAGATTTTCATCTATTTGTACTGGAATTCACTAATTGTTGCTGTTCCAGACTTAAGTCTAGTCCACACTTTATCCACCAGTAAGGTCATGTACGTACAAATGTTTTCATCATTAAGCACCATAAAGTGAGATGGCAGAGATGGATCTCCACTAGAGATGGGGGTATTCTTATACAAATACGAATATCCCTGCGCAGCTGGCGTTAACAAGGGTCCGCCTCCTGGGGCCGGACCATCCAATCATGCTTCCAACGGCAGCGGCGGCCTCACTCATCCTTCCAATTACTCCCGGAGTGCCGCTCTCTTCCTGCTCGCCTGGCCACTCCAGGCAAAGGGAGGGAGGACGAGTCTCCCTGAACGGCTGCCAAGTGGCCAGCCGAGCAGGAAGAGAGCAGGGCTCTGGGAGCTACTGGAAGGATGAGTGGGGCCACTGCCACCGCCAGAAGCGTGAGTGGCCGGTCCGGCTACAGGGGCCGGACCCTCGTTAACTCCAGCTGCACAGGGATATTCGTATTCGTATATGAATACGAATACCCCCATCTCTAATATCCACAAATGTGTGCCACATGTATAGTGCCTGTCCCGCCCCCCACCCCACAGACTTATTCTGAAAAAAGAGAGAAAACATTATATTGCATATTCAGATGCCTTTGACTGCAACTCTCAGAATTCTCAAAAAACACGCCATCAGAATTCTGGGAGGTGCTACCCAGAAGCTGTATTTATCTTTATTAGTGCCTTTTGGGGCCTGTCTCTACTTTCAAAAACAAGAAAGCTGCCACAATGATTCCTGGGAGTCATAGGTCTTTCAGAAGCTGCAGTCTCACTGCCCGTTAGACTCTATAAAGAACTCCCAAAGAACTACACCTCCCAGGAAGCACCAGTATAATTTCCTTGTACACAGACATATTTTCCCCAGGGCAACTGAAGAAGCAGAAGCCAAAACATTTTACTTATATACTTCTATTTGTTACTCACTGTTACAAGTCTTTATATATACATATACATGTGCATATATATTTTGTACATATTAGATAGATCCTTATGGGGGGTGAACTCTGGGATTTGTAGTGCCCACCACCACCACAATTTTCCAAGCTCTGGGCAACCTAAACATTATAATAAATTCAATTAATTAGGACAAAACAGAACATTTTTTCAAGTACCACAGCCCAGAAATCCCTATCAAGGAGAGTTCTGGGTAGTGTCCGTCTAGTGCAGCCTTCCCTAACACAGTGTCTTCTCAAAGTGATGGACTACAAGGTCTGCCCTCGCCATGGCTTTTGGTTATGCTGGTTAGGATTCTGGGCGCTATAGTCCTACAATGTCCAGTTGAAGAAAGACAGCCTGGTGTTTTCTTTCAAAACAACAACAACAACCAAACAACGGGAGTAACAAACCTCTGTTTGCATGTTACTCTCCTCTTCCCTTTTATCTGTGGAGTTCTTTTCTTCTCTCGCAGCCAGCAAAGTACAGAGTTTTGAACATAGGTTAAAAGTACCGTCTGGTGTGATTGACAGGACTGAACTTCAAGGACTGCTCTTCAGAGAAGGACATCTCGATTACGGGCAGGTGTCTGCACAGATCTTTGGACAATCTTGATTACTTTCTGCCTCCTATTGATCATGCTTTGACACTTTTAATCAACGCGCAAACACAAGCGTGCCTCACCATTAAATGCCAAGGGGGTGCTTATACGCTACACTTCTGTGTTGAGTTGTTATTTGGTTGTGTATGAAGAGCAGAAAAGTTCCACACAACCATTCTGTTTGTGGTCTGGCACTCCCTTCTGTCTTGCTACAGACATAACTAATGGGCTTTTTGTTTCAGAAATCAAGAAAGGTGTTTTTAAAAAAAATCAACTTCAACTCCTAAAAATTTTGCTAGCCAGCATGAGTAATGGCTGGGGAAATGCTGAAAGGTGAAAGATTAAAAAAATATATGTTTGCCCTGTCTCTTCTACATTTGTGTGTGTGTGTGTGCATGTATGATTTGTCATAACCAGAAGCCACAATGTTACATGTTATGGTTGAACCCATTTGCAAAGTGAGATTTCATTTCATTTAACCCTTCTCAGTTAATAAGAACAGATGAAGTTTTGCAAAAGAAGAAACAACATTCAGATATACTCAGTTCACAAAATATATTCAGGGCAGTGTAAAAAGAGTGCTGAAACAATGGCCTGGTAGTTAAACCTCTGATGTAAAGTGAAAGCATGTGTTTTAGGCGTGACTTGTTGGAAACATCTGTTCATTTTGCTGATGTCTTTTTAAAAAAATCCTCATTCATCTTCCAATAAAATCTGAGACAGCATTATGTTTAATGTGCTAAGTCTATAAGAAATAGTCAAGAATCCAGATTTTCTTGGAGAGAACTTAAGTGAAGTTTCCAAGGATTTTTTGCTCAAAATAGTAACGTTATAAGCATGTGAAGAACCTCTGCTTTAATGAAGTGTTATTAATCCCTGAATTGGTGAGGGAAAAATAAAACCACTTTCAGAGCTGGCAGATTTGTGCCTGAGATTTAAATAAATCCTAGCAATAGTTTCACTGTAATAAAAAATAAAAGAATGCATTAAATTACTGACAATTTGCAAACCGCAATCCACAAAGTGAGAGTGTCGCTCTAATAATTGTATGCCATCAAGTCATTTCTGGCTTTTCACAATTTTGTAAGTGAAGAGTACTCAGAAGTAGTTTATCATCCCCCTGTTCTGTGGCAGCCTAGGACTCTGCAGCTTGCCCAAGGCTACACAGGCTGGCTCTTCTCCCAGGAGGCACAGTGGGGAGGAATCTGAACTCCCAGTCTCTGGCTCTGCAGTCTGGTTCCCAACCCAGTGAGCTATTCAGCCAGCCAGTGCAGAAGAAAACAACAAGTCTTGTGGTGCATTAAACCCACTAAGTTTAATGTGATACAGGTTTTGTAGATTAGGGGCCACCTCAGATGAACACAGAAGTGTTGATCTCAGCTGGCAGATGGGTGAAGCAATCTGCGGTGAACTGAGAAGGGGATGAGCCATCATCTCCCTGTCTGATGGTAAGGCCGGCCTTTAGCTTTACATACAGTACTCAGCTGAGATGTGTGCAGAGGCTCCTTGACTTCCCAAGCTCACTTTGCAACCTCCCACTTTTGCAAGCACTCCACTATTTGCCAGTGTGTTTAAAATTCACTTTTACAGCCACTGTGACTGGAGCATTTCTATCATGACGTGTGATAGCAAGAGAGGGGAGGTGGGAAGAAGGGAAGGGAAATCAGTAGGGAGTGTGCTGCAAGTAACCTAAGGCAAGGAAGTGGGGCAGAGAAGGCAACTGAAGGAGGCTGGAGGGGAGCACCCAGCAAGCAAGCAAGTGTGAGAAAATAGTAGAAGTTTGATTTATAACCATTACAATTCCGCAGGAAGAAAATCTCTTATTTAACATTGAACATGATGATATCAGAGTTCAGTTTACCTCACCTCATTGACACCTGTCATCAGAAAAAAAAGTTATAATTTCCAAAACTCTGCGGTCACACCGGCAGTAAGAACCACATTTAAGCATCATGCAAATCAATTTATATTTTATCTTTCACACGACACAAGTTTAAAATCGATCTATCTGGGCTGCAAAGTGAGGGTTTTTTTTTCAGCTGGCTGGCAGAGGCTTTTTAAAACACCCCACTTCTAAAATCGATTCAAATGAGTTGATTTCAGCCGTGTAGACACCAAAACCAGTTTAAAGCACCAGAAATAAATCGATTTCCATTCAGTCCATCGGTTTAAATACCACGTGACTTGAACCTGGTTTTTTAAAAGTCTGAGCAGAATCGATTCAAATGGTCGGTGTGACCACAGCCTTCGTCTGCCTCAGTGTGTGCTGGGAAAGCTCAAGGGGAAAAAGAGTAGGGGAAGTGCAATAAACAAAAGAAAACTGAACAGAACACAAAGTGTAAGGGCTTGTTTTTCCCCTTCCGTCACTGGGAAACTCCTTGGTACGTGAACCAAGCAGATGGGCAGTGGGTAAGCTGCATTAAGTTATAAGTGTGGGTATTTGCTGCGTCAACTTAGGAGTGGACTGCAACCCACTGGTAGAACTGATGCTGTGTCTGCAGAAGCTCCCTGGTACAGTCCGTGAAGTTTCCTTTTGAAGACTCCGGGGAGAGATGCCGCCGCCAGTGAAGGTGTTCCATCCTGGACTGGAATAAGGCTTATTTCTTCCTGCACTCTCGTCTGCTTGTAAAGCAGGGCAGCCACATTTCCCTTAGCATTTATTCAAATGGAAAACAAATAAATGCCAGCCTCACTCTAAAACCTGTCAGTTCCTTTCAGCGTGGGAAATGGAGCCTGGGCACCAATGCGCAAAGGGGAAGATGTTTCGGGAAATGAGGCTGTAATTCTGCACAAGCCAACCCATGCCATGCCACTCACACTGACTGGGGCTTCTTTGCCACAGAAGCCTCCCTCACCTACATACAGTGAGTGGCCTCATCCATTTCAAGGAGAGTAAGCCTGTGCATACATTCTGCGGTAGGGTGTGTTTCAGCACAACTCAGAAAATTTAGTTTTCTGCACTGTGCTTGCCAGACTATCCTCCACCCCCTGCAACTCAATGCTAGTTGAAGGATTCTGGAGACTGAAGTCAAGACATGTACTTCCCTTCCCCTTCCCCTTCTTGCCTCTTAGCAATGCTGTGATCTGCCCTATGGAAATAATGCCAGAGACGGTTTCAGTTTGCTTGCTTGCTTGCTTCTTTATGATACCCAACCCTTTGAAAACATACACCCCCACACATCAAGGAAACTTGGGTGATTGCCCACCAGTGCTCTCTTCTGGTAGAAGAAAGAAAACTTACTTGTCAGTGCCTCAGGCTTAGAACATTTCACAATGCGAGGTGAGTCAGCCATAAAGCCAAAACCAAATCCAGAACAGTTTGCAATGCAGCTGGAGCTTTCAGTTCATATTGCCAGAATGTAATTTGCCAGAAGCTCTTACCCCACTCAGCCACGGTGATAAATTATGGCACTTAAGCTGTTATGCCTCAAGGGGAGAAATGTATGAAACTGCCTTTTGACTTTTTGGAGAGCATTAATATCCGATGGTGGTCCATCACCACTGTTGTGTGGGGCATTATCCTCTAATCTGAAACCAGAAGTGTTCTGTGCTTTATAATACTCCCTATATGTGATTACTGGATTGACAATAGAGGTAGGGAAAAATTCTTTTTTATTTAACAACTCTCAGAATCTTCAGCCATCAGGGTTTGATGATTAATAAAAAGCCTGTCAGCACAGGTGGCTGGCCCGATTACCTCCCGCCCCCAGAATCCACCAGTCCTCTTACAGTATGGTGTGTGGCACATGTGGTCAGTGTCACTATTCGTGCGCCAATTGCGCAGCCCTGCCTCCCTGCTTGCCTGGCCATTCCAGCAAGGAGGTGGGAGGACGAATCTCCCCGCTCAGCCGCAGATTGGCTGGGTGAGCTCAGAGATGGGGCTGCAGCACCCAGGCTTTTGCCATGATTGGAATGCTGAAGATGACCCTGGCCACATGTGCCACACATGGTGCTATAAGTGGACAGGTGAGTTCTGGGGGCAGGAGGTAATTGGGCTGGCTACCTGAGCCGGCGGGCTTCGTATTTGTCTACGAATACAAAGCCCTCATCTTGAATCAGGGTCATTGCCCATGCGACTTGGGGAATTTCAGATGTTGTGGTTTTCAAATGTACACCCTAAGCTCTGATTGGCACACATAGCCAGCAGAGGCGGGACAAGATGGGAAGTTATGAAGTGGTACAATGGACTTTACTGCTTTGGATTAAAAATCAAAGGGGAGACATTCATTGTTTTAGACTCCCAGCTCCCAGAATTATCCCACAATTCCTCAGGTAGAATTCTGAGAGTTCCAGTCCACAGACCCACACCTCCAGATGCCTTCATTTCACTCACCTGGAAAAAGGCCTAGTGCTCCAAGCCATCATCAGATTCATCTAGGCCTTCATTTCCTGCCGTGATGCTTCCTGGGATGAAGCTTCTGCAGTGCTTCCTGAGTGTGGCAGTGTTGCTGCTCTTTAGGCTCCATAGAAAATGCCTCTGCCAAAATTACCACACCCAGGAAGCACTGCAGCAGATTTCTCCCAGAAAGCATTGTGGCAGGAAATGAAGGGCTAGAATCCAGTGTAGCCTGTGGACTAGTCCTTTTTCCAAGTGAATGAAAGGAAGGTATCTGCAGGTGTGGGTCTGTTACCTAAAATCCCCAGAATTCTGCCAGAGGAGTGCTTATAGAATTCTGGGAGTTGGAGTCCGAACAAAGAAACAAAAAGAGGGCATTCTTGTGTGTGTGTGTTTTAAATATTTCCCCATATTTTTATAAGCCTGTTTGCCAGTAATAAACTAACATGCCAAGGAACTGTGTAGTCTGCTGTCTCACTCTCTGCTATATTACTTCTTCAGAGAAAGCTACCTGCAACCTACATTTTGAACACCATACTGTAGTTCATGTCATATTACCTCAGGATCAGACCAAGAGATGTTTCCTCTTTCTACCTGAGAACACTCAAGACCAATAGCTCTTTCCTCCTAAGAGCTCAAGATAACACATGTTATTTTCTCCTCATTTTACCCTAACCACAAACCTGTGAGAATGGCTGATTGGTCGTGGCAAGCCCACGCTCACCCAATGCTTCCTGGCTGAATGGGGATCTGGACTCATCTTTCTCCCATCTTAGCTGAACATTGTACTAGTAGTGAGCACCCTGTAGCCCTCCCCAGATACTGCTGGACTGCAACTCACATCAGTCCTAGTCCATGCAGACATTGGTGGGAGATGCACTCAAAAAAAAAATGCTGGGCTGCAAAGTTGCCAACTCTACTTCAGGTCATCATAACTTCTTAGAACTAGAGAAGGAGCGCGATAAACCTGAACACGTCAGCAAAGACAACAGAAGACGCATAATCACTATAAGTGTCAGTGATACGCAATACTCAGACAGCCTAGATGAGCAGCCAAATCAACATTTAAGAAACAGGCAAAATACGTTCTGAGCCTAGTTAAAATGAAGCAACTATTTTTAAGTTCCTTATGCAGTGCTTGTAATTCTGATGGAAGAGATACCTGCGTCCACGACAATGGTTGCACCTAGAGATGGGCATGAACCAGACCATGAATCAGAAAAACTGACGAATTGGGCTGATTTGTGGTTCATTTTGTGTACCAGTTTAGGGATCTCCCCTTCCCACTGCCCCCGTCGCCCTCCTACCTGGGCCTGCTTCCACCACCTCCTCTTCCTCCACCACCATCCTCAGAGGCAGTGGGCCCAGCCCCCCTACCCAGAGCCAGGCCTGTTGCTTCTGTTCGTGAGCCTGCCGATCAGCTGGGCAGTGGACACATGCGCAAAAGCAGGAGGCCTCCCGGGCTCTGGGAAGGATGGTGGATGGTGGAGGTGGCGGTGGTAGGACCATGTAGGGAGGCAAAGGGGGCAGTGGGAAGGGGGCAGGTGGGTGGCATAGGGCAGGAACAGGTAGGTTTTTCCCCCCCCTACAGGCACAAACCAGAAAAACCAATTGCTAACCAGTTTTTTGGGGGGGGGGGAGTTTGTGGCAGTTCGTGGTTAGCCCCAAACCAGCCTGATTCATCATTTTTCCAGTTTGTGCCCATCTCTAGTTGCATTATGTGTGAAGCCTGTGGAGCAGAGGGGACAGGTCTGTGTATGTGTTTCTAACGGCAATATGGAAGCGCAGTCAATATCTATGTGGGAACTGACAGAAACAGACAAATATTAGGTAGGCAAGAGTTTTAACCTTCTGTTCTGCTGCTTGGTACTATTGGAGAGAGAGAGAGAGAGAGCACGTGCTAATGGGCAGATGTTTCATGGTAACAAATGAAGAAATTCTGCAATGAACACTTTGTTCCCGGCGTGGTTTAACATTTAAAGGCCTTTTGGGCCATTTTACTCTAAAAGGAACAAGAGGAACATACAGTCAATCCTCAGCTTCAAGTAAGGGAAAACACGTAAGTCAAGAGGGAAAGGAAATAGTCTAAACATGAATCAGGAAGTGAGGCAAACAACTCAGTGGCTGCCAAAAAGTCTGTCCTGTAGCTGTCAGTAAGGAGGCAGATCACGTAAGAGAGACTATCAGAACGAAGGATATCAGAAAGCGGTTCAGTGGCTGGGACAGGTTTCCTTCTCTGGCCACCCAAAGGTGCAGACTACCCCATTTCTGACCACAGAAGCCACACACATCCAGAATTCCCCAGCCACCATGATAGGGGATTCTGGGTAAACTCCACTAACCACATAATACAGAGCCAGGGGAGAGGGGGACCCTTTCTTTTCTTTTCTTTTTTCAGCAGAGGTGGCGAAATGTGCTTTGCAGCTTATAGGCCACCAAGGCTCACATCCCATGCAGCCCATATGCTGTGTAGAGAACTGTGTTAGAGCCTTATCTGGGCTTGGGGCTCTCCAACAGCAGGGTCCCCCCCCCCCCCACAAGCCCTGTACTGCTACAACAGCTAGGGCTTAGACAATAAGAAGTTACGATGCTGGGGCTCCATAGCCTCTCATGCTCCAGATGGCAAAACAGGCCCATGTGCCTGCACCCACTGGCTCTCTGATCAGTCTCCACCCCTCGCCCCTGGAACGCTGGTGTACGGACATTGTGCAAGCACAACACATAAACAGACACCTTCCTGGCCAGGTGAGCTCTTATGCTAGGTGAGAAGAGGTAGAGAAGGCGGTCCAGACTCCAGAAGGCCTACTAAAAACCATGCCATTCAGGTCCAGCATCAAGCAGCCCGCCCACCCACTGGCCCCCTTTCAAAGCAAGTGTCTAGCCATTTCCTGCTGTGTGTTTGCAGCACTATGCATGTAGTGGGGCACCACCAAATTTGGCAGCAAACCATTGTAGCACCATTAAAACAAGCGAAATACTTGTTAGAAATTGGAGGTTTTCCTGATTCCAGCACAATTTCAGTGATAGTGGACAGAGCTCCCATTCTTAGTTTAAGATTACCAAACATTTTTTAAAAAAATCTGAACAACATCATTTGACACAAAACATGCACTCACAGACCAAGGTAGGCATGTAGTCCCCATGTTCCTTCTCGGTGATGTAGGAGGCAATTTTGCTACATTTTGGGAAACACTCACTGGCACCCCTAGGGCTCCCACACCTACAAGTGTGTGTGTGTGTGTAAATGGTCTTTAGGAAAGTATACAATGATTTTAAAAGCAAATATCTAGATCGGCTCTCTCCCTAGCACCACAACCACCAATCCTGATTTGAATCCTCTTCTCAGGTCCTCTGATGAGTGGTGACAAAGACTACATCTCTCTAGCTGGCATGTCGTTCCAGCCACTCCCACCACACCTTTGTAGAAGACATGATTTTTATTCAAAGGCAAGCTAAGAAGTGGTTTATACAACACCAGGGCCTCACAGATTGCATTCTCTCTCTCTGATCGAGTGACCCTTGTAAGAATTTTAAATATATATACCTGCTAACCAAGGTACCATAGTGGCTAGGGGATTTGGGAAATTATTGTCTAGAAAGGTAACTTTTCTGGCTTGACAATATCTGGAGATTCTCCACTCTTGCGATGGAGAGCTGTGCAACTCTAAGAAGGCCTGGTGACGAATTCCTCACAGGCTGTTTTTTAAACAGAACAAGTCCCCTCTCAGTGAACAGAGAAGACAGGAGAGGGGAATAGAAATGCAGCACAGAAGAATGACCTGAGAATTTCCAGGACAAGCCAAACACCAACAGCTCTTATTATCTCTGCATCCTGTGCTGGGGTTTTCTGAGACAGACTGAGCCACAACACGTCATAACGCCATTTGGTCTTTCTTGGCTGGGCAACCCTGACATTTATAAACAGGATCGAGAAGCTTTGTTCCAACACCTGCAGAGTGGGAAATACTTTCTGGTCCAGCTGTTTGCAATGTTTTCACGAGTAACAAGGGAAACCAGTGTCTGTGGCGTCTGTCCCAAAATGCTTCCTGGAGATCTGAGTGTGTGTCTGTTACTCACAAGCAAACAAACCTTTCATACTGGAGCCACGTCTTGATCCCAGGACATTGCCGTTTGCAGTGGAGGTTGCTGTTTGATGTTCTTGTTTAGGAGGTTACAAACATTTCCTGTTTCCCCCTCTCTCCGAAGATAATAAACAGAGAGGAAGATACTCACTGTTATGCGTAGGTTTCTTTTCTAAAAATGAGGCTACTGGAATGCATACGGAGGGATGTGCGTTGAAACCATAGGAGGCCCTGCTCAAAGTTTATTGCCTGAGGTAAGTCAGGAAACTCTGCCCCTCACCCATGCAAACCAAGATGCAAAATGCTCAAATCCAGCCAAGTTCTTCTGGCACATGAGATGAAAAATTCCATCAACACTTTCCTCCATTGTCAGTAATAAAACACAGCAGTAACTACTTAAATAATAAACAATTTCCTCTCCTCGCATGCTTCTCCAAATCTATGGCCTAAGGCCACTGCTCCGTTCTACCAAAGGATAGGACCAACCCTGGATTGGAAGCCTAATATTTGAACTGAGATGCATCATATTTGGATGACAATGAATAATCAAAAAACACTTTGCACATGCTTCTTTATCATTGGTGTGTACATTCCAAGGGTTAAACTCTGGAGCTGAAAATAGAATCTTGCACTGAACCCCGGTGACCCATATCTGAAAACAGAATCTGCTTTTACTCCTTTTTAGTCTGTCAGTTGGGAAGCCATTTGTTTTTGTAAGATAAAATAATGGCATGAATTAAGGAGGTTGAGATTTCAAGTTTATCCACAGATCAAACTAAATGGAGATGGCAGCAATTCCAAATTCCATGTGCTCTTTTTCAAATTTTATTTTAAGGAAGTGAATAAAGAACAGATGGACTGGGAATGTTCTCATAGCCTGGAAGGAAACTGGTGATCTGATGGAAACCTAACAGATGCAGAAGTGATAAAACAAAAACTAAGGTATCTTTACCTTACTCACTCAGTAAATATGAATGTACTTAAATCTGTTAATTGAGTTTAAAGGACATTTCCGGCTCTAAGAACTCTTAAATTATGGCTTTCGTTGTTAGGGGGCAGAATTCAGGAAAGTTACTTTTTTGGATTACAGCTAGCTGGGGGATTTTGAGATCTGTAACCTCAAAAAAGGAACGTCTCCAAAATCTGGTTTCGGCGTGCAATGTTGATAGATATTTGGCTAGGAAGTTCATTTTTGTTGAATTAATTTGGGCCAGTCTTGGGGTAAAAACACATAAATACTGCTAACAATAAGTGCAATAAAAAGCCCTGACCAACAAGTAACATGTGTATTATTCTGTGTATTATTTTTGTCTATTTTGTGCCGAATAGAAGTGGCGTTGCCATCTTGAATATCTCAGGCAATTAAGTTAGGGACAGAGAGAAACGTTGCTTGTTATGTTACTCCCTTCCAGGATGGCTAGGAGATTCAGCTGCGGACAGTTACTCAAATGGTCCTTTAAGACAAAGCAAAGAAAAAAAATTTCAACTGTTTCTATAAGTGATGCAGCACCTCGGTGATGGTTTGCTACAGTCTAAAATAAATTTTCACTTACCCTGCTCCTCTGCCGAGAAACACAGGAAATCTTCAATTTGCCAGTATCCTGAAGTGGCTTGCTTATTAAACCACTTCATGACGTTGGAAATTCCAATCAGAAGGAGCCTTGACAGCCACAAGGCTCGCTTTTGGTCCATTCTCAGAGACCACATTAACTGAAAATGGACAAAACGTATAGCAATCCTACCCACACCAAAAAAAAAAAAAAAAAAAAAAAAAAAAAAAAAAGCACACTAGAAGCCGGCTCAGAAAGGTGTGGATAGGGACACTCTGGGGACAATTTGGTTTGCTCCAGCAATTATATCATGTGATCACCAGAAAAGGAGCAAACCAACCCTATAGAACCTTCACTCAGATTTATAATCTAAAAAAGACATGAAACAAAAGGAAAAGGGGTGAGGAGGGGAAAAGAAAATAAGAAAATCAGGTATGTATCTGGCTGTAATGATGTGACAGAAAATAAGGCAACAGTCAATGCTTGCAAACATGTTTTTAACAATCAGTGTACTTCAGTTTCCTATAACAGTTATAGGTGCAAGTACAGCCGTTTGCATAGTACTTCATTTGTATGTGAAAACATTAAAGATCGGAAAAACCTGCTTCCATCCGAAACACAATTTGCTGCTGTAGTGGCATGATTATTGGTGCATGCCATAGGGAGACTTCTGCGTGCTGATGCAAAAATTCCTCAGTCTGGTCAATTATAGCTGATACACAAGGGCATCAGCTTAGACCAGGATCTTCCATGAAAAAGCCCCGGGGTTCCTAAGCAATTGATGTTAAGCTGCCCTTGTAAAGCTGGGGGAGTCCTCTGCTGAGATCAAAGAGGCAGCGATACAGAAGGTCAAGGCGTAGGCCCTGGGAGTCCTTTATTCTCTCCCCCCCCCCCCCGCCGCCCCTCTTCACTCACTTGGAAGCCTTGTCTGTCTCTCATGACTTTGAAGTTCTGGCACAACTTAGGTTTTTCTGATCATAGGCGGCTGGTTGCTATAACCCTGCCTTTCTTTGCTTTGACAGATAATGTGAACAAGGAAGAAGGCAGCTCAGCAGTGCTCCATGGAGGGGGCAAAACGTCCTTCCTGGAAATACTGGGCTGCATCCAGGCACTATCGGTGGGCATCTGTGTGTGACATCTCTTGCCTTGAGCTTGACATCTCTGTTGCAACAAGCATCGCAGACAGTTGAATTTCCTTTTAGTTCATTTCTGAAAAAAGAGTTCATCAACATTTTGCATAGGTCTTCATATTCAGGATGAAAAGAACTTGAAATTCAAAACTTCTGAATGGGGGGGGGGGAGGGAAAGCAACACAAACATGGGCATATTTATCCATTTAGCCCGGGTTTTGAATATTCCAGGCTTGAAAGATTTTAAGCTCTATTCAAACCTGTTAGTGCCACCTCTCTTTTTTTTCTATCTCTCAGGGTCTCTCACATAGGCACACATAGCAGGGTCCTCTCCACACTGGGAATAAATGTAACCATTGAATTTGACAGGTGCAAATGGGAGAGAACTTTGTTTTGTCATTTTGGAAGAATCTACCAAGGTTTGCAGATTTCTGTAGAACTGCTGTAGTAATAACTTTAGGTTTAAACATGCAAACTCAAAAGAAATCAGGTGGTCTGATTCCTATCACTTGCTCGGTAGCTCAGTGACTTGGAGGACCTGTCTGTGGAGCCAGGAGTCAGGAGGTCAATCCTTCACTGTACCTCCTGGGATAAAAACCAGCCTGGCTTTGGGCAAGCTAGATGGTCCCAAGGCACTCCCAGCCATGCCAAGATTTGGTGAGTGCACAATATCCAGCATTCTGTTCGCATTCAGTAGCAAATCCTGCAGCCTCAAACATAATGGGATGAACATTAAGAACAGCAACACTCAGATATTCTACTGCTCTCCCACCCCTGGTTTATACGAGTGAGAGAGAGTGAGGGAGAAATCAGGTGACCATAGGTTACCTTCAAAAGGCCTGTGGCTTGGTTCTGGTCTCACTCTATGTCTTGCATCTCTGTCAGTTCTGAAAAACACAACAAAGACCAACTCACACCTGGTAAGAGTGGAAAGGGTTGGAAACAAGAGGGGCTCTAATCAATGTGCAGAGAATCTTTGCCTACAGGAGTCCTCACCCAACGTTCTAGGAACCTCAGTGGGAAATGGCCTCCTGTCTCTCACTGGCTGCTGCTGAAAAAAATCACGCTCTAATTCCCACACCTATCCGTAAGGGAAGCAGAGAAAATCATGCTCTTGTTATTCCCTCAGCATAAAGTGTAACATAGGTATGATAAAACGCTGCATCTTCTGCTGGCTGGACTACCCTGTTTCCCCAAAAATAAGACCTAACCTGAAAATAAGCCCTAGTATGATTTTTCAGGATGCTCGTAATATAAGCCCTACCCCCAAAGTAAGCCCTAGTTGAGTGAAACCCCGCCCTCCACCATTGTGCAGCAACCAGAAGAAGATGACATGACTGTATTTGAATAAATGTAGATTGTTGTACATGAAAAAAAAATAAAACATCCCCTGAAAATAACTCCTAATGCGTTTTTTTGGAGCAAAAATTAATATAACACCCTGTCTTATTTTCGGGGAAACACGGTAGTTCACTGCACGGAGGGCAAGTATAGAAAAACTCCACCCCACCAGCAGCCCTCTTCTGGATCACTGGCTGAGCATACACATACAAGTGCATGTACATGTACGGGGGTCGTAAGGTTGAGCTCTGCTGCCTCATCAAAAGCTGAGTAGTGGAATATAAACTAGGGCAGGTTTGACTACTAGGCTAATAAGATTTAAAGTGCAGCCCCAGAGAGAGACGTCAAGTCTGCCATCTGAGGACCAACCTAGCTAAAAACGAAGGGCTGGTCATCAGGAGGATGGTCACCAGATGGCAGCTTGGCCATGGAAACTATATTGGAATACTTGTGATACGTGCATTGGTGGGGGGACCATCCTCATCCATAAAATCACACATCTTCAAGGTTAAACCATCTCTCTCTCTCCCTCTCCTATTACCCCTCTCTCTATTTGATGTTACATAGTTTTTGAAGTCCAGATTGCCTCCATAAGCGCATTGTACCTGAACCAGGCCGCCCTGTCACCTTAGCCTAATTCTGCCATTGCACCTCACAACTAGGCAAAACGGTATCATCTTTCCCTGGATTGCAAACATCTGAGAGCCTTTCCTTTTCAAGCTCTGTAATGTGGGTGGTCTGCAGCAGATGCTGCTTTGGAAAAAAAAAAGTACAAGGGCTAAGTAAAGGAGGGAGACATCAGCACCTGAGCCTGTTCTGTTCAGTGACACGTTGTTGGCAGCAGTGTGTTTGCCTGAGGAATAACAGCCCCTTCTCCTCTCTGCTATAGGGACTGTATGAATGCAGGAGCCATTACAACAGTTTCACCAGGGTGCAGATTATTTACCAGCTCCTACAACAGAACATGCAGAACTGCATGCAGATCTAGGAAAGACTCGAATCACTGGATAAAAGCAGGGCCATGGCTAGTTTAATTATGGACAGAGTCTGCAATAGCTAAGTTTGACTCTCAACTCAGGTCCGCACCACAATCTTTCTTGCTTAGACAGCCAAAGGTTGCTCTCCACCTTCTTCATTCTCAAATCCAAGCAACCTCTCTCAGGCTCTGAGCAGAAGTTTTGGATTAAACTCTCAGAATCATGGATATGACAATTGTACAAGCAAACTAAATGGACAACTGGGTCCTGCAAATCCCTAAGCATGGCTTTCTTGGTTTGCCAGCCAACAATGTTTTGGCACTTAAGGCACACGTTATACATAGCTAGTGATTAGAAAAGGGAAAGTTTCTACTTCATAGTAGGAAATTTGCAAATTAGCTTGCCTAGTTTCGTGATTGGTCTTCAGGACTTAAGCATGAGATTCCTTTGAAGTCTAATTTCTCAAACAGAAAGACTGCCTCAGTCACGCTAACATGCTCTGAGCTCAAATCATGGGCTATCTATAACATTTGATTTTGCCTTTAGTTTCAGAAAATTTACAGAAGCTCCCAACAGGATCCAGTTCAGACTTGGAAGAAAGGAAGGACGCTGAACGATTCTCATTTTTTGCCCACCCAAAGATATCAAGTTCCTCAACAAAATGAATAAATTCTTGAATAAGTCACATATGTTGTCCTGGCCAGACTGACAATTTATTTATTTATTTATTTGCATTAAATTGCCCAGAATTGGACTGAAACTGCCAGGATGCTGACAGACAAGAAGAGATACCAAAGGACATTTTGCAATGGTCAGCTTCAAATTGGGAGCCAGTCCAGGGTTTGTGATGAGGGTAGCATAAGACAGTGCTTTGTGTGTATTGACCTGTTCTTTTTTGGGGGAGGAAAATGCTCAATACACTTGCTATAAGATACATTTCAAAATGTACTAAATAATGCAAAAAACTAACATTTTTGCTTATTTCTTACCAAGTAACACTAAATTGTAAACTTAAAGTTGCAAACCTATATGGTCACAGAAACATACCAAGGGTCGACATGAAGGAGAGGACCTCCTTCTTCAGGTCTTTGACAAAGCTCGGGCCACAGTAGGGGAGTACTGCCCCACCACCACTTGGTTGGACCTCCAACCTCAGAGAGAAGCAAAAAAGGTACATTTGATGCTCTGGATCCAGAAACACACACACACACACACACACACACACACACACACACACACACACAGAGATGAAAATGGCAATGATATTGAAATGGCAAAATTAAACATTCTGAATTTGTTTGGACGGAAAGTTGTGTGAGAGCAAATTAACAGTAACAAACTAGGCAAGCCTGCCCATATGTTTCAAGACAGCAGTCCTCTTATTTGCTGAGGTATGATTCATTTGGGGGCGGGGAGGGTCCCATAGAATGGCCTTGTTTAGGCAGCCTCCAGCTGCCAGTTGCTACGGTGCAGGTCAGAGTAACCTTTTATTTGCTTTGCACTTGACGTCATTCCTGTCCTCTGTAGCTCTGCAGGCCCAGAACTGGTCAATGATCAACCTGGTTCCATATCCTCAGATGAACTTTCTCTGACTTTAGAGAAGGAATATCTTCTTAAAACATGTACCAGGTCAGATCCTTCCTGTACACCACTTGCAAATTCTCTCTGCCAGTGTCCTTATATTACGGACAGCTGATCAGGGCGTTTGCTGGTGTTTCCCCTCCCCCAATCAATAAGTGCTGAGGATGCACAACAAAGCAGACAGGGAGGGATCTGTGTGCATTCAAGCATGTGATTTCTAACATAATGTCAAAATCAATTAGAAACAAACAAAAGCCAGCAACAAAACACTTTCAATAAGTAAAGAAATATTAAAAGCTTTACAGTAACTGGTTTGTGGCCTTTCCTTTCAGGTGTCTTATCAAGAGTACCAAAAAGCCTTCCTATGGGCATTCTGACAGAAAGAGTATATTTAAGCGTGCAGGCCTAACCTATGTGTGGCTAGTCATTAAGCAAATCGCACTGTGTTCAGTGGTAGTTACTCCCAGGCAATTGCACATACCCAATTACTTCAGGATAATCTCCAACATAATGATATTTACTTGTGAGTAGGCATATACCGTAAGACCCCCATATCTGCAGGGGTAGTTTCCAAGGATGTCTAAAACTGTGGACAGTAGAGAACTTATTAAAGAGAGCAAGAGAAGGAAAAAGGGTGAGAGGAACTGCTGGGTAACTCAGTGGTTTGGGGATCTGGCTGTGGAGCCAGAGGTTGGGAGTTCCCCCACTGTACGTCTGTGAGAGGGGCTGAACTCAGTGATCCACAGATCCTTCCAGCTCTGCAGTTCTAAGCTGCTGTTGATGATGATGATGAAGAAGAGGAAAGTGTGCATACACAGTGCAGTGTGCGTGTGTGGACTGTGTTGCAGCGGGGGCGACTGCAGACAACTGAAACTGTGGATACCAGCTCCACAGATATGGGGGTCCTATTGTACAGGCTTGCACAGTAAGAACCACACTCAGCATGCTGAGCTTGGCAAAAGTGCATCAGTGCCACTCTCACCAAACCAGTCAGTCCAGAATTTAAAGCCCTACAGCGTGCACCATCAACTGGAGACTAAGACTTAGCTTATAACAGGTTTTCATCAGCTGAGAAAGCAACCCGTTCTTTCCTTGGCAGATTGTATTGCAATATATTCTTCCTTTCTACAGAACTAATGTGTAGGCCCAAATTCCTCCCTCACTTCTTTCTATTATTTATTCTTCAGATGCTTCTGTTCCTTAAGCATCTCTAGATAAAAGTGCTCTCGTGTCTATGGAGCTCAGCCAGACAATGAAAACCTTGCAGAAATGTCTTATGTTTTATGGCCAACCACATAGGAGCCCGGCAATGCAAGTCTTGGAAGTGATCCTTGGCTTGGATCAGGGAAGCCCAGGTCCCATTCCCCACCAGTCTCTCAAATCAAGTCAGCCTTCCCTAGCCTGGGTTCCCTTCTGATACTTGGGGCTGCTACTCCCTCAAATTCTTCACCATTAGTCATGGTGGTTGGAATTGATGGGAGCGGATGTTCCAGACAACTGGAGGACACTGGGTTGCCTTCAGCATTCTCTTCTGTTCATCTTCCTCCGTGGTTGTTGTGAGAAGGAAATGGGGGTTGGGGAAAGAAACATGGATACCTTTCCTTGGAAAGGATGTCAGAGGAATAAACAAATGAACCAGATGTTTGCTGCAAGAGTAAAGCAACAGGAGGCCTGGGTGCTATTAAGTAAGGTCTGATGGTCCATCTCAACAGGCCAATTTCAGGGTGTTGCTAAAAGGTAGGCAATTCCAAGTGCTATTGTCTCTTTCTCCATAGTCCACAAGGCTCCCCCGCTTTAGAAGGTGACAGGCCCACATTCTTATATCCTTGTCTTGCAAGAATCATTTCCTTTCTTCTTCCAACACATTCCTTTGCAACCATCGCTGGAGAGAACTCAGCCTAAAATGTTCAGCTTGCCTCGGACTCTCCAAAACATCCCTTTAAAACTTCTCCTGACAAGTCAGCATTATTATCTTTCTACCCCCAAAGTTATCTCTTATTTTCTTTTTTCTCCATCCATTATTATTATTATTATTATTATTATTATTATTATTATTATTATTATTATTATTATTATTATTGTTGTTGTTGTTGTTGTTGTTGTTGTTGTTGTTGTTATTGTTATTGTTATTTACCTCTACGGGAGTGGGCATTTTCTGTCCTGGGCACTAAAATGTAACGACCCACTTTTGGAAGCCAGAAAAATATTTTATGCAGTGGTCTGGATTCTTTAATCTGTTGCTCTCTAGATGTGTTGGAATAGAACTCTCATCACCCCAGTGTTTGACCATGCAGACTGAGGATGCCATGGTCCATCACACCTGATGAACAGCAAGTTGGGGAAGGCTGTATTAAAAGTGAATTAAAACCCAGCTGCTTTCATTGTCTGCACTAGGGTTCATGTCATTATGTATGATGGTGTTGCTACCTTGAAAGGTTTCCCTAATGACAAATGGCAGCATGATTCCAGTGTGCAGTGCCTTCTTGCCCTTAAACGTTCAAAGCCTTTCAAAGGCAAAAACATGCCTTGGCTAAAGAAGGATCTCATCTTGAGATCTGATTACAAGTATTAAAGCTAGGAGAGCCAGTTTTTTTCCTGAGGAGTGATGGGTGACTTGCCCCTCAAATTAATGTAGATCTGCATGGTTGTTGTTATGTGCTGTCAAGTCACCTCCAACCTATGGGGGACCCTATGAATAAGCCACCTCAAAAAGGCCCCTACATTAACAGCCCTGCCCTGCCCTCGCAAATTCAAGGCTGTAACTTCCTTTATTGAGTCAATCCGACCAGCACTGTCTGAACCCAAAACTGGCAGAGGAAGAAGATTCAGAGAAGTCTGCATGATGAGTCCGTTGTAGATTCTAATTGCACCCATTTTCTCCACTCAAGTACAACCCAGTGGAATCACGAAATGGCCTAGATTGCAGCTGGTAAGTAGCTTCCAGTGTAATGAAGTCAATGTGGAAAGGACAAAGGAAGGAGATAGTATACTGTGTTTTAAAACTTCTATATTTGCATTAATTTTTTGGTTTTAATAGTCTTTGTTTTATTTAATTTTATTGTATGCCACCATTCTTTCACAAATGCGTCCCATTCTTGGAAGAAAGGAGGAAAATGATGAATGAATGAATGAATGAATGAATGAATGAATGAATGAATGAATGGCATTATTTTCCTGAATGGGAGGCCACAGCTCAAAAAGAATGGTTACATTGCATTTTTGTTCAACAGCCTGTGGTTGTGCGTAAGAGTGCGAGGGAGAGATGGTGTACGACAGACAATGGGAGCTGTTCATGCTACCAGCTCTCATATGCCTTAGAGCAGACTTACCCCACTGCATATCCCCAGACTTGCAAATGCTACAGATGATGGAAGTTGTAGTCCAACAAGGTTGGAAAAAGTTGCTTGAAAGAATAGAAGGTAGCAACAAAGCAGTTTAGTGTGAGATAGGCCAGGATACAACTAGCCTTAGAATATAATGCTAAACAGCTGCACATTATTTAGGAAGGAGACCAGAAATATTTATTTACCTTCTTACTGGCTTAAACAAGTTTCCAGGCATGGGTGCATAAAATCCAAGGTATTCTGTGCACACCCTTGACTTTACTTTATTGTAGATAAACTATCTACACAAATCAAAAAGCAACCCAGGAAGTTCATCAAAAATCACTGGTTTGGTGGGTCAGGTCAGGTCAGGCTTGTCGAAACTGACGAACCAAAACAAACCGAAACAATGAAAATTTTAAGCGATTTAATGAACTTCCTGGTTCATTTTCCGCCCTGCCCCACAGCCTACCCTTCGCCCCCTTCCCACTACCCCCATTGCTTCCCTATCTTGTTCTGCCTCATCTTCCTCTTCCTCCTGCTCCACTACTGCCATCTTCACAGACAGTGGCCTGGCTTCCCTTCTGGGAGCTGGGCCTACTGTCTCTGCACATGTGCCCGCCTATCAGTTAACAGGCATGGGCATGCGCAGAGACAGTGGCCTAACTTCTGTAAGCCATGCCTGCTATCTCTGCATGTGTGCCGGGGTCCCTGTTGATTAGGGAGATCAGTGGGGAACAATATTCCCTGTCAGCTGCGCAGCCATGCAGTGCTGGATCGGGGTCTCCATTTGCTTCTGGTTGCAGCCAGAATGGTAATGGAGGAGGAGGAGGTAGCAGGACCAGGTAGGGAAGTGACGGGGCAGTGAGAAGGGGGCAGATGGCTGGCAGAGGGGGGGGGGGGTTAGTTTCCCCTCCCTCCAGGCATGAATTTTTTTTAAAAAACAAACAAACTGGTTCATGGTTGCTGTTTCTTAAAAGTTCAGAAAGTTCATGGTTCATAGGTAGCCATGAACCACAATTTTGCTGATTCGTGTCCATCTTTACGATAAACCACTGCAATCAAACTAATTTTCTGAATCACCATCCAGTGGCACCCAGTGCATAACTAAAGAACACTTTAGGTTTCAGTTAATCTTTAATATATTTTTTCAGCTCTTTAATTTTATGGTCAAATTTACCTTTATAAGCACAAGAGTTTTCCCTTGTTAAACGGGGAAAAAATTACACAGGCACTTGGGCACCATACTCCCCACCCCACGCCAGGTAGCCTGCAGAGGATGGGGGGTATGCATGAAGAGTTTGCACAAAGAACAGGACATCAGCCACAGTCAGAACTTGGCTGAACACTTACCTTTGTGGATAAACAGCTGCTAGTATCCCCCAGCCAGCATGGCCTGCTGGCTAGGGAATTCGGGGAACTTAGATTCCCCCCAAATTTAATTATTCCAGGCGCCAATCACAACTGACGTCAGTGTACAGAGAACATAGTAGAAATGAAATTGCATCCAAACTAAAGATTATACAACAGTTACAAGGAATGGCCTCCCGACCGTCGCATTCCAAGAAGGGCCAAATTGTCTGCTTGAATTTCCATGCAGAGATGCCATTTAAAACGGAACAATGGCCCTGAAATTGATTTTCTTCATGGATTTTGTAGTAATACTGTTAGATGATCATGCTGAGAACGCTGGCGCCTTCGGTGATGCCCAGCACTGCAATGGCAGAAAGCAGCTCAAAGTACAGAAGCTTCCCTTTCCTTTGTCCCCTGTCTACACACCAAAACCCAGGTCAGAGTTCTGGAATGGTGGCTGCAAAAAGACATACCAAACACTGCGAAGTCTGCTTTATTGGGCTGCAATCACCCCAAATCACATGGAGGAATCATCTACCTCTTGCTCAAGGTCCCTACTTTGGGAAGTTCTTCCATTGGAGCTCTGTAAGGTGAAACCCACAATGTTAGCAACTGCCCTAGACCTCTGGGTAATACTGGTGTGTGCGTGTGTGTACCATTGCCAGATCAGCACCATCCCATTCCCTGAATGCACTGCTTGTTCTAAAGTTTGTCTCCTTGCTTGAGGACTCAGAGAAGCATAGTAACCCCTGAAATTTCAGTGGGTGACCTGGCAACTCTGGAGGGTGGTGTGGTGGGAGGGGGGGAAGGGAGCAAGACCTGCTGCTGTGCTTTTGCCTTTGCCCTTAAAAAAACATTCTACACCATGCTTGTCTCTTTTGCAATCCCCAAAGCCAAATTCTGCCATCTACGGCTACCCATTGAAGTTGGAGAAGTATTTCGGTTCACTTCCGTTTTTTTGTTGTCCACCTGGAGCTGCGAAAACAAGGAGATTGGCCAGTACCCAGGAAGACAAAATGGCGGCTCTGTGTATATGAGCCATGTTTGGCTTGGTGGATCGTTTGTTGCGCAGGCTTGCACTAAACTGAAAGCATCTACGGTGGAACATTTTAATGGATAGGGAGAGCAGGAAGAGTTTTATAAGCAAATTGGAGCTTTCATCTGTACACAGAAATGCTGGAATAACCGAGGCCTCTGTAGGAATCCTGTGGGACACGAAACAGGTTCATTATTATGCTAAGAAGCCACTGCCTGGCACTTAATCTGAAGCACTCCTGAATGTATCCGAGATGAGGGCAGGTCGTTTGCTATTACACTCTGTACTCTCAGAAACCCCCAGCGTCTTGACACACACAAGGAGATGTATACAGGCTCATAAGAATAATCTGTAACTTTGTTCATTAGGATGATCCATGGGCTAATGGCTCAGCAGCAATCCCCTTTATGATGTTATACTTCAGCCATAAACAGCATTCTTGGCAGCAGCAATCATTCAGAAGAAGGGAGGCAGCAGAGGGTGGAAGTCAATTTTTTTCCTCTGAGCCATAAAGCCCCCTCTTGTCATGCAAGAACTTCTGATACTTCCCAGACCACTTGACCTTTCATGTCCCAGGAGGAAGCAACAACAAAAATCTGTCTTTGTTATAATACCCAGACCTGAGCTACAAATAACTGAAATATCAAAGCAGTTCACTACTTTTGGGTTTGAACTAAATCAGCAGGTTAGTGTAAGCAAGTGTAAAAGGGTGCACGCTAGGCCTAAAACAAAAGAGAATTCAAATTAAAAATCCCAGTTTCACATGTGCAGTGGATGACACCTGAACTAGTAACAAGAGAAAGATGTTGGGATTGTGATGGATAGATTGCTCAAAATGTCAGTGTGTAGTCGAGGTGGGAAACAGAAAATCCATGGTATGTGGGCATAATTAGAAAAGTAGATGAAGATAAAAGAGCTCGTATTGACTGTATACAAGCGCTATGGTGAACCACGTGTGGAGGGCTGGGCACAGTTTTTGGGCACTGTAATAGCGAAAGGGTATTAGAGCTAGAAAAAATTAAGGAACAAGCAACCAAAATGATGAAGGACCCAGCGTAACTTCCATATGAGGAAAGGTTACCCTGTTTGGTGTTCTGGTGTTTTGCTTAGAAAAAAAATGACTAAAAGGAGATTGAAGAGAAGTTAAAAAAAGTTTTATGTGGTGTGAAGACCATGAGTGACTAGAATTCAGGATCATCCCCTAGAGCTGAATGATGACAGACAGAACACAGAATTGAGTCCTTCAAAGGAAAGATTTCTTCATACAGCACACAGTCACAAAACGAAATATGTGACCCCCAAGATGTTGTGATGTCTACCTGCTTGGATGACTTTAAAAGAGGGTGAGACAAATTCGTGGAAGGCAAGGGGCTCCAAGGGCAAAGGCCTACTAATCATAACAGCTGTATATCCCCTCTGGTATCAGAAGCAGTAGGCCTCTGAAATACAGTACTTGTTGTTGGGGAAGATGACCACAAGGGCCCTGTTTCATTCAAGTCTTCTTTGTGGGCTTCTTGTGGGTGACCAGTTGGCCACTGGAGGAAAAAAACACAGGGCTAAATGGGCCTTTGAACTGATCCAACATGTTCCCTTTTATTTTGTTACGTAGTGCTACAAAAAATGATAATATTATGATGCAGATTTTTAAAACACTATTTAAAAAAACTTCCAGTCAGTTGGCTAAATCCAAATACTATCCCCCAACTAGAGCAAATTCATTGAATCAGTTGTTGAGTGGTGAGTCAACACTGATGTTGGTCCCACTGATCTAGTGGGTCTGTTCTAGTTAGAATTAGCAACTGGATTTAGGCCACTGTTTTGGTAGTGATTAGGAAGTGAGGTTTTGATCCCTGCTGACACCAAAACCCCACCCTTTAAAGGGGCAGAAATATAACACCCAAGAGATCTACACCTGTGAAGATGATGCAGAACAGATTTTACAACAAAGAGTCTTGTTGTACCCAAAGACTAACAAGTTTTATATGGCATAAGCTTCTGATGTATCCAAATTAAATACAGTGGTGCCTCGCTAGACGATGTTAATCCATTCCACGAGGATCGCTGTCTAGCGAAAACATCGTCTAGCGAAGCACGTTTTCCCATTGGAATGCATTGAAATCGCTTCAATGCGTTCCAAGGGAAAACGCAGTCGTCTTGCGAAATCTCCCATAGGGAAACATCGTCTAGCGAGTGAGGGTCCCCATAGGAATGCACTGACAGCTGCACTGACAGCTTTTGACCACTAGTCGGCGCACTCCTATGGGGAAACCTCATCGTCTAGCGAAAATCGCCATAGGGAAACATCGTTTTGCGAAGCGCAGTAGCGCTCGCAAAAAGGCATCGTCTAGCGATTTCCTCGTCCTGCGAGGCAATCGTCTAGCGAGGCACCACTGTATATTAATCTTCAAGGCACGGTGAGATTTTTGTTTGATTTGGCTTGGTTTTTGCTTCACCAGGCTCACACAACTCCTCTTGCCAGAAATTTCTCCAGGTTTTTTTTGGGTGGGTGGGGGGGGTACCAAATTGGAACTTTTGGTGGTTTGAAAAATGTTGGAGGGAAAACAGAAAACAACAATTACTGGGCAGTGGCAGGGAATGGCTTGCTAAACAGGTTTAATGCCATTCATAACACATAGGAGAAACAGTCCCACATCTTAAGTAAAATAGTCTGCCCTACTGTGTATTGTAGACAGCTGGTAATTTTACACACACACACATATAAGTTTATTGCGTGGCACACAGGCTGTTGCAAAGTACATCAAATAAAAACAACACAATACAGTACAATTCAATACACTATAGTAAAAACAGCTAAAAACCTCTAACATCTTAAAAAAACAACTCAACTAAGTGAAGGTAGTTGCTAGACAGTATCTGATGCTAATAACAAGCATCTCTCATGGAAGGGGGAACCCCAAGGGTACATAAGCCTAAATAACCGCTTGATTAGTAGTAGTGGGGGCTACAAGTTTCATTTTCATAAGTATAGATATAAATCTTGCCATTCGAAATGTAATAAATTTATCTCTGTCTGAGAGTAGGATCCTCAGCTTTTCCTGGACAGGTCTTCCAGGATATTTTTCCAAAATAGGCTTCAGGAGCCTTTCACGGTGGGTCACGAATAGAGGACAGTAAAACACAACATGTACTAAGTCCTCAACTGATTTTTGGTCGCAAGAACAAACTCTCTCACAGTATGGAATTTGTGTGTAACGTCCTTTTAAGCTAGCAAGTGGCAACATATCAAGACGTGCCTGAGTGAAAGCTTTTCTATAGTCAAAGCTCACTAAATTGGCAAAATAAGAAGGAAGATTTAAAGGCGGAGATGAAATAATCTTATAAAACGGGGCCGTTTTTAGAGTGCCTAGCAAACCTATATCTGTTTGGTAACAGAGATCAAATAATCTCTGCTTTAATGAGCTTTTTGCTGCAGACAGACCAAGGTGCCTTACATACTCTTCTGAAAATCCAAGTTTGGCTACTAGTTGCAGTACAGAGGATTTCCACGTTCCAGAATTCATTTCCCCATATGATGATGTTAAATATTCTGACTGAGTGGTAAACAAAATTTTCAGCCAATAGTTAATTATTGATTTGTTGACTAGTGTCATTATTGACATTATTGCCAATTCTAGTCTAACTAGCGCTGAGGGAGTTGAAGGAGGTACTGCCAACAATAGTCGGGCAAATCTGTTTTGGGTTACTTCTAATGGGTATACGTTTCCAATTCCCCATATTTCAGCACCATAGAGAATCTGGAGGAGTAACTTGGTTTTATAAATTTCACGAGTGGGAGGGATCAAATGTCCTCCTCTAGTTCTACAAAATCTAAGTATGCCAAACATGGCTTTTTCGAATTTCTGCTTTGTAAAATCAATCTGAAATGCCCAGGAACCTGACTGATAAAACATCACGCCTAACTATTTAGAGTGGGTTACCTGTTCCAATATTCTCCCATCCATTGTCCATTTATGTGCCTGAGGTCTTCTACTGAAAACCATAATTTTGGTTTTCTCATAATTAACATTAAGAGAGTTCTCCTTGCAATAATTACTAAATTGTTTTAATAATCTTCTAAGGCCTATTTGTGTGTGGGATATTAGCAAGGTATCGTCTGCATAGAGTAATATTGAAATAAACTTTCCACCTACTCTTACAGGGAAAAATTGCAGTCCAGTTAACCTGGCAACCATATCATTGATGTACAAATTGAAAAGCAATGGAGCTAGGATACAGCCCTGACGGACACCTTTAGATGTTTTAACTATGTTAGATAGTTGACCAGAAATGCCAGTTCTGACCTTTAGGGAAGTATCAGTATGGAGGTCTTTGATTCTTTGTAGCAATCTAGGATCTATTTTAAGATTTATAAGTTTTTCCCACAAACGACCTCTTGGGATGGAATCGAAAGCAGCTTTGAGGTCAATAAATGCCACATATAATTGTCCTGAAGATGCGATAGCATATTTGTTAATTAGATGGTTAAGCAGAAAAATATGGTCCAATGTTGAATGCCCCTCCCTAAAACCAATCTGTTCAGGAGCTAAAAGATTATATTCTATTACCCAATCTTCCAATTTTAAGAGGAGATGTCTTGCGTAAAGTTTGCCTATTACATCGAGCAAACTTATAGGTCTGTAATTGGCTGGGTCCTTTCGCTCGCCTTTCTTATAGATGGGCACGACAAGTGAGGATGACCATTCTCTAGGGGTGCCGCCCACCCTATCTATATAAGTAAATAAGGTAGCTAGGATTGGGGCCCACCAGTCCTGAAAAGATTTAAGTATATCCGGGGGGATGAAATTTTCCCCGGGAGCTTTATTGCTCTTGATTGTTGAAATCAATGTTTTTATTTCCTTAATTGTGACTGGAGGCCACATTGTTAGATCACAGGGGGATGATATTAGAGGTAGAGATATTTCGCTAGTAGAGGGTGGATCATTGAATAATTTGAGGTAATACTCTTCCCAACATTCAGTGGGTACATAAGAATCCAGATCATGGCGAAACCTCCCCTCTGCTGATGCGAGCAGTCGCCAAAATTTTGCCGTATCTTTCTGGGACAAAGCCAGAGCAAGTTCCCGATAAGATTCTTTTATTGAGGCTTGTTTTTTCTTTTTGAGAAGCTGTTTATAATTATTGCGGAGATCAAAAAAAGATCTGGGTAAACATTTAGACTGATTTTGTTTGTGGAATTTAAGAACTCTTCTTAATTGGTGCTTCATAGTTTCGCACTCTCTATCAAACCAACTGATATTAGTTGGCCTGCTTCTGGGTGATAGTCTTACCCTCTTGGTCAAGAAGGGTCTCAAAGTATCTATTAGTTTACCATATCCTGCAAGGGCAGTGTTGATGTTTGGAGCTGCCTCAATTTCCCCTTTCAGTTTGAGTATAGGAGCACTATACAAAATTTGTTGTATTTCTTGCTGGAGTATGGGAGACCACTTCAGTCTAGTATCTGCTGTCACCAACACTTGATCTATTGGGAAAGAACTATCCTCCCCATTATTTAATGAAGCTTTAGGGGTGTGCATGTAGAATATAAGAGGCTGATGGTCACTTTCCGCCTGTGTACCCACTGTAAAGTATAAAATTTTATCTAGTAAGAGAGGGGTAATAGCTAAATAATCAATCAAACTAGCTCCATTTTTACTGAAATATGTGAGCTCCCCCAATTCATCACCTTGGAAATTACCATTTAATATTACCAAATTTAGCTTATCAATCAGTTGCCAAAAACTTTTTCCAGTCTTATTCAGAAGAGGATCTTTTGTATTTCTTGACTGATTATAAAAGTCACCAATATGCTCGGCATAGGCAGATCTAAAATGGCCATTGCCCAGACGTGCATTAAAATCTCCAAGCAGTATTGTTTGCACTCCATGAATTTTTGTCTCAAGATCATATATGTACATTTCTAAATCAGACCAGCAATGCTCATAATAGAAAGGAGATGAATAAGGTGGAATATAAACATTCACAACCAAAATTTCCCAGTCCTTGAAGGTCAGGAGAACGGCCATTGCAATAGATCTTAAAGGTGGTAGTAGTAAAACAGCACAGACCACTGAGGTGGTAATTTTACATGAAGGTATATAGTCTTCCAAAACCTACAGATACTTAAAAGCGTGAGCCCAGCTGGCCCTGGTGGCTTCGGCATGGACTTTGTCCTCCATCCCTTACTCTACGGATGACACCAAAGTAGTTTAACACCAACAGGATTTATTTCAACTGGGACAGGGGGAACAGACAATAAGGCACTTCCTTTGGGACAGTTCCCTTCACTTCTCTGAGATCGTTTCCAGAGTACGAGACTCCTCTGGTTATGCTCACTGGTCTATTCTAAGTCTCCCATTAGGGGAAGTTCTGTCATGTGCCTCCCCTCGCAGCCCAGAGCAAGGAGTTCCAAGTCTGGTGAGCCGACGGTCCTCCTTCAGTTGGGTGTGGGTGCTCCTATTGCCTCTATCAGCCCCAGTGCCACAACAGGGCAGCTGCGGGTTCAGCAGGCTGGGCTTCATGTAGCCTCCGCCTCTGCTCCTGATGCTTTCACTCCCTCCAGTAGTTGTGTTGTCTGGTGCCTCTTGGCTTCCTCCTGAGGCAGCCATAACTGTACTAAGACCCTTGCCCAGGGATCTTCTTTATATGTATATATTCCCAGTTACTCAGTTCTTCTGGATGGTGCTGGTGTCCAGGATCTTCTAAAGCACCTTCTCAGGCCCCTTCCTCTACCACCTCCTCCACTATCACATTGGGCAAGAGCCCCCCCCCCTCTACATACCTCATCCCACTTTCCCCTTCTCCTCCTCTGGATTCCTCCTCTCCTGCCTCCAAAGCCCCCCCCCCCATATCACCTAGTTCCCAGGGGCCTCCTACTCTCTGTTCCTCTAGGGGGCATTTTTCCTAGCATGGGTTCTCCAATGATGGCCCCTCTCTTGGGACCTCTGTTTGGCTTCCAGACTCTCTGGCCTTGGGTTCTTCATCCCTGGGTTACACTGGTACCCATTTGGCCCAGTGCGTGTCACCCCAGTCTACCGGGGAAACTACTTGTCACAAATTCCCCAGTCTCAAGGAGGAGGGGAGATGGCCCACCCATCAGGGTGCTGGTGTCTTCCTCCTCACAATGTCTATATAACCAGCCACCCAATGCTTCCCACTTTGAAAATACTATTAAGGCGTCACTGTGTCTGTTACTGACAGGAACACAAGAAGTGGCATGACCATTCATTCCTTTTAGACAGGAGCACTGGAGAGGTGGTGTTTGGAAAACACCTGATATATTTACATCTGTACAAGCCGAGTGGAAGCAATTAGCTGTCTTCACCAAGCAGTAACATTGCTGTTTCTGCATGGTGCCCTGCCTAGGCCTCCCCCTCCCCCCAAGGTGCCTCCATTTTAGCTGACTTCAGCTAAAAGCAGTCAGCCTAATCTATCCTTCACTGCCTGATTTTTTTAAAAAGGTACTACCTAGTTAAGTTGTCTCTTGATGTTTCCCCCCATACGTACTATTCTGGAGGTTCAAAAGATGTTTCAAGCTGTTAAGGACCCTTAGAACCTTTTTGTTATGCACCCGATTGACCATCTCCTTCGGTTAAAGAAAACCACAGGATAGGTCCAAACACAGTCATCAAGACAGACCAACTCCTGATAAGACCTGCTGAAGCTCAGTTTGTTTACTTCGTCATTTGAAACCATCGGGTGAACTCAGATTGGTAGTGTAAGTTTATAAGGCTACCAGAAACCTCATAGCTTCCATTACTTTCTTTGTCGTGGATCTGGTCCCCTCTCTGGCCAATCCCTGCCATTTTCCACTGCCCAATAGTCTCCCTTTTCTTCTCCTTCCAGATCTCCTTAGGAATTTCCTTCTGGTGGGACTATTAAACATTCAGAGTTCATCCTTTGTCTTGAACTACCCAATTGGCTGCAGCCACAGTCCTTTTCAGACAGGAGGCAAGCCAAAGAGGGTGTGTTGAGGCTGTCTCTGATGTCAAGGTGGGCGCTGATGCCCATGGCCAGCTCATCCTGATTTTTGCCATGATGGGAAAGGAGGAGGACATCCTGTGCTCTCGCTCAGTTGCCTACCAATCATTGACAGCCTTTTATGCAGCAAGCCAAATTACTACCACAAACGATGTTATTTAAGTGCCAACAAGAACTATGTTCTGTTTTAAAGCAATGAGTTAGATTCATGCAAGAGATAATTTGCTTCATATTGCTAATTTTATGGCATTTTCTATCACGTTAATAGCCATCTCTCTTCTTTTTAGTGTGTCTGCACTCCAGTTTTCTCCCCAGATGTTTGGCTCTGTTCTGAATGCCAGGAAGTTTCACAAAAGATTATGACAGCATAAACCTGAAATAGCGGTTGCATAAAACAGAAACTGGCCATGAATTTAAAAGGAAGGAAAGCACAATCGTAGGAAAAGATTATTCTCCATTCCTTGATAAGTGGAGATCACTTATATAAATTGTATTTGCATGTTACTCATCACGACTCTCAGATGTGGCTCTTTTTGGTGCAAGGAAACCAACTTCAGAGGGATGATCTAAGAGAGAGCTGGAAGGAAGGAGGGAGAGAAAGAATGAATTTGAAAATGCCTGGCCTTTCAACAACTGCAGCCTTTTATCCCTCTGGTCAAGCTGGATAGGGTGTATAATAACATTGGTGCAGGCCAGCCTTACCATTCAACAAAGTAATACAACTACTGCCAGCAGCAGATGCTGGTGAATAACTGTGGTAACTCCACAGCTATCCCCTCCAGAGCTCTCTGGCCATTCCCTCCCTTCTGAAAGACAGAACGGTGTGTGACTGAGGACTCCATTCCATTGCCAGTTCTCTCCACTATGGCTCTACTGGCTGTCTAGTCAGCTTCTACACTTGGGGTGAAAAGGGCGCCACCTTGCCCTTTGCTTTGGGCAGCAAAGGACTGTGAAGCAGCCCTGTTCACGAATTGTATGTGCTCAACAGAAAGACACCCAGGACTAGCTTCAAGACTGAGAGGGCCTTCAGTGAAGCACCTTCTGGCTGCCCCTGCCTCTGTCACCAGGGTTATCTGGCCATGGGTGGCTGTTTTCCAAGCAACACAGATCTCCTTAGTCAAGCTGTGGCTTAAAGTTCCCGCAGTGTTTCTGGTGGAACATCCCTGTAGCACCATTATGGAAAATGAACACAGGAGATGGATCTCAGCACTTTTTTCAGTAGCATTAGCAAACAAATCCAATGTTTTTGTGCAAGAACCACATAATTTGCAGCATAGAAGCTAGCAGAATCTGCATGATGTTATGGGGAAGCTGGGAGTGTAAGGGTGCCTGTATCTCTGGGGAAAAAATGTAGCATGTTACCAGAGCAAGCAAGGAAACAAATAAGGAAATCAAATAGGGAAAAGCACAACACTAACCTCTTGCTGCAGGGGAAAATGACATGAGATTCCAGATTTCTAGCTTCAGATTTCAACAGCAACTTGAAGAAAAGGGGAAGAAACAGAGTTTTATGACCTTTCAAGTAAGATCTAATGCTCACCCCCAGGAGCTGCCAGCAGTTGTAGAAGAAAAATGGCAGCATGCTTATTTTCAAACCAGAAGGCGTACCGAAAAGAAAGGAGATTGCAAATCACCAGTCAGTGCTGCTTTGCAATTGTTTACCAGTGCTGTCAAAGCAGCCAACGTCTTGGCGATATTACGTAAGAGGAGACTGAGCAAAGCACACAATGTGCTCTTTCTCCTACCACTGGCATCCTCTTTGGCCAGGTATGATTCAATGCAGCCACAGAAACAGTATCACAATATATGCATGGCTGGATGTCTTCCCTCAGCTTCAAGGGTGCTTGGAAAGTGGCTTCCCTGTTGCATCATGTAGTCAGGAGCTGTTAAGTGACCAGCAGGTCTTGCAACAAAATGTTGCAGAGCAAAGTGCTTCTGTTCAGGATTCCAGATAGCCACATCTCTTTCCAAGATGTGTCATTCAATTTTCCCTCTTGACTGCTTTTCAGTGTTTGGGTCCCTCCCCTGCTTTTTTTTTAAATTCACTCCAGCAGAGACTTCATATTACTGGAGCTACTGAACACATTTAGCCCTCACTAAGCTCTTTAAAAAAAATGCATATGATAAGATATGTGTCTTGTGGGGCAGTGGTTAAACTGCAGTACTGCAGCCAAAACTTTGCTCATGTCCGGGGTTCAATCCCAGTTAGCTGGCTCAAGGTTCACTCAGCTTTCCATCCTTCTGAGGTCAATAAATTGAGCACCCAGGTTAAGCGGGGGGTGGGGCTGCATAATTAAATTGTAAACTGCCCAGAGAATGTTTTAAACACTATGGTATATAGCGGTATATAAGCAGCACACTTTGCTTTGCTTTTTACTTTTGCTAGAGATATTCTGTACTCCTCCAAAATGTAGGTCTTCTAAGCATCCTGGTATCTGCCTTCCTTGTGTATGTATATGTATGTGTGTGCATGCCGGAGAGGAAGGACACTCTGCATATGCATGAGAGAACTCTTTTTCATGACTGCTTTGTAAGTTCCACAGTTATAGCTTGGTATTGAATAGAGGTTCCAGAGCTGAACTCTAGGGATACACAGCAAAACTCAGCCAAAATCTAGAGCTTTGAGTCCTTTTTAGAATAAAGAACACTTTGTTCCAATCAACTAATATAACTATGATGGTATTTTCAGATTCTGAGTATTCCCAGTGATTTTGACAAGATTTGTCCAGTGACCGTAATGTCATGGCATACATCAACAGTAGGATAAGAGCCTTCACTGTTAAGAAATAAATTGAAATCAAGAGTGCCCGAAGCAAATCATGCAGCCTCTTGTTTTTCCGGTTACAGAAAATCTCATCAGTGACTCTTTTTTTTTTCAAAACAAAGAAAATGCCTGCAATGAAAGCAAAATAAGCAAAGTGGTTTGATCCTAAAGCACACTGTATGGTAATTTGGTGGTAGAGTGGCTGCAGGCTCCTTGATGCATTTACCTACACAAATGCCACTTAAATATACTGGGTAAAGACCACCTTAAATTTAGTAAGGAAATAGCTATGTTCCACCACAAGCAAAGGACATAAATACAGAAAGGAGCATGCATAAAAACTGGCAGGGGGAGGGGGTGTTATTCCTTGGAAAGGAATTACAGATTCTTCAGGAAACAACAGTCCCACAAAAACAGCAGAAGATTTATTGTCATTAGCAGCAGCACCAGTGGTAACAGCAATGTTTTTATTTTCCCTTGCTTGGAAACAGAGATCATATCATTAAAATCATTCCTGAAAACATTTCTCTCTCTCTTTGTTTCCTTGAGTATTCAACCAATCTGACCTCCCCCACTTTCCCACTTTTCTGAACTGGGGTTATGAAGATTTTGCCGTTCTGGAGAAGAGGAGAAAGCGGGAAAGGAGAGGAAATGTATGGAGGGTCCCCTCCTTCTTTTGCAACAGGAAAAAAAAATATCTTTAAATAAATTCTGCCCCTGCTTATTAAGCTGGTGGGGAAAGCTGAGAAGGAGACCAGAGAGGGCAAAAACCAGGTAGCGTGAAAGAAGGGCAGAATGCCCACATTCTGCTTTTAAATTAAAAAGGAGGAAGAGTGGGCTCCCCAGGGTGGTTGTTGCCCCTTTAAATCACTCTTTTCCTTTCTATTGCGGGGTATGATGAAATGTCCTTCACTGGATAACACCAGTGCTGTCTCAAGGGCATGCTGAGAAAAGGAGAGGGGGATAAAAACCCACAAAAGATGGTGCCCATCTCTGCAGACAATTGCTGCTCCAGCTATCAGCCTTCTGTCTTGCCTATACCTCTGCACGTGCGCCCCCCCCCCCCAAACACAAACCTGTGCAGGTGAGTCACTTGAGCCA
This sequence comes from Intellagama lesueurii, assembly GCA_037013535.1. Lineage (NCBI taxonomy): Eukaryota > Metazoa > Chordata > Lepidosauria > Squamata > Agamidae > Intellagama > Intellagama lesueurii. The sequence continues at coordinate 212,800,711 of JBAJHW010000001.1, read as the reverse complement.
CCTATGCCCTGGCTCTGCTCAGCCTCTGTGACTATCACTACCAGCGTAACCACATCCTTAAGGACACCAAGCATTGGGAAAAGGGTCCTTCAGCTCTATTTCACAAACTGGGGAACTGAAGAGTGGCTTACCCACCACGTGCGGCCACACGTGACCACACTGCCACCCAATTTAACACAGGCATCCCTGATGTCTACAGACTCCCATGTGTCACTGTGTGGCAGAAATCTGTACAATTGTTCCAGAATGTTTTCCTGTCTATTGACAGCTGCTTCCTGTAACTCTCTCCACCCAGATCTTTTACCGTTCTTCATTGATGCAACTCTCCCCACTCCCTTCATTAGAGAGCACCAATTAGCACTGATTGGTTGGTTGGTTGGTTGGTTTCGCATCCTGCCCTTTCTGCTAAACCCAGCAGCAGCAAAATTCACTGAAGAACAAATGCAACTAAAACATGAAAACAGATTGAAAGTATAATTGAAAGCAGTAGAAAGAAAGAAAGAAAGAAAGAAAGAAAGAAAGAAAGAAAGAAAGAAAGAAAGAAAGAAAGAAAGAAAGAAAGAAAGAACAGCACCCAACCCATTAAATCTCCAGCCCTTCAACAGAAACTCACAGCAGAAGCCTGTCTGAATAATAAAAGCTTGCCTGCAGAAAACCGGGCTCATCTCTGCTCTGATAACCAAAGTATCTCATTTTCCACTGAATAATATTTTCCTTAAAGACAGGCTCAGCTCTGGTTTTTTAAATGCCATTTCTGTGCAATCGATGACGGTGGTTTTAAATCTGTTGTCCTGTACAGAGAAAATCCAAACGGGTTTAAAGTAGATTTTACTCCTGAGGCTGGAAAATGTAATTAAACTAAATAACATACTATTTACTACACCTTAAACATATAGTTTACCCTGTGTTTTTAATGTAGGTCTGCCTTCCAGACTTCCTCCCCCTTCCCAAATGACCCCCTCCCTTATCCAAAACCAGTAAGATGCCTATTCCAGTGGCAGGAGGCACCCCCTGGGTTTGGTGGAGCAAAGCACACCCACCCACCAAGCCCAGTGAGGGGACTGGTCGCTGCTTCCGTCTTCCCATAGAGAGTGAGAGGCTGGGGTTTCTTTCGGGAGCAGGGGGCATCAGCAGGGGCCTGGCCCTGTGCTTTTGGCATGGAGTCAGGCAGCAGGAATGGGCCGGCTAGGCATAGCCCAAGCCTGAGCTAAAGAAGTGCCACATTCGCCTTGTGGACCACCTGCCACTTGTTTCATTTCAGCATTCGATGTTTAGAGAGCTTTGTACACATTTGTCCATAACTTCCTCATGTCTCTGTATACAGTGTCTTTCGACTGGCTGGCCAGAGAGCTGAGTGAGTTAGACATCTGACTGCGAGGCTGGAGGATGAGGGTTCGATTCCCGACTGTGCCTCTCAGGGAAAAACTCTACCTGTGTGGCCTAGGGCAAGCTCCACAGTCCCAGGGGAGCCCTAGAAGAAGGGAAGAGTAAACTAATTCGGTGCACTCTATACCTAGAAAACCCTAGGAAAGGTTGCCATATGTCAGAACAGACTTAGTATACTGATGACACCCAACTCTATTTATCCTTCTCATCTGATTCCAAGAAAGCTGTTCTGTGCCTAGACCAGTGTCTGTTGTCAGTAATGGACTGGATGAGGGCTAATGTAATTAAACTAATTTAATTACTGATTTAATAAACTGAAACTTATTCCTGACAAGACAGAGGTACTCCTGATCAATCAAAAGGCAGATCAAGGAATAGGGATACAGCCTGCGCTGGGTGGGATTACACTCCTCCTGAAAAATTAGGTGCACAGTTTGGGGGTGCTCCTGGATTCAATCCTGAGTTTGGATGTACACATCTCAGCAGCGGTCAGGAGTACCTTTGCAGAGTTAAAGCTGGCACGCCACCTCTGCCCGTTTCTTGAGATGTCCAATATGGCCATGGTGACACATGCCTTAGTTACATCCCGTTTGGATTATTGCAACCAACTCTACATGGTGCTGCCTTTGAAGAGTGTTCAGAAACTTCAGGTGGCTCAAAATGCTGCGGCCACCTGCTGACTGGTACAGGTTACAGGGAGCATGTAACTCGTTTACTACAGCTATTTCATTGGCTACCAGTCTGTTTGTAGGCCCAATTTAAAGTGCTGGTTATGACCTATGAAGTCCTCCTACACAGCTTGGGTCCAGGCTTTCTGAAGGACTGCATCACCCCATATGAGCCTTCTCAGCTTTTAAGATCTTCTGGGGAGGCTTTCTCTCATTACCACCACCTTGCCAAGCTCATTTGGCGAGGACACGAGAGAGGGCCTTCTCAGTGGCTGCCCCCAGGCTTTGGCATGCACTGCCTTGAGAAGCCAAGTTGTCCCCCCTCCCTCTTGTCCTTCTGTCATCAGGCAAAGACCGTCCTTTTCAGGCAGTCTTTTAAGCAATACGTGGGAGTCTCAGGAATGCTGTGTTTATTGAATTTAGAGATTTGATTTTAAAAAATGTTTTAAAAATGTTTTAATGGTTGCTTTAATATTAATAAATGTTTAATAATTTCAGTATAGTTTTTTCATGGCATTTTGAAATCTGTGATTGTTTTATAGTTTTCACTGTTGTGAATCGCCTTGGGTCCCCAGTGGGAGAATAAATAACATAAGCAAATCAAATGAAACCCTGGAAAGGAGTGAGAAAAGATAGAAGTGACCTAATGGCATGTCATGGCTGGACATTCTTACGCCTTTAGCATTAGAAGAGGAATAGACTAGGAAATCTCTGATGTAAAGACATATTCACACATGTGGGGCTTTCAGCAGAACAGAAGAGCTATGTGTACCACTTTTCCCAAATCAGCAGGGTGACCATGGGTCCTGTTTTACAGAGGACAGTCCTCGCTCTGAAGAGCTTTCCTATTCAAAGGGCCATCCAGTACAGTTTAAAGACAAGGAGCTGCAACAGAGCAGAATAGGGATTTTAAAGCTGCCAGTTAATGGCACCTGATGACTTGACTGAGCACGCATGCCAGTCAGGTGGTCACCATCTTACTCTTTTTCATGAGCTGTATCTTGTATTTCTATTTAAATTCTGTTTAGTACTTTTAAATCATCACATATACATGTATATTTGTTGCAGAGTTTTGAAATTCTGTGATTAACTTTCCTCATTTGTGTAGCAGAAGTGCAGGGACTCACAGAGTATAATAGTTACTAGTTCTCAGATGATCCACCTCTCTCATTAACGGGCACTTACAGCTCAATGGCTCACTCTGAGACATTAATATAAAGAATAAACATGTTCCATTTACTTACAAATGTGAATATGTTAACAAATTAACAACATGACTGCTTTTTAACAACTCTGCTTCAATATACTTTAACAGACATTTTGTACCAACTACAGAGATGGGCATGAACCACCTGTTTGTTTTTTGGCCAAACAGGCGATTGGCGGTCCCCAGCCCTGCCTAGTCCAGTGGGCACTCGGTCAAAGGCAATGCCTGGAGGAGGTGGGGCTGGGAAAGCCAGGGAGCTGCCTCTGAGTGGGCACCCGCTGAAGGAGGTGGGGCAGGGAAGCCCCAAGCACCTGTTCAGCTGAAAAATGAACTGGCACGAATCACCAAACCAGCAGTTTGGGTCCATCTTTAACCAACCAGTGTCAACAGACTTCTCTGAGGGAAAAGATTATGTCAGCAGAGAGGCAGGGCTCTCTTAGAATTCTGATACACAGGAGAGAACTATTGGTTAATGCTGGACAGATTGACAATTGATCCCAACCTATAAAGGTCCCTCCCAGTCAAACAAGCTAGAAGGCAGCATGTAAGGTTGTAAAATATGTTAGTAACGCAGGTCTGTGTTCTGTTTTCTCCTCCTCTTGATGATGCTTAAATAGCCACTTTCAAATCATCAGAAATGACAGGGCAAGTAACAATTTCTTCATCCCTACAAACATAATGTGAAACAGGGGATGGACGTTGGCTGCAGGACATTCTGTGTCCTCCATGCAGGTGTTGACTGGAGGAAGGAAGGAAGGCTCCACCCACCAGAAAATCTTATTCCTTGCCAGAATTTTAACTTCCTGTGCCCATAGGAGAGTCTGGATAATTTTTTTTTGGGGGGGGGGGGGTTGAAGATCATTGTCTGCCTGCTGGACCAAGCCACTTCACTCTACCTAATGGGAGGGCTGGCCCAAGTTCAGTTGTTTGTTTGTTTTTTAAAAAATGGGATATAGTTATTTCTGATTGGCTATTTTTGGAGCAGCCACATTTCCTCTGTCAAATGTTGCCTTGGAATCTGCAAGCCGAGGAGGCCTTGTTCTTTTAGTTTCATCTCATGGATTATATTTATTGCCCCCATACCTTTAGTGCACTGAAAACAAGTTTGAATGCTGGACTTTGTGTGGTGTGTGTAAGGGGGAGATCACATGAAATACAGCTTTTGTTTCAACACAGGCAAGAGTTCAAACCTAGGTGGAGAACAACAAAGCCCCAAAACCTCTCGCCTTGAAAGGCTATCTAAATATTCTGCCAACTGGCTGTGATCCCCCTGCATTCCTGTTGCTGCTACAAGGAACACAGGGGATGGGGAATCCTCACCATCTCTCAACATTTCCCATGGAAATAGGGCATTTGTGCATATACTGCACAACTAGCCAAGATGAGGCTGTGTGGATCCAAATCCCTCTCCATCTACAGATGTTGGAAATTATTTAGGACTGTACTGACCCTGTTCTAACTTTGTTCCAGCACAGTGCCTGTGAGTTTTGGCCAAGAGGGGTTTGGATCTGGTGTTGTTCAGCTCCTCTCCTGTTCCTCCCTTTCTCTGCCTCTGTTTTGGCTCTTCAGCCAGCTGATCTTAGCTGCAACAGCAGTTGTGCCAGCAGATCTGAGATCAGTTGCCATAAGGAGGTTGTGCTAGTAAAAGGGACTTCTGCCCATTCCAAACCCACTACAGCCAGCATATACATGTATATCTTTGAGTCTGGATTGCGCGGACAATTGCACTTTGCAATCTAGGAATTATTCCTTCGATTAAATTGTTTTCATGGTGTCTATATGGTCTTTTTTTTCTTCCAAGGAAATTAAGGGGCAGCCTGCTTGTTCCAATTATATACGTTATCCCGCTTCTCAAGCCAAGCTCCAAGATAAACAAGTGAAAACTTAACAGCTGGGACATTAAGCTCTGGGTAAAATGGAAGGATTTTACAAGCTTACACAGCACAAATCCCTTTTGTTTTGGGTGGAATAAGAAAAGCAAATGAAGAAAAGGGTTTCTAATCTCCCTGGAGACTGTCTCTCTTTGCCTCACCTCTGATAAATCCTCAGCAATATCAGTTCCTTGCCATGTGTGCCAATGACATGCAGAGTTTTGAAGCAAAGGAAGAAATTCAGAAGTGGGGCCCAATCAATTCTGCTGCAAGGTCTGTTTGGGGATAATTGGCTCATTATCATGGAGAGTGGGAGAGTCTAGAAGTGCATGTTGTTAAGTGTGGAACACTCGGAGGCATTTGCATGCACACACACGCACCTTTCTGTGTTGGGGATGGAAAGGCCACTGTAAGAGCTGCTGCTGAATGTAAATGACAGGAGAACACAAAGCCAGCCCTCCTGTTGGGCAGAGTGAGGCAGCCATCTAAGGCAGCAAGCTGGTGTCATTTATAGAAAGACAGAGAAGGATTCATTACTAATTTATTATCACTGTATTTCTATTGCCAAGGTGGGAGACAGAGAGAGAGAGAGATATTGAGATTTGTGGAATGTTTCTGCCTCAGGCACCCAAAAAACAGCAAAAATAAGAAAAGGGCGGTGTGGTCTCCAAAACAGGAGTAGGTGATAGCTTTATTAGACCACTAAAAAAATCAAGCAAACAACAGACAGCTAGCTTTCGACGATAGTTCATCTTCATCAGGCTGTGCACCAAGTTCTTGTGGGCACTTCCAAAACTTACATGCTTTTATTAAAGTCCCAAAGTCTCACGGTTGTTGTGGGGCCAGGTTAGCTTCTTGGGGTGGCCGTGGCTGCAGTCTGCAAGAGGCTTGTGGGGGGTGGGGGTGGCTTCAAACCCCTCCTCAGCCAGCAGTTTGGAACTTACCACCCAACTCTTTAAACAAAAGGCTGCCAAGCACTCAGCATCCCCCTCCTCTCCATCCCACCCACCCCATCGCCTTCTTTGTGAAATTCAAAGAACTTAGTTCATTTAGGGTGCTGTGTTCCATTTCACTGCAGTGGTGGCGTATAATGTGATGTGTCACCTCAAAAGTCTTGGCCTGGCCCTAAAAGTACATGGCATTGATCTTCAGAAACAGAATTCGGTGACTGGATTGGTAATTTATTTATATAAATAAAACTCAAAGCACAGTAAGCAACAACAACAATACTCATAAAGCATCACTATGGAAAAAAAATATTAAATGTTCTGAAGATAGCTCCACCGAAATGCATAAGTAATTTAATTGCGGAAATAAAAGAATAGCTATTATCATACTAGACAAGGCATTAGTGGGAAAAGGAACGAACTTTAAAAGAGCAGTAATGAATTGTTAGAGCTGGGAGGAATGTAGGAAGGGAGATATTTTTTTAAAAAAATAATGCAACATTGCCTCAAAAAAGAGAAAAGGTGTCATCTTGAAAGCAATATTTCACTTTGCTGTCTTATAATATTCTGCCTCAGTATCTGTGTTGAAGGGGCCGATTGCTTCCTAGTGCAAAGGCACACATTTCAAGTCAGGAGGTGAGCCCTATGCAGTTTAATGGAGACACACTCATAGTTCAGGAGAGAAAAGCTTGTAGCCTTAGCCTTAACCTGGCTTCTCATTGTTCATTGACCTATGTCTGTGGCACTTGAGAAGTTATTGTAAAAATCGCATTATCCTCCTATGTGGAATCCATTAGGTGTGACCCTGGTTGCTTCTCTCAGGTGCTGTGGAAATTCTGTGTGTGACTGCTCCAGGCAAGCCCTATTCGGGCATTGTAATCTCTGATATGATTAGAGTCATGAGCGAGAAAGAGGAAGGGTGAGTGCACTCGCTCCATCCCACATCGTCACTCTCCATCAGTTGGAGGACGAATGGGGCGAAAAATCAGGAGTTTGCCCTGCCACAGAAGTTTGTCCTCTAGGGTCCTCTAGGCCTTGGGTGTTTTAGAAGAGAAAGGCAGTGTAGAAGGAAGGAAGGAAGGAAGGAAGGAAGGAAGGAAGGAAGGAAGGAAGGAAGGAAGGAAGGAAGGAAGGAAGGAAGGAAGGAGCTGGGAGAGAACAACAGAAGAGAGGTTGTTGGGACAGGTCAAAAGGGAGAAGGAAACTGAAGAAAAAGACAGCCCCTGACCCTGTACTCTCATTGCCTCAGAAAGGATGGTGAAGGTAAATGGTAGCAGATGTTGGGTGACAGTGGGTGGCAGCTCTTGCCACCTGTTGTATGCACTTGCTCTCTCTCTCTCTTTCTCGCACATATGCACACCACACCTGCTGCTCCCACTGGAGAAGTCCCTATGCCTTTGGGAAAAGGCCAGCTCTCTCCAGAGCCATTTTTTCCTGTCTCTCCTTGGAGTTATGGCACTGTTGGAGGAGTGGCCTCCAAAAGAATCCCCTCTCGTGGTGGGGTAGTCTGTGCATACCTGGGGGTCAGCGCCACTGCCACTTGTCTTCATCTCCCTCACCTTTGTCTTGGGACATTGCAGGTGCCTCGCCCAGTGGGAACCATGGCTCCCTGGTAGCTGAGAAATTAATAAAACTTTTCCGTTTGGAGGGCAAAGAAACCTGCAGGTCATTAGCTCTCACTATGCTCTCTTAGCTCTCACGAAAGTTTCTGATTTTGAGAAGAATGGTCCACCCCTGAGTTCCTCGGAAGGAAAAAGACAGGGCATAAATATCTGAAATGGATGTCCTGAGTTAATAAATGAAGTAAGTTTATTTTTCTTTTTGCCTTAACAACCAGTGTCCAGAGTAATTGCTGTTCTCTTCTTCAATGGTTGGAAGCTCAGTGCTTAATATTTTTACTGTATGCATTCTGCCAGTAAAAATACTAAAGGTTTCTAATAGAATAGCATGCGGGCACTCATCCTCGCATTGCCTCATTTGGGGGATTAGCATGCCTAAATAGGGCCACAATGTTTATAACTTTTGTGGTATTCATGTTTAAATCACCATTTGAGCCTTATATAAATCTCTGTTACTTCATCACATGAGCAAGGGCATGCACCCAGAGACATTCATGCAAAGAGTGCAAAAAAATTTATGTATGAGGCCTATGTGCATTACGCTGGGTAGAGGGAGATACGGGGAGAGGAGACAATTGTATTGTAGGAGAGGGGGAGGGAACAGGATTCTAGTCGCTCCCAAATTGTCTCCCAATTCAGACAGCCTGGATAGCCGTGGCAATAGTCCCCCTGGGTTGAAAATGCTGCTGCCGAATGCCAGGTCAGTAAAAGGGAAAACATCAGCCATCCAGGACCTGATCCTGGGTGAGCGTGCTGACCTGGCCTGTATTACAGAGACCTGGCTGGATGAAGCTGGGGGACTTCAATGTCTACACTGAGACCAACTTATTAGGAGTGGCTCAGGACTTCATGTCCTCCATGGATCTGTCCCAAGTGGTTTCTGGCCCCACACATATAGACTCTGGACCTTGTTTTTCATGCTGGGCTGGATGATGGTGATCTGGGTGTGGAGGAGCTCTCTGTAGTTCCGTTGTCATAGACAGATCACTACCTGGTGAGGTTTAGACTTCCTGGAACTCTTAATCTCTGCAGGGGTGGAGGACCTATTAGGATGGTCCGCCCCGTTTTCTGACGGCTCTTGGGGAGTTTCCTGTTGCCTTGGCAGGCAATCCTGTCGAAGCTCTGGCTGATCTCTGGAATGGGGAAATGGCCAGGGCGCTCGACACAATCGCTCCTAAGCGTCCCGTCCCACGAAGTAGAGCCAGGCAAGCCCCCTGGTTCACCAGGGAGCTGGCAGTGATGAAATGAATGGGACAGAGACTAGAGCAACGATGGCGGAAAACTCAGAGTGAATCCGACTGAACACGGGCTAGAGCCCATTTGAAGGCCTATTCCATGCCAGTGGCTGCAGCAAAGAAAAAGGTTCTTTGCTGCTGCCATTGCATCTGCACAAAGTCGTCCAGCGGAGTTGTTTCGAGTGGTCAGGGGCTTAGTACATGCCCCACCAAAAGAACAAAATACTGACCACTTCACAACCCGCTGTGAGGAATGTGCACGACACTTTGCAGATAAAGTCGCTCGGATCCACTCTGACTTGGATGCTGTAATTGATACAGACCCAGTGGATGTGACTTTGGCCCCGGCTTGTCCTGTTTTAATGGATACTTTTCAGTTGGTGCAGCCTGATGATGTGGACAGGATTCTTGGAGAGGTGAATGCCACCACATGTGTGCTCGACCCTTGCCCTTCCTGGCTCATAAAAGCAGCCAGAGGAGGAATGGCCGATTGGGTACGGGGAGTGGTAAATGCCTCCTTGCAGCAGGGTAGGATCCCTTCTTGCTTAAAGGAGGCAGTAGTAATACCGCTACTGAAGAAGACCTCCCTGGATCCCAGTGTACTGGATAACTACCGGCCAGTCTCAAACATCCCATTCCTGGGCAAGGTACTGGAACGTGTGGTGGTTGCTCAGCTCCAGGGATTCCTGGAGGAAGTGGATTATCTAGACCAATTTCAATCTGGTTTCACGCCTGGCTATGGGACAGAGACAACTTTGGTCGCTTTGGTAGATGGCCTACGCCGGGAATTGGATGGGGGAGTGTGTCCCTGTTGGTTCTGCTGGACCTCTCAGTGACTTTTGATACCATCGACCATGGTATGCTTCTGGGACGTCTCTCTGGGATGGGACATGGAGGCACTGTTTTACAGTGGCTCCAGTCTTTCCTGGAGGGGAGAACTCAGAAGGTGGTGCTGGGTGACTCCTGCTCAACACCCTGGCCATTGGCTTGTGGTGTTCCTCAGGGTTCTGCTTTGTCACCCATGCTTTTTAACATCTACATGAAACCGCTGGGAGAGGTTGTCTGACAGACAGATCGACGGAGAGAGAGATGGATGGACGGACAGACAAATAGTGCGATGGACACACAGACAGATGTACGGACAGATAGACAGATGGGCGGACGGATGAATGGACAGAAGTACGGACAGAGACAAAGACACAGAGACTGATGTACGGATGAATAGACAGGAAGACGGATGGACGGACGGACAGACACACAGAGAGACAGAGTGAAAGACAGATAGACAGACAAATGCACGGACAGACGGATAGACAGACACACAGACGGAAGGACGGACTGACAGAGAGAGATAGAGACAGGTGGATGTTCTCAGAGACAGATGGACGGATGGACAGTCAGATGGACTGATGGACAGAAGGACGGACAGACAGATGCAAAGACAGATGGACAGATGGGTGGGCCGATAGAAAGACAGACTGACAGACAGACAGACAGATGGAAGGGCAAACGGACGGACAGACGTAGTGAGGGACGGTCAGAAGGACGGACGGACATTCAGAAAAGTGAACGGACAGACAGACAGACGGACGGAAAGAGAGACAGACAAATGGACTGAGAGACAGATGGACTGATGGACAGACAAATAGTCTGACGGACACACAGACAGACAGATTGACTTACAAACAGACGGGCGGGGCGGACAGAAAGACGAACAAACACACAGACACACTGATGGACAGACATACAGACAGGCAGACAAACCGAAAGACAGATAGACAGACAAATGGATGGACAGATGGATAGACAGACACACGGACAGTTGGACAGACGGACAGACTGAGACAGATGGATGGACAGACAGATGGACGAAAGGACAGAAGGACAGATGCACAGACGGATGGACCGGCCGTCCGACAGACGGATAAAGGGACGGACTGACAGACAGACAGATGGATAGGCAAATGGACGGACAGACGAACTGAGGGACGGACAGAAGGACGGATGGACAGATGCAGAGACAGATGGACAGATAGACGGACGGACTGACAGAAAGACATATGGATGGGCAAATGGACAGACGGACGGACAGACAGTCAGACTGATGGACGTACGTACAGACAGTAAGACGGATGGACAGCCGGATCGAGCTACAGAGGGACAAAAGGATGGACGGACAGACGGATGGCTAGGCAGACAGACGGACTGAGAGACAGAAAGAGATCTTGACATGGAGGATCGTCCCATCTGGTCCCAGTGATCTGTTAAAGGTATATGTTCAGAGGAAGTCTTCATTGCTACCTGTCTACGCAAAGACTCAACTGCAATAAAAATGATGGAAAGAAAACTGGAGTCTCTGATCTACATCCCCCGCTCTTCAGAGCCACAGACTCTCATGTAAACTCTTGGGCTTATGTATTATGAACAATGGGTGGGATCCAGATTTGGTATTATGTAAAATCATGGATGAGAAAAATGGGCATGCCAGGTTGTTCAAATTGAGTTTGCCATTTTTTTTCCCTCTGGGAGGCCCCTCTCTTTTGAACACACATTGTAGAAAAGGCACTGATTTCTCCCATCCCTACTAAAGTGATTATAAAGGATCTATCTATCTATCTATCTATCTATCTATCTATCTATCTATCTATCTATCTATCTATCTATCTATCTATCTATCTATCTATCTATCTATCTATCTATCTATCTGTCTGTCTGTCTCTGTCCGTCCGTCCGTCCGTCTGTCCATCTGTCTGTCCATCTTTCTGTCTGTCTGTCCGTCCATCTGTCCATCCATCTTTCTGTCTGTCTGCTTTTCTGTCCACCTGTCCATCCCTGTCCATCCGTCTTTCTGTCTGTACATCCATCCATCTGTCCGTCACTCTTTCTGTCTGTCCGTCCGTCTGTCCATCCATCCATCTTTCTGTCTCTCTGTCCATCCATCTTTAGCTCTGTCCATCCATCCATCTATCCGTCCGTCTGGTTGTCTGTCCAACTGTCTGTCCGTCCATCCGTCTTTCTCTATGTCCGTCCATCTGTCCGTTCATCAGTCTGTATGTACGTATGTATGTCCATCCATTCTTCTGTCTGTCTGTCCATCTGTCCATCCGTCCTTCTATCCACCTGTCTGTCTGTCTGGCTATCCCTCATTCCGTCTCTCCATCCGTCCATCTCTCTGTCTGTCTGTCCATTTGTGCATCCGTCTGTGTATCCATCCTACCGTCCTTTCGTCTGTCTATCTCTCCATCCGTCCATCTGTCTGTATGCCCATCCATCTTTCTGTCCGTACGTCCTTCTGTCTGAGATGCTGACACAGAGACTGATGTACGGACGGACAGACAGAAAGACGAACGGACGGATGGACATACACAGAGAAATAGATGGAGCGAAACACAGATAGATAGACAAATGGACAGACAGACGGATAGACAGACTCACGGGCAGATGGATAGACAGACAGAACGATTAACTGACAGAGAGACAGACGGACCGAAAGACAGACAGATAATGGGATGGACGGACTATCTATCTATCTATCTATCTATCTATCTATCTATCTATCTATCTATCTATCTATCTATCTATCTATCTATCTATCTACACACATATATACATACACACACACACACACACACACGTACTGGGTATATATATTCAAAAAACCAATGGGTTAAAGTTTCGCTGGTTAGATTTGAACGACGGACGGAGAGACAGACAGACGGACTGACGGATGGAAAGACACACTGACAGACAGACAGATGTACGGATGGAGGCACAGAGAGAGAGACAGACGGACAGTGGTTTAGACATTAATGGCTGTGTGTTGCATTATTTTGAGGGGACAGCACATTTACACTGTTATACAAGCTGTCTACTCACTGCTTTACATTGTAGCCAAGTGTCATTTCTTCAGTGTTGTCACATGAAAAGATATACTAAACTATTTATGAAATGTGAGGGGGGTGTACTCACTTCTGTGATATACTGTATGTGCATGGACCTTCTTCCTTTAGATACAGTAGGACCCCCCCGCCCATATCTGCTGGGGATTCATTCCAAGCACCCCACGGATACTGAAAACCATGAATAATAGAGAATATGTTATACGTATATAGCATGGTAAAGGGGGGGGGAAGGGAAAAACTATTTTCACATGTATTGCCACACCTGGCCATTAGAGGGAGTCAGTGAACATCCTATATATATTATTCACTAACAAGTATTCACAGCATGGTTTCTGGCTCTCTCTACTGGCCAGTTCCAGTAATATATGTGAAAATAGTTTTTTTTCCCTGTTTTTTTTTTTCTTTTAGTGTTTTTAATATTATCAGACCATGGATAAGTGAAACCATGGATACTGATCCTGTGGATATGGGAATCCTATATTTGAGCTCTTCATGTAGATGATGTGGGGAGGGAGGAAGAACTGAGCAGGGCTGTTAATAGGACATGCTGGAGTTTGCTTATTCACGGGTTCACCAGGAGTCAGAGGCAACTTGATGGCACATAACCAAAAAAACAGGAGTGGAGAAGCTCCAGATGTTAAGAGGCTGCTGAAAACACTTCTCTTTCGAGAGACTTTTGATGGCAGCCTCTTCTGGACCCTTCTGCTCTTGTTCCACTGCTCATTCCTCACTATTGGCTGCACTGGCGAGTCTAAGAGTGAGGAGAATTGAAGCCGAACGAGTCTAAGACTGAGGAGAGTTGAAGCCGAGTGACATGTGGTTGAGGACAAGTTCCTCACCCCTGCTGTTCAGAATAGATCTGACACTAGATATTTATGTCTATTCTGCTGATAGGGAGGAAGAAGGGCTCCAGTTAAAGGCTTTTCTGGAAAGAACAGAAGAAATACTCATTAAATTTCTCATTCTCATTGATTTAGACTGTCTCAGCAGTCTTGTGTAGGTGTCCTATACGAGAAATGAAGCTTGTTACACTCAAAGGAATTTGTGCAGGAGGAAATATGGCAATGTCCAGATTCTACAGCCCGGTTCAGACATTCAGCCTGAAAGCATGTAGGGCTCTAAGTGTGGCAAAGACATAGATACGCAGTTAATCTCCCCCTCCCCCCCCCATGTTCCCACCTCAGCCAAGAGTCATGCAAAGGTCTACATGTCTCCAGGGGATGTGTGGATGTGGGGGTTAGGGCTTATGCGCATGCATCTGTTCCCACAGTCCCTTGTAGGCTGAACTCCTGAGTAGGGCTTTAGTCTTGTTCGCTTTGTCCCTCCCCACCCTCCAAGGACCTCAGCTGCAAGCATTTATCCTTCATCAGTTTCTCTCTTCCGCTGCCGCTTCACACAATCGATAAAATAAGCAGTAATCCCCAAATGGTCATGTCATTTAAAAAAAAAATCTATAAATCTTGAAAGGGTCACAACGCTGCAGAAGAACAAAGCCACGTTGTCTAAGTAAATTCCCTTGGCACATTGAAAACCTTGGCCTTTAGCATAAACCACAGAGCAACAGAGTCAGCACTACCATTGGACAGAGCGAGGCACCTGCCTCAGAAAGCGGCTTCAGGATATCGTGAAAGGACGGCAAACAACTATTTCATTGGTCAGCATTGCAATTTTATTTCCAGGACGTAGCATGGGCTTTTCTCCCACTCAGAACAGAGCAGTCCAGCTGGCTCTCTGGAGTCAGGTGTACCCTGAGTTTGGTGTGTGGGTGAGGTTGCCGTTTGCTGCTCTGCCTCAGGCAGCAAGATATCTTGGGCTGGCCAGGACAATGACAAATGAAACCAAAAATTAAATCAAGCCTCACAACTCAAGAAACTACTGCTGCCCATTTGAATGGCAAAATCTGAGCTAAAAATGACTTGGCAGGCATAAGGTTGTAGGAAGAACCTAGATGTTCAGTAGGTAGGAGGTGGTGCTGTTTTGTGCACTTCCAGCAAGGAAACCAAGAAAGAAGTTAACATTTTGTAGGCTTCCCACCCACCGGAACCTCCAGGAGATTAAATAGACCTTTAAATATCCTTTAAATATCCCAGGTAGCCGGCTCAAGGTTGACTCAGCCTTCTATCCTTCCGAGGTTGGTAAAATGAGTACCCAGCTCGCGGGGGGGGGGGGGGCAATGTGTAGCCTGCATAATTAACTTGTAAACCGCCCAGAGAGTGCTTGAAGCACTATGGGGCGGTATATAAGCAGCACACTTTGCTTTTTGCTTTTTTTAGATGAATCTGTTTCTTCTTACAAATGGCTTTGGTATGTAATAGCAAACTTGAGCATTGCTATTTGTGATTGAACAAGTACCAGGATAACACTGTTTTGGTTAAAAGTGTGCGTTTGAAGGGGATATAGAGTCTTGTAAGGAGGCCAATTTACTGAATCCATTGTGGCAACTCAAAATAGCAGGAAGATATTTCCAGAAATGTCAGCGTCTTCTTCATTCCTTTGGATCCCTTATCTTTGGGCCACAAAGAAACATATTCTTGGTTCTTGTAAACAATTCAGATAATAGGTATACACTTAATTTATTGAATGACAGACAACGAATCACTGGCTGACCTCAGAGCCGTTCTCTTTGACCTTAAGGCACATAGAACAAAGAATAATAAAGTTGGAAGGGGCCTATAAGGCCACTGAGTCCAACTCTCTGCTCAGTGCAGGGATACAAATCAAAGGATAGCTGCCAGATGGTTGTCTACTAATTGATTCCATTGCCCTTCTACTCTAACTGTTAGGAGGTTTTTCCTGAAATTCAACTGAAATCTGGCTTCCTATAACTTGAGCCCATTGTTGCGTGTCCTGCACTCTGGGATGATCGAGAACAGATCCTGCCCCTCCTCTGTATGACAGCCTTTCAAATATTTGAAAAGTGTTATATCTCCCCCCAGTCTTCTTTTCTCAAGGCTAAACATGCTCTTTCAGTCTTTCCTCACAGACCTTGGTTTCCAGCGCCCTGATCATCCTTGTCGCCCTCCTCTAAACTTGTCCCAATTTGTTGGCATCCGTCCTGAAGTGCAGTGTCCAGAACTGGGCACAGTACTCAAGGTGAGGCCTAACCAGTGCTGAATAGAAGGGAACTAGCACATGAAGGGATTTGGAGACTATACTTCTATTAATGCAGCCTAAAATAGCATTTGCCTTTTTTGTAGCCACATCACACGGTTGGCTCATATTCAGCTTGTGATCTACGACAATTCCAAGATCCTTCTCGCTTCTAGTATTGCTGAGTCAGGTATCCCCCCCCCCTCAATCTTGTAACTGTGTGTTTGGTCCCCCCCCCCCCCCCCCAGGTACAGTACTTTGCATTTATCTCTGTTGAATTTCATTTGGTTGTTTTCAGCCCAGTGCTCAAGCCTATCCAGATCATTTTGAGTTTTGTTTCTGTCTTCCAGGGTATTAGCTATTCCACCCAATTTTGTGTAATCTGCAAATTTGATTTGCATTCCCTGAACCTCCTGTTCCAGGTCATTAATAACAATGTTAAAGAGCACAGGGCCCAGGACTGAGCCCTGGGGTACCCCACTTGTTACCTCCTCCCAGTTTGAGAAGGAGCCATTAATTATCACCCTCTGAGTACTATCTTGTAGCCAACTGTGTATCCACCTGACAGTTTTTCCATCCAGCCCACACCTAGTTAGCTTGCTAATTAGAATATCATGGGGCATTTTGTCAAAAGCTTTGCTGTAGTCAAGATATACAATCTCTACAGCATTGTCTATCAGGGAGGTTACCCAATAAAAAAATGAGATCAGATTAGTCTGGCAGGATTTGTTCTTGACAAATCCGTGTTGGCTTCTAATTTTTATTGCATTGTTTTCTAGGTGCTTGCATATCTACCACTTCTTTATAATTTGTTCCAGAATTTTCCCTGGGATTGATGTCAGGCTGACGTGTCTGCAGTTCCCAGGTTCCTCCTTTTTGCCCTTTTTGAAGATAGAGACAACATTAGCCCTCCTCCAATCCTCTGGCACCTCACCCATTTCCCATGATTTCACGAAAATAATTGGCAGTGGTTCTGAGAGTTCTTCAGCCAGTTCCTTCAATACTCTTGGATGCAGTTCATCCAGCTCTGAAGATTTGAACTCATTCAAGGTAATAAGGTATTTCTTGACTATTTGTTTATCCATCTCCAGCTTCAATCCTGTCCCCTCCACTTGCACTTCACATTTCTCTGGAGGGTCATAGTCTGTCCTTTGGGAAAAGACTGAGCTAAAGTAGGAACTGAACACTCCTGCCTTTTCTTTATTGTCTGTAATCATTTTTCCATCACCATTGAGTAGCTGAGCCACTGTTTCTTTTCTTTGTCTTTTGCTACGCACATATCTGAAGGTTTTTTTTGTTGCTTTTAGTATTTCTAGCTAACTCAGCTCATTCTCAGCTTTTGTTCTCCTAATGCCATCCCTGCAATTCCTTGCTACTTGTCTGTACTCTTCCTTTGTGGCCTGGCCTCCTTTCCACTTCCTATATGTGTCCTTTTTTGTTTTCAGGTCTTCTCTGAGCTTTTTGTGAAGCTACAGTGCTGTCTCCTACCTTTTTTTCTTGTTGGGATTGTTTGTAATTGTGTCTTTAGAATTTCTTTTTAAAGAAACTCCCACCCATCTTGGACTCCTTTTCTTGTTAGGATCTCTCACCCAGAGTTCCCCATACTGCTACTTCTTCCACCAAGTTGTCTCTATTGGTTAGAATCAAGTCAAAGATAGCAAGTCCTCTAGTTTATTTCTCCACTTTTTGTAGGAGAAAATTATCAGCCACACAAGCTAGGAATTTCTTGGAAGGGCCATACTTGGTAGAATTTGCCTCCCAACACATATCAGGGTAATTGAAATCTCCCATCACTACTACATCATATCTCTTTCAAATTCTTGCAATTTGTTTTTCAAAAGTTTCATCTGCATCGTCTCCCTTGATTAGATGGTCAGTAGTAGACTCCAACTACCATGCTCCTTTTCTTTTCCACCCCAGTTACATTGCTCCATATGATCTCAATGGGATAGCTAATCTCCTGTATTTCTGTGCAGGAATGTGTATTTTTTTTACATATACTGCAACTCCATCTCCCTTTCTATTCTTCCTGTTCTTTTTGAACAATTTATATCCTTCAATTTCTGTATTCTGGTCATGGGAGTCATCCCACCAAGTTTCAGTTATTCCTATTAAGTCATATTTACCTTCCTGAACTAAGATTTCCAGTTCTTCTTGTTTGTTTCATATACTCCTGGCATTCGTATATAGACCTTGGAGATATAGATGCCGGAGACATCTCCAAGTCCCTGCCCTCCCAGATAAGGTAGCAAGTGGTTGTAGATAATCCATCACCTATGTGGTATGGGGGGAACAACACCTGCTCACATGCTGCATGAAGTAGTCTGCAGGACTTAGGAAATTCTTCTAAAGCAAGGGTGGAAACCCTTTTTAAACCAGAGGGATGGACTGACAGGAAGAATCGGAGCAAACAAAGTGGGCCTGTCTGTTCCTCTCTTTCTCTGTCTCTCTATCTCACATACAAATCCCTCCTCAAAATTTGCACACACATGCTTGTACACACCCACATGAACACATACACTTACTTCCCTCTCCCCTCCACAGCTGATCCATGCAGTTCAGCTGAGGAGGGAAGTATTTCCACTGTTCAACACCTCACAACTTTGTTCGGCTGCTGATTGGAGATAAGAGTTTTCCCTCTCTTGGAGGAGAAAGTGGGTCCCAAGGAATAAAGCTCCTTAAGTCAGATGGGGAAGAGCGGCGGGCTATCCTGATGTTCCAAGCTCTGTGAATGAAGACAGCAATCGGCAGAGTGTCACCGTGCTCTGTTTATTCAAGTAAAACAAAACAGATATCCATCCCATCAGGATGGAGGCAGCTCTTGAGGTAAACTGTGCCACTCTCCCTGCCCAGGTCACAAGCTGTGGTTGCCCCCAGCTCTCTCATATAGATAAGGCATGTATGAACAACACTGTTCTGCACCTCCTTGCCAACAGTAACATAACAATAAAGTACTGAGCAAGACAATGTGTAACTTTCAGGCCCCTTGAAATGGCAACAGTAATGAGTTGCTGTTGGGGGCCTGTAAAGAGCACTGGAAGAAAGTAACTGCTCAAAGCTCTGGCTTTGGTGCCATGAGTCAGAGGAAATCAGCTTGAGTAGAGGCACAGAATCAAAGAATCATGAAACAATGGAGTTGGAAGGGATCAATAAGAACATAGAGTCCAACCGCCCTGCTCAATGCAGGAATACAAATCAAAGCATTTCTGACAGCTGGCTGTCCAATTTTCTCTTGAATGTCTCCAGCATGGTATAGCCCAGTGACAGACAAAGTGCAGTCCACAGGGTACTCAGTGTGACCTCAAACATTGCCAACCCCATGACCCCAGACACTCCAGAAATGGGTGTGTGTCTGTGTGTCAGACAACGTCCTCTAAGGAACATATGGAATAATTTTGCCATGTTTTTGCTCTCCTCCCCCCTGCCCCAGCTTTTTTTCAAAGGTCCTCAGGTGAGCTAAACTCCTCCACTATAGCTGCATGGATGACCCTCCCCCAGGAGATGCAGCCACTGTAAATCACATTAAAATGTTAGCCTCACCATTTCAAAATTCTACAGTGATTGATTCATCGCAGTGGGCAAGGGCAAGGCAGAGAGAGAAACAGAGGCCAGAATCCTCTTGCTGATTTATGCTTGTGTAAGGGAACTTACGTAAGTCTTGGCAGCAAATTGGCAATCATTAGTGGGGTGCTCTTTGCATTTTGGGGTACATGCCTGATTGCGTAATCAGGCACATGCCAAGAAACACAACCAGCACCTTGTTAGTAGGCAGCAATTTCTCATCAAGACTTACACAGTTTCAAGCGCACTGAAGCAGCAAAGTGTTTGGTAGGAAATGTGAGGCATCTGAACATTAAGGACAAATGCAAAATGTAATCACCATAAAGTTCATGGTTTATTTCAGAGGCAGGAACAATACGTTTTTCCCTAAATCTGCACACGGAGGTTAATACCAGCTATATTTTAGATTTACTGACGGCAGATTTAGCAGGAGACAGGGAATAAAAGTGAAATTACATGCTTCTCACCTTGTAAATGTAAGCAACGCTAAGACCACAAAATCTGGACAAAGTGTTGCTTGTTTGAACTCAGATGGCAACAGAGAGTCAACAGAAGGCTGTCTGGGACTCCAAGAACATTTGCGTGTCTCCTTGAGGGGCCCTTGCTCTGCTGAAATGAACAGTGCACTTTATGGTGATTACATCTTGCATTTGCCTTTAATGATTTTGAGTTGAAAACATAAAACAGTCCATATCGGAGTGGAAAGCACAAAACCCAGCATCAAGTGCCTGAAAAATGACACAGCACAGTGATAATGGATGAGAATGTCTCTACCGTTCAGGTATCCAAACTGCGATACCTCAGTTCCCCGGTTCTCCGTGCAGTGCCATTTCACTGCTGTCAAACACTGCAGTCCCAGTTTCCCAGTTTTAACCCAACTCCCTAATGTCGCTTTTCCCAGAGGAAAGAGAAGCTCCAGAGGCAGAGTTAGTCAGGAGTGTGTTGTTGTTATTGTTGTTGTTTTAATGAAAAAAGCACTTGAGACAGGCAGAAGAGTCCTAACTGAAAGATGCAACCGCTGCAGTGAGTTTAGAAGGGGTAGAAACCTCTGTTGTCTGCAGAAATCCTCTTACATCAGCTGAAAGGGATCTGCTCTGCCATCTAAGATCTGCCACCAGAGAAGCCAGAAAGGGGGCAGGCAAGGCATGGGGCAAAGTAGGAGCTGAGCGAAGCAAAGGCCATGCAGCCTAAGGACACAAACATTATACTATCCCCAAGTGAAGCCAAGATGAGTAGAAGTACAGTATAAATCAGGAACAGGATGTGCACGGCCCTCTCGATGCTGTAGGACTTCAACTAGCCAGCATGGCTAATGATGAAGGATGATGAGAGTTGCAGTGAAACAAAAGCTAGAGGCCACACGTTGCCCACCCCTGGTAAAAGCAAAGCCAAATGCAACACATACCCATGTGGCCACAGATGTACTGAGCCTGAACTATCTCTGGAGGCAAAAATATTGAAACTAAGGCTGTCCTACTTTGGGCACATCAGGAGAAGGGAGGATTCTCTGGAAAACACAGTAATGCTGGGAAAGGCAGAAGGCAGCATGAAAAGAGGAAGACCAAACATGAGATAGACTGACTCGCTAAAGGAACCCACAACCGTGAGTCTACAAGAGCTGAGCAAGGCAGTTGAGGACAAGACATTTTTGAGATCTCTCATTCATAGGGTCACCATAAGTCAGAGGTGACTTGATGGCACATAACAACAATCCTCTACCATTAGGCAAAGTGAGCAACAGATTTTGGACATCATGAAAGGGCTGCAAAATGTTAGTTACTATTGCAATTTTATTGCAAGAGATGGGGAGGAGCCTTTTTGGGATTTTCTGCCTCCTATCCCAAAATACCTTGGCTGGTTTTGGCTACTATGCCTCTTGGTTTGGGTGACAGTTGCTGCTCCGCCTCAGGTAACTGAATATCTTGGACTGGTCTAGACAGAGGGGAACTCTGTTTTAAAGAAACAAGGGCAGAAGCACTGAAGGAGGAGCACGAAGGGGAGAAGGCGAGGGCCCGTCTATAAATCTTGGCTGAATGAACCTTGGCTTGGTACAGAGAGATCATTAGGTCTGAAAGGCCTCCTACATTCCTTTCTTATTCACACCTTAAGAATTTTTAAAGACATGTTTTAAAGCTCCTTCAGGATATTTACGGCATAAAGGAACAGCTCTCTTTCTCTTGTCAATCAACTTTTTAAAAAAAGCTTGGCATTTTCAGCATATAAAGCAAAGTACCAAATGAAACAAAACTCAGAGAAATAATTTTATTTAACAAAAAAAGCATATTTAATATTCATGCAGCAGCACAACGGGGGGGGGGGGGGGGGGAATGTGCGCGCAAATAACGAATAGTTCTACAATCAACCAGAATAATGTGTGTAGATTTTTTCTCTCTCAAAGCCGAACCCCACAAAGAGACTAAATGCATGAAGGATGGCTAATTTTACCTTTTCTTCTTCTCTCTCTCTCTCTTTTAAAATATAATGTTAACTTCCTTTAATTATTTTGAATTTCACTGCTGGCAATGTTTTTAATCCTTTTCTTTGTGGATATATGAACAATATGCACATGGTCAACATTCAGGGTTGGCAGTCCTGCACAGGAGAGACAGAAGCCTGGCTCAGCAGGGCATTAAATATAAAATGGCTGCTCCCCAACTCATAAACACCTATCTTCTCTTAAGCTCCACAGAGACAGCAGATGGGGTGGCCCAGGCAGCTCTCAAGTTCAAGTTCGCAAATTCCCTTACTGCTTGGTCAACTCTATTTGTGCCACTTCTCTTGATGACAAAAACATTACAGCATTGTTTGCTCCATCTGTGGGGCCACCAAGTGGAAAGGAAAAAGGACAGGGCTGCTGTATGGCAGTTGTGCCAAAGAAAGAAAATATCAACAGATGTGAAACCTGTCATGGTTGCTGAAATGTCCTTTTCGAGATAACAATTAAAGGTGCAGAACCTCTGTCCCCTTTTTTGCTTGGTCATCCTAGCCATGTGGCAAACCAGGAGTTCAATCCCAGGAGAAGGAGGCTTCGGTGGTTTGGCACAGGCTTGTTTCATCAGCACCTGCCCTCAAATGTGTGTGTGTGTGTGTGTGTGTGTGTGTGTGTGTGTGTGTGTGTGTGTGTGTGTGTGTGTGTGTGTGTGTGTGAGAGAGAGAGAGAGAGAGAGAGAGAGAGAGAGAGAATGTGAACGCAGAACTGTGCACCTTGCCAAACCTAGCTGCATTATGAATCAATCGAATGCAAAATGGGCTTTTGCATGTGCATATCCAGCAGCCTAAGCTGCTATAGCTCATTGGTTTGTAGGTGTGAGTGGCCTCAGCCACTGTACCCATGATGAGGCAGCAGGCACTGGTGATCAGTTAAGCTTTATTGGACTCAGCATACAAAGAAAAGAAAAGAAAAACAGTGTCTCTGTAGTCTTTGCAGGATGGGGCCTCTAGCCCCAGGCAGCAGGGATGGAATTGGTAGCTTCCTATCCTTCCAGTCCTTCCAGGGCTGAGAGAATATTCTGTCCCAGCCCCCAGCTCCGAGGGAGTTACTTCACTCCCATGGCAGCTCGTCTTGGCTGAAAGGTCGAGGCTGTTAAACAGTCTTTGCCAGCCGAGTCCCCCCAGAGGAGGCTGTGCAGCACCAGCTGTCCCTGGGAGCTTCTATCTTTCAGCTTTCAATTTGCCTTCAGATAAGCCAGCCGTCCTCTGGAGATGCAGGCCTCTTAGAAGCTCCTTTCAGCGTCTCCCCCGGCAGACTATTTTCTCTCTTCTCCGAAGGTGACAGAAACTCCCAGGCGTCCTCCCAAATGTCTGGTTCCTCCTCCCCCTCTCCTTGCTCACTCGCCTCTATATCTACCTCAGCTACAGCTACAGCTGTTTCTCTGGGGGTGGGTTTAGGGCCTCCACCCTCATCTGCCTCAGGTGTTTCCTTCGAGGCCAACTACCCTTCTGCCGTTGCTGAGGGGGCCCCTGCCCACGCTGGCACTTAGCTCCTTCCCCCCAGCTGGCTGTAGCTGGCTCACAGTAGGTGCATGTCTTTAATATGAAAACCATTAGCCTAGCTGAAACCCAAGTTGTTAGAAACTACAGAGTGACACTGTAGGCTCATACACATGGTAGTTTTGTGGGCAATCCCTTACTCACACTGAAACTCTTTGATTGCTGTGAAACTATGTGAGCGACAAAGTCCACAGCTTTGTAGAACTACAAAGTACTTCTATGTTTGCCCTCTTCCCTCCAGGAAGGTCTCACTGATTGCTATGAAGACCAAGTGACTATCAGCCTTTTGTTTGGTTTCCCTCCGTTGTTTCTTATAAGTGTTTTACGTGGTCGCAAAGACCCCCAATCCAGATCTAAAACCTTCTTTTGTATGGTTGTTTGGGGAAGCACAACGGTAGAGATGGATGAGAACATAATTTCACTTGATTTTCATCCAGTGTTTGCCCAGATTCCCAGCTTTCTTCATATTTGGTATGAAAAAAATGGAAGGGTTTTTAAAAAATTGATGTGAGAGAAACCAAAGTGAGCAGCATTGTTGATAAAAGTCCAACGGTACACATAACCCATGATTCGATACTGAATTCCTCAGGTTCTGAAAGATCCCTGTGTATTCATCCGTATCAGCAGTTGAAGTAGGAAAACTATTATTCTTTCTCCCTGTAAGTTTCCTCATTTTTTACAACTATAGGGCAGTCAGGGACAAAATGATTTTTCTCTATGTTGTGAACAGCTGCACCTCCTGAATGTGGGAAAGATTGAGCACAGTTTGGTTCAGATGGGATGACCCGAAGAGTCTCTTCAAGTTCTCAGATTTTATAATTCTGTGCAGAAATTCCCCAAAATTGACAGACATCTTCACATTTAGGTATTTGAGTCTTTTTAAAAAAAAATGGCTGTGAGGGAAAAAAAAAATCAAAACTGACATATTAATCTGTCCCTAGATAAAGCAATAATATACACATTGTATGATATTATGTATCGTATGGAATTATGTATATATTATGTTATGACAGCATGATGACATCATGATCATCCACATTCCAGCATTACAAGCCTGAAGAGAACTCTGGGGGTTCTCTTCAGACTTGTAATGCTGGAATGTGGATGATAATGATGTTTTCCCCTCCCCGCCCCCACTATTTCTATATGCTATCAAGGAAAACTTGTTATTACTGAGGCAATTCTGGACTGAGGTGAAAGAAGTTTGCCCATTAGTAAAGCCCATTAGACAGGCTTCAGAGGTTTCCTTTGTCTGACGTTGGGATTGATTAAGAAGCATTGCAATTTCTGACTTTCCTTCTTTTTGCAGGCTTGTTGAGTGCCTGTAATGTTGAGCGTGGGGAGGGGGAGGGAGTGTAGGTGTAATGACTAGAATGTCTGTAGGATGGCACACCAGTCTCAGCGCTTTACATTGTAATTTTGTTCTTTGCCACAATAATATATGGACCACCACTCTTGGGGAGGAACAGGAGTGGATCCTGACCCTGGGATTCTTTCTTCTTCCGGCAGCAAACCACCCCATGGTTGACAAAAGTAACTTTTTGAGCCTCCCTACCTCCAGCAGCAGATGGACCTCAGGTTTCTCTCTGTGGACAGCAGCCCTTCCTCTCACCTCTTTCCCGTACGTCTCCTCCTCTTCCCTCTATCCTTTAATCAGGTCTGCCTGCTAAGTACATTTATGTTATCTGGCCTACCTTCATCACTGTCTTTCCTTATGCTCACCATTGTATCAATCTGTGCAAACAACGCATATTAAAGAGGGGCTGAACTCCTTTCAAGATATCTTGGAAATGGATGCATTGAGAATATCTTGGCTCTCTGAATAGCATTTGGGGCGCTGATTTGCATGGTTATATGACACACAGATTAATTTGGCCAGAGTTGTAACTTTGCTTTAATGCAAATCACAAGCTGCGGAGTCCTTAAGAAATAAATCATCCTGATAGATTTAAAACAGCTTTCTTTGGTACCTTGTAAGAAAACGGCAGATGTGTGGCATTGTTCAAGTTTAAGCCGTCTATGCGTCTCCTCTGGTTTTTGCCTTAGATGTTTATTTTGTCATTAGAAGCATAAAGTGCACAATTTGATGTGGACTGAGATTCCATGTAATGCTATCCCACCAGTGATGTAGTGATGTGAACTGCGGGCACTCATTGGGCACAGTCTCCATAGCTATGATAGTTCCATAATTGTTCCTCTCTGTTAGGAGCAGATGTTTTAAAAAGCTAATGGGTCTTGGGTGTCCATTCATGACCAAGTCACCCCAAAATACATCAAGCACAGCTCAAGTTATGTAACGGTCCTCTCTAATGGTTATCTTTGCTACCACATATTTCCAATAATATGCATGCTCCCAAATAGAAGTAAGAAGGAATAACAACAATATGTTGTGTTCAGGGTTAATTGTGTTCTGGGAAAACGAACGTAGATAGAAAGAGCTATGCCAACTGTGTTAATCTCCACAACTATCTCAAACTTTGGTGATGGGGGTGGGGTTCTTCCTGAGGCTGAAACCATATGTAACACAGAGAAAAACATGTAGCAGCTATGTACCCTGTTTCCCCGAAAATAAGACCTAACCTGAAAATAAGCCCTAGTATGATTTTTCAGGATGCTCGTAATATATGCCCTACCCCAAAAATAAGCCCCAGTTAAGTGAAACCCCACCCTCTACCATTCTGCAGCAACCAGAAGAAGATTGCATGACTGTATTTGAATAAATGTAGATTGTTGTACTTGAAAAAATAAAACATCCCCTGAAAATAAGCCCTAATGCATTTTTTGGAGCAAAAATTAATATAAGACCCTGTCTTATTTTTGGGGAAACACGGTAGTGGGGCCCGTACATGAGGGCATTATGTCACTCTGTTGTGCATTTATGAAATCAATCAAGCAAAATTATATCTCAGTATCTTCCTATATTTAAAATTAACTTGGCAAATCATAGCAGTTGTGTTTGCATTACAGGACAAGAAAATGGGCAAGAGGAGGAAAGACTATATTTGGAAAAGAATGTAGAAGAGCAGAAGGAAGAATTTTAGCCATGCAGAAGCTTTTCTCATTCTTAAATGTTCGTGAGAGCAGAAACCATTTTTTAAAAAGATGTTATCAGCAGTGCACTGGGATGATTCATAGAGTGTGTTAGATGTCTTGTGAATCACTGAAAGTCAAAGCTATTCTCAGGCTAGCAGCTTCTGGATGAGTCAGACTACAATTTCCATCATCCCCAGCAATTGTGCTCATTAATGTGGTGGATATCATTATTGTACAATGAATCTACAGAAGGTTGTGAAAGCACTGTGTAACAGGGTTTCTTGTGTCTGTTTCAACTGAGAATGGAGCTTTATAGGTTAACACCAGTGGAAACATGGAAATATTTTACACATATCACCAACTGGAATGAACAGTTGGTCATTGCTGTCTTTTCAAGGCCTACCCTTGGCATTTTGCTTACTGAAAGTTAATGACAAGATGGTGCCCCTTCCAACATGCTATTTACAGAAACTGAGTAGACAATGGGAGAACAACCCAATCACCATCCATATCAGCAGTCGAAGCAGGAATACTACTATGCTTTCTCCTTGTATGTGTCCTCATTTTTTATAGCTACAGGGCAGTCGGGGACCAGTTTAGAGGATCAAGACAGGCTGTGTGTATGGCATTCATCTCTCCAGCAGAGACGGAGTGGCCCAGAAGCCTAAGAAGAACATGCAGGGGGCTCATCTTACTCTGTCCTCCCCTCCTCCAGCAATGGTCATCTAAGCATTTGCCTTCCTTTGCCAAATAGTAGAGCTGGCCTTCCCTATGTTATTTATATTCCCTGTCTCATTCTCCCAACCTCGTTCTTTTACCATTCTGCCCTTTTCTTTACTTCAAGCATTATGTGGAGGATCAACTGCTGAATGATTCCTGTTATTTAAAATTAGGTATTCTAAAACAGATTTTCCATTCTATATTTGATTTTCAGTCACTTAGAATTTGAGAGAAAATATGTCCTTAAAATAGTATTATCCTCTGTATCTGTCTTATGCCTTTATATTTTTCTCTCTTAGAAAGGTTGCCTTTCCTATATTTGCACTGTCTAAAACAAACCAGAATACACATATGTCAGAACACCATCTTGAAGTAATTCAAACCCCCAAGTTACCAACTCCATGCTAAATGAAATTTGAAAGGCAAATTAAGCCACTTTCTCTGGAGATGTTCATTATATTCTTCATTTGCTCTCAAATAGCAGCAATCATTTTGTTATGTTGCAGTTGATACACCCTTAACGATGAGTTGTTTAGAGAAGCACTGTAACATCTAAAGCAATGGCACGGATGTTACAGTGGTCACTCCTTCCTCTGCTCCCCTAAAACAATCATTTCGGCTTTAAACACACATGCATTGTGATTTTGCATTATATCTGATATACGCCTTAAACACAGAGCCTATCCACACATCCAAATTGTTCCTGGTAGAAAGGTGGCTCCATCATGCATTGATTTGGATTAGTTTACTAGCTCCGTATGACATTACTGGAATCTTGAGTCAATTCCTCCTACTTTCCTTCCATTTCAGGATTATTTTTCCTCACGTGGGAATTGGGGTTTTTTTTTTTAATAGCTCTTGCCCTTCCATATCTGTTATTCCCATCTGTTCCTTTGTCTCAAATAAGCATATGTCCTATGGACACATGTACAATTAGAATACCACCTGACATCAACAGTTATGTCAACTGTGGAGTGTTCTCCTAAGCAGGGAGCAGGGCTGCATCTGGCTGCCTCCCTAAATGGGGAGGTAAATTGGGGTTTTCACCCCAGCACTGCTGCCTCTTGCCTTCTGCTTCATGTCTGGCAGTATTGATATAGAAAACCCAATGGCTCTCGTCTCACCTTCAAACTCTGCAGACTTTTCTTCATGTTAGGAAGAAATCAACAACTCCTTCCTCACAAAATGAAGGCTTCCATAACCAAATCAGGCAATATGAAGGGAGCGAAGGTGACAAAGGGTGGACAGAAGGCAGAGAATGGGGAAGGTGTGAGAGAGAAAAAAGGGAGAAAGAAAAGAGGGCATGTCTTGTAGTGCAATCTGGATAACACTGAAGGAAAACTGGCAACAGGTATGGAAGCTTGGAGCGAATAAATTCAGGTCAATAGGGAAAAAGGACAACAGTTCCAGGCCACATTGCTTCTCTGGATGGACCTGGAGTGTTTCAGTACATTTATATTTTATGTTTTAAAAATATTTTTACCCACCTTTCTCTTTAAAAAAGGACCCAACGCAGCTTACAACACTGAAAGACAATATTTAAAGCTAACAACAGTAAGTATACAAACACTAAAAAGGACCAAACAAATGCCACACAAAAACACGGTAAACAAAAGCAACACCAAAAACACATTTAGATCATTGCCTGCTTGTGGAAGGACAGAAAAGATGTGGCCAGCCTGGCCTCTTACAGGGCAGAGCTCCAAAGTCTGAGAGTAGCAACAGAGGAAGTCCTTCCCTGTGTCCCTGCCAAATGCACCTGTGAAGGTGGTGGGACCAAGAGAAAGGCCACTCCTGATGATCTAAACACCTGAGCAAGCTCATCAAGGGAGATGTGGTCCTTGAGATAACTTGGACCCAAGTCATTTAGAGCTTTATAGGTTAGAACCAGCACTTTGAATTGTGCCTGGAAACAGATTGGCAGCCAGTGCAGTTGCTGTAACAAGGAGGTTATGTGATCCTTGGGATCAGGCCATTAGTAATCTGGCTTCCATGTCTTGGAAACGCTGAAGTTTCTGGTCACTTTCCAGAGGTATTCTTCCTTGGGCGCTGTATTCTGCAATTAAGAATCTGCACATTTCCCCACCAGAGTAGGGGAGTCTGATTAAACATCAAACACTCCAGCAGATGCTCATCCAGGGAAGTGGGTTGGGGTGAGCCAATGCACCCTTCTGCTAATGGAGAAGGCACATGCTTTACAGAGGTTCTGGTCTACTACAGGCATAAGTCTGTCATTTCTACAGTGGTAAATTTTGCTTAAGTCCACTTTATTAATACAGGCAATAATTGTAAATTAAGTGGTGGCGAGGAATTCCTCACCGACCAAAATGGTCTATCATCCATACACTTTGGAGGCCACAACATTTTGGTCCATGAGAAGCAGCTTCACCTTTGCCCAGGTTAAATGACCTAATATCTGAAACCTCATAAGTTAGTTAAGAATTTGCTGTCCCTTCATGTGACCCAAAATTGGTGACCTGAGGTTGCTTCTTCATTCTGCCCATCAGTGAGTCCAACCAGTACTTGACAGATAAAGGACTGAGTCTGTGGGGAGTGATTTCAAGGCAGGCTCAAGCACTGCACTTCATTTTGTGAGAATCAACCATCAAGAAAAACATGATTCAGTGACCAACATACTTTACAAATGTATCTCGGCTCACTCGACCTTGTATTGTCATGCCCGTTCCAAAGAATCCTGGGAACTATGTTTGAGGAGGTGGTAAAATTTGTTTTAAAATAAGAGATTAGTTTCTCTTTACCATCTGTAATCTCAGGATTTCTTGAGGAGAACAAGTGACTATTAAACGAACTTGAATCAGTGGCTTAGAAATATAGAGGCTTCGGGGCTTAGTTTAATGTATCATGACTGTTACTCTGCCTGTTACAACAGGTTTCCTATCTTTGGCCAAACAGAAATGAAAACAATGATCATAAATCTGGGTGATTTATAGGATCTCCAGTAGCTGCACAATGACTGGTGATGTTTGCACCTGGACTTCCACCAAGGAAAAAAGTCTCTGTCTGAGGGCATTGCCTCCCAGATCTAGCAAAAACACCCTTATTCCTTGTGGCATGCAATTAGCACCTGAAGACCAGCATTACGGATTTATCAGCTTGGGCCATCTGCTGCTTTGGAATGCTGCCCACTTCTCTCAGACGTGTTTCTTTTTGGGCCTGTCCCCTAAACAGTCACTCCAGCAGCTTTAAGGATATTAACTGTTCTTCTCCTGTGTCAAAACAATAACATTCCAGAGGAAATGTCAGCCTGACAGAATTCTTTGGATTGATTTGTTTTGCAGATGAGCATTCATTTTTCCCCTTTCTAAATATATACAAATACAGGCAGAGATGTACAGATATATCTTCATATAGAGAGAAGCAGAAAGACTGTTTGTTTCGGTGGAAATGTGCAACGCGCTAAAGTGATGTTTATTAGTTTTCACTGACTGACTGGATTGTAAACATGGGATTAAATTAAAATAAGTATATTGCTAGTTGTTTTTTGAAAAAAGTCAAATTGTATAATGAACAGGGATGGGATTTTGTGGACTACAAAGATCGTGATTGTCCATTCTGGGAGTTCTACATATCTTCCAAGCACCTGAATGTGATGTACCGTTTGCTGGTGTATAAGACTACTTTTTTACCCTGAAATACATGCCTCAAAGTGGGGGGGTCGTCTTGTACGCCCGGTGCACTTCAGTTGGAATAGACATACCGGCAGCTTCCACCTTTTTCCCCTGAATTTCCAGTGCAGTGAAAGCCTCAGCAAGCCTCCTAATAGCCCGCCCATCAGCTGATCGTCGGGAGAGGGGAGAGGGGAGGAGTGGAGGAGAAGACAAAATGGCCGCAGCCACATGGCTGCCTGGAGGCTTTTCAGCCATTTCGTCCTCTTTTTCAATGTTCGTAGGTCGAAGCACCATTTTCCATAGGAATGAATTGAAAACCAATTAATCCGTTCAGGCCGAAGAAACGGAAGGCACTTAAAACTTCCAACACCACACAGTAAACTCAGCTCCCTTGCTGAGGCATTAAGGGAAAAAAAGCCACCAACAAAACAGCACAGAAACATATCCGCCCCAGCCAAAACCCACCCAGAAGTTTTTTAAAAGGAGAAAACAGCAGCTTACCTCCTTGCAGACACACACACACAGGCTCACTAGGAAAGCCCGAGCTCTCTCAACTGGGACACACCCTATACAGTAATGGCTGACAGACCTAAAGCACCAAGAAGTAGCCTCGGCGCCACCTATAGTTAGAAAGTTGAATTCCTCGTCTTATAGGGCGAGTATATAACAAACTCTATATTTTGAGTGGAAATGTTGGGGGGTCGTCTTATACGCCCAGTCGTCTTATACGCCGGCAAATACGGTACCTGGAAGAAAGGCCTAGCTCAGAAGGGTTCACTTAGCTAGGCCTAGCTCCACTCAAGCTTCCTATTCAGATAGAAAGCTCCCAGCTAAGACTGGGGCAGGAAAAGGAAGCATGGGTGGAGTTCAGCCTAGCTAAGCCTCAGACTCTCCTAAGTTAGGCCTTTTCCTCAGGTGCTTCACATTCAGGTGCTTGGAAGGTGCCTGTAAGATGGTGGTTGAATAATGGTGTCCTTTTTTTAAAGTTCCTACATGTATAAGTAGGAAGAAGATTCTATGATTCTAAGTAATGTGTCTTAAAGTATCTTTCTGCTGCATATCTCTTTAATTTCTTCTCTTTTCCCAGGGAACCTCTAGCCAGTTCCAACACGGATTCCAATTAACTCAAGGCCTGCAGAAGAGGAAGCCAAAACTGGGAATGTGGAACCCAGCAAAGAAAAAGCAAAAACAATGCACATTTTTGCATTTTCATTGATGAGGGTTTCCCTCAGCAGGTAGTGCAGATGAGGTCATTCATTTATTTAAACATCTCTCCACCCACCCTCCCTTGGCTAGATTTTGAGGAGAGGAAGTAAAATGTAGCGAGAATTATCTCTCTATCCTGTATGACTAATGGCTGGATGTAGGGGGTGGCTGGGTGGGGGTGTTGCTTCCTGTGTTTTAGAAAGGAAACCAGACGTGTCATCACTGATTTGGCCAGCCTGGAATAGAAGGAGATGAACTAAAAAGAGCTCAATGAGGTAATTTCGGGAGCCCTGATGCACTTTGTCAGCTGTGAGGCTCAACTGACCAGAGAGCACAGCCCAGCTGCTGTAATTGCTTCCTTACACTTCACCACACAAACAGAATCACCAAATCACCCTTCTCAGCAGCCCATTCCCAGCAAACACGTGCCTTCTGAAATGCAGGGGTTTCAACACTCCAGCGATGTTGTCTGGTCAGCCATGTAGCCCTTCCCCAGGGCACGTTCTGGCACTTCAGTCGTGGCCATTCTTCCCTGGGCAAAGTTCAGTCAACTCTACAAATCTTTAGAGTTTGAACTCTTCACAGGGTGTTTTTGTGCAAATTCATATGGTTCTTCCATTCCACAGATCAGACAAAAGCAATCTCCATTAATATCACTCTGGGTGCCATTTGTGAAGGGCAGGATGATTGTGTTGATCCACGTTTTGTGCTGCCTGAAGCAAAGGACCTGGTGGCACCCCTTCCATGTACAGAAGCAGGGCAGACTGGCAGCTGAATTTTATTCCAATGCTTGGGAAGGAGCAGCCTCCTCCACTGCAAATGAGCAGCGCATGAATTTAAGCAGCCAGGAAAGCACATTGTGACATGAGACATTCACAGCTCTGTCCTCCAACAGATGGGAATGACTGGAGCATTCAGGAAGAACAGCTGGGAATGGCACTATTGTTCCCTAGCTCCTAACATATGCTACCCGAGGTCATTGACTTATTTTGCCCAACGGTAGAGCCAGCCAAGCAGACAGGAAGGCATCCTTCTTCACATTTCAGACCAAATGCCATTATTTGTGGGGGCACTCCTGTTTGTGGCCAAGTCATTTGAGTGTGAATTAGCAGGACAATGCACTGGACAAGTCAGGATCTGACCCATGTTCTAGTTCTCAACCATCATGTAAAAATAATAATTACAGCACAAATGGAGTGAAGTTAGCTCATGTTACATTCAACCATAATGTAATGTAGTCATACTTTACATACTTGGGAAAATAATTAACTACAAATTGTTAGTTATTTATAACTACTTACTCCCAAGCTCTGCCTCCTTCAGTATCAGAAAACCAAAGGGAGGCAAAACTGACAGCTAAGTTGACTTGTAATTTAATCAGCCAAGTTGATTCAAGATAAACTTTGAATCTGTTTACTGTGTTTTAGATTAAGGTATTTTACCATTTGACAGCTGTCTGGAGTCGATATCAGTTACAGGGATCCTGCTAGTAGTGCAGAAACAATGAACACTAGGCACAGATCCAAAACCATCCTCCTGAATGAAGTAAACTGTGGCTTTTTAATCATACCAGCAGGAGAGCCCTCCAAAAAGCAAGCAAACATTTGGTCAAGGCAGTTCTTAGTCTGGGTCAAGGGAACACCAAATAGCTAATGCAGGATGACAAAAGGAATTCATCTAGTAAGAAGCTACTTTCTCATAATGGAAATGTCTGGATGTTTTTCATGCAGTATGATCACATAAAGGCTTCATAACATTTGGATGGAGGAGAGCGAAGAATCCTGATATATATAGATTATTTTGTATGGCACAAATTTTCATTGGCTCAACACGTTTTCATCACACTTTACAGTAACCTGAGCTGACAAAAGTTCTTGCCATCAGAAAAGTTCTATTTTTTAAGGGCACTGCTATCTTTCCTGTGTCCAACAAACAAATCTGTTTCATTTTGTTTTCATATTTACACCCTAAGTGTATCAGCATCTACCGAAAGATCACATGTTGTTTCTCAAGGTTGTGATTCTTATGTTGAGTAATTCTGTTTCCCACCTTCAGCCTATTTTTCTGTAGGTAAGGGATGAGTGACAGCAATGTTCCACCCCCAAAACTGTAATTTGCAAATTTAGATATATTCTTCAAAATGAATAAAATTCTCCCCCATTGGTTCTGGACAGATTTAATAAGTATAACTCATCCTCAGCATTGAGAAGGTCAGATACTTGTTTGTCATACAGGTAGTAAAGATGAGGAAACTCCCAGAAAAATAAATCTGGCATCTCTAACTGATGTTCACCACTAACACAAATAGGATTCAAATTCAGCTTTTGCAGAGTTAAATGCTCAACATTTCCTTTGAAGGAAATTAGTTTCTGTTCCTCTAGCACAGTGGTTCCCAACCTTGTGTACCGCAGGTATTCTTGAACTGCCACGCCCAGAAACCCCAGCCAGCACAGCTGGTGGTGAAGGCTTCTGGGAATTGCAGTCCAAGAGCACCTGGTGACCTGAGGGTGGGAACCACTGCTTTAGTAGATGAGCAAAAAAAGGCTGGGTCATTGAACTCCACGTCTGCTCTTATTTGGAGGGTTTCTTCAACCCGTTGAACAGTTAGTTGGAAGAGAGGCAAGATTCATATTTGAAATTTCTTCCATCGGAACAGTTCTGTTTCAACTTTAACACTGTCCATATAGAAGGGCGCTGTAATGGGGGCTGTCAAAACCGAAATAGCTGTAAACATCTGTGGGCTTTCTGCATAAGGAAGGTGGCCAAACCTTTCTTCTAAATCCAAAAAGTGGATTTCTGTGCTCCTACAATGAATGTTCGCAGTCTTAAGAGTTTCCCCATCTACACAACTGAATAAGATCACCCTGTCCAAATAAGAAATGCATGATCAATTAACCTTCTCAAAACTACAACCTGTTCAGCAAACACACCTCCTGGACAAATGATATCATTCTTGAACTTTTCTGTATACAGATTAGCCACTTCAGGGATTGCACACAGCCTACTACGACTCCTTCAGTTCAACAGTAGAAGCAGCTGTCAAACTTAAAATTACTCTTAGTAATAGCTATTTCTGCAAAGGAGGTGAAAAAGAAAGAGAGAGTGCATTTTTAATCTCTTCTGTCCACTGTGTGTTATATCATCTTCCTGGAGGGTGTTAGCGTAAAGAGATCTTGGCATTTATGGTCACCAGAATAGCCTTTTCTTCCACCCACAATAAATGGGGCAGCTGGAGTCTTGGAGTCAATTTCTCCATTTGCAGATCATTTTCTCAGACATTTTATACCCAGGATTCCATGTTGTCTAAGAGATTCTTTGGATTTCCTGAACAAAATTACATGTATTTCAAAAGAAGAGAATGGTGTTCTGATTATTATGGATGTAAGATCTTTTTGAGGTTTGAGGTTCCCAACATCTAGAGAAGCCTGGAAGGAAAGAATTAAGAACTTGGGCCTTTTCTGTGGTTGCTCCCCAATTGTGGAATGAACTTCCATCTGAAATTTGCCTGGCCCCTTCCATGGTAACATTCAAGAAATCTTTCAAAACTTTTCAATTCAGGCAGGCTTTTCAATCCATTCCATCCAATAGCCTCTGATTACTCATATCTAACACCTTTCGCTACTGCTGTTTTAAATGTTTTAATGTTGATTAATTTTGAATTTTATTCACTGATTAATTTAATTTACTGTAGTTGTTTTTTGATCCCTTGCTCTGTTGTTTATTTTATTTTTTGATGTTATATCAATTTATTATGTTGGTGTTTTATGATTATTAATTGTGTCTTGTTCTTTAGCATACACCTCCCAGTGTGGCCCTAGGCCAGATGGTGTGGTATAAACCTTTAATAAACAAACAAAACTATGCCAACAGACTTTCTGAATATTGTGAAATGGGAGGGTTGCAGAGAAAGGAGGGATGAGAAAATATTCAGTAACTTGTTTTAGGATCTTAGCCTGATTTTGAACAATTTCCTCCTCTTGTCTCCATGATCCCCATCATTTTGTTGAAAGAAACAGTTGAAGAGGTACAATTTAATTCTAGCAGCAGAAGCTGCTTAGGTGTTACAAATTGCTGCAGTGGTACATAATTAATAACTATGTGCTCTTGAGTCAATTTGTGGCAACTTTTTCGTGGGTTTCCTAGGTAGTAAGAAGTCATTTACTGTGCAGCCTTGGGCCATCTGCACAATTCCAGGGTGCCTTCTACACAGGCTGGCTCTTCTCCCAGGAGGCACAGCAGGGAATTAAACTCCCAACCTCTGTCTCCACAGCCAGATAACTTAACTCAGAGCAGAGGAAGGAGATAAGAAATGTCTCCGTTGTGGATTTCTTTAAAAACTGATAATGCTTTGCCCTCTGTCCCCAGTAGCAGAATGCAAATAGCATCTTTTATCAGGAGAGCAGCAGTTGAAGGGCTGGGAGTTTCTGCTCTGCCAGGGGAAGCAAGGAGGAACACCCCACCAGCCCCTGGTTCAATCCTGGCAATTGTCCAGCAAAGGGAAGCCTCCTGCTCTGAAGCTGCCAGTTGCATTTGGAGAAAAGTTCTCATTCTGCCTTTGAGTGCTTCCAGATAGAAGGCTCCCTAGAGCTACCGATCAAATGACAATGTGCTGAAGTTATTCTGAGCTTTCCTCCTTCACACACACACACACACACACACACACACACACACACACACACACACACACACACACACATATATATTGGGGGGGGAAGGGAGCAGAAGAATTCGTGGGATAACACAGGAGAGTTACAAATGGAAGACAGCATGATCTGGACTCCCTGTCAAATTCAAGCATCAGGCCTGAGAGCACTCCTAGTCTTCAAGGTGGCTCAACAGTTTTGGTGCTTTTGCTGGCTTCAGACTGACAGGTAGACTCGGGTATTATTGTCCCCCTCTGGAGTCTACTGAAATACTTCTGCAAGGCAACATCCCCAGACAAGAGCCTGCAGTGTCAGAAGACATCTCTGGATGTATATCAGGCAAAATCCAAAGAAACAAAACAAAACAACACGAGACAAAAGCATGGGGCACCTTAAAGACTATTATATTTTAATGTGAGCTTTTGTGGACAAGTCCACTTCATCATACATATGGAAAACAATATGAAATACTGGATGAATTACTAAATTCTCAAGTAAAACATGAGGATGCAGACACTGCTGATCAAGCAGATAGTTTCCCTGGCAATGACTAGGAGGAATGTGTGATGAAGTCATTGTGTGAAGGGAAGTTAAACATGAACCTGTGGTGGAGGGGCTCAGTCAAAGCAAAAGCCCACAGGGCTTCCCCCCCCCCCATGAATCATGTCTCTTCACCCAGATTCCCACCCAACTGACCTCTCAGATATTTTCAATCATTCTCTCCCCCTTTCAGGTCTTCTGCTATTGCTCACTGAAAGATGAAAAGAATACTATCTTGTTTACAGGAGAGACTTCTCTCTCTCTCTTGCTCTCTTTGCCAGCCTAAGATCCATACCAATGTCCTTATTATGGATTAGAGGGTTTCTTTTCAATTAGCATGGTTCTGAAGAAAGTTAAATCACTTAATCTCCTCCATTAAAAGTTCATGCCCTTGATTTTAGCATAGATTAACTACTTTGTATTACATTTACAGTTCTAATTAAAGTGGATAGAGTATATATTTCATGTTCACGTACAGGCAAACCCAAATAGCCCTTTATTTATGAAGGACTACTAGAAATTTTTGTGGTACCCAGAGTGGTGCAATGGACACGGTGATGGACTAGGACACCCAATTTAAACATACATAGTTTTAGCTGTTGTAGCCTCCTGGAGTCCCTTCACTGGGAGAAAGGCAAGATCTAAACCAACCAACCAACCAACCAACCAACCAACCAACCAACCAACCAACCAACCAACCAACCAACCAACCAACCAACCAACCAACCAACCAACCAACCAACCAACCTAAATAAATAGGACTCAGGAGACCTGGCTTTAAATCCCTGATCAGCCATGGAAAGTAATGGGGGGGGGGGGGAGGTAACACTGGCAAAACTACTCCTTAAATATCCCACTTACTTTGGAAACCATATTAGGGTCACTGTAAGGGTGTGATCAAATGACAAGAAGGGATTATGTCTAATTGCACCGGAAAGGGTTGTTTTGCTGGGAGCGATCTTGCCTAAAGCAACCCTTCCGTTCTTGAAGGAATTGCTCCAGTCCAGCCCCCCAAAGAGTCACCCTACTGCAGGACCAAAAAGGGTCAAGTATGGGCACAGATCAGGGTCAGGCTGGTTTACGATCTCACATGCATCATGTGATCACTGGGATACAGTTTGCACTGGACTGTGCCATAAGCCATGCAAAATGTGGGCTGTTTCCCCATCTGATCACCCCCCTAAGCCAGTTTCAGCTTGATGACACATAAGATACACACACCACACGAATATCTGTATGCAGCAGAAGAGAATTCAAAGTGGTCTAAGTATCAAGATTTCGCTGAGAAATTTTGGAACACTGATCCAGAAGTGGGCAATTTTGTGGCCTTCCAGTTGTTGCTAGGTTGCAGTTCCAGGCATCCCTTATTATTGGCTGGGGTGGTTACATCTATTGGAGAGCTACAGTTCAGTAAGATCATCCTATTGGCTCACAGGTTGCCCTCTCGCCCCTAAACAATGTGCTGACCAGTCTCGCACCCTCCATATATATTGAACTACAATTCCCATTAACACTTGTTAGCACTTAGCTGGACTTAATGGAGAACGATGGGCTGGGTTTATTAAGGAGACCGTTTGACTTCTTTCTTGGAATGCTGAATTCCTCACAGCTGTTGGGGATGAGATTCTCTCACCTCCTGTACTCCTTCCCCAGAAGACACTCAGGCTTTATTTCTTCATTTTCTCAGCATTTATTAACATAAACTAACAAATACATTGTATAACGCTTTGATAATGGAGAACCACCACTCCAACAATAAATTGAAGAGACTGAAATGGAGGAAATGTAGATTGCCATTGTGCTCATCTTGTTCTTTCTAAAAACATTTAAGTATGTTCTATAAAAAAATTAATTCTATTCAAATCTATTATTTAAATCTATAAAAATTAACTCATAGGATTTTGGGACTGGAATATCATGTTTCTTCTATTGAACTCTACATTGGCCAACCTTATCATTAGTCAAGAGATATACCTGCATTTATACACCATGGGGAAAGGACCACAGGATGCTTGTGCCCTTTAAAGAAGGAAATATAGCAAGTCAAGCTTTCTTTACCTCTGCCAGATGAGTAGTGCTACTCAAATGTGCTTTTACATACAAGTTGGAGAATCTAGGAAGTGAAGTGAAGCTGCCATGAAAGTACTGGAAGCAAATAAATCACCAGGAGTAGATGGAATATTGATGGAACTATGTCAAGCCAAAGAGACTGAATTTGTTAAAGTCCTAACAATAATACACCAACAAATAAGAAAAAACAAAATAATGGCCCACAGACTGGAAATGCTCTATGTAATTGTACTGTGGTGAAGAGTGGGGTGTCTGCAGAAAGGAACCGGGGAGAGGGGCTGCAAGTCGAGGGTGATGTGACCTTCTCCTCCGAAAATGGCAACTACAATTCCCATTGACACTTCTTTATTAGCACTTAGCTGGACTTAATGGGGAATGATGGGCTAGGTTTATTAAGGAGACCATTTGACTTCTTTCTTGGAATGCTGAATTCCTCACAGCTGCTGGGGATGAGATTCTCTCATCTCCTGTACTCCTTCCCCAGAAGACACACCTATTCAGGATTTATTTCTTCTTTTTTCTCAGCATTTGTGACCTCTTTCGGGGTCATGACCCACAGGTTGGGAGCCTGTGTTCTAGACCTTCCTTCCCCCCCACTTCCTGCTCCAGATTTGACTACATTCCAGGAAGCCTCAAATAATACCTAATACCAAATGCTGGTAGCAACCCTTTGTAGCCTTGTCAATTCTTTCTCTCTCAGACAGCCTGCTTGTAGTATAACTTAATATCTGCTGACTGCTATGTAGAGCATGGTGGGGCAGGGCGGGGGGAGGAATAGAGGGAGGAAAGTAGTGGTGATTTGTGAAACGAAGTCTGACAGCTGTCTGTCTTTGCCAGCAGAATCCAACAGCGTTTATAGGGCTGCCAGACAGGATGGAGCCTTTCTTTTTTAAAAACAGAATTAATTCTGTCATGACTTAATAAATTCATTACAATGTAGAATTGCAATGAAATAAGGCTCCACAATTACGGCACTACTTGGGAAAAGGCTAAAGACTCATAGGCATCGAGGACAGAGAAGTCTCGCCTAATTCAAGGGCGGGGTTGCTGATGAACAGCGAATGAAATTCAGTTTATAGCACTGAGTAGGTTCCAGCTGCAACATCCAACTTACAAGGAGATGCAGAAGGTAGTGGGAAATGGTCGTGCACTAGCTTAATCTTTAATAAGCTCAAAAATTCTAATGCAATTATGTTTCCATTGAAAAGAGGACTTTTTAACATTTACCTAGGTTTATTTGATGCTTACATTTCCATTACTACACTAAAAGCCTGATTAGGATACAGAAATCCCATCCATGGTTTTACTTGTCCTCTACCTTGGCCCCCATTTTGAGTTTCAGAGAGAAGGAGATAGTTGTAAGAACTTTTGAAAACCCCATTTCTTGCCCAACCAATGGAAAAGGGTTCTCTTGGTCCCCTCTCCTTCTAACCTCATCTCCTCCTCCTCTTTACATAGATGTGTTTGGTGATTCCCTAGGGAAGTGTCATCCTCAATGGTTGAACCTATTTACAATGGAATAATCCTGCGAGTTACAGACCCATAAGTTTGCTTGATGTTGCAGGCAAACTCTATGCAGAACATCTCCTCTAGAAACTGGAAGGAAGGGTAGCCAAAGACGATTTATTAGCCCCTGAACAAATTGACTTTAGGGCGGGGCAAAGGATTTATATGAAGGCTTCATACAATCCAAAGAGAAACCCTGATGAAGTTGCCGCCTGCTTGGGGCCATACTGCTTGCAGCAACTGGTCCGTGACATTCCGCTACCAGCCCCCCTCTTTCCCCAGTCCAGGAACAAGCAATACTTAAAGATAGCTAAATTATTTTCACATCTGGAGCAGAAAACCTCAAAAACACCTTTCCCTGACATTAAAAATGTGGTAATTAAAAAAAAAATTGAGAGACCTGGGAATATTCTGCCTGTTCATAACACCCCAAGTCCTTTCAGGTGGCTGATACTTTCCTTTTTGTGCGTAGGGTGCAGCTCTACTCCCTCCGTTTTGTGTAACTGAAAAAGATCACAATCTTTATTTGCAAACCTAAATGGAAAGACACAATTATTGATCTCTGCAGGAAATTGGGCTGTACAGAAGAAGTGCATTTTCCTTGACTGTTTGATATTGCCCAGAAAACATATACCGTATATACTCGAGTATAAGCCGACCCAAATATAAGCCGAGGCACCCAATTTTACCACAAAAAACTGGGAAAACTCATTGACTTGAGTATAAGCCGAGGTACTGATACGGATGATGTTGATAGTATGCTTGCCTTCGGATGATGTTTTTTGGTATTGGTATGGTTGTTGGGGTTTTTCTGCGCCTGCGCAGGACGTATTGAGGGTAAAATAGAAGATAATCACAACGGGATGTAAAGTAAAGATGCTTATAGTCCAATATAATGATAAAGGTAATAGAGAACAGATATATTAATGAGAGAATACTCGCTGTTAGCTCTGTGTGTTCCTATACGTCCTTCCAACGCGGCGGAAAAAAAGGAACTGAGGGGAAGATTGGAGGGTGGAGCTTGCGCTCCAAAGGGGGGATGTCTCATTGTCATTTGGACATAGACTGCTATTATCCTCCCAGCATGGTGTCTGCCTGTGGAGTCTGAAAAATGCAGTGTACTTAACCCGGGTCATCGGACCACCCACAGAGGCTGCAGGCGCCCGTAGATGAGCGGGGGAGTCCGGAGAACACCCGCACTGCAGGGGAGAACATGTAATTTTGACACCGACTCAAGTATAAGCCGAGGGGTGTGTGTGCTTTTTCAGCAAAAAAATTGTGCTGAAAAACTCAGCTTATACTTGAGTATATACGGTAACTGTACACTGGCTATGATGTGTTGTGCCTCTGACATTTCAAAGGATAGAAAAATACATCGGTTGATCAGTTGCTGAGAACTGAATGCTGGGCAGGTTTCAGAAGTTACGGCAAGTTCGTCATTTTACCCAACAAGCCAGGAACCTCTAATATTCTACAAATCTTTCTAACGACTGAGGTTCAAAATAATAGACAGATATAAATTCTAGTTGCTAGAGATGAAGAGTTGTTGACACTCTAGCTGTGCTGTGGAATGAGGAGATGACCTGGTCTGTAGACACAATCAACTCTAAGAGCCCTCCATGTGGGGTCAGAGCACGGGGGCTTGGGTTTTCTGAGGAACTCTAAGGAATGAGGCACCTGGGTAGATGATTCAAGCAGTGACGGAGACTCAGGGTGAATCTGACTGAAAATATCTAGGACTGTCATAGGACCTACATTCCAATGCTGAAGGCAGTAGAGTTCCTTGCTACCTTCATTACACCAACAAAATCTCACCCTGTGGAGCTGTTCCAGGTAGTTTAGGGGCTGTTACATCCTAGAACCCAATGTGCAGATGAGAAGCCTCCAGAATCCCACTGTGATGAATTTGCCAAATGTTGTGCAGCAAAAATTGGTCATCTCTGTTCCAGTGTGGGCTTCACATTAAAGGTAGATTTAGGAGAGATCGTCGGGGCATCATGCAGTCCAGTTTGAATGGACAAGTTTCAGTTCAATCTGATGATGTGGACAAGTTGCCTGGAGAAGTGAGACTACCTATTGTTGCTTTGACTCATGTCCATTCTGGCTGATAAAAGCTGCTAGAACAAGGCTGGCCAGCTGAGGGGTGGAAATTGTGAATACTTCCTTTGAAAGGGGGTTGCGTTACAGCCACTCTTAAAGGAAGCAAGTATGAAACCATTATGGGGGGGGGGGTCACTATGTAATCCTCCTTTTAAAGGTAATATTTTGACATGTGTGCTAGCACTAGAACTCCAGGCTTTCTTGCATGAAGATGATTACTTAGATTGATTCCATTCTGAGTTTAGAACTGCCATTAGGACAGAAGCAACCTTGGTGGCCTTGGTGAATGACCTCTGCTGGGAACTGGACAGGTTGGCTTTGTCCTTGCTGGTTTTGCTGGATCTCTCAGTGGCATTCAGTACCATTGGTACTGGTATCCTTCTGAGCCATTTGGCTGATACAAGACTATTGGGCTGAATGGATGGCAGTCCTGGGAGACTCCTGACTCTCAGCTTATGGGGTTCTGCAGGGCTCAGCGTTGTTGTTGCCTATGCTTTATATTTTTATAGAAAAGTGCTCTTGGAAGCAGCCATCCAGAGTTTTATGGTCAGGTATCAGCATCATGTTCATGACTCCCAGCTCAATCTTTCCTTTTGAACTGAGGCCAGGGAGGCTGTGGAAGTCCTCAACTGATGTCTGAATACAAAGAGAGATTGGATATGTGAACAAACGGGTGTGCAGCCCAGGCAAGACAGAAATGAGGTTAGTTTGGGATTTATATTATAACTTCTACTGGATGGGGTTGTACTCCCCTAAAGAACAAAGTTAATAGTCTGGTGGTGGTCTTGGACTCAGCATTGCTCCTGAAAAACCAGGGAGCTGCTGTGCTCATGGGTGCCTTTTCCCTGTTTCAGCTGATGCACCAGCAGTACCCCTTTCTAGGGAAGGTAGATCTGTGGTTCTAGGAAAGGTA
Source organism: Intellagama lesueurii (assembly GCA_037013535.1). Classification (NCBI taxonomy): domain Eukaryota; kingdom Metazoa; phylum Chordata; class Lepidosauria; order Squamata; family Agamidae; genus Intellagama; species Intellagama lesueurii. The sequence goes on along the minus strand of JBAJHW010000001.1, from coordinate 212,756,875 downwards.
GACCTGTGGTGCCACATATCTCCTTCCCCTGCCTCCTCAGTTAGATCCCCCACTCACCAGTTGGTCCGCGCTCCTCTCCTCCTCCTCCTCCTCCTTTTTGGCTGTTCGACCAGTTTCCGGCAGGAGCATGGGCTTCCCTGCCCCACCTCCTTGGCTGATTGCCCATTCAGACAAGGAAGCAGGACAGGCAAACCTGTGTTCCTGCTGGGAACTGGTAGAACATCTGAAGAAGAGAAGGAGAAGAGTGTGCACCAGCTGCTAAGTGGGTCATTGGATGGGGAGGCAGGGGAAGGGAAGATGTTGGACATATGAACCGACACGAACCTCCAAACCAGGGTTCGTGCCATCTCTATTCCACATATTTCAGAGAAAAGCAAAGCAAAAAGCAAAGCGTGCTGCTTATATATGGCCCCATAGCGCTGGAAAAGGCAGCTGGAGCTAATTATTTGTTAGGCACCCGTCAAAGTAACATGGACTAGAACACCAAAAGAAAACACAGGTGCTCTTCTCATGGATATGCCCTTTCAAAAGCTGATACAGCACCACCCCCACCACAGATAGGACTCAGACCTAAGATGGAATTGATTGGGTTTCTGAATCTCTTTCCATTTGAGTAAAAGCAGCTGACAATATTTATAAAATACTGTGTATACATAAATAACTGCTGGGTACTGGAGTGCACCAAAGAATTTCAACAGAAGATCAGTCTCTGCTTTATAGACTACAGCAAAACCTTCATTGGTCTGGATCAGGAGAAGCTCTGGGTTGTTCTGGAAGGAATGGTGTGCCTCAGCACTTGATTGTGTCACTGGGGACCAAGACCAAGGCCCTTCACACTTTTGTATTCCTGATTCATTCACTATGTATGGGGGTAAAAGCTGGACAGTAAAGAAAGCTGGCAGGAAAAAAGAAGATTCATTTGAAATATGGTGCTGGAGGAGAGCTTTGCAGATACCCTGGACTGCCAGAAAGATCAACAAGTGGATCTTAGACCAAATCAAGTCTGAACTGAAATGCTGAAGCTGAGGCTGTCCTACTTTGGGTACATCATGAGAAGACAGGATTCTCTAGAAAAGACAATAAGGCTGGGGAAGGTGGAAGGCAGCAGGAAAAGAAGAAAACCGAATACAAGATGGATTGACTCTGTAAAGAACCCCACAAGAGTTTGCAAGAACTGAGCAGAGCTGTTGAAGAAAGGACATTTTAGAGATTACTCATTCATAGGGCCACCATAAGTCAAAGGTGACTTGATGGTATGTAACATAATACATAAAAAAAACAGTCTATTGGGAAATGGCTTTAGACTATTTACCCAGAATAATGACCATGGGGAAACAAAATGCTTGACCATTTATTCCTTGTTCAAAGAATTTGTGCTATTAAAGCAACTTATATGTATGCTTGACTGAAAAATGATCATGGATGTTGCTATTCTTCAACTAACAAATTACCCAGGATTTATGATAGAAATTGTCATCAGCTTAGTGCTTAATGAGTCAACATACTAAATTTGTTTCCATGTATAATCAAATCATTTTTTTCATTTCTTCTATTAAGCTTTCTGTGATGTAATTTCAAACTGAAATTCCTTCTGCCAGTTTCTCTAAGGTCATCATGACTACTCTGTTGAATTAAATCAGGAGCTGACTCAGGTGAATAGAAACTGATTTACTGTCATATGGTTTTTGTGTTGGTTTGTGTGTCCTCATGGAACAACTTTTAGTTTGGTTGTAAACAATGTGATATACTGGCACTTCAGTGTTCTGGGTCCCGGTTTTTCCCAGTTTGTCCTCTGTACTAGAACTTAATATTTCACCGCAACCATATCTTGTACCTTGCCAGATTCAGCAGCTTTTATTCAGCAAAACCAGAGCCAGCAGCCTACAACACAGCCCACAACTACTCTAACAGCCATTTCCTTTGTCCTTTAAAAATAGTCATGTTTGTCTAAATTTTTTTTAAATATTTACTTTTTATATATAAGTTTTGAAATGGCGTAGTGCTAGATTGATGCAGCACTAAAATAGAAACAGATGGGGGGAGAGAAGAGTTGTACCAACTCATTGTATAAACTTATTGTTCTTGGCACCCCAAATCCTGCACACCCTGCAGACACTATTTACTCTGGCACAGGCAAGCATAGATACTGAACAAGTTTTTTTAAAAAGTGAAACCAGAATCGATTTAAAATGAACAATGCACACATGGGTAGTACCCCCCCCACTTCCTGGCCGAACAAATGTGTGTTTAACTGTACATCGTGCAGTTGGAGATTTTTAATTTACTTTCAAGTGTACCCTATCTGATGCAAAAACAGGATTATTATGACATGTACTTGAGCCCTAAGGCTGCAGTAAATACTAAATTCTAAATACTGTTAGCAGGGAGTGACACCCATTTAGTTCTGAGGAACTTACTCCTAAGTGGACATGCAAAGACTTCCATTGTGATCAGAACAACCCACATAGGCACTTTGATTCTTCTTTTCACTTTCAGTCCCTCTCTTCTTCCATTCAGTTATTAAATTCAAGACTGAACACAGAAGAAACTGCATTGCTAACCTACCGTATTTCTTTTATCTTGGTTGAAGTACTGGATATGATATAATATAACAGGAAAGTTCAGCATTAACTAAAAACCATATTATCACATGGTTATATATGGTGGGATATGCATTTCAACTTGGTTGCCATATATTAAATTGAATATGCTGCATTTAAATTGGTTTTCTTAGGAGCCACACTGATGCTATTAAAAATCGAGTGGGTGAAGAACATATTTCCTTTGAAGTTAAAGACAATGGGATGGCTTTTATACCACTGAAGATCTTTATTGTATTAAGCCATATCCAGCATCAATGGTCATTCATGCATTTGATAAATCAATTTATACATCATAAATTTCCACACTAAAGGAATTTATCATTCTGAAGAAGCCTGTTGAATTGCACAAATGTTTTTAAACACTTTGGCAGAGAAGGAAGCACTACAAATCTTTGTTTTAAAAAGCATCCTAGGCGTATGAAAAATAACATGGTTTGCATTATTATCCAGTATTAATATACAATGGAAGAAATAATGCTATTAAACATTGAGGAACCAGCAACTCTCTGATCTAATTACAAAGGGGGGATTTAATCAACATCAGTTATTAACTACAGTGGAAGACAGCTCAAGCTGTTCTTCTTATCAACTCTTACTGCTAGTAAGAATTTTTACTCTAATAATGAATCCAAGGATTCTTTTAAAAATTTATTAATCCACTTCTGCCAGTCAATTTCTCAATCACTGAGAAATGGCAAGAATTGACAACATCTAGCAAAATAATACGGCTAGAGTGGAGGATTAAGTGATATTTCAAAAATACAGTAAGGCAATCTTACAGTATTGTTACTGTAATGTGAAATTGGATTATTTAAATTAGTGGTACCCAACCTTTTTCGAGTTGTGACCCCTTTTTGTAGTGGTCAGGAAACTTGCACCCCTGCATCATGCATATGGCAAGTCCTTAAAGAAATGGGAGTGCCTGACCACCTTATATATCTCCTGAGAAACCTATACGTGGGACAGGAAGCAACAGTTAGAACTGGATATGGAGCAACTGATTGGTTCAAAATTGGGAAAGGAGTACGACAAGGCTGTATATTGTCTCCCTGCTTATTTAACTTATATGCAGAATACATCATGCGAAAGGCTGGACTGGAGGAATCCCAAGCCGGAATCAAGATTGCTGGAAGAAATATCAACAACCTCCGATATGCAGATGATACCACTCTGATGGCAGAAAGTGAGGAAGAATTAAAGAACCTCTTAATGAGGGTGAAAGAGGAGAGCACAAAGAAGGGTCTGAAGCTCAACATTAAAAAAACGAAGATCATGGCCACTGGTCCCATGACCTCCTGGCAAATAGAAGGGGAAGATATGGAGGCATTGACAGATTTTACTTTCCTAGGCTCCATGATCACTTCAGATGGTGACAGTAGCCACGAAATTAAAAGACGCCTGCTTCTTGGGAGGAAAGCGATGACAAACCTAGACAGCATCTGAAAAAGCAGAGACATCGCCTTGCCGACAAAGGTCCGCATAGTCAAAGCTATGGTTTTTCCAGTAGTGATGTATGGAAGTGAGAGCTGGACCATAAAGAAGGCTGACTGCAGAAGAATTGATGCTTTTGAATTGTGGTGCTGGAGGAAACTCTTGAGAGTCCCCTGGATTGCAAGGAGAACAAACCTATCCATTCTAAAGGAAATCAACCCTGAGTGCTCACTGGAAGGACAGATCCTGAAGCTGAGGCTCCAATACTTTGGCCATCTCATGAGAAGAGAAGACTCCCTGGAAAAGACCCTGATGTTGGGAAAGTGTGAAGGCAAGAGGAGAAGGGGACGACAGAGGACGAGATGGATGGACAGTGTCATCGAAGCTACCAACATGAATCTGACCAAACTCCGGGAGGCAGTGGAAGACAGGAGGGCCTGGCGTGCTCTGGTCCATGGGGTCACGAAGAGTCGGACACGGCTAAACGACTAAACAACAACAAAAAAGTCATCCCTTCCCAGAAAGTAGAGGATTCTTCCTCCTCCTAAAGGGCCTGTTTCTCATACTTAACACATATACAATAAGTTTAATATGCCACTCTGAGAGGACAAGGACGAGATGATTAAACAAAGGCTACAACACATATAAGGTGACCTGCGACCCCCCCAGAAAACACTTCACAACCCCACGATGGGAAACACTGCTTTAAATCACATCAGTTGGATGTGATCAACTGATTATCATTGAACAAAATGATCCCATCTGTGAAATCTTTTGTAGGATTTAGATGTCCTAATCATCCTTAAAAGTTCATCTCAAAGTCCAGTGGAGATGTCAACATTTCTAAAGACATGAACATTCTCCCATGATACCATTTTTACACAGCCATCAAAATTTGTCCTTTAAACCAATCATTAGGAGATTTCATTTCTCAAGCTGGCAACACAACCATACAATCTACTACCAATACAAGATTATTCATTTGGTCATTATTTGGTCACTGCTGTTTTGTATGTTGTCTTAACAATGCTTTTGTATTGGTAATGCCTTCTGTCTTAATGACAACAGAACTTTCTTGAACAAAATCTTCAGATCAGTTAAACAGATGCCAGGATACCAGTTTCAGATCTTAAAATGGCATTGGCCTGCTACTTTAAAAAGAAATGTAGAATCTGCACATTTATATTTAACTCTGTTGATTGTCATCAAAATATGCATCACACAATACCAGGCAGCAACAGAAACAGTTAATCTTCTGCAACGGTTTGTAAAAATATAGAATGCCTGGCTCAGAAAATCAGCTTATTTCAAAGGAGATCAGTATAACCCAGTAAATTAAAAATATACACAAAAATGGATAGCACTCACTAACTTATGAAATAATGACTCTCAAAGCAGGGTCCAATCCTATCTTTTCCTCCTCGATGGCTGAAATTCTATTGCCAGCATAACTGAAATGGCTGAATTTTTGGCAACAGCTAGTTATAAGCTGCAAAGTCAGTGTAGACGTTATTTCCCAAGTTGCATGACTTGGTATCGAAATATACTTGATTTTTTATTATTATTATAAATATTATAAATTATTATAATAATACCTTTTTGCCTACCAAGACACCCAAGGCAATTTAGAGGAAAATAAAAGTAATCAAAAACAAGTGTAAAGCATATGAAACAAATTTAAAGTATTCAGAAAGAGATTTTAACATTAAAAAACAGATTTGAAACATTCTCCAAAAAACAATTGATAAAAAGTCCTAGACAGCAAAGGCCCTTTGGAACAGGACAGTTTCAGCTCCCTATCGGGAGTTGAACAGAAGTAGACCTGGCCTAACTTCCCTTGGAACAGAGTTCCATAACTGGGGTGCGAGAAAGCCCTGTCTTGTGCACCCACCGATCTGGCCACTCAGGGTGGTGGGACATGGAGCAGGGCCTCTGTTTGGGATCTCAAATGGTGGGCAGGTTCATACAGAAAGAGGCAATCTTTCAGATATACTGCCCCCCCCCAAGCCATTTATGGATCTATATTAGAGATGGGGGTATTCGTATTCATATATGAATACGAATATTTCATATATGAATACGAATATTCATATATGAATACGAATATCCCCCCAGAGGTGCAGATAATGAGGGTCCGGCCCCTGGGGCCAGACCAAACACTCACCTGTCCACCGCTGCTGCAAGCTCCACGGTGCCTTCCTATTGCTCCATTGCTCGCGATAGATTAGCCAGTCCTGGCAGAAGGCGGGATGACGAGCCTCTCTGCCAGGTCGAAGAGTGGCTAATCCATCATGAGCAACGGAGAGATAGGAAGGCACAGTGGAGCTCGCGGCAGCGGCAGAATCATGAGTGGTTGGTCTGGCCCCAGGGGGCCGGACCCTCGTTATCTGCACCTGTGGGAGGATATTTGTATATTAATACAAATGTTGTTGTTGTTTAGTAGTTAAGTCGTGTCCGACTCTTCATGACCCCATGGACCAGAGCACGCCAGGCCCTCCACTGCCTCCTGGAGTTTGGTCAAATTCATGTTGGTAGCTTCGATGACACTGTCCAACCATCTCGTCCTCTGTCGTCCCCTTCTCCTCTTGCCTTCACTCTTTCCCAACATCAGGGTCTTTTCCAGGGAGTCTTATTTAGCCTATTCAGTCTTCATATTGGATATCCGATGATATGCATGTATACAATTGTCTGTTCAGTCACCTGAGGCATAGGTTTTCAGTGAACAAACTGTTTCACAGAATTCAGTAAGTAACTCAAGTCCAAATTCTCCAGTGATGTCTGGTTCTGCTTTCTTTCCTACTCTTGCGTTCTTATCACCTATGATTATCTGCACATCCTGCTTTGGTCTGTGACCAATTTCTTCCAGAACACTTGCATAAGAGCTTTCAAGTTCTTCTTCTTCAGCGTCTGTACTTGAAGCATGTTGTTGTTTAGTCATTTAGTCGTGTCCGACTCTTCGTGACCCCATGGACCAGAGCACGCCAGGCCCTCCACTGCCTCCCGGAGTTTGGTCAAATTCATGTTGGTAGCTTCGATGACACTGTCCAACCATCTCGTCCTCTGTCGTCCCCTTCTCCTCTTGCCCTCACACTTTCCCAACATCAGGGTCTTTTCCAGGGAGATTTCTCTTCTCATGAGATGGCCAAAGTATTGAAGCCTCAGCTTCAGGATCTGTCCTTCCAGTGAGCACTCAGGGTTGATTTCCTTCAGAATGGATAGGTTTGATCTCCTTGCAGTCCAGGGTACTCTCAAGAGTCTCCTCCAGGACCACAATTCAAAAGCATCAATTCTTCGGCGGTCAGCTTTCTTTATGGTCCAGCTCTCACTTCCATACATCGCTACTGGAAAAACCGTAGCTTTGACTATGCGGACCTTTGTCGGCAAGGTGATGTCTCTGCTTTTTAAAATGCTGTCTAGGTTTGTCATCACTTTCCTCCCAAGAAGCAGGCGTCTTTTAATTTTGTGGCTGTTGTCACCATCTGCAGTGCTCATGGAGCCCAAGAAAGTAAAATCTGTCACTGCCTCCATATCTTCCCCTTCTATTTGCCAGGAGGTGATGGGGCCAGTGGCCATGATCTTAGTTTTTTTGATGTTGAGCTTCAGACCATTTTTTGCGCTCTCCTCTTTCACCCTCATTAAGAGGTTCTTTAATTCCTCCTCACTTTCTGCCATCAGAGTGGTATCGTCTGCATATCTGAGGTTGTTGATATTTCTTCCGGCAATCTTAATTCCGGCTTGTATTAATTTCCTCTTGCTATATTTTTACTATATTTTGCGTAGTCAGTGAAGCAGAAGTAGATGTTTTTCTGGAACTCTCTGGCTTTCTCCATAATCCAGCGCATGTTTGCAATTTGGTCTCTAGTTCCTCTGCCCCTTCGAAATCCAGCTTGTACTTCTGGGAGTTCTCGGTCCACATACTGCTGAAGCCTACCTTGTAGGATTTTGAGCATAACCTTGCTAGCGTGTGAAATGAGCACAATTGTACGGTAGTTGGAGCATTCTTTGGCACTGCCCTTCTTTGGGATTGGGATGTAGACTGATCTTTTCCAGTCCTCTGGCCACTGCTGAGTTTTCCAAACTTGCTTGCATATTGAGTGTAGCACCTTAACAGCATCATCTTTTAAGATTTTAAATAGTTCACCTGGAATGCCATCACCTCCACTAGCCTTGTTGCTAGCCATGCTTTCTAAGGCCCACTTGACTTCACTCTCCAGGATGTCTGGCTCAAGGTGAGCAACCACACTCTCTGGGTTGTCCGGGACATCCAGATCTTTCTGGTATAATTCCTGTGGGTATTCTTGCCACCTCTTCTTGATGTCTTCTGCTTCTGTTAGGTCCCTCCCATTTTTGTCCTTTATCATGTCCATCTTTGCACAAAAGGTTCCTTTAATATCTCCAATTTTCTTGAACAGATCTCTGGTTTTTCCCTTTCTATTATTTTCCTCTATTTCTTTGCACTGTTCATTCAAGAAGGCCCTCTTGTCTCTCCTTGCTATTCTTTGGAAGTCTGCATTCAATTTTCTGTAACTTTCCTTATCTCCCTTGCATTTTGTTTCCCTTCTCTTCTCTGCTATTTGTAAGGCCTCGTTGGACAGCCACTTTGCTTTCTTGCATTTCCTTTTCTTTGGGATGGTTTTTGTTGCTGCCTCCTGTACAATGTTACGAGCCTCCAGCCATAGTTCTTCAGGCACTCTGTCCACCAAATCTAGTTCCTTAAATCTGTTCTTCACTTCCACTGTGTATTCATAAGGGATTTGGTTTAGACTATACCTGACTAGCCCAGTGGTTTTTCCTACTTTCTTCAGTTGAAGCTTGAATTTTGCTATAAGAAGCTGATGATCAGAGCCACAATCAGGTCTTCTTTTTGCTGACTGTATAGAGCTTCTCCATCTCTGGCTGCAGAGAACATAATCAATCTGGTTTTGGTATTGCCCATCTGGTGATGTCCATGTGTAGAGTCGCCTCTTGTGTTGTTGGAAAAGAGTGTTTGTGATGACCAGCTTGTTCTCTTGACAAAACTCTATTAGCCTTTGCCCTGCTTGGTTTTGAACTCCAAGGCCAAACTTACCTGTTGTTCCTTTTATCTCTTGACTCCCTACTTTAGCATTCCAGTCCCCTAGAATGAGAAGAACATCTTTCTTTGGTGTCAGTTCTAGAAGGTGTTGTAAGTCTTCATAGAATTGGTCAATTTCCGCCTCTTCAGCATCGGTGGTTGGTGTATAAACTTGGATTACTGTGATGTTGAAAGGTCTGCCTTGGATTCGAATTGAAATCATTCTATCATTTTTGAGATTGTATCCCAGTACAGCTTTTCCCACTCTTTTGTTGACTATGAGGGCTACTCCATTTCTTCTACAGGATTCTTGCCCAGAATAGTAGATATGATAATCATCTGAATTGAATTCACTCATTCCCATCCATTTTAGTTCATTGACGCCTAGGATGTCAATGTTTATTCTTGCCATCTCCTGTTTGACTACATCCAGCTTACCAAGGTTCATAGATCTTACATTCCAGGTTCCTATGCAGTATTTTTCTTTGCAGCATCAGACTTTCCTTTCACTTCCAGGCGCGTCCGCAGCTGAGCGTCCTTTCGGCTTTGGCCCAACCACTTCATTAGCTCTGGAGCTACTCGTACTTGTCCTCCGTTCTTCCTCAGTAGCATGTTGGACGCCTTCCGACCTGAGGGGCTCATCTTCCAGTGTCATATCTTTTATCCTTTTGTTTCTGTCCATGGGGTTTTCTTGGCAAAGATACTGGAGTGGCTTGCCAGTTCCTGCTCCAGGTGGATCGTGTTTAGTCAGAACTCTCCACTATGACCTGTCCGTCTTGGGTGTCCCTGCACGGCATAGCCCATAGCTTCTCTGAATTACTCAAGCCCCTTCGCCACGGCAAGGCAGCAATCCATGAAGGGGGCTTGAAGCATAGCTTGAATGAAAGGTTTTCCATGAAGTCTGATTGATATTGCTTAATCAGACTTTGTATTATAGATCCAAACTGCTTATGCTACATCTTATCTCATTATTAAAGTCATGATGTTTCTCCTGAATTTCTTGTTTCTAGAATAAAAGACTTGGTAACTGTCTGGTTAAGATTGTTCTATTGCAGTTCATGTTAGTTTGCTCACACCAAGCATTGCAAAGCTTAAATGCTCCTTTTCTTGCTTTACAGCTTCATCTGGGTTCCAACTTCCAGTTATACTTATTGTACAGCATCACCTTTTGTTTTTGGCTCTGTGCACATTGGCAACTAGACATCCTTTTGGCTTTAATCCACTTGCTTCATTGGTAATAGTGCTATTCCTACTTTCCCTTTGCTTTTTCATAATAGTTGAAGGAGTGCCTTCCAACTTGGGAGTGTCACCTTCTAATGTTATCTCTTGGTTCATTTTTTCCTGGAATGTCACTGCCGTGGTCCATGAAAGGTGCTCTGCCACCGTTACCCTCAGCTACTGCTACTACCCAGGAGCTGCCCTCCATGCGCTTCTTTGCCCCCATCATTACCGGAACCATCAATTCTCTGCTACTGATGTGGCCATTAGTTCCTGGAATGGGTGGATGCATCTTCCTTTTAGGTGTGCCTCACAACATGTTGTGGGCATTTGAGTTTGTCAGGGAAGCCAGGAGTGATGCCATTAGGATTCTGGACTCTGTAAAGGGTCTGAACATCTGATAGGATCACCTATACTGGAATGCTTAAAACTAGGACACCAGACTAAGAGGTACCTGGCCTCTTCAGGAATTAATGGGTGTCATAAAAGGCAACAAATGGTTTGTTAAATGAACAAACTTATCAACTTTATTGTTGAATTGTTACTGCTAGAAATAAAGAGAAGTGTTTGAGGGTTTGGGTGTTTTTGTTTGCTTGTTTGCTTTCTTCCTTTAAAAAAAAAATTTTTTTTTAAGGCTGACTGGTCTTATGTTAGAATGTTGGGACTTGGAAGATCTAGATTCAAATTCCTGCTTCCCATGAAATTAACTGGGCCCATGGAGTCTTTCTTAGCCTGACTTACATCATAGGGTCATTGTGAGGGTCCAAATAGGGAGGGACTGCCTTGAGCTCATAGAAGAAAAGGTGGAATAGAAATTGAACTAATAATAATAATAAAATGAATTTTAAATTAACTGCACCTCAAGTCTTCAGAAAGTTTCTTTTAAAAGGAATGTGTAATGCCTTGTTATAAGTTACCAAAAATCCTCATTGTTTGGGGTTTAAAAGAAAGCAGCTTGAAGCAGGCAAGTCTCCCCATTTTTCTCCATAGAAAAGAGGGAAATGTTTCCACCTCTGCCACTGCCATTATATAAAAGGAACTGGCAATTCAAGTTTAAGGACAAGGAAATAAATTTTCTCCTAATGCCACTATGTACTTTTTATTTCAGATCCAGAGTCCGCAGTTATATACCAAAGCCACTAGTGCAGAACGTCTCTTTTGACAGGTCAGATGAGTTGTGCACAAAGATGGAACTTTATTGCAGAGAAAGGTTGCCAAAGAGAATGTTCTATTCCAGTGGAGGCAAACCTTTTTGGGCTCGCGTGCCCAAAATGAGGGGGGGGGGAGAAACCAGTGGCTGTTGTGCCGCCCGGAAGTCCGGAACCGGAAGTGGCGGTTTCAGGGAGAATCATAGCGACGAACCCAGAGGACCAGGAAGTGGCAGCGGAAGGGGGAATCATAGCGACGGACCCAGAGGACCAGGAAGTGGCAGCGGAAGGGGGAATCCCAGCTGCAGCTGGCTCATAAGGTTTGCCTCCACAAGGGAGAGTGGGTGGGCCACTACCTCGCGTGCCATAAGAAAGGGCTTTGCGTGCCACCTGGGGCACACGTGCCGTAGGTTCGCCATCACTGTTCTATTCCAAGCAGATGGCATTTAAAAAAAAAAGCCACAGTGCAACAAGCACTGGGAAAATTTTCAAACATAGCCAGGTTAACTTTAGTACTTTGAACATGAACAATGATACAGTTGGTTTGACTTCTGAGGAGCCAAACATGTCGAAGTCCCAAAAGCTCAGCAAAGTTGCTTTTTTGGACGATAACTCCCAGAATTCACGCCATCCAGCATGAGCATGTTGGCAGGCTGTGGCATCCCTCCGGTAAGGGGCTGATTGAACAACGTCAGGATGTGACATTTTGAATGTATAGAGTATTTAAATAATTAAAAGGGTGTAGAAAAAGCAGTTCTAAAAATGAAAGTGCTATTAAAAATGAAATTTGAGCAGCAGTTTACTAAACGTCACTTCAGCCAAGTCTAGGAACAAGGTCACTGTACATGAACACTGCCTTGCAAAAGAATTTCATTAATTCTTGACAGTTCAGCGTGGAAAAAATATTGATTGAAGGTGTGTTGAAATAAGGAAAGTGTTGCAAAATGTTAACATGAAAGATAGGTGGCACTTGCATGTCCTGCAACTTGCACTCTCTGAAACTATTATGGTTTTATAGTATCTTGTTGTACCAGATCCTTTATTTTACAAGCCTTTATTCCTCCAGGCTTTGTGAATTTTAGTCACAACAAGAATGTTTATTGTCAAAGTGGCAGCATGCCAGATTCGGAGTTGCAAGCCCTTCTGATTTTTCCCTGGAGGTCAATAGATTCTGTAGGCCTGTTAGGGAGAGGCTCAGGCATTAGACTCTCTGACTTGACAACATTATACAAAAATAGTTCCTAGTAAGGTTTTATGTGGTGATACAATACACAGTTTTCTTTGATGCTTTAACTGCTGTAAGAAAAATGCCAAGTAAACTGTGGGAAATCATGGGTCCCATGATGGGTGGTGGCAAACGTAATTTGAATCGTGATCAGAGAAGTGAGATGTAGGTCAAGCTTTCAGGAGCAGCAACAGACATATAACCACCCCATGGATTCCCATTCTGTATCATGAAGTATGATGCTTCTTTCATCCATACAACTTGTCACTCATAATGGGAATCAAAGTAATATCAAGTTATAGATATTTGCAACCACGGTTGCTTATGTTATTCATTCAGCATATTAATCAGATAGCCAAAAGTACGGTAACTGGGCAAAGTGATCATAATAGTATTATAGCTATTGGCCAAACATTCCTTTACTGAACAGGTTGCTGGGTAATGACCCAGAAGTTTGTTTAATAGGTGCTAACGCAGAGTAGACATTTGTAAATTGGTAAATTTGTAAATTGTTGTTGGTGAGGAATACTAGTGTGCAGTGTGGAAAACATAAATATGTGGTAAGAAGATAGATCCTTCCTGATGTACTGCAAATCATGCAGAGAGCCACTAATAAATCTTCTGCTCAGCCCCCGAGGAAACTGTTTCAGGGCTGAGTCAAAGAGACAAAGCCAAGAGTTAGTCCTAGAGATATTTATGGTCTTCAGACAGCTACAGCTGAAATCAAGGATATTTGTGGGTTTCTGGGATGCCCACAGAGCAGAACAAAGAACTTAAGAGCATTAATGGGACAGAGCCACCTCCCTACAGACCCTGCATGTTAAAGCTGACATGAATGCATCATTAGAAGTGGGGAAAGAGAAGAAAGTTATGGAAAAGGCTTGGTTGGTGGCAACAGAGAAAGAGAGTGTCCTGTTTTCCTTGTCTTCTCTCCTAGGAAATCATTAATTAAATCACCAAAGACTTGTGGTCTCAGAACTATTGGTTTCACAGGCAGGGAAGAAGAGGAAGAACAGTGGGAGAAGGGAGAAGGAGAGGCAAAAATAAAAATAAAACGGAGTGCCTAGCGCTACAACTGCAGCCACCTTAACCAAGACGCCTTCTATCCTACCTGCTCTGTTCAGTCTTCAGGCCTGGCCTTGCCATTTGCATTTGTTTCTCCGTTCACAGGAATGGGTTGTTTTTTTTTTAACAGGGAACTGAAAACACACAAATACCGTCATGGATCTGAACAGGAAGAGTACTGACGTGTCACCAGAAGGACACGCTGGAATCAACCTGTGCTCTCACATTTGGGCACACAAAATCTTGTGGACTTACAACAAGGACCCAGAGGCCAGGTGGGGGCAGGAGGAATATCTTCATTTCCCTTTCTCTCCACTCATTGAAAAAAGGAAAAGTTTCATATTCTTTCTGTCAGAGTTATGAACACATATGGGAATCCTGGCAAGTTCTCATCAGAAACAGGCTGACATAAATTCTCAGCCCTCTTCACTGGTTATTATACTACCTGCCTGCCAAGCAGCTGTTAAAGATGAAGAGCTTCTCAATGGCAACCCTGATTCAGGATCATCAACATGTTTGAACACGTGGGGGTTTGAGAAAGACTTTTTAGAAGCTAAGTGCTCAAATCTGTCTGCCTGGATAGGAGGATCTGTTTCACTTGATCCTACATTCATTTTTTAAAAAGCTCTCAAGTTCTTCCTGTCATATTTATGAAGTACTTAATGACTTTCATTTTCTGAAAGGAGCTGAACTTAAATATTCATCCATTCCTGGTGGGAAGGACCAGACCAGGATCCCTGAGAATAATTTATTGGCCAGAGAGAGACCCTATTCTGCAGCTCTGGTGATTTATATGATCGGAGGAAGTGACATGCAGGAGCAACTCTTCCCGAGTCTCATCCACTAGCCCCTGAAAGTGAAGGAGCTTCTGTGGGTGCAGTTTTTCCCCAGCCCTAACCAAGAAACCACAACTGTTGCTTCCTTGCACAGTCAATACAGATCTAGGCATTGCGGGGCCAACCTGAGACTCTCTTGTTTTCTGAGGGGGAGCAAACAAGGCCCTCCTACTTTAAAGCCAGACAAATTATTTTGGTATCTGAAGCACAACGTCTCACAAAAACCTTTCTCCTTATCACCCTGCAGGGGAAAAAAACTGAAATAGCTCGTAACTGGCTGTCATTTCATATCATCCAACTTCTAATGCCAGAGGTGGCTACCTCACGATAGCTAAAGGCAGGGCTGCCTCAGGTCACGGTGATGTGATTCCTACCTGGCTGCCCAGGTAAGAGCTACAGGCAAGAACAGCTGGGCCTGAAGGTATGGATGAAAGGGACCTTGAAAAGTGAAATGTTGCAATTTCCATTTTTATGGAAATGTCTTATTGATGAGAGAAAATGATTCTCTCTCCCAGCCCCCCCTCCAACCTTTGTGGCTGGCTTCTTTGCCTCTTTTCTGCTCTTTTGCCTCTCCCTCCAAGAAAGCGGTTCCCTGTAAAGATTCTCAGTGCCAGCATGACCACAGGGCAGCCTGAAGCAGCTTGCCACCCAACGGGGCTGGTTTGGGATGTAATGAAAGGGACGCAAAATGTTCAGCATTTACTTCATTTTTATCATATTTTACTTCCAAGAAGAGATACCCGAAGGAATTTTCTCGGTCACATGAAGAAATAATTTGATCCGTATTGGTCAGGACTCAGGACTGCAGTAGACACCTCAGCTTTATGGGAATGGGTGGGGCTATTTCACCTCAGGTAGCAACGGGTATTCGACTGGCTCTGATCTTGTCTCTAATTTCTCACCATCAGAGCTTGGGGGAGAAAATGTCCATTTTTTTAAACTGTAACTTCCAGAATCCCGCAATGGTCATGACCAGTCATTGTGAAGGCATGGGGATTGGAGGGTGCGGGTGTGTGTGTGTGTAAGACAAATAAAAAGGGAGTTTTCCAACTTGTGCCCCTGACTTGGGAGAAAAGAGAGAGAGAGAGAGAGAAAGTCAAAACAATTCAGCTTTTATGTCCTTAACTGATGTCCAGCCGTTCTCTCTTTCTCTCTCTCCCCTTCACTTTCTGGTGTATGGCAGAGATAACAGCCACCCTTTAACTTAGCAGTATAGCAACAGCAGCAACAATGTGCAGCACATATGCAGAATTTGAAACAGGAATCTTAAGGCTTAATAGACTTTGACACATGGGTGAAGCCCTGTTGTGTTAAAGTGCCTTTGAACCACAGTGTCATATCTCTGGAGCTGGGCAACCTGCGTGCTGCAGTGCAGCGTCAGTCTGAGATTCCTGATTCATTTAGATGGTTAGGCTGCTCCTTGTAGCCTTGAAACCTGGGAATTGGGAGGAAATTGTTTTTCAGCCACAAGTGGATGTGACTGTGTAAACATCAGACATAGGCGAGAGGCTGTGTTTGTTGCTCCTTCTGGCTGCCTTAGTTCTGTATTTATTTCATTAAAGACACACATTCCTCCAGCAGCTGCCCACTCAAACGAGGAGGCGGGGCAGGGATTCCTGCAGCACTGCCTGTGAGTGGGCAGCTGCTGGAGGAGGCGGAGAATGCTCCTGACGGAATGGAAGATCGTGCAACAGGGAGGGAAGGAGTAGCATGCACCGGCAGGCCAGTGGGGAAGCCAGCTGTGGCAGGATGGGGAAAGCCGATGACTTAGACAACACAGCATGAAATGCTTCATACCCATCTCTAGTGCCCACCTTTCCCAATAGAGAATAGATCCTAGGGTAAAACATTGCCACCGCTTGATAAGAAGGCACTTCCACCCATACAAACACCCAGTCCCTGATTTGTGCGGTTGGAAATAAAAAGATGGCCAAGTTGGAAGGATTAAAAACAGGCAATTCAGATTGTTTATACTTTAAATGCCATAATCCGTGATCACAATTGGCCGTGTAGGTTTATGGGAATCAGAGTCTAGTGAATTTAAAGGGCACTAGGTTATACCTTGACTTTATGGGGACAGATGATAGCAGTCATTGGCTCCTGTTGTCAGAAGAGAGAAGAGAAGGGCCCCCAGACAACCAGACTGAGTCCTGAACAGAGTGCACATTACCAGCGAATATCCTTGGAGATTATAAGCAAACCTTCTATTATTTTGCTGTATTCCTGCTGGGAATGATAATTGCAAAAAGCTAAAATCTGTTGGGTTGAAACAGGCAGAACAGATGTAAATGCTCCACTAATGCATGCAAACTGGCATTATAGGGCCAGGTCTCCTTCCCTGTTACCATTTCAGTTCAGCATGACAACCACATCAAAAGTGTTACTTTGCTCGTTCCAGATGCAGTCAGAATGATGAGGCAT
Source organism: Intellagama lesueurii (assembly GCA_037013535.1). NCBI lineage: Eukaryota > Metazoa > Chordata > Lepidosauria > Squamata > Agamidae > Intellagama > Intellagama lesueurii. Next base: position 212,739,875 of record JBAJHW010000001.1, on the reverse strand, counting down.
GAATAAAGGCAGCTCGAATAACTCCAAATGTACTGCAAGTGTCAGGTTATCTATTCTCATTTACAGCGAGCTGGCATACCAGCAAAATTGCCCACTAAGCCATGATGCTTCATAGCTCCAGATATTCTTCGGTACTTAAGTTATATTGGATTGCTGAGCAGTTCCATAACTTTCATCAGGATCACCCAGTCTCTTCAAAACTCCCCTTCATGCCCTGCTCCCTTGTCCTGATCCACACAAATCACAGGGACGTATAGACATCATTTCAGCTTGTATCAACATGACTACTCCTCCTCCAAGCAGACAGGAAATGTGTGCTCCTCCCCTGGCAATAGCTAGGGCTGCCATGTCTCAGGATGCCAGCTGAAGTCTCAGGAAGTAGCTCCGTCTCATCAGGGAGTAGCCATTCCCAGCAGGCACCAGGAGTCACTGGCTCAGCCCATAGGTACTTATAAGTGTGTTGTGTTTGTGCAACAGCGATCTAGCAAAGAGCCAAAGGCAAAGAAAGAGAACTAGTAGAAGATCTGCTTGGTGCTTACATTTAAGCCCACCATGCAACTTGGAGCAACAGAGGGAGCACCTTTGTCACAACACATTAACCTTCTTGTAGGACTAGCCCTGATTGTAATTGCGTGGAGTAGGGTGGGAAGGAGTCCTTGTAGGCTGTCAAGGTCCATAGGTTCAAGGTCTGGAAAAAACTCCCCATGCGTTATGTGTGGGTGGAGGTTAGTCGATGGAGCATATGAGCCATAGTGGAAGTGGGGAAAAAAACACTGCAGATGCTGGACACATTTAGCTGCATGCATGGAAACAAAACAAATCAAATCATCCCCTCTGAGCTCTGGATTGCCCTCTTATTTAGCTGGAATTAGCCCAGCTTCTGGGTTTATTTACCCAGGTTTTCCTCATGCCTATTTCCATAAACATTTGGTCTTGATACAGTTCTGGCCTCCTTCTAACTCTTGTGTTCTCCTCCGCTAGGAACCACATCTTTCATATCAAACGGTTCTACCTTCTGATCTCAGGTTTTGGCCCTGAGATCTCAGGGAATTAGATGCTATGGACCTAACAACTCTATCTGTGAAACTTCTCTGCCTGTCACCACTGAGGTACAGATAATTTGACCACATATCTTACTTAACAGAGAACAGTCTTCTGTTTGAATGGCTGAAAACCAGAGCTGAATTTACACAGAAGCTAATAAAACCAGAGCTTCAGGTTATGAAAAACCTCTAAATACCTGCCTCCTCCAAATTACAACAAAACTTTTTTTAAAAATTAAAATTGTATGTTTTTACCTTGTACACTTTTTTGTGGGGGCATAATAGAATAGGGCTTCATAAAACATGTCTTACTTTAAGCCTCTATGTGTCAGTCCAGCTTGGAGGAGAACAGGTATCTATTTGAAGACATTGACTATCTGAAATTTTGACCTGCCAAATTCAGTTATAAGGAGAAAGAATGGTAAGAAGGGAGAGTAACAGGGGCCTCAAAGTTATATACTGAGGTGCTTTGAGATGGTAATACTGAAGGGGGTACACATGACTATCACTCCACTTGCACATTTATTGCAGTCTCCAAGGTAGGATACATTTGGGCAGTTATGGGTTGGACGGTTTACAGCCTTAGATTTTCACCCTAAGCGGGTCATATTTTCCAGGCATGGGGAATTTTGGCAGACCAATGGGATCAAATATTTGGCCCCAGCATCTCCCAAGAGCCACGCCAAGCTGGAAATGGCCAAACTGTTTAGTTTTGATTTTTGTTTTTGTTTTCCAATTGAGGGGACCTGCTTGTTGTTTGAAGTAAAAAAAAAAACACTCCTAAACTTGTTTTTAGGACTTAAATGATGCAAGGCATACTTTGCCTATCTTGAGTTATGCTCACAGCTACCCAGTTTTCTGCGTGCCACCCTTTATGTAACCAAGATGGAATCATGTCAGCCCAGAGGGTTTACAGAGGTACCGAAACAAAAGAAACAAAACAAACGAAATCTAAGACAGAGGACCTGAAAATGGCACAATGAAGACTAAGCCTGTTCAGTCTACACAGAGGGAGAGCAGAAAGCACAGGACGAGAAGGATGCAATGAAGCATCCGAAACAAAAGCATTTCACATTGCCACATTTTCTTGTATGTTCCACCTGTTTAGCTGTGTTGCAGAGGGAATCTGTCTTGCTTCCCAAATCAGCACCACCTCCTCCTTCCTTTCCATTCCAGGGGTCCTTTTGACAAATTGTATATCTTAAAAACAACAACAACAACAATCTGTCCTCTAGAACATCTCAAGATCTTGCCCCCACTTCTTTGAGCAGATTCCAGCTCACATCGCCTACACGTAATGCTTTCTTGATATTGTCAGGAGCACCGACCTTTGAAAAGTCTGTTTTAAGATAGATGGCCATACGCATCCTGCATTGGTAGCTCCAATAGTATATCACCATGGGTTTAGGAAAAAAATATGCGCTGTTTCCAGTGTTACGCCTAGATACATTATTGCCAAACAACACACAGTCCTTTTGTTGTGTTAAAACTGTTTCCTCAGTGATTCTGCAAAAAAAAAAGAAAAAGAAAAATCTCTTCCTGCTCCAAGCAGCCCTATGCGTTTGTACCTTTCTTAGTCATGCTCCCAACGTACTAATGCTGTTTCTTCCTCTTTCTGTCTTCTATGATCTCACCCACACTTGTTATAGCCATACCCCCTGCAATGTATTCTGCTCCACCCAATTTAAAAGAAACAAGAAACACTGCCCAACACGATGCACTCTGATCTTCGCAGACTTAGCAACTAAACCAAACAACATGGGAGGTGTTATCTGGAGCTCATCAAGCTCAAGTTGCAATAACAAAATTAAACCCGTGCATTTCTTTGAAATCACAAGGTGCTTCTGCTTCTTCCTTCACATCTGTAATGGGGTGGGGTATCACTGTTATTTTTCAGGCTGTTCTTTTCAACAACTGATTGAATCAGCCTATCATGCCAAACTCAAAGACCCCAGCTGATGGGCACTTTGAGTTAATGGGTGGAACAGTGGGCTTGTGCAACATGTTGGCAGCCCCTGTGGATTAGCAATTACTTAAGATGATTGTTTGGAGCAGGGCTGGGAGAACTGTTAGTGTAGTCCAGGTGGTTTGGACTACAACTTCCTTGGTCCACTGACCATGCTGGTTGGGGCTTTTGGGAGTGGAAGTCCAAATAATTGGCATAGGCCATTTCCCCTGCTTTTGAGAGGCCGAATAAATAGACTGAGCTGTCCTCAAATAAGACTGAACATGTTATTGTTAGGCATCCTTCAGTCTCGAGAGACTATGGTAACATGCTCTGTATGGAGGACTTGGAACAGCATCTAGTGTGGCTGAGGAGGCCAATTCGAGAGTGACAATCCCTTCCGCACTGAGGATATGAGCGACAGGGATATACAGAGCTGATAGCCATACAGAGAGTGTTTGTTATGTGTACACCTAACTTCACTTTCCCTTTGCAGTAAAGATTTGTTTTTTGGTGAGTTTTGGAAACCTGCGAAAATTGCTGGTCTGGAGCTGAACAGTGGGACAAAAGATACACCTGATGTGTTGTTCTCTGTGGGTAATGATGCTTCTTGTCATGTTGCCATCGGCTCTTGTAAAAATGATTGCCTTTCCACAGTCTTTAGTTATGTTTACTGAATTTCTGTCAAGTCCATTAGGTGGATTTAGACAGGAAGACAGAGACAAAGAGAATCAATGAGAATCAGTATATTGTGTCACAACCCAGAATAAAGAGACCAGATGCTTGGGTTTATGAGGGCCAGCACTTTATTGGGATTTAACAAAACAAGGAGACTTTCCATTACTTAGTGTGAAACATTATTTAAAGTAGGGACTGCTTGGATCTCTCTGTTAAAACAAGGGCAACCCTGTTACCATATCTCTGATGTGGAAACCATGTAGAGCCTCTTTCTGTCCCACTGAGCAACACTATGTGTGATTCTGGAGGGTCTCCATCTGGTTCCAAACCTCCCGAGTCTCAAAATTCTGGGTGTGGAAAGCAAGAAAAGCCCGAAAAAGGTTAGCTTTCCCCCCCCCCCCATGGGGTCGCAGAGACATGAATATTCCTGCACTATAATCCAGGGGGTAGGTAGGTAGAGGATGAGAAACAACCTCCCCCTCCCGAACTCTGCCCCCATGCCAATGGACATTGGTACACTCCGTCCAGGACGATTTCCTGCTTGTCTAGAACCCAGGGAAATGGCACCACTTCAAGTGTAGGAGGATAAAGGGGCAATATTTGTGCACTACCAAAGGGACAAGATGGATTGTTGTTGTTTAGTCATTTAGTCGTGTCCGACTCTTCGTGACCCCATGGACCAGAGCACGCCAGGCCCTCCTGTCTTCCACTGCCTCCCGGAGTTGGGTCAAATTCATGTTGGTCGCTTCGATGACACTGTCCAACCATCTCATCCTCTGTCGTCCCCTTCTCCTCTTGCCTTCACACTTTCCCAACATCAGGGTCTTTTCCAGGGAGTCTTCTCTTCTCATCAGATGGCCAAAGTATTGGAGCCTCAGCTTCAGGATCTGTCCTTCCAGTGAACACTCAGGGTTGATTTCCTTCAAAATGGATAGGTTTGTTCTCCTTGCAGTCCAGGGGACTCTCAAGAGTCTCCTCCAGCACCACAATTCAAAAGCATCAATTCTTCGGCGGTCAGCCTTCTTTATGGTCCAGCTCTCACTTCCATACATCACTACTGGAAAAACCATAGCTTTGACTATGCGGACCTTTGTCGGCAAGGTGATGTCTCTGCTTTTTAAGATGCTGTCTAGGTTTGTCATCGCTTTCCTCCCAAGAAGCAGGCGTCTTTTAATTTCGTGGCTGCTGTCACCATCTGCAGTGATCGTGGAGCCCAGGAAGGTAAACTCTGTCACTGCCTCCATATCTTCCCCTTCTATTTGCCAGGAGGTGATGGGGCCCGTGGCCATGATCTTAGTTTTTTTGATGTTGAGCTTCAGACCATTTTTTGCGCTCTCCTCTTTCACTCTCATTAAGAGGTTCTTTAATTCCTCCTCACTTTCTGCCATCAGAGTGGTGTCATCTGCATATCTGAGGTTGTTGATATTTCTTCCGGCAATCTTAATTCCGGCTTGGGATTCATCCAGTCCAGCCTTTCGCATGATGTATTCTGCATATAAGTTAAATAAGCAGGGGGACAATATACAGCCTTGTCGTACTCCTTTCCCAATTTTGAACCAATCAGTTGTTCCATATCCAGTTCTAACTGTTGCTTCCTGTCCCACATATAGATTTCTCAGGAGATGGATAAGGTGGTCAGGCACTCCCATTTCTTTAAGAACTTGACATAGTTTGCTGTGGTCCACACAGTCAAAGGCTTTTGCGTAGTCAATGAAGCAGAAGTAGATGTTTTTCTGGAACTCTCTGGCTTTCTCCATAATCCAGCGCATGTTAGCAATTTGGTCTCTAGTTCCTCTGCCCCTTCGAAATCCAGCTTGTACTTCTGGGAGTTCTTGGTCCACATACTGCTGAAGCCTACCTTGGAGGATTTTGAGCATAACCTTGCTAGCGTGTGAAATGAGTGCAATTGTACGGTAGTTGGAGCATTCTTTAGCACTTCCCTTCTTTGGGATTGGGATGTAGACTGATCTTTTCCAATCCTCTGGCCACTGCTGAGTTTTCCAAACTTGCTGGCATATTGAGTGTAGCACCTTAACAGCATCATCTTTTAAGATTTTAAATAGTTCCACTGGAATGCCATCTCCTCCACTGGCCTTGTTGTTAGCCATGCTTTCTAAGGCCCACTTGACTTCGCTCTCCAGGATGTCTGGCTCAAGGTCAGCAACCACACTATCTGGGTTGTCCGGGACATCCAGATCTTTCTGGTATAATTCCTCTGTGTATTCTTGCCACCTCTTCTTGATGTCTTCTGCTTCTGTAAGGTCCCTACCATTTTTGTCCTTTATCATGTCCAACTTTGCACAAAATGTTCCTTTAATGGCTCCAATTTTCTTGAACAGATCTCTGGTTTTTCCCTTTCTATTGTTTTCCTCTATATCTTTGCATTGTTCATTTAAGAAGGCCCTCTTGTCTCTCCTTGCTATTCTTTGGAAGTCAGCATTCAATTTTCTGTAACTTTCCCTATCTCCCTTGCATTTTGTTTCCCTTCTCTTCTCTGCTATTTGTAAGGCCTCGTTGGACAGCCACTTTGCTTTCTTGCATTTCCTTTTCTTTGGGATGGTTTTTGTTGCTGCCTCCTGTACAATGTTACGAGCCTCCATCCGTAGTTCTTCAGGCACTCTGTCCACCAAATCTAGTTCCTTAAATCTGTTCTTCACTTCCACTGTGTACTCATAAGGGATTTGGTTTAGATTATACCTGGCTAGCTCAGTAGTTTTTCCTACTTTCTTCAGTTTAAGCTTGAATTTTCCTATAAGAAGCTGATGGTCAGAGCCACAATCAGCTCCAGGTCTTGTTTTTGCTGACTGTATAGAGCTTCTCCATCTTTGGCTGCAGAGAATATAATCAATCTGATTTCGGTATTGCCCATTTGGTGATGTCCATGTGTAGAGTCGCCTCTTGTGTTGTTGGAAAAGAGTGTTTGTGATGACCAGCTTGTTCTCTTGACAGAACTCTATTAGCCTTTGCCCTGCTTCGTTTTGAACTCCAAGGCCAAACTTACCTGTTGTTCCTTTTATCTCTTGACTCCCTACTTTAGCATTCCAGTCCCCTATAATGAGAAGAACATCTTTCTTTGGTGTCAGTTCTAGAAGGTGTTGTAGGTCTTCATAGAATTGGTCAATTTCAGCCTCTTCAGCATCGGTGGTTGGTGCATAAACTTGAATTACTGTGATGTTGAAAGGTCTGCCTTGGATTCGTATTGAAATCATTCTATCATTTTTGAGATTGTATCCCAGTACAGCTTTCCCCACTCTTTTGTTGACTATGAGGGCTACTCCATTTCTTCTACGGGATTCTTGCCCACAATAGTAGATATGGTAATCATCTGAATTGAATTCGCCCATTCCCATCCATTTTAGTTCACTGACGCCCAGGATGTCAATGTTTATTCTTGCCATCTCCTGTTTGACCACATCCAACTTACCGAGGTTCATAGATCTTACATTCCAGGTTCCTATGCAGTATTTTTCTTTGCAGCATCGGACTTTCCTTTCACTTCCAGGCACGTCCACAGCTGAGCGTCCTTTCGGCTTTGGCCCAACCACTTCATTAGCTCTGGAGCTACTTGTACTTGTCCTCCGCTCTTCCTCAGTAGCATGTTGGACGCCTTCCGACCTGAGGGGCCCATCTTCCAGCGTCATATCTTTTAGCCTTTTGTTTCTGTTCATGGGGTTTTCTTGGCAAAGTTACTGGAGTGGCTTGCCAGTTCCTGCTCCAGGTGGATCGCGTTTAGTCAGAACTCTCCACTATGACCTGTCCGTCTTGGGTGTCCCTGCACGGCATAGCCCATAGCTTCTCTGAATTACTCAAGCCCCTTCGCCACGACAAGGCAGCAATCCGTGAAGGGATTGTATCCACAAGATGGATACAACACACAAATGTTAAACAATTGCATGTTTATTGATTATTTGTTGAATTCACATCCTCCAAGTATCTTGGACAATGTATCTGATCTTTCTGACCCAGCAGATCTAAAGATGAGGTTATGTTCAATCTATAAGGTTCTTTGCCTTCTTGATCTTCTTTTGTCATTTATTTCACTGTGAATGATCAGCTTTAGCAGTCAGCAATTTTTCATTTCCTATTGCATAACCAGGGTTCAGCTTTCTGAATTTCGTGATCTCTTGGTCTTTATTCGTTCACTTTAGTACTTCTTCACTGGTCACCCTCTTGGTCCAAGAAATTTTTAACATTCTCTAATAAATTCACAATTCAAATCTGTCTTATCTCTTTTTAGTAGCTTATATTAAATTCACTGGAAGGACAGATCCTGAAGCTGAGGCTCCAATACTTTGGCCATCTGATGAGAAGAGAAGACTCCCTGGAAAAGACCCTGATGTTGGGAAAGTGTGAAGGCAAGAGGAGAAGGGGACGACAGAGGACGAGATGGTTGGACAGTGTCATCGAAGCTACGAACATGAATCTGACCAAACTCCGGGAGGCAGTGGAAGACAGGAGGGCCTGGTGTGCTCTGGTCCATGGGGTCACGAAGAGTCGGACACGACTAAACGACTAAACAACAAAATTAAATTCTACAAATCTATGCTGTATAGTAGAACCAAGAAAGCATATCAAAATAAATGTGCATTCAAAAGGCCAATCTCTTGGTGTGTTGCATATTAAAATTTTCATCTTAAGCTCCTTCTCTTCCCCATATGTTTTATCCTCACAACAACAGTGTCCAATAGATGCAGCCGAGCCACAGAGACTTAATATCTGAATGGGGAGATGTCTTGAATGCAGGTCTTCTAAGACATATTTATATATTACATTTTAACCTCGCCTTTTCACTAAAGAATGGTGGCTATTAAAAAAATAGCTTAATGAAGAACAAATGGAAACCAAGTCAACAGCAGATTGAAGACTGATTAGATGATAAAGCCATAAAAATATTGCAGTTGTCAGAACCATTAGAAATTGTTGCAGTGTTCAGGAAACACCAAAACAGTTCAAAAGACCAGTTTGAAGAGGTTGGTCTCTTGCTTAAAATCTGCAAAAGTCAAAGCTGATTGCAAGTCTGAGAAGAGCGTGTTCCACATTCTCGGAGCAAAGCAAGAAAAAAAGCCTTGTTCCACATGCCAGTCAAGCAGGTCTCCACAGATTTTTATATTCTCAAGCGGTCTACTTTTAGCTTCTAGACAGGTTCATAATAAGACAGGTCATCCCTTAGATAGCCAGATTCCGATCCCTTTGTGCCTTTCACAGTTAAAAGATACCTGTCATACCTAACTGTGTGAGTTCTTTTGAAAAACAGAGTGTTATAAATGAAGGCCCGTGCTTTTTGGATTTTTCTCTGAGGAGAGGAGTCAGAAGCATCCTTTCATACTAGGAATCTGAAAACGGACACCATATTTCATCATTTTCAGAGAGTTAGTGGGGCAAGGTCGGCAACTGTGCTTAGACTGCAGAAACAGGCCTTGGGCAGACATGCCACACTTTCAGTTGACTTTTCATACCATCAGTGATTTGCTATCTGGGTAAACAATATTTACATTTGTTAATGGGATGTTGTCACTGAGAGTACTGGAGTTGGAAACAACGGAAACATCAGTGTCTTGAGCTGAATTATTATGCTTCTGGGGTTTTTAGATGAAGGACTTTCTGTTTCTGATTAACTAATATGTGCTTTCCTCCAGGGATTGCATTCTGCTTTTGCTTTTTGGATAAAGACATGTTTAGAACAACCGATTGAATTATCATTTTAGAAATGAAATTGGGCTTCCATTTCAAAAGACTTCATTTTTTTTCTGAAACACAATTAGTATGATAACTGAAATTCTCTGTTCGATGAAAAGGGGGGGGGGGACATCAACAAAGGATGTTTTTTTAAAAAAAAACAGCAGAGTTCTTTAGAATTGAGAGATGACTTCTGAAAGGAAGGTTACAAATAACCCATTAGGTTCTGGACTTGCAAAATCCTAAGAATACAACCATTACAATTTTATTTTGAAAGTAAAGGTACTTAGTGTTAAAGTAGTTTGTGCATTTCTCCTCAACTGAAATGACACACTGGGTATTTTTTGTTTGTTTGTTTGTTTTTCATTTTAAACCTGACACAACCATCTTTTTCCTACCTGGGCTCTATATCCGATGGTCCCCATCCAGTAAAGCTTATTACAGGTATTCTGTATTACAGTGAAACTATAGTTTGAGGTTGACGGACAAACCCCAATTTACTCTGATCTGAAAGTAATCTTATACAATTCTTACACTCCTAATACAATTCTAACTCCATGTAATATGATTCTAGCAGGTACCTCAAAATGCCAGATGCAGGGGAAGGGGTATCAGGAGACAGGTATCTAGTTGTCTCGTGTGCGCCCAGAGGCATCTGGTGGCCCCACTGTGAGATACGGGAAGCTGGACTAGATGGGCCCTTGGCCTGATCCAGCAGGGCTCTTCTTATGTTCTTATGTAGCAGACCATGAAAGAAATGGATCTATGAGATAATGTGTGTGTGTGTGTGTGTGTGTGTGTGTGTGTGTGTGTGTGTGTGTGTGTGTGTGTGATTAATGGCAGGCATGGGGAAGTGTACCAATAGACTAGGAATCATTCATGATTCATAAACAAGGGCTACTTATAAGACCACTGGAGGGAGGTCAATAGAAGGCCTACAACTTCACTGGTGCTGCACAAGGAGAATAAGAAACAAGTCTTGGGCAGATATTCCTTATGTCTAGTAATAATTTCACAGTTTAAGTTCCTCCCAACATAAGTAAATAATAGCCCAACTGGTGTAGCATAAATGTTTGGAGGTGAATTGCATTAAGAAATCATTGTAGAGTTTATCTGTTGCATACTGAGTTATGTGACTCAGTGTGCAGGTATTAAGGTGTACAGTGATTTCTTAACTTGGCGCAATTCGTCTCCAAGAATTACACCATTTGCGCAACTTCGCAAGAGGATTTCAGCCAATAAGTACAGAGTAATATTCATTGGGGTTGAGGTCTAAAATATTGTTTGAATGTTTGTCCAGTGCATCCCACTGTTTTTGGCATCAATTTTTATTAAGAAGTCCCAATTCTGGCCTGTTCCATTCCATTCCGGCTTTTACCTATTTATTTATTTATTTATTTATTCGACTTTTATCCCGCCCTTTTAGACAAAGTCTACTCAGGGCGGGTTCCATAAACATTAAATATAAAAACATTAGAACAATTAAAATTAAAATAAAACAGTTCAAAACAATAATATTAATATTAATAATACTCAAGATGGAAAAAAAATTATAATAAAATAAAATAAAATATTGACAGTTATTACCTAGTATTACCTAGTCTTGTTACGCTAAGTATAACTCATTCTTATATGAGTTATAACTAAGTATAACTCATTCGTAGCTGCAACCTACTAGAACACAGTATAATGTGTGAAATCTAATCCAAATGAGACAGAATTCTTGTGAAAGATCCCTTTTGAAGTGTCATGGAGGAAAAATTATTCAGTTTTTTCCATGCAGTGTCGATGAGGCTAGCTGATTTATAAGGTAATAAACCTAAACTAATCAATATTGAGTCAAGAAAGCTTCTGATTGGGGCTAATTGTCTCAAGTCAGTGAACCATGGTACAAATCAAGAACCTCAAGGACACAAAACAGAACTAGAAATATATAAGGTGTTATTTCAATCTGTTTAATTATACTGAAAAAGGAAACTTTCCCCCCTTGATCTGGCTCTGTCTTGCCTCTGTATACGTTTCCTGTGTGCATACCCCTCTTCATAATACCATATCATATCTAATTTTTCTGCAGCAAACCTATTTTTGTGCAAGAAAAGTGGCTCCCAATAGCAGTCCCTCAAAATAGAATGTTCAAGGGATTCAATGTAGTTTCAAGATGATTTATTGGGGCTAGCTCCCTCCAGCCTTCAAATAACGGAAAATGTATTCTCTGCACCAAATCTAAATCCTAAAACCTTGGACCCAGTAAGGAATTCATGTTTTTCCAGGAGTCTAAAATGTATCCAGCTGACGATTCTCACCAGAGAGAGAGATTTATGCTGCAGAGTACAAGACATTTCAAAAATGCATTGGGATTAAGCATCCACAAAACTCCATCATCCCGAATGAGTTCTGGGCAAACATTGGAATGTCACCCATGGAGGCTAAGAGATTCTAGGAACTGCAGTGGGGGGGGGGGGGGACTTTTCCAAAGTCTCATACTAGAGGAAAACTTCTACTGCCATAAAGCACAGAGCTTGGAGGACCCTCTATATTAAACTTGCCTGTTCCACTCATTTATTGCTTCCATTTTTATAGGGTGTCATGATCACATACCCAAGCTTCAGGGACCAGCAGCTCAGAAGTCAGTTTCCTGTTTTGTTTTGTTTTCAGCACAACTGGTGGAAAACAGCCACAGTGCAGTGATAATCAGTCTTTGTGTGGAACATCATGGGCCTCAAAGAGTAGCAAGCAGAAGGAAATATGGGAAGTTGCCTTATATGCGGTCACCCTGTCAGTCCTTCTGCCTTACTACTGCCTCATACGGATGTTGTCACTTTGTGTGTAGACATGCAATAGTAAAATCGTTCTCCTTCCTTCCTTCCTTTTTTTTTTTAACCATCACCCTTACTGGAGCCATTCAACAGATGCTATTCTGCCAGATTCTGTGGCCCACTGTTTTCAGCACTGAATCCCACATGATGGCCCTGTCGATTCTGGTTAACTCAGTGGTTTAGGTCTCTGGCTGCAGAGCCAGAGGTTGGGAGTTCGATTCCCCTCTGTGCCTCCTTGACCAGGGCTGGACCCTATGATCCATAGGATCCCTTCCAGCCCTGCAGTTCTAATGATGATGATGATGATGATTCTTTACAGATAAAGAAATAAATAAATATTATTATTCTGGAAACCATAGTCCAAAATAGTGACTTTTCCAGGCTGTGTTCCCAGCATTCTTGAAATCAGCGCTCTGCCACAAAGGACATGATGAGCCATTTAAAAATGTATCAGTGGCCATAGGCTATTATCTTTTACAGGTGCTAATCTCCATTTTCACTGTATTCGTTGATGTCAGCCCTCTGTTACCTCAATCACAGGGTCAGTTGTTATTCCTTCATGACTGCCCCACCACATTTTATTGCTTTTTCTTGAAACACACTTGCTGGCATAACAACGACACCTAGCTGAAGAGTCTCCAGGAGGAGGTTGTAATAACAGTCTTTGTAACATATAACTCAAACCTAAGTCTGCTGCCGAGGGAGGGATGGGTGGGCTGAGATGGCAAGATCAGGCTAAACGATAGCTTGCTAAGCTAGCCTGTGGGCATAATGATTATCATTAAGGCAGGAAACTGACAGTTAGTTTAACATCAAGTAGCTTCCGCTCGATCCTTCTTTCTGTTGCCACTGATGAATGAACTTGTACTCATTACAGATGAATCAGTAATAAGAGAAGTGACCCCTTTGGAACTCAAAAACCTCTAATTTACTAGGGACCTTTTTTGCAGGGATTCAAAGTAACTGATAAAAAGCAATCCAGACTCTCTAGGAAAGGCTGGCTGCTTATATGCTCAAAGAAGACAACATCTGAAACAGCATCTTGAATGACACAGTTAACATATCTGCTTTGAGATTAGGAAACCCCCCCCCCCCAAAAAAAAACCCACAACACTTTACTGAATTATGTATGGCTAACTGAATAATATTTTGCCTTGGGCAATATAATTGTAATAGATCTCATTTTTTAAAATAGAACATCAAAGAATGAGATAAATCTAAATGTAGTTAGTCCCTATTGCTATGGCCCCATTGAAATCAATGGAATGGACTTTGTTTTTCTACAACAAATCATATTCAGTTTAATTAGTCTGTTCTAGTTCAGACTAACGCTGGATTAAGCTCTAAGTACTGTAAACAGAAATATTAAGGTAATCATCCATTCTGTGCCACATGTACCAGCTTGTTACATGTCATGATAAGCAGATAAACCCTATATGGGTCTGACTTTCAATCCAAGCATTCAAAAACGTTAAGACAAATCCAAAACAGATTTTTGGACTTGTCTGTTTCACCCTTGCTCCGATTCGGCCCTCAGCTCTGCAATGAAGAATTCTGCAATGCTAATTTGCCTGTTTAGGATATTTTAGTTACAGTGTAAAAAACAATTACAAATAAAATAAAGTTAACTTTTCCAACCTCTGGTTCCAACAGCCCTGTCCTAGGGGTGCGGGTTTCATTTGCTATGGTTCAGGTTGAGTGAGTCAGGATTTTTAGTGCTCCCCTCTCTAGTATTAGAGAATGCCTGAATTATGAGTGCAGCTCCCTTTACAAAGACCCCTCTCCAGATGTGAGGGAAGGCCTGTATCTTATTTTCATTACTCTCTCACTGCAGTATGCCCTTGTTCATACCTTGACCTCTTGGGAACATATGCTGCTTTAGAGTGGACAGTTCTTTGAAGGAAGGTGTGCTCTACTTCAGTAATTCCCAACCTTGGGTCCCCAGATGTTCTTGGACTATAACTCCCAGAAATCCTGTCCAGCACAGCTAGGGGTGAAGGCTTCTGGGAGTTTTAGTCCAAGAACATCTGGAGACCGAAGGTTGGCAACCACTGGTCTACCTGAATGCTCTTGAGTCCAAATTCTTTACATACGAAGAACTGAAAGGAGAGGTCTTGAAGCTGCCTGTCCACAGTTAGTCCCTCTATGGTAGTCTGGGAAGATTTAGTTGTGAATATAAATATAGACATTATGTCTGAACTTTCATCTATGGCTATAAATTAGCAGGTGAAAATGGCATGCAAATTGTTGCCATGTCTTTTGGGGGATCACACATACGGGTCCCAGCTACCCTTCCTAACTTTCCTTGGAGAAAAAGACCTTCTCTTGATATATGTCAATATTGTTTTGACTCCATTTTTAAAGCACCTACTCAGCTTAGTAATTCAGTTATAAGAGCTGCCAGAGCCAACTTTCAGTAACTCTTGCCATGTAGAAAATCCCGTGGGAAGGAAAACGGAAAAGGAACAACATCAAGGTTAGGGCTTTGCTTTCAGAACCTTTCTTCTTCTTCTTCTTCTTTTTGCTTAATACCACATTTCAAAGTAATCTAGTTAATTGGCCTAAAAAAAGAGGGATGGGGGAGTGGGGAGGGATAACTGCTTCCTCATCGAATCAAATGTTCTCATAGCCTCTCTTGGCAAGACAAAGCTTCAAAACTAACAAAGCAAAGTGAAAGAACAGGACAAAAACCAGTTGGAGTCCACATTCAAAGCACATATAAAACTATGTGATAGCGGAACAGCTTTAACGGAGCTAAAGCATCATTGGTATAAAGGTCCTTATACAAATAATGAGATACATCATAAAAGGTTGCTAATGGCTCCCTCCCCCACCCCACACCCCAAAATATCCTTTGGAATTCCCTGCGGCTTTTGTGGGACCAATTCAAGAACAGCAAATCAAATAGTAAACATGAGGATTATCACACTAAACCAGTGACCGACTAGACAGTAATTCCTCTGGCATTTGGTTTGGGAAGTTGTTATAAAAGCAAGATAAACCTGTGGGACCAAGGCCATACCAGAAGGCAAGGGAAAGTCAAGGGAGCCTTAAAGCACCATCTGAGCCTTAAAGCACCATCGTCAGAACCAAAGCTGAAAGGGTGTGACATTGGCTTTCTTTCAGAGGCAAAACAAGCCAGGACAGGAGTGCTATAGCAGCAGCTGGCTTCATGCCATCTGCAAGGCCTCCAGTCTGGTTTCAGCTGCTGTCAGAAGAAGAATATGGATTTTACCCAGGGCTCAAGCTTTAAAATACTCTTTGAAGTCACTTAACCATGCTCAAGGATTATTTAGTCAGGGCCCGAATTTTGCAAAGTGAAATGAAAGGGCTTGGGAATCAGGTAGAGAAATTCAAATGCAGAAGCATTTAGAGCTGTTTGTGAAACAGAGCTGGCCTTCAACACTGGCCTGCAAAATAAATAAATAAATAAATAAATAATAATAAAAAAAAACCAACCATCTAGCTAAATGCCTTAAGCTGAAAATGAAAGAAGAGACCAAAATCATGCTAAAATGCATACATACAAACGTACAACCGGATCAACCAGAGCCTAAAGCCTACAGGAAAAATTTGAGCCTGTTTGGTTTCCCTTGCATAGTCAATGGGGCAGTAGAGTGGGGTGAAGCTCTTGTTGAACACTTTGCATAGTGGGTGAAACTACAGGGGCCACTTAAGACTTTGCTGGAAAAGAGAAAATGGATCATCATCATCGGAGGAGGTTGATTTGCACCCCATTGGTATGTGCTTATTGATATGTTCAGCATAGGGTGGGCATTTCATGGTCTACAGGCCACATGTACCCACATGCAAAATACTCCTCCCCCCCAGCCCCCGTTACTATCACTTTTGGTTGCTGGTGGAACATGCATTCCACACATTTCTGCCCTAAAAAGAGGCAGATGGGGAACAAAAGGATTGGTTTCCTGGAAGCCTCCAGAAAGTATATTTTCTGTTTAACACAAGGCATACGAGCCCTCTATGTGCTTTGCTTTCATTTCTTGACAACTGGATGTCTTCTAGTTGCTCACATTTTGTCAGATTTTATCTGCACGTAATGCAGGGCGTAGACTGTGGTCGTGGGATGGTATTGGGATGAAACAAGACCCAAAACACATCACCATTGCTCATTCCTGGTAAGATGCATATTTAGAAACTGTGTGTGTGTGTCTGTGTACCTTCAAGTCAATTTTGATTTATGGTGACCCCTTTGAGGGTTTTCTAAGTAGAGAGTACTCAGAAGTGGTTTATCATTGCCTTCTTTGTTCTGTACAGCTTGCCCAAGGCTACAAAGGCTAGCTCTTCTCCCAGGAGCAGCAGTGAGGAATAAACCATAAAAATTTGTTTCTTAACTTCAGTTTTTGGGGGGCTGGGTTTTATTTATTTATTATTATTATTTTGCAGCTAGCTGACCAATTAAAAACAACAACAAAAATGGCAAGCATTAACAATGACAATTAGCTAATGTATCATATTATTAGATGAACTCAAAGAAATTACTAAATTACTAGCTCTTCCATTTCTAAGAAGGCTGGACTGATTTAGTCCTGATTTTTCAGTCTGAACTGTATGTATCTTTAGTAAAATGAAACAGAAAGTGGGGGGGGGGGGAATAATCTTATAATGATAATATAACTTTCTGTTACTTATGGGAAAAAATTAAGCATCCTATTCCACATCACTCCATCTAATTGTATAATTGTTTGCTTCTAAAATCTCTATCATGATAGAACAAAATTGCTATCAGCTAAAGATGTACCATAATTTAATCCAAGTTTTAAGAGTGGCCCTATGCAGATTGCAAACACCCTCATCAGTTGAAATTTGGAGTGACTAAAAATGAAATAAAACACTGAAATGCAATTATATAATGTAGAGCTGATAAGTCTTAGGTTTTTCAAGTCTTAACAAAATACAGTGCACAGAGAGAGGAACACATCCCATCTCCTTGATGATGGTCCCTTCCATCAAGACTGAATTATGACAAAGTGACGCTCAAAGCCAATCTTACCATGAGATAAAATGTCCCTAAAACTGTTCTGTAATTGTTATAACTTGACCCCCATCCTGATGTTTGTATCTGCTTTGCAGTGCAGTGTAGTAGGAGCCTATCCCATGGCCAGTTGACGTGAAGTCATCGCTTGAAGACTGTGGTGTGGATTGTCTCTCTTCACCGACCATTAAAAGCTTTTTCGTGCCTTAAAACCCTAAAACCCAGAAGAATGTTTGCACTGGGAAGACCCAAGTCTACTTCCACCGAATATCCCTTTTGTGTTAAAAAAAATAGACACTTCTCAGCCTCTACTTTCTACATGATCAGGAAGAAAACATTTTGCCATGCGAGGCAGGGGAGCCGCAAAAATCCTTCTATTTGGTACCCAAGGTGAACCAAGATATTTTGGCACCTGAGACAAAAATCCCATGTTCTCCACCTTGTGTAAGTAAAAATATAGCAAGAGGAAATTAATACTTGTTTAATGTATTTTCATTATATCCTAAAATTACTGCTTCAGACAGTTGCCTCACTTTGCCTAAAGATAGGGCTGGACTTGATTTTCTCTGTCTTAAACCAGCTGTTCTGGTTAAGTATTAGAATTCTGCAAGCCATGTCTGTTTGTAATTAATGGTGATGGTTGCTCAATGAAGTTTGGAAACAGATTGTTTGTTGTTGTTTAGTCGTTTAGTCGTGTCCGACTCTTCGTGACCCCATGGACCAGAGCACGCCAGGCCCTCCCTCCTGTCTTCCACTGCCTCCCGGAGTTGGGTCAAATTCATGTTGGTAGCTTCGATGACACTGTCCAACCATCTCATCCTCTGTCATCCCCTTCTCCTCTTGCCTTCACACTTTCCCAACATCAGGGTCTTTTCCAGGGAGTCTTCTCTTCTCATGAGATGGCCAAAGTATTGGAGCCTCAGCTTCAGGATCTGTCCTTCCAGTGAGCACTCAGGGTCGATTTCCTTCAGAATGGATAGGTTTGTTCTCCTTGCAGTCCAGGGGACTCTCAAGAGTCTCCTCCAGCACCACAATTCAAAAGCATCAATTCTTTGGCGGTCAGCCTTCTTTATGGTCCAGCTTTCACTTCCATACATCGCTACTGGAAAAACCATAGCTTTGACTATTCAGACTTTTGTCGGCAAGGTGATGTCTCTGCTTTTTAAGATGCTGTCTAGGTTTGTCATCGCTTTCCTCCCAAGAAGCAGGCGTCTTTTAATTTCGTGGCTGCTGTCCCCATCTGCAGTGTTCATGGAGCCCAAGAAAGTAAACTCTGTCACTGCCTCCATATCTTCCCCTTCTATTTGCCAGGAGGTGATGGGACCAGTAGATGGGACCACTGCCTAATAGAGACCACAATAGCACTGCATTTTCATTGCCACTGCTACTACTTGGGAGGTTTTTGCAAAAAAATGAATGGACCCACCATGGCAACAGGGAACAAATTAATTAAGAGCTGAACTCAAACTTCAGAGCGGTTTGGGTTCAGATAACAACTATAATTAGCTTGGGCTAGCTATCTGAACTGTGAGGGCTTAGGTTCTGAACTCACCAATTCTAGATGTTGGCAGCAAAACTAATAATAGGGTTGAACCGTATTAGAGGAGGATTGCTGAGATAATATACGTGACACACTTCCGAACACTTGAAATATTATCTCTAAATGCTCATTACGTACCTGGGATGAAAAATAGGAAAGTCAAGGACTACTAATATCCATTAGAGATTGCTTACTCTATTATAAACGCTCTTTTTTTTTTCAATCTGCCATTGAACACGATCACGGGCTCTCAGGAAGATGGAGGGCTGCTGATTCTGGACAATGATGTAAACAAACCCTCTGTTAAAATAAAAATACAAATGGAACGTAAAGGAGAGGAGGAAGGAACGCCTTGGAGTTCAACCAAACCCAACAATTTTGCCTGAACAGGTTTCTTTCAGAGGAGGGGGAAAAAACATTTAAGATAAAGGGTACTTAGCTTCCTTCCATTTTCCAGACTGGCAAAATAGCCACAATGTAGTTCATTTTAAAAAAACAAACAAAAACCTAAGTCTATAAAACTTTGGAGCTTGCACTTTCATTAGAATTGTTGTAATTTAAATAATGAAGCCCTAACTTGTTTTTCTGGGAGCAATCTGTCTAATTACTGTTTACAAGAAAATGCCATTGTATCCAACCATCTCAGAAAGAGAGAGAGAGAGAGAGAGAGAGAAAGAGAGAGTTTGGAGCTTACTAACTGGGGAGTCTGGGAATTGTAGTCCAAAAAAGTAACTTTTCCTGAGCTCTGGATTTAGAAGATATTATGTGGCAGTTATGATTGTTTCAGATGCTACTGAGTTCATGGCTCTTATGGGAAAGAGATTCTTTTACCAAGCAGTAACCCTTTCCTCAGGCATGGGGTCTTTCAGACTTTTTTGACCCATGTCATTTCCTCTCCTTTTTAGCAGTTGGTAATGGAAAGTAACTGTTGTTTGGCAACTCACTTCCCTATCCTCTTTTCTTCTCCTCCTACTCTCAGGTATCCTCTTTTTTTCCATTCCCCCGTTCTCCTTAACTTTCCCCCCTTGATTTTTCTAACCTCTGGTGGCAGCTCACCCACCACCAGAGTAATCACTCCTCCCTCAGATTCCTATTGCTGCTGCTCTTTGTCTACTTGCCCTTCCAAGCTTTGTCTTCTTCTGAAGGCCACCCCCTCCTTCTCAGCCCTCGGTCAAGGGTGGTAGCATTGCTAGGTGCCCCCTTCCCACCTTGAGCTTTACATCTCTCTCAATCTTAGCCAACAGTCCTTCCCCTGTGGATTTCCTCCTTTGCTCCTCCCCTTGCTAATCACGACCTTTCCCTTCCAGACATATTCCAGACACTGTCATGGGAGAAATACCGTAGCACTAGGCTCCCTCCCTCCCCACCATACAAAATGACGCAAATAACAACAAGAAAAATTATGACCATGGTTTGGAGAGGAACCAGAAGAAGCGGACAGTCAGCACTGTAAAAAGTGAGGCAAGAGGAGTGATGTACTGATGGTGGAGAAAGTACTAATGTAGGACCTAATACTTGAAAGCAAACATATGCTCTGTCTGGAAAGGCAGAAATCAATATCTTGTGTCTAGTAGGACATAGTGCTGCCTTATTGGTTCTCTACAAAGAGTTGACCCGCACATTAATTTTTGCATATGGAGGCACCTGCATATACACAGTATCATTCCATTTAATTCAGTACATGAGTTATGTGCTTTAAGTGTGCTTACCTTACTAAGGAAGGAAGGAAGGAAGGAAGGAAGGAAGGAAGGAAGGAAGGAAGGAAGGAAGGAAGGAAGGAAGGAAGGAAGGAAGGAAGGAAGGAAGGAAGGAAGGAAGGAAAGAAAGAAAGAAAGAAAGAAAGAAAGAAAGAAAGAAAGAAAGAAAGAAAGAATTACCTCATCATTACACAGACCAGCAAGGGAAAGAAAGCATTCTATAAAGCTTTAGAAAGCCTTGAGATCACCCAAGGACGTCAGAGACAACGGAGCACTACAGTTGCTCTTGTGGTTTTGCAGGCACTGTTATCGGCCACTTCTGCTGTTAGCCATTTTTGGAGGCAGGCTTGAGAACTGGGAGGACCGTTCATTGTTCCTGCCTGACTCATGCCAGCTGTCCTTGTGTCAAAGTGTCGGAGGTGCCGAGAGATGCCTCTTCGCTGATGGAAGATCTCACACAAGAGCGGATGTTACCTCTCTGCACCAGATGCAGTCTCGGTCTCCCACATTCATGTCATGCAGTGCCATCCCTCCTGGCAGACATGTAATCCCTCCCTCCACCTTCCTAGTGCCAGTGCCCATTGATTTGAGAGGCCATTGAAGTAGCCAGGTCTTAGGGCACCGACTGAAACCGCAGGGGATTCCTATGCTTCTCTGGTTCTCCAGGTGAGGAAACAAATCTCAGAGTGAGCAAAACTGGTAGAGAAGAAACTTTGACACACGTGTGTGTGGTGACTTTAAAGCTCAAACACCCACCCCCTATCCATTCTCAGTTAGGGTCATGACTTGCTGGCTGCATGTGAAGCTGCTTTAATGTGTGCTACATTTGTACCATAGGGGCAGACCAAAAAAGGGTGAGGGGCGCTAGGGAAAGAGCCAGTGGATAATACATGCCCTGGGGCTCATTGCTCCTTAGAACAAGGCAGGAACGGGAGCATCAGTATTGCACACCAATTTTCATCCTTGATTCTATGACCAAACCTGAGGTCAGCCTCTGAGGAAACGTTTTTGACAGCTAAGAAAGAAACAGTTCATGTTCAGACATTGCGCTATGCAGTGGAACATGAAAATTATACAGGGTCCCAAGCAGATAACAGGTTAGCAAGACAGGATTTGTGCCAGACCGAGACTGAACTGTGTTAGAACGTGCCAGAAAATCTGTGGGAAGGTAGCATTTTCGAACTCCAAAAATATTCCAAGGACAATAATTTGTTTTGCCCCGGTGACTTCAGAGGAGTCTTCTGCTGTTTGTTAGCACTGCCCTGTTCGTGAAGTGCCTGATCAGATGTTTAAATAATGGCTTGTTGGCAAATGCGTTGACACTTTGAATTCTTTTCTGAGGCCCCACTGAGGATTTTAAACCATCATGCGAAAAACACTGGGTGTCTGAGCAGCTCTATCTAGCATTTTCTTAGACAATCCGAGTTCCCTCATGGCTCTCTCTGCCCAGGAGTAGGCCTGGCCCTGCACAGCAGGAAAAGGCAAAGAGAGAATTCCTCTTCCCATCATCTCCCAACAAAAGTGTATCTGCCTTCGTTTCTCAGTTTAGCCTTTATTGTCCTTTTATTTCCTCCGTTTGAGAGATATCTCTGGTTGAAAATTAGCAGGTGACAGAGTCCCTAGCCTATTTCTTCTGGCGTAAGAGTTGCCTGTTGCAGGTGATAACAGTTAGGGGCTTGTAAAATGATTAACAGCTAAGAGGGCATTACCAGAAGCCGTGGCAGTGAGCTTCATTTACAGTAGCGGCCCTGCTGGCCAGGGGATTCTTTGCATTTAGTGTGGCCACTTTTACCCATCGCCAGAAGAGAGCCTATGCATCATCCTGTCAACGAGGACAAAGAAAGACACTGATTGACATGTGTTCATGTAGATATAAATTCTGCAAAATCAGAAATGTTGTTTTATAATTTCAACAGAATTACAGTACGTTTCACCAGAGCCAAGAAGTCTGTGACCAAGAAGTCTGGCTTGCGTGTCTGCTGAATATCTGGGTGAATAGACAATGTCAAAGTCGCTGATCTCCTTCCTTTCAGTCCTTTATCTTTCAGTTGGATTGCAATGGACTGGAACAGCGTACATGGTCAAAGAAGACGGCCCACTAGTTAAAAAAAAAAAAGGCACCTGCAGAACCCCATTCCCTGCTGTATTCCAAAAACATAACTTTTCCAAGCTCCGCACCAGCATAATCCAGACTCCTTTGCCATCTGTGCAAAGGCAGTTGCTGACTTCAAAGGAGGTTTTCCAAAAGTCCTCCAGAGATCTCTCTCCTCTGTCTCTCTGTTTTTTGTCCCCCCTTCAAAACCCACATTTGTTAGACTTTGAACAAATAAGACCGGGGTTTCTACTAAACCCATCAAGCTAGGGCTTAGCTTCTATGAGTTATTTGAACAATTTGTTTGTGCAGACATAAAAGGGCAGAGGAGAGTGAGGAACATGACAAAGCCACCCAAGATGCGACGGTGACATAAAATGGCAAATAACAAAGGAGCAGGAGATGATGGTCTTCTGGGACTCTCAAACCAGAAGAGGAGCTTTTATTACTGCATTCTTAAGTACCCATTGAACTCGGTGGGACTGACTTCTGAGCAAATACACTCAGGCTCATACTGTGCAACGATTAACCCAAACTGTCAACAAGCAGCATGACAGAAGGCATGGGTCCCCTCTGTTATCCACTCCCACACAGAAAAGAGGCAAAGATAAACAGGATGATTTCATGTTCCATGTCTTGATATCCTTGGGTAAAATCTTTGGGAGGCAGGTTGCCAGCTCTTTCCTGCTTTTAAGTCTAGAAGCTTTTCCCAGCTGTATTATTTATTTATTTGCATTATGAGCTACCCAGCATCCATAGGGGTACCATGGTGGTGTGCAAATCTAAATAATTAAAATAATCGAAATCCCAGCAATAAAAAGATATTGAATAAAAAGAGGCTGAATTGCCTGGGTAAACAACAAGGTTTTGGCCTCCGGCAGGTTGGCACAAAACCAAGCCTAGAGTTGGCACCAGTTACAACCCCATGGATAAAATATTCCACATTTGTGGTGTTGCGAAAGAGAAGGCTCTCTCTTTGGTTGACGTAAGATGTACTTAACAAGCGGTTAAGTTTAAAACAATTTAAGGGGATGGTTTAAAACCGTTTTACTTTTTTCCCTCTCATTTGTAAACGTGAGATATTTTGTTATAGGGTGGGACATAAATATCGAAGCATACCAACAAATGTAGAGGAGAGCCTCCGCTCTTTAAGAAATGTTTTGTTTACCAATTCTGCACCCCTAATGAGTTTCCATGGCAGAGCTGGGGAATCGGACCCAGGCCTCCTGAGTCCTAGTCTGTTACAGTGGTGCCTCGCAAGACGAAAACAATTCGTTCCGCGAGTCCCTTCGTATCGCGAAAACGATCGTCTTGCAAAGCACAGTTTCCCATAGGAATGCATTGAAATTGCCTTCAATGCATTCCTATGAAACACCTCGCAAGACGAATGCCATTTTTTTCGTCTTGCGAGCATCACTGCAAGATGAAAAAAAATCGTCTTGCGAAGCACGGCCATAGGAAAAACCATCTTGCGAAGCGCCTAGGACATCGCAAAAAGCTTTCATTTTGCGAGTTTTTCGTGGCACGAGGCATTCGTCTTGCGAGGTACCACTGTACTCTGTCCACTAGACTACACTGGGTACTCAGTATGTCAGTACAGTGTGTGTGAATGGTGTCTCCTCCATGCAGACACCCTAGAGCAAATTTTTGGAAGGGGAGCTCCCAAGAGGAAAGGGCAGTCAGTTAAAGGCACCTTTCTAGCCCTTGTACTAGCAAGAGTATCCTGGAAGCCAAAGGAGGCCCAGGGGATGCACATGCCAGTATGAGTGAACTCAAGAAGATCCTATTCACTGATGGCCCCTCCTTGGACATTGTTGCTTCTTTGTTGTCCAAGCAGAGACACTTGAACAAACCTCAAAAAAAAAAATCACCATTTGCTTTCCTTATGTTCTTAGCACCACTTCTGGAACATGGGGAACATATGGTTCTCCAGATGTTAGGCTGCCACAACTCCTATCACCTCACCTCTTGGCTATACTGAGTGGAACAGATGTTGGGAGTCCAGCAACATCTGCTGCCCCAAGGGCTCCCGGTGCCAGCTTAGGGCCTAGTGCTATGTATGCTTAGTCATGTTGGTTTGACTCACACCATTGAGATTTTGTGGGTCCAAGCAGATGACAATGGGCATGAATGTTTGAAACCAATTCTGTTCCTGAGTCCCCGTGAAGTATGATATCCCTGCAGGGATTCAGGAGGGGATGTAAGGTGGAGTGCTTTCAGCAGTCCTTCAGAGGTTAGGAACTGCTGTTCCATCAGATACATGGCATACATTTTTATATGTTAATGTTCACATCGTTGCTAGTTTTTAATTGTACGGTTTCATTTATATGGTGTATTTTATTGTTTTATGTATGGTTTATGTGGCCTGCACCATTCAGGGTCTCTTTGAAGAGAAGAATGGCATATAGATGAAAATAATAAACAGAACAAAACAAAGCCTCCATTTTGTTCTTATCTCTGCAGCCCTGAGAAATGGCTGTTCTTCTGGTTTGGTTCCCTACTCAATGTTCACTAGAAACCGCCTGTGTTTTGGGGACCAGTGAATAGAAAAAAGGAGTAGATCTTCCATTCCCCACATGCCCACAACCATACTCCGTCCCCTCCCCTTTATGAAAAAGGTTTCCATATTTATGTGGCTAATCTCTAAGCCTGGCCTTGAATTTACGGAGATACATGCCATTGAATTCAATGGAAATCATCTTAATGGTTAGGTTTGCAGCCATATTCGTTCTGTAACAGCTTTTATTTTTGCCGGTCTGTTACCTTTAGCATCCACAAATACATTTCTGCATAACCCCTTCTTTTGCTTGTTGATATTCAGTTTTCAGCATTTTAGAATTAGCTCACCACTGTATTATGAAAGGGTTAGTAAAGGAAAATAAACTTCTGTACAACTTGTGACAAATTTTATGCCTCCAAATGAGAGTTCAGCCAAGATATGCCATCTGTATTTAGTCAGCCCTACACTGGGCAGTTAACTGGGCCTACTTAGATCTCCTTTTCTACATGCCACCCTGATAAGCTTTACCAATCCATTTATCAAGGTACAAGCTTGCACAGTAGTTTAACATAGTCAGAGATTACTCTGAAAGCAGGCTTAAATTCATTTACTTACTATGAAATGTCTTCGAAAATAAAGCAAGAATCAAACAAGTCAGAAGGCAGGGACACAACCTTAGCATAGTGCAATAATAAGAAGTTTGAAATTCCCCATTTGACAGATCTGGAGCACCTAATTGGGTGGAGGCATCCCACAGACATCCTGGCATCTCTGTTGCTTGAGCTTATATAGCAGACTCTTGGCATAAAAATGCACGTTGGAGGCAATTTAGCATGCTTAATGGTGTGACCATACTCATCAGCTTTTGGCCTCTTTATGTAGTTCCAGAAGTTGATGAGAGATGTTAATTTCTCTACATGGAAGTAGGGTGGTGTCTGAAGTAACAGGTGTCTTAAGTGCACTCCAAAGGGTAAAAGTACTGGCAATCTCATGTGAGCACATCACCTGAAACGTTGGCAGCCTGAAGGGAGGCTGTTCTTTGGCTGACAGCCAGTGTTTAGGGCTTTGAGTGGTGCGCAGGAACATCCTTATCTCTAGTTGCACATGTGCAAAGGTCAGAATGCTCTACTAGCACACTGAACTAGCATATATTTTATGGCTCTTGGCAAGCATGTCACAAGAAGCAACTAGAAGCTCATTATTTCTTATGACTAATGTGAACACCAGCCTCTGCTTGGAATTTTTTCAGCACAACATCCAATTAGTTCTTCCAGCTGCCTGTCCAACAAAGGAAGTGTTGATTTTGCACCTAATTCGAAAAGGGATCAAATGATGAATCTTCTGTGCCCTCTCTTATTAATTACGTTGGGTTGTTTCTTTCAAAACATATTCAGCTTGCTTTTATTAATAAAGAGCTTAAAAGAGTTTGATTATAATAATAATGTGCGGGCAAGTCAATTCTGATGTATGGCAAGCCTTTTCAGAGTTTTCCAGGTAGAGAATACTCAGATGTGGTTTCCCATTCCCTTCTCCTGGGGGTGGCCTGGGACTGTGCAGCTTGCCCACGGCTACACAGACTGGCTCTACTAGTAGGAGGCCCAGTGGGGGAATCGAACTCCCAACCTCTGGCTCTGCAGCCAGATATGTAAACCACTGAGCTATCCATCCAGTGTATGAGTTTTATAAACACTGATAAACAGTACACGGTGTAGTGTAGTGGATTGAGTGAAGATTTAGGATTCAGGACACCTGAGTTTGAACCCCACTTGGCCATGGGAACTCATTGAGGGAATAGCCCCGGTAAAACTGGTCTTTAAATATCTAAATTATCCTGAAAGCCTTATTAAGGTTGCTTATGTCAGTTCTGTCTTGATGGCACATAACACACACAAACGTAAGGCAAAAACTTCATCAGCTTTTCTTAACAATCAAAAATAGGAATTATCTGTGACAAACTATTAAAAGAGCACAAACACTGTTGAATTTTACCTTACATTCGCACATTATGAAGTGTAGGATTACACTGCTATACCCACCAAAAGAATCTCAAATTATCTATTACAGAAATATATACTTGCCATCTGTTCTAGACATCAGTCATTGTGATATCTGATTGTAGCTTATAAAGGGTTAAATGGCTATCAGGTATCATTAAAAATAGCTCCATGGTTATGGATTACTATAGTGAATTTCAGTATAACATGGTGACAAAGAAGAGTCTATGGCAGCTGAATATATTACATTTATAGTAATCATTAGCTGGCTGAACAGCTCAGTGAATTGTAGGTCTCTGGCTCTGGAGCCAAAGGTTGAGAGTTTGATTCCCCACTGGGCCTCCTGTGAGTAGAGCCAGCCTGTGTGGCCTTGGGCAACCTGCACAGTCCCAGGATGCTCCCAGAAAAAAGAAAGGGCAAACCACTTCTGAGTATTCTCTACTCTGCTTACAAAAATGGACAGCAGAAGGACCTGCACCTAAGGTGCCCTCTCCCATTCCATGTGCAAAAGGTGGCTGTTTGGAAATCTAATCTTCCTTCAACACTAGAATTAGGAGGTTACCCCCCACTACACGCAGGGCTAGTTTAGGGAGTGCAGGACAGGCCACTTGGTGCCCAGTTCTTTCAGCCCAAACTCGCTGTCTCAAAGCGTCTCTTGCTCAAGAGGGCTACCTCATTTAGTGTCACAGTAGAACTGGTCTTAGTTAAACCCAATAAGGCATGGAAAGCAGTCTGCAGATAAGATATATCTATATTCTTTGGCAGAAAAGCAAGAAAGGAAGTCTCTACATATACAGACACATACTTTATTAGTCACAATAGGTTCCAATTTAAGATCTTCTTAAAGGCCATCGTGCCATAATAAAAATAGAAACAGTATATTACAAACATCTGTAGACATTACAGTGATAAATCATGAGCATTCACTTACATGATGATTGTCAAGAGCAATTAATACTGTAGTCAAGTCAACTGAATTATAGTTGGAATTTAAAGGATCCAAAATGAGAAGCATTGAAATAATTATGATATATCATATAGCAGAAAAACAGACTATAATCTGTTTGCAAATATGTCACAAATCCTAGCTGTGACATAGTGTCACTCAGATGCACATGGGCTTTGATGTTGCTTCTCGTGACACCTTTACAATATTGCCACTCCTCAATTGGAGATTACCTTGCAATCTGTACTGGGTCTACATATGCAACCTGGTTGAATCTTGATCTGGTTTCACCTCTGTCTGACTCGGCTCAGGGACATGGGGCAGCACAGGGCTGGAAAAACAAGGCTATCGGCGGGGCCAATGGACTTCCTGCTTCTGTCTTGAAAGGTCACAACACTCTGGTGGCTGTGCCATGTATGTTGCAATCTGGCTATCCATGGGTCACCGGAGTGGGATGCGGAACCTTTGGCCTTTCAGCTGTTTCTCACTTCAGCTCCCATGAGACCTAGCCAATGCTCAAACATAAGGAATTATGGATGTTGTAGAACAACAGAACAAATGGACTCTATGACTATTATTGTTCACTGCAACCTAGATGTTTGTCAGCACTACTTCAACCTCCTGTATTTATTAGAGCAGTGGTGACCCCAGAAATCTTGGGCAGCACAGCTAGTGGTGAAGGCTTCTGGGAGTTGCAGTCCAAGAACACCTGGATTACCCAAGATTGGGAGTGCAAGTATTTGTCCAATCTGATCTATCTCTGAGTGTCTGCAGTAAAGATCAGAAATGACCTGCTCTGGGCCTGAGCCAATTTGTTCTCTGGTTTATGCACATAATTTTTATGTTTCCAGATTGAGGGAGATTGGTTTAGGATGGAGGGAATGTGGCAAACCTTCAGTGTGTAGGCGAAGGTCAACTAGCTTGCTTGCTTGCTTGCTTGCTTGCTTCCTTCCTTCCATTTCTCATCTCTTCCTCCTTGCCAAGCCCCTGCCATTCCATGAATCCACCTGGCATCAGCAGCCACTGAAAAATGAAACTGGAATATAACGTTGGGGGAGGCCCTAGCACTCTTTTGACCTATCCTATCAAGGCCTGCAGAAGAGAGTCAGTCATCACCCCATATTTGTGCGCACACGCGCACACACTGTCCTAAGCATAATGAAAACTCAGCATGTGTTCCTAAAGGAAAAAAGAAAGAAAATTCTAGAACACAGCCAATGTTGCAGCACCCTCCTCTTGTCATGCCTGGATTCAAAATGGCCATTCAATCATATTGACAGGAATATTTACGTATGCATTTATGTCACCTGAACCATAGCAATATTTGCTACTCATGTTCCATAGAGAATTTCATCAGTACTTAACAAATTCACTTGTTTTAAAACAGTTATAAATGCCACACATTATAGAGACATTTATTCTAATGTGCTTTAAATTCTCTCCCCTCCCCCTTCACTCAGCTTAGCAAATATTTTATGTGGCTCACATTTTCCCCAAAAAGACATTTATTTTGTGGGCCTTAATCACTGAATTAGACGTAATGGGAAAGACATGAGATATGTTTATATAAAACCAGAAGGCCAGTTTTTAAACACATACCAAGGGCCAGATAACCCATCTGTCAAACCTAGTGTTCCAAATACGCTATTTCTGGCCCAGCCTCCTTTCCTTATGACATAAGCATCTAAAAACTTAGCATCAATAAAGCTGCACCTTTTAAACAATGCTGTAAAAAGTTCATGAGCATTGACTAAGATGCATTACATGGCTTACTGCCCCCCCCCCTCCAAAACAGGAGTGAAAGGTGTGGGCATTTTAATACTTGAAAGAAGCACAGACCTCTTCACACCGAGACTGCAGGCACTTCCAAGCTGCGAAGAGACTAAAACCAGATGCATGGAGAATGCAAGGATCAAAATATTATTTAGGAAACATTTTAGAGACCTTTCCACTGCACCTAAGCCACCCCCCACAAAAAAAAAAAAACAATGTTAGGAAAAAAACATTGGGAACCCCACAGAGCTAGTCCAGAAGAAACACCAGGGTATACATACATGTGGCATTCTTTGTATTCTCTGCATCAAAATCTTTCTTAGGTAAGATAAGGGTCTGGGGCTAACAAAATCTGAAACAACGGGCCTTGGAACTTAAGGCAGGCTCCCTGCAGGATATTTTGTTGGCTGGGCCAAAGGACAGTGTGTCTCTCCGTTTCATATTGGATCGTGTCTTCTGCACACTTGAAAGAAGGACTTGGAATTCGGGAAGTGAAGACAGAATGTGTGCCACACACCAGTCTGGTCTCCATGACAGGGAAACAACCAGGGAGACTCAGAATGATCCATTTGGAGGCCACCTTTGCCCCCCTTCAGGATCTCCTGCCTCAGTTGACCACCCCACTCTGCCTAACGGCAGGGCTGGATCTGTCTCCCAGCCGTATTTTCAATCAAGTTCTTTCAAGGAGAGACAAGAGACAATTTCAAACAATGTTCCATTTAACCCGCTGCTCCCCACAAAAAACCATGCAAAACATTAATACTATTTTGAAACTTTGCCACAAAATTTAATCTGTCTCCTTGACGCCTTCTTAGCTCTGTTACCTTTCAGTATGAGAATACATTAGTCCACAGCTTTGCTATATGAAAGCACTGCAAGAGTGCAATTGGTAACCATAGTTCACAAAACTAGACTTTCAACTCAATTCTGGCTGCACTTTTCATACAAGAAAAATGAGGCACCACTGATTAGAACAAGATTGCTCTGCAGTAGAAGAACACACAGGCCATTAAAGGCGGCCTCCGGAAGTCTCAGTCAAATGTCTGTTATCTTTTGTCACAAAAGAACCTGTATGCAAAGCGGCGCTGGGTCAAACATGCTGCCCATCCATAGGCAGAAGGCTGGCGGTGGGACATTGTCAGAAAAAAAAATCTTTAAAATAATAAATCATAATAATATACCTTGGAGCTGTTCTCCAACACAGGCTTGTGTCTTTATTTAAGACCATGATAACAGAATGGCTAAGAGCCCTCAGGTCCAATCTGGGCCAAAATACCTTCTGCCCCAAATCAGATTCCCCAAATCACAGATTTTTATCCCCTTTTCAGAACACGTGTCCATCACAGACATCATGCCACTTACACATTTATCAGTTACAATTTGAGGCTTTCCTATCTAAGTTGCAACACATTTCAGACAGTCCATTTTGTGGCTTGGGATTGACTTCCGGTCAAGTCACCCCTTTGATCATGTGTTGCAGTGGTCAATTTCTGTGGTTAATTTCCAGAATTCTGCAACCGTTTCTCAATAGCTCCTGGTCAGAAGCTTCAGCTTTGTAAGCGAGGTCAAACTATAAGCCCCATGTGCCTGTTATTAATGCATTTCATGATTAATATGGTTAATAAACATTATTTTCTAACAACGTTTTCCTGAGAATGCTCCTGCGTAGTCTACAGTTCAGAAAAGGCTTGGTTCTTCACTGCCGACAGATTCATTTTCTTGAATGTACTTCAGAATGTCCACCTTCCCCATGGCTTCGACCTTCACTCCTGTTTGCTGCGCTTTTTGGCCTGAGGATAATGGGAGTTTGGCAGCTGTAGGCTTCTTGGGCACAATTGGCTTAGGTGGCGGCTTGGGTTTGGATCTTGAGCTCAGCTTCCACATTTTCTCAAAGTCCTCTTCCACTCTGTGCAGGAAGGTGAAAACAAAAATAAAAAAGATTAAGCTTTGCATTTACGTCGTTAAGTCAAATATTTAGACCCAACCTACGCATGACAATATCACTGCCCAAAATGCTTTGGGCCGGCCATCTTTCCAAGCCTTCCCTGGAGAGGGAGGAACTGGGATCCTTGGGCTTCTGGCGTGCAAAGCATGCACTTAACTACTGAGTCGCAGCCCTTCCCAAAGTGTATGATAGGGACTATCATACACTTTGGGAAGGGCTGCGACTCAGTAGTTAAGTGCATGCTTTGCACGCCAGAAGCCCAAGGATCCCAGTTCCTCCCTCTCCAGGGAAGGCTTGGAAAGATGGCCGGCCCAAAGCATTTTGTTGCTTGAGGACGAGTAAGGAATGGCAATGGTGACTTGACTCAGGGTTTTTTGTTTTTTTTTAATGACTCGGACTCAACTCGCAACTCACAACCCACCAACCCCCTTTTCTGGGGGGGGGGGAACCTTGTTTTTAACAAGGACTTGCACTTTGGACTCAGGACTTGGTATCAAAGACTCGGACTTGGGACTTGGACCCAAAGACTTGCCAACATCCCTGTGCTGAATCATCTCATTTCTTTCTTTGTCAGATAATGACACTAATTAGAAACTATTATATCTCCCTAGCAAGCTCTGAAGGAATAGTTAAAAAAAAACTTTTGTCAGGCAAAAATTCCAATTTGTGGTTAAACAATAAACCATTTGTTGGGTATTATACATCAAGAACTAGTGGCATAATTCTGCATATATACGACCATCACAAGACGTGAGCTGGCCTGCAAACATCTGTCTTGTTAAATCTTCCATCACTTTTAGAATTCTATAAATATTTGAATGTTAAAATAGCAGGTGATGGGAGAGAGGGGTTATGGTTATTATTTCTATGATAAATATGCATTAGAGGAAAATGCTATAAAATTCTGGGTTTAGCACCAAAAACGCATGCACAAAAATCAACTATTTCATCCCATTTTCCTAAATACCACATTTCTTGCATGATTAAAATCACAGCAATTGACTTCAATAAGTGCAAAATATCATCCATTTTTTTTTACAACTCTTCCAACTGTT
Organism: Intellagama lesueurii; assembly: GCA_037013535.1. Lineage (NCBI taxonomy): Eukaryota > Metazoa > Chordata > Lepidosauria > Squamata > Agamidae > Intellagama > Intellagama lesueurii. Next base: position 212,707,182 of record JBAJHW010000001.1, on the reverse strand, counting down.
GACAGCATACAAAGAGTCAATGTTTTGGAGAACTGCACAATGGCCCAGGCCTGGAGAATGACACGGTACCTTTCTAGGCTGGGTTATAGTATATTAGGTGAAGATAAAGGTTCCCTTTGACATTTAGTCCAGTTGTGTCCGACTCTAGGGCACGGTGCTCATCCCCGTTTCCAAGCCGTAGAGCCAGCGTTTGTCCAAAGACAGTTTCCGTGGTCACGTGGCCAGCGCGACTAGACACGGAACGCCGTTACCTTCCCACTGAGGTGGTACCTATTTATCTACTCGCATTTTTACATGCTTTTGAACTGCTAGGTTGGCAGGAGCTGGGACAAGCGACGGGAGCTCACTCTATCGCGTGGATTCGATCTTACGACTGCTAGTCTTCTGACCTTGCAGCACAGAGGCTTCTGTGGTTTAACCCGCAGCGCCATCACGTCCCTTAATATAGTATTATAGTATATTAGCTGCCCCTAAAGCCCTGGGATGCTTTTGCTTCTGGTCTGCTAAGTGAGAGAGCCTGCTGTTACACCACATGGAAAAGGCAGAGAGGTGCATGGCTTCTTGTGCAACGCAGTGCACATGATGGGCACACAGACTATGAAGCAAGGGTGAGCAACAGATGCGCACCTCGGTCAATTTTGCAGCCTTTCAGCACCTACTTAGGGAGGAAAAAGACACACTGATCAATATTGGTTACAAATGTATCTCATTTGTGGTCTGCTAAATCAGTGGTCCCCAACTTTTTCTGAACCACAGACTGGTTGGGGGGGCGGGGTCCGTGGGGGGCACCCCCCGCATTCGCAGGTCCGTGTGTGCGGGTGGGCGGGCCATGCGTGCGGGTGGGGTGCATGGGGGGAGTGCATGCGGGGGCGGGAGATCTGTCTCCGCAGCCGGGTCCTGCTATGGCCACGGACCAGCACGGGCCGCAGACCGGGGGTTGGGGACCCCTGTGCTAAATGACTGGCAAAAAAGGTACTTTTGTTTGTTTGTTTTGTTTTGTGTCATTGGGGAGAAACTGCAAATTGCAGATTCTTTCCCTCTCTTTCATTCTGGATTACACGCAAATAAAAGTGCACAGCTCAAAACATGTGTCATTGAAAAATGTGCACAAGCATGTTTTAGTCAATGGGAAACAGACACGAACAAATATTTACAGTTTCATTCATGAAACACGAAATATTGACATGTTTTCAGAGAAAAATATATTCATCCACAGCCAGTTGGAATGGCATCCAGATTTCTTACTGGCCCCAAGCAGAACTACCATCCACAATTTGAGATACCAAAGGTAAAGAGGAAGAATGCACGGGTTAAAGTGCTCCGAGGCCAAAAGCAGGCTGAGCCACATCACACAGGCATATAATTAATTGTATGCCATCAAGGCAGTTCTGACTTATGGTGACCTCTTTTCAGAGTTTCCTCAGGTATAAAGGACTCAGCAGTGATTTACCATTTCCTTCTTCTGGAGGGTGCTCTGGGATTCAGCAGTTTGTCCAAAGCTCTGGAGACTTGGCTCTACTCCAGAGAGGGGCAGTGGGGAATCAAACTTCCAGCCTCTAGCACTTGCAGGCAGATGCCTATCTCAATGGGCTCTGCCAGCCAGCTAGACTTCATGTAGGTGTTTCCTAGGTCACACCCCCACAAACACACATTCCATCTCACAAGATTAGGAATTCCTGTGCCTCATGAGATTTCCTTGTTCTGGTCCCATCATCACAGGCATCCTTTCAAGAATGAGGAGCAAGGCCCACCACACGTGCGAACCAGGGTTTAGAAAATTTACTTTTTAGGAATACATATCCCAGAACCTCCAGCCAGAGAGGAATTGCCCCCACCTGAAAAAAAAGGGCAACTTCCCCCAAGTCTGTTGGAAACATCCTAAGTGCTCTTCCCCACAGACGATGTCTAAAAGCAAGGTTAGGGAACTTGTATGATGCAGGTGTTGTTGGACTTCAGCTCCCATGAGTCGTAGCCGGGACAGCTATGATGAGGGGTGATAGCAACTGCAAGCCAACGGCATCGGCAGAGCTACACCATCCTTGCTCTAAAACAGTGATGGCGAACCTTTTTGAGCCTGAGTGCCCAATCTGCCCAAAAAAACAAAAAAACAAAACCACAACCCAGAGGGCAGCAGGTGGCTGCGGCAGCGGTGGCAGAAACAGAAGTGGCGGCAGAAGTGGGAATCCCGGGCACAGAGGTGCCTCCAGATCCCACTCTGGATCCGCCTCCAGTCATGCCCAACCCTGCCACTACCTATAGCTCGGTTAGCCTGCCGCCACCAGCGCCAGCTGCTCTGGATCCTGGCCCGCCACCTGTCGGGGTGCTAGCACTGCGACTGCAGCTGCCTCCTCAGGTTTGGCTGCCGAGGTAGTGATCCAGCGACGTATGGCTCACGTGCCCACAGAGAGGGCTCTCTTCACATGGTTTCCATACCCCTCATACTTGGGGGTGGGAAGGGTGTGGCAGAGATAGAATTACCTCTGAAAGAGCAGAATTCATGGGATAATTGTTCTCATTCGGTGCTGGAGATTCAGGGACTCTGTAAGTTGGTGTCACACAAATCCTCCAAAACCACAAATTTTTATAGTCAGTCAGAAAAACAAAGCAAAGGCACTATCTGAGAATCACATCCCGTGACAAAACAAAAACCTTTGTTTATAAGGTTATAAAGACTTTTTTTAAAAAAATCTTGTTACTTCCTTTTCTTTTTGTATGAATTTTAGATCTAGGATGGTGAACACCATGTTGATTGTATAGTTATGTGGAGTCATGTGGGGTTCTAAGTAGTGTTTCCACTAAAGGGCAGTATAAAAATCTACATGGTCTTTTTAAAGACGGAAATCTACATTCTGTCTTTAAATTTAAGCATGTTACCTTCAGTTTAAGCAGAAAACACTCTGTTTGAACTTCTTGTCATAATACTGTCCGGATTCTAACTGCAGCCTAATCTCAGTGGAAAAAATATGTATCTTCTAAATAGGCCAAATGACCCAGAAATGTGATAGTTGCCTTGCCAATTCCAAACAATAAAAAGCACAAAATACGTGTGGTGCCACTCAACAGCTGTTGATCCAAAGGGAGAGGGGGGATTATTTTGCTATTTTTCATAACTCTCTATTTGAACAAAAGTGCCAAGTATGAAGGCACAGAGTTTGCAAAGCAGTTGGTTTTAAAGAGAGAGCTGGGAAACAATATAGTTCTGACAGGAAATCAGCAAAGGGTCACTTCAGGGATCAGGTAAAATGTGATAAACATGCAAGCATCCACAGAAATGTTTCTTGTGCTGAAGCCTGATAAGGACACTGTCAGTCGGCTTGAATTCCATCAATGGGTCCGATTCACTTTCAGTGGCCTGAGGGACTGAATAGAAAGTCAGAATATTAACAGACACCAGCTTTGCCCTCTCTTTCCACCTGGGCTGAGGTAGAGCAGCAAGTGGCATCTTGTATTTACCCAAGTCAAGGTGCACAACGCCTGAAACCTGCTAATGTATTTTGGCACATGAGGCCAAAATAAATAAATAAATAAATGTTCAAAAATCCTACAAGCACCTGTTCTCATCCTTAGCAGTAAAAAGAGAATAATCACATGGAAAATAATAATTATTTTTTCCTGCTGTTTCAAGGCACTGCCAATTTGCTGTCAGAGGAGGCTGCCTCATGATAGGGTGTCCCTGCCTTGTACCATTCCTCCTTTAGCAAGGAGCTGGTGACAACAGAACACAACGATTCCACTTTCTTTTCAATGACAGTATTTCTGATCTTTTTGCTTGCACAGCGTTCTTTTTCTCTCTGCCACTAGGAAGCTTGTTCACTGATGTTCAGGACCGGGAAAAACACACCTTTGCATTCTCCCCCCCCCCCCCGATCATCCTCCGAATTTTAAATTTTTAATACATTTTTGTACATATATGAGATTAGCATTAGATCGCCCACTCACTTTATTGCTGGGTCCTTGTTAATATTATTTCCTGTATTTACGCTCCACAGAGGCGGGATCAGAGGAAGGAAAGAAGGGGGGTTATGGACTGGAATACGAATCTGCATTGCATCCAGTATGAACAGTGAACACCCAAATCAATCTGTGGCTCCTGTGTGAGCAGTGGCTGTGATTTCAAATGTAATACAGGCTGCAAATCAGTGTAGCTGCACTGTTATTTTTAAGTGGGCAGTCTTTTTAACAGACAGGGAGATCCTTTGGTTAGCCTAGAACTTCCCTCAGCTTCACCTCGTATGGCAGCAACAGTCCAAAATATCTGCAGGAGCAGGTGTTCAACAGGAAAAAGCCCAATAAAGATGTGTAACACCAAATGATTTAACTTTAACTCTTACAATGTTGGGTTGCCCTTTCCTTACAAATGAAAATGTGGGCTTTTTAGTAACTACACCTTGATTAAAATTGGGGAACACCAGGCGGAGTCAGATAAAATGGCTTTATGCTTTGGATCAATGTCCTTTCTTCTCAGCTCCTAATTTCCCACCTATAGAATGGTACAGGAGTGGGGAATATGTTGCCCTCTGTATGTTGTTGGACTACAGCTCCCATGAGCTCTAGGCAACATAGCCTCTGGGGTGGGGTAATGAAAGTTACAGTTCAACAGCATCTGGAGAACCACACGCTTCCCACAGCTGGCTTTAAAAATACAATGGTCAGAAGGATGACAAGCTTCTCTGACCAAGTCATTTACAGCAGCGGTCCCCAACCTTTTTCGGTCCGCGGACCGGCTCGGGAAGGCGGGGCACCCCCCGCGCTCGCGCACATGCACGAACAAGCGCGTGTGCTCTCTTGCACGGGTGCACGCGCGTGTGTGCGCATGCGCAAATGGCGGTGCGGTGCTTGTCTGGATGCGCTTGCGCTCGTGCACATGCGCAAATGGCGGCGCGGCACTCGCACGGGCGTGCTGGAGCACGCACGCAGGCGCAAACAGGATGTGCGGGGGTGAGTGTGTGCGGGGGGGGGGCGCGGGAGGTCTGTCTCGGCGGCCCGGTCCGGCTCAGGCCATGGACCGGCACTGGGCTGCGGACCGGGGGTTGGGGACCTCTGACTTACAGTAAGCAACAGCTAAAAGTACTGAAGCTATGTTCATACTGCAGTCACACACTTGTGTACTTCTGAAAACCCAGGGGAACAGAAAGAGAAATTGAAAAGCAACTGGTTATAGCTGCGAAACAATGGAGGAGCTCACATGGCTGGCAAAGATTAATGGGAGCTCTCTGAGCAGTCTGTGCTACCAAACCACAACTGGTCACACTGACCAATCAAGTCCATTGACGCTTGCCGCCCTGGCATTTTGTAAGCACCTGGATGAATTTTAAGATGAGATTGTTTCTGATTTATTTATTTTTGTCTCAGGAGGTAGCTAGATGCCGTGGTAACAAGCCAAGCAGATATTTAGCCTAGCTATCATTAAAGAAGTAATAATGGGAGGCGGGGGCATTGTTTGCCTACTGAAAGCAAAACAAACCTAACGACAGTTGTTAGGGCTCAAAGTAGAGACGTCTACATTCGTAAGAGAAAGGCAAGATTCAAAAGTAGTGAAAAACAATGGTTTCCTGCTATGAGAATAAGGTTGTGCTCCTTCCTCTTCTTTTCTCACTTGTGAAGAGCTTTCAGTCTGAAACTAAATTGGGAGTTTCCTACTGAGGGCCGGCCCACACTGGCATATAGATACAGTATATGGCTCGTCGGGGACATGTTTTCATTTTAATCTCTCATCTCTTCTCTGCTACCTGTCCTCTAGCTGGTTTTCTTAGCCTCTCAAACTAGGAGCCTCACCTGAGCCTCTCCTAGGGTTGCCAGATGTCAGGCAAAAGGAGGACATGTCCTCCTTTTTAGCCTAATGTCCTCCGTCCATCAGGCAAAGATAAAAACCTTTAAAATGTCAGGCTTTTGTATATTTTATGTTATAATTTTGGATGGGAGGGGGAGAGGTGGAAGGACTCCCCCTCCCCCTGTCTTCTCCCCCCACCTGCCCCCCCCGTTACCTGCTGCCGGTGCTGGAGCGCAGCCCTCGCCCCCTCCTGCTCCCGCTGCGGCTGTTTGGCAATCCGCCATGCCCGCTCAGCCCACATGGAGCCCAGAAAGACAATGCGAGTGGAGCGCCGCCCGCCGAGCCAGGTAGGAGCAAGCAGTGCCCGAGCGCATTGATGGGAAGGCGAGCGCCCGGACTGTGTGTGTTCAAAGTCCCTTTCGGGAACTCCAACTCCCACACTCCCCAGTCTCGAACTTATGACCCTCGGGGGAGGGGAGGCTGCCTCATTCGGTTTTGCCCGGCGCCGCTTTCCCCCTGCCTGCGCCGGAGCCTTGTTTGGGCGTCCAGATTAGCAAGGTTGCCTCTGAGCCTGTGCAGTGTGAGCAGCCGGGGGATCCCGCAGCCGGGCCGGGGTGGGTTCAGGTTCAGGCTGTTTAAATAATGTTTTTTTGTATTTTGAAAAAAAGCCTCCATTGAATTTATTTTTATTTTTTAACATGACTGTTTCTTGGTCGTTTTACTAAGAGACATTTATTGGCAGCTATTGTAATAAAATTGTATTGATTGCAGGTTTAATCCAGAACTATTCAAATGAAACATTCAATACGTCCTCCTCTGTCCTCTTTTTTGTCTTTCTATGTCCTCCTTCTGGTACTCATGTATCTGGCAACCCTAGCCTCTCCAGTGTGAGGGCCATCGAAGTTGAGAGGTGCTACAGAGGAACAAGGCCTGCAGGTGTTAGAGGCCACAGAAGAGCAGTGAAGTGTTCTTCACTTTGTTATTATTGTATTTTTAATGCTAGGGAACAGGCCAAGGAGCAGTGTTCATCGAATTTCATGAGTCATATGCCCAAATCACATAACTAGTTCTGCACCGTGACTTGACTGGGAGTGGGGCGGGGGCCATCATGTGCTGTACTGTCTCAGGCAGCAACACGTATTGAGCCAGTCTTCTCTTGGGAAGACAGCCTGGTGAGGAGCAGACCAGAATGGAGAAGAGGCCTCAGAACTCATATTGCAGGCAGATTTCAGAAGTCCTTTGGAACCCATACAGTTAGGGGTTTGGCACAGGCAATATGGGCACGTTCAGGCAAAAAAAATTTGAGACAGGCAAAGTGTGTCCTGGCAGAAATCAGAAATGCTTAAAAATGACACTCAAGTCAGAAGCACTGAAGAAAAACAACTGATTAGCTGCCTTGAGTACTTGTTTTGGAAGAACAGTTGGATATAAATAACATGAAATAAAATAAAACAGAATAAAAATTAGCTTCATGAGTTGTACAATGGAGTGCAAGGTGTAAGTAATGACAGCAGCTGGGGCTTGTATCTAGAAAGGAAATATTATTATTATTATTATTATTATTATTATTATTATTATTATTATTATTATTATTATTATTATTTTGTCTTTACAATTAAGGGAACATTTGATCGTCAAACAGGCTTCCAGTAACAATGACAATCTTGAATCTGCACCTTTCAAAGACCTGACCATGCTGTGGCAGCAAAATGAGACCAATTTGTAATGCCTGATCTGCTCATGAAGGCCTCCAGCTCTTATCCAAGATCTCTCCTCCAAATGCATTGCTCCTTCTTTTCCCCTTCAATTGACATCCTGAACACTTCTAGATCCTCTGCTAATTCCGTCCACTGATCCCAAGTGCAAGGCAACAAAACTGAGAGACGTAGTTTTAATCGATTAAGCAGCTATGGTAATCCTTTTAGCCTTTTAGCTAGCTGTAACTGTTGTACTCTTCAGATGTTAGATCCTGACACAGCATTCTCCAGAACAATTACACTCAGTGCCTTCTAATCAAAATACAGTATTTGTCCCACTTCTCACTTTAGTGAGCCATAAATGAGTGGTCATATAAATACTGCAAAAGAAAAAAAAATCCTGCTATTAAAGGGAGCAGGAGTACATTCAAAAAAGGAATAATGGTCCAGTAAGTAATGGGAAAAATGAAAGAGCAGCCTTGCCCAACATGGTGCCATTCAGATAAATTGGACTGCAACTCCCACCATCCCCCATGGCTGGGGATGATGGGGCTGCAGTCCAACATATTAAGAGGAATCCAGATTGGGGGTGGCTACTCTTTCATCTCAGGTGGAAAGGCTGAGAGATGCTGTGGTGGAGGCTTATCCTATTTTGCATGGCACTGGTGCAAGTGTACAGGGCTTTTTCTTCTCCCTGTAATATTAGAACACGGTATCACCCCATGAAGCAGGACGGCGGGAGAGTCAAGAAAGATGAAAGGAGATACTCATCCACACAGCACACAGTGAAAAATTCAGCACCAGAAAATGTGATGGTGGCCAACTTGGATGGCTTTAAAAGAGGATTCCACCAGGGGAAAAGCGACACCTTTAGTTTCAAACAAACTATCAGGTTTGAAGCTAGACCCTCAAAAGCAAAAGCACACATCAACACCCTTCCAAAAAATAAACAAGGGAGGATTTTCTTTCACAGAAATGTACACAGGCTTGTTGCCTTGTTCAAACTCATCACATCACTTATCTACTTAAGCCCCATCATTCTACCATTAACAGTAAATCATCTCAGCATTAACATCTAGACAGGGTTCTCTCTCTGCCTCCTTCCTGTGCTATTCATTAAATTCTACATGACATCCCTAGCATGAGAGGCCTTTCCAGCCTCTTTGTATCAACTGAACAAGAAGAACCAAATGGCTTCAGATAGATTCATGTACGACAAATTAATAAGATGTTTCCACTAGTTTACTGTTAATTCAGGATTTTTTTTAAAAAAATAATATTTTGCTTAAACAAATAAGAGGTCCAAGAAAAGAAAACGATGTGCAGGTTTGAGTTTGTCCCTCTACCTTCCAAGCTTTTTCACTCCAGTGAAACCAAGTTATGCCCTGCAGACATAAATAAGATAATCAGATGTTCTGGATTTAGATGTTTCTGACATGTCAGGTTGATGTTAATATATTTTGTATAAACACCAGAAGCCACAGACTCGTGCTTTCCCTGGGACCTCACACAGTGGAATTCCTGTCTTTCCATTAGGAATAGATTGTTAAAGGCTTGGCAAGTTACAGGAAGCGTGACTTTGGTCTCTGACATCCATGTGCACACATACAAGTTAGTGAAATCTGACCTTGCAGAATGCCATAGATCTCTCCTTAAAATACACGGCATCCTCCAATCATTTGAATGCTTAATTCTGGTTATATTAGGACTTTCAAATACAAACAACTGCTTGGACAAAAAGGAATAACTTTTGGCTTTCCCTGACTGGTGGCATGCTGTCTGGGGATGACGGGAGTTGTCGTGTAACACAGCTGGAGAGCACCAAATAGGGAAAGCTGAACGATTTTATCACCAGGCATTTCAGTAAAGTTACTGATCATATGGGACAAAGCTAACAAGCAACAGCGTTCAGAACAAGTGTTTAAATAAAAGGACAATGATCAGGCTTCCTGTACACAAAACACAAGTTTTCAGCAAGGGCTTAGAAGGTGGAACTTCCCAAATATTAAGAAGAAGGGCCCCAAGCAACTGGTTGGCCTTTTCACATCACTAGGTATTTCAGAATGATGACCCAACCTGTTTAGAAGGCTTGCTGTTAAGTGGGTTGCTGTATAAGGGATGAGGCTCTAAAAGCTTTACTTTTACTTCAGAGCAGGGCATGGTAAAGTTCCTTTTGCAGGCGACAACTCACAGAAACTCCCAGCCAGCCTGGCCAGTGGCCATTTTCGGGATGGGTTTCTGGGGCCTCTATTATAAAAAGGCAACTTTTCCAGAGTCTGCTCCAGAGTGGAGATGAGAGCAATACCTCAAGAGTTCGTTCGTGTCCTCTTCAACGCGTGAGTTTAATGCAGGTTCTTGGCTCACACAGGCAGACGGCAACAGCAGTGGGTCACCTACAGTTACCCTCTCGCCAAGGTCTGGATCTTCGAATAATTTCAGATCTATGTAAGTGAACAGAGAGCTTTAGCCAACTTTCAGCTGCATAGAATAACAAAGGCCAAAATGAGTTGCGGGCTGGGTATCTGGAGCTCCTGTAGTTACATTAATCCAATAATGCTGATTATAGTGCTAGTACCATATGACCCAGTTCCATGAAGACTTCACCTACAGGGAGCAGCAAAAATTGCTGCAGTATTAGATTCTAGTGGTTCCAGTTATGCTGCAATGCATCAAGCACAGACTACTGTACTTTGCCACAAAGAAGTGACTTTGAGAGAGCAAGATGTGACAACATCAAAGTCACTTCTGTGTAGCAAAGTACATTCAAGCTATCTTCAGATACAAGATGCATGTTGAACCTTTACTCATGTACCTTCTTGAATCATCTGTGGCTGAAAAGACAGAGCAGGCCAGTTGAATACTCTACTCCTTGCAAGATTTGGAGGGTTTTAGTCCTTCATCTTTATTCTCTATTTTTGTACGGTAGTATTTTAGATATATGTAGAATGTCACATAGACAGCATTTAAGAAGGGAAGTAAAGGTGACTGCCATGTTTTCTTGCTTTTAAAATCAACTGATCTAAATAAGAAACAGAAGGAGCTGTCCCTTAAACAGCAACTATAAAGGACTAGTCCCAGAATCTGTGATAGAATGATGACCATAATAAATGCTACATGCTTGGTGGCACTTCTACACATATTTACGGAGTATGCATAAAGAAGTGGAAAGTAAATACCATTTCCTTTTGCTGCCAATATCCTCTTGTTCCTGACAAATGGAGAATCTTTAGCTGATCCGAATAGTCCTTCACCTGGATCCACTTCTTCGTCAAAAAGGGTTAACTTTGGCTTATCTTTTTGGACTCGAGACTGTCTGGACTTCTTGGTCTTTTTAGATCTAAAGTGTTAACAAAGAGGAGAAAAAACAACAGTGGTTAAGAAAACCTTGAGGGTTTGCAGACTGTGAACTTTTCTAGAGGGAGAAAGTCCAGTTGGACTTGTAGCACTGGAGAGATTATGGCTAACACTTCACAAATATTTTGTGAATCACAGAAGGAAAAACATAAGAGGCCGAAATCCTGTTCCATGTCTCAAATAAAGTATCGAGGTTATGCACCCTCAAGCTGCTTTCAATTTATGGCAATTCTAATAAGAGTTTGTGAGGTATGTAAAGTATTTAAGGAGTGATTTACTGTTGCCATTCCCCAGTGAGTTTCCATGGCTGAACAGGAATTCGAATTCAGGTCTCCTAGTCCAGCACTCTGTCCACTGCATCCCACTGGCTCAGTGAACTAAAGCAGACATGCTGAATCAGCTGCTAAATGGTGACTCACCTCTTATGTAAATGATGTTGATGAAATGGGTATACACTAGCAACGACTGTCAATAAGATTCTGGCTACAAGCATAATTCCTGACCAGCTGGGTGGCACATACATGCTCAGAGGCAGCGGCCCAGCTTCCCTGCCACGGCTGCTGCCTCTGAGGATGGCACCTGGGAATGAGGGTGCCCCCGGGCCAATGTGGCAGCAGGCAGACTGAGCCACGGGGGGGGGGGGGGGAAGCAGAAAGGGGACAGGCAGGCAATCCTGGTTTGCTGAAGAAAATGGAAAACAAAGGGGGGGGGGGAACAGTTTGGCATTTCATTTTGCTTCAGCAAAATGGGATCCCTGAACGGTATTGTGAAACGAACCACAAACTGGACAGGTTCGTCATTTTTTTTGGTTCAAGGTTCATTTCATGCCCGTCTCTAGTAATCGTGCTTCTTCCACCTCCTTCCTCCAGCCACCACTCAGAAAGTACTCTGTGATAGACATTATCCGCACCATAGGTTCCCTAAGGTCATTTCAAAAGAAGGAAACACCTTTCCCATAAGGCTGTATTTAGCAAATCTCTGCTGCCATAATCCATTACCATAAAAATATCTGTCAGCGGCAGAAAATGTAGAAATGCACAAAGGGTACACAAAAGTTTTGAAGTCAGCAAGAGCTGAATGATGGTCCTGCTCCAAATGAAGAGAGTGCTTTGTCAAATCCAGGAATGTGGATTAAGTGGAGGGCAGGAAAGCAGAGCACTGGGAAATGATGGAGCAGAAAAGCCACTGTGCCCAGCCTGACGTCACCAGCAAGTAGCTGAGAAAACACAACATTCTGTGGGAAAGCACAGACGCCTCCTCAGCCCTCACCATTCACTCTGTTCCTGGTTTATTCTTAGCACAGTTTGCAGCTTTCCTGAAATACCTTTCTTTTCGTTTCCTTTTCAGAAAGTTGGTTCTGGTAAGCTTGCTTTAAGAAGCTTTTTGCTGGCAGATTAAATGAAGCTTGGGCGGCTGTAATTTCTGTCACAACGGGTGCGCTGTTGTGACATTCTGGAAGCAAAGCCCTGCTGGGTTCACAGAACCTATACAAGTGCTAAGAATTTTTTTGGAAACAGATTTTGTGGCATTCGCCCTAAAAACAAAAATAATACTTGAGAAAAGTTCTGGAGCACATATTTCAGTGAGCTGAGGGATAGTAAAAATAGGTAGATTTTCTCCTAACCTATGCATGTCATTCATACATGACATGTTCTTCCATTATTATTATTTTTTTAAAGAAAATCCCAGTGTTTATTTTAATCTCCTCTCCCATTGTGTTCCTTCCAGCTCACAGTAACATTGGCTAAAATCTTGTTGCCATAACTTATTAATTTTTATTTATTTATTTATTAAATTTGTACCCCGCCCATTTAGACAACGTCTACTCTGGGCGGCTCACAATAAAAGTAAACTAAAAACAATCAAATAGTATCAACAACAATTTAACAACAGTAATGCCACAAAAGGCTGATGACATCAGCAGGAGCACTGATATTTTCTCTTAGAGATTAACCATTTCGAACTTCTCTCCTGTGGTTCCTGGTTGATCCCTTTCATTGTTGGGAATCTGTGAGAGCCATCCCACTGGGAGCCATTTTTGGTAATTAAGGACTTCCTTGCCCATTCCACCACTTCCAAAGGTTCCTGATTTAGGAGCCAGGGGTCCTGGCAGAGAAGGTGAACATGTTTAAGCTTCAAAATGTGGCTGCTGCCGCCACCATCGTAAGCTTTACATGGTGTTAAGTTATGGCAACAGGATTTAAGCCATCATGTGAAGGGGAAAAGAAAATCAGCTTAAGCCAATGGTAGGGAAATGTATGGCTCGCCCCATCACTGTTGTGGGATGTAGTTCCCGTCCTCCCTAGCCGCTATAGGCCACAGTGTGGCAAGATAGAGGTAGCAGCTGAACCATATCTGGAGGGCTATAGCTGCACACCCCTGGTTTCAATAACAACCTCTTTGGAAAAAGCAAGTGTGGCAAAGGAACAACTAAATCAATGACTGGATAGCTCAGTGGTTTAGGCATCTGGCTGCGGAGCCAGAGGTTGGGAGTTTCGATTCCCCACTGTGCCTGATGCGAGTACAGCCAGCCTGTGTGGCCTTGGGCCAGCTGTGCAGTCCCAGGCCGCCCCCCCAAGAAGAAGGGAATGGCCAACCACTTCTAGGCATTCTGTAACCAGAAAACCCTGGGAAAAGGTCATTATAAGTCAAAATTGACTTGACTTGATGATGGCAAGTGGGGTTAATACTGTATTTTAAAATTACTTCAAAACTGGCAAGAAATGCCATTTGGTTAACTGAGATTATCAGAAGAGAGGCAGCCACACAAAGCAGACCCATGGACGAGGTAGCCAGGGAGGGGTTGTGGCCCACTTTCTTTTTAAAGCCATTTTGACAAGGGAGCCTTCCAGGATGCCTTTATCGAAATAGCATGTTATATATGAGCATAAAGTCTTCAGGGTTACCACATTATTTGTGACCGCTAATAGGATTACAAATAATGACTTGTCTGGTTGCCACTGGTTACTAGGCTTAAAAAAAAAACAGGAAAAAAATTGGCCCACATCACATCAGTACAAAGTAATTTTTGCTCACTGGACTGCTGAGGCCATTGCAGGGCATTGAAGACAGAGCACGTGAAAACGAGTTTGCAGACAGAGACAGCCAAATGATAAAACACCCAAACTTGCTCGGATTATTATTTCCTAATACTAACCGTACAAGGCAGGTACAAACATTTCATGCCCGGACTCTTGCTAATCTACATATACTTTCCCTGCCATGAATAAGCCTTTTTTAAAATAATCATCATCATCAAAATAATAAGCCAGTGATTCAATTAAACCCATTAAAGGCTCAGGAAAAAAACAGACAAGTAAAATCCACCCCCATTGACGCTTCCTACTGTCAACAAAACAGCTCTGTGAATCAAGCGATTCAACATTTCCTGTTCCTGGGGTGGAGGCCTGGGAGCTGATCGATGAGGTAATGTTCATTTTGAATTCTAATAGACTAGCTGAGCCATTCTATTATGATAAAGCCTTTCAGGACAAGAGAAGATTAAATCTGCCCCACCAGCTGCTTTCCAAAGCCAGAGAAGGAAAAACTTTGGTTTATATTCAATTGGCATGTGCCTCTTTATAGCACTTTTAAAAGATCATTTTATAAACCTGCACCTGGGCTAAGCTACGTCAGATTACCAACGGGGGCTCACACACCACCACCGCTACCACCCTGAAAAACCTCAGCAATATGCCATGTAGAAAACGACATGTAGAAAACTAGGTATCTCAAAGAAGGAATCAAACTGAGGGTCAAATCAAACATTAAAAGAAATACAGTGTTTCTGCTACAACAACGCTTTCCCTCCAGGCACACAGTTCCTTCAAAACTCCATACCTGAGTGATCAGACATACAACTGAAGTCCAGTTAACCTCCTGACAACCAAACAAAACGCTAGCTAGTTTGCAACATGTGGAGTGAGGCATGCTCATGCTAGTTTAAAAGGCACTTTGAATTTAATGTTGTGCCCACCTACAGCTGTACAGAAACAGCTGTAAGACAGCCACTGTGGCCAACCCCCAGTATCTGCTACTAGAAGCAACTCCCTCGTTCTGTTTAATGATAGGGCAATCCAGTTTGTACGGGAATTTTCCAACATAGGAGCCACCCTACTTCCAATTACTTGCAGCCTCAAAGATAACTACTTCATCTGCTGTTTAGGAGAACTAGCAGTTTCCTACCTATTGCTTTCTTGCTCTGTGCAGCACTTTCCCAAGCTGTGTTCAAGGTCATTCCTGTAAATGCCACCCAACCTTCCTAGCACCTGGTTTCACAAACAGCTGCAAAGGGCTGTGTTTATGGAATATATGATTGCCGCTAAATAGAGCAAGAAAAGAGAAGAAGGAAATGGCAGCAAAGTGGCAATAAAGACAGCTGTGGACTTAAGAGATTTAAGCACCAATGAGCATTAATGCTGACAGAGTGTACACATAACCAGAGGATGTGATATAATTGTTCCTGGACTAGGCTACTAGAGGGTGCAGGTGAGTAATTACTTCACAGGTTATCCTTCTGCTTGTTTCCAACCCACACCCCAAAACACATCTGGCATCACAGAAAAACCAATTAACCGAGAAAGTTAGATATCAAGGGAAAGATTTCTATTAGACCAGTCCTCCTCAAACTGGCACCCTCCTTTTTTTTTTTTTTTAATTACAAGTCCCATCATACCTGGTCAATTTGACATGCTGACTAGGGCTGATCAAAGTTGTGGTTCAAAACATCTGGAGGAAACCAACTTGGAGGAAAGCCATCTAAGACAAACCTCATCCTGGACGGTGTAATTTTCAGTGTGACATGTCACTTTTTTTTTTTTTTTTGGGGGGGGAAGTGAGGAAACAGTGAAGGAATATGTAGAGTCCACAAACAGTTAGGCCGGGTCATCTTCTGCTTGTGTAGACCAGGCCATAAAGTAAGAGACAGAACGGTGACCCAGGAAGAGGTAACTGTTAGTCTCAGTTTCCTGTTTCCATAAAATGGGAGTCCCATCCACTTCACACACTGCGGTGATAATGCTGAATACAATGCAAAACAACAACATGCTGCAGCTGCATGAATGCAGCACACAAAAACTGGAGAGCTGAGGCTACGACAGTTTCCTCCGACATGAAAAAATAATATTTATTGGGAAACAGGATTCCTTACTTGCCTCGAGCTCTTACAAATTAACATTCAGGAACATTCAACATTAAGAAGGCAAGGAGGACTGTCATGCCATACCAAAGGGTCCCTCCCGCCACCTGGCAACAGGGATTTGAATTGGTCACTATAAAGAATCCTTGCCAGGAACTTGGGCATGTCTTGAAAGACAAACACAAAACGGATTCAAAGCGACAGGAAGCCAGCTCACGGAGTATTGCGATATTTGAATTGGTGAACCTGTAGACTGCTTCGAGAAGGCCTCTTCTGAGGTTTGCACGTAATGACTATGTAGACGGTAACAAAAATGTCCTTTCCAACCCTGGACCAGAATTTTTATTTTATTTTTTTTTAAAGAGAGAGATGTCTATTCCTCTACAGCCTTCTGGTTAGGCACAAGTTTGAATGCTGATGTGACGGCAAATAGGAAAAGCTGCCATGTACCTCTCAATACCAAATGTGCTTGGCTTTGTACCGCTCCCCTCATTTGGATATTTGGAAATTTGTATCTGATGACTAATCTCCCTGAAGGTCTGAAATGGATGACTGGACTAATTTCTCATTGGTAACTAAATATGATAGATGTGGGAACTCAATAATAAAAAACAAGAGGAACGGATTCTGGGGAAAAAGGTTGCAGTGTGAGTTTCTCCTGTTTCAGTCATACCCTCCCAACGCACCCCCAACATGCCAGCAGTCAGCTTTCTGTGCCCATGGAGCCTGCTCAGTCCACATGGGGGAATTCTCATCTTCCTGATTCTCCTCACCTCAAAAATGCTTTTTAAAATGTCTTCTTCTCAGCTTCTGCAAAAGGACGATGGGGGTCAGGCCGCCATTTTGGCTACGTAAATAACTGAAAATGGCTATTAGAATATGATGATCTTCGGTGTAAGTGGCAGCTGAGAAATAGTTTATCCCCTAAAAAAAGTGGGTTGCCTTGGTGGAGAAAGTTGGATACTTGCATGCTTTTTCTAAGGTTTCACATCAGAACGAGGGGGCAGCCTGTGGAAGAAGATTTTGAATTTTACCATTAGGAAGAGCTGATTATGGGAATTTCTGCCTCGTGTGCCCAACTAACTTTGCTGGCTAAAAGCCCTACTTTAACACAGGTGGTGACAGGTGCGTGCCATTTGCTGCTCTGCTTCTGGCAGTCATGTGCCTCATGAGGCTACCTATTGATGGAGACCCTACTTTGCTAGCCTAGCAAAGGCAACAGGGATTCCCACTGAGATATTATTATAAAGAACCATAATTTACCATCCTAGTAAAACAAAACTGTTGACAGCTGGAGGGAAAGGTGAACAATCTTACAGAATTATGTTCAATGTGATTTTGTAACCACTTATGCTTTAATAATTAAGATACTTAAGGAGATGTGAATTAATTTTGTTTGAGTTTTTTTAACCTAGTTACTACACTTTTGTAATACTTGTGTTATTGGTAATACTTTAGTTAAGTTCCTATTATTCCATTTTGAAACACTTCATTAAGTGTGTTAAGTTCTTGTTACTTCACTTTGAAACATTTTATTAAATTTTCATAGTTATATTTCTAAAACATCATAATAAGTTTTTATAGTTACCATTTTGGATATTCAATAGACTGAGAACAATATTACACATAGTATATATCTGCTTGCATATGATTGTTCAATGAAAAAAAAAGTAGAGATTTTTCTGGACATTCAGTTTATCTACTTTGCATGGGACAAAAAAAATAAAGGATACTCAGAAAAATAAAGGTAATTGTACAAGGTGGAAAATATTTATCTGGTTCACACTGGAATTAACCCTTTTAGTGATAAATGCCAAAGTGACAAACATAGGCTTCTGATTTTTCCTAGAGTTTAAAAAGGTCTATAGGCCTCTTAGGAAGGTGGTCAGACATTCTGACCAGAGAACTACCTCACAATTATCTAAAAAGATTCTTAAATAATTCATATTAATTGCAAAGGGAATGGGCCACCTGTGGATATCTCTATCAAAAAGAGTGTATGTCTTGATAAAAATGACTTTCAAAAGTTTGATGATGGTGATAACAATGATGATATGATGCTGCTACACCAAACAGTTATACCTGGTGTGGTGCAGTGGATAGAATGAAAGACGAGGACTCAGGAGATCTGGGTTCGAATCCCCACTCAGCCATGGAAACTCACTAGGGTAAATGGAACTGGTAAAACCACTCCTTAAAAATCTCACTTACTTTGAAAGCCCTATTAGTCAGTATAAGTCGGTTTTGATCTAACAGCACATGATACACCCACACCCAGCCAAACCCCCCCCCCCCCCAGTGATATGCATTGGTAAAAATTAATTTCACAATATAATTTTATTATTAACATCACATGCCTGCCTTATAAAATTATACTGCTTTGCCAAGTGATATGTCTTGGTAAAAATCAATTTCACCACACAACAACAACAATCATACAGCTTTCATACAGCTTGAAAAAAGAGAGAGACAAACAAGTAGGTCATAAACCGTTGTCTAAAAATGAAAGTTTTGATAGACAGCTGGAAGAGGAAATTGGATAAACATTTGCCCCACTCGGCACTTGTCGACAGCCAAGCACACTTTCTGCCTTAGCTTGTAACTCAACAATTGTCAAGCGCAAAACCCCAGAGGCTCTGCAGCTGTGTACTTGGGCAGGACTAGCAATGCTCAACAGGTGGCCACAGAGGCTGAAGGCATCAATACAGTGGAGACGTTCCCTTTTTCTTATAGACACTATCTGCCAAACAAAACCAGCCATGTATTTTTTCCTTCTGAATGTTTCTGCCCCTCTGCCCTTCTTAGCTTACAGATTAATGAAATGGATAAAATCTTCAAGAACAGCATTGACACATAAAAGCAAGCACTCGCCATGGAAAAAGCAACAGAGAGTCAACATTGGGAACCAGATCAATGGAGGAATTACATACTAGAGGGGGCTGCGTTATGCTTTGACACAAAAACCTTCTGGCCCATGGGTTGAATCCCCTGAGGTTCCTTCTGCCTGAAAAGTTATGGATCACGCAAGGAAATAGATTGTAATCTGGACCACCTGTGGAGAGGTCTGATGTGATCTATTTCCCAGTGATCACACGATATACATGGAGATGCACTTTAGCCTGACCCCAATCCACGCCCAAGGTGGAGTTTTGTGGTCCAGCCATAGGTCTTCTACTATGTGGGGCCAGGCTGGAGCAATTCCCCAGTCGCTGGAAGGGTCGCTTTAAGGGAGATTGCTCCTATTAGGGTGATGCTTCCCAGTGCGATCTGACTGCCCCTTAAGCTGCTTTGCCACTATAATATAGCTGTGTAAGGCTGGTGAAGGAGAGTTCCATCACTGAAGATCCATTGGGCCCCTTCCATCTCTGCAGTTCTAAGATGATGGTGATGATTGCAATTACAGAATTCAATCAGACTGGCAAAGCAGAGGGATGATGCTCTACTTTGCCAACCCAACTGGCGAGGTTTGTGTGCATAGAAATGTGTGCATATGTGCACATAAAATCATGGCTGCATGTGCATGCGCTTTAGCTCTGCCCAAGCTCCTCCTGCTGATGGTATCTCTTCCCCCTCCCCCATGTGAGCTGGAAGCAATGCAACCCTCGCACTTAAAAAGCTTCTTATGCTTGGTTTAATGCTTGGGGGCAGGAGGACTATCACGTGGAAATGAGAAGCTAGCAAGACTCACACTCTCCCATTCCTCTCCGGCAACAGGAGCAAGGAGGAGGAGGAGGAGGTTGAGGAGTTAAGGAGAAGACTAAAGAGATAAAGCCAGGGCAGGTTTGGGAAAGAGCTTATTTAAAAATCAAACAAAAAAAATCTCAGTCTGCTTCAAAGACAAATATAGCAAGGCAGAACAAACTGGGAAACTAGAAACATAAAAAATCTTACCATCCAGTTGTTATCTCTTAACTATATAGTTAACAGCCTGCTTGAAACCTGAATGTTCTTGTCATAGTGACCTGTGACAAGAGTTCCATCCAGGAGACTAAAGAAGACAGCATTTTGTGAACTTTTTTTTAAAAAAAGAGGGGGCGGAATAGGTAGCCTATGCCCCAAGAGTAAATGGCATAGGCACAGATGCCTGCATAATACTTTTGTTGAATTTGTAACTTTTGTGGATTTATTTACAGGCCTGGTTGCAAAATCTTATGTGTGTAACTGAAAACAGCAATAAAAGCATGAAAAGGAGGTATTCAGATGAGGCTGAATTCTACCTTTGGAGTGGAAACAAAAATAGCAGAACCCCTGTTGTCCCCCTCTTCAGAACGCCAGAAACATGACTCTGTATAAGGTCAATGGCTAACTGTATGTCTAAAGTGGTGGTTCCCAACCTTGGGTCATCCAGGTGTCCTTGGACTGCAATTCCCAGAAGCCTTCACCACTTGCTGTGCTGGCCAGGATTTCCAGGAGTTGTAGTCCAAGAACATCTGGGGACCCCAGTTTGAGAACCACTGGTCTAAAGAGATCACAGATTACAACTCTCAAGAATTCTGGTGAACTGTTTTAGTTTTAGCTTTACATATTTCCTAATCTCCTCAGAGCAGCAAAGAACAGCTATAGATCAATATCCTTTGATACAGGGGTCCCCAACCTCCAGGCCGTGGACTGGTACCGGGTGGTGGCCTTGGAAGGACCAGGCCAACGAGACAGATTTTCGTGGGCCGAAGGAACGTGCACGCGCATGCACTCCCACCCACATGCACGTCCACACCCACTCCTGCACGCACACACACACACACACCCCCGCACGCAGGGACGCCCGCCTGCCTCCCACATGCACCCCCCGCATCCCCGCACAGATGTCTACATGCACGCACGCACCCCTGCACCCATGCACAGATACACGCACGCACGCATGGACACCCGCCACCCCATCCCCTGGTTGGGAGAACGGTCTTCAACTAAACCGATCCCTGGTGTCCGTTGGGACCCACTGCTTTGAAACAACCAACAGTGAAATTTTATCTTGCAGCCAAGATCCCCATTTTTTATTTTCAAAGAACGTCTTATTTTTCTACCCAGGACACTTTACTACGGTAATGCTGTACAAACCCAGCCAGTAATAACCCTCACAGAATGGAACATAACTTACTTCTGAGTAGACATACATAAGATTGCAAGGACTGCACAGCTTTGCTATGAAGATCAGATTTCATTCTTAAGGTGCAAAGAAATCTGATACTTGTCTACACAAAACGTTACACACCCAAGTGTGAACATAGAATGGAAACAGTCACCATCACTGGACCTTTAAGAGACAGAAATAAAATACTGAAAACTGAAACATTTCATTTCCATTCTTTGAAACCATGAATAAAAACCAAAACTAAAACCAGGTTGCAATAGCCTATGACACGTAGCAACTCATTCACTGGAAATCCTCTGGAACACTACAGGGAATTGCAACCTACTATTGTCATATTAAAGATATTATATGGGTTAAGTATAGACCCTCACTTCCTCATAAAGAAGAACACGGGAATTCTTAAAGGAAGAGGACCGAAATAGTCCTTTAGATACCCATATGGGCTTGTGTGTGACCAGCATGGTTTCATTTCCCCCAATTTGTTTGTTTAAGCTACTGTTTTCTTTCACTTTATTCATGGCCGTTTGTTGAAAAGTTCAGGCAAGCTTTAAGAGTATCCTGCTGAGCAAGACAAGAAAGCAGACGCTGCCTTGGGATGGGGCATTTTGCTCCTGGGGGAATAAAGGTCTCTTATGAATCCTGGCCAAAATACTTGCAAGAATACCATTTCACCAGAACCTGAAAGAAACCTACTGTTTGTTTTGGCAATGGCCTTAAAAACAACAACACACACACAACTTATACTTATCGTTAGTCAAATATCCAGGAAAACATGCTGCTCAAGCGAAAAGGCCATTTTCCTACCCAAAAAAGGTCAGTCTCTTCCAGGCACGGGCCACTTCACAGAAACGCCGTGCTTTATCCGGTCTCTTGGTATAAATGATGATCTAGCTTGTTTTGCTTACGGGTTCTCTGAAGCCCAGACAATCTAGATTTTAAGTGGCCAAGGAGAACGTTTCCCATGTTGACCCATATAGGAAGTTAAATGAACAATGCCCAGAATACACCAATGACCATTTTAGTATAAAGGCAACTACTATACTTAAGGCTAAAACTACATTACGTGGAAGATCTGCAATCAAGTCTGTCGACATCGTTTTGCTAAGACATGCCGAGGGATGCAAGACTTTGAGCAGGTGCTACAGAGCTCGGGAAGGGAAGGTTAATTCCTTTCCCTGATGCTGATCCGGTAACATACAGCACAAACTGCTGAAGTTGCATGAGCGAGCAAAATTATCCTATGGGCAAAATCCTGTTGGCATAACTCTGAATGGTATAACCTGAATCAGACACTGGAAGCATTTAATTGAAAGTAACTGGAAGTTTCCAATCCACCTCCATTTTAGATTCTGAGGCTCTCCTGGGCTCTCTTTTGCCGATCACCGTCAGTGGTCCTGATCCAGACAGTAGGACTTGATCTGAATCAGGTTACGCCATGCAAAGTTATGCAACAGGATTTTGCCCTATATTTTGTCCCCATAACTCCTAACTACCGAGGTGGGGGACCATTTGCATTAAGAAAAAAAAAGATGTGGGATGGAATTCAACTGTTGCCTAGCATCCTGGTTCTGATTCAGATCTCTCTCCTGTTCTTATCCCAAGGACAAGAAAACAGAAATTATATGATGAACTTGGTCTAGACTTCTAAAGGTTTGACACAACGACTCCACTGTAAATTAATTATGGATCCTGAAACTTCAATCTCTAGCCAGGATAGATTTTCTGTTCCCTTGTCCCACCCGCCGCCGCCACCCACCGCTCTGCAAAGTAGAGTCTGATGAAGAGTACCGCAAGACTCAAAAGAGCAGCTGTTTTTGATACAGTAGGGTCCCCATATCTACTGGGGATTTGTTCCAAGTCCCCCCCCCCCCCGGATACTGAAAACTGTGGATAATAGTGAACACTATATATATATAGTAAAAGGAAAAGAACCAGAAAAAAAAAATAACTATCACAAGCATTACTAGAACTTGGCACTAGAGGGGACCAGAGGCCATCCTATGTATTATTCACTAACAAGTATTCATAGCAGTCTCTGGCTCCCTCTAGCGGCCAATTCTGTTAATACATGTGAAAATAGGTTTTTTTTTCTGGATTTTTCATTTTAATAGTTTTAATAGTTTTTAGACTGTGGATAGGTGAATCCTGTGGATAAGGGGCTCCTGCTGTATTTTAGAAGTCTAATAAGGGTTGCAAGAAACACGTGGCTTTTTTCCCTTTTTCTTTTTGTTCTACTGATTTAAGTATTTTACCCGTTTCTGCCCATTGTGACGGGGTGGGATGGAAGCTCTGAACCTCCTGATGTTTTACGACTCCTATTCCCACAGTCTCTTACCTTTGGGATATACGGTGGCAGGAAGAGCAGGGAGGAAGGGAGTTGCTGGCCAAAACACTTGGTGGCCAAGTTGTTTCCTACCTCTGCCTTACAGCACCACCCAGTTCCTAGCCACAGCATTTAGTTACCCAATAGCTTAATGCCAGAAGACATTTCATCACAACAGAATGACTAATTTGAAACTGCAGACATAAATAATGCTTTTAGACTCTACAACATACAGAAATCAGTCCTAGGAAGCATTATCTCTATGGTCTCTGTTAGCAAACCAGAAATGCAAGCTACCGTTTCTTTATTGTTTCAATAAAATTAGTACCTCCTGCTTTCTGTAATGCTTTGCCATGAAGCCATGCAACAAGGCCTCTCAGCCAGACCAGCTTTTTTTTTCTTTTTTTTTTAAATGCTGGATGCATGTTTTCAAATTAAAAAGACCTCTTTGTCAATTTCAATGCACAGGAGAAACAAACAAAAAGAGTTTGTGGTCGGAAAAATAAGACAGAATCCAAACAAAAGTTACTTCCCATTGTTTCCACGTTCCGCTCTTGCATTCAAATCAATGGGGCTTAAACATACTGAGAGTGTGACCACATTTTTTCTATGACTGGTCCTGATGTTTTCATATATCAGCTAATTGGTATCTAAACTCGCCCAGAAATGTCTTCTTTGATTGGCAGTCCAAGACTGTCAGACTTCTCTCAACCCTTCAATTGATGGTCTCTTAATTGACAGTCTTGAGGACAGGAGAGGGGACCTTCTGTATGTAAATGTTATGCTCCTGATTATCATGGAGCGATGACTCTCCCCTTTCCATTGCCCTGCATGTCCTGTTTAACAGGCATCAACATGGCTTCCTAGACTTCTAAAACACTTTTGTGTACAGAATAAATCAGGACTGGATTAGTATTGAATGCACTATAAACACCTTACTGCAGCCATTCTCAGCAGGGGCTGTATGGCCCCCTCAGGGCCTTGACGCATTGGAAGGGGGCCACAGACTGGAAACAGTTCTTCACACACCACCTTATAAGGTTTATTATGCAACTTATACAACCCTATCCAGTCTACATTTCTTTCATATTGTGTGTAGGGCCGTGGCCCAAAAAAACCCCAACAACATTGAGAATGGCTGCTTAGTGTATTAGTAATCAAATCAAAGGGACATACTTGAGAACACCAAGTGGATCACCATCATCTTCTTCTTCCTCCTCCTCTGGTTCTTTTTCTTCTGCTTCTGCTTCTTCTTCTCCCACTGTAACATCTTCACCTGAAAAGGGTCCTATTAAGAATTCATCGTCCTTATCTTCTTCCTCATCAGGAAGGTTTTTACTTTTGACATCAGTGACACAGGTGGACCTGGTGCCTGTAAAATCATGCATAGAGAATGGGCATTCAAAGTGGTTGTGATTTCCCTACACCTTTTAACTCTAGCTTCTGAGAATACGGCATACAGAGCTGGGAATTATATCTTCAGATGTGTAAGACCGGGAAATCAGTGGGCCTCTTAGCTCGGCTGCTTCCAGGCAGAGAACTGCTCCTGCTCTGAACCACAAGGCATGGGGCACCTCTTCTTTCTTTTCCCCTTAACGGATTTTCCCCTAGCAAGAAAAAGGTGGGTGCAGGAAGAAAAAAAAAAAACCATTGGGAAAACCTGGGAGAGCTGAACATTGACAGCAGCTGCATCTGGCAACTTCCCAAAAATTTCTACAGAAGAGTTTCCTCTGCCATGAGCAACTGCAGAGGAAAAGTTTCACTTGGAAGCACCTGCTCTCTGGTCCGACGGTCAGTTGCTACGTGTTTTGCCATTTCATGGAGCTTGCAGAAGTCAATGTTTTGGTATACAATTCACAGACGGGCCCCGCCAACATAGCCAGTACATAGCACACATCATGGAGATCATCACCTCTCATATTATTAAAGATCAGGCATCCGCCTCTAAAGAGACAGTACCTTTCCAAGTTGTTACAAGCAAATCTCATGGCTGCATTAAACAGCAGCATAAATTTCTGGACAATGAATACAGAATTTATAAGCAAAGCCCATGAAATATACTCCCTAGAAACTGCTGGATAGCTCAGTGGTTTAGGCCTTTGGCTGCGGAGCCAGAGGTTGGGAGTTCGATTCCCCCACTGTGCCTCCTTGACAGGGGCTGGACTGAATGATCCCATCGGGTCCCTTCCAGCTCTGCAGTTCTAAGATTTATTATTTCAAGAGATATTTGGCCATGACGACAGCAGAGATCTGGCCTTTAAAAACAGTGGAAGGAAGACAATTCATTTTGCAAAATCTCTCCAAGGTATTCATATCCACTACACTGAACACATTTTTGGGATTACCTAGGAATTCCAGTAATTCAGGGCTTGTTGCTAAGCCTGGTTCCTTTGAAATGGATCTCATGATCTTATTGAAGGCAGCTCTTCGTTCCCGAATTTCGGATTCTGACACAAACATCACTTTCCTCGGCAGTGGCGGCAGAGTGGTTTGAGGGTAACGTGTGACCAGTTTCTGATAAAACTCTTCAATTTCACTGTACGTCTTTGACACCTACACCAACGCGGACAGAACATGGTTATTTTATTCAACAGCCGATACAGTGAAAAGTACAACACAGCAGACTGTTCTCCATGATTTAAGGTAAATAAAGTAAATAGGCCGATATCTTTTTGCGTTATACAGTTGCAGATGGGCGATGGTGTAAATACCCCCTATACTCTGGCAGACTCTTCCCTGCGTACTCCGTCTTCTGTCCCCCCCCCCCCCCCATGGCATCTGATGGCAATGGATATTCTCAGAAATAAGGGATCAGTCCAAGATGCAGATGAATGGAAATGGGAGATAGGAAGAGAAACAGCCAGGTGCAATTACAAACTAGAGACAAAGAAGAAGAAGTAGCATGGAGTTACATACAGACTCAGACCCTTTTGGACCACCATGTCAGCATAACCAATGGCCACAACAGCAGGTGGATTCTGGGAGTTGTAGTCCACAAAGGAACTTTTCTCACCTATCTGCAGAACTCGGGTACTTGTATCAGGCGGAGAAAAGCAAGGGGCCGTCCTCTAAAAGGAAGCTGCAGGCTGGAACGCATGAAAAAGATTGCCTTGTGACCACAACAAATACACGGAAGAAGGGGCTCGACTCCAGAGCCCTGAGGTTCTGAGTCGGAGACTCTACTGACTGGGTGTGTTGCTCTTATTGCTGATAACTGTAGTGGGTGATGGGGAAGAAGAGGAAGAAAAGCACACCTCGTCTAGGGAGGGAACCTGGGCCTCAGTGGTGAACGGAAAGTCCTGACCACCACAGGGAGAGTCACCTTAAGCTGACCTATTCATGAGGTTGCTGAAAGAATAAAGTGGCATAAACAGATGTATATACATAAATATCCCTGTTCTACTTGGAGGAGGACGGGACTCAAGTCTGAAAAATAGATAAACGTAGACCTGGGTTCAGATTTCGTATCAACTAGAGATATATTGGATGAACTTGGATAAAAGCTGTTTATGAAATTGCCCGAAGAGAACATTGCTTCTGGAGATCACCCACCATTGCTTGATTGCCATCTGCTAGCTGTGTCAAAAAAATGTCAGAGCCGAATTCTATGACTCAAAGCAGATGTATGCATGCCTGCATAAAGGGAGTGGGTGATTTTCTCATGGAAGGGCTCTGGAAGGCTTTAAATTGCCTGTGTGTGTATGCATACACACATATACAGAAGAATGCTGAAAGTTTACTGCAAGTTCTCAGACAATCACTCTTTTGGGTAGAGATGGCCTGACATTTGCTTTCTTTTTGGGATTATTTAGGGTCACATAGGAAGAGGTAAAGCTTGAGATCCACAGCAAACACAGAAGATGTTCCAGAATCTCAGTCAATCAGAAACAACTTGTCAACAAGAGCAGTCAAAGTTATAAGGACCCTGACATCCGTTCAGCACACAGCATACACTAGATAGCAACAGTACTTGCGACAGGGTGTGTGTGTATGTCTCTATGGGAGCAAACAAAAGCAGGGGGTTTGCATGGGAGCAAGACAGGAAACAAAGTGGGTCCAAGAGTGAGGACCTAGGAAGTAATATGTTTTAAAAGGTGGCCAAATAGTTGAGTAGAAGCAAAGAGAAAGCTATGCCAGTCGAAGGCTCTCTTTTGTATATCTATTAAAGGTGCCGGAGCCCTGCTCAGGTTTGTAGTTCACCAAAATGAGCTTTCTTCCCTGCTCACAGAATAAGGGCAAACATAAAGAGGAATTCAAGGGCTTGGCTCTCATTCCAGTAGATCCAGCTGGTTGAGGTGTCACATAAAGTTTCTGCTGCTGCTGCTGCTGCTATTAAGTGCTATCAAGTCATCCTTGGCTGACGGTGACTCCATGAAAGGCCACTAGCTGGTAGCTGCTGCCGCAAGGCTGCAAAACCTTTGGCTCCCCCCACCTCCTCCATGTTTTCAATGACAACACCCACAATCGCCGTCTGAGAACGGAAGCTCCAAACACCCGAGAGGCTAAAAGTTCCCTCGTCCTGTGCTTGAGGAACCCAGCACTGCCTACGAAAGATTCTCTGTATAAAGAGTACTCAAAGACCAAACAACCCAAGGTTTTCAGGCATGTTCTTGGGTAAATGAATAACGAAACAGCAATATTCTGAACAAGCGAGGGCAGGGAGGCAAAGCGAAATTTTAAACTTTTCCACAGGATGTCATATTGCATTTTAGGGTATACCTAAATTAGTATACCTGCAACCACAAGTCTTGTTTCCCTCTGTTTTCTGCCCACTTTGCACGTAACCTTTTTACCAACGTAGTGAACCAAAATGTCCTACAATGTTATTAGGTGCACTCAAATCACTTTGGAGTTAAGGTGACCCTCATGAATTAAGGACCTTTCAAAATGTCATTAACAACCTTCTCTTCTCCTAAAGAATAAACTTGCATTACATCTGGAAACTCAACTATTTCAGACAGGAATCTACCCTGCAGGCAAGAGTGTTGGTCACAATATTGCTCTTATGAGAATTTCAATCATTCTCCCATTTAATGTCATACATAGGGAAAGGAGCCGGGAGGAAAATAATTTCAAAGAGGAAGGATTTTGAAGAACATTTTATAGTTGAACTTCAGAATTCTTGTGTTTATCGTATTTATAAGATGGTCAGGAGTGGGTACACATCTCCCCCCCCCCCCCCCACTATCCAATGGCTCAAATCCTGATAAGCAGTTACACAAAAAGCATTACTTTGGGAAGCAAATTACTATAAGTTAAGAAATCTCTGTAGACATTATCTATTGCCCACTGAGTCACGCAACTCTGCCTACGACAATGTCTCCAGAAACTTCTTAACTTACAGCAATTAGCTTCTAAAAGTAACTGAGTAACTGCGCAACAAGATTTCAGCCAATGAATGATCTTGGTAGCAGCCTGCCTAGCTGCCTGAGCGTCAGTTAAAACCCAGAGAAAGAGATCATAGAAGGGTGAGAAGAGAAGAAAGTTACGGACGGATAAAAAGTCTCAGCCACCTCACAGTTTTATATTGATTCCAAAAATATAATGAGAACAAAGTCTAAAGGGCTTGAGAATGAGGCAGAAAAATTGAAGTTTGTTACTTGGGGAAATAGAACTGTAGGAAATTGGAGAGAGGCAGGGAATTATGGCACAGAACTAGCGTCTTCTTTTTTTCTGGAGCCTAATACAGAACTGTCTTCTCTTACCCCTGCTGAGGGATTCCAGAGAAAATGCTGTATTATAAGCATCTTCA
Organism: Intellagama lesueurii; assembly: GCA_037013535.1. Classification (NCBI taxonomy): domain Eukaryota; kingdom Metazoa; phylum Chordata; class Lepidosauria; order Squamata; family Agamidae; genus Intellagama; species Intellagama lesueurii. Next base: position 212,678,060 of record JBAJHW010000001.1, on the reverse strand, counting down.
GTAGAGACAAAATGGCCAAAATTCTGTTGCATAAGTTATGCTTGCTAAAGAGTGATGACATCACCAGTAGGAGAAATTTTTTTTTTTTTTACATGACTTCCTTCTTTTGTCCTGTGGCTTTTTCAGCTCATGAGTGACTTATTTCATGGTATGGAAGCCACAGGATGGAAGGAACAGGTCTTCAATTACCAAAAATCTATTTCTGCTGGTAAAATCCAACAGTGGTTGAAACTTCCGGTTATTAAAGACCTCCTCCTTCCATCTGGCAGCTTCCACACCATAAACTGGACTACTCGAGAGTCAGACAAGCCATGGAACAGAAGAGGAAATCTTTAATTATCAAAAAAATTTCCCACCGGTGATGCCATCATCGTTCCTCAGCTGTAAGTTAGGCAACAGGCTTACAGCCAATGGATCTATAGCCAACCAAAGAGAAGAAGAAACAGAAAACCCCACCCATTTACAAGACCTGAGAAAGGTACCCTGAACAATGACTGAAGGGGCATTTATCTGAAAAATATTCTGAGAGTTTTCTTCTTCTTACTCCCTAAAAATCGAAGGCTACTTTTTCGGAATTGCTTCCAAACTGTCTGCACCATTTTTGGTGACCCACCACACCATCCCTACCACAAAGCCCTAGAACAAGACTCAGTAAAAGGCACTGTGAAGAAAGCAGAACGGCCAGGCTGCCCAACTCAGTGGCAGTGCCTGTGAAAAATTAAGAAATCCTTTGATGAAAAACAAGACATCTGTGGTGTAACCGTACATTGAATCTCAGCTCGGGCAAACTGCTGGAGAATTCCTCCTTCTCCTAGGGAAATCTGTTGAAATGATACCCCTTGCCCAATTTCTCCTTTCACAACAGGGTGGAGAATTTGGGGGAGGCCATTTGGGCGCAATGACAGAACCCAGTCAATGGACTACTGGCTGTTATCCTGCCTTTAGCATGAAAAAACATTCTTTCTAATCCCCTTTGTGTCATGGCCTGCTTGTGATGATAAATACTCAAATAATGATGCCGGAGTGCCCTCTACTGATCCTGTTCATTGCCTACACGATTCTGAACCTTCTTTATTCCGTTTTTCCACAAGACATTTCAACCACCGAAATGAACACTTGAAAACACCAGAGCCAGGTAGTCTTGGATGGGATCCTACAAGAAAACGTCACATCTTTATACATCCAGGTAAAGCCTCTCACCTCTCTGGACCTCTAAGACAGCACGTTCTCCTGCACTATGAGAACACGGCAATACTATAATGTGAAAAAATAAATAAATTTGTGACCTTGCCTTAGTGAAACACTTGACAATTTCTACTGAACATGGTGGTTGTCAACAATGTCCCTTAGAGTGTTTCTGCATGATCAGAAGATCAGGATCAAATTCTTTCGGTCCTGGAGTGATTTCTGTAGGACCTGATGAGGTGCCTTCCATGTCAAAAGATATATGGGAATCACCCTGTTACCTTATACATGCACATCCTAACGTACCGGTAGATGGATTTTCAACTCCACCTGCAGCCCTTCGCACTGCATCAGCTGTCACTCCACGGACTATTCTCATCACTAAGGCATCCAGGAGATGCAAGGGCTGCTCAGTGAGACCAATCCTGCACAGGATTCCCATGGAACCAAGAAGGACGGAAAAATACTTAGTGGTTGAATATACCAGAGGCAAGGAAAGCAGAGCAGGGACCAGAATGAGTGAGATGATATATGCCAACATTCGTGCCTGTGTAGAACTAACAAAGGAAATGGGAGAAAGATGGGATCCCGGCATCTGTCAGAGACCTAAATAAATAAATAGATAAATAAATAAATAAAATGGAGTGAAAAGGGAACAAAACAGAAGAGGAGGGGCCTACGCCCCCTTCTGCCATTTCTTTGTAGGCCTTCAGTTTTATTTAAACATGTACATTTCCTGACCTGGCTCAAGTTCATTGGCCAGAATCCAATCAGTGATTTACACTTGTGGGAGTGAAATCGCAGTTAAGTCATGGTGGCAAATTGCTGCGAATTAACAAGGTACTAGTTCCATTCCTGGGTGAACACCTCATGACACCTCTCTAATCATCAGTCATTGGCTGCTGCTGCGGCTTGCCAAAGGTCATGTACACCAACATAAATGGCCAACAGGATTCTGTCCGTGCTTGTCCTGTGCTTCGTTTAATTGGGATACAGTAATTGCTTATTCCTCCAAAAGTCTTACTCTGCTGCCTCACTGTGGCATGGACAGTTATTCCTGGGCTAGGCCAAAGAAGCCCAAGTTCTGGCAGGTTCTGCCAAGCTGTAAAAGCTTGGAGTACGATTCCACTGATGGACTGTGTAGCCAGTGTCCAAGGTTCACCAAGGAGCAGCCCAGGCAAATACAGAGAGGCTCATCGCCAGATACTTGCCCTCCCCTCCCAGGGAACAGACTGATGAACCCTAAGCAACTATGGACACAGTGCAGTTGTGGAATGGCTGCGAGGCGAGCCACCCTGATGGAAGGACAGGCTATACTGATACATTCATGGCTCTCCAAGTTCTTTCACAGGATTTGAAATGGCAAACATCAGAAGACGCACGCACGCATGCATGCACACACACGCACTAGATAGTGTAACTATATATATATAATGAAATGCTCAGTCCAGAACTTTGTAATTAGGATTAGTCGTGCACGGTCAAACTATTTCAGTTATTTGACCATGTCAGTGTTTGGGTGACTCAAAAAATATTTCGCTGGATTAACATGCCATTCCTACCGAGTGGAATGCCTTAATTCATAGAAAGGGATGGCCACGTGTGGCCAGAAGCCTCTGGAATCTGCCCACAACAGCCTCATCATTAGCTGTACAATATCATGAAGAGATTTACAAGGTTTTCTATTCGTATCCTTTGCGATTTCTCCTCTCACCACTCCACTTTAGCCATCAAGAGTTAAATAATTCGATTACCATAAACTGAATGATGTCCTCAGGTTTGTGTTTTGCTGATTTGAAGGCAGCCAGCTGAGCGACGACGACAATGTTGTATTCGGCATGGCCAGACAGCATTTTCCCCCGGATCAGTTGGAACGCTGGAACCGAGAGGTCTACCCCGGTGTGAGTATTCTCAAGAGGCCTGCAAAGGTAACAACAGAGAGGTCAATAAAAGACGGGCTATGTTTCAGTGACAATAGACTTCCAATACTGAGACCAGTTAAAGGCACAGGAGCCCCACGAAAATGTGGCGAAGGAAGTGGGTTGATGGGTTCCCAAAGTTGCTTAGGCTGCAGTTTGTGTCTGCTCTGCATGAAAGCAAAGAATCCAGGGTAACCCAACATTTGTTTCCAATTTTTCAAGTAGCCGTGAAAGGAGTGATTCAAAGTGAGAAATTAATTTCGAGAGGGAGGCAGGTATGGCCCATCGCATTATCTGCACAATGAGCAAGTAATTTGTGTACTATGCAAAGGTGGCTTGCTTTGATTGGGCAAACTAGAATATGGTGACCCAGAGAGACAGAGAGAGAAGGAAACCTTTCGTGATTGCAATAAAGGTAGGATATAAATGCAACTACAGTAACAATCAGTAAATAACAAGAGACAAAAGGAAAGCAAAACCTCTAATGCAGTGGTTCCTGTTCTTTAGTCTTCCAGAGGTTTGCATGCCAACTCCCAGCATCCTTGTTGGCTGGAATGCCTAGGGTTTGAGGTCCAAAACATCTGGAGAGCCAGATGGAGAACCATTGCTCTAATGCAGGGGTTCCCAACCTTGGGTAACCCAGGTGTTCTTGGAATACAATTCCCAGAAGCCCTGGGCAGCACAGCTGGTGGTGAAGGCTTCTGGGAATTGCAGTTCAAGAACACCTGGATTACCCAAGGTTGGAAACCACTGTTGTAAGGTGTCCTTAGGGACACCACCCCTCATGCAACCCCATTCTAGAAACTGCCAGTGTTAAAACTGTTTTCTCCTCTTGGTCATGAATGATAATGGCTTTATAAATGATACCTTCAAGGTGTGCTTCTGGGAGAGAAGCTCCTGTGATCTCATAGGTTGGGAAGGAAGTTAAGAGGGAGGGAAAAGAAAAGAAACCACACTCTGGATTGGGGTATGGTTACAGTAACTGGTTTCTAAGCTCGACAAGGCTGGATACAGTTACTGATAAGAAATAATTAATGTGCAAAGCTGCTGGATAGCTCAGCAGGACTGGGATCAGATGGAGATTTGTCCCACAATTTGGTCCGGGTGGGGATGGGCTGGTTCCACCCTTTTCCCAGTGACCACATGATGTATGTCCCATCGCAAACCAGCCTGTCCCTGATTGATCCCTCCCTGCCCCTTTTTAGGCCCCTGATACTGTTTTCTGGTGCTAGTTGGATCACCCCATTGGTTCCGTTCCAGTGTGTGTAACTGCTGAGTGGCTTAAGTTGTCCCTTTGCTTAAGTCACTGAACAATCTTAAGAAAAGGAACATTTCCTTCCTGCTTGCCTGTGGAGGGGAAGGGAAAGGACATTTTCCATTTCTTTTAAATTGTTGCTAACACATCAGTGACGTTTTCAAAAGACCGTTTAAAGAGGGCTTTCAATGCATTGATGGGCTTTGCCAGTTGGCCACAAGGGAAAGGAATGGAACCCATCCTCTCCCTTCCTCTCTGTAGGCAAGCAGGAAGGCGGCTTCCCGTTGCTCAAGATGGTTGAGTGGCTTAAGCAAAGCACAGAGGACGAGACAGGAGAAGAGAGAGAGAGAGAGAGAGGCCCAGAGCACACACACACACCCGAAGAAGAGAATGGTAATCCATTTCTGAGTTCTGTATACCTAGAAAACCCTGAAAACAGCTACCATAAGTCAGAGTCAACTAGCACAGTTTTCTCACTATATAGCAGAGAGGAAACAAATTTTCCTCACAGGCACGTTTCGGAACTCTTTTCTCCTTATTCTTCTAAAAAATATTCCAGAGAAAGCCCATGAGCCAAATAGAGGGATTCAGATATTCAGCAAGAACAGCTCATCTCTCATACCACAAAATACAACACAGTCAAGTAATAAAAGTCATGGCAACAATGCATATTCTTTTCCTGTTAACCCTGCTTCCCCCTTCTTCTGTTGTTTCCCTACCTAATGACAGATTGTAAGCTCCTTGGGTATTGAAGACCTTTTCTCCTGCAGTTCATATTACTGTATAAGGAACCACGAATCTTGATGGTGCTATATCAATAATTACTGCAATTATCATCATAAG